>CAWUFW010000597.1:885000-3285000 GCA_963921515.1 Calotriton arnoldi | reverse complement strand
TTGCTTTCGGAAACCGCCACTACACAACGCTTTTCCTGGCGCTAGCTCCTCGCTTCCACGTCTGAGGCAGCCTCGACGAGGACACCGAACCTCTGCATCGCAGCTTCACCCTTCATCGGAACCGACGCAATGTCTCCACTGCACCTCGCATCCTCAACCCTGGCATTCGCATCGCAAGCCATTCTACAGGATCCTCGACATAGACGCATCAGGGCCTCACACCGCTGCCTCGTTGCATCTGGGAACTGATGCATTGCCTCTGGTGTGCGATGCATCTATGACTCGGATCCATGCAAATGCTCCGCAACCAGGATTTATGGTACTTTAGTTCAGTGGGCATAACTGGGTCCCTGTAGCCGCCCCGTGCTCCATCGTGTTGGGCATGTGTAGCGGGGTCGAAGAAAGGGGCAGGGACGTAGGTTTGTATAGACAGGGTTTTATTGTATGGAGTACACGCCTCCTATTGGAAGCCAGAGTTCCTCTTAGAGTTAGGAGGGGCTGAGGTGACTCTCTCCTCCTGAATGGCGTCTCTGGACGGAGGTCGTCTTCGGGGTGTTGCTGCCTGGTCCTCCGACCTTCCGATCTCTTCCCGGTCTCCGGTGGCTCTCGGGGATAAAGGGAGGAAATGGGGAAATGTCGTGAGTGTTATGTGCACTGTGGTGCAAAGGAGGGAGGGGGTGGTGAAGGGGAACACTTCAATCCAGTGCCGCACGTCTAGGAAAAGGAGTGTGTGTGCAGGGAGGGGAGTAAACCTCAAGAAGGATCAAGCAGGGACTGTCTCCCTTAGCCGTCGGGTCTTCCCCGCCTCCCTACCCAACCCGCAAACCGCCCTCGTACCTCTGAAAGCCACGCTCCTCCTGGAACGTGGCTGGGCGAATCGTGGGTCCGGTAGCCTCCTGGCACTCGTAGTGTCTCCGCTCCTTCTCGGACGTCCTCGGCGCTTGCTGGCACTCCCGCTGCTCTCCGTTCCTCTCCTTCCTCCGCGTCCTCTCGTCCTCCGGTGGTGTAACACACCTCCTTCCGGGTCTCCGTCCTCTTTATTGGCCGGCTCCAGTCCGCGTCATTGATAGGGGAGGAGGCAGGTGACTCCGCATCCCAGTTAAAGGGACAGCATCCTTCGTCCACTATGCTTCCACACGAGGGGAGGGATTGTTGCCTCCAGTCCTCCTGCTGCTGTAAAAAAAGAGTTTGGTCTGTAGCAGGCGCGTCATACCAGTGGGTCAGGTGTCCATTGCAGTCCCCTGGTTCCTCTGCCCCGTGACACACCTCCTCCCCTGGATTCTCCCGCTCGGGGAGAGGGAACACCCTTGACAGGTAGTCCGCACTGCCATTGTCCACCCCCTTTCGGTGCTTCACCTCGAAGGAGAATGGCTGCAGAGAAAGGAACCAGCGGAGGACCCTGGGATTGTTTGCCATGTTGCGACTCATCCATTTCAGTGGGGCATGGTCAGTATATAGGGTGAAGGGAGAGCCCTCTAAATAATATCGAAGTTTGTCCACAGCCCATTTCACGGCCAAACATTCCTTCTCGATGGTCGAGTACTCCACCTCCCTGGGAAACAGCTTCCTACTTATGTAAAGAATAGGATGGTCTACCCCTTCAGGTGACTCTTGGGAGAGGACCGCCCCTATCCCATGATTCGAGGCGTCTGTGTGCAATAGGAATGGCCTGGTGAAATCAGGGGAGGCTAAAACAGGACTAGTGGTGATAGTGCGTTTCAGGGACTGGAATGCCTCTATCATGGGGTTAGTGGGATGTAAGAGGGCCCGAGAACCCAAGTCCTTCCGTAGTGTATCGGTCAGAGGGGCAGCTACCTCAGAAAACTGGGGAATAAAACGTCTGTAATACCCTATAAGGCCGAGAAAGGCTCGCATTTCCCGTTTGGTACGGGGAAAAGGGGTCTCCATTATGGCTTTGATCTTCTCGTTTTGAGGGGCGATCAGTCCATGCCCCAGAACATACCCTAGGTATTTAACCTTTTGGTACCCCACTCTTGATTTTTTTGCATTCACGTGTAGTCCGGCATCTCGTAGGGCACTTAGAATGGTCCGCAGATGTTGCTGGTGTGTCTTCCAGTCCGAGCTGAATACGACAATGTCATCTAAATATGCGGACGAAAAAGACTGGTGCTCCTGCAGGACGGTGTTCATCAGGCGTTGGAAGGTCGCAGGAGCGCCGTGCAACCCGAGCGGGAGCACCGTAAACTCATATAGCCCGTCGGGAGTCGAGAAGGCCGTTTTTTCTGTCTTCCTCTCTTAGGGGTACCTGCCAATACCCCTTGGTTAAATCCAATGTGGTGATGTACTTAGCATCGCCGAGTTTTTCTATCAGTTCATCGATGCGAGGGATAGGGAAGGCATCGAACCTGGAGATCTCGTTAAGGGCCCGAAAGTCCATACAGAACCGTCGGCTTCCGTCAGGCTTGGGTACCATCACAATCGGGGACGACCACTCGCTCTTTGAAGGCCTGATCACCCCCATCCTCAACATGTCTTTTACTTCTTTTTGGATGGCATCTCTTCTGGCGGCCGGGATCCTGAAGGGGCGTTGTTTGACGATCTTCCCCACTGATGTTTCAATGCAATGCTCCGCCAGAGTGGTTCTTCCAGGAGTGTCCGAAAAGAGGGGTGCAAACGGGGTCAGCGTCTGTATCAGGGTCCTCCTTTCTTCGGGATCGAGCTCTTCGTTAACCACCAAGTGTCCTAGGGTGCTGGGGTTCGAAGAAAGAGCAGGTAATGTGAGGTGGGCCGCTTTGGGAGGTGGGCCCAACCACTTCTTCAGGAGATTTATGTGATATAACTGGGTACGGTTGGGCGTTATTTGTACCCTATAAGTGGTTTTTCCGACAATGTCGATGATTTTGTATGGACCTAACCACTCAGCTTGGAATTTCTTCGAGGAGGAGGGAAGCAAAACCAGTACCCAATCATGTAGACTAAGCGTCCGCCATCTCTTTCCTCGGTCGTAGAAGCTTTTGTTTTTCTTGCTTCCTTTCCAGGTTGGAGTAGGCTAAATCTCTGAGCTTCCCAATCCTCGTTTTCAGGGCCCGGGCATACTCGAGCACGCCCCTGGTTTCTGTTGCCTCCTCTCTTTCCCATGCTTCCTTGGTTATCTCCATGAGGCTCCGCGGCTGTCGTCCATACAGCATCTCAAATGCCGAACACCCTAGACTGCTTTGCACTTGCCCTCGGATCACATAGAGGGCGAGGGGCAGAATCTGGTCCCACTCTTTCCCATTCACGTTCAGCATCTTCTTCAATGTGGACTACAGTGTGCCGTTATATCGCTCCACAAGCCCGTCCGTTTGAGGATGGTATACGGACGTCTTGATGTGTCGCAGGTCCAGGAGTCTGCAGACCTCCCTCATGAGGCGTGAAACGAAAGGGGTGCCCTGATCCGTTAGGATCTCCTTGGGAAAGCCGACTCGAGAGAATACCTCCAGCAGTTTGTCGGCGATGTTACGAGTCGTGGCCGTTCGCATGGGAAACGCCTCGGGGTAACGGGTTGCATAATCCACCATGACTAGGGCGTACACGTGTCCTTTTTTTGTACGGGGCAGGGGTCCTATCAGGTCCATCCCTATGCGCTCAAATGGGGTACCAATTATGGGAAGGGGTTGCAAGGGAACCGCTGGGGGTCTATGGGTATTTTTCTTTTGGCAGACCTCGCAGGACTGGCAATAGGTCTTCACATCTCGGTAAATCCCTGGCCAATAAAAATGTCGGACTACATTTTGGGTGGTTTTTTCAGCCCCAGTATGCCCCGCGGTGAGGTGGGAGTGAGCGTAGAAAAGCACCTGTTCTCGGAAAGAAAGGGGGACTAAGAGCTGGTGTGATTCGTTGGGTCCTGCCTGTCTGTACAGCAGTCCCTCCTTTATGATAAATCTGGGATATGTTACAGGGTGTCTGTCTTGGTTTGCATGTGCCTGCTCCCAGGCATTTAACAGGGTGGCGTCATTGGCCTGGGCGAACTTAAAGCTCTTGTCTCCTATCCATGGTTCCGCTGTTGTGAGAGCTGGAATCGGATGGTCTGTCTGCTTTGCGGTACCTGTCTGTCTACCTAGGGCCAGAGCGGCCTGATGGAACAGGGCTAGAAAGTCGGGGATGTCGGTACCGAGTATTAGCTCCTCGGGGAGACCCTCTAACGCTCCCACTCTAATCTGTGATGAGAACCCGTTGGCTAGGGTGAGTGTTATGGCAGCAAGGGGTAGGGCCTCACATCACCGTGCACGCACCTGATGTGCACGGTGGTATCTGGCAGTAGCTGACTGTCAGGAACCAGTAGTCTCTGTATCACTGACTGTCTACAACCAGAATCCAACAGGGCTTTTACTGTCCTCCCGTTCACCTGTGCACTTACATGGAACGCACTCCCCATCTCCGCGGTGTACAATATGGACTTCGGTATGAAACCCACGTCCATGGGCTCCTCCGTGGTTCTTTTCCTGGGGCAGAGCCGGGCGATGTGGCCCCAGTCCCCGCATTCGAAACACTGGGGACCCTTGACACTCGGTAGATCAGTTTTCATTGGTCGGTTTTTCAGCGGTTCGATGATGGGGCGGTATTTCCTTTCGTTCTTCTGGGAGCTGAAGCGGTTGGTCTTCTCCAGGTCCCACATTGAGGGTCGGGGTTGTGCCCTTGAAAAGGAAGTAGCCATCTCAATGGCCTGTTCAGTTGTCAGGTGCGTGTGCTGACGCAGCCACTTTTGTGTGTGAAAGGGAGGCGTCCAAGTACTGCTCCAGATATATTTTATCCATAATGTCCTCCTTGGAGCTCACAGTCGGGGTCAACCATTTATCCGCTGCCATCTTAAGCCTGAAGAACAGCGTTTTGGGGTTTTCCCTTGGGTACCCTTCTCTTTCCGGAATCGCACCCGGTATGCCTCCGCGTCTAGGCCCAAGTGGTCCAGTATGATCGCTTTGATGTCCTCATATGGGGTGTCTCCGGTGGCGTTGGCCACCTGGTACGCGGCCTGGGCCTCCCCCGTCAATAGAGGGGCTAGGAAGAACGGCCACTTATCCATAGGCCACCCACAAGCCCTGGCCGCTCGCTCAAAATTGAGCAGGAGAGCGTCTGGATCCTCACCAGCCATATATTTTTGTAGGGATATCCCCGAGGGTGAATGATGTACCGCCCGGGGCTCAGGCAACAAGGCAGAGGGCCGGTCGGCCATCATCTTCTGTAGACCATCCATGTGGCCCGTGATTGTGTCTTTGAATACTTCGCGGTCCGCCTGGGCTGACTTCATTTGCCGCTCCACAGCCCATCCCAGTTTTTCCTGCCCCTTCACAAGGTGTTGGATGAGTGCGTCCATCTCGGTTGTGAAGATGGAGTCAGTAGATCCCACTTCTGACACCAGTTGTAGCGGGGTCGAAGAAAGGGGCAGGGACGTAGGTTTGTATAGACAGGGTTTTATTGTATGGAGTACACGCCTCCTATTGGAAGCCAGAGTTCCTCTTAGAGTTAGGAGGGGCTGAGGTGACTCTCTCCTCCTGAATGGCGTCTCTGGACGGAGGTCGTCTTCGGGGTGTTGCTGCCTGGTCCTCCGACCTTCCGATCTCTTCCCGGTCTCCGGTGGCTCTCGGGGATAAAGGGAGGAAATGGGGAAATGTCGTGAGTGTTATGTGCACTGTGGTGCAAAGGAGGGAGGGGTGGTGAAGGGGAACACTTCAATCCAGTGCCGCACGTCTAGGAAAAGGAGTGTGTGTGCAGGGAGGGGAGTAAACCTCAAGAAGGATCAAGCAGGGACTGTCTCCCTTAGCCGTCGGGTCTTCCCCGCCTCCCTACCCAACCCGCAAACCGCCCTCGTACCTCTGAAAGCCACGCTCCTCCTGGAACGTGGCTGGGCGAATCGTGGGTCCGGTGGCCTCCTGGCACTCGTAGTGTCTCCGCTCCTTCTCGGACGTCCTCGGCGCTTGCTGGCACTCCCGCTGCTCTCCGTTCCTCTCCTTCCTCCGCGTCCTCTCGTCCTCCGGTGGTGTAACACACCTCCTTCCGGGTCTCCGTCCTCTTTATTGGCCGGCTCCAGTCCGCGTCATTGATAGGGGAGGAGGCAGGTGACTCCGCATCCCAGTTAAAGGGACAGCATCCTTCGTCCACTATGCTTCCACACGAGGGAGGGATTGTTGCCTCCAGTCCTCCTGCTGCTGTAAAAAAGAGTTTGGTCTGTAGCAGGCGCGTCATACCAGTGGGTCAGGTGTCCATTGCAGTCCCCTGGTTCCTCTGCCCCGTGACAGCATGAACTTTGACTTAGTCCTGACCTGGCGTGATCAGATATCTCCAGTAGCGCTTTTTGCTTCCTGCCACTATTTTTAAGTATAAACTTTAAAATACTATATCTCAAGTTCTACTCATTGGATTTTTGTCGTTTTGTCCTTGTTTTATTTACTAAATTAATCTCTATTTTTCTAACCTGGTGTGGAAAAATTTTGTGTGGTGTTTTCACTGTTTTACTATCTGCAGCGTTGCACAAATACTTTACATACAGCCTCTACAGCTAAGACTGACTGCTCTGTGCCACTTTACCAGAGTGTGAGCACAGGTTCATTTAGAGTTGCCTGCCTCTTACCCTGACTAGGACTGTGGTTATTGTTTGACCTGAGCTTATAACAGTCAATCAGCAACCCAATTTCTAACAATCAACCTTCTGGAGCTCCGGACGATCCGGCTGGCATGAAAGCCTTTCTACCCTCCATCAAGGGAAGGCTAGTACAAGTGTTCACAGACCACACCACTGCAGTGTCAGCCGAAGATCCCTAGCAAATCACGATTGGCGTCTTCATTCGGAGGTGGTGCATGGTCACTTTCAGCAGTGGTGAGAGCCTTGGTTAGATCAGTTCGCCACCACTGAGAACACGCAATGCCAGCAGTTCTGTGCGCTGGAGTTTCCAAGGCGGCTCACGCTCTGAGACCCTTTTCATCTCAAGTGGAGCTCGGGCCTCCTGTACGCCTTTCTGCCCATACCATTTCTGCCCAGATTTCTCAAGAAAATCGGGAACGACAGGCTCAAGTCATCCTTGTGGCTCCGTACTTTGCTCGGAGAGTTTGGTATCCTGAGCTCGGTCCTCCGATCAGGCTGGCCTTTCGGGAGGATCTTCTTTCTCAGCAGCAGGGGAGGATTCTCCACCTGAACCGGTCGTCAACTCTCCTCTTTCATGCGTGGAGATTGAGCGGCAACAGTTGAAAGCTTTCGATCTTCTCCCCGAAGTCTACAAATTTATCTTGGCAGCCAGGTATACGCCTGCTGTTGGGGCAGGTTTGTGGCATGGTGAAACAGGTTGACCCTATTTCTGCTCCCCTCTCGCAGGCCCTTCTCTATATCCTTTCCTTTGCCCAGCATGGCTCTGATTTGGACACCTTAAATGGCTATCTTGTAGCCATCTCTCACTTTCTGTGGTTGCCTGATTAGCCATCCCCTTCAACTCCTCTGCTGTACATAGGTTCTTGAAAGGTTTGCAACACATTTCCCCTTTCACCATGCCTCAGTGGTACCTTAATCTAGGTCTAACTTTGTGACTGGCTGCTAGGTATGGTGAGCAATAATTTTGGTTTCTGATCAGTTACACATGGCCTTTCCGGTCCTGGTCGAGTGAGTGTTGTACTGTTTAGGAGCGAAAGCCATGAACAGGCCTACTAAGTTATCTAAAGCCAAACCCACTGCGATCTTGCTTACCAAATGCATGGCAGTCTGTACTCATCCACAATGAGAACATTAGGCTGTGGAGATATGCTGTATTTTGTTCAAAGGTACTCTACATTAAAGACCTTTGATTTTATGATCTCTACTTTGTCTTACCTAGTGCTATTCAATAAAGGCTACGCAATTGTATTTATTTGCTTTGAGTGCCTGGACATGGGGGAGATAAAGAAGGTGGAATTGGAAGAAAAAAAATGATTTCCAGATGGAATGTTGATGTTATTGATATAGCTCATATACATAATTCACTATTTTAACCTATTTTTGTAAACTTTTTTTTAGCATCTTTGGTTATTCCTACTGGTAGAAATGTTCATAGCTTTTCTTCAGCCGAACTGGTATGTAGCTTTAATTAAAATTTGTTTAACTTGTGGAGCAAGACATAAGAATCTGCTATCCGTTTTTGTTTGCGTTGAAGTTTGCATTACCTTGAATTTTTCTTTAATGTGTACTGTGTTGTTTTTCAGTCACGTTGTATGCAACTATTCATATAACAAAGTTACAAAAATGAATAAACATAAAATATTTGTTTTTCTTTTCACAGACACTTTAACATAAAACGTCTCATGTCACAAATAAAATATATACATTTAAGTTCATAACTAACTATTTTGATAAGAAATTGCTTTTAATGTGCTTGCAATTGAACTAATGTAAATTTAACTAAATTTAAGTGTAAAGCCAATATATAATACAAAGACTGTACTATATATGATGAAATAACTGCCACAAACTAAATAAATGTGCATACCTTATCACTTGTTTTAAAAATCTATTTTTATTGTGCTTATAATAGAATCAATAAAACATGGAAAAAAAATAGCAATGTAACCTATAAACCGCAAAACAAAGCAGAGGCAGTTATACAATAATCAGCTCATCATCCCTAGGACACACTTGGAGTTTGACTATATGATATAATCCCCCCCATTTAATCCTACGGTATAGTAAAAAGTGCATGTTTCAATTAAGTAGTCATCTATACTTTAACTTGTATTCTCTGGGTACAAGGAATCAAAACATTGATTCCTTATGACATTTAAAACAACGTCTTAATCATTTAATCTATGAAATATTCAGTTATATAAAGCCAGTGACACCATATAGTTAAATTATTAGCTGGCTGTACCTAGAGGATTACCTCCATTTAAGAAATATTCCTTGTTTAGGGCCGTTTTGGCCATTAACATTAAAACGGCATTGTCTGCATACAACAAAACAGGCAAGGGCCGGCCATTAGCCTGTGGGCAGTCTGTTCCCTCATCCACTAAAACCTGTTCTAATCGATTTATATATAAAGTAAATAAAAAGGGGGGCCAAGATGCACCCTTGATGGACACCCAGCAAAGTTTGAAACACTCTGTCCAACAGGAGCCAGAGGAGTATCTGATTACAGCCTCAGTGTATGTAAAATGGAGGACTTACCCCACATTGTCCTAGGAACAAAACCTTCCTTAGCTGAGGGGGTTTCTTTACTGGGACCAGCTTTGCATTTTCCCATACTTGTCACAAAGATTTCCTAGGGCCTGATGTTAAAGGGGTGGCCCGGGCGATGACTGGTGCAGACGGGCCCACTCTTGGCCTAGTCTTCGCCTGGGTGCATGCTCCGCGCTGTGGTGTGTAAGAGCACACTATGTAGCGCTTACAGGCAACAGTTGCGGGTGATTCCAGGGACCACCTTCTGATCCCTGGACAGGATGGTAGTTATAGTCTTTCCAAATATGCAGCCTTTCCCCAGCTCAGCAACCTTGTGTCCAAATCACAGTTACATGCACAATATCTTCTACATATTGTATCTTCACAGATGCCTAGAAGTCTAAAGAACCTTCGTTATGACAGTTAGAAAATGTGACTGACTGATGGTTCAACAATTTATAACTAAAGGTATATTCTTGTCTAGTCTTAATCATAGACATGAACTCTTGAGAATGCGCTTCTTGTAATATGAATGAACATGAAGTAGAAAACAATCAATACCAGCTCCCCCAACAATCCAGCATGAAGGAGGATTAGTTTTCCCAGATTTAACAGATATTACTTTGTCCAAGCATTTTTCCTTTGTAGACCTACTGCTTTCTAAATATGGCAAATATACCTCTTGTGATAAATTATATTTCTTTACTAGACCTTTAGTAGATCTTCAAATAAAATTGCATCATTCTGTCTCCTACAATATCTTCTATTTCCCTAATCCCAATTCAAATTTATAAAAGGGTATATATGTGTGTGTGTGTGTGCTTGTGCACATGTGTAAGAGTGTGCACTTGTATATGTATGTTTGTGGTTGTGCTGGTGCACCAGCCACATGGTGGCATTCATTATTGATGGCTAAAATAGGGTTTATCTTAACACCCCTTGAGGGGTCATTTATCTTTGGAAGATTTTTAAAGTCACCCATAAGATTATGTTCTATTTGTATCTAGATAATTTTAAAGAAACATAATAGAAATCACATTGTAAATCGAGAAACTTGCGTAGCAGTAAAATATTTGACTCTATATGGCAGTCTTTTTCTCCCCGATTCAGAGCGTAGATATAAATTCAGCTGCCCTAAAATGGGGTGTTTATTGTCTCACACAAATTATATTCTTGCCTTTTAGAATACAGCACCACGGCAACTGATCTGTTTTAGTGGCAAAATGCTAATTTTGGAATTAGATTTAGGAGTAAAAAACAGTTTAATATTTTAACATCTGTGTCATATCATTAGGTCTAATCTATCCCCCTTGATGCAATATCATTCGGTCTGCTTCCTAAAAAAGGTTTTGAATTGCCCACATAAGATTATCTATTTCCATGTTTTGTTTAATGATCAAGTATCTAAGGCTGGAGTGATCCAAGGGGTGAGGTTTGTAGCCGGATGATATTGCTTGACAAGGTAGAAGATCAGGAAAGCAGTACAGACAGCATGTATATAGCGTATATATTTCCAGTCTGCGCCAAACGTGGTGAAGCAGCCCTAATTGGTAAAGAGAGGCTGGGAGCACTGGAAAGCCAGCACCAGCACAGGGACACTAGTGCGGACTCTGGTTCGGACTCTGGTGGGGTATATCAAGAATAATAAGAATTGTCCTCTGTTCAACTCTGTAACAGGACAAGCAAGACCATAGGGAAGAGACACACCAACCTCACATACACTGAGAAGTCAAGAGTAAATGTGTGTTGCAAGAAGCCCGACAAGCTAGAAGAATTCAGAATGCGCCCTGAAAAGCATGACTGGTATGAGAAGCAGGTCCACACACAAAATACAATCTAAATGACGAATACATTAAAAAGGAGGGGAATGAAGAGCTCAAAAAAACTGTGTAGGGATAGAGTTGAGTAGAAGAGAAATTACTCCATTTGTGGAGAAAAAGTAAGAGGGCAAGGACACTGAGTACACATCAGCGCCCAGCAAGGTCGGTGAACAACCACTTTTAAAAAGGCCTCCCCTAGACAAGTTCACAGTTCGATATGGGCTGTGGCAGGAAATTCTAGGGGCCGTTAAGCAGTCCGTTGCTGTTCGAAATGCTCTTCTTTTGCATGAGGAACCCCCGTATTTTTGCGTTATCTAATTTTGCTGACTGTAGAACTTTGTGCATTTTTCCCCTGCTAACCAGAGTGAAAGTGCCTGTGCTCCCCCCTTTTAACATGCTAGAATTGCCTTATTGGCATATTCACTTAACTATAAGTCCCTAGTATATAGTACCTAGTGTACTGATGGCCTAGAAGTTAAATGCGTCAGTGGACTGCAAGACCTATTGTTTCATCCACTGCAGTGACAGTGTAGACATGGCTTCGGTCTTCCATTGTAGCTTGACTTAAGCAAATTTTAAAATGCAATTCAACCTGCCAAAATAAACCCTTTGACAGGTTTAAACCTTCCTTCTAAATATTAAGTCATCCCTAAGTAGGTCTTAAAGCGCATAAGTCAGGGTGGATGGTATCTAAAAGTGGGTCACGTAGAAATGTAACGTTAGACCTGACTAGCACCTAAAAGCTATTTGCATTGTAGCAAGGCTGGCAGTTCCATAGAGAAGCACTGTGATAGATTATTCCATTTAACCCCTTGACCGCGATCGGAATTCCGCTCGTGTGCTGGACATTCCGATCGCGGGTGCGGTCGTGACGAGCTCAGCTCGTCATGCGCACAGCGCTACCGCGCAGCATGACGAGCTGAGCTCGTCACGCGCATCGAAGGGGTTAATAATGCTATCTGTGATTAGAAAACAGCTAGAAATGGAATTCTTAGACTCTTTATAATATTTACTGGTGGTCGTATTTTTAATAAATATAAAGGACAAGTTACTTTTAAAAGGTTACCTTTTCCCTGCCTAAAAACTCTGGAGATTAATTTGCATTAGCCTCGCGCTGCAGCCGTCTGAGTGCTCAAGCCCCGAAAGAGGTGTGAAAACTGCACCTAGAGAATAGGCAATTTCCTGGGTTTGGGGAGGTGTTTTTGTTCCTTTGGCAGGATTACTGTGTGGGCAGTACCAAAGAGCCTAACTAACTTCAGAGGGGTCTCCCCTGCTACAGGCATGTCAGATGACACCTGCACATGCCCCCTTTTTTCCCCCCAGTCAGGCAAGCACCAATCCCTGTGGGGAGGGAGCTACCCCCAAAATTGATTGACGTGACCATAGCAGATGGGTTGCTCATTTCTCTGGCCACACCTCAGGGGTGGGGACATAGGCTCTGCACAAGCGGAGAAGAGTTTCAAATCTTAAATGTGGGCAGAAAGAGGAACTGTGGGATTGTTTCCAGTACAGACACACATGAAGTGCTGCAAAAATGGGTAGGGTACCCCCTGGGAACCTTTGCCCCATTTGTTATGAAGGAGCCAGGAGTCACAACCACCTACAAGCTAGGGCCAGGCATAAATGTGACATCTCTGGTCCCTTCCTCAGAACACTACTGGACCTGAGGAAGATCAGAGGAGGGTTCAACCTGCTTTCTGAGACTTGAAAGGAACCCTTGGGGACTGGACCTGCCCTCTCCAGTACCCAGGATAAAGAAGTGAACTCCAGGGGTCATAAGGCTGACCTCCTGTTCAAGTTACAGGGACACAACAAGCTAAAAGAGTAATTATTATTATACTTTATTCGGTTTTTGCAATGAAAACCATAAAAGTCAAACAAACATAGATTTTTATTTTTTAAACTCCTTCTGATGTACAAAAGACAATGCAGTATGGCCATCATGGGCCCTTAATTACAAAGTTAAAAAAGCAAGCACCAAATCAACAACAAAAGGATCCAAAATGAGAAGTGACATCATCAAAGCACCATGAAATACAAAATTAGTAAGGGCTATGTCAAGGGCAATAAAACCATCTCATAACGACCCCATAAAGTAAAATGTTATGAATATGAACCATAATAAAACCTAATTCATTTTAATATAGTAACTACTAAATCTCCATCAAGATTAATCGCAACTAGACCTAAGCCTGATAGTGGCCCTTAAAAAGCTAAGAGCATATAATACTGAATGGCTTGAAAGCAGTTGTAAAAAAATAAAAGCTGGTCTAACCTGCTTACAACGTGCTTTTTTTTAAGAATAGGGATGATAAAAGACTTTCTAGATTCATTTTCCGACAGCTGATCAGCTGGCCAGATCAAAATGGACCTGCCCCTGGACCCTGCTGGTGGCTTCTACTAGAGTGGATACTATTCCTGAGGTCCTGAGACTGTTGGCGAAATCAAATTGCTCCTGCTAACATCCTGAAAGAACCTGGGACTTAATGGTTCCTATGACCTCCAGAGGACCAGTACAGAATTGCCAAGTCGCTCTGACCGATGTGCATCTCTGCTGGGCTGAAGATTCTTTTTTCTCCTACTCAAATCTTTTTTGCAGCAGTAAATCCAATTCAGCGAGACCTTGTGGAAAAGGTATCTGGCCTTGTAGAACCATCTTCGGCTGCAGCCTTGCCCCTCTGAAGAAACGCGAGTTCCAAAAAAGTGTGAATTTAGAAACCTTGGGTAAAAGTTTCTGGACGGCCAGGAACCTTCTCCCGCTCTGAGCTTTTCCACCAAAAACCAGCAGCTTCACAGGTACTCTTACGATGGCTATCCAACCTCATGGAACCTTGTGGAACCCAGTCCTCAGCAACATAGTGCTGCCTTGACCACTGATGATTTGGATTTCGATTTTTGAGACGAAGTCCCTGGGTAAAACGTCTGACTGGGTCGAACAAGGTCCCTGCGTGAGACCTGCATTCTATCACAGTCAACCTTAAATCACGCTTGTGTCCTAATCTCACGCGACTAGATGACATGAGTTGGCACTTAACACTTTTTTGGTGCTATTTTTACTTCAAACTATAAAATTCATAACTCTAGTCCCCTTTATAAGATTTGTGTCATTTTTATGTAATTTTATTAAACTTTTCTCTATTTTTCTGATCTTATATGGGATTTTTTATTGTGTTGTTGTGTCTTTTTAATTGTTTTGTGTCTGCATAACTACTTTACACATTGCCCCTAAGTTCAACCTGTCTGCTCTGTGCCAAAGCTACCAAGGGATTGACCAAAGGTTAATTTTGTGACTTTAGTGGTTCATCCTAACAAGGTTTGCGTTTGTTGCTTAAGGTGGGTACTCACCGCCTTAACTAACAACCAAATTTCTTACAGTTTCCAGGATGCAACCAGAAAGAAGATTGTAAAAACCAGAGACCAACTAATGGCTGTGGATAAGAAAGTATAGTACTTTGCTGATCAGTTCTGTAGTATAATGGAAATGATTACATCTCTAAATGTATCTTGGCCTAAAAAGGGGCAGGCTGTGTAGACTTAGTTTTATATAAAATTTCACAGAAATTGAGGATCTAGATAACTGGCCCAAACATCTTATATTAGAATCATAGTTATATCTAAAGGTGCAGAAGGGATGAATCAATGGAAATCTTTTTTTAAACACTATATGAGTTGTCCATTCTGCCAGATTTTTCCAGGACACTTCACAACTTGATGATCGTGAGAGTGCACCATATTGCTTTTCAAAAACCAAAAACGGGGGCGTGGCCAACTGTCATGGCCGATCGGACGTGATCCCGATCGCCTCCGTCCCAGGCCCCATGCAAATGGATGAAATGAGGCATACCTAAGTTTATTTAGACGTTTTCTGAGGCAGCTCAGCATTGGGGGACGATGAAGACCGCCTTAGAGTCGCCGCGTTACACCTGCGACGGCGAGAATCTGAGCTGCACGAACTGTTGGTGCTCGGCAGGCGCTCACGGAAAATGGCGCCTGACTTCGCAGCGGACTCCGGCAGAAACGAAGCGTGAGTCCCTGGACCGTCTTCTGCCGCACCGAGGTTCTGAGCTGGTGGAGGAACATAAGTGAGGCGCTCCGATTGTGGTACCGGCTCCTGGCAGCGCATATAAATACCGAAGGAGGCAGCGGGAGAGGACCCGGCTAGAGAAGACCCCATTTGCAAAATGGCAGGCGCGGCGCATTGCTGGGAGAACGCCCGGCGGCGGCTTTGAACCCCGAGCTGCGATTGCATCGGCTCCCTGGGCTTGGGCCACCCCCCCCCCCCACCAGCGCGACATCCACATGAGCCCTATTGCTGGCGGGGGGCTCCGGGGGACTGAAAACCCGGTTCTTTAAGATTGCCTGGAGGTGAGCCATGGGGGCGCCAACTTATTATCCCGCATAAGGCAAGTGCGAGCGGAGGAGATCGCAGGCATACCAGACAGAAAGGCATAAGTGCCTGAGAAGCAACTCCCGGGAGGAATGTCCAGGGGCCACTACCTCGATGTGTCTCTTGATGCCTGACCCTAATATGGCCGACGAGCAGTGACCAGCAAGTTCCTAGAGGAGGCCCAGCAGCACTCCGAGGGGTGCCGGGCGGGTCCCTCTGCTTGTGCTCCATTGGAAGGGAGGCCCTGGAGCCCTATTAAACCGGAGAGCTGGGCTAAAGCACCGTGGGGTCATAGAGGGCTGATCACGTGACAAAAGGACCGGAGGTTGGAGTGTTCCCCCACGTGGCGAACGAAGCAGTCTGGGACTTGTCTGTGAACACAGTCGTGCTGCACTGGATCTGAAGGTCAGAAGACCAGAGAGCGGATCCCCTTATGCCACCCAAAAAGACCCCCAACAACAAGGTCTCCAACTACTTTGCTTCCACGGGCACTGGATTGGCAGGCGAAGAGGCGACATCTCCACCGGGGACCATGGCGCTAACTAGAGAAGACCTACTGTCCTCCCTAAGGGAATTCAAAACAGAACTCCGGGCGGACATCAAGGCTGACATGGATGCTTCCTTTGAGTCATTCCGCACGGAAATGAGAGAAAAAATTATATCCATACAGGCGGATGTGGACTCGGTGGGCACCAGGACGCTGGATCTTGAGGCGAAATACCAGGAGCTGGCCGACCGTCTCACGCCCTTGGAGGAATGCTCAACAGATCTAAGTGACCAACTGCGAGCCACCCTGCTTAAATGTGAGGACTTAGAAAATCGCTCTCGACGCAATAACATCCGAGCCAGAGGCCTAGAAGAAGATTGTGAGGGCCCAGATCTGGAGGCGTTCATGGTGGGCTTGTTCTCCTCAGTGCTGGGAGAGACGGGCCCTGAGGTCCGGCTGGAGAGAGTCCACAGGGTTGGTCCGAGGCTGCTGGGAGAAAATCGTCGGCCCGTGACGTGCTGGCGAAGTTTAGCTCGTTCAAAACCAAGGAAATGGTCCTCCAAAAGGCGAGAGCAGCTGACAAAGTCACCTTCCCAAATGTTTCATGTGCACTCTTACCAGGACGTGGCACAGGCCACGCTCTTACGACGCCAACAGTTCCGCCTGATCACCGAGTTCCTGAGAGACTAGAAAACCAGATACCGATGGACATATCCCTTCGGTATAACCTTCCAATGGGACAATAAGTCTCATCATTGCACGGCGCTCAAAGAAGCTGCGGATCTCCTGGGAATCGAGCTCTCCTCCCCCAGTGACAAGTCCCCTTCACAAGACATAGAAGGCGAACGGCGGCGACGACGACAAGGCGGGGGCCCGTGGCGAACTATGGGCCCAGGGGGTAAGAAATCCACAGAGTAAAGCTACTGCTGCTGACTCCTAGGCTGTACTTCATGAATCTGGGAGGAACTGACGGACCCGAACTGGTATGTTGACGCTTAGAGGCTGGATGGAGCGATGGACTTGCATTTATCTTGACTGAGAAGCTCGCGCCAGGCCTCCTCTCTTCGGGGCGGCCGGAAGAAACCATGGAGAGCTGGATGGAACGGAGGACTTGCAAGCGTGTCTCCCATGAGGGGCCCAGGCGCCTGGGCCTCACAAGACGTTCTGGTCCCTGACCCTGTCTTTGGGGCCAATTGGGTGCACAATGCCAGTTGTGAGAGGACGTTGGGACTGTCCTACCTCTGAAGCGGTAAGGGGGTTCCAATTGGAGGATGGTGGAAGCGGAGGACTTGCATTTTTCTCCCTATCGCCTGCAGTGCCACCGGGACTCTTTGATTGCACTGTTTTTTTTGCAGGGGTCTTCACCCATGTGTTCACTGATAATTAGCTGTATACTGGTACAAACTATATGCCTTGATATTTGCTCAGAGGGGCTAGGGAACCGGGAATGGTAACTTTCCTCGAGTGTGTCTTAATTGGGGTATTCCCCTCTGGGAGGGAGAGTCTCCACACTCGTTTTCATTGTTTGTTCTGGTTAGTTAAGTCAGTTCGATGTCATGGTGCCCTTTTTATTTTGTTTATGGGACCGGGGGGGTGGGTGGGAGGGGACCCAGGAGCTTCACTTAGGCAGAGACCCTCGCCCAGGGGGTAAAATCCCAACCAGTTATTAAAGGCGGTCAAGACTATATCCTGGAATGCCCGGGGCTTGAACTCCCCTAACAAACGCCACCGCTTCTGGAAATACCTTCTGGATCACAATGTCCAAGTGGCGGCTCTTCAAGAGACACACCTCAAAAGATCCGAGGAACATAGGTTGCGTCATAAAGCCTTTCCCCTTATATTTAGATCTTCCCACTCTTCAAAACAAAACGGGGTGGCGCTGCTGTTTCACACGGGGGTCCCGTTCCAAACACAAGACACCAAAACGGACAAAAATGGGAGGTTCCTTATGGTTCGGGGAGATCTCAGGGGACGCCTATGCACCTTTGCAGTCATCTATGCACCTAACTCGGGCCAGCAGGACTTTGTTCTCTCCTTCCTTATGACTTTGGAGAATTTCGCTCAGGGGGATATTTTGATATTGGGGGACTTTAATCTTGTTTGGGATCAGGTGTTGGACTCGTCACATTCACAGAGAGCTGAGGGTGGGGTTTTTGGGAAGGCACTTAAGTCACAGCTTCATCTCATGTGGTTGGTGGATGTATGGAGAGAGGCCAATTCCACGGTCCGTGACTATTCTTTCTTCTCCCATTCCCATAGAACCTACTCCCGCATTGACCACATTTTCATGAGCCAATCCCTGCTCCCCTCGGTGCTGCAAACGGGATACAAACGCTGCAAACACATTTCCACCTGATTTGCTTGTCAGACCATGCCCCCTTGCTCACCTGGCCGAATCCGCGCCCAAAACATGCGTGCTGGTACTTCCCCCAACTTCCTCTGCAGGGATAGACTTCTCTGTGATGATCTCCGCAAAACTATTAAGGACTTTTTTGCTCAGAACGCCCCGGAGGCTACTTCCCATGCACTCACCTGGGACGCTCTCAAAGCAGTAGTC
Source organism: Calotriton arnoldi (assembly GCA_963921515.1). Lineage (NCBI taxonomy): Eukaryota > Metazoa > Chordata > Amphibia > Caudata > Salamandridae > Calotriton > Calotriton arnoldi. Next base: position 3,266,637 of record CAWUFW010000597.1, on the reverse strand, counting down.
CGGGGTAAATGCATCGAGTTGGCCACCACCTTGCGATCACAGCAATGCAAGGAACGCCTCCAATTAGAACTGGACTTAGTAGCCGCAGAACAGGCCCATAAGGCCAGCCCCTCAGTTCTGACACTGCGGAAAGTCACGGCTCTAAAGGGGGAAACTTCAGGCCATTTATACCAACAGAGCAGAGAAGACCATCTTACGCCTACAGACCAAGGGGTATGAGGGAGGGAACAAAGTGGGGTCCCTACTAGCTTGTCAACTACGGGCTAAACAGGAAAGGGAATATATCAAACTTATTGTAGATAAGGATGGCATTTCTCATACGACGGAGGAGGGGAAGGCGCAGGCTTTTGAGAAATTTTACCGAACACTTTACACCTCGGAGCTCCCAGGATCGCACGACCAAGTGGAGTATTTGGATTCCTTGGACCTCCCTCAAGTCGCTGCTAGTTCCAATGACGACTTGGCACAACCCATAACCAGGGAGGAAGTGCAGAAGGCGATTGACTCACTTAAACTCCAGAAAGCGCCAGGGCCGGACGGTTTTTCGGCTCATTTCTATCGCACCTTCGCGCCGGAACTTGTCCCCTTTTTAACTCTTCTTTTTAATGTCATTGCCTCTACACAACAAGTCACTCCCTCCATGGGTGAGGCAATCGTGGCAGTGATTCCCAAGCTGGGCAAGGACCCCACAGCCTGCTCTTCTTATCGTCCGATAGCGCTCCTAAACCTCGATGCTAAAATTTACTCCAAAATTCTGGCCTCCCGTCTCGAATCAATCCTTCCCGGCCTTATAGACCCGGACCAGTCGGGATTTATTAAGGGTCGACAGACCCATGATAATCTGCGTCGCATTATCCATTTAATTGAAAAGGCCCAAAAGAAAAACATTCCAGCAGCGCTTCTCTCGCTAGATGCGGAGAAAGCTTTCGATCGCGTGGAGTGGTTTTTTCTGTTTAAAGGACTTCAGCGCTTTGGCTTCAACAAAGCCTTTATAGGGATGATTCGAGCCAATTATCACTTTCCTAGCTCCCGGGTCCTGGTCAATGGAGTTGCTTCCCTTCCTTTCAACCTGGCCCGCGGGACGAGGCAAGGTTGCCCACTATCCCCCCCCCTCCTTTTCGCCCTTAGCATAGAACCCCTGGCCCACAGAATTAGGGGGAATCCGGACATAAGAGGGATACAGACACAGACGACCATAAGATTTCGCTTTTTGCCAATGACGTGCTTCTCCCAGTCTCAGAACCCCTGATCTCCCTGCTGGCTATTCAAGACGAGCTGGTGAGGTTCGAGCGGGTTGCAGGATTTAAGATTAATCTAACTAAGTCCTTCTTAATGAATTTGACCCTCCCCAAAGAAAAGTGGAGACGGGTGAAAGAGGTGTCGCCTTTTTGTTGCACCACTAAGGAGATCACCTACCTAGGAGTTAAGCTCACACCCTGCATACGAGACCTCTTTAAAGCTAACTTGCCCCCCCTCCTCCGCCAGCTAAAATCTGATCTAGGTAAATGGAGTGTGGCATTCATCACCTGGCTGGGCAGGATTAATGCCATCAAAATGAATGCTCTCCCCCGCTTGCTTTACCTCTTTCAGGGGTTGCCTATCCCGGTGGAGGATGGTCTCTTCAGGGAGCTCCGACACATGATTACTAAATTTATCAGGGAAGAGGGCGCGCTTGCCCTATGGCCTGCTCACGAGACCGCGCAAAGAGGGGTGCCTGGCATTACCGGACTTTCAAGCATATCGGGCGGCTCAATTGCGGGTAATCACGGAATGGTCATTGCGAGCCTCGGAGAAGCATTGGCTTCACATAGACAGACAGGTAACGGGGCACACTATCTGGGATCTCTTATGGAAACTAAGGCAGGCACTCAACGCTTACATCAGCACACCCACTTCTACCACTTTAAGGGTTTGGGATGTCCTTACTAAAAGGTTACACCTTACGACCTTCCCCTCCACACCTATCCACTTTAATGCTGCGTTTCCCCCTGCACTTAAGGAGGGATCTTTTGAGGCTTGGAGGGTTCGAGGGTGCCACATGATTTCTCATCTATTTGACAAAGGTGAACTCCTTACCTTCCAAGAATGCAAGACCCAATTCGCACTGACTGCCAAAGAAGAATATCATTACTTGCAGCTGAAACATTGGGTTCAGCAACCCCTGGTGCGGCTGGCCACTACCAGGGCTCTGCTCCCCATTGAGAAATTCGCCCAGTCTGGGTCCACCTCCAAGGGATGTATTTCCTTCCTATATGCTCTTATACAAACCCTGAGCCCTAGATCGACCCCGCGTTTTAAGCACTTTTGGGACGCACTTTTGGACTCCCCCTTAGAGGACAAGCAATGGGAACATGTCAGTAGGGATATAGTGAAATACAATCGCTCCATGTTCCTAAGGGGAGCGCATTATAAGCTTATGTATGATTGGTATCTCTGCCCTCAGAAACTCCACAAGATTTTTCCACCGCGTCGGACAGGTGCTGGCGGGGTTGTGGCATGCTGGGCGACTTCCGGCACATCTGGTGGGATTGTTCCTCCATACAGCCTTTCTGGAAGGAAGTCCTATCCCAAATTAAACTTATCCTGGGCTATCCGATTCCCAGCTCTCTTGAACACACGTTGTTGGGATTACGGGATCCTTCCTTGAAACGCCAAACACAGAGTGATAGATCTGTCATGTGGCTTTGTCTGGGGGCAGCAAAAATGGCAGTGGCTGCTGCATGGAAAAAACAGGACGCACCATCTCTAACCCAATGGCATGCAAGGCTGTGGAGGGCGCTGGCGTTGGAGCGCATGACTGACATTGTTGACGACGCCAGAAAAGGCTTCGATTATATTTGGTCTCCATTGGTGAGCTACCTTTCGGAGGGGCTCCCATTGACGGCCTGCGCCCCACGCCTTAGGGCCCTCAACTTGTTCCATATCTAATCATTCCGCAGCTATAGGGGCACTATGCAGTGCAAAAGCCACCCGACTGATGAACCCAGCAACCCCATCCTCCTGACCACAGCATTATAATTTGCACCATGACATCATAGTTTTGTTCATTTTTTTAGTTGTGTACGTTTCCTTTTCAGGTTACTCTCTTACGAGGGTTGATGGACGTTCATAAGCAATAGACTGATTGCAACATGTAGTGACTGTGCTGATTTTAAAAGCTTATTCGCCGCAGATCTAGTGACGAAGCTGTAACCGACATGTGAAATCTGTAACTCTGGGCTGCTTTTTTTTTTTTTTTTTTTACTTGACTAATGTTGCATGTCATGCTTCTGTTTCACTCTTTAAAAATTCTAATAAAAATAATTTGAAACAAAAACCAAAAACAGACTCCCCTCCCAGACCGTCGTCAATTAAGGAGCAAGTGCTGGGTAAGGCAGGAAACAACAGCTCCTTAATTGCTAAAATAAAAAGATGCATGTATTGTCTCTTCTCAGCCTTCGTTTTGGAGCACTCACAGAGAGGAAAGGCGTTGAGAAACCCGGTTCCTGATTTAAAGATGGCAGGTGCTTCTGGTCAGATGGTGCTGCAATTCAACTTTGCATTTTGTGGAAGGGCAAGTTTTGAATTTTCAAGGAAACAGAAGTACAAGCTTTCCTGAAAAAAATTCCAAAATAAGAATATGGGTCTTCCCACTGCCAAAACATGTCCTAATGAGTTTTGCTTTTTTTTTTAACCTCGAACCTACTTAATTACAAGGTTCCAACCCTTGCTACAGACTGAAGATTGAAAATCAAATTCATACTATAGCATCCTTTATAAGAGCCACTCATCACTGTTATTTTTGTAAATAGGGAATCCCTTTTCTCTGTTTGTGGTTTATAGATTAATCAAATTTGGGATTAGGTGCATTTGATTGAAAATTAAGTTAAGCATGTATATAATTGGTACATGACAAGGCACGCCACCAGATCATTCCTCTTAATAGGTGGATTGATAAGTTCATCGGACTGGCCAAGCTGGAATGCTCAGGCAACTCTTCCGTAGCCTGGCATGGAGTGATGGGTGTGATGTGTTTGAGGTGGTCTACAAAACATATTTTGTAGAAATCTGGTGATAAACCACCTTCATCTGATGACATCTTGATAGACATTTGTTTCATTGCGTTCATAATCTCTTCCTCCGAGATGAGCTGTTCTACTACATTTTTGCATCTAGGTCTTGCTTTGGCAGATAATGAATATGAATGAATATAAGCAACTCTTTGTAATGGTTTTCAGTTTTTTAAGTGACGTTTGTCATATAGACAACATCAAGGCAGACATTACCAAGGTATTAAGAGTAAATACACTCATCACCCATTTCTTCTCGTTCCCTTCCCTTAATGATCTTAAGGGAAGGGAACATTTATCTTCCTTTTTTCCCTATCACTGTGCAGAAAAAGTAGAGGGCGCTAACCACCGAGTAACTCAGTACATTTCTGTTTCAGACAGGGTTCCGGTGTTTTTCCAGTATGTTTGTTATTTATGGGTTTCCATTTTTTCCTTAAATGCTGATGGAGCACCCTGCACCTCACAAGTTATCTTCTCCATCCCCTGCATAAATATATACTCTGTAATCAGTTGATTTCCATCTGTAACTGCAGAGGTCTCCAGACTGCTAAAATGGACTTCTTCATTAGCAGTAACAATTTAAATATAGTTATAAGCAGCCGCCTGTATGAAGTACTATACTTTGGGACTGTCCACCAGCGGGTAATCATTCTTTAAAGTTACAGCTCTGCCTGCAAGAAACATGTTTTCAGATGTTCATAGCATGTAATCTTGTCAGGCTGTAATACTACCTGTAGTTTATTTTGTAGAACTGTTCTATTCCCTCTGCATGAATTGCAGTTATGGCCATCTCACGTATGTCCCTCAGTCCCTCAGTTCCCTGCCCACTCAGTTCCCTATCCCTTACTTCTTGTCAGTATGACAGGTTTCTCAGAAACTTGTAAACAATTCTCAAAAGAGAACATTGGTCTGTCAATCTCACTTATCTATTTAAAACCCTGACGCACACTTGAGCATATCTCTAGCACTGGGAATCTGGAAGCTGACAAATTCTGATTAATATCTTGGAAGGATTTGACTGAATATGCCCCCCCTCCCCCTTTATGCAGTTACTCTACTTGGGATTGTCCCGCCTTTATTGCCCCTCCTTTATCATCCTCTGCTCAAACTCCCTGTTCCCAAGTAACAGAGTTTGCAGGAAGCACATTTTAATCAGCCCCTTTTTCACACCTCTGCTGTCCCATAACTGGAGAGTCACTCAAGTTATCAGAGCTATACACAGCTTTTTGCTCCTCTTCTTCTTGGGGATTCATGGAACCTCCCAGAGAAGACATTCTGAAAATGTACAATCAAGGATTGTTGGAACTGGCACTTTCTGGTTGGCTGAGGCAGTACCCCTGCCAGGCAGAACCTACCACTCCCGACAGCACTCCTGCACGATGAATACCTTGAACGTCACAAAAGAGACTTCACTTGTGATGTATGTAAATGGCGTTTGTATTCAACACACATAATAATCAACACAACATAAACATCATGTCATTTTGGGCATAAATCACCTTGGTGAATTATTACTAGCACCTAGGCCCACCTGTGTTCAAATGACATCAGTAATATGCACAATTGGGAAAGATCCTAATCTACAACCCCCCCAGCATCCTTATGCGTTGCAATACATTGTCCACCATAGCAATTCTTATAATTCAATACCATACAGTTATAGGGTGCACCCTGGGTCACAACAATATTAGAAGTATGTACATACCACAAATTATAACACTTTTTAGCCGCTCTGTGGGCTGAGGCTGCGTGGGTAAAACCAATGTAAAACATAGTGTTATTTTGGCAAGAAATCAACGTATCAGGCAAACCGCCGTACACTGTCGTGAATCACGGGCGGTTCCCCAATGTCACTCCCACACACACACACTGCATCACTATGCGGTACAATAGAAATCAGACAAGTAGGTCTGATACCCCTTCCCCTCCGGCATTGGACCGCAAGCAGCTGAAGTCACTCTTAGTCAGAGTCCCAGGAAGGAGGTGGCGGTAGGCAGCAAGGTCAATTAGGAGGCCGTTGGCAAAGGGGTTTGGCAACTACTCGAAGTTCACCCACAGGAAGTGGCTCAGACACAGGCCAAGGGCAATAGACAGTCACTCCAAAGGGGTCCCCAAGGGCCTTCCGGCACCAGCCCAATTCTGCGAAGCACAAGGGGGAGGGGGGTCACGCAGTCACTTGACCCATTTCCAATCATTCTCTTAAGCATTCCTCCAGCCCAGTCACTCCCATCACCCAGGCCTGAGCCGGGCAATACTACCTGGCAACACGTTGTCGTCGGGAAAGGCCCGGTGAGGAGAGGGCAGATGGACTGCCGTGCTGAGAGCCAAGTAAGGGAACAGTGGATGAATGGAGAAGGAAGAGGAACCCCGTCAGCTACATGTTGATCGGAGTCGCACCCAGGCAATCCGGGCACAATGTCAGGTGCACAATGACATGGGTCGCACCAGACAGTTCCGGTCACACACATTGAAGAGTTGCAAAATCTGTACCTCCCTTTAAATGAGGCACAACATCCAATGCATGTCAATATTGGTCGAACCAGACAACCTCCGGTCACACACACAGACACAAGTTCAGCAGTGCTTCACAAGGTAGAGTGAGGCACTACTACGGTTACGCCCCATCTCCAAGGGTCGCAGCCTGTGAATCGGTCACCGCACCCAATGAGCATGCAGTCAACTTGTTGTATGAGAGAGATGCAACACGATTGACAAAGCGGGTCACGTGGGTCCCGCAACCAGTGAGTCCGCTCACCACCAACAAGACACTTATGCTTGCCAAGGTCCCCACGATGAGGGGGCCACATGCCTTAGAGGCGGGCCTGACTTCGGGTTCTGCACAAGGCAATCCGGTCTCCAGGCACAGCTGTTAGTTCCACACCCACGCCGCACTACTAGTTGGAATCCAGCAGACGATGTGGGCACTTGAGAGGGCACTGCGCTTCAGGTGTCGCAGGTAGATGTGTGGGTCCATCTTAGGAGATCTTTTAAAAAAAAGAATGTATAAACAAATTTTATTGAAAATTTTCAAGTACATCCAGTCCTGAAAGGCCTATACATTGAGATATAATTTACAACACAGCAGGCCTCGATGGACCCAAAGAACTATGCCCCATTAAACAAATATAACAAGGACAAACCCCCCTGAACGACAATGACACCCATAGTATCATACCTTGCCAGCGGGATAACACGGAAATCTGCCCATCTCTTCCAAATGTTCCCATGCTTCTGTGGGCAGCCCCTTGATTTGAAGTTCTCCACCTCCATCCCCATGCACCTGTCCATGGCTACTCTCCATCCATTCACTGAGGGCGGGCTCTCCGCCCTCCACTGTTGGATGATGTCTCGCTTGGCCAGCACCAGTCCCAGAAACAAGAGATGCTGCTTATATCTGTTCCCACTGATCCCCTCTGTACTATAAAGAAGGACCAGCTTGGGCCCTCAAGGGATTTCCCAGTCTAATACCCAGGTCAAGTTGGAGGTCACCCCACGCCAGAACCGCTGTAGTGCCGAGCAGCTCCGCACCGTATGTAAAAAGATACCCTCCTCAGCTCTGCAGCGGAGGCATACGGGGGAGGATATCACTCCCATCCGCCATAAACCGTGTCTGGTGTAGTAGGCTCTGTGCAAGTATTTTGAATTGGATTAGGCAATAGTGTGATGAAATCGCAGCTCCCCGTCCGTCCAGTCATCTTCGTTGAGCTCTTCTATGTCTCCCTCCCACGCCACCCACAACGTTGGTAAGGTGATAGGGCTGTGTGTTACCAAGGTCTGATATACCTGCTGAATCTTATGCGGCTCCATGTCCCCCAATAGCAACCTACTCTCCAATGGGGTGTAGTCAGGCAGCCCTGCTAAGCCTAGGATATGGGGTAAAGGGCATGTCGGAACTGTAGGTACTTGTAGAACTGACTCCGGTGTAGGTGATATTCCTCCTGCAACTGTTGGAAAGACTTTAAGGCTGTGCCCTGCATCACGTCTCCCAATGTGGACAAGCCTATGAGGTCCCACTCTCTGAACCCCCGTAACCCTACAACCTGACGCAGGACCGTCCCATGCCACAGCGGGGTCTCTCTTGTCAATCTACTCCACCAGCCCATTCGAAATGTCATCAGCCTCCATAATGGAATAACCGCTCTGGTGGCCAGAAGCAGGTGCCCCACCTCCACCTGACTGTATAGATAGTCCAGGACTGACCGGGCCCCCATTGCCCACCTCTCAACTGCATATGCAAGATCAGACTGATCACTGTACCACCAGTCATTGACAATAAGGAGGTAAGAGGCGCTATAATAGGCCTGCACATCAGCTGCTGCGATCCTCCCGCAATAGGTGGACTGAATGCATGTGCTAAGGGCCACCCGGATTGTGCCCTCCCCCACAGGAAGTGGTTGAGAACTGCTTTTATCTGTTGGAACCATGAGTCTGGTATGCTATATAGGTTGTTTTGTAACCTATGCAACAGCTGCGGCAAGGACACCATTTTGAAAATGGCGGAGCGACCCAGCAGGCACAGAGGCAGGGGGACCAGGCATTCATCTCATTATCGACACGAGGCAGCAAGGGACTGATGTTGTGCAGCCATGAGACAGTCGGGTCTGAGGAGACATAGACCCTTAGATATTGAAAGCCCTCAGCGGCCCTAGTCAATTGCTCCGCCCATGCCATCCTCCTCTGGATCCCGCAAACCGGTAATATTACCGGGTTCGTCGGATTTATTACATCCCTGACGTCTTCCCGGAAACCTGCAAGATTTCTAATATCCGCGGACCAGAAAATGCCGGGTCTGTAAGGAAAAACAGAACGTCGTCTGCGTAAAGGGCGATTTTGTCCAATATCTCAGCTGTCCAGTCCAAACCACACATCAGGGGATCCCATCTCACCCATGCGGCTAGTGGCTCGATTGCTAGTGCAAATAATAAGGGGGACAGCGGGCAACCTTGCCTAGTGCCCCTGCACACTGAAAATGGGTCGGATACTGCGCCCGCTACATGGACGCACCCTGACAAGTCTGTATATTAGAGACTGATATAAGCAAGGAAGCGTGGGCTGAAGTTAAGGGCGTGCAAGAGGGTGAATAGGTAGTCCCAGCTAATCGAGTCAAAGGCTTTGTCCATGTTGGCGAGCAGGAGAGCCACCAGTTTCCCCAGGTTGAGCGTCTTAGCCAATGCATTGTGTACGCGCCTGATATTGTGACGGGTAGATCGCCGCGGCATGAAGCCAGCTTGATCCGGATGTACCAAGTCTGTAATGTGTTGTAGGAGGCACTCTGCCTAGTAATTTCAATTCAGTATTAAGCAATGATATCGGTCTGTACGAGGCCGGGCCCGCAGGGGGGCAACCAGGCTTGTGAAAGACCACTATTTCCACATGCCTCCAATCTGGTGGAAGAATCGATAGGTCAGCGGCCTCTTGAAGTACATTCAGCAAGTGCGTCCCTAATTGGGGCATGTGTGCTTTCAGGAATTCACAGGGGAACCCATTTGATCTAGGAGCACGACCCGGGCAGAGGCTCACCAGCACCCATTTCTGCTTCGCCACCGTAATCAGCTCTTATAGTTGCTTGCGTACCGAGCTGGACACAGGCTTGGGGGGCATAGTGCGTATGAAATCAGCAACTTGGTCATAGGTCAGGACCTCCCGTCGGGCGTAGAGGATCTCATAGTATCTCGCAAATGTTAGTGCCACCTCTCGAGGTCCAGAGAGTAATGTAATGTAATGTAACCACTTCTTATATAGCGCAATGTGACCCAGCGAGTATCCTGGCACTGTGAGACGGGAGGCCTGTGACAAGGAAGAGGATTAGCCTGACGCTCTGGGATAGAGCCAGGTCTTTATTTTCCTTCTAAACGGCAGTAGATCTTTCGTCTGTCGCAACTCTGTGGGTATGCTGTTCCAAAGCCTTGCTGCGGCGACACTGAAGGCACGCCCTCCCTGTCTAGCTCTTTTGATCGGGGGTACCTTCACCCGATTAGCCGAAGATGACCGAAGACAACGAGTGGGAACATACCAGCTGAATTTGTTCTGCAACGGTAAGGGCCCCATACCATGCAGTGCCTTAAATACGACACAGAGGGATTTAAATTAATCCTCTGCAAAACTGGGAGCCAATGAAGCTCCGCCAGGGCCTGGGAAGCAGAGGACTGGCAGGGTCTCTTCAAGGCTAGCCTTGCTGCCGCATTCTGGATTCTCTGTAATCTCCCAATTAAATACTTTGGGGATTCCAGCAGCAAAGCATTGCAGTAATCCAGTCTGCTCATAATAATGCTCCTGACTACCAGTGCGCGTGTCTGAATAGGAATCATGGGAAGAATTTTCCTAAGGGCCCTGATGAGGGAGAAGCAGCTCCCAACGGCCTTGTTGACTTGTTTCCAAGGTCAACTTCTCATTAAAACAGATCCCTAAATTGCGAACCGTCTTAGACGGTACCAAAGGGGGGTCAGCAGGAATGGGCCAAAAGTCAGCAGGGAGAGAGTATGGCACTCTCCCACCTCCAATACATAAGATCTCTGTTTTATCTGCATTAAATTGCAGAGAATTGTTTCTCAGCCAATGTCCCACGTCCAGCATACAGGCATGGAAGTTATGTAACGTGGTTGATTGATCGCCCTCCAGGGAAAGAATAAGCTGGGTGTCATCAGCATAGTTCACCAAGCCTATATTGTAGGATTTAATGACGTCCACCAGGGGACGCATATAGGCGTTAAATAGTATAGGGCTAATCGCAGATCCCTGCGGGACCCCATAACGTATCTTGGTGAACTTTGAGCGAAAGGGGGGAAGGGCCACTGCCTGACATCTGTCTGACAGATATGAATGCAGCCACTTATGCGCCAGACCCACAACCCCCACTTCTTCCAGCCGTTTCAGGAGGACCTTATGATCAACTGTATCGAATGCGGCAGACAGGTCTAACAGGATCAGTATAGCAGAATGACCCCTGTCTGCACGCATCCGAAGATCGTCCAACACTGTCAGTAGGGCGGTCTCTGTCCCGTGTGCTGGGCGGAAGCCAAATTGCACATCCTTCAATATATCATTTGCCTCCAGAAACTGCGAGAGCGCCTTGTTTACCAATCACTCAATGATCTTCACCGGGTAAGGAAGGAGAGAGATGGGCCTGTAATTTTAAGACAAGCTGGGTCAAGTGAAGGTTTTTCAATAAGGGGAAACCACTGCCTGTTTCCAGCAGGACGGGACCATCCCGCTGCACATGGACTGGCTACATAGCCGTCTTAACAAAGGGAATAATTCGGCGCCTAGCGCTTTCCAAACCATATGGGGAAGAGGGTCCAGGGGTGAACCAGAGGAGACCCCCAATGCTACTTTATTAAAGTCTTCCACCGAAGGTATATCAAAGTGATCGAGAAGGGGCCTCTGATCCAGTGTTTTGCTCCCTCTGGTCCATCCCTCCTTCACATTCTGTGGGGGACCGCAAGCCCCAGAATCAGTGCTGTCCCCTTCTAGGCCTCTGATAATTTTGCAGATCTTGTCTTCAAAAAAGACAGCCAAGCTATCACACAATTCCTGTGTGGGGGAGATCTTGTTACTTGTGCAGGCAGGGCTGGTGATATCGTTCATGATTTTAAACACACTCTTAGTGCTATTAGTAACTGCCCCACCGAGTCCTGGAGCACTGGTACTGTCTCTGATTTCTGGGCGATCTGGCGGAGATGGTGGAGCATTTTGCTAGATTTGTCGCCCCACTGGTATATTTGATTTTGTGCGGCCTGCCAGGCCATCCAAGCCTCACCTAGAAGCAACTGCTGTTGCTATGTCTGGGCGAAATGTAGCCTGCACCCCCACTCCTTCCCTGATTTCCCCCTCAAGGGCCTGGAGCCAGGCCTCCAATTCACCCGCACAGAAACCGCGCAAAGTGGGTTTCATAGCTTCGCATAGAACCACTCCAGAGAAAGCCGATTCCACATTAAAGGAAAGGTACTCCGTAAGAGACTAGTGTTGCATTAACCTATACTTCGGGTTTTTGAGGTGCCAAGGTGACCTGCACCATCAGAACGTTAGCAATATGAGGACCTCCGGGGGAGTGATCTGACAGGTCGCGAGGGAGGATCATGGCCTCCGAGACCTGATGAATGTAAGAGCTGGGGAGTAACAGGTAGTCTAATCTGGAGAAAGACCTATGGACTGTCAAAAATAAGGTATAGCCCGACTCTCCCTGGTGGTAAGCCCTCCATGAGTCTGTCCAGCCCAAGGAAGTTGCCTGAAGGCATAACTTGGGATCACCGGCTGGACGGGGCCAGTCGCACGCCATCTGTCCTCATCTGGTGCGAGCGCGTCATTCCAATTCCCTCCCATCACAGATGGTCCTGCCAGGAACTCCCCCCAGAGCTGTATGATCCAATCCACAAATGCCAGGCTAAGGCATATCCGCTGCCTATTGTAAGTGGCTCCCTGTGCAATAGCCCTGTCACTATGGTGTATCTCCCAACTGGGAAATCCACACCTTCGTGGGTCTATATGGCAGGAGCCTTGAACGAATCCGGAGTTGAACGTCTGGCAAACCCGAAACGTGCCAGGCATGGCACCTTATAGCCCATCATTTGGGTCTCTTGGAGCAGCAATATATCTGTCTCTAACATTTTGGCCTGTCGTAAGACTGCACCCCCTTAACTTTGTCGAGGAGGCCCCGTACGTTCCAGGTCATGACCCGGACCTTCCTGGCTACCTCACCATGTGTGCGCGGCCATGTGTATTTAGGGTGGGAACCATGTAGCACCAGGGTATCTACGGGTTGTGATGTGTCCATGTCTGTGCCTGGGAAAAACATAACAACAAACCTCAAAAAATAACAAACTCCCTCCCTTCCTCCCCAATACCTCATCCAACAGGAAGCATCTGTCGTGGCGGGGGGCCCACTGGTACCCCAACGGGGGTCCGAAGGTGCCACGCGGCAATGGTACTCCAAACTTAGAACGCCCCTAAACATAAGTCTCTGGAAACTTCAGGTACTCTTCCAGTGGAGCGCAGTCAGGTCAGAAGATCCTCACGGGGATAAAGCAAGCCAAAGTCCTGACCCGGTCACGGGCCTGATATCTGGACCATAGTGGCCCCCAGTCAGCTTAATTCACTATGATCTCAGTCAGATTGTGCACTGTCTCTTTGTGGTTGGGCCCACCAGTTGGACCGAGAGAAATGCAGGCGTTTCGATGTTGATTTCTTTGTACGACTGTGTCGTTTTCCTGGGAAGAAGCCGATTCCAATGGAGGCGGTGTGTGCGGCCTTGGCGCACTGTTTCATCCGTCCACTGAAAAACCGCTTCGGGGGTATCGATGAATAAGGACTCTGATTTGAATATATGTCCCTCACTCGCGCTGGGTATAATAACATGTATTGAATGTTCAGCTCGCGCAACCTCTTCCTTGCCACAACTAAGGATTGGCGTTGTTGCTGTACCAGTCTAGTGTAGTCTGGGAAGATCATGATCGAATGTGAATTATATGTCCGCTTCTCTTGGCCTCTAGCATGTTTAAGGATAGCATCCCGATCCAGGTAATTCAGCAATCACCGGCTGGGGTCTGGCACCGGGGGGGAGGCTTCTTCACAAGAGCTTGATGGGCTCGCTCCACCACGAAGCAGGTTGACAAGGATTCTTTAGGCATGATGGAGCGCAGCCATTGTGACAGGAATTCCTCCATTGATGCACCTTTGCACTCCTCTGGGAACTCCACAAAAGGCAGGTTATTCCGCTGGGCAGAGCCTTCTGCATCTTCTACACGCACCGCCAACTCCTGTGTAACCACAGTCAATTTATTGACTTTCTGCTGATGCGAAGCCGCGGAGTCTTCCACTGTGGATACCCTGTTCTCTGCCTCCGTTATACGGTCTACTGCCTTGCGGAGATCTTGTCGAAGCAGGGAGACCTCTGAGCCCACTGCCCCAATCCTAGCCTCAAGCACTTCTCTGGATTGCGGAATGGCTGCTAGCAGTGTTGCGTTGTCTGGGACTGACCCCACCGCCTCTGGACCGCCAGTTGCTTCCGTATGGGTGGTTGTGTAGTGGTCCATAGTGCTCTGCTTTGTCAGTGAGGTGGTAGGGTTATCTTTGGTCATGGTGACAGAAGAGGGGCACCTTCTGACTCAATGTGTTAAGATTGCTGAATCCGCGCCACTAGCCCACAACCTCTACATCGTCACCTCTCGGGACGGTCGCCGGTTCACCCTCCCTCCCGGGACAGAGAACCGCGGGCCAGCCTCACGGGCTAGACCTACCCCAGACCGCAAGCCGCACCCGGCCTAGCCTGTCTGCTTCTGCAGCACTAGGGTCTGTCTCAACGCGGGTCCCCTAATGGGGCCCCCTGGGGCTGCAGACAAGGCCCCCCTGCAGCTTCGTTGCTCCCCTGCGTCCTGACTGTAGCTCCTTCTTGCGGCGCAACGAGACACGCTGGCCTTGAAGGACCCAGGCTCAATTCACCACATGGATCTTTTCCCGGCTTCTGTGCAACCAGGTGCTATGCGGGCCCAGCAGCCCCAATAACGTGTTCTCAGAACAGTGGGCCTCCCCTATGTAACCACGGGACTGCGACAGCGACAGCCCTCAATGTCCTGTGGTGGGTAGGGCAAGTATCCCCCGGGTCCCCCCGAGCAGGCCTACCTTTCTGTGGCCCAAGATACCTCTGCCGGTCCTCTTCTACTCCGACCCTGCTCCACGCCCTGCCCCGTGATCTCCGATGGCAGTGATTCCAGCCGGGCCCACAGCCCCCGAGACTCCGGTCACGGACCCATCCGCAATCTGTACCTGGGCCTCCTCTGGCAGCCTCTGTCCATATGTCACAGCAGGGCACTGCTCCGGAACAGTCCAAGGTCGCGGGGAAGCCCTCTTTTTCCTTCTGTAGGGGGTGTCTCTTCGCCCGGGGCAGTGGGTCCCACGGCAGGAGCAGCGGCCCTGTGATCAGGCCGCAGCCACGACTCCGCACAGTAACCACTTCTGCCCAGGCCTGCGGCAGGCCGCCGACCGGTGCCACAGCGGCCCACGCAGCCCGGGGCAATCTTCCACCAAACGCCGGTCGCAGCATCCCGGCGCACTGCACTACTGGGCCAAACTTGTTCCTGGTTGCTTTCTGTGTCTGGATGCTCGTCCAAAGTCCCCCAGAGCAGGATGATTACAGATTATACGACCTGACTGAGCAGAGCGCACTCAGCTAGCGTCTCCTCTTAGGAGATCTTTGATGTCCTTTAGACCTCCAAAAGGATAGGGGGTAATCTCAACAAGCCCTTTGAGAGCACACTGCATGGTGCCACACAGCAGCCGGTAGACGGCCCAGGCCAGTCACTATTCAGGAAGGGCACATGGTCCCTTTCAAGGTCAGTAATCCTCCTTGTGCCCCACAGAGTCCTCTGGCAATGTGCACCATGTAGTTCAGGTTCTCCGGTCCTACGTACCCACAAGCGTATCTCCCCCATGCTGAAGTATGGCACCAGTGGTTATACTGGAGTGTGCTTTTGAAATTGGGGGTGATTCAAAGGGTCTCCCTTTGAACCACGGATGTCTCCCCTAGATTTCAGTCCTGGCTGCCATGAGGCCATAGAATGTAGATCTTTATCTTTAGTGGGCCCATGATCTGGCTTCAGAGGCCAAGTGTCAAAACCTCTTCCTCCAATCTCTCAACCGGCCTGCAAATGGAAGAGTTCTGTCATTTCAGTTGCATGCCCAGTGTTATATATGTCCAAATGTGCTCCCCCAACCTCCAGTGTGGACTGGAGCGAAGCACCAAGGCACACAAAGAGTTTGGAGCACAGAAATGCCCACTTTCGAGTAGTGGCATTTCTGTGCAAATTACGACAAAACCACCTTTACCACTGGCAAGGGTTTGTCGCTGCGAATCCAATGATGGGAAACAACATGAGGCTGCTCCACTGCAACCCACTATTTCAGTCTGAAGTGATTTCAACCATTTCCCCATGTTCGCCTTTGGGAAGAGCAAACCTCATAGGCAGTGAAAACATACACGGGTATTCCTCACTACCTGGGCAGGGGACACGTGTACCTGCCTTTCACCTTCCACTGGCTTCACCCTTAAGACATACCTTCGGAGGACTCGGGTAGAAGTGAAAGGTCGTCTCAGGATGGTTAGTGACTTAAACAGGCCAGTCTCAGTAAACACACAATTGCGTGCATCAGCCTGCAATGACAGACCGGGCACGTATTTAGGAGCACTATTGGTGCAAAGTGCATACCAGCCTGCAGTGGCAGGCTGGACATGTATTTAGGAGCACCATTTGTGCAAAGCGCATACAGCCTACAATGGCAGGTTGGACACATATTTTAAGAGCACCATTGGTGCAAGTGCGCACACCAGCCTGAAATGGCAGGCTGGACCCATGCTTAGCACACCCTCAGTGCCGAGCGCACGCCTGCCTGACACGCATTCAGAGGCACCATCGGTGCCAGTGTGCACACCAGTCTGCACTGGCAGGCTGGACCCAGGTCTTAAAACTTAATAGATGCAAGTGTTCATCCACCGGCTAGCCATGGCAGACCTGACCGACGTTTTAGAAACCTCTGGTGAGCACCACTTCCTAATGTGTGTAGGAAGGGTGCACACACACGTTTCCACTGCAATTACTGTGGGAAAGTGCCCCAGGCCCTATGGCCCTAACAAGAGAATTGGTCACACCCAGGAAGTGTCCCATCGGGAGAACAGACCCCCTGGGTAGGGAAAACCCACATGAAGGTTCATCCTTACCTGGGCAGTGCACACACAAATGTACCTATCTGGCCCCTCACCTGCCCCAATTTGGTTGCAGTGAACGGCCCCCTCAGGATTGGCCACCCTGAGTATGAGGCATGGTGGGTGACACAATCCGTGCAATGTCCCCCTATTAGCCCGTTTTGCACCCGCCCTGTGTATATGGTGTACCTTTACAGGGCACTCACAGGTGCAGCACCTAACCCAATCAAGTAAGCACCCTATCTAGACATGTGCAGGAAGGGCTTGTGCACTTTCCATCTGCAGTATAGTGGGAAAGTGCCCAGAATCCTAAGGTCAGGAGAAGAGGGTTGGCAAAAACCAGGAGGGCAAAAAGCAAAACGTTTTAGGGAAATCCTCCTAAGAAGGGCCATGGCCCACAAAGATGCACTATACATACTCAATGCCTGGCCCACTCACTCCACTGTAGACCACAGCTGGCTTTCTAATTTCCAGAGTGGTCACACTGCCTTCAGAGGTGCTCTTTAGTCCTTCACTTCCTCCACTTCACAAATTTTATTTGATGAATTGACCCCAAAAAATAACATATCAGACATGAAACAGAACTGGATAGGCACTCCTCAGTCACACAGACTATTGAAGTTTCATGTGCTGAAAGTGGGGAGAATGAGGGATTTAGGCGCACAGTCCACAGTACACGACTATTAAAGTCTTACAATATCAGTGCGGTGCTCTACAGAGTCATATATTCACTGAAAAAAAAACAAAAGTTAAAGTAACATTATAGTTAGTTGAAATGTTCAGTAACACCGTAACGTTCTACGTTGTGTATACGTGTACACACACACACGCCCCACACACGCGCAGTGACTCAAACAGATGGAGTCCCCAAAGAACAAAAATATATTTTCACTACAAGCAAATCACACTCACTCTCGCTGGACCCTTTCTTTTCCGTGAGAGCATGAAGGCTCACAGGTAAAACGGGCCTCTCGCCCAAAAACAGGATTTATTTTCTGAATTTGCACACCCGCAGGACTTTCGCGAGCCCAAAAAGTCCACATAGCTATATTTTTTTACCCTTAATATCTCAAACTGCTGAACAGATTTACACTACATCACAAAAAGCACATTCTGCGGACCAAGATCTAGCTTCCTGTCATATTTGGTGTAATTCCATTCAGCAGTCTTTGCTGTAGCCCGTCTTAAACAAGTCCATTGAAAATGGATGGCGATTTTGCGTTTTGAGGTCCCCCCTCCCCCTCCTTTTTCTCAGCTCCCACTGGACTGATGACCGAGAAACTTTGAAGAAAGGAGCTGCGATGGATGAACTTTTTTTTTGGGAGAGTTTTGTCAAGATTGGTCAAACGGGTCCAAAATTTATAAGCAAACCCAAAAACGTTCCATCTATAGAAAAGCAGACCTAACTATAACTGGCTAATGACGACCGCCACTAGGTTAAAAAAATTAAATATATATATTATATATAATCCATTTATTAGCAGCAATGCTGTGTACTACATTTTTAGCAGGTGAAAGTATTGAAAAAGGCAACGATGTCGAAATGCGTCTACTGCGGCTAATAAATGGATTATAATCCTTGTAAGTGCTCCTTTCCTTTTTCTGCACATATATATACATATATATTACCTACTGGCAGTCGCCAGTAGGTAGTTATAGTTAGGACCTAGTTTCTATAGGAAAAGCCTTTTTTGATTTGCCAATATCTTTGGCGCCGTTTGATGAATCTTCTCGAAATTTTCAAAACTAATGGCCCGCTCAGGTCTTCTCCTGTCTCGAAAGTTTCGGGGTGATTCGTCAAGCGGGGGCCGAGGAAAAAAGGTGGTCCCAAAACGCGTTTTCTACATATTAATTTCCATAGGAAACTTTTGTCGCAGCTACAGCCCGAACTGCTGAACAGAATTACACCAAATTTGGCATAAAGGTAGCTCTTGGTCCAGAGTGCACTCTTTTCGTTAAATGGTGTAAATATGTTCAGTAGTTCCCGAGAAATTCATATATTTAGAAATATTAGTATCTGGTGACTATGGTGGATCCGCGAACACTCCCGATCTCGAGCTTGACTCTGATTGGCTGCCAACAGTTTCAACAGGAAGTGTTGGCAGCCATCTTGTGACTCAGTTAAACCGAGTCACGAGAAAAACAGTAAAAAAACAAGAAAAGGGGGCAGGGTAGAAACACCCTGACCCCCCCTAGACCTGCTCAGGGGTGTCCCACAGGGACCCTCAGGAGGCCAGGTCCCGGGGGCATTGCCAAATGTGATGCGGGGCCCCTCAGCCCCGGGGACTGCCACCTCCCCAGGGCAATTTTAATGATATGCGGGGGAGCACGCGCCCCCCTGCTGCCCCGGGGACAACCACCTCCCCAGGGCTTTTTATTAAAAAAAAGCATGGGGGGGGGCTCCTGCCCCCATGCTGCCCCGGGGACCACCACCTCCCTGGGGCATTCATTAATTATGGGTTGGGGCCTCGTGGAGACCGCCACCTCCCCGGGGCTTCAATTTCTTGAATGAAGTGTGGGGCGGGCTCCTGCCCCCCACACTGCCCCGGGGACTACCACCTCCCTGGGGCTGCACAGAAGATGGGAGGGGGGCCGCACCGCTCAGCAATCCCACTGTGTGGGGCTTACTGGAGATAACAGGTAGGCTAGTTGGCCCTTTAGGACCCCCAGCAGTGAAGGGGACTTCAATCCCCATCCAAGAGCGCGCCAGGGAGCGCGTTTGCAGAGTGGTGGGCAAAGGGGGCGTGGCCTGCTATGAGAACTTAGCAATCCTGCTGTGTGGGACTTACTGGAGGTAATAGGAGGGGTAGTTGGCCCCCCAAGGATGTCCTTTGGGGCCAACTACCCCACCTGTTACCTCCAGTAAGTCCCATACAGTCAGATTGCTAACAGGTCTTCGGAGGCCACGCCCCCTTTCTCCACCACTCTGCAAACTTGCCTCCTGGCACACTACTGTTTGGGGGATGAAGCCCACTTTACTCCTGAGGGACTTTGGGGGCGAAGAAGCTCTCCTGGAACCTCCTGTAAGTCCTACGCAGCGGAATTCCCGAGTGCTGGTCGGAGGCCCAGTCCCCTTTCTCCACCACTCTGCAAACGAGTCTACTAGTTAAAGAAGCATTTGCAATGTAATAGTCTCACATTTGCAAGAGTTAGAGCTATTGGCGTTGTAAATGTAAAAGTTTTTTACTAATGTTTTTTGGAGTGGATGTGTGTTGTGTGTAGTGAAATTATGTGGTATGTTGTGCAGTGAAATTATGTGGATACAAAGTATGTGTTATTTAGTGTATAGGAATTATGTAGAGTGGGATTATGTGTTATGGAGAGTAATTATGTGGTATTGTAGTCTGTGTTGTGGAGTGGTAACCGTAGGTTTAGTCTTCCTCGTTTCCATAGAAGCTAAAGTATAAACTCAATGAGACAAAAAAAAGAAGGAACCACTAAGGAGCACTTCTGGGGTATGAGCAGGGCCACTGGAATTATGCGACTGTTCAGCTGCACTGATTTTCGCACAATTATACATTTTCCGCATTTGCCACATAATTCATCATCTGCTGCATAATCTGCAGATGTGAACAAAAAAAACGTGTTTCCGGCTCAAACGTTACCAAACATACAGCGACAAGTGTTACAGCGTGGTGGAAGGCCCTTTGCAAACCTGGAATGGTCAGATGTTACTTATTGCTAAATGTGGGTGTTAAATTGGTACTAATGGTGCACAAACCACTCTTGTTTCTTTTTGCGCCTCTCTTGCCTCTTTCTGCATTTCTCTTTCTTCTTCCTGCACCTTTCTTCCTTTTTCTGTACTTCCCTTGCCTCTTTCTGCAAATCTCTTCCGCTTTGTGCACTCCCCTTCTTTCTGCACCTCTCTTGCCTCTTTCTGCACCTCTGTTGCTTCTTTCTGCACCTCTGTTGCTTCTTTCTTCACTTCTCTTGCCTCTTTCTGCACTTCTCTAGCCTCTTTCTGCACTTCTCTAGCCTCTCTGCATTTCTGTTGCTTCTTTCTGCACCCCTGTTGCTTCTTTCTGCACCCCTGTTGCTTCTTTCTGCACCCCTCTTGCTTCTTTCTGCACCCCTCTTGCTTCTTTCTGCACCCCTCTTGCTTCGTTCTGCACATCTCTTGCTTCGTTCTGCACCCCTCTTGCTTCGTTCTGCACCTTTGTTGCTTCTTTCTGCACTTCTCCTGCTTCTTTCTGCACCTCTTGCTTCTTTCTGCACCCTTCTTCCCTTTTTCTGCACCTCTGTTGCTTCTTTATGCACCCCTCTTGACTCTTACTGCACCTCTCTTCCCTCTTTCTGCACCTTTCTTGCTTCTTTCTGCACCTCTGTTCCTTCATTCTGCACTTCTCTTGCTTCTTTCTGTACCTTTCTTGCTTCTTTCTGCATCACTCTTGCCTTTTTCTGCAGCCTTCTTCCCTTTTTCTGCACCTCTGTTGCTTCTTTATGCACCCCTCTTGACTCTTACTGCACCTCTCTTCCCTCTTTCTGCACCTCTGTTCCTTCATTCTGCACCTCTTGTTTTTTTCTGCACTTCTCTTGCTTCTTTCTGCACTTCTCTAGCCTCTTTCTGTACCTCTCTTGCTTCTTTCTGCACCCCTCTTGTTTCTTTCTCCACCCCTCTTGTTTCTTTCTGCACCCCTCTTGTTTCGTTCTGCACCTCTGTTGCTTCGTTCTGCACCTCTGTTGCTTCGTTCTGCACCCTTCTTCCTTTTTTCTGCACCTGTTGCTTCTTTCTGCACCTCTGTTGCTTCTTTCTGCACCCCTCTTTCCTCTTTCTGCACCTCTCTTGCCTTTCTGCACCTCTCTTGCCTTTCTGCACCTCTCTTGCCTCTTTCTGCACCTCTCGTGCCTTTCTGCACCTCTCTTGCTTCTTTCTGCACTTCTCTTGCTTCTTTCTGCACCCCTCTTGCCTCTTTCTGCACCCCTCTTGCCTCTTTCTGCACCCCTCTTGCCTCTTTCTGCACCCCTCTTGCCTCTTTCTGCACCCCTCTTGCCTCTTTGTGCACCTCTCTTGCCTCTTTGTGCACCTCACTTGCCTCTTTGTGCACCTCACTTGCCTCTTTCTGCACATTTCTTACTCTTTCTGCCCCTCTTGTTTTTTCCTGCACTTTTCTTGCTTCTTTCTGTACTTCTCTCGCCTCTTTCTGTATTCAAAAGGGAAGTGCAAGCTGTCAAGTTTAAAGGTCTGCGTGCTCTCGTGACTGAGGTATATGTCTACTTGTACATTTATTCTCACATGTGTTATGCATCTGAAGATGGTAGCTTAAAAAGCGGGTAGCTTCTCCTATAGGTGGTCAAATCTTCTCAGTTCTGTTCTGTCATTCAGTTGCACAGGCAGACATGTCTTATGTATATAGGTGTTATAGAGCCCCTCAAAAATACTATTGAATACCCATGTCCCCTGTATTATGAGCAGAAAGAAATACATACACCTTTTTGTACACAAATTTATAGAGTATGCTGTTTGAAACACAGGTATTCAAGTATTCGTATGTTTATTTTTATGTAACATGTCACTAGGTAAAAGCAGAGACACGTATGCATACTTTCACAAACTTGGTCAGACTTACAACTGTGATATGGTTAGGATTGCTGTTTTACATTTGGTAGGCCTAACATTCTGAGCAGTCGATGAATGAATAGTGAACCTTCAAGAGAAATGTGAGGTTTAAGACATCTTGGGAAAAGGATTAGTGATTAGGCTACTTTGTATGAGTCTGTGGAAAGTTACAGTCAAAGTAGTCCTCTTTCTGCACCTCTGTTGCTGATTTCTATACTTCCCTTGCTTCTTTCTCCTCCTTTCTTCCTCTTTCTGGACTTCTGTTGCCTCTTTCTGCATTTTTCTTGCTTCTTACTCTACCTTTCTTCCTCTTTCTGTACCTCTCTTGTCTCTTTTTGCACTTCTCTTGCTTCTTTCTGCACCTTTCTTCCTCTTTCTGTACATGTCCTACCTATGTAGGCATAGTTGGAAATTAGCATTTTAAAAACGTTAGAAATTCACTGAAAATAACAGGTTTCAGGGACGATATAGTTCGGGATTAGCATTTAAAAAAACCTTAGATATTCACTGAGAAAACCACAGGTTTCAGGGACCTTATAGTTAGGCTTACATTTCACTCGTACAAAACCAGAGAAATTCAGCCATTATAGTTAGCTGAGCTAACTATAACTCGCGCTCTCGCAATGCACTGCTGATGACGTCACATATTACATCACTCATGACATGGTCAGTAACATCACTCATGACATCACTCATGACATCCTCCAGTGAGTGTGAGTGTTTCTAAAAAGTTTAAGAATGTTATATATATATATATATATATATATATATATATATATATATATATATATATGTACGCCAAGGTGTATTGAAGGGTGTATGAGTGTCTGAATGGATGATTTAGTGGGTGGTTGACTGACTTTTTAAGTGAGTTATTAAATGTGTCTTAGTGAATGCATGGGTGAATGACTAATCTGCGTGAATGTCTATCAGTCTCAGTTGGTGTGTAAGTGGCTGCATGGGTTGGTGAGTAGCTACATGAGTGTCTATATGTGTTATTGATTACTTGTCTAAGTACCTGTATGGGTGCCTGAGTGTCTGTGTGGGTGGGTGAGGGGCTGTGACACTCCCTGCATGGATGTATGAGTGGGTAAATCCCTGGGTGTATGGGTTCATGAGTGTGTCTGTGAGGGACGGTATGGTTGTCGGAGTGTGCGTATGGGTGTGTCGGTGAGTGAATGGATGTCTCAGTGGTATATGGGTGAGTAACTGTATATGTGAAAGGCAGTATATGTGAGTGTTGGAGTATATAAGTGACTGTATGTGTGAGTGAGTGTGAGAGTGGCTATATGGGTGAATGTCTGCTTGTGTCAGCATCTGTATAGGAGAGTAAGTATTTGTTAGTATCTGTATGAGTAGTGAGTGTGTGTGTGCTTCTGTATGGGTGAGTAACTGGCTGTGTGATTGAGTGTTTGGGTGAATGAGTAGGTGTGTGAGTAGCTCTATGGGTGAATGACGGTGCCTGAGTGGTTGTATGGGTGTATGAGCATCTGCATTGGTGAGTGACTGGCTGTATGAGTACCTGTATGGGTGAGTGAGTGGATGTGTATGTAGACCTATGAATCAGTGAATGGGTATGTACTAACTGGTATTGGTGTGTCTATGGTTTTGAGAATGGTAGTCTGTATTTTAGAGTGGGTGTATGAAAGTTTATATTAGGGTATGAGGAGGTGCATCAGAGATTAAGTGGATGATGTCATCAGTGATGTCATTTGAGATGTCATCAGTGATGTCACTGACTGTGTCATGAGCGATGTAATATGTGACGTCATCAGTAGTGCATTGCAGGGGCGCGAGTTATAGTTAGTTCACCTAACTATAATGGCTGAATTTCTCTGGTTTTGTAAGAGTGAAATGTAAGCCTAACTATAACATCCCTGAAACCTGTGGTTTTTTTCAGTGAATATCTAAGGTTTTTTAAATGCTAATTCCTCACTATAACGTCCCTGAAAGCTGTGTTTTTTTCAGTGAAATATATATTATCTAATGGCGGTCGCCAGTAGGTAGTTATGGTTAGGAACTTGTTTCTATTCAAAGAGCATTTATTCTTTTGCTAATATCTTTGGTGCCGGTTGACGAATCTTCGCGAAAACTAATGGCCCGCTCAGGTCAGCTCCTGTCTTGAAAGTTTCTGGGGGATTTGTCAAGCGGGGGCCGGGAAAAAAGGGGTGTCCCAAAACGCGTTTTCTCCATGTTAATTTCCATAGGAAACTTTTGTCGCAGCTACAACTCGAACTGCTAAACGGAATTACACCAAATTTGGCAGAGAGGTAGGTCTTGGTCCAGAGTGCATTCTTTGCTTTAAATGGTGTAAATCCGATCAGTATTTCCTGAGAAATTCATACTTGAAAAAATATTAGTATCTGGTGACCGCTGTGGATCCGCAAACCCGCACGAGCGGACTTCTGATTGACTGCCAACGCTTCAAACCAGGAAGTGTTGGCAGCCATCTTGTGACTCGGTTGAACCGAGTCCCAAGAAAAAAGGGGAAAAAAGAATTAAAGGGGGCAGGGTAGAAACACCCTGACCCCCTAGGCCTCCGAAGGCCCAAAAAAGTGGCCCAGGTCCCAGGGGCAGTGGTTGATTATTATGCGGGGGCCCGCGGGGGCCCCCGCAGCCGGGGGGCCACCAGCTCCCCGGGGCTTTTTTTGAAAAAATAGCGTGGAGGGGCTCCTGCCCCCCCACGCTGCCCCGGGGACCGCCACCTCTCAGGGGCTTTTTAAATAATGGGCGGGGGCCTCACGGGCCCCCCCAAACCCCAGGGACTGCCACCTCTCTGAGGCTACTATTAATAAATGAAGTGTGGGGGGCTTGAGCCCCCCCATACTGCCCCGGGGACCACCACCTCCCCGGGGCATACATCAATTAAGTGCGCGGGTCCGTTGCGGACCTCCGGGGACCCCCACCACCCCTGGGCTTTAAACCAGTTGGGAGGGGGGCCGCGCGGCCCCCCTCCAGGAGCACTTCTTGGCCTTGGGGACCACCACTACCCCGGGCCGGCTCCAGCAATGTCCTGGGGTGCCCACCCCCGGGACATTGCAGTTTGCTATGGCAGGGCAGGAGCACTGCTCCCGACCTGTCATAGCAAACTTCTGCTTCGCTTCATGGAAGCGAGAGCAGGAAAACTGCTCTCGCTTCCATGAAGCGAAGCAGATTTGTTTTTGGGCAAAGGGAGATGCATGTTTACAGCTCCCTTTGTCCAATAGCAATGCCGGCTCCCGTAGGAGGCGGGGAGCTGGCAGGGTCCGCAGGGGCATTGGGGTCCCCCCGTGGTCCCCAATGTGAGGGCATGGCCCGGGGGATGGGGTCCCCGGGGCGGACATCGAGTAATAGGACTGGGGGGCATTTATTTTCTCTTTCGTGTTTGGAGTCGCGACCCCATCGCGGCTCTCGGCGCTGCCCCCCGGTGTAACGTCGCGGTGGATTCGCGGATCCACCTTAAATAAATAATTTATTAGTATATCATTTAGAAGGTAGTGTTGGATTTGTGATCTTTTTTATAAAGTTAGTGAGATTGAAGTTAATAATCACATTAAATTTGATAGTTTTAATAATATAAAAAAATAAAAATTACAAGTTAAACTTGAAGAGTGTATTGTGTTGTAGTACATTGAATTCGTTCTTTTGTTTTGCGGATTCGCGACGGGTTCGCGAATCCCCATAAAATAAAGAGTATGTATGGTTTAAAAAAAAAAAAAAAGATTCATTGTTGGGTTATAGGGTGGCTCTAAAAAGAGCCCTTGTTTTCATTATGACTTTGTTGGAGCTACATGTAAGTGCGGACGCACAGCTTAAGGTTGTTGAGAAGTACTTTGTTTCCTTCATCTGTGAAGTGAACTCCATCACTTCTGTAGATGTCATCCATATCAAAATGTAGATTGTTGTTATAGATGGAGCCCATCCTATGGTCTCTGAGGTAAGCAGAAACCGCTTTGACACTCTTCCTAGCTTTCTCAAACTGTGGACATAATTGATTTGACCACTTCCATTTCTGTCTTTGGCATATATTAGAATATACAAAGACAGTTTGAGGGAAAAGCAACATCAGTTGTGCAAAGGCATCCTTCATTAGCATTTCCAGACCTACCCCAGTCAATGTGCCTAGGTCATTGCCACCACAGTGCACAATCATGAGGTCAGGTGGTTGGAGATGCAAAAAGGTTTTAACCAAAGGCAACAATTGGTGCCACTTTAATCCTCTCTGTGCAATACATTTTATATCCACATTTTGCAAACCTAGGTCTTTCTCTATACATACCTCTGTGTTCAGCATACTTTTTGCACCAGAAAACATAGTTGTGCCCTACAATCCACACTGTAAGCATCTTGAAGGAATGAAAAGATGTCTGTAGCTGTGGTAGTCAGTTGGTAGAATGACTGGTATCTAAAAGAAGATGCTATTTTTGAAAAAGCCGATAAGTGATGGGCTGTTGATCAACACTGTGCACTCAAAAATAGGATGCATGTTACTTTGTTGAGGAATCATGTTTCTGATTGGTTATTAAAAAATGTTTGAAAGGTACAGTAGATAGGATAAGGTAATATTTTGCAAAAGTCAACCACACCTGCTATTTGCATTTGTTAGCTAGTGTGCTGAACTTGAAAATATGGTAAACTTGTGACCTGCCAGTACAGTTGAATGTTGTAAAACTGTTACTATGGAAACTGGGATTAAGCAGAATGGGGGAAGGGTTGAAAGTTAACTGTGGATTTGAAATGTGAAATGGTAACTTATAAATAAGTGATATGTTAGTAAATTAAGTTTTTCTAAGTCAGTAGTATGTGTAAATGTAGTGTGTTGTCAAAAATAAAATACTAGTATTGTTAGAAATAGGTTTTTGAACTCCCGCAAGGGTTCGCGGCTCCATCGCAACGCTTTACTGAGGCACCGCGGTGGAGTCGCGACTCCAGAAAATTACAGAACCAGTTTGGGCACTTTTAGACCGTTAGAAAGGGTTAATATGTCTTACCAATAGAAATGTGTGTCACAGTTTGAAATAATGTAGGAAGCAATGTGATTTGTTACTTATATTTATTTTATTTAAGCAATTTGTAAAGCGCACAAATACCCTTGGGTGTCTTGGCGCTGCGGACTGTGTAGAAGACCAAACCAGGAACAGGTGGCTATTGGTTAAAAAGCCATGTCTTTACTAGTTTCCTAAAGGCAAGCAGGGTCGGGCAGGTTTTAATATGAAGGGGGAGGGTGTTCCACAATTTGGCGGTGGCGACGGTGAATCTTCTGTCACCCCATGAAACTTTTTTAGTTCGAGGGACCTTCAGGAGGTTGGCTACTGATGAACGCAAGGGTCTGTTGGGCGTGTAGACGCACAAAGCCTTCTTCAAGAACTCAGGTCCAATATTGTGGATGGCTTTGAATGTGATGCAAAGTGCTTTGAATTTAATTCGGCGGCTTATAGGTAGCCAGTGGAGTTTTCGAACTACCTTTGAAATTGGTTGATACTTAGGGGTGCCTGTTGGCATTCTAGCGGCCGAGTTCTGCACCATCTGTAGTCCATTGATGACCTTTTTCTGGGCATTGAGGAAGAGGCCATTACAATAGTCAATTTTTGACATTACTAGGGTGCTAATAAGGGTTTTTCCGGCACTGGATGGAAGGAATGGTAGGAGTTTTTTTATCATCCTAAGGGTATAGAAAGATGAGGAGACAACTGCATTGGCATGAAATGTGAAAGATAGCTTGTCGTCGAACAAGACACCTAAATTTCTAACTTTCGAGACAGGGGGCGGTGGTGGTCCCAAATTGGCTGGCCACCAAGTAGGGGACCATACAGGAAAAAGATTACCAAAAATCAATTCCTCCGTTTTATCAGAGTTTAACTTTAGGCAGTTGTTGGCCATCCAGGTGCTAATGGCCAACATTCCGTCTTGGAAGCTGGCTGCAATTGCTCCTCCGTCGTTATGGATTGTGAGCACCAATTGTGTGTCATCGGTGAAGGATGTAACACCCATCCCGTGGGTTTTGATGACCCTGGCCAAGTCCGACACGTAGATATTAAATAAGGTTGGGCTCAAAGATGATCCTTGTGGCACACCACACGGGAGGGCAAATGGGGGAGAACTTCAAGTCGCCGAGACTCACTAGTTGTGTGCGGTTAGAAAGAAAAGAGGCCAGTAGATCTTTAGCCCTATGTTTGATGCCGATGGTTGAGACACGGTCGATCAGTGTAGCGTGATCGACCGTGTCAAAGGCTGCTGATAGGTCTAGCAGCACTAGAACAGCAGCACCACTTTGGTCTAGTACTGTCCTGATTTCGTCTGATGCTTTAATGAGGGCAGTTTCTGTACCATGGCCTTTTCTAAAGCCGAATTGCGTATCGTCCAGTAGGTTGTTATCCTCAATGTATTGGGCCAACTGCGAGTTCATTATTTTCTCGAAGATTTTTGTTGGGAATGGAAGGCTTGCGATAGGTCGGTAGTTTTTTGTTTCTGCAGGATCAAGGTTCTGCTTCTTCAGCAGCGCCTTGATAATAGCCTTTTTCCATATGGGAGGGTAAATGCCTGTTTGAAACATGGCATTGCAGATATTAGGTTGGGGGCTATTAGATCAGGGATCAATTTTAAAACTGAAGAAGGGCAGGGGTCAGTGGGGGAGCCCGATTTGATGGTGGAAATTAGGTCCGTGATCTGTTTTGGTGAGACTTGACTGAATTTCGGGAAAGAAGGGGTACTTTCTTCATTACCGGGGGCAGCCGTCAAGTGGTCGGCTTTAGGTTGAGCGGCAAATTTGTCATATATATTGCTGACCTTCTCTTGGAAGAAACTGGCCAGTGCGTTGCAAAGATCTTGAGTGGGAGCTATTGGGGAGTTCGTCACCGACCCTGATAGTTTTGTAACTACCTGAAACAGCTGCTTGGTGGAATCTTGGGCGGATTCTATCTGACTAAGGTAGTATTTGCTTTTCTCCAAGATAATAAGCTGTTTATACTTGGATAATGCTTCCTTGTAGTGGGTTTTTCCAGTAATATTGTAGTCTCTACGCCAGCGTCTCTCGAGGTTCCTGCATCGTTGTTTTTCAAGTCTAAGTGACTCAGAGAACCAAGGGGCCGAAGAAGCAGTTCTATTCTTAGAGGCATTTTTAAGTGGTACTAGAGAGTTGAAGGCGTTATGGAGCCATTCGGAGTAATTGGATGACACAAGTACAGGGTCTAGTGTAGAATCATAGTTAGTAGATGATAAGTGTGTTTTAAGGAGATGCTGATCAATGCAACTCCAGGCTTTAAACTGTGTGGGTGGGTTTGGGCTAATGTGCGTAGCGTTGGGTCTTTTTATCTGAATGTCAAACAGGACTGCCCAATGGTCAATCCAAACTAGAGGCATGGTGTTCTTTAAAGAGATTTGCTTATTGCTGGTGAAGAGCCCATCCAGCGTGTGACCGGCTGAATGTGTGGGGCTGGTCACCAACTGGAGGAGGTCCACAGCCTCTAGTTCTGCAATGAGGGATGAGGTGTCATTATCATCAAGGGTCTCCAAGTGAAAATTAAAATCCCCCAGTATGGTGAAGTCCGATTCTCCCGCTAACGGTTCTAGTAAGCTACCTAAGGCAGAGAGAAATTCCGCTCGAGAGCCTGGTGGGCGATAAAGGAGGGTTCCTTTGAAGGTTTGTGAATGACTAAGCGTTATCGAGAAAGTCACGGCTTCACAGACCGTGGAGGGAATTCTCTCCGTCCTGACTAAATATTTGTCGCGATATATAATTGCCAGTCCTCCTCCTTTTTTAATAATTCTATCGTGTCTAAGTACGCAGTACCCGTCAGGGGTCGCGGTGCAGAAATCGGGTCGAGACGATGGGTCACCCCAGGTTTCTTTAATAAATAATATGTCTAAATTTTGGTCTTTTAGGAAATCCAATATTTCATATGTATGTTTGGGAAGGGAACGTGAGTTTGAGGGCTAAGTGAGTATATTCATGATTTGTTTGCAAGGGATACATCTGCGAAGGTGCTGGTTTATTGTAAGTATCAAGATTAAAAGAACAGTTGGAGCAGCTAAAAGAGGAGTGAGTAGCTAATGAGTAAGTGTGTAGGTAAGGACAAGTATGTAATTTGGTCGGGAGGCGAATCGCTTTCAGCTGGTTGCTAGAGTATTTTATCATCGTATAAGGTACTGCTGGTGTAGAAGAGCCAGGGTTCCTGGCCCTAGGCCCGGTCCAAGCGCGGACGGGCGCAGACGGGCTTGCCTTTGGCGCGCCGGTGGCGCGTCCGCTGCGCGTTGCGACAGTCATCTGATTTTATAGGGCAAGTATCAGCTGGTAGTCTGCTGACCTGCGGAAAGTAGCGGAAGATTCCTCACTTCCGGTGTATGCGATTACCTTCCCTCCACACAAGCTGAACATTCAGTGGTGGACCGGGGAATACGCAAGTGAACAGAGTGCAGATGTGAGCAGATTAAAACAAGTTAAGATGCAGTGACAATAAAACCAATGCTAATTAAAAGTGGCAAGCACGATTCTCGGGAGCCCTTTACCAGGTGCTCCTGATAGTAATATCTAGTGCTATGGCTGCCGTCTTCAAGCGCGTTTATTTGTGTGCAGAAAGAGAGGGAAAGTTTGCCATTACTGGTTTTACCTTGTTGAGAGTGCTTCATTACATTTATTGTGTGCAAAAGAAAATCTTTAATGAGTTTCTGATATTTGATATTCTGCAATACTATTTCAAAGGTGAGTTACACATTTGTAAGGTGTGTTATGTAGTAGTGCTTCACTGTTTGCAGTGATATTTTTAGATTTTAAATCATTTTTTTAAAGTTTGGAAATTATTAGAGAAGTGTGATGTTTGAAATATGTTATGAAATGTGCAGATGTGTATTGTGGTTTGTTTTATTGTCATGAAATGACGATTGAAATAGTTTGTGCATAGTAACGTGTACATTGGTACATGGATTAGTGATTATGGTAGTTTGTATGTGTCTTTGGAAAGGTGCAGATGAAGTACGCCGCATAATTTTAGGTGTCTCCTTGAAATGGGAAGTGCAGTCTGTCAAGTGTTAAGGTCTGTATAATCTTGTGACTGAGGTGTGTCTCTAATTGCACATGTATTTGTCATGTGTTATGCATTTGAATATATTAGATGTATAAAACCGAGGTATACATCTATTTGTATGTTTCTTTTTTATATAATAAGAGAAGGAAAGGTACAGACACAAGCATGCATACTTTCGATTATGTGGTGAGACTTATAAAAGAGGTATATGAAGGGTTGCTTGTTTATATTTGGCCTGGCCCAACACTCTGAGTAGTCACAGCATAGTGAAGCTGCAAGAGAAAAGTGAGGTTTTAGACATGTTGGCAGAGGGATTATTGATTATGGTAGCTTGTATGAGTCTGGTGAATGGTACAGTTGAAGTATGCCACATAATTGTAGGTGTGTTCTTGAAATGAGAACTGCAGTATAAAGTTTCAAGGTCTGCTTGGTTTTCTGACTGAGGTATGTCTGTACTTACACATGTATTCTCACATGTGTTATGCATCTGAAAATGACACTAGCAAAAGGTACAGACATATGCATGCATGCTTTTAGGAATATGGCTAGGCCCAACACTCTCAGTAGTCGCTGAATACTGATGCTGCAGCATAAAAGTGAGGTTTAAGATATGTTGGTAGAGGGAATAGTGATTAGAGAATGATTGAGTCTGTGAAAAAGTACACTTGAAAAAAGCTGCTTAAATGTAGGTGTCTCTTTCAAATGGGAAATGGAGTCTGACAAGTTGATAGTCCTTTATGGTCTTGTGACTGAGGTATGTCTATATTTGCACATGTATTCTGACATGTGTTATGCCTATGAAGATGGTAGAGGTATAAAAAAATAAAGGTATACATCTATTTGTAGGTTTCTTTTATATATGATGCCACTAAGAAAAGGTGCAGACACATGCATGCTTGCTTTCTAAAATATAGTGAGAGTTACAATACACACATGCAAAGGGTTGCTGCTTTATATTTGGCTAGGCCCAACACTCTTACTAGTTGTTGAATAGTGAAGCTGCAGCACAAAAGTGAGGTGTAAGATATGTTGGCAGAGGGATTAGTGATTAGGTTAAGTCATGTCAGTATATAGAAATGTACACTTCAAATACGTCACATACATTTCGGTGTCTCCTTGTAATGGAAAGTGCAGTCTGACAAGTTTAAGGGACTTTATGGTCTTGTGATTGAGGTATGTCTGTACTTGCACATGTATTCTCACATGTGTTATGCCTATAAAGATGGTAGAGGTGTAAAACACTGGTATACATCTGTTTCTGTGTTTCTTTTATATATGATGCCACTACGAAAAGGTACACACACATACTTGTTTTCTGGAATATAGTGACAGTTACATCTCTGTTCTCAAGCACTAGCCATGCACTGATCTAAGGAGGTAGATATTACTCTTGCACTCATGAATTCTCTCAGGTGCTTCTATGCAGTTATGCCATAAAGGAGGCACTACCTATACTCACATCTAATCACTTAGACGTTAACCAAATATTCATTCAATCACCCAGGCACTACTAGTTCACTGAAACATTCACTCAGGCACTACCCATGTACTCATCTATTCACTCAGGCACTACCCTTGCACTCATGCAATGACCCCAGCATTACTCTTCCACTCATACTTTCACTCAGGTATTTCTCATACACATCCAATCACTCAGGCACTACCCCTGCACTCATAGAATCACCCAGGCAGTACCCATGCACTCATGGAATCACACGGAAAACTACTCTTGCACTCAACCATTCACTCAGGCATTACTGATGCACTGATCCATTCTTTCAGGCAGTACCCATGCATTCATCCATACTCACAAGCACTACCTACGCACTAGCCTTGCATTCATACTTTCTCTCAGGAATTTCCTATACAGTCATACATTCACCCAGGCACTTCCCCTGCACTCATGTAATCACCCAGGCACTACTCTTGCACTGAACTATTCTCTGAAGCACTACCCATGCACTCATCCAATGACTCAGCCATTACTCTTAGTCATCCTTTTACTCAGGCAGTACCCATGCACTTATACAGTTAAGGAGGAACTACCTATACACACATCCAATCAATTAGGCATTACCTACGCAATTTTTCAATCACCCAGGCACTACTTTTGCACTCACTGATTCACTCAGACAATACTCATGCACTCATCCATTCCCACAGGTGCTACTGATGCACTCATACAATGACCCATGGATTACTCTAGCAGTCATTGTTGTACTCAAGCACTAGCCATGCACTGATCTAAGGAGGCAGATATAACTCTTGCACTCATGAATTCACTCGGGCACTGCCAATGCACTTACCAATCACCCAGGCAGTACCCTTGCACTCATGCAATCACCCAGGCACTACTCCTGTACTCATGCAATCACTGACATACTAGCTATATACTCGATTACTCAAGCACTACTCTTGCAGTAAAGTATTCCTTGGGCAGTAGCCATGCACTCATCCAATGACGTAGGCGTCACTGTTAGTCATCCTTTCACTCGGGTACTACCCATGCAGTCATGTAATCACCCAGACATTACCCTTGGAGTCATAAACTCACTCTGAGAGTATTCAGGTATACATCTATTTGTATATTTATTTTATATATGATGCCACTAGGAAAAGGTACCGACACATGCATGCTTTCTTTCTGGACTTATAACGAACACATTGAAAAACTTGTTGCTTTGTTTTTGGCTTGGCCCAACACTCTCAGTAGTTGCTCAATAGTGAAGCTGCAGCACAAAAGTGAGGTTTAAGACATGTTGGTAGAGGGATTAGTGATTAGGTTACCTCGTATCAGTCTATGTAAAGGAACACTGCAAGTACGGATTATAAATTTAGGTGTGTTCTTGAAATGGGAAGTGCAGTTTGTCAAGTTTAAGGGACTTTATGGTCTTATGACTGAGGTATGTCTCTACTTGTACATGTGTTCTCACACGTGTTATGACTATAAAGATGGTAGCAGTATTAAACAGTGGTAGGCATGTATTTGTATGTTACTTTTATATATGATGCCACTAGTAAAAGTTACAGAGACATGCATGCATGCTTTTACGAATATAGTGAGACTTTTTACAGACACATTGAAAAACTTGGTGCTTTGTATTTGGCTAGGCCCAACACTCTTAGTAGCTGTTGAATAGTGAAGCTGCAGCACAAAAGTGAGGTTTAAGATATGTTAGTAGAGGGATTAGTGATTAGGTTAACTCATATTAGTGTATAGAAATATACACTTCAAACACGCCACATAAATTTAGGTGACTCCTTGAAATGGGAAGTGCAGTCTGTCAAGTTTAAGGGACTTTATGGTCTTGTGATTAGGTATGTCTGTACTTGCACATGTATTCTCACATATGTTATGCCTATAAAGATGGTAGAGGTGTAAAACACTGGTATACATCTATTTCTGTGTTTCTTTTATATATGATGCCACTACGAAAAGATAGATATGCATGCATGGTTTCTGGAATATAGTGAGAGTTGCAACACACACATGCACAGGGTTGCTGCTTTATATTTGGCTAGGCCCAACACTCTCAGTAGTCGCTGAATAGTGATGCTGTAGCACAAAAAGGAGGTTTTAGATATATAGGCAGAGGGATTAGTGATTCGGCTACCTCGTATGAGTCTGTGAAATGGTACACTTGAACTAAATCGCATAAATTTAGGTGTGTCTTTGAAATGGGAAATACAGTCTGACTTGTTTAAAGGACTTCATGGTCTTGTGAGTGAGGTATGTTTCTACTTGCACATATATTTTCATACGTATTATGCATGTGAAGATGGTACATGTGTGTAACATATACAAATACATATATATATATATATATATATATATATATATGTTTCTAATATGTGTTATGGCACTAGCAAAGGTAGAGACGCATGTTTGCATGTTTTCTATAATATGGTGAGACTTATAATAGTAACATTGCAAAGATTGCTGTTTTGCATTTCTGGAGTTCTCTTGGTTATTTCTGGAGTTCTCGTCACTGTTTCTGCCCCTCTTTTGCTTCTTTCTTAATTTATTTTGTCTCTTTCTGCACCTGTCTCATCTCTTTATGTAGTTCTGCTTATTTGTCCTGCACTTCTGTTGTTTTTTTTTAGCACCTCTTTTGCTTCTTTGTGCAACCCTCTACTGTCTATCTACCTCTTTCTCTACCTCTGTTATCTGTTTGTGCACCTTTCCTGCCTCTTTTTGCACGTCTCTTAAGTCTTTCTGCATCTTTTTACCTCTTTCAGTACCTCTCTTATCAATTTGAGCAGCTCTCTTGGTTCTTTCTGTATATATTTTGTTTATTTCTGCACTTCTGTTATTTTTTTCTGTACTTCTTTGCCTCTATGTCCACCTGTCTTGCCTTTTTCTGCACCTCTATTGCTTCTTTTAGCATTCCTCTTCTCTTTCACTATTGTTCTTTCCTCTTTGTGCACTTCTATTGCTTGTTTCTGCACCTCTCTTGCCTCTTTCTGCATTCCTTTTGTCCCTTTTTTGCACCTGTTTACTCATTTTTTGCACCTTTCCTGTCTTTTTTAACTGTTCTTTTCTGTCTTTGTGCACTTGTGTTGTATGTTTTTTTGTAATTTTCTGGCTTTTCATACTTTTCTTGCTTCTTTCTCGTTCGTCACTTTCTGCACCTCTGTTGTCTTTCTGCATTTCTCACATTTTTCAGTAGCTGTGTTGTTGTTTGTGTATTTCTTTTTGCTGTTTCTAAACCTTTCTTTTTTTCTGTACCTTTCTTTCTTTGTGAGCACCTTTTCTTCTTTCTGCAGTTCTCTTACTTGTTTCTACACTTTTCTTTTTTTATTCGTTATAAATATAATAGGAATGTAATTGTAATTAAATGCTTACTAGTTATCAATATTGACATGTAATTAATTTAAAAATGTTTCGAAGTAGAGTAATTCCAAATTTATGAAAAGATTGTAAAAAGTATAAAAGATCAGCAGCGTATAAGAAGCAACACATTGAAAGTGTAGTAGATACTGCTTTTGAATTGAAACGAAAATTATTTATATTAGTATTAAAGCTAATGAGAACATTGGATAAAACAATGCTGTATATGAAGGACAAAAGAAAAAAACAGATTAATAGAAGCAATTTTTGTAAAACTTTCACTGGTGAATGGAAGCGCACTTCTAGTACTGAGCCTTTCTTTAATGAAGAAAGCTATTTTCAACAGAACACATTAGTTCATGCAGTTGATTCTAGGGGTCGATGCTATGAAATGAAAGATGGTTGTCCCATTCCTAAAGAAAAGATGGTTCCTAGGAATGTAGAAGAAGTGATAGCTGAAGAAGTTCAAGGGAGGCGTACACAAGCTCTGGTATATAAGTGGGATTGTAGTAGTATTTGCAGTATTCGACAGGAATCTATTGACATATTACGAATTGTTTTACGAGGATATGCCAAAAAAAAGTCTTAAACAGAAGATTAAGATGTTACAAGGACTAGATCCATGTAAAGTAAGAACATATACTAACTTGCAGGTTCATTCTCTGGCTTGTCTTTCAAGAAAAGTCTGTCAAAATACTTTTCATCATTTAAGAATGTTAGCAGTACACCACTCAGAAATGCGGAAATTAGTAAGGAGACTCCACTGTGTAAAAAGTCCTGCATTATGTTTAAGTGAAATGAACACAGAGCTCTTTTGCACGGTTCAGTATCAGATGTAAAAAAAAAGTTTGTGATGATATACAGTTTCGTTTTTTTGGTTCACAAAAGGAGTGTAGAGAAAGAGAGTGCTTTAGAAGTGTAGGTGTTGAAGAGGTGGAAGATATTAGTATTGACGAGTTTGCAGAAGAAATTATAAAGTTTAAGCCCGTTTCATCTGAAAAACCAAACTATGTTTGTATTTGTTGTCGACGTACTCACTCTAGATATCAAACTAGGAATGTTGATTTTATATTTAAAAAGTGAAAAGGAACAAAATGATAAGTGGCAACAATTTGGTGTTTATTTGTTGGTAGAAGGTCAGTTTGAGTTGGCTACTGATCAACGTATTTGTAAATATTGTTACAACAAATTAGAAGAGAACAAAATGCCAGCTAGAGCAGTACATAACAACTTGGAGGTGGTAGCTATTCCTCAGGAACTGGCAGATTTAAATGCTTATGAGCCCATTCTTATTCAATCTGTGCACTCGTTTCAGGCTATAGTTCGTATGGAGCCTAAAACAGGTAAGCTGCCACCAACAGATTTACAAAGAGGGTGCTGACCATTGATCCAGGTCCTCGACGCTGAAGACTCTCGCTTAAGGTACATATACCGGGCCCTTATCAGGGAGGCCAAGACCTATCTGATATCTACCTTCACCCACGATTCCACATAATACAGCCGTGTCCTGCAGTGCGCCATTATTCCAAGAAACCGCCCTGATGAAGTTCAATCTCTATTGAACGAAACGCGTTGGCTGGAGTCTACATTCTTGATGTAATTGAAATAAAGGAATTCTTCTCATAAAGGAACTGGTCAGTCTTTTGTTATCAGGAAAGGCAGCCTGGTGGTGCACAGCTCCACGAATATCCAGATTTATAAAGAGGTCTCAAAGGAAGAGTTGTGTACTTACCTTTAGATTTTAAGAAAAATATTGAAACTGTTGGTGTAGACGGGGAGGAAAATGAGGCAGTAGTTATTCTAGTTAATGGTGTTCCAACAAAGAGTCGAAAAATATGGCAAGAGCTTGTAGATGTTAATAAACTTCAAAAGGCTACATTATATCTGGTGCAGAATAATATTTATTATAAGGATGTAAATGTTGATGAACAGGTAATATGCTTAGATAATGAAACAGAAATTTCAAGTGGCCAAATGGAAAAAGTGGACAAGTTCAGGAGTGAAGAGGTTTATGAACATTACACTATACATCCTCTACATTCAAAAGAAGTGATCGGAAACAGTATTGAATTATTTGAAATGAAGAAAGCAAAGGGAACTCCCATGAGTGTATGGGAACATTTTTTAGAAGCTCGTTGTTTTCCATAGTTATTCCCTACTGGAGAAGGTGGACGATTTGATGAGCGAGCTGTACAGATTCCAGCTTCAGAATACCGCTCGACAAGATTGTACTCTGAAGATCCAAGATTTTGACAGTGCATTCCATATATATTTCATCTTCTGTTTGAAAGTGACTTGTCTGCACTTTCATATGCAGTGAACCACATATTAAAAACATGAGTTCATCTTCCACATGTTTCTGCATAGGAATTCATGGACAAAGTTCAACAAAGATGAACATTTAGAATCTCAGTTATTTAATTTGATGGCGTGTCAACGAGGTACCATCGTCGTCACGGAGAACATGGTTTGTAACACAGCTGTGCTGAATATGCGTGGGACGATTTACTTGAATTTCTACGAGAAGCAAATTCAATGTTAAAAACATTGAATTGAAGACCGCTGGAGAACTCTGTTCATTGGATCCTGTAAATGTCTGCAGGTATTTTAACCATAGGTTTCAAGCTATGATGTCATTTATCTGCAATAAAAATATTCCACCTCTTGGAGAGGTAATAGATTTCTTTAGAAGAAAGGAGTACCAACCAGAGGTGCTCCTCATATACACATGCTATTATGGATCAAGAATGCTCCAAACTTTGGAACTGATACTGATGAAAGTGTTTTGTCTTTAATCGAACAGTATGTTACCTGTGCCATTCCAAGAGAAGGAGGAGAAAAAAGCTTGAGGCAACCAGTTTTACGGTTTCAAAGTCATCGATGTGGAAAATACTGTAGATGAAAATACAAGTCTAAAGGGAAATTTTATACAAAATCTCGTTTTGGATTCCCACGTCCAATAATTTCTAAGGGAAGAGTAAATAGTTTTATGTCAGCAGTAAGGCATACCATAACTCGTAAATCTCCCAAGAATACATACAACTTGAAAAGAACAGAAGCTTCAAAGTACATTAATGACTACAATCCCGTGATTTTGAAAATGTGGAATGCAAACATGGATATTCAGTTTGTTGCAGATAATTCAATTGCTGTAGCTCACTGTTACATCGTATATAACCAAATCTGAAAAGACAGAGATGAAAGAAATGTGGGAAGAAATTTCACAAGAAAAGAGTCTTAGCAAGAAATTGTACAGCTTCAGCTTGAAAATGCTTTCCCATCGAGAGATTGGATCCTATGAATGTTCGGATCGCTTGAGCTCGGCCAGTTTATATTCAAAGTCAAGAGGAATCATTTGGGAAAGTCTAGGTCTTGCCGCCACACAAAATAGAGTATTAAACATTACAAGAAATCGAATACTTAGCACTGAATGAACCAGAAAGTACTGATATTGTTAAAACTAATATGTTGGATACATACTATACGAAAAGGAGTCAACATCTCGAAAACCTATGTCTGTATGAAATACTTCAACATTACAGCTTTAAAAGAAAAGTTACAGAAAATATAAAAGAAGAAAAATATGCAGTAATTGGATGTGACAGATGTTTGGTAAAACATGCCAAAGCAAATCTTATTAACCACAGAAAACTCAGTTGCGAAAGTCCAGATAAGAGGGAATATTTCTATTTAGCACTTCTGCAACTGCTCAAGCCTTGGTATAGTGAAACAGAATTACTTGGAGAGTCCGATTGCTATGAAGATTCTTTTAATGCAAGTAAAGATTGTATTTGTTGCACAATTTTCCCTACATATCTACAAATGTTAAATGATGAGATTGAACAAGAAAGTACTATTGCAGCTGAAATAGCTAGAGAAAGTTCTCGAGATAGTCAAAGTTCAAGATCCACTAGGACAACCAATTATCGAAAATGAAGCAGCAATAGCCATGAATGAGGTAGAAACTGCAATGCAACAATCACAACAGGACATTATTCCGTTGGAAAAGTTTGAAGAATAACTAAATATTGAACAGAAAGAAATCTATCTACAAGTGAAAGAACAGATACAACATGGTTTGATGCATGAAAAAAAAGAATGCCAATGTTTAGAATTTAAACCTATTCTAATGTACATCAGCAGTCAAGCTGGAACAGGAAAAAGTTTCTTAATTAAAGTTTTGACCAGTTATCTACACAAAACTACAGATTCATATTTATCTTGTGTTGTAACCGCTCCAACTGGATTAGCAGCACACATTAAAGGAATTACTTTACATCGATTACTTATGCTTCCAGTTGAACATGATAATAAATTGGAAGCGATCTGGAGAAGCTTGTTATGAAGTGTCCAAAGTACTGAAGAAAATGAAACTTTTAATCATTGATGAGGTGAGCATGGTCTCAAACTTAATGCTTGCATTTGTACACTTGAGAATGCAACAGATTTTCAAAACAGATTACGATGTTCTGTTTGGAGGAAAACATTTAATTGTATTCGGAGATCTACTGCAACTTACTCCTGTAAAAGGACAACCTGTTTTTAAAACACTTGTCCATGAAAACACTAGGAAATCTTTGGGAAGTTTTGGAAATGTGAACATTTGGATACATTTTGAATATAAAGAACTTATTAAGAATATGCGACAGGCAAGTGATGAAGATTATGGAAATCTACAAGATATAAGAGTTGGTGTCTTGAGGAAACATGGTAAGTAAGCTTTAGAAAGTTGACTACTAAGGAACTTGTTTACACCTGGAAACACAGCGGCTGAAATAATGTACAATAAACTTGGAGAAAAGAAGTCTATAGTTTGCCTAATGCCTACACTGTAAGAGTGTTCTACATTTAATCAAGAACTTTTGAAACTGGAAAAACAGGAAATAGTGGAAATTAAAGCTGTTAAAAAAATTGACCACCATGGAGTGACTATTCTTCTCACAGAGAAACTACAGGCTAAATTGCATTCTTTGGAAAAGTTTGTTTCTAAAACTGCAGGCTTAGAAAAGATTTTACATGTATGTATAAACTGTCGGGTAATTTTATGGCATAATTTGAATGTAGAAGACGGTTTAGTAAATGGAGCAATGGGAAAAATTGTTGATTTTGTAACATTTCAAAATAGAGATGGAATAGAATTTTTGATTATAAAATTTGATCAGATTAAAAAAAAAAGACAGATTGGGCATTGTACGTTTTTTGCATGTAAAAGATTTGTATGTTCATAGAAAACAGTTTCCTCTGTCCTTAGCACATGCAGTAACTATTCATAAATATCAAGGTTTAAGTATAGACAGTGCTTTTGTAAATATCGGAAGTACAGTGTTCAAAGAGGGAATGGCATATGTTGCATTATCTCGAGTAAGAAAAGTCTGGTTTGTATTTGATAGATTAAGATGAGAAAAAGGTTAGTGCTGATGCAAATTGTGTAAGAGAGTATAATCGTTTAAGAAGACTTTATACACCTGATTTAGGTGAATATCCCATATATGAGAAACGTATAGTGTGTCCAAAACCGAAATATGTCAAAGATGGAATTGAGGTTCAAAAAAAGAAAACAAATGAAGAGAAACTTGAAGGCGTACAGAAAAAGAAAATGCAAACTGTTGATGAGATTGTAGGATACCAGTTGGAAAATAGTTCAGGTATCAACTGCTATGCTAATGTGATTCTGAATGTTGTGTTTTATCTAGAAGATCGTCATCGTGAAATAATGGGAAATCATGAAAAAAGATTCTGTTCTTTAATACATCATGTATTTTAACAGTTGGTAACTGACAGAAGTAAATCCATACTGCTTCTGGCGTTCGGCATCTTTTGGATATATGTACTGGTTCATTGAGATTTACTCTTAATGTACAACAAGATGCACAAGAATTTCTAATGCTTATGCTTGGAGTGTTAGAACATGAAGGAATACAGATTGAAAATTTATTTGCACTAAGTTACAGATGGGATCATAAATGTGAAATACAAACAGAACGATTCATATGCTTGACGATACCAGACTGCAATCAGTACCTTTTAGCAAATTGATAAAAACTGCTAGTCAGGACCTGAAATGTTCACATTGTAGATCAGAGATGTTGTCTACATTACATATAGAAAGACTTGGAAAATAATTTTAATGCTACAACGTTGTAAAGCAAATGGAAGAAAATTGGAAACGAAAATTAAAACTTTTAATACAAGTCAAATATCTATTTCAGGAAGAACTTTTATAGCAGTGGCTACTATTTTCCATGATGGACCTACTACAACACCTGGACACTATACTGTGTATTTGAAGTGTAATAAAGGATGGACACCTTGCAATGATGCCCACTTGGAATTTAAACCTAGATTGCCTTAAAATAATTACCAAATTCATATTTGTTATTTTTGAAGCCAAAGTTTTGATTACATCATTCGGCCAATTGGAAAGATGTGAACAGAAACAAACAGGAATGCAAACTATTAGTATTTATAATTAGTGTTTGGATTATTATGTGCGGTAATTGATATTGCATTTGGAAAATTCTGTTTAAAAGGAAATAGTTTATATATTTGTTGTCTATATTGTACCAGATGTAAATGTTGGTCTGTATTTTGGCAAATGTATTTGAGATAAATAATAGAGTTTATGTAGATGAAGAAAGTAATTAACAAAGTGTAGATTGAAAAGCACATAGCTACACGTATTGAAAATTATGCTTTATGATGATTTTGGTTTTTTTCTACAATCAATTAGATTGTTTTTTCTCCGCTGTTCAATGATGATACCACATCAAAATCACTGTGTCTGGTGAAGTTAAGTGGAATCTGAGAACAGCAAAAAAGGGAATCTGAAAATGTTATCTAATTCTAAATTTATGTTGAGTTGCTAAAAATATAATCTTACAATTTCAGTAATATATTATCATTAAATAACAGTTTTTCTTCTTCTTTATAGTAGGTACTGTTGAAGTTTG
The DNA here is from genome assembly GCA_963921515.1 of Calotriton arnoldi. Lineage (NCBI taxonomy): Eukaryota > Metazoa > Chordata > Amphibia > Caudata > Salamandridae > Calotriton > Calotriton arnoldi. Next base: position 3,223,560 of record CAWUFW010000597.1, on the reverse strand, counting down.
AGAAGAGTTTTAATGCTGTTTACGACAAATATATTTCTACTGAATAATGTATCTAAATTATTTAAAAGGTAAGAATACATAATATAATATGCATGATAACGTAAAAAAATGTTTAAATTTTAATTGTTATTTGTTTCTAATATAAATAATGTTGATCCTTTGGACTAATTGAAAATTTTCATTATGTTGCTCATGTAATCAAGCAGGCAGTCATCCTTACATGTAGACACTACCCATGCACGTATGCATTCTCTGAAGTACAAGTTTCGCACTAATAGCAAAACACAGCCATTACCCTTGCATTCTTTCTTTTACACAGGCACTACCCATGAACTCATTCAATTACCCAGGCAGTACCGCTGCACTTATGCAATCACCTGGGCACTACTGATGCACTCATGCAATCACCTAAGCACTACTCTTCCACTCAACCATTCACTCAGACACTATGCATGCACTCATTCATTCACTCAAGCACTACCCATGCACTCATCCAATGATCCAGGCATTACCCTTGAACTCCTACTTTCACTCAGATACTTTTGATACACTCATCAAATCACCCAGATACTACCCTTGCACTAATGCAATCACCCAGGCACTACTGATACACTCATGCAATCACTCAGGCACTACTCTTGCACTCAACCCGTCCCTCAAACACTACCTATGCACTCATTGATTCACTCAGGCACTACACAAGCACTCATCTATTCACTCAGGCACTAACTATGTAGTCATGCAATGACCCAGGGTTTACTCTTGCAGTCATTGTTTTACTCAGGCACTACCCATGCACTCATGCAATCATTCAGGCACTACTCTTGCACAAAATTATTCACTCAGGCACTACCCATGTATTCATCCATTCTCTCAGGCACTACCCTTGCACTCATCCAATGACCTAGGCATTACCCTTCTACTCATCCTTTCACTCAGGCAGTACGTATCCACTCATCCAATCACCCAGGCACTATCATTGTACTCATCCATTTACTGAGGCACTACTCATCCAATCAGCCAGGTGGTACCCCTGTACTCATGCAATCACCCAGGCACTACCCATGCTCTCATGCTATCAGTCAGGCACTACTGTTTCACTCAACCATTCACTCAGGCACTACCCATGCACTCATCCATTCGCTCAGGCACTACCCATGCACTCATCCAGTGACCCAGGCATTACTCTTGTACTCATCCTTTCCCTCAGGCAGTATGTATCCACTCATCCAATCACCCAGGCAGTACCCTTGCACTCATCCATTCACTCAGGCACTACCCATGCACTCATCCAATCACCCAGGCAGTACCCCTGCACTCATGCAATCACTCAGGCACTATCCACGCAGTCATCCATTCACCCAGGCACTATTTTTGCATTCAACCATTCACAGAGGCAGTACCCATGCACTCATCCATTCACTCACACAGTACCCCTATACTTATGCAATCACCCAATCACTTAAACACTACCCATATAGTTATACAATAACTCAGCCACTACTCTTGCACTCAACCATTCCCTCAGGCACTACCCATGCACCCATCCATTCCCTCAGGCACTACCCATGCACTCTTCAAATGATCCAGGCATTACTCTTGCAGTCATCCTTTTACTCGCGCAGTACCCATGCATTGATCTAATCACAAACGTTACTCTTGCACTCATGAAGTCACTCCGGCACTACTCATGCACTCATCCATTCTCCAAGGCACTACCCATGCACTCATCCAATGACCCACGCACTAGAGTTGGATTAATCCATTCAGTCACACAGTTCCCATGGAGTCATCCATTCATTAAAGCACTACCCATACACTCATGCAAAGGCACTATTCTTGCACTCAACCATTCACTCAGACATGACTCATCTATTCTTCCAGGCAGTACCTATGAACTCTTGCAATGACCCAGGGATTACCCTTTCACTCATCCTTTCACTCACTCACTACCCAAGCACTGATCCAATCACCCAGGCAGTACCCGTGCAGTCATTCAATTGCTCATGCACTACTCTTGCACTCAACAATTCACTCAGGCACTAACCATGGACTCATCCATTCTCTCAGGCAGTACCCATGCACTCATCCAATGACCCAGGCATTACCCTTGCACTCACCTTTCACTCAGGCCCTTCGGATACACTCATCCAATTACCCAGACACTACCCCTGCACTCATGCAATCACCAGGCACTACCCATGCACTTACGCAATCACTCAAGGACTTTTCTTGAATTCAACCAGACTCAGGAACAACCCATGCACTCATCCATTCTCTCGGGCACTACGAATGCACTCATCCAATGACCCAGACACTAACCATGCACTCATCCTTTCACTCTGGCACTACTCATGCACTCATTCATTCACTGAGGCAGTACTATGCACTCATGCAATCACCCAGGCAGTACCCCTGCGCTCATGCAATCACCCAGGCAGTACCCATGCACTCATGCAATCATTCAGGCACTACTCTTGCACAAAATTATTCACTCAGGCACTACCCATGTACTCCCCCATTCTCTCAGGCACTACCCATGCACTCGTGCAGTGACGCAGGCATTACTCTTGTACTCATCCTTTCACTCAAGCAGTATGTATCCACTCATCCCATCACCCAGGCACTACCCTTGAACTCATCCATTCTCTCAGGTCCTACACATGCACTCATCCAATCCCCCAGGCAGTACCCGTGTACTCATGCAATCACTCAGGCACTACGCAATCACTCAGGCACTACCCATGCACTCATGCTATCACTCATGCACTACTGTTTCACTCAACCATTCTCTCAGGCACTACCCATGCACTCATCAATTCTCTCAGGCACTACCCATGCCCTCATTCAATAACCTAGGCACTAACCTTGCACTCATTCATTCACTCAGGCAGTACCCATGCACTCTTACAATGACTCAAACCTTACCCTTGCAGTAATTCATACAACACATACAAGTTTGTCTATCTTTAACCCCTTCGGTGCGTCGGACAGCGGGGGCCGTCCGATGCACTAGTGCTCATGTGCGTCGTGGCACAGGGAATCCCTCTGGTGCGGGCACCAGAGGGATTACCTTTCACCCCCAACAGCCTGGGGCTGGGGAAGAGCTTCCCCAGCAACCAAAGCTGTAGCTTTGGTTTCCCTGAAATGACGATCAGTGCGTCATTTCTTTCTACGTGCTCAGGGGGGCGATCCCCAAGCAGGGATCCACACACTAGCCACCAGCCTTTGCTCCCCCCCTAAATAAGGGGAGCTGCATGTCAGCAGCTCCCCTTATGGAAAAGCAATGCCGGCTCCCGCAGGACGCGGGGAGCCGGCGGGACCGTGCGGGGATTGGGGACCCCCCACGGTCCCCAACGTGTGGCCAGGCCCCGGGGGATGGGGTCCCCGGGGTCATTAGTGGCCCGGGAGGGGGACAACGCAGCCCCCCACCCAAAAAAAGTTTTTTTGTTTTTTTTTAAAGAACGCAAAGGCCGGCCCCGGGGGATGGGGTCCCCGGGGCCTTAAATGGCCTGAGGAGGGGGGCTACGCAGCCCCCCTCCAAATATTTAATTATAAAAAAAAGAGGGCATGACCCGGGGATGGAGTCCCCGGGGCAAATAGAGGCCCAGGGAAGGGGGCCACGCGGCCCCTTCCCGTTTTTTATTTAAAAAAAAAAAAAAGAATCCTCAGGCCCCGGGGGATGGGGTCCCCGGGGCCAAAACTGGCAGAGGGAAGGGGGCCACGCAGCCCCCTCCCATACAAAAAAAAAAAAAAACGGCATTGTGCCGGAGGCCCCGCCCCCTCCCTTAACCACTCTGCAAACGCGCCCCCTGGCGCGTTTTAAGAAGGGGAAGTAATTCCCCTTGAATACTGGGGGTCCCTGGGGGCCAACTAGCCCACCAGGAACCTCCAGTATGCGCCAGGGGGCTGCGTTGCAGAGAGGTGTACAGAGGCCACGCCCTCTTTACACCTCTCTGCAACGCAGCTCCTGGCGCATACTGGAGGTACAGGGTGGCCTAGTTGGACCCCAGGGACCCTCATGATTCAAGGGGACTTAATACCCCAACTTAAAAGCGCCACGGGGCGCGTTTGCACAGTGGTGAAGGGAGGGGGCGGGGCTTCAGGTGACATGTGTGCAAACAGGCCCCGTGGCGCGTTTTAAGATGGGGAATTAAATCCCCTTCAATCCTGAGGGTCCCTGAGGGCCAACTAGCCCACCAGGTACGTCCAGAAAGCGCCACAGAGCTGCGTTGCAGAGAGGTGCAAAAAGGGCGTGGCCTCTGAACACCTCTCTGCAACGCAGCTCTCTGGCGCATACTGGAGGTATCTGGTGGGCTAGTTGGCCCCTAGGGACCCTCGGGATTGAGGATGAATTAATTCTCCAATTTAACACGCGCCACAGGGCGTGTTTGCAGACATGTCACCTCAGGTCCCACCCCCTTCCCTCACCATTGTGCAAATATTCCTCTAAAATCAGCCGAACTACGAATTCCGATTTACTCACCTGTTATCAGGAGAGACCTCAGTGCTGCATCTTTGAGCTCAGTACTGATCCTGAAAAGTAATTCTAACCGTACTTACCAGTAACTTGAATTTCCTTCCATAGGCTAACATTGACTGGTTTCACTTGGAAATTCTTCTAAGTGTGGAGTTTTGGAACTTTATAATATTCCTCTAAAATCAGCCGAACTACGAATTCCAATTTACTCACCTGTTATCAGGAGAGACATCAGTGCTGCATCTTTGAGCCCAGTACAGATCCTGAAAAGTAATTCTAACCGTACTTACCAGTAACTTGTATTTCCTTCCATAGGAATCCATTCTCTGGTTTTCAGCATAAAAGTTCCAAAGTGTCGATTTTCACAAACTACAAATATTCCTTAAAAATCGCCTGTATGACTTAAACGCATTCTTTCAACTGCTTACAGGAGATGCACCAATGCTGGATCCAGGATCCACCACTGAGTAAGAAAAAGTAACGATAACACTACTTACCTGCTAAGTGAATTTCCTCCCATAGGATAACATTGGTGATTCTATGTGAAAAAGTTTCTAAGGGGTCGATTCCGAATCGGGCCGGAAATCTCTCCGACCGAGCCGGACCCGGAGAGATTTCCGACCGAATCGGACCCATGCAGTCCGACCGAACGAGTCCGATGCATTCGTATGCCACCGGACACGAGTCGGTCGGACTCCCATTGAACTCAATGGGAGCCGGTCGTACAACGCGTACGCGGGCTCCCATTGCCTCAATGGGTGCGAGGCGGACAAGGGCGCCCCTACAGCGAGTACGCCGCGAGCGCCCGCGGCGTACACGCACAGGTAGGGGGACCCATGGGTCCCCCCTGTGTGCGCCTCGCGCGGGTACGCGTACAGGGGGGTCCGACATGGACCCCCAAAGTACGGCTCCGACAGCGAGTTCGAGTCGGACGGCGCGAGTCGGTCGGAGCGGTCGAGGTGCGCATCGTACTTACCCGGCCGGAAAACGTCTCCATTGCGCGGTGCGAATCGGGTCCGAGCGAGTCGGTCGGAGCGGTCGGGTCGCCCGGACGAGTCGGTCGGCGAATTCGCATCGTACTCGCTCGGCCGGACCCGCGTACGATTCGGTCGGGAAAAAGGGCTCCGAATCGGATCCGGTAAAGCCGAATCCTATTCGGAGCCCTACCGGCCGAGATCGGAATCGGCCCCTTAGTGTCAACTTTTAAAATACAATAATATTCCTTAAAAATCACTACTGTAACCAAAACGCTTTTACTCAACTGTTTACAGGAGATGTCCCAGGACTGAATCTAGGATCCAGTCCTGTGGTTAGAAAAGTAATCCATAAAGTAAATAATTGCATTTAACTAGAGATTCACATTGAGCTCAATGTTGCATTGCGTTTGAAATTGTGTTGCCCATTGCAACAACTGTAACTACTGTAATTAAGTCTATTGCCTATTTGCAAAGTACTTAAACTAAAGTAATTCATTCTGAGAAAGTATATTTTGTAATGTAATGTATAATGTAATTACAATATAATTTAAAAAATAAAATATCTAAGAATAAATAGTTTAAAAAAAATGTAGTAAATCAGTATCAAAAAAATAAATATAACAATTAATACATTTAAAAATTGTCATTTACAAAACCTTTGAAATTCCCTGAAAAAAACATAGGTTTCAGACATGTTATAGTTGGGAATTAGCATTTAAAAAACCTTTGAAATTCACTGAAAAAACCATAGGTTTCAGGCACGTTATAGTTAGAAATTAGCATTTAAAAAACCTTTGAAATTCACTGAAAAAACCATAGGTTTCAGGCACGTTATAGTTAGAAATTAGCATTTAAAAAAACCTTAGAAATTCACTGAAAAAACCATAGGTTTTAGGGACAGTTATAGTTAGTTGGACATTGCACTCGTACAAAACCCGTGAAATTCCCCCGTTATAGTTAGTTCAGCTAACTATAACTCGCGCCCCCGCAATGCACTGCTGATGACATCACATATTACATCACTCATGACATGGTCAGTGACATCACTGATGACATCATCCATTTGATAATTTCATGCATCTTCTCACACCCTAATATAACTTTTGATACACCCACTCTAAATTACAGAGTGCCATTCTCAAAACCATAGACACTCCAACACCAATAACTACATACCCACTCACTGATTCTTAGGTCTACACACACATCCACTCGCTCACCTGTACAGTCACTCATACTTACGGTCACTCAGTACAGGACTATCATATGCACTCATACACCTACATAGACACTCACACACCGCCACTCATCCATAGAGTACTCACACACCTAGTCAGTCATGCAAATAATTAATCACACTGCCATTTACTCACCTATACAGTTATACACACACCAGCTCACTTACTCATACAAATACTAGCACATTCTTACGCTCTTATACAATCACTAATACAAGTACACACTCATCCATACAGCCACTCTCACAATCACACACTCTCACTTACACCCATTTATATACTCCAACACACATATATACTGCCTTTCACATATGTATTTACTCACACATGTACCACTGAGATATACATTCACTCACTAACACACCCATACACACACTCACCCACCCATACAGTCCATCACAGATGCTCTCTTGAAACCATGCACCCAGTGAATCACCCACTCACACATCTATGCACAGTCGCACACACCCCACCCACACAAACACTCAGGCACCCATACAGATACTCAGACAACCAATCAATAACTCATATAGACATTCATGTAGCTGTTCACAAACCCATGCAGCCACTTACACAGCAACAGACGGATACAGACATTCACACAGTTTAGTCACTAACCCATGCATTCAGTAAGATACGTTTAATCACTCACTTATAGAGTTAGTCACTCACCTAGTAAATCATCCATTCAGACACTTATACACCCACTCATTCTTCAATACGCCTTTCCCTATATATATTAAACATATTTAAACTTTACAGAAACACAGTCACTGGATGATGTCATCAGTGATGTCATTTGAGATGTCATCAGTGATGTCATCAGTGATGTCACTGACCATGTCATGAGTGATGTAATATGTGACGTCATCAGCAGTGCATTGCGGGCGCGAGTTATAGTTAGCTGAACTAACTATAGCGGGGAATTTCACGGGTTTTGTACTGAGTGCAATGTCCAACTAACTATAACTGTCCCTAAAACCTATGGTTTTTTCAGTGAATATATATATATATTCACTGAAAAAACCATAGGTTTTAGGGACAGTTATAGTTAGTTGGACATTGCACTCGTACAAAACCCGTGAAATTCCCCTGTTATAGTTAGTTCAGCTAACTATAACTCTGCGCCCCGCAATGCACTGCTGATGACGTCACATATTACATCACTCATGACATGGTCAGTGACATCACTGATGACATCACTGATGACATCTCAAATGACATCACTGATGACATCACTGATGACATCATCCAGTGACTGTGTGTTTCTGTAAAGTTTAAATATGTTTAATATATATAGGGAAAGGCATATTGAAGAATGAGTGGGTGTATAAGTGTCTGAATGGATGATTTAGTGCGTGAGTGACTGACTCTACAAGTGAGTGATTAAGCGTATCTTACTGAATGCATGGGTTAGTGACTAAACTGTGTGAATGTCTGTATCCGTCTGTTTGTTGGTGTGTAAGTGGATGCATGGATTTGCGAATAGCTACATGAGTGTCTATATGGGTTATTGATTGGTTCTCTGAGTATCTGTATGGCTGCCTGAGTGTTTGTGTGGGTGGGGTGTGTGTGACTCTATACATAGATGTGTGAGTGGGTGATTCACTGGGTGCATGATTTCAAGAGTGCATCTGTGATGGACTGCTTGGGTGGGTGAGTGTGTGTATGGGTGTGTTAGTGAGTGAATGTATATCTCAGTGGTACATGTGCAAGTAACTACATATGTAAAAGGCAGTATATATGTGTGTTAGAGTATTTAAATGGCTATAAGTGAGTGTGTTATTGTGAGAGTGGCTGTATGGATGCGTGTGTGCTTGTATCAGTTATTGTATAAGAGCGTAAGAATGTGCTAGTATTTGTATGAGTAAGTGAGCTGGTGTGTGTATAACTGTATAGGTGAGTAAATGGGTGTGTGATTAATTTTTGCATGACTGACTAGGTGTGTGAGTACCTCTATGGATGAGTGGCGGTGTGTGAGTGTTTATATAGGTGTATGAGTGCATATGATAGTCCTGTACTGAGTGACTGTAAGTATGAGTGACTGTACAGGTGAGTGAGTGGATGTGTGTGTAGACCTAAGAATCAGTGAGTGGGTATGTAGTTTTTGGTGTTGGAGTGTCTATGGTTTTGAGAATGGCAGTCTGTAATTTAGAGTGGGTGTATCAAAAGTTATATTAGGGTGTGAGAAGATGCATGAAATTATCACATGGATGATGTCATCAGTGAAATCATCAGTGATGTCACTGACCATGTCATGAGTGATGTAATATGTGACGTCATCAGCAGTGCATTGCGGGGGCGCGAGTTATAGTTAGCTGAACTAACTATAACAGGGGAATTTCACGGGTTTTGTACGAGTGCAATGTCCAACTAACTATAACTGTCCCTAAAACCTATGGTTTTTTCAGTGAATTTCAAAGGTTTTTTAAATGCTAATTTCTAACTATAACGTGTCTGAAACCTATGGTTTTTCAGTGAATTTCAAAGGTTTTTAAATGCTAATTTCTAACTATAACGTGCCTGAAACCTATGGTTTTTCAGTGAATTTCAAAGGTTTTTTAAATGCTAATTTCTAACTATAACGTGCCTGAAACCTATGGTTTTTTCAGTGAATTTCAAAGGTTTTTTAAATGCTAATTTCTAACTATAACGTGCCTGAAACCTATGATTTTTTAAGTGAATTTCAAAGGTTTTTTAAATGCTAGTTTCTAACTATGCCAACAGAGGTAGGACATGTGAAGAAAGAAGAAAAACGCACAGAAAGAAGCAAAAGATGTGCAGAAAGAACCAACAGAGGAGCAGAAAGAGGCCTTGTTGCAAAATCATCCTGTGCCCACAAGTTTTTCAGACGGGTACTGGTGGTAACTGACTCTGACTAACCAGAGCCAGTGCGCGTTTGCACAGTGGTGAAGGGAGGGGGGCCTGAGGTGACATGTGTGCAAACGCGCCCCATGGCGCGTTTTAAGTTGCGGGATTAAGTCCCCTTGAATCCTGAGGGTCCCTGGGGCCCAACTAGCCCCCAGGTACCTACAGTTAGGACCACAGAGCTGAGTTGCAGAGAGGCGTTCCGAGGCCACGCACCTTTTTCACCTCTCTGCAACGCAACTCTGTTGTGCTTACTGAAGGTACCTGGTGGGCTAGTTGGCCCCCAGGATTCAAAGGGAATTAACTCCCCAACTTAAAACGCACCACAGGGCGTGTTTGCGCACATGTCACCTGAGGCCCCGCCCCTCCCTTCACCACTGTGCAAACGTGCCCCGTGGCGCGTTTTAAGTTGGGGGATTAGGTCACCTTGAATCCTGAGAGTCCCTGGGGCCCAACCAGCCCACCAGGTACTTCCACTAAGCATCACAGGCCTGCGTTGCAACGCCTGTAACAAATTGTGCAGTTGTGTTTAGGTAGTGAAGAGGGTCGTGCTGGGGGTAGTGTTTTAGGGTTTAGGGTAGTGCAGTGGTGTTTGTGTAGTGTAGGGGGTCATGCTGGGGGTAGATTTAGGGTTTAGGGTAGTGCAGTGGTGTTTGTGTAGTGTAGGGGGTCATGCTGGGGGTAGATTTAGGGTTTAGGGTAGTGCAGTGGTGTTTGTGTAGTGTAGGGGGTCATGCTGGGGGTAGATTTAGGGTTTAGGGTAGTGCAGTGGTGTTTGGGTAGTGTAGGGAGTCATCCTGGGGGAGTGTTTTAGGGTTTAGGGTAGTACAGTGGTGTTTGGGTAGTGTAGGGGGTCGTGCTGGGGTTAGTGTTTTAGGGTTTAGGGTAGTGCAGTGGTGTTTGGGTAGTGTAGGGGGTCGTGCTGGGGGAGTGTTTTAGGGTTTAGGGCAGTGCAGTGGTGTTCAGGTAGTGTAGGGGGTCGTGCTGGGGGAGTGTTTTAGGGTTTAGGGCAGTGCAGTCGTGTTCGGGTAGTGTAGGGGGTCGTGCTGCGGGGAGTATTTGAGGGTTTAGGGTAGTGCAGTGGTGTTCGGGTAGTGTAGGGGGTCATGCTGGGGGTAGTGTTCTAGGGTTTAGGGCAGTGCAGTGGTGTTCGGGCAGTGTAGGGGGTCGTGCTGGGGGTGGTGTTTTAGGGTTTAGGGTAGTGCAGTGGTGTTCGGGCAGTGTAGGGGGTCGTGCAGGGGTGGTGTTTTAGGGTTTAGGGCAGTGGTGTTCGGGCAGTGTAGGGGGTCATGCTGGGGGTGGTGTTTCAGGGTTTGGGGCAGTGCAGTGGTGTTCGAGCAGTAAAGGGGTCATGCTGGGGGTGGTGTTTCAGGGTTTAGGGCAGTGCAGTGGTGTTCGGGCAGTGAAGGAGGTGGTGCAGGGGGTGGTGTTTCAGGGTTTAGGGCAGTGCAGTGGTGTTCGGGCAGTGTAGGGGGTCGTGCTGGGGCTGGTGTTTCAGGGTTTAGGGCAGAGCAATGGTGCTCAGGCAGTGTAGGGGGTTGTGCTGGGGGTGATGTTTCAGGGTTTAGGGCAGTGCAGTGGTGTTCGGGCAGTGTAGGGGTCTTGCTGGGGGTAGTGTTTCAGGGTTTAGGGCAGTGCAGTGGTGTTCGGGCAGTGTAGGGGGTCATGCTGGGGGTGGTGTTTCAGGGTTTAGGGCAGTGCAGTGGTGTTCGGGCAGTGTAGGGGGTCGTGAAGGGGGTGGTGTTTCAGGGTTTAGGGCAGTGCAGTGGTGTTCGGGCAGTGTAGGGGGTCGTGCTGGGGGTAGTGTTTTAGGGTTTAGGGTAGTGCAGTGGTGTTTGTGTAGTGTAGGGGGTCATGTTTTAGGGTAGTGCAGTGGTGTTTGGGTAGTGTAGGGGGTCATGCTGGGGGTAGTGTTTTAGGATTTAGGTTAGTGCAGTGGTGTTTGGGTAGTGTAGAGGGTCGTGCTGGGGTAGTGTTTTAGGGTTTAGGGTAGTGCAGTGGTGTTTGTGTAGTGTAGGGGTCGTGCTGGGGGTAGGGTTTTAGGGTTTAGGGTAGTGCAGTGGTGCTTGTGTAGTGTAGGGGGTCGTGCTGGGGGTAGTGTTTTAGGGTTTAGGGTAGTGCAGTGATGTTTGTGTAGTGTAGGGGGTCATGTTTTAGGGTAGTGCAGTGGTGTTTGGGTAGTGTAGGGGGTCATGCTGGGGGTAGTGTTTTAGGATTTAGGTTAGTGCAGTGGTGTTTGGGTAGTGTAGGGGGTCGTGCTGGGGGTGGTGTTTTAGGGTTTAGGGTTGTGCAGTGGTGTTTGTGTAGTGTAGGGTGTCATGTTTTAGGGTAGTGCAGTGGTGTTTGGGTAGTGTAGGGGGTCATGCTGGGGGTAGTGTTTTAGGATTTAGGTTAGTGCAGTGGTGTTTGGGTAGTGTAGGGGGTCGTGCTGGTGGTAGTGTTTTAGGATTTAGGTTAGTGCAGTGGTGTTTGGGTAGTGTAGGGGGTCGTGCTGGGGGTAGTGTTTTAGGGTTTAGGATAGTGCAGTGGTGCTTGTGTAGTGTAGGGGGTCGTGCTGGGGGGAGTGTTTTAGGGTTTATGGCAGTGCAGCCGTGTTCGGGTAGTGTAGGGGGTCGTGCTGCGGGGAGTATTTTAGGGTTTAGGGTAGTGCAGTGGTGTTCGGGTAGTGTAGGGGGTCATGCTGGGGGTAGTGTTCTAGGGTTTAGGGCAGTGCAGTGGTGTTCGGGCAGTGTAGGGGTCGTGCTGGGGGTGGTGTTTTAGGGTTTAGGGCAGTGCAGTGGTGTTCGGGCAGTGTAGGGGGTCGTGCTGGGGGTGGTGTTTCAGGGTTTAGGGCAGTGCAGTGGTGTTCAGGCAGTGTAGGGGGTCATGCAGGGGGTGGTGTTTCAGGGTTTAGGGCAGTGCAGTGGTGTTCGGGCAGTGTAGGGGGTCGTGCAGGGGTGGTGTTTTAGGGTTTAGGGCAGTGGTGTTCGGGCAGTGTAGGGGGTCATGCTGGGGGTGGTGTTTCAGGGTTTGGGGCAGTGCAGTGGTGTTCGAGCAGTAAAGGGGTCATGCTGGGGGTGGTGTTTCAGGGTTTAGGGCAGTGCAGTGGTGTTCGGGCAGTGTAGGGGGTCGTGCAGGGGGTGGTGTTTCAGGGTTTAGGGCAGTGCAGTGGTGTTCGGGCAGTGTAGGGGGCGGTGCAGGGGGTGGTGTTTCAGGGTTTAGGGCAGTACAGTGGTGTTCGGGCATTGTAGGGGGTGGTGCTGGGGCTGGTGTTTCAGGGTTTAGGGCAGTGCAGTGGTGTTCGGGCAGTGTAGGGGGTGGTGCTGGGGCTGGTGTTTCAGGGTTTAGGGCAGTGCAGTGGTGTTCGGGCAGTGTAGGGGGTCGTGCTGGGGCTGGTGTTTCAGGGTTTAGGGCAGTGCAGTGGTGTTCGGGCAGTGTAGGGGGTCTTGCTGGGGCTGTTGTTTCAGAGTCTAGGGCAATGCAGTGGTGTTCGGGCAGTGTAGGGGGTCTTGCTGGGGCTGGTGTTTCAGGGTTTAGGGCAGTGCAGTGGTGTTAGGGCAGTGTAGGGGGTCGTGCTGGGGCTGGTGTTTCAAGGTTTAGGGCAGTGCAGTGGTGTTCGGGCAGTGTAGGGGGTCGTGCTGGGGCTGGTGTTTCAGGGTTTAGGGCAGAGCAATGGTGCTCAGGCAGTGTAGGGGGTTGTGCTGGGGGTGATGTTTCAGGGTTTAGGGCAGTGCAGTGGTGTTCGGGCAGTGTAGGGGGTCTTGCTGGGGGTAGTGTTTCAGGGTTTAGGGCAGTGCAGTGGTGTTCGGGCAGTGTAGGGGGTCATTCTGGGGGTGGTGTTTCAGGGTTTAGGGCAGTGCAGTGGTGTTCGGGCAGTGTAGGGGGTCGTGAAGGGGGTGGTGTTTCAGGGTTTAGGGCAGTGCAGTGGTGTTCGGGCAGTGTAGGGGGTCGTGCTGGGGGTAGTGTTTTAGGGTAGTGCAGTGGTGCTTGTGTAGTGTAGGGGTCGTGCTGGGGGTAGTGTTTTAGGGTTTAGGGTAGTGCAGTGGTGTTTGTGTAGTGTAGGGGGTCATGTTTTAGGGTAGTGCAGTGGTGTTTGGGTAGTGTAGGGGGTCATGCTGGGGGTAGTGTTTTAGGATTTAGGTTAGTGCAGTGGTGTTTGGGTAGTGTAGAGGGTCGTGCTGGGGTAGTGTTTTAGGGTTTAGGGTAGTGCAGTGGTGTTTGTGTAGTGTAGGGGGTCGTGCTGGGGGTAGGGTTTTAGGGTTTAGGGTAGTGCAGTGGTGCTTGTGTAGTGTAGGGGGTCGTGCTGGGGGTAGTGTTTTAGGGTTTAGGGTAGTGCAGTGGTGTTTGTGTAGTGTAGGGGGTCATGTTTTAGGGTAGTGCAGTGGTGTTTGGGTAGTGTAGGGGGTCATGCTGGGGGTAGTGTTTTAGGATTTAGGTTAGTGCAGTGGTGTTTGGGTAGTGTAGGGGGTCGTGCTGGGGGTAGTGTTTTAGGGTTTAGGGTAGTGCAGTGGTGTTTGTGTAGTGTAGGGGTCATGTTTTAGGGTAGTGCAGTGGTGTTTGGGTAGTGTAGGGGGTCATGCTGGGGGTAGTGTTTTAGGATTTAGGTTAGTGCAGTGGTGTTTGGGTAGTGTAAGGGGTCGTGCTGGGGGTAGTGTTTTAGGGTTTAGGGTAGTGCAGTGGTGTTTGTGTAGTGTAGGGGGTCGTGCTGGGGGTAGTGTTTTAGGGTTTGGGTAGTGCAGTGGTGCTTGTGTAGTGTAGGGGGTCGTGCTGGGGGTAGTGTTTTAGGGTTTAGGGTAGTGCAGTGGTGTTTGTGTAGTGTAGGGGTCATGTTTTAGGGTAGTGCAGTGGTGTTTGGGTAGTGTAGGGGGTCGTGCTGGTGGTAGTGTTTTAGGATTTAGGTTAGTGCAGTGGTGTTTGGGTAGTGTAGGGGGTCGTGCTGGGGGTAGTGTTTTAGGGTTTAGGATAGTGCAGTGGTGCTTGTGTAGTGTAGGGGGTCGTGCTGGGGGTAGTGTTTTAGGGTTTAAGGTAGTGCAGTGGTGTTTTTGTAGTGTAGGGGGGTCATGTTTTAAGATGCAATGCTCCAATACCTGACCAGTCTGCACTACATAAAACTGCAAAAAAACTAAAAATAAAAAGTGTTTTGCACACTTTTGTCATTGGGCTATATGTGGGCTACATCTGGGTAATATTTGTGCTACATTTGGGCTCTTTTTTCACTGGTGGCCATCTTGGAAGACTTCTTTGTTATGAAGTTTCCTCATTTCTTCATTTACTGCAGTCTCCTCAGTAGGAAATGCTTTCAGTTTTTTACTTTGATTCCATCAAGAAGGCATTCAGATGTGTCTCACATCTGCCATAAATTCAGAATATTAGCACTCTAGTTGCTCATTAGATCACTGGAGTAAAGCTACTGCTCACCAGGGAGTTAACTGGTAGTCTGCTGCTGGTATTGAAAGTGATTGTTTCAGTCTGCATGTCAGAATTTTCTAATGAAATAGAAGAGGATTTGAGATCTCACTTAAAACATGCCCTAATTTTTCTTTCTGCAGCACTAACCATAATTTCTATTTAAAAAAGAACCCCTCATTTTGTTCCTTTTTAAATTAAATGTTTTAAGTGTTACCGGTTTATTCCAATCAAGATGGCTTCAGGTGTGCCATACTTTTGTCATAAGTAAGGCTGTTAGCGCTCTAGTTGTTCTTTAGAACACTCAGGGAAGCTGCAGTAGAACACAAAGGCATCAACTGGCAGGCTGCTCCTGTTGAAATATAACAGGAAGATATTTGAGATCACACTTGAAATATGTCCTAATTTTTCTTTCTACAGCACTAACCATAATTTCTATGACAAAATGAACCCCATCATTTTGTTCCTTTTTAAATTAAATGTTTTAAGTGTTACCAGTTTATTCCAATCAAGATGGCTTCAGGTGTGCCATACTTTTGTCATAAGTAAGGCTGTTAGCACTCTAGTTGTTCTTTAGAACACTCTGGGAAGCTGCAGTAGAACACAAAGGCATCAACTGGCAGGCTGCTCCTGTTGAAATATAACAGGAAGATATTTGAGATCACACTTGAAACATGTCCTAATTTTTCTTTCTACAGCACTAACCATAATTTCTATGACAAAATGAACCCCATCATTTTGTTCCTTTTTAAATTAAATGTTTTAAGTGTTACCAGTTTATTCCAATCAAGATGGCTTCAGGTGTGCCATACTTTTGTCATAAGTAAGGCTGTTAGCACTCTAGTTGTTCTTTAGAACACTCTGGGAAGCTGCAGTAGAACACAAAGGAATCAACTGACAGTCTCTGCCCTTGTTGGATGTACATGTTTTACTGAGAATGTCAGACTTCATTCTCACATGAGTGAGAAAGATAATGTGAATTTACAGAAAATATGCTCTCATTTTAGCTTCTGGAGCACCTTCCAAACCTCCATGGGACAAGCATGAGAAAATAGTGTTCTCTCAAACATGATTCATGATATCCCAGCAGAAGGTTTTTCACATGGTAAAATCACCTTGGAATACACCACAATTCCTAAAATTAGTATGGTACCGTCAACAAATAAATTCTAATGTAACTAAAGCCTGTTATCACCCTTTATAGTTCTCCTTTTGGTGACCCTCAAAATCTTCTATTCACTACAATGCATTTCAATGAGGTACTATCATTTATATTGGTCCCAAGATGGCTGCCAGAAATTCCAGGATGAAGTGCTGACAGCCAATCAGATCTCACGATGACATGTGTGGTTAGGCTCCGCCCAGATATATATGTGACTTTACTTTTGATTTTCTCAGGAACTACTGAACGGATTTACACCATTTAAGCAAAAGGCACGACACTGAACCAAGGGCTACCTTTTTGCCAAATTTGGTGTAATTCCGTTCAGCAGTTCGGGCTGTAGCTGCGACTAAAGGTTCCTATGGAAAAATGAATGGGGAAAACACGTTTTGGGACCCCCCTTTTTCTCGGCCCCCGCTTGACGTATCACCCGAGACTTTCAGGATAGGAGCGGACCGGAGCGCCCCAACAAGTTGGAAACTTTCGCGAAGATTCGTTAACCGGCGCCAACGTTATTTCAAATAGAATGTCGCGGATTTCCTATGGATAATAGGTTTTAACTATAACTATCTACTGGCGACCGCCAGTAGATAATATATATATATATATCACAGTCCTAAACTTTTTACAAACACTCGTAGTCACTGGATGATGTCATGAGTGATGTCATGAGTGATGTCATGAGTGATGTCATCGGCCATGTAATGAGTGATGTAATATGTGATATCATCAGCAGTGCATTGCGGGGGTGCGAGTTATAGTTAGCTCAGCTAACTATAACGGCTGAATTTCTCAGGTTTTGTACAAGTGAAATGTCAACCTAACTATAACTTCCCTGAAACTTGTGTTTTTTTCAGTGAATTTCTAAGGTTTTTTAAATGCTAATTTTAAATGCTAATTCCTAACTATAACGTCCCTGAAACCTGTTTTTTTCAGTGAGTGTATGTATATGTATATATATATCTATCTCCAACCACACAGTTTCGCATTTTATCCAAGCCTCTTGGCGACAGCGGGCTGTGGCGGGGTCGCGAACCCCCAATATTTCACCTTCCGTGATCGTTTGAATATAGAAACAAACACGCCAAAGCCCTTCGTTTTAATACAACTTGATTTATTCTTATGGCAGCAACACCATACGCGTCTGTCGCAATCTCTTTTTGCGTATTTAACCAGCAATTCTAGCATTATGGTAGAGCACCGATGGTTATTGGCTGCCCACTCCTCAACAAGCTCCGGGTCGGGGTTGTTAAAGGTTGGAGTTATGAAAATTCTTAATCCCCTTTATACCCGTCCGACATCAACATATTTTTGCAGTGCCGCTGCGTCCCACCATTTATTTTGTTCCATTTTAAGTAGTTTCCATAACCGATCCCATAGTTGTTTTTTTAGGAATATATGAGCTGGTAGAAACTGCACCCTCAGTGCCTCCATCCGTTTTCGAAGTAATTAGGTTATGAAACATTTTATTAGCTGCTTCACTTCTCTTCGCATTTCTTGAAGTTGCCATAATAATATTCACTTTATATACAAGTGCCTCGCGCTCACGTTGTCTAAACCGCCACTAAGGAAACACAGTTGGTTACCTTTGTGACTCCGTCTGCCCGTTAATCCATTTATCGATTTCCTTGGAAAACACCACAACCCCAATTGCCCGGTCGATCTTTTCACCCGACCGCGTTCTCTCCTTTCATGCAGCACCGTCGGGTTTACCTCGGGCTCCTTTATCGTGGTTCGATTTTGTGATGGCGGGCGGGCAAGGATCTCTCAATAAATCCAACCACACAGTTTCGCATTTTATCCAAGCCTCTTGGCGACAGCGGACTGTGGCGGGGTCGCGAACCCCCAATATTTCACCTTCCGTGATCGTTTGAATATAGAAACAAACACGCCAAAGCCCTTCGTTTTAATCCAACGTGATTTATTCTTATGGCAGCAACACCCTACGCGTTTCGGAGCGTTCGCTCCTTGCTCACGAGTAACTCGGTGTGCACTTTGTCAGTGTTTATAACTCAATCATGTGATCACATAAAAATCATGAACATAGAAAACAGACTCCACAGGTTACATGGTTTTGCGTTTTGAATTCAAATAATCAAAAGAACCTGATTAACTTATCTTATTTTATCGCAAGTGTTATATTTTGCCTAATGATATATTATGACAGACCGAAAGCCAAATGTGTTTGTTTAAACAATAAAGTTTGATATTTTGTATTGAAACTTGTAAATTACGTAAATACGAATGAAATATATATGCACATGTTCTGTTTAATTTTGGGTCTATTAGGCAAAATATAACACACTTGCGATAAAATAAGATAATTCAATATCAGAATATTCATTAGGCCTAATGATGAATTCAAAATGAACTCCCCCCATTCCTGTAGGAGTTCATTTGTAGAGGCTTGATTGCTTGGCATAAGCATTATCCTAAAACCCCTGGGCACTCTCCGCACTTCAAGGTACTTCTTTATTGTAATTAACTCCCAGGATTTGTTTATTTCCTTCCTGCTTAATTTCTCCCATGTTCTTAGTTTTCTTTTTGTGTCCGTTTTGCTCCCTGTTGATTTTAATTGGGGTTCGTTTTCCACATCGATATCCTTTTTCAAACATTGTTGTGACAAACTCATTACCCGTGGCTTCACGTTTCTCCATGTTCAATTAGCCTTTTTAAAATAGTGTCTGTATTTTCTTCGTGTACATTTTTTGTTGAAACCCACTGTTTACCTTAGCTTTCGTGCAGCGGCATTACGTGTAACAATAGCAGAAACAAAGTATCCAGTTTGGTTTTCACCCGCCCGTTTGCAATGAAACCTGCAGTGCGGTAACTTAGTTCAATTGTTTCTGTATTCTTTTACAACAAACCGGCTTCGCGCAGAATGCGCCTTTCGACAAAGCACACCACCGATTATGCTGACAAACGAAACACTCTTACCTCGACCCTCCGGTTTATGGCTTGAATGTCCGTTACCCTCAGCTTTCACGGGTGGGAGCAACAACGTATGGGGCAACAATATCAAAGAGGCAGAGCAAGAGGAAGAAGCTGGGCCCCAAGAAACAAAAGAGAAGAGGCAAGAGAGCTAAACGAGACATCAGAGAAAATCGGTGCCCAAACGAGGAGCATGAGACAGAAAAAGAATCACTAAATTCTATGATGAACTACAAGTAGTAAACTTATCAAAAAGACCAATGTCAGAAGCGGAAATCTCACTACTCAAACGGGGCATAAACTTTTGCCCAACACAACAACTGGATTTTGCACAACTTAGAATTGACTTTTACAAATATGTTAGAAAAATCAAGCTTGCAAAAATCTTTCAAGAAAATCCGGAAAAAACAAGAACTAGACTTCTAACACAACCAGTCTCTAATTTAACGGCTAAAGATGCAAATAGTTTCATCACTCTGCTAAATCTCAACATCGAAGAAGAAAATGAGAATCTAGACCTACAGGCAGCGTGCACCCAAATGGGAGCTGGTCTGAGTAAGAAAAAGCCAAAATCCAAATATTACCCTCAACTCACACCAGGGAACAAAGTGGACTTATTTCAGGAAGCTGTGGTTCGGGACATGTATAAATTCCAAAAATCCAAATACAAAGACAATCTAACGAATGCTGAAAGGGAAGCCTTGGAGTGTCTAAAAACAGATACTCAAATAGAAATGAAAATTGCTGATAAAGGGGGCAACGTAGTGATAATGGATCGAAGTACCTACGTGACAGAAGCCCATCGACAATTGAAAGATGTAGAATATTATGAGAGGCTGAAACAAAATCCAACGACTGACATTAAAAGACATCTGGATAAAAAACTATTGACTTGGCAACAGAATAAACTAATTGATGAAGAAGAGGTCAAATACCTAACGGTCCAATTTCCAGTTACTGCGACCATGTATTTTCTACCAAAATTACATAAGGACTCAAAAAAAACACCTGGGAGACCGATTTTATCAGCAAAAGGTTCCTTGCTTGAACCAATAGCAAACTATATTGACTTTTTTCTATCACCTTATGTTTCACAACTAAACTCCTACATAAAAGATACTACCAACCTGTTGAGAAACTTAGAGAACACCCCTTGGCAAGAAACATACCATCTTGTCACGATGGACGTCATAGCCCTTTACACGAACATTGAGAACGAGTTGGGAATGAGGGCCTGTGAATTCTTTTTACAAGAAAGAAACATACATTACAGTGACCACAATAAGATGCTGTTGGAACGGATATCAATATGTCTGACACAGAACATCTTCGTTTTTGGGGAGGAGATCTATCGCCAAAACAAAGGGACGGCGATGGGATTTTCCTTCAGCCCAAGCTACGCCTGCTTGGCGATGGGTTGGTGGGAGAAAGAGGTGGCTTGGCACCCACAACACGACATACACGCAAACAGGATAGTAATGTGGAGTCGTTATATAGATGACTTACTAATTATTTGGGACGGAACAAAAACAGAATTCCAGGATTACTTTACAATCTTAAACACCAGCACCAAAAACCTGAAATTTACATATGAATTTAGTGCGGAAAGAGTCATCTTTTTGGATACTGAAATATATATAAAAAACGGCCAAATTCATACGACATTGCATCGCAAAGCCACTGCCACTAATGCAATATTAGAAGCAAGCAGTTGCCACCAACCTTCACTCATCGCAAGCATACCCTATGGAGAATTCTTGCGTCTCCGCAGAATCTGCACAGAAGAAGAGGAATGGCAAAAACACAGCAAAGCTACGGCGAAAAGGTTTGAACAACGACAATACAACAAAAGCATAGTAAAAAGATGCTGGAAAAGAGCAAATGAAAGATCAAGAGAAGATTGTCTAATCCCAAAGCCAAAAAGTGAAGCTGACAAATCGGACCCCATAAGAATGATCATGGATTATTCAAAAGACTGCAAACCAATACAAAAAAATCATAAGGAAAAACTGGAAAATTGTACAAATGGATGAAACTGTAGGCAAAACCATAGGAAAACATCCAATGATTACATACCGAAGAGCCAGAAATTTGAAAGATCAACTAATCCATAGTCATTATAAAGGAAAACAAAACAACCAATGGCTTAACACAAGGGGTTTCATAAAATGTCATCATTGTAAGGTGTGTCAGATCGCAAAACCAACGACTGAAGTCAAACTAGCTAACAACAAAAGTTGGAAAATCAAAGAATTGATATCATGTAAAAGCCAATTTACAGTATATGTAATAGTGCCCATGCCACCTCAAATATGTTGGCAGTACAATTTGTGAGCTAAAGAAACGTATACTAGAACATGTTAGAGCAACATCAAACAAAGACAAAACAAACGCTGTAGCGAAACATATGGAACATGTACATACGAGCAATTGGAAACTTTTGAAGTTTTATGGTATTGAAACAGTCCCACTAAACAACAGGGGCGGCAATAGAGAAAAAATACTACGCCAGAAGGAATCACGCCATATTATCAATTTAAGAACACTGACACCTTATGGCCTTAACCAGAGTGAGGAACTGTACAGCCATCTTTAATAGAACCTTATGTAAAGAAAAGAACATTAAACTCAGGATCGCGTGCCATTCTCCATGTGAAACTGAAAACACGAAAGTGCAATCCCCGATTACATCTCACAAATACAACTGTGTCTTCCCACTAGAGGGATAGTAATTCCAAGAACAGAGCGGTTGGAATAATTCCAAGCTGCAAAAAAACCAAAAACCAAATGTAAACAAGACTATTGAAAAAGACTGTTTGGGATTGCATTTTTGGATACAAGTTATAAATGAACTCAATTTTAACTTTTATTTTTTATTTTTCCTTAGTTCACAATTTTTACAATTTGTATATAATTACTTTGTATTATGCGCACAGCATTTGTTAATTGATTTTTGGTCTCAGTATGTCCTATATCTTGTGGAGGAACAGGACTACAAATCCCAGAATACTGAGAATGGTTGAACCTGGTTAACAGGAAATGACATGAAAAAAGTAATATAGTTGTGAACACTGGGGGGTGTAAATTGTTCGTGAGCAAGGTCTCGTGAGGAGACCGAAACGTTGATCATGAACTTTGTTGTTTGAAACCTAAGCAAATAAATTTTGATACTCGGCATTGCGGAGAGCGATCCTGTTCCTTTTATGAGGAGTTGGGTGATATATATATATATATATATATATATATATATATATATATATATATATATATATATATATTTTGCATTAAGGAGTGGTGGATTCTCAGTTATAAGAATTCTTCAGGACTTTCGTCACTAATGACTTTGCTCCCGTGCTCTTGTTTGACGAATCTCCACAAAACTTTCCAGACCTATCGCCGTTTCTACATTGGTGGAGGATGGAAAGGTTTTCGGGGATTGGTCAAGGGGGTGCAAAGATAAACAGGGGAGGGGTTCCCAAAAATTGTTTTTCCACTATTGCATTTTCCATAGACTTAACTCGCGTAGTGCCAAAACAGAATTTCCATGAAATTTGGCAGGTTTACACATTATGGTGCACAGATGATTCTTTTGGGTACTACAGGTAAGTAGAGTTAGTCTTTTTTAAGTTCTAAGGCATTTTAACTTAATGATATCTGTTGTTGCGGTACTTTCGCGAAATGTTGTGGTATTTTGCGCAAGTATAGCAGTACATAGTGATGATATATCATTATGTGATTAGGTAATGAATGCCTTTACAAAAGTTAAAGGCCGTCATGTTGTTTATAGGTACACTTTGGCTGTGTTCTGCGTTGCGCCTTTAGACATGGGTAAGTATTCGTTTTGATGTTTTCCCGCTATATATTACCACTTTATTAAAGTGGGAATAGGTAAGGAGAAAAATTTATAGTTCCTATATATTTTTCTAAAACATGTACAGAGTATCGCTGTACTGCCTCGGGCGTACTGCAGTTCTTGAAATAAATTTAAAAAAAGGTAAATAATTAAAAACGCACTGTAATACACTATATTTTACAAATATATTGTTCTACAGTGTATTTTCTATTTTTCACATATTTAATACTGCACAAAAAGTCTATGGAGTATCACAGCAATACCTACAAATTACCAACCTAACTACTTTTTTTTTAACTCGCCCTTCTTCCTTAACTGCAATAAAAATATAAAAAAAATTATAAAATAAATTTCCCTACCTAATGTCACTTTAATAAGTTAATAGGTAGGGAATAACAATAAGACCTAATACTTACCTATACCCAAAACCCTTACCCAGAGAGCAGCGAAACGCAGAACACAGACAAACTGTGCTAAAAACTACATGGCTGTCTTTTATGTTTGGTAACCACAGCCATTAGCCAATCAGATACCGCCTTCTCATCCACATTTAGCACTGTATACTGCAAACTTTCCGTGGTATACTGCGGCACGACTTCTGATGGATACATCGGCCTGTGGATTCCTCACCTTTTGTATTACTCCTTGCGCATCATTCCACGGAAACTTTTTTCATAACCAAGTTGCCTGAGGATGTCCAGGGTCACTTCGCTGAGGTACTGTCAGACATGTAGGCTGCGGCCCGTCAGGTGATCCAGTCCGACTTTGATACGACTTACTCCATTGCCAGAGTGATGGGCTCTTCGGTGGCGACTAGGAGACAAGCCTGGTTGAGAGGTTCTGGTTTTTCTCCCCGATGTCCAGGCCCCGCTGCTGGATCTTCCTTTTGACGGCTCAAGACTCTTTGGGACCAAGGCTGATTCAGATTTACAGCAATTCAAGGATAGCAGAGCTACTGCTAGATCCTTAGGCTTACAATACAAGCTTAAGGGTTTTGGTTTCCGGAAATTTCGGGGATTTGGAAAGACGGCTCCTTTTCGAGACCAGCAGCAGCAACAGGAACCCTCTGTATAGATCATACAGAGGGAAGGGAAGAGGTCATATGTGAGGGGCTGCACGCCAGCAGGTCTCCTCCTCCCCTGTCCCCACCACTGAATCCGCAGGGAAGCAGCTCTAGATCCCCCATCTTGGAGCATGTTGGTCCTGTTGGAGGTCGGGTGTCCCATTTTCTACAAAATTGGAAATCTGTTACGTCAGATCTTTGGGTTTTGAATCTTGTAGAAAATGGGTACGCTTACCCTTCTGGGAGTTTCCCCCTCCTTATCCTCCTCGCCAGGGTTGGTGTTCGAAGGACCATTTGATGCTTTTGCAACAAGAGGTCCTGTCCCTTTTATAGAAAGGTGCGATAGAGATTGTTCCGGAGCAGGAGAGGGGTCAGGGATGCTACTCCTGGTATTTCCTGATCCCCAAGAAGGACGGTCGTTTGCGGCCAATTCTGGACCTCAGGGTCTTGAATTTTTACCTCAAACAGGAGAAGTTCAAGATGTTGACCCTAGCTCAGGTTCTTCTGGCGCTACAGCAGGAAGACTGGATGGCTTAGATTGATTTACAGGATGCGTATTTACACATTCCCAGCCTGAAGTCACATCGGAAGTATCTCAGTGGGATCTCAACATTATCAGTTTGAGGTCCTTCTGTTAGGTCTTACATCCACGGCTCGGGTCTTCACGAATGTGATAGCAGTGGTGGTAGCGCATCTCAGAAGGTCAGGGATTCCTGTTTTCCCTTATCTGGACGACTGGCTGCTCAAAGTAAAGTCGCCGGAGATGGTGCTGTTGTTCGACTTGGGTTTTTCAATAAATGTACCCAAATCTCACCTGGTGCCCTCTCAGCGTAACCTGTTCCTAGGGGCAGTACTGGATACTACTCTGAGTTGTGCTTTCCCACCTACTCAGAGGATTTTAGACATCCAGGATATGATCCGAATGTTTCAAGATGGAGCGGCTGTTCCAGTCCTGACGGTCTTGTGCCTGCTCGGTCTGTTCGATTCCTGCATACTGTTGGTAAACCATGCATGCTGGCATATGAGGGCACTTCAGTGGTGCCTCCGCAGGCAACGGTTTCAACACAACGGGATCTCAGGGAGGTAGTCAGAATCTCCAGAGAGACTGCAGCGGATCTGTTATGGTAGAGTGTTTCAGGCAACCTGTCTCTAGGGAAGCCATTTCAGCCTCCCTCTCCGGTGGCCACCGTGATAACGGATGCCTCCACTCTAGCGTGGGGTGCTCATCTGGGGGACATGGAGATCAAGGGTCTTTGGTCTCCAGAGGAGAGATTGTTTCACATCAATCTTCTGGAATTGCGGGCAATACGTTTGGCTCTCAAGGCCTTTCTTCCCTCCCTTTGTGGTCAGTCAGTTTTGGTCCTGACGGACAACACTACCGCAATGTGGTACATCAACAAACAGGGAGGTGTAGGGTTGTATCGTCTCTACAGAGAGGCTCTGCGACTCTGGTCCTGGGCTCAGAACCACCAGATTTGCGTAATTGCAAATCATCTGGCCGGGGTGCTGAATGTGCGTGTGGACAGTCTCATGCGGCAATATTTGGCCGATCACGAGTGGTGTCTTCACCCGGAGGTGGTTCACCGCATTTTTAAGATGTAGGGGTTTCCTCAGGTGGACCTATTTGCCACTCACGAGAACGCACACTGCCTGTCCTTCTGCAGTCTCCAGTATCAGATGCGTGGAGCGTTGGGGGACGCGTTACAACTAGATTGGAGCTGTCGGCTTCTTTATGCGTTTCCTCC
Source organism: Calotriton arnoldi (assembly GCA_963921515.1). Taxonomy (NCBI): domain Eukaryota; kingdom Metazoa; phylum Chordata; class Amphibia; order Caudata; family Salamandridae; genus Calotriton; species Calotriton arnoldi. The sequence continues at coordinate 3,197,858 of CAWUFW010000597.1, read as the reverse complement.
CATACCCTTGATTCCTCGGTTTCTGAGGACAATTTGCCAAGACCGGGCCCAAGTCATATTTATTGCCCCGGATTGCCCAAGAAGGGTGTGGTACACAGATCTTCTAACCCTCTCATCGCACCCTCCTCTCCCTCTCAGGGCCGACCTCCTCTAGCAATCGCAGGGGCATGTTCTACACCCCTCTCAGGGCCGACCTCCTCTAGCAATCGCAGGGGCATGTTCTACACCCCCACCTCCAGAGCCAACAACTTAATGCCTGGAGATTGAAGGGGGCAACCTGAGTTCTTTCTCTCTCCCACCGGATGTGATGGACGTTATATTATCAGTCAGAAGACACTCCAACAAACCTATCTATTCCTGTAGATGGGCCAGATGTGTTAAGTGGTGTGGAGAGAGTTCAATTGATCCTTTGAAGGGTCATTTGTCTGATGTACTAAGTTTTTCTCTTTCTTTGGCTCTGCAAGGTTGTGCTGTGGCGACTTTTAAGGGCTACTTGTCGGCTTTATCAGCCTTTCTTTGTTTGCCAGACCAACCATCATTGTTTAAGTCGCCCATAGTCATGAGGTTCATTAAGGGCCTCACTAATAGATTCCCTCCCACTCCCTTTATCATGCCTCAGTGGGATTTTAATTTGGCTCTTCGTTTCCTGATGGGGGTCTCCTTTCGAGCCTCTTCATAGTTGTCCATTGAGGCTTCTTACATTCAAAAATAAATTCTGATTGCTATTACCTCTGTCAGGAGGGTAAGTGAGCTTCAGGCTCTTTGTTCTAAACCTCCTTTTACTGCCATCCATGCAGATAAGATGGTTCTCAGGACCAGAGCTGCTTTCCTGCCTAAGGTGGTTACTCTTTTTCATCTGGGGCAGTCAATCACCTTACCTACTTTCTATCCTCCCCCTCACCCTTCCAAGGAGGAGGAGAGACTTCACTGTCTGGACCCTAAGAGGGCAGTCAGTTTCTACCTGGACAGAACCAAGGACTTGAGGTTAGATGACCAGCTCTTCATTGGTTATGTGGGAAGAATGAAGGGAAAATCTGTTCACAAGCTAACGCTTTCCAGGTGGATCATCTTGTGCATCAAGATCTGCTATGCCTTGACCAAAAAGGATCTGGTAGAGCTCATTCCACCAGAGCTAAATTTTCTTTGGCTAGAGGTGTCCCTGTTGTAGACATCTGCAAGGCGGCAACTTGGGCCTCTCTCCACACTTTTGCGAAGCATTATTGCTTCGACTCAGAGGTGAGGAGGGATGGCCATTTGCACATTCTGTGCTGCAGGATTTTTTGGTATAGGTAAGTAAACACCCTCCACCAGGAGAGGTACTGCTTTGGGATTCAATTCAAAAGGTGAGGAATCCACAGGCAGATGTATCCATCAGAAGAACAAGTTACTTACCTCCGGGTGGATACAGTATCTGCCTGTGGATTCCTCACTGACCCACCCGCCTGCCCGTGGTCTGCCTACCTTTACGGAAAAGAATGTTGGGTATGACATTCTGGTATTTCATTGTCATTTGAAATGATATGATGCTTGTCGATAGGAATTGTCTATATTTTAGAATTTCCTTTTTCCTTTCTTATTGAGGTAATATACTGTATTTTTGTGTGTGTGCGTGTGTATATATATATATATATATATATATATATATATATATATATATATATATAATCTACTGGCGGTCGCCAGTAGATAGTTATAGTTACAACCTATTATCCATAGGAAATCCGCGACATTCTATTTGAAATAACGTTGGCGCCGGTTGACGAATCTTCGTGAAAGTTTCCAACTTGTTGGGGCGCTCCGCTCCGCTCCTACCCTGAAAGTCTCGGGGTGATACGTGAAGCGGGGGCCGAGAAAAAGGGGGTCCCAAAACGCGTTTTCCCCATTCATTTTTCCATAGGAACCTTTAGTCGCAGCTACAGCCCGAACTGCTGAACGGAATTACACCAAATTTGGCAAAGAGGTAGTCCTTGGTTCAGACTGGTGCCTTTTGCTTAAATGGTGTAAATCCGTTCAGTAGTTCCTGAGAAAATCAAAAGTAAAAGTACATATATATCTATGGGCGCGTCGGATACGCGTACCCTCAGCGCACCCTGCGCGCACCGTCCCGATCACGAGCTGCATGCTAATTGGCTGTCAGCTGGCTGTCAACATTCCGATTCAGGAAGTGTTGGCAGCCATTTTGTCCTCGGTAGAACCGAGGGACAGAAACAAGTGCGCAAAGCGCAAAGGGGGCAGGGTAGAAACACCCTGACCCCCTAGGTCTGCTCAGGGGTCCCACAAGGACCCCCTGGGCCGAAAAGATTTTTTTTTTAAATCGGCGGGATGCGCTTAGGGTGCGCGTATCCCGCCGAGAAAAAAAGAAACAAGTGTGCAAAACGCACAAAGGGGGCAGGGTAGAAACACCCTAACCCCTAGGCCTGCTCAGGGGTCCCACAAGGACCCCCTGGGCAAAAAAAAGCATTTTTTTTTAAAAAATCGTCAGGATGCGCTCAGGGTGCGCGAATCCTGCCGAAAAAAAAAATCGAGCGCGGTCTCCCGCGCTCGACAGTACTTGCCCCGGGTGGCCCAAGTCCCGGGGGCATGGTGGGGGTTTAATTTTATGTGTGGGGGCCTCAAGGGCCCCCAAGCCCCGGGGACCGCCACCCCCCGGGGCTTTCTTTTTAAAAATGGTGCGGGAGGGCTCTGAGCCCTCCGCAGCCTCCGAGGACCACCACCTCCCGGGGCTTTTTTTTTTTAAATTAAACAACCTGTGTGGGGGCTCCAGCCCCCACACGCCCCGGGACCGCCACCTCCCGGGGCACTAACAAATTAAAATGGGGGTCCGTTTTGGACCGCCGAAGCCCCGGGGACCACCACCTCCCGGGGCTGTGCTGATGTAGGGAGGGGGGCCGCGCGGCCCCCCTCCTGGAGCCCTTGATGGCCCTGGGGACCGCAACCCCCAGGGCCGGCTCCTGCAGTGTCCCGGGGTGCCTACCCCGGGACACTGTAGTTTGCTATGGCAGGACGGGAGCCTCGCGGCTCCCGTCCTGCCATAGCAAACTGCTTTGGATATTGGAAGAGAGAGCAGGAAACCTGCTCTCTCTTCCAATATCCAAAGCCGATTGCTTTTCCACATGGGGAGCAGCATGTCAGCTGCTCCCCATGTGGAGCTAGCAATGCCGGCTCCCAAGGGACGTGGGGAGCCGGCGGGACTGTGGGGGCATTGGGGACCCCCCACAGTCCCCAACGGAGAGGGCCAGCCCCGGGGGATGGGGTCCCCGGGGCAAGTAGTGGCCCGGGAGGGGGGCCACGCGGCCCCCTCCCCCAAAAAGAGCAAAAAAATTTTTTTTAAAAGGAAAGGCCGGCCCCGGGGATGGGGTCCCCGGGGCCTTAGAAATGGCCAGAGGAGGGGGCCACGCTGCCCCCCTCCAAAAAATAAATATAGAGGCCATGCCCCGGGGATGGGGTCCCCGGGGCCAATACAGGCCAAGGGAAGGGGGCCACGCTGCCCCCTTCCCGTTTTTTTTTAAAGGTAATTTAAAAAAGGGGTAAGGCCCTGGGGGATGGGGTCCCCAGGGCCAAAAAAAGAAAAGGAAGGGGGGCCACACAGCCCCCCTTCAGAGGAGAATTTTTTTTTTTTTTTTTAAACGATCGGGCCCGCAGGCCCCGCCCCTTCCTTCACCACTCTGCAAACGCGCCCCTGGCGCGTTTGCAGAGGGGAACGAATTCCCCTTGAATACTGGGGGTCCCTGGGGCCAACTAGCCCACCAGGTACCTCCAGTATGCGCCAGGGAGCTGCCTTGCAGAGAGGTGTACAGAGGCCACGCCCCTTTTACACCTCTCTGCAACGCAGCTCTCTGGCGCTTTTGGAGGTATATGGTGGGCTAGTTGGACTCCGGGGACCCTCAGGATTCAAGGGGACTTAATCCCCCAACTTAAAACGCGCCACGGGCGCGTTTGCACAGTGGTGAAGGGAGGGCGGGGCTTCAGGTGACATGTGTGCAAACAGGCCCCGTGGCGCGTTTTAAGATGGGGAATTAAATCCCTTCAATCCTGAGGGTCCCTGGGAGCCAACTAGCCCAACAGGTACATCCAGAAAGCGCCACAGAGCTGCGTTGCAGAGAGGTGTAAAAGGGGTGTGGCCTCTCTACAGTCTCTGCAACGCAGCCCCTGGCGCATATTGGAGGTTCCTGGTGGGCTAGTTGGCCCCTAGGGACCCTCAGGATTCAAGGGGACTTAATCCCCCAACTTAAAACGCGCAACGGGGCGCGTTTGCACAGATGTGACCTGAGGCCCCGCCCCCTCCCTTCACCATTGTGCAAATATTCCTCTAAAATCAGCCGAAATACGAATTCCGATTTACTCACCTGTTATCAGGAGAGACCTCAGTGCTGCATCTTTCAGCCCAGTACTGGTCCTGAAAAGTAATTTTAACCGTACTTACCAGTAACTTGAATTTCCTTCCATAGGCTAACATTGACTGGTTTCACTTGGAAATTCTTCTAAGTGTGGAGTTTTGGAACTTTAAAATATTCCTCTAAAATCAGCCGAAATACGAATTCCGATTTACTCACCTGTTATCAGGAGAGACCTCAGTGCTGCATCTTTCAGCCCAGTACTAATCCTCAAAAGTAATTTTAGCCGTACTTACCAGTAACTTGAATTTCCTTGCATAGGATATCATTGCCTGCTTTTTGCTGAAAAAGTTTCGAAGTGTTGATTTTTTGAACTTTAAAATATTCCTCTAAAATCAGCCGAAATCCGAATTCTGATTTACTCACCTGTTATCAGGAGAGACCTCAGTGCTGCATCTTTCAGCCAAGTACTGATCCTCAAAATTAATTTTAACCGTACTTACCGGTAACTTGAATTTCCTTCATAGGCTAACATTGACTGGTTTCACTTGGAAATTCTTCTAAGTGTGGAGTTTTGGAACTTTATAATATTCCTCTAAAATCAACCAAAGTACGAATTCCAATTTACTCACCTGTTATCAGGAGAGAACCCAGTGCTGCATCTTTTAGCCCAGCACTGACCCTGAAAAGTAATTTTAACCGTACTTACCAGTAACTTATATTTTCTAACATAGGAATCCATTGTCTGGTTTTCAGCAGAAAACTTTCAAAGTGTCGATTTTCACAAACTACAAATATTCCTTAAAAATCGCCTGTATGACTTAAACGCATTCATTCAACTGTTTACAGGTGATGCACCAGTGCTGGATCCAGGATCCAACACTGAGTAAGATAAAGTAACGATAACAGTTTTTACCTGCTAAGTGAATTTCCTTCCATAGGATAACATTGGTGATTCTATGAGAAAAAGTTTCTAAGTGTCAACTTTTAAAATACAATAATATTCCTTAAAAATCACGACTGTAACCAAAACGCTTTTACTCAACTGTTTACAGGAGATGTACCAGGACTGAATCTAGGATCCAGTCCTGTGGTTACAAAAGTAATCCATAAAGTAACTAATTGCATTTAACTAGAAATTCACATTGAGCTGAATGTTGCATTGTGTTTGAAAATGTGTTGCCCATTGCACCAACTGTAACTACTGTACTTAAAAGTCTATTGCCTATCTGCAAAGTATTTAAACTAAAGTAATTCATTCTGAGAAAGTATTTTTTGTAATGTAATGTATAATGTAATTACAATGTAATTTAAAAAATAAAATATGTAAAAAAAAATTGTTTCTAAAAATGTAGTAAATCAGTATGAAAAAAATTAATATAACAATTAATACATTTAAAAATTGTCATTTACAAAACCTTTGAAATTCACTGAAAAAACCGTAGGTTTCAGGCACGTTATAGTTAGAAATTAGCATTTAAAAAACCTTTGAAATTCACTGAAAAAACCATAGGTTTCAGACACGTTATAGTTACAAATTAGCATTTAAAAAACCTTTGAAATTCACTGAAAAAACCATAGGTTTCAGACACGTTATAGTTACAAATTAGCATTTAAAAAACCTTTGAAATTCACTGAAAAAACCATAGGTTTTAGGGACAGTTTTAGTTACTTGGACATTGCACTCGTACAAAACCCGTGAAATTCCCCCGTTATAGTTAGTTCAGCTAACTATAACTCGCGCCCCGCAATGCACTGCTGATGACGTCACATATTACATCACTCATGACATGGTCAGTGACATCACTGATGACATCACTGATGACATCTCAAATGACATCACTGATGACATCATCCACGTGATAATCTGATGCACCTCCTCACACCCTAATATAACCTTTTATTCACCCACTCTAAATTACAGACTGCCATTCGCAAAACCATAGACACTCCAACACCAATAACTACATACCCACTCACTGATTCTTAGGTCTACACACACACACATCCACTCACTCACCCGTACAGTCACTCATACTTACGGTCACTCAGTACAGGACTATCATATGCACTCTTACTCCTATATAGACACTCAAACAACCCCACTCATCCATAGAGATACTCACACACCTAGTCAGTCATGCAAATAATTAAACACACTGCCATTTACTCACCTATACAGTTATACACACACCAGCTCACTTACTCATACAAATAGTAGCACATTGTTACGCTCTTATACAATCACAGATACAAGCACACACTCATCCATACAGCCACTATCACAATCACTCACTCTTGCTTATAGCTATTTATATACTCCAACACACATATATACTGCCTTTCACATATGTAGTTACTCACACATGTACCACTGGGACATACATTCACTCACTAACACACTCTACACACACTTACCCACCCATACAGTCTATCACAGATGCACTCTTGAAACCATCCACCCAGTGAATCACCCACTCACACATCTATGCACAGAGTTGCACACACCCCTCCCACACAAACACTCAGGCACCCATACAGATACTCAGACAAGCATTCAATAACTCATATAGACACTCATTTAGCTATTCACAAACACATGCAGCCACTTACACAGCAACAGACAGACGGATACAGACATTCACCCAGTTTAGTCACTAACCCATGCATTCAGTAAGATACGTTAAATCACTCACTTATAGAGTCAGTCACGCACCTACTAAATCATCCATACAGACACTTACACACCCACTCATTCTTCAATACGTCTTTTCCTATATATATTAAAAATATTTAAACTTTACAGAAACACACAGTCACTGGATGATGTCATCAGTGATGTCATTTGAGATGTCATCAGTGATGTCATCAGTGATGTCACTGACCATGTCATGAGTGATGTAATATGTGACGTCATCAGCAGTGCATTGCGGGGCGCGAGTTATAGTTAGCTGAACTAACTATAACGGGGAATTTCACGGGTTTTGTACGAGTGCAATGTCCAAGTAACTAAAACTGTCCCTAAAACCTATGGTTTTTTCAGTGAATTTCAAAGGTTTTTTAAATGCTAATTTGTAACTATAACGTGTCTGAAACCTATGGTTTTTTCAGTGAATTTCAAAGGTTTTTAATGCTAATTTGTAACTATAACGTGTCTGAAACCTATGGTTTTTTCAGTGAATATATATATATATATATATATATTGTATACTGGGTATACTTGCAAAATGTTGTCGGTTCACCCGTTTGCCTCGAAGGCACGGATAAAATGGGTGGGAATGACATCAGCAAGCCGACAAGTTCTTCTTATGGCTCCGATGACGTCACACGAGCGGAGCCGCACCATTGTGACGTCCTCGTCGAAATGGGAGAGCTGTGAAAAAGTTTCTGTGGAATCCTGCGCAAGGGGTAATTCAAAAGGTGAGGAATCCACAGGCAGATACTGTATCCACCAGAAAAAGCGTTACTGAAGGTAAGTAACTTGTTCATATAGCTACTTTTAAAATAATTTAGAACTTGAACTCTATTTATTCTATTCCCAAATGCTACCAAAAATTACCACTTACACCTCATAATGTGTATTCCTGCCACATTACATCCGTTCACACTTTTATGCTGCATCTGTTTCAATTACCACATTCCACAGTACGCCACTCCACTGTACGCCACTCCACGCTATTGTACTCCACTCTACACCACTGCACTCTAGACTAATCCACTGTGCACTTCACTTTACGCTGTTAGACTACTCCATTCTATGACAGTCCACTGTGCGCCACTCCACTGTGCGCCCCCTCCACTCTACGCTACTCCACTCTGCTATCCCAAAGTACGCAACTCCACTGTGACACTACACACTATTCTAGTCTATTCCACTCCACTGTACACCACTGCGATGTACATCACTGCACTGTACGCTATTGCACTGTACACCAATTCACTGTATGCTATTACACTGTACACCTCTCCATTTTACACCACTACACTCTACACCACTACACTCTGTGCTTCTACACTCTAGGCTATTCCACTGCACCATACGTCACTCTAAACCACTCTACTCTAATCCAGTGTATGCCACTCCACTCTATGCTTTTACACTGTACACCACTAAAATCTATCCTACTACATTCTACCCATTTGCACTCTACAACACTCTACTCTATGGTATTATACTCTACAATAGTCCACTCTAGCCCACTCCAATCTACACCACTCCAGTCTTTACTGTTCCACTGTTTGCCACTACAATGTACCTCACTCTACTCTACGACATTGCACTCTATGCTACTCTACACCACTGCACTCTACGCCCCCATTGTATGCTATTCTACTGTATGCCACTCAACGGTACCTATCTCCACTGTAAGCTGAGCCACTTCACGCCACTGCTCTGTACACTACGCTACTCTACGCTATTGCACTCTACCACACTCCACTCTTTGCCACGCCACTGTATGCTATTCTACTGTACGACACTTCACTTTGCCACTAGACTCTGCAACACTCGTCTGTGCGCTATTCCACTCTTTGCCACTGTCATTTATGTTGTTCATTTGAGGAAGGGCTTACTTTAGGCAAAAAGCTGCCTACCAGTGGACCGGCCCAAAGCCCACCGTAAGTGTTGGTATTGTCCACACTGCGTCTCCAACTACACACAGCTAAAAGCTGCCTGTAGGCAAGACCTAAAAAGCTCCAATGGTAACCACCATGTTTGTGAAGAAGACTTCTTCCTGGTCTGACCAAAGACTTTATTTGATAATATGGTAGTTCAGGTTTTAACTGAATCATCTCGCCCCCAAAGTCACTCTACATTCCCCCTTATAGGCATACATCAGTGCTACAATACCCAGAATTCGCCTGGTTGTTGTAGGAAAACACAGGATTGGAAACATGGTGTCCGAATGAGAAGGATTCAGCAAGTAACTGTACTCCCGAGTAACATAGTGTGTCTTTATTTCGGTTATTCGGTTAACAGTCATCATACAAAGCTAGAACCGATTTTTTTCCATCACAAAGTAAACTGAAATCCAGGCTTGCGAACAGAAAGTGCAGTAATCTAACAAGTGAAAACTGCATGAGTAGTTTCTCCTTGAATAAACTTTTAGTCCCCATGTCGATTATGTACCACAAGCCTGCCGCCCCCTTCCTCCCTCCACACACTTCAAATCAAGTGTGATTTGCTGTAGGAGAAGCGGGATCATCGTGTTGTTTTACTTTATACCAGCTGCTGTAACATTACGTCGTCGACGCTTGCCGGAATGTCTCATCAAAATAAATTCGGAGACAGTCACTTGAGATCGGACAGTCCTGTTTCCGTTCCTTTGGGACAGCGTGATCAGAGCGAGGAATGCTGTCCAACCGAGCCGAAGTCCACATTCCTCCATCTCAAAACAGTTCCAGAGAATTGGCAGGACCAAACAGCACCCGGGCCCTAGTGCACACTGCTTAGTGATGGTGTGCAGTATTTTTTTTACGTGCTGTCATTCTGTAAAATTGTGTATATATATATATGTATGTGTTCGAGGCATATGAGCTGTAGATCGTATACTTGTGCATAGATCGCCATCTGGTGTTGGGCTCGGATGCTTGCACTCTGTTTTTGTCTTGGAAGAAGTCTTTGTAGTCACAAGGTAGCTGACTCCTCCTTAGGACGATAGTGTGCATGGGCATCGACTCAATCTCAGGATTGTTTCTATCCGCCATCGGGTTCGGATGTGATTTGCTGCGCTCCGGGTTGATATCGGTTTCGAATCTCCCCTCGACGCGCAATCCCTCTCCACTCGACGGTATTTTCTCGATCGCGTTTCTCGTTCGACGCGCATCTTTAAAACTAACTCCTTGATCTTCGACGTGGGCCGTTGGGCCTATCCGTACCGACCACGCCAGCAGTCAATGGAAAGGACTCCTTTCAAAAAATGCCCCGGGTGTGATGCTAAGTTCCCACACACGGACTTGCACGAGGTTTGTAATCTCTGCCTCTCCCCGGAGAACGAAGACAAGAACTGCGAGGCCTGTGCATCGTTCAGGTCGAAGAAAACCATCCGTGACCGTCGGGCTCGACGTCATGAAATGTCTCGCGGAAGCAGCTCGATTCCGGACATCTTTGGACCAGATTCCAATGTCCAGCCGAAAAAACAAGGTGATGAAGAAGACATCTCCGTCTCCGAGGCCGAGGACTCCGACGTCGAAGAGGAGAGACTCACCCCGGCTCAGCGGTCCGTGAGTACCGAAACCCCTCTCCCAAAAAACAAACCTAAGGCTCCGGTAACACCCTCGCCCTCGGGTCGACACCAGCAACATGTCTCAGACGTCCCGCCCTCGGGCCCGGCTATGAAACCTAAAAATAAGCCTTCCGGCTCGGGCTCGAGCCAACCCCATTCCAGTGCCGAAAAGTCACCTTCAGCACCGAAGCATCACACCAAAGATGGGCCACGCCCTTCTTTGTCGACGCCTAAGACAGCCTCGACGCCAAAGTCCTCGGCGTCGAAACATACCAAGGACAAAAGTTCGGAACCGAAAAAATCTTCGGAGCCGAAAACGGCTTCGGAACCCAAAAAATCGTCGGAGCCGAAAAAAGTCTCGGAGCCACAAACTCCTACAACAAAACCTAAGGAGTCCAAGACCCCACAGAAAGCCTCAGGGACTCAGTTCAAAGAACATTCTGAGCCAAAATCTTCGGCACCGAAAAAAGACATTTTACCCACAGAGCCTGTACCTGATTTTTGGGATCCAAAACAAAAAACTTTGTATTGACCCAGAGACTGGCAAAGTCGTCGCCAAGCCTCCAAAAAAGAGGAAACTGGACACTTCAGAGGAATCTAAAATACCCTTGAAACAAAAGGAGATGAGTACTAACACCTCCCCACCTCCTTCTCCTCCTCCAGCTGATCCAAATCTTCTAATTTCTCCATCACACTATCATACCGATAGGGGTGGGAATATAGATCCACATGGGGATGATGATGCACATGCCATCCCACAAGACGTAGACCCTTTGGATGACTACAACACAGATCCTGACCTACACAATGACCCAGACTTCTATCCATCTAGGCCATCACCACCAGATGACAATATTGTGTTTGCGCAACTAATCAATAGGGCTGGCCAATACCACGGGGTACAGTTCCATTCTGATCCCTTAGAGGAAGATTTTTTTACTTGAAACCTTTGCACCTTCGCAAAAGTCCACGCACACCCTGCCAATGTTAAAAGGCATGCTCAAACATGCCCCAGAAGTTTTTAAGGACCCTGTCAGAGCCAGGATTCTCAACACCAGGATAGATAAAAAGTATAAGGCAGCTCCCAATGACCCAATTTACATTAAAGGCCAGGTCCCTTTGGATTCTCTTGTGGTGTCTAATGGACGCAAGAGGGCAAACTCAGAGTACAGGCGACACCCCCCCTCCTGATGAGTCCAAACTAATAGACCCATCTGGTAAACGTATTGCGTCACAGGCTGCAAATCATTGGCAGATTTCCAATGCCCAAGCTTTATTGGCCAGGTACGACAGGGCTCACTATGACAAGCTTGAAAAGCTCATGCAACACCTCCTGACCAGTACAAACAAAAGGCCAACGACCTTATACAAGAGGGGAAATTGATCACAAACCCCTCAATTAAATGTGCGCTCGACGCGGCTGATACTGCATCTCGCGCCATTAACACTAGCGTTTTATTGCGCAGGCACGCTTGGCTCCGAGTCTCCGGATTCAAACAGGAGGTGCAATCTGCTATTCTAAATCAGCCCTTTGATCAAGAACATCTTTTCGGCCCTTAAGTTGACGCACCTTTAGAAAAAATGAAAAAAGATACGGACACTGCTAAGTCCATGGGGGCCTTACAATTCCCTTCACCTAGAGGTTCTTTTCGCCGCTCCTTCTACAGAGCTGGCTCCAAAACCATTGTCTCAGAACATCCCTCTTCCTCCTATAAAAGCCCCACTCAAAAACGTCCTCCAAAGGATACTTTCGTGGAGGCTACTGAGGCAACAATAGTAAGGGAAGAGGTCGCGGCAACAATAACCGCAACTCCCCTACCACCAAACAGTGACTTCCCTGCCCTTCCCCCCCGATCATCCCACTCCTGTCGGGGGACGTCTCTCACAGTTCCTACCTGTCTGGAATTCAATCACAACAGACCAGTGGGTAAGACAAATTATCCAGTATGGTTACTGCCTGGAACTCACCTCTACTCCCCCAAATATTCCTCCCAGACAACGTCCAATGTCCTCGGAACATCTGACACTTTTAAAACAAGAGGTTCTCTCTCTATTACAAAAGCATGAAATAGAACCGGTCCCCTTGCCTCATCAAGGCACAGGGGTTTACTCCCTCTATTTCCTAATTCCAAAAAAGGACGGCTCTCTCAGGCCCATATTGGACCTCAGACCGCTAAACCTCTACATTCAGTCGGATGACTTCGACATGGTCACTCTCCAACTGGGCGACTTTCTCTCCACTCTGGATTTAAAGGACGCCTACTTTCATATTCCCATTCACCCCGCTCACAGGAAATATCTCAGGTTTGTGGTAGATGGTCAACACTACCAATTCAAGGTCCTCCCATTCGGGGTGACTACAGCACCCAGAGTCTTCACCAAGTGTCTCGCAGTAGTTGCGGCCCACTTACGAAGACAGCACATTCATGTCTTCCCTTATCTAGACGACTGGCTCATAAAAGCCAAGTCACACAGAAGTTGTGTGCAACACACACACAAAACAATCCAACTGCTTCACAACTTGGGATTCACGGTAAACCTCACCAAATCCCACCTCCAACCCTCCAGCATACAACAATATCTAGGGGCTACAATAGACACTTCAGAAGCTCTAGCGTACTCCCAACCCAGTCAGGATAAGCACCATACAAGCTCTAATAGCAAAATTTCAGCCTCAACACTCACTACCAGCGCGAGTGTTCATGCAACTAATCGGGATGATGGCCTCTTGCATTCTCATCGTCCCTTATGCAAGACTCCAAATGCGTCCCTTACAGGAGAGATTGGCACGTCAGTGGAACCAGGCTCAAGGTCAACTAACAGATCTGGTGTCGGTAGACGACCGCACCCATCGCTCTCTGCAATGGTGGAACACACAAAACCTTTCCAAAGGGTGGCCGTTCCTCGACCCGGTTCCACAGATAGTGCTAACAGCAGACGCATCGCTCACCGGCTGGGGAGCTCATCTTCAAACCCATACCATTCAGGGCATATGGACCCCTCAACAAAAACAATTCCACATAAATTACCTGGAATTGTTGGCAATCTTCCTAGCGTTAAAATCTTTTCAACTCCACCTCGTAAGCAAAGCTGTCCTAGTCCGTACAGACAACATGACAGCAATGTATTACATACAAAAACCAGGGGGGACACACTCTCTGCAGCTTTCACACCTAGCTCAAAGCATATGGAGATGGGCCATTCCTCAAAACATATATCTCCTTGCAGAACACCTCCCAGGAGTACACAATCAAATTGCAGATCTACTCAGTCGCCAAACACAGCAGATCCACGAATGGGAACTTCATCCTCAAGTTCTGCTTCCATTCTTTCAAATGTGGGGCCACCCAGAAATAGACCCATCCAGGTATCCACACCCATTGTCCAAAGGCAATGCGCAAATTTGACTAATATCTGCAGCATTCCTTGCGAAGAGCCCGCAGTATACTCAGCCCACTCATTGAGTAGTTCTGGGTCCGGGTTCTCATACGCCGGGACCGTATAAATTCTCATGCCCCTAGGCACCCGGTTGACCTTAATATAGCTCTGCAAACTGGTGGCTTCCCACCATTTACGTATTACCCTCTCGTGCAGTCTTTCCAATTGTGAGTATTTACTCTTCAAACTTGATTGGCCGGTGCTAGATGCAGCTCCCTTGCCTCGGGTCCCTGCTCCCCTGCGATTCTTAAAAATGTCCGTTGCCGCCTCGCGGCGGGCCGCCTCGCTAAACATTAGTTGATTCAAAACAGTTCGCTCTGTAACTCGCTCTGCTGCAATGGAAAGATGCAAGCTGACGTCTCCTTACCCCACCGGGTCCTCAGGATATCAGGTACCCGGGGGTTCACGTCTTCCAGCTCGTGCAGTGGTGCGGACACTTTTCTCGTGTTCCCAAATGCTCCGTGTCTCTGCCTGTAGATACCGCACTCTCGAGCGGGTGCTCCGGTCCTGCGGCGGCAGCGCAGCTCATATACTTCAGCTCCCCACAAAAGCGGATTGACCAGCACTCTCGTTACACAAATCGATTTTTGTAAAAGATTTATTGGCGAAATTAATTCACTAACAAACGCGTTTCGGCAAGCCTGCCTTTGTCAATGTCGGTGGCTCCGTTGTCTTGGCGACCTTTAAACACATGATTTGTCGTCATTCTGACAACGGACAAGCTGATTATACAATACTACGGGCGCCATCTTGAACATGTTTTGGGACATGGTTAATACTCTCTCAAACAGTAATATTACTTCATATACAATGTTCATTCAGAAATTTGTTTTTTCAAATGAAAACAAAGATGAGTTATTATAATACATCCTATGTACACTATTTACATTATGCCTAAATATGGCGAAAATCTCTGTGTATATATACCGATTCTCATTGCCTGGTGCACCGTTAATATATCTCATTGGCGCCTCTCGGTGCAAACCTTAGCAACAGACAGGTCTAAACATTTGATTTCGCCCTGAATGGGCATGTACACTGCTATTGTTATCAAAATTGATAATGTCCCACCTGTTAAACCTAACTGGAATGCGCCCCCAGAACAATGCTGTCCACATTGTACAGTGGAAACATCCTAGCCCAACACCAGATGGCGATCTATGCACAAGTATACGCATCTACAGCTCTACAAGCCAAGAACGTGTATATATGTGTGTGTATATATATATATATATATATATATATATATATATATTCACTGAAAAAACCATAGGTTTTAGGGACAGTTATAGTTAGTTGGACATTGCACTCGTACAAAACCCGTGAAATTCCCCCGTTATAGTTAGTTCAGCTAACTATAACTCGCGCCCCGCAATGCACTGCTGATGACGTCACATATTACATCACTCATGACATGGTCAGTGACATCACTGATGACATCACTGATGACATCTCAAATGACATCACTGATGACATCATCCACGTGATAATCTGATGCAGCTCCTCACACCCCAATATAACCTTTGATACACCCAATCTAAATTACAGAGTGCCATTCGCAAAACCATAGACACTCCAACACCAATAACTACATACCCACTCATGAGTGATGTAATATGTGATGTCATCAGCAGTGCATTGCGGGGGCGCGAGTTATAGTTAGCTGAACTAACTATAACGGGGGAATTTCACGGGTTTTGTACGAGTGCAATGTCCAACTAACTAGAACTGTCCCTAAAACCTATGGTTTTTTCAGTGAATTTCAAAGGTTTTTTAAATGCTAATTTGTAACTATAACGTGCCTGAAACCTACGGTTTTTTCAGTGAATTTCAAAGGTTTTTAAATGACAATTTTTAAATGCATTAATTTTTATATTAATTTTTTCATACTGATTTACTACATTTTTAGAAACAATTTCTTTTACATATTTTATTTTTAAATTACATTGTAATTACATTATACATTACATTACAAAAAATACTTTCTCAGAATGAATTACTTTAGTTTAAATACTTTGCACATAGGCAATAGACTTTTAAGTACAGTAGTTACAGTTGTTGCAATGGGCAACACATTTTCAAACACAATGCAACATTCAGCTCAATGTGAATTTCTAGTTAAATGCAATTAGTTACTTTATGGATTACTTTTCTAACCACAGGACTGGATCCTAGATTCAGTCCTGGTACATCTCCTGTAAACAGTTGAGTAAAAGCGTTTTGGTTACAGTCGTGATTTTTAAGGAATATTATTGTATTTTAAAAGTTGACACTTAGAAACTTTTCTCATAGAATCACCAATGTTATCCTATGGAAGGAAATTCACTTAGCAGGTAAAAACTGTTATCGTTACTTTTTCTTACTCAGTGTTGGATCCTGGATCCAGCACTGGTGCATCTCCTGTAAACAGTTGAAAGAATGCGTTTAAGTCATACAGGCGCTTTTTAAGGAATATTTGTAGTTTGTGAAAATCGACACTTTGAAACTTTTCATATAGCCCAATGACAGAAGTGTGCAAAACGCTTTTTATCTTTAGTTTTTCTGCAGTTTTATATAGTGCAAACTGGTCAGGTATTGGAGCGTTACATCTTACTTGGACCCCTTATTGCGTATTTTGCACGAAGTACATGAGATTGATCTTGCGAAACATTGAACTTTACGATTCTGTTAACCTGAAGTTGCTCTGAACCGGGCTTTGTAACACCCGTTTTTACCTACTGGTTTTAATTAATTCTCACTGTATTGTATTAGGAAAGAGGATTTACTGTTTTTATGTACACTTTTATGATCTATGTTTCTAAATCAGATCAAATAAAGTTTAATGAATTCTATGGCAGGACGGAGGTGAGGATTATGCATATCTTTCCTCACTTTATTTGCATAGCAGTTCAAAGAAAACGTAACACAACAATCATTAAACAAAAGACTACACAACCCATGAACCATTAGGGGGTAGTCTCCAAGGCAACTATAGTCCAATCATATCACAGTCCATCGTATATAATATCGTGACGTCCCTTCCGCTTCCTCTTTCTTCACTGCTCGTCAGTTAAGTGCATTCCTTACATTCTTGGCTTAATCTGACGTTGTTGCTGTTTGTATAGCGGTTTCTTGTGCACGTTATTAGCATTATTGCCTTGGTATTGTTTCATATTCCCTGCGCAGCAGGCTCTTGCCCGAGCGCGTTCTCCCCCTCGCAGTTTCTCCCGCTGTGTGCTCTGCGCGCGGTGAGATCCTGTCGGGCGCGTCTGGTCCGAGCGAGGCAGCTCCGTCGAGCGCTCCCGCTGGTCTTTACGTGCGTTTGTGAATCCGGTCACTCCTTTAGTGTCCGCTTGATTCCCGACCAACCCTCGCCTAATTTTGACACCGCTATGCGGTGATTTCCCCACACGGCCACGTTGGTGACCAGCGCCACCTGGTGGTGGTAATTGGTATTGCGCCTCAGTCTATTCTTATAACAGCTTCGGGGAAAGCCCAGCTGTTGGAGCACCGGCGAGGGGGCTGTCTTAAGGATTTTAAGGGCATTTGTTCTTTGCTCACACCCTCTGCTATCATGTCTTCTCCAGAAGACCATTTTACTCCTCCTACCAGGAAGTGGAGGAGGAATGGCCCCCCAACTTCTCCCTCCAGCAGTGGACCAAGCCCTCTCTCTGGCTATTTCTAGGGCGCTGGCTCCTCTTAGGGATCAGGTTGATAAGCTGGCGAAAAGCATCCCTGGGGTGTTCAGTGACCCAGATCTGGTGGTGGCGGGTCCAAGTAGCTCCCAGATGGGGAATAAAAGGGCCGTTAAGCATAACGCGGGGCACTTGGAAGGATTTGATAAACTTACGGAGACCTTCCTCAAGAGTGCGCGAACGCTAACAGATGCACCCTGCCAGGAGGAGGAGGTGCCCGGAGAAAATTGCAGCACTGTCACCACTATTGTAGACCCTGACGGCGGGTTTCCCTTAGAGGGAGAGGGTGTATCGGAGGACGATTTCTCCTCCGATGAGGATAAGGACTCGGGGCGTCCCTGGTGTCCAGAGTCCCACTCCTCTCAGTCCCCGGTTGGGGACGGGGTCCACTCGGACATGTTCGAGCCTACCCAAATTTACCATCCTAGGTCGGCAGAGTGGACACCTGGCGCCAAAGTGGCAGAGTATGTGGTGGGGAAAATCCATCAACCCCTTGAAAGGGAGGTCAGGAATAGAATGAGGGGAGAATGCCCCAGGCCCTCACTGAAGGGGAAGGTGGCACACACGCCTGAAATTGATGAGAAACTATGTACCTTTTTCTCCAAGTATATGAGGGATCCCAAGAAAGGAATTGATAGGTCTTGGACGTGGTAGGGCCCTTGACCCAAATTATTCAATTGACGGAGCGTTCCAAAGAGTCAGGATCCCCTTTGTCCACGGATATTGTGGCTGGTTGGGCGCACTACCCTAAACCCTAAAACACTACCCCTCCACTACCCAAACACCACTGCACTACCCTAAACCCTAAAACACTACCCCCAGCACGACACCCTACACTACCCAAACATAACTGCACTACCCTAAACCCTAAAACACTACCCCCAGCACGACTCCCTACACTACCCAAACACCACTGCACTAAACCCTAAATATACACCCAGCATAACCTCCCACACTACACAAACACCATTGCACTACCCTAAACCCTAAAACACTACCCCCAGCACGACCCCCTACACTACCCAAACACCACTGCACTACCCTAAACCCTAAAACACGACCCCCTATACTACACAAACACGACTGCACTACCCTAAACCCTAAAACACTACCCACAGCATGACCCCCTTCACTACACAAACACCACTGCACTGCCCTAAACCCTAAAACACTACCCCTGCACTACCCCCTACACTACCCAAACACCACTGCACTAACATATAAACCCTAAAACACTACCCCCAGCACAACCACCTACACTACACAAACACAACTGCACTACCCTAAACCCTAAAACACTACCCCAGCACGACTCCTACACTACCCAAACACCACTGCCCTACCCTAAACCCTAAATCTACCCCCAGCACGCCCCTACACTACCCAAACACCACTGCACTACCCTAAACCATAAAACACTACCCCCAGCATGACCCCCCTACACTACACAAACACCACTGCACTACCCTAAACCCTAAAACACTACTCCCAGCACGACTCCCTACACTACCCAAACACCACTGCCCTACCCTAAACCCTAAATCTACCCCCAGCACGCCCCCTACACTACCCAAACACCACTGCACTACCCTAAACCATAAAACACTACCCCCAGCATGACCCCCCTACACTACACAAACACCACTGCACTACCCTAAACCCTAAAACACTACCCCCAGCACGACCCCCTACACTACTGCACTACCCTAAACCCTAAAACACTACCCCCAGCACGACCCCCTACACTACCCAAACACCACTGCACTACCCTAAACCCTAAAACACTACCCCCTACACCACCCAAACACCACTGACTACCCTAAACCCTAGAAAAGAAACCCCACCCCATGCCCAATCCCCCTTACCTCTCACTCCTCATGGTTCCTCTCTCCTCGTGGTTCCTGCTTCACGTCATCTCGGAGGGGCAGTGCACGCCGTTGTGAGGAAAAGGAACAGCCTCTGTTTCCTTACAACGACATGGATCGTCTACATGTTTTTTAGAACGCATGGTCATTTACCATACATACCTTTACAACAAAATTTGTTGTAAAGGCATGCGTGGTAAATGACCATGCGTTCTGAAAAAATGCTTAGTAATGACTTCGTGATGTACAAACCATACGTGGTAATGCATGCGTTGTAATGGTATCGCAAAGTAAAAAAGTCGTTGTAACGGCTGTTTACCGATCGAAGCTGGCCCCTGTTCTTCAGTGAGACGTTTATTTGATTAATTAGGAGGAAGGAATGTGGTTTTTTACCGAAAAGTGCATTCCCGGCTGTTGTATTCTGAAAGTGTCCGCGTGGCCTGGTTTCACTTCCGGTGAGAGTGTGGAAGAGTCTGTTTGGATCTAAAGGAGTTCTGTTGTTGGACGGGGCCGGCGCGACATGTCATCAGAAAACATAGCTAATGGAAAGCGTCCTCCCTGAAGTGTGGAGCAGTGCCATGAGAGGTCAACGAGTGTGCGTCCCACCGCAGTATGACCGTACCGCGTGACCCATGTGCCGCCTCCAGGGTACGGGAGGCAGAAGCGGCATCGCAGGTCCTCTTGAAGACCGTTGTAGCACTAATTCTAAATTTTGGTACTAGGGCATTTTAACTTCGTTGTTCCTGCCAGATACAAAGAGAAGATCCTGTGTTATTCAGTGCCCTCGTTACCTTTTTTGTGGGTTGTGGTGCTTGACACTTCGCTGCCCCGCCAGTGCACACGACTGGGCACCCCACCTCGTGTGCCATCTGCAGGGCCTCTGCCCTCGGATCACTGGTTTCGGTTTCTGGAGTGGCAACATAAACAGTTGCTCCCAAAGGACTAGCCTGAACACTTAGGTGAATATCCCCTGCACCAGCATTCCACGGAAATTCTTTCCTAGCTCTCCACGTCAACGAGCACGGCTCCGCTCGCGACACCGTATGACGTCATCGGAGCCATAAGAGGACCTCGTCGGCGTGCTGGCGTCAGTTCCACCCATTTTTTCCGTGCCACCGAGGCAAACAGGGGACCGAGACATTTTCACATGTATACATAGTATAATAAATATATATATATTCACTGAAAAAACCATAGGTTTCAGGCACGTTATAGTTAGAAATTAGCATTTAAAAAACCTTAGAAATTCACTGAAAAAAACATAGGTTTCAGGCACGTTATAGTTAGAAATTAGCATTTAAAAAACCTTAGAAATTCACTGCAAAAAACCATAGGTTTCAGGGGCGTTCTAGTTAGTTGGACATTTCACTCGTACAAAACCATAGAAATTCCCCGTTATAGTTAGTTCAGCTAACTATAACTGCGCGCTCCCGCAATGCACTGCTGATGACGTCACATATTACATCACTCATAACATGGTCAGTGACATCACTGATGACATCACTGATGACATCTCAAATGACATCACTGATGACATCATCCAGTGAATGTGTGTTTTTCTGAAAATTAAATATGTTTTATATATGTATATCTCAAGGTCTATGGAAGAATAAATTTAAAATTGATTGTATAACTGACTAAGTGTATCTTAGTGAATACATGGGTTAGTGAGTAATGTTTAAATATGAAAATATCTGTATCAGTCTCTCACTTTGTGTATAAGTGGCTGCATGGGTTGGTGAGTAGCTACATGAGTGTCTATATGGGTTATTAGTTGGTTTTTTGAGTATCAGTATGAGTGTCTGTATGGTTCGGTGGGGGGGTATTACTTAGTGCATAGATGCATGAATGAGTGACTCACTGTATGTGTTGAAGACAGCATGTGTGCAGGACTGTATAGGGGGATGAGTATGTGTATGGGTGTTAGTAAGTGAATGACTGTCTCAATAGTGTCTTTATGAGGAACTACATATGTTTTAAACTAGTATATGTGAGTATTGGTGTATATAAGTGAGTATATGTGAGAGTGAGAGATTGGAAGAGTTCCTGTACAAATAAGTAGGTGTTTCTATAAGTGATTGTTTAAGAGAGTAAGTATGTGTAAGTTTCTGTAGAAGTGTGGTAGTGTGTGTATAACTGTATATGCAAGTAAATGGATGTTTGATACTTTGTTTGCATGTGTGACTATGTGTGTGAGTATCTCAATGGATGAGAGTGGCGGTGTGTAACAGGATGTATAGGTGTATGAGTACATATGATGAGTGAGTACATGTATGAGTGACTGTATAGGGACTGTTGGTGAATGAGTGGATGTGTGTGTAGATCTTGGAATTACTGAATAGGTGTGTTGTAACTGGTATTGGTATGTCCATTGTTTTGAAAATGTTAGTTTGTATTTTTGAGTGTGTGTATCAAAGGTTATATTAGGGTGAGAGGAGGTCTGCCACTCTATCACAAGGATGATGTCATCAGTGATGTCATTTGAGATGTCATCAGTGATGTCATGAGTGATGTAACTGACCATGTCATGAGTGATGTAATATGTGACGTCATCAGCAGTGCATTACGGGCGCGCGAGTTATAGTTAGCTGAACTAACTATAACGGGGGAATTTCTATGGTTTTGTACGAGTGAAATGTCCAACTAACTATAACGCCCCTGAAACCTATGGTTTTTTTCAGTGATATATATATATATATATATATATATATATATATATATATATATATATATATATATATATATATATATATATATATATATAATATATATATATAGACTACTGCAGCTTGTGGCTTGCTGCCAGAACACAGGTGGTGCAGGTAACAGACGTTACTGCATACGCCTGTGAAATATGCAAACACCTTTCCTTGAATCGAAGAAAGCCCGCACTCGAAGATCAGATGCCATCCATGTCTTTAAAACCCAGTTTACACGGAATCCAATCCAATTGTTTTAATCTTCAAACAGCATCAAAGATGGCTGTAAATTCTATAAGACCGGTTTCAGGGCACCACCCTTCATCAGCCAGGCTAGCCAAACATGTGTATGTATGTATATGTATGTGTGTATATATATATATATATATATATATATATGTGTGTATGTGTTCCAAACTCGTCCTAGCAGGAACATGATGAGTTTACGGTCAAAAGAGCCTTGATCAAGGCCCTTTTGAGCAGAAATGCCTAATGGGGACATAAAAGTTATGTTGCACTACTACTCCTGAGTGCTAGCATGTTCTTGCTAGGACGAGTTTGGAACAGGATATTATATTGGAGTCACTGGTTCCGCTTCCGGTGAAATGCGAGACACCGAGCAAGGGTCGGGCATTCAAATAGCTCATATTATATATATATTTTCAATTGAATTCTTTGTCTTTATTCGATCTTCCAAAGGCAGATCATAAAAGATACACAAAAAAGATCATACAATAAAAACAGAAATGTTAAAAACATCTACAATAAAAAACATTTGGTAACTTGCATTTAGTAGAATAACAGTGCTTAGATCTTAGTTCAATAGCTCAAGGTGAGTTTAGCAGCATAATAGATAAATTTAAAGTGCATAGATCAATATTCACATCATAAGAAATGAGCAATTCATGATATAAATATATATACATTATTGTTAAAACAGCATACTCCTTCTTTGTGCTAAAATGCTCTTAAAAAAACTAGCAACTGAGTAACGTGTGTCACAATCGTTAAGTTGCAATAAAAAAAGTAGGGCAGCTTTGCACTTGAATTTATATCTACGTAACAAAGGTAATAAAAACCTCCTTCTGGATGGCAAATAATATCGATAGAAACATACAAAATGTAATATGGTTTGGCTAGATTGGTTGCTGAAGAGTATTAGCCTAATAGGAAACATAATAACCTGCGAAAGGAACCTAACCTAAATCTTGCCAATAGAGTTCTCTCATACACATTTGTCACATATAATAAATAAGGAGAAATCGTTGCCACCATCTGTATAATACAATAATCTCCAACTAGAGGTTTGGCCACTTAGTTAATTCACTGGTAGCCTGTCTATACTTACGGAAACTATCCTGGACCCAATATTTGTCCTTTTTTATAATGGACTCAGGTGCTCAAACAAATGTGCCCAATTGAGATCTAAAAAGCAATCTTTAGTATATTTTAACCATGGGCTAGTGAAACCGTGGACACAAGATAGACAATCTCTAATAACTGCCCGGTTAAGTTCAGTTTTTTATTAGCCCAAATTGAGCACCAGAGAACCAAAGGGGCGGCATTAATAGTATCCTGCACATACTCCATACCTAACTCCTGGTGTAAGTGAAAAATGCGGGGTCAAGGGAAGAATGCCTAATAACCGGCAGCAGAATCTATTCTCCTCCGTCTGCATAGCGTCAACATCCCTGCATCCCCAAGTACACATTCTATAAGTTAGAGTTGGCAAACATTTCCGATTATATATCTCCAGAATTGGTGCAATAGGTTTTTTGCCAATGGACATGGCGAGCGCAGAAGTAATGACTACTGCTCGAGTAAAGCGAGTATTTTTGATACAAGTTGACCAAGTGCACCCATCGTCAAACTCCAAACCCAGGTATGAAAACGAACTTACCCTGTCTAATCTTTTACCATCAATATTTAAGGGGCAGGTTTTTGTATTTCTGGGGCCACATACCATTGTAAATGTTTTTGTAAGATTTGTCTCCAGGTCCAAGTCTCATAAACCTAACATAGCTGAAAATAAGGCTCTTAAGACCGTTAGCCGTCCTTGCCAAGATAACCGCATCATCAGCGTATAAAAGCGCGGGCCCTTCGTTTTGCTCCACATACGGAACGTCGGCACCGACTGATACCAGTGTTCTATCCAAATCATTTGTATAGAGAAGAAAAAGGATCGGGGTAAGGACACATCCCTGGTGCACCCCACGCTCAACTCTAAAATGTTCTGTGCATTCGCCAGCATTACCAAACCTTACAGATGCTGTGAGATCGTACTGTAGGAGTCTTAAAAAGTAAACCAACCCCATCAACACCAATGCTTTCTAAATTAGACCACAGCTTCGATGTAGAGACATAGTCAAGGGTGCTCAACAAATCCATAAACGCCAGATGAGTAGAGACACCCTTGGCATATTTATATTTTGCCACAATTAGATGGAGATTGAGGCACTGTTAAGTAGTCCCAAGCCCCTTTCTGAACCCATACTGACTTGGGGCGAGTACGTTATTTTTATTTATCCAGAAAAGGAGACTGTCCAAAACTACTCTCCCAATGATTTTGGCTGTGGAGTCTAAAAGAGATATTGGGCGATAACGCTTTACGTCGTGCACATTTCTTTTTTTAAAAATAGGAACAATTGTTGAGATGCGACACAACATGGGCACACCCGAACAACCGAGTTGAATACACAGGTGAGCACAGGGGATCAAAACCCCGGGTCCTCCCTGAATAAATCAAGGGGAACACCATCTGGTACCGGGGCATTCTTACACCGGCTGTCTACAATCACGTTAAACACCTCTTCCTCTCTAAAATCAAGGTTTGGACAAAAGGAAATAGCCATCTGCACATCTTTAACGGCCCTGTTGTCAGTGGCATAAATCCCAGAGAAGTGCGTCAGCCAGTCCTCTACCGTAATATGAAACGTTACTTTGTCTTGGGATGTCGGAGGGGATATAACTGACCACACTGCCTTCCAGGCCTGAGGATCTTTGAGTTGGCAAGCTCTATAGTCTCCTATTTCTCCTCCTTCATGGCCAATTTCCTTTTCTTTAATGCCTGCTGATAAATCTTTTTGCTGGCTATGATAGCACACTGGTCTCTAGGGGATTGCTTTAAAGTCCACCTCAGGATTCATTTGCTGCTCTACACTCTTTGTAAAACCAGGATTCAACTTGAAGCCGTGGTGGACAGTAGGTCTAGATAACATATCTTTAGTCCATGTTAAGAGGTCAGTGAAGTGATTTAATATAAGAGCCGGATGACATATTTCCGAATTGTAACAGTTCACCAATATCATACTATTGCGGGCAACCTGGGACATAATATGCTTCAGATTCGCAGTTCGTCAAACCGCTCTGCACTCTGCATCCTTCACAGTTGAAACTTGGGGAGGCATAGGCTTAAGTTTATCTCGCATTTGCGGGCCGTTACTTACACTGCAATGGGATTATGGTCACTGTAGATCTGTACGAGTACCTCACTACTAATAATGGTTGATGACATACTCCGGTAGGTAAAGCCATAACCTATTGTGCTCCCAGTTGGAATTTCTAAGCAAGCCAAATTGGGGACCTTATTAGCTAGACCCCGCTTGGCCAATAGAGAAAACCGAACACAACCCCTAGTGTCCATAACGTTGTGATCAGCTTCTCGGTCAAATGAATCAAAAATAGTTGGTGATAAGGGGGGCAGGTGCTTTAATTTGGCGTTAACCAACCGCCACCAACAGGTTGAAAGGGCATTCTGCCTGAGCCTCTATTTCTACTAGCGAATCAATCATAGAGAATAAAACCCGGAAGTTACAATCAGCCTTGCTAGAAGAACTATTATTGTAAAAATTTACCATATAGACCCTATAATTACCATTCAAGCAAAGGCAAAAAGCCTATACCTCCCCCTGGTCTAGAAGAAGAGGAGAAATAGAACAGCCAGTATTCACTTTAAACCAAGCTGACAGCCCCCCTTTAGCTTGTCCACCTGGTGACAGTACTGCTGGCAAGCTAAAATACGTATATCCATTAAATGCTATCTTTCGGTTCCCAAGTTTCCTGCATAAAATCTACATCATAATCTGAAATGAGGGATTGCCAACCTTCAATTAAAACTTTTGAAGCTAGGCCCGCAACATTCCAGCTTAAAAAATTAATACAGGGGTGATGTTGAAACCTTCTACCACAGATACTTTCACTTCAGGCCCTTCCAGTCAGTTTGGAGGGAAGTCCTGGGCTTATTCCCTGACCAAATTACCATTGCTTGGTAGTAAGGGGGGAATAGACAGGTGGGCAGCAGGGGTCTTGCTAATAGATCCACCTCCATTTTCCAAAGCACCAGTGCAGTCACACTCCTCTCTAAACCATCAATCATTGTCCTCCAACCCTGCCAACACCGTGAATCTGTTTTTCAGAGGTACTGACATGGTATGTCCATATCCATATCCTACTGGCAATCGCCAGTAGCTAGATCTAGTTAGGACCTAGCTTCCATAGGAAAAGCATTTTTGACTTCCCTATAATTTTAGCGTTGTTTGATCAATCTTCATTAAATTTTCAGAAAAAAGTGTCTAAGTAGGTTCTGTGCAGGGGGGACTGAGAAAAAGGGGCACGAAAAAAGGTTCCGTTTGTAATGTTGATTCCCATAGGAACGCGTTGTCGAACCTACAGGCCAAACCGCTGGACGGAATTGCACCAAATTTGTCAGAAAGGTAGATGTTGTTACGCAGAGTGTGCTTTTTGTTATTTGGCAAATCCTTCCAGTAGTTTTTGAGAAAATTAAGCCAAAACGTAAAAATATATCTCTGGCCGCGGATATTTCGCAGTAGTTTTGTGATTAATCGCGAATGCACGCGCCAACGGGAATGTTCTGATTGGCTGGACGCAACCTGAACAGAAAGTTGCGTCCGCCATTTTATTGTCCGGGAATGGTTCCCGGGGATGAAAATTTGTTTGAAAGCTAACATAAGGGGTCAGGGTGTGTTAGTGACACAAGTTATGTGTCCAAAATGGATTTTTTTATCACGCTCCATATTCGAGGCCACGCCGCCATCACCAGTGCGGCCCCGTGTATTGTTGCGGGGACATTGCGAATGTCGCGAAGACTTCGTGAACATTCGTGAAAATATAAAATATATATATTTGTACACTCTCGCCGGTCACTGTCACACACTCATGTACGCACTCAAAAACTCACTCAGACACTTAAAAACCCATTCACATATCCACTTATACATCCAGTCACAAACCCACTCAGATACTCATGCACTCACTCACATACCCATTCAGGTTCTTATGCACCCACTTACAGACTTACTCAAAGAGTGACACACCCATGTACAAACCCACTCGCGTATGTTCTCACAGATCCACTCATACACCCACTCATGGATCCACTCATACATCCACTCACGGACCCACTCAGACACACATAGTCACTCATAGACCCACTCAGAGACTTATGTACCCAGTTAGTTATTCACTCAGACTCATGAAGCCACGCATGGTCGCACTCGCAGACCCACGCACCCACTGAAAGAACCACTCAGACACTCACGCTGCCATAGACCCACTGAGAGACTCATGCACTCACTCACAGATCCACTTAGACACTCATGCACCCACTCATTCACCCATTCAGATGCCCATTTATACACTCATGTACCCACTCACGGATCCAGTCAGACAGTCATTTACTTACTTACTTAAACATGCACAAAGGCACTCATGCACCTACTTACAGATTGAGTGAGAGACTTACACAACCAATTACAGACCCATTGTGACACTGATGCAGCCACTCATTGATGGACTGAGGTAGTCGCACATTTCGTTACAGAAGTATTGATAGACTGATGCATCGTCTCACAGATCCCCTCAAACACTTATACAGTGAATGAGAGACTTAGTGATCCAGAGATGCATGCAGTCATAGGTTACACTGAAAACGTTATGCACTGTGTTATAGAGATATTAATGGAGTTGTACATGCAATTATACACTCGTTTAGATAGTAATGTGTTTAGTGTGCTGGTTATAATTCATTTTGTAGTTATAAGTTTTGAATGTGGTGGTAGCTATTGAATGTCTGCATTTTCTTTTTGTCATTCCGTGGCGTATTCCTGGTGATTGCAGCTACCGATTTCATTGCGATGCCGGGTATCACCACGAAAAATCGGTTCAAATGGTTGGTTTTATGCAAACTCCCTACAGAAATATGACTTTAAACAGTGCAGTAATAAACCCATAATGTCTAAAATACTGTAAAATGTGTGCATATATGTGTTTTGCACCTCCTAAAAAAGGCACAATCGTCGCGGTTTCTGGAGTCATCTCGACTCTCGGTGTAATCGTGAAAACGGGAAGTACGGTTCAAACACAGTTTTTTAAAAAGTTTCTGCAAATATATGTGTAAAAATATGTTTTAAAGCAGTGATGTGGTTAGTAATGTGTGTATTGCAATAGTTGGAATTAAATTTTTAAGATAAAATGTTTGAATGTGGTGGTGGTGATCATTGAATGTCTGCTTTTGTTTTGCAATTTGCGACGTGATCATCGTGACGTTGTCGCAGATTTTAAAAATTAAAAAAAAAAATATTTGACAGAAAAATGAAGAAAATTTGGCTCCTTGGGTGGCTCTGACAAGAGCCTTTGTGTTGAGAACTCCATCACTTCTATACTTTCCATGCATGTCAAAACCCAGATTGTTTTTGAGATAGAGCCCATATTATGATTTAAAAATTATTATAGACAGACAACTTTAAACAGGAGATCAGTAAACAACCAGGGTCAAACATTAATTAAAATATCTGTGGTTTAGAGTTTCTGAAAAGCACGCGATGTCCAAGACTACCGATGTTGTTGCGATGCCCAGCGTCACCGCAAAAACGGGAAATAGTCTTTGAAGAAGAGTTTTCTGGAAACTCACTACAAAAATATGAATTTGAAAAGTACACTAATAAAGCTCTACTGTTAAATATACTGTAGAATGTGTCTATATATATATATATATGTTTTCTACACGCTCTTCGCGACTACCGTCACCGCGATGACGTCGATAGTCGCAAATATGAACATTTAAAGGTGGTTTTCTCCTAAATTGATCACAGAAAGACACTCCGCTTTTGTTCACCTGGAAGAAACACGAGTCATCCACCGCTCATGTTAAACTTGTCTTACAGCTGTGTTCAATTGGCTCACGTCCACCCAGCTCAAATGCAATGAAGATAAAACGGAGATTTTATTCTTCGGCAATTTTCCCCCTTTGTTCTGGCATACTTTCTGGGCGGATGAGTCCCCCAGGCCCTCTCCTCGGGGCCTCCCGGTAAAAAAAACCTCGGGATTTGGTTTGACGGAAAGCTTAGCTTCTGCAACCAAATCAGTAAATTGACAGGTACCTGTATCGGCATTCTGAAGCTACTCAAAAAGTTTCTGCCACTCCTGCCCTTAGCAGCAAAAGAAACGGTTACTCGAACGCTTGTCACTTCCCGTATTGATTATGCCAACGCACTTTACGTCGGTCTGCCTGGCTACCTCCTGGACAGATTACAGGTGGTCCAAACTGCCGCTGTCCGACTGCTTCTTAATCTCCCTAAACGAACCAGTGTCAGGCAGCATCAGCGTAATCTTCACTGGTTACCGGTGAAAGCAAGGGTTAAGTTTAAGGCCCTGGTAACGGCCCATGCTGCTCTTTATGACTACGGCCCTGCCTATCTTAGGAAGCGCTTTCAGTTCTACGTCCCCAGTAGGCACCTGCGCTCTTCTAATATGTTACGGGCAATTACCCCCAGATTCCGCCTGAAAAGGAAAAGTGGCAGTTCTCTGGCCTACTTGGCCTCTGTGTGGTTGGAACTCTCTCCCTTTTGACCTACGCAGCCTGCAGAATCCCATCCAATTTAGAAAGAAACTTAAAACGTTCCTTTTCAACTGAACTGTTCACCTTTTTTGTCTATTTCTCTTCTGTCTCTTGGGCTCGCGCCAGGACACTCATGAGTAGCTGTGCGTGTTATAAACTCTGTTAACATAATATAACGGAAAGAAAAGTTAAGACAATATCTTACTAAATATTTAGACCTAAGCTTTATTTAAAAAATGTCTAAGTGTATTTTTCATTATGTGAAATACATCTGCTGATCACAGATTCTCCACAGTAACGCGACTGTTGTGCCGACTCAAAAAATTCTTAAAAATAAAATACGTTATTAATGTACTTTCTGATAAACGCATACCAAATCAAAAAATGAGTGGTATATAATATAAATATAATATCTAATTATAGAAAGAAAATACGAAAACCTTAGAGGCTCACTTAAACGAAATGGACGTTACAATTAAGAAATAGAATTTAAAGAAACCTTGGAATTTCACAGAAAAAAACAAAGGTTTCAGGGACGTTATATTTAGGAATTAGCATTTTAAAAAAACCTTAGAAATTCACTGAAAAAACCAAAGGTTACAGGGATGTTATAGTTAGGCTGACATTTCACTCATACAAAACCAGAGAAATTCTGCAGTTATAGTTAGCTGACCTAATTATAACTTGCGCCCACGCAATGCACTGCTTATGATCTCACATATTACATCACTCATGCCATGGTCAGTGACATCACTGATGACATCTCAAATGACATCACTGATGACATCATCCAGTGACTGTGAGTTTTTTAAAAGTTTGAGTGTTAAATATATATATCAAGGTGTATTAATGAATCGTGTATGATTTTATGTTGTTTATGTATGAGTTTGAGTGCCTGTATGGATGATTCAGTGGGTGCGAGACTGACTGTATAACTCTGTGATTAGGTGTCTCAGTGAATGTGTGGGTGACTGACTAGGTTGTGTTAATGTCTGTATCTGTTTGTCAGTTGGTGAAGTGGCTGTATGGGCTGGTGAGTGGGTACGTGAGTGGCAGTTAGGGTGATTGGTTGTCCGAGTACTTGTATGGGTGTATGAATGGCTGTATTGGTTTGTGAGTGCGTCTGTGAGGGGCTGTATGGGTGACTGTGTATATGGCTGTGTCGGTGAGTGAATGGATGTGACAGTGGTATATGGGTGAGTAACTGCATATGCGGAAGGCAGTATAGGTGAGTGTTAGAGCATATGAGTGAATGTATATGTGTGAGTGAGTGATTGTGCGAGTGGCTGTATGGTTGAGTGTGTACTTGTGCCACTGACAGTATATGTGATTGTGTTAGTATCTGTATGAATAAGTGAGTGGGTGAGTGTATAACTGTATAGATGAGTAAGTGGCTGTGTGATTGACTATGGGTGAGTGAGTTGGTGTGTGAGTAGCTCTATGGGTGACTAAGTGGATGTGTGTGTAGACCTATGAATCAGTGAGTCGGTGTGTAAGTACTGGTATGGATGTGTCAATGGTTTTGAGAATGGTAGTGTGGAAGTTGGAGTGTATGAAAGGTTGTATTTGGGGGTGAGTGGGTGCGTCAGAGATTCTGTGTTTAATGTCATTTGCGATGTCATCAGTGATGTCACTGACATGTCATGAGTGATGTAATATGTGAGGTCATAAGCAGTGCATTGCGAGGTGCGAGTTATAGTTAGCTCAGCTAACTATAACTGCTGAATTTCTCTGGTTTTGTACGAGTGAAATGCCAGCCTAACTAGAACGTCCCTGGAACCTTTGGTGTTTTCAGTGAATTTCTAAGGTTTTTTAAATGCTTATTCCTAAATATATAATGTCCCTGTGACCTTTGGTTTTTCAGTGGCTATATATATATATATATCTGCATACGCTCTCGTTTAACGTCGTGAACAAGGCTCAGGGAGAGCTGAAACGCGTAGACGTGTTGCCTGTGATATGCGAGCATTTGAATAAACACTCATGCCACACTGCGTGAAGTGGCGTCTCTGATTTACACTATTGGAGCTGTTATGAAAAAAAATATATATATATATATGCAGATATATGTGAGCAGCGCGTCAGATGGACCATGTCTCTTGAATAAATCAACTTCACGCAATCAGGAGTCTGTGCCTGAGTCGTGTTTTGACATTTCAATAAACCGGGAATTCCTTGGAGATATATATATATATATATATATATATATATATATATATATATATATATATATATGCGCCAATCTCCTCCACTCCTCACTGGCTTGTTTCCCTCGCCGAGATAGAAGCACGGACACCGATTTCTGTGCAAAATTGTGCTTTATTGTTTCCCTTCAGCAGTTGCCGGCCACAACGCGTTTCAGCCCCGGAGGGCCTTGATCACATGGCGCGCCCACAGTAATGCTACCATCTTTTTATGTCTTTTTTCCATTGCTTTGTTAAAGTGACAAGTGCATATATTTCTATCAGTCATAGATAACGAGAACAGACTCATTTACACAT
The DNA here is from genome assembly GCA_963921515.1 of Calotriton arnoldi. Lineage (NCBI taxonomy): Eukaryota > Metazoa > Chordata > Amphibia > Caudata > Salamandridae > Calotriton > Calotriton arnoldi. The sequence continues at coordinate 3,165,268 of CAWUFW010000597.1, read as the reverse complement.
ATGGGAATCAATTGTTAGTTTTTACTATTTAAATATTTTCATGTTGCGTTGTAATTAAAGGCAAATGGAATCACTTAATTTGTTTTCCACATTTTACTCTATAATGATTGAGTCATAATTAAAATCAAAGTATAAATACTTTTACTAAAATTTAAAACACAATATAACATTATAAGAGCCCTAAAATATCTAAAACAACAATATGGTCGGGAATCATAGAATATTTTTTCTCATTTAATCCTCCCTTTTCATGAATCTAAGTGTGTTCATACCATATATAATGTGCAAATTCGCTTATTCTATTCTGTAAACATTTACTATGTAAACCTATTGACTGATCAAAAGTGCAAAGTGCTTAAATATTAAAATTGTATATCCCTTTACCTAAAATTGTGAAATGAAAATTATTGTGTTAAAATTAGTGACTAATGATACCTTAAAACTATGCTAAAATTTTGTTTCGGAAGGGGTATACGGCTTAATTCCTGTCTGATGAAAGTTTACCCTTTTAATCCCGGTTTCAATACCTACTGGCAACTAATGATTCACTTCTCAATTTAAAGTGCTTATAGACAGGTGTATAAATCCTCCGTTACATTAAGACCCCCCGGCTGCTTGGAATCGAGGTCTAGGATATACCTTGTTTCAAGCTTGCGCCACTGTTTTTCCCTGTCCCCACCCCTTTTGGTGGGTGGTATGGAGTCTATTAAAAAGTATTTTAATTTAGATGGGTCAGATTCGTGACGTTCTTCAAAGTGTCGTGCGACTGGGTATGTGATATCTCTATTCTTGATGGCTCTGATGTGCTGGAGTATCCGTTTTTGGCCCTGGGGTCTAGTACTCCCTACATATCTTAGGCCACATGGACACTCCAGCACATAGATCACATAATCAGTCTTGCACGTAAGTGATTTTGTGATTTTCTCTTTGTTATTAAAAGGGCTACTGTATGTTGTCTTGTTTATCCCATGTTGGCACGCCTTACATGTTTTACAACGGAAGAATCCCTTTCGTTGTGCGAGCCATGTGGTGCCTGTCTGTGTTTCCACATTGTTCTTCACCAGACTGTCACGCATGGCCCGTGCCCTACTATATGTAATAGATAGGTTTTTAGGTAATAAATGTCCAATTGTTGGATCATCTAATACTATGGGCCAATTTCTTTTAAGTATTTTCCTTATGGCTTTCTCTTGGCCACTGTACTGTATGATCATTCTAAAATCACTTGGCTTATCTTCTCCCTTTGTTGTGCCAACTACTGTGGTCTGCCCCACTTTTGTCGATTTAGTTAGTAAATTAATTCTGTTTGTTATGTTACTTTTCTCAATCGCTCTATTAATACATTTATCAGAGTAGCCCCTTCGGAGAAAACGCTCTTTGCTTGCCTGTTGCGCTATTTTGAGTTCTCCCTCATTACTGCATATTCTTTTTAGTCGTAGCATCTCACCGTATGGTATGCTTTGTATGAGATGGTGAGGATGAGAACTGGATGCATGAAGCATCGAATTTCCTGCTGTTTCATTTATATAGGCCTTGGTCTCCAACATACAGTCTTTCACGTAAACCTGCACATCCAAAAAACTCACCCCTTTGGTACTAATGTTTGCTGTGAAATTTAAATTGATCTCATTGATGTTGATCTTGTTTACAAAATCCACTGCACTAGATCGAGACCCTTGCCATACAATAAAGAGATCGTCAATAAAGCGAAGCCATAGTTTTACATTTTCATTGTATTCCTTTGTACATTGTTTTTTGAGTACCAGCTCCTCCCACCAGCCCATGTGTAGACACGCGTAACTGGGGGAGAAGCTGGCACCCATCGCTACTCCTCGCAGTTGCTGATAAAACAAGTTTTGGAACAAAAAGACATTGTTGTAAAGACAGAATTCTACCATATTCATTAACATTCTGCTGTGTGCACTTGCATGGCTCGGTCTGGTATTTAAATAATGATGTAATGACCTTAAGCCGTCTTGATGATTTATGCTAGTATACAATGTGTAGGAGAGTAGGATCTGCTTCACATGGGTACCCCCACTTTTTGCTGTTGCTTCACTGTTTTTCGACATTAGTCTGGCTGGGGCCCTGCTAATCAGAACCCCAGCCTAGCTGCTTCCTCTCTAAAATGGTTTCCCTGTGCCTTAGGCACATCACTGATTGGAATCTGGAGTGCCCTTATAAGTCCCTAGTATATGGTATACTATGTACCAAGGGCATAGGTACCTCAGAGGCCTGCCAGGGGCTGCAGCATGTATTATGCCACCCCTGGAAGGCCATCCAAACTGACACCACAGGTCTGCTACTGCAGCCTGGGTAAGGTGGTGCATGCATCCCTTACTGTGATATAGGTTACCTATATCACTAAATACATACACACATATAAACCTATAAGTCACTCCTAAGGCAGGCCTTATCAATCCTAAAGGCAGAGTGCATGGTTCCTATGTGAGAGGGTGCCCCTGAATGAGCAGGGCCCCTCTGCAGCGTTCGGAGACCATCTCTGATGCTGTTTGTAGTGCAGCCTGACCATATACTCTTAAGCGCATTATAACCTCGCAGTAAAATGCTAACTTTGGAATGGCTGCACCTAAACATGTCGTGTTTGGTGTCAAACATCTTGGAATACTACCCCCCCGCCAACTCTGGCGGCGGGGGTAGGATTCCACCCTTCTAGAGGGAGAGACATGTTAACCCTGGCCTGGCCGGTAACTTCTTTCCAAAGCCCTGGCATCACAAAATGGATGCTGCTGCCACAGACACGAGTCTGGCCTCCTGCTGCTGGACGAAACTCCGGCAGGGGAGGCCTGGACAATAGGTTTCCTGTCCCAGGGAGGTGTGACCACCTCCCCAGACAGGATAATGTGTATTGGGGCTGGGCGGGAGCACTTTCGGGTGCTTTGAAGTCCTGCACTGGGGGCACATTTGGTGTCCCTGTGCATACCCCAGTTCAAACCGGATCAGGGGCTTGCAGCCCCTGCTTTGGCGCGAACTGGACAAAGGGAAAGGGGTGTAGCCACCCCTCTGCCCTGACCCACCCATAGGTGGGGCCACAGAGTAGCCCAACCCCTATCCTTAGTATAAGTATAGGAACCCAGTCCTTAGGACTTTAGATTATCCCTGGACGAAACTCTGAAACTGAATCCTGGACCTTCGACGCTCTACTCACGATTAGAGGACAGAAGAATCTCCCTTGGGGTCAAGGAGTGACTCCCCTGCTTGGCAGGCACCAAAGAAGCATCTGTCCGGTTCGCATTTCTGAAGCTCCCGCTCGGACGCCGAAGTCATCGCATCACCAGAGGTGGATTCTCAGACTTCCCCGAGGCTACCCTGAGTCCCCAGCAAAGCTGAGGCCCGTGGCTATCGTGGGTGACTTGAGACCGTGACCCCTGGACACCGAGCACATTTGCAAGTGCATCCTCTTCTGGGTCTCCCAAGAAGTCGTGCTTTGGGCTCCGAGTAGCCCTAGCCTCCAGCACCAACTGCACCGAAGATCACTGGCCCCCACTCCACGAGTGTCCTGTGAGCCAGATCCACGTGCGGCGTCACGAGGCTCCTTCGCGGTCGCTAGCCCATTGGCTAATAGCCCTTAACAAAGGCCAATCTTTTTCTAACTTGGCATCCTGGTTGCTCCAGGCCTGCCCTCACTTACCCTCGTTGGGTGAGTTCCCCAGACCTTGCTGGTCTGCACCATCGACGATCTTCCTCTACATCGAGACTTGCCGTTGCCAAGGCTTGTTGGGTCCAATCCGGTCGCCGACACCTCAGCACTCGACAGACACCGTGTACCAGCCCGAATCCTGCTCCTGGTCGCCGACAACGCCTCCTGGACCTCGTGGCTGAAGAGACAAGACGACCGTCAACGCACCTGAAGCACTCGACATCGGTGGGCATCTGTCCATCGCCTTCCTGGTCACTGGCTAGTGACCCAGACTCTGTCCCCTCTGCTTTCAGGTTCTTCAGAACTCCGATCCACTCTTGGATCCACCCGGACACTTTTCTCTTGGTCGCCAGCAGCACTTTGCAGCAGATCGCCATTCAAATCGACGACGAAACCCGACCCCGAAAGGCACCTATGCACCCGGCTTCCCTGGGTGAGGTAACACGAGTACTCCAGTGCTCCCGTGGGTAGAGACTCTTCAAAGTCCTAGATCTCAAAGGGTTTGCTCCAAGTCCTCCTTTAAGTGTCCCTTATCTTTAATTTCCCGATCACGACTTTCTCCATAGAAGTCAACGGCGTATCGCGGTTGTGTATTCACACTGCACGCGTCCCCCGTGGGTCCCCTGTGTCACTACCTTGGGTGGTTCCTTGTGGTCCAAGCACTTCTAGAGGCTCTAGGCCTAGTGTCTAGTTCAGTCGTGGTTCTTATACCACTTTATTGGTATATGGTTTGGTTCGCCCCTAGGGCCCAAACGTGTATTTGTGCTATTACTGTGTTTAAATAACTTCTAACTTATGTACTTCGAACTCTAGCCTCATAAAGAGACTAGAGGGGTGTGTTTAGCAATAAATACATATATTTTGAATATATACCTGGTGTGGTGCTCTTTCATTTGGTCACTCAAGAGATTATAGACTGGTAAAACAAGCTGCTTTACATTCCTTCAAGACTTAGCCTGAAGGCTGCTCTCCATAGCTACCACTAGGATAGCTTTCAATAAGGTTGTCTTTAACCTATCTCCAATAAGGGGTTGTTTGGACTGGTGCAAGGTGCCCACTATAATTAGTGGACAGCATATACCAGGCCAACTTCTCACACAATGCACTTACATCTATATATATTTATTTTTCAAAACTGCTCCAATAGTGTAAATCGAAGACGGCACTCCACGCAGTGTGGCATGAGTGGTTATTCAAATGCTCGCATATCACAGGCAACACGGCGGCCATCTTATAACATGCTTTTCAATGTTATCAATATGCAAACAATGTGAACAAATCCTCAAAATAAGAATATATTCAGAACAATGGCAATCCATTGATTACTGTTCTTTATCCACTGACCACATTCACAGTTTATATGTAAAATAAATTACATTTGTTGAAAAATTATATTGTACCACCAACATATCTAAATTCAAGATGCATAGTTATGCAATCAGTGAAAACTGTATATCTAAAAAAAAACAAATGTATACACTAAAAAATATAACTAAAAAAGTAAAATTTAGAGGCCTCATTGTGCTTCTTTATCTCATGTGCATAATGCCTGTCTGGTAACGTCAAAAGCGATGAACACAAATGGAAACAACTAATTTCCCTTCATGCCCCATTGGGCTATTGTCAACAAATTATACAAAAATGTTCATGTCCATATTAAGCCCTATTGGGCAAAGGAGGACTCGTAGAATAATGAATTTTCATGATAATAAGTCAAAAAATAAAATCAATTCAAAAAGATATCTTAGCTTTGTTGCACTTCCACACAATTGTCCTCCTTGAACAACCTGAAAATAAATAGACAAGAGGTATACATTAGTTATGTCCCCACAACTCAAAATGGCTGCAAGCAATTAAAAACAATAAATTCAAAAATATATAAAAGAATGTTGCAAGGAGGGAATTCAAGATATATATATATATATCAATGAAAACTCACAAGTTTATTGCCACATGAGAAACCAGCCCTCCAGCCGGGAGTAAGTAAAAAAAAAAAAAAAAAAACAGGTCCTTCATTGCAGCAGGTACTTCACAAGTATGGCATTACGCGTTTCGACCCAGCTGGGTCTTAATCATATGCCTATTACGAGAGTCAATTACTGGTGGGTTTAAATACACTGAGATAAACAGTGAGGAAGGACTTAAAGTCCTCAGATTTCATTCGTGTTATATCACTTTAAAAATATATTTTCACAGTTCATAACCGCTAGGAGATCAATTAAAAACCCATCTTCTAATCAATGTTTGGCTAGTACATAATAATAGGAATGTTCGAGTGGGTTAGTCTCCAATATATATATATGCACTCCATTTTGGTCCCTCAAGACGGAACAAGCGCTCTTCATATGGGTGGTGCGTTTTCCCTAGCAGGGCCAAGCCGGTAATTATAAACTCCTCCTCGCACCAAGTACGAAAGAATAGGTGCGCAGTCACAAGAAATCTGCTGCAGTTTCTTTATTGTGCAAAAAAGGCAGTTACTATATATATATATATATATATATATATATATTATATATATATATATATATATATATATATAATAGAATTCTCCGCTGTGGTAAAGGAGATGCTGACAGGGAGGGGTATAGGAAATCAAAAACAGGTTGAAACTAAGGGTACTTCACACAAGTAAAGACGCTTCTTATGAATCTAAAATTCCTGAATCCAAACCATCATTGTATATCAAACAAAAATGGAGGAAAAAACATAAATGTTGGGAAATCTCTTTAAAATGAACATATCAAACATACAATATGTATATTCCTTATCACATAGTGTTCCAAATAACAGCGACCTTGCTGAAAGGCCTATGCTTTGTAGCAAAATCTAGAACAGTTACATAAACGAAATTAATAGGAATTGTAAGTTAAAGGCAGAACATACAATCAGTTATATTCACAAAAATCGTTTCTAATAATTGTATGTTGTCAATTACCATAGTCACTGAAATGAGATTTGTCTTGCTATTATAAGGTCACAAAAAATAATTATCTAGTATTACTTACTTTGGTGGACAATGAAGTAATTATGTTCACTGGAGCTTACTGTAATGAGGTATAACAGGAGAGAACCATAAATATGGTGCAAAAAGAAATGTAGGTTATTCACCACTGTTTTTGAAAGTAGAAGAAAAACCTTACCTTGTACATGTAAGAAGACAAATTGGTGTACAAAATAAGAGCTGTGGAGATGGTACACAATACTGGCCATGAATTTCATTATTTTTTTATGAGGTATAGTTTTTCGCAACTCTGATATACAATGGTCTTCTAGTGTTTGTATATGGGAAAATACAGTTCTTTTGCAGTTATCTAAAGCCCTTTCATTTTGTGCTATACATATGAACTCTAAAATGTACAATACCCACTAAATGTTCCAGTGCGGGCTACTGATTTCTCTAATGAATGATAATCCTTAGTAATCTGTCAGACAGGTGAGTAAAGTCTCTAAGGTCTTTTGCCTCCAGGGCTCACAGGGATTCAAATTCTGCCCTGGTAGTTTGTCTGCAATTTAGCAACCCGAACTGCATTTTTGAACCTGCCAATAGCATGATTAAACAAGCCTTGACTGCTAGGGTGCTACGGTCAGGTCTTAGTTTGTACCCTGTATCTAGTCCAGAGAGCATTGAATAACTTGCCTAGATGAGTTTTTGGAGAATGCATTCCATACAGAGTTCTTTCTCATCTGAGTTCCTATGTATGTGCCCAGCTTAGATAATTCTGGGAAGGTGGGTACGGAAGAAATATTTGACTTGGAGAAACGTTTGAATGTTTTACAGAATATTCAAGAAGTCAGAGACAAGCTGTCCAATGTGAACCATTCGGACGCTGTCACCTGCGAAGAGAAGATTATAGTTGCTGCTGATGGGTGGGTTCCCAAAGCTTTCGAGCCATCCTACTGACCACCTGTGACTTAGCATAAAAGGCAATAGAACTGTCATTCTGCCTCGTCTGTTTGGCTCAAGGAGAAACAGGCAGGTGTCCTTCGATCGTGTGAAAAAACACTATGTGGCCAGTCCTCTACAGCCACGAGCCCTGACACCAAAAAGGATTCAGAGTAGCACCTCTTAACCTCTCCCTACACTGAATACAAGCACCCCTCGAACAGCGTAGCACTACTTCCTGGAGTTCCCCGCTGGGTATTGCTGAGCACAATAATAAACAGAAAACATTAAGGGGCTGATTACAATGTCTGTGGGAAAGGCTCCGAACGGGATTCGGATTTTCCTAACCCGTGCCGGAACCCATGTTCCGACCGACTCGAAAACATTTCCGACCGATTACGATAGAAGATAACGGTTCAGTCTTTCCGACTCGGTTCCGAACGGCATTCGGAGACTGAGTCAGTCGGAGCTGAATCGTACAGGTCTATGAACCGCGTTTCCGACCAACGTATTACGATGTCTGATTTGGACAGCCTTTCCGAATCGGTCTGTCCGACATGAAACGGTGGTCGGAAACCGACTTTGAGGGCCCGTAGCAAACCCCCCTTCACCCAAAGGCCTCCGGTTGAGGCCCATGGGGATTACCATGGGACCCCTCTTTATAACCACACACCGTTTGGCAGGCACCATGGGGTGCCCGTCACAGGGTGCAAGGTTTTCCGCAACCACCCCTTTTTTCAATGGGAGCCTGTGTTGTCGGTTGGAACCAGGTACTGGAAGTAGGTTGAGAGCACAAAACATAGGAATAATGGGCTAGGTCTTTGAAAAAATGCCAAAGCTGTGTTCAAAACATTCGTTTTTTTAATTTAGCTCTGCATGTTCCTGAATGCTGGGAGGATGGTGACTTTAGCATAGCACACCGTTTGTTAATCCCATTTTTAAGAGAAAAAAAAGACACTATTATCCAGAGCACTTTTTTGCTCTTTATCTCAAAAACCTCAAACTGTGGCTAAATTATGCCTATTTTGTCCGGTCCCCTCAAGGGGAGTCCACAAACCCTGAGTACCTGTAGAATCCACAGGATGTTTGAAAAAAACGACACAAATTTGGGGTGGATAGTCTATGTGAAAAAAGTTATCGAGCCCTAAGCGCAAGCTACCCCAAATACCCCAAAAAATAGCCTCTGCACTGTGGGAGGAGGGAACAGGGTTAAAGGAATGCTTTATACCAAAAGTCAATTTGACTATTTTCAATAATTTGCAATCTGAAGTGTATAGGTCTGAATCAAACACAAACAATATGATACAAAATTGAACCTATGTCAACTCCGTTCCCTACTGACGGGTTTGCCCTATGATTCTGATACTTGTGTGTGTTGTTTTCTTTCTAATACTCCTGGACCGAGAATGAATTGCCCGACCCACGTTATAGCACAAACACCTGTGATAATTATCACATATAGTATAGGTAAATAATGCCAAAGATGGCTGGAACATTCCAGTCTTTCGGTGGGGAAAGACAATTTTTCCCTAATTAAAGAAAGTATGGACTTTTCTGATTTACTCCTGGGGCCACATCCCAGCCAAACTAAACGATTTCCTAGCAACAGGAATATGTGCAATGTATAATGAATTAAACAAATACTCAGAAAAAGAAGGTACAGATCGCATTAGGCAGACTGAGAAAATCTGCATTTTTCTAAGTTATTGACAAAGGAATGCATACACTTTCCAAGAGAGTGTACTCGTTGAATCATTATTGTCCTCTGCCTTAGATCTTAGGAGAGACCACCTGGGTATGTTACACATGGGCAAGCTCAGTTGCGAATTATTGTACATTTAAACTGGGCATTATAAACACTCCAATCAGGTTTTGTCCCTTTGCAACTTCCAAACAAAACAGCCATTTATGAACCTTATAGTTAGGCAATAAAGGAGTCCACATACACCCTATTAAACATAGAACAAATGAATGAGGCCCCTATCACCTAGTTTAATACATGGTGTAATTTCCATACCATTTACTACATTTCATTCTCATAATTGTCAGAAGTACAAACCCGTAGGCTGGTATGAAGCGATGCAAAATGCACAATTGTTCCATTCATGGAAGCTTCCTTTTTTCCACATTTGTTTGAATGAAGAGGAGGATGACCCTATATTTTCAGTACAGCTAATTGAAAAAACCCTTTGAGACACTCCCTTCTGTGCAACTGTTCATCCTTGCACAACATGTGTAGTGCTTCTATGTCAGGGTTGAATTGTATCTTATATGTAAACCCCACTATGTCAATCCCTACACATCGTGAACTGCTGAACAGCGGTTGTTATTTATTTTTACCTAATGTTACTTGCTGTGACTTGATACCCAGCCAACCTTTCCTGATACTAGTTTCAAGAACAATAGTGTTGTGGAAGAACCTTGTATTCCCCTCCTAAACATCTAATCGGTAATGTTTCTTGGCCTCGTATTAGTATGAAGTACAAGCGTTTTGATGACCTAAATAAACTATTGTACGTTTTATTACAAAAAGAAGCCCCTTTGACTTCTGCGGCCGAGGTATATAATCTGCGGACAGCCAGAAATGCTTCAGAAGTACAGTGGCTGTTGTATATGCAGTACCCCACACACTTTGCTGATACTGTGCAAACAATATTAAATTAATCTGTAACAACTGGTGCTGCGCATCTTTTTAAGAACATTAGATCTAGTTTGGTGACTGGATTCAAAGCAGAGTTTGAACTGATTCCATCATTTTAACACTCCTTGTACTCCAGTATTTCTGGAGGAGTCGCGTCCATTCTACTGCTAATCGGCCGTGGAATCATCGTCTTTTCTGTTCCGTCAAGGAAACCAACTGCATGGCACATGTGTATCCAGTTGAACAAAGATGCTGCGAAATTCTTGCTTATTACATCGGACATGCTTGGCTATCTGAACTAAGTGAAAAATGGACGCTAACCTTCCGGAAAATGGACACAATACTGAGTAAGACCTGTGTTCTGGTGCATACATTGTCCTACTGAGATCATCCTGGATTTAACACTAGAACAACTACTGGAACTACCTATTGCTTGTTTCGCTGCAGAGGCCATGATGCAGCCACTACATGAGCTCCATAAATGATGCCCAACACTGCTTCTGTCTCCCCAACATGAAGTGATGTATGACAGAGCAAGTGCACCCATGACATTTTTCGATACCTCGCGAAGAGTGGCTCGATGCACTGTTGGCATTTGAGCCCCTCCAAAGTCGAGCTTCCATCATCAGCTTGTGCCTCCATTGAACCCATGAGTGCTGAACCATCAAATGTGCAGATTTGTGAACATAGGTATTCCTTACTTGCCCTCTACAATGACCACACCTATTCTGTCTATGTACCAGAGGATATCGACATGCCCTCCGAGGAGCAGAAGAATGAGCTATGATTTTCTTTTAAAAGAATTCAATATCACACTGATTATGGATCATCGACTGGGAAGACGTCTCTTCTTTTTCATTGTGTTGTTTTTTCTTTTTTTGGTCGCACATTTCTAATTGGGCCCATTCCATTCCATTACTGGTAAATTTGGTCGGCAACACGCATCTCTCCATAAGATAATATGCACTAGATGCTTGAAACTATGCAAGGCTTAAAGTAATCATGCTTCGGTTCAAATAAAAGCAGATGTTATGTTGAATTGTGTTTTATCTTCATTCTGTAGAAGCAGAGGGTTACCCATAGTTGGATGTGCATTTAAAATGGAGAGCATAAATATCGGTATACGTTAACACATTAATCATCCCCCCATTTGATTTGTTACGCCACAGTGACATATTTGAACGTACAAGCCGGGGATCACGTAATGTCCCTAAGGTCTGGCTCCATTCCGGTCAGACCTTCAAATCCATCTTTTATCACACTCCTTCCAAATTCTGTCATATCTGTGATAATAAAACCACAAATGTCGTCTTCTGCCCTTATTCGTTGAACTTAGAAAGTTACAGAAAGTGTCAAGGCGTTCCGATAATGACCCAGATGTGACAGTTTAATCATGTTAGAATTGTTCATTTTATTCTTTTTGTTTGCAATGTGCTTCCTTGATATCCTGTGTGATTGTAGATGTTCTAAGAAACAGCTTCACCCTGTTCTAATAAAGACTTTTAGTTAAGTGTCTGCTCTTCTTAGTGCTGTGTGTGATATACTGTGAAAAGCAAAATAGGTTTACTGTTGCCACGATGCCCCTGATCCCTTTTTGGGGATTGTTAATAACCCAAAAGCAATAATTTAGCCTCAACTGTGTATTGAGTTGAGATCTGCGAGACTACAATAACCTATCTTTAACATTCAGCGCTGGCGCATTGAACTAAGTTCACCTAGGTCACCCGTGGGTGGGAAAGCAAACCTTGTAGAACTACGCCAAAATCGTAGCTTACGCAACCCAGGTGAATATTAATGCTATTGTTTTGTACTTGCAGGTTTCCCAACATGATTTCTCTTAATCAGAAATGAGTGCCAAATTCAAACAATGAAAAAGCACTGTAGTCATTTTTTGTTACATGTTTCAGCTGTAGCTGGTAGGTTTATTCTATAGTAATTTAGCAGTCAGCACTTAACAGTTGATTGAATGTGTGTTGTTGCTCCAAGTAGCTGACGCAAAACGTATGTGCTGTAAATAAAAACACATTCTTTTCTTTTCCAACTGTTTGTAGAGACCTTCAAGGTCAGGTACAGCTTTTACCCTTCCTCCTGGAATCAGTTATCCCATCCATGTACCTGCTGGGGTCACACTGCAAACAGCATCTGGTAAGAATGCATTTATGAAGGTTTATTTTGACTGTTACGTTTTACCCTTCTGGAACAAATTGTTGAAAAAAGCAAATCAGTGATCACATAAGATATTGCATTGGTAGTTAATAAAAACATTTGCAATAATAAAACAGGCTGCACAAAACAGAATTGAACAGGTTGGAGTGGTATCGGTCTTGTGGTACGTAACATAAACGCAGTTAATGAGATTCCATTTAGGCTTGTGCTATAACAAATATTAGAACATGAATGTACAAACTAATGAGTAGCCAAGAAGAGAAAAGTCTAGGCGGGGGCTTATGCAGTGTACTAAGATCGCTTGGCCAGAGCTCCACACACTCCTTTACTGAGTACATTTACGATATTTAATCTGCTATTTGTCTACGAAAGCTGTCAAATCATCACAAAATTCAGTAAGCTTCCCTACTAAAATTCTATTTTTGCCTGAAAAACACTGCTTCATGCAGAGTTTGTGTTCATCATCCTTAGAAGCAAAAGCAAGTGTTTTTTCAGAGACAGAGGAATGTAAGAGTCCGATGTGAGATCCGCCCATTTTTCATTCCACAAGTAAGAATGAAGTCTGAAAACCAAGCTTTGGTCATAGCTATTCTTGATGGTGAGTCAACCCAAGTAGGTAGTGCATCTGCTAAGACCCCAAGAGAATATTCAAGAATATCTAGCCAGATTTGTGCCACGTTTCTGGAATGGGTAGAAGCATTTTACTTTTGACTGGCTTTGAAAGTGGAAACAGCACGGTTGGAATTGATAAGCTGAGAATGCGTGAGATGAACGAGGCTAGGGTGCACTCTCCTACTTTTGTTATTTGCATTGCATTAGAGTTTTTTTGCAAGACCGGGGGAATAAGGACAGGTGCTACAAACCACAATTTTGTTTTATGCAAAAAGTGCACTGATTTTTCTGAAGCACCAAGAAGGGTCTGAACCAATGCTTTTATTAGAATTGGAATGGTTTGAGATGATATTGGGACTGCAGATAAACCATAAGAAATGCAGATTATTCCTACTGGATGGGTTAGTTTGAGATGTCACAAATTGAATCCCCAGTGTTAGTTTTTCAGTTTGTGTCTATAGTGGGAGAAGGAGTGATTTCGGTATCACAGGGTTTAGGTGCATGCTTCAGTGACTGAAGAGCTAAATATGATTTTTGTAACATCCTGCCTGATGCAAAATGGCCCTCTCTGAAAGGTAACCCCAAACCCCTGCCTTCTTCCTCCTCTTCTTTTTCTGACCTGGTTTCTATTGGCCTTAGGACTCTGAGCACTTTACCACTGTTGACCAATGCTAAAGTGTATGTGCTTCTCCCCTAAATGTGGTGACACCGGTGTATACACAAGTGGAATATTTAGTTTACTTGCAAGTCCCTTATAAAGTGGTATACCATATACCCAGGCCTGTAATCTTAATGCTACTAGTGGGCCTGCAGCACTGGTTGTGCCACCCATACAAGTAGCCTTGAAACCTGTCTCAGGACTGCCATTGCAAGGCCTGTGTGTGCAGTTTAATGCCACTTCAACTTGACATTTAAAAACACTTGCCAAGACTGAAACTCTCCTTTTATTACACATACGTCACCTCTAAGGTAGGGCCTAGGTAGCCCTAAGGGCAGGGTGCTGTGTAACTTAAAGGTAGGACATGTACTGTTAAGATTTGCATTTCCTGGTAGTGACAAACACCCCAATTAGTTTTCCATTACTGTGAGGCGTACTCCACTCAGACTAGCATTGGGAATTCCTTAAAACACTTTTAAGATGTAATTCCTGATCAGAAAGGAGTAGCTGCATCATGTTTCATATATTTGGAATGGGAATGACCATTCCTCTTTTCTGGTAAAGTTGGATTTAATATTTCTGTCTTAGGAATGCCACTTTTTATAAAGTGGACATTTCTCTGCTCTTACATCTCTGTGCCTCGCAGCCTGTCCCCAGTACACGTCTGGGAGTGGTCAATGGCAGCCAGTAGGGGTGATCAAGTGTACCTGGAGCCTGAAAGAGTGGCCCAGGTGTCTGCCAGAAAGAGGAGGGGCTGGGCGTGGGAAACCTGCCCCAAAAGTTCCCATGGTCTGGGAGGAGGCAGACCTTGAGGGGGAGGCCCCGGAACCCACAGGGGAACAAGTGGCCGAACTGGGAGACCTACCTGAGCTGACCCATTGGCAGCAGGAGTGGGGGGTCCTATCAGGGAGGAATTCTGCCACAAGCAGATGGAATGCCCTACTTTATCTGGTTTGTGGAAGCAGGCTGCAGACCAGGTAGCTGGTGATCAGTCTGGATCACATTGGATCTACTGGGAGAATGGTCTCCTGCATAGTGAGCCTTAGGTTGCTGAGCCTGGGCCAGCCCGTGTGCTGGTGGTACCCCAGCACTTTAGAGCTTTCCTACTGGGTTTGGCGGATGATGTGCCTTTGGCAGGACATTTGGGGCAGGACAAGACCTTTTACAATATTGTCATCCACTTCTTTTGGCCCCAAATGCAAAGGCAATCTGATGCACACTGTAGGTCTTGCCAAACTTACCAGGCAAGTGGTAAGGGTGGGTGGAAGGTGAAGGCTCCTCTCCAACCTTTTCCAGTGATGAGCACCCCTTTTGAGCGGGTCGGAATTGACATTGTGGGGCCCCTTGACCCCATGACATTCTTAGTCAACAGGTACATCCTGGTCTTGGTGAACCATGCCACCTGGTACCCAGAGGCTGTTCCTCTCAGGACAATCACAGCCCCTGTGGTGAATCGTGCATTGATGGGACTCTTTCACCGAGTGGGTTTCCCCAGAGAGGTGGTATCTGACTGGGGCACAAACTTCATATCCAAGTATCTGATGTCTCTATGGGAGGAGTGTAGTGTAACCTATAAGTTCACCACTCCTTACCATCCCCAAGGGAATGGGTTGGTTGAGCGATTCAGCCGAACCCTGAAAGGCATGATCAAGGGTCTTGGAGATCCCTTGAGGGATTAGTGGGATGTACTCTTGCCATGCCTAATGTTTGCTTAGAGAGAGGAAGAGCAGAAATCCTTAGGGTTCAGTCCCTTTGAATTGCTGTATGGGCATCCTGTAACAGGTCGTCTCAGTCTGGTGAAAGAAGGCTGGGAGAAAGCTCCCAGGAAACCTCCCCAGAATGTATTTAGCTACATGCTGGCCTTTAGAAACCAGACTGTGCGCTTCAGGAAGCTCACTCAAGAGAACCTAGAAGCCAGCCAGGAGGAGATGAAATGCTGGTATGACCGGAATGCCACTCTGGTAGAGTTTCAACCTGGCCAGAAAGTGTGGGTCATGGCCCCAGTAGACCTTTGTGCTCTCCAAGACAAGTGGTCTGGGCCTTTTGAGGTGGTGGAGCGCAAGAGTAATGTCCCCTACCTGGTGAGCTTGCAGACTCCAAAGAACCCTTTGCGGGTCCTACATGCAAACTGCCTCAAGCCTCACTTTGAGAGGTCTGAAGCGAACATGCTTTTGGCGACAGATGATGGAATGGAAGAGGATAGTGAGCCTCTTCCTGACCTCCTGTCTACCAAGGAGAAAGATGGGTCAGTGGATGGTGTGAATATCTTCCCCCACCCTGACCCCAGAGCAGCAGAGAGACTGTCGCCAGGTGCTGGGACAGTTTGCCATACTGTTCTCCCTGACCTCAGGCGTCACCCATTGGTTTGTCCATGACATGGACACTGGGGGCAGCCTTCATCTGAAACACAGCAAACACAAGGAGATGATGGACGGAGTGCTGAAACTTTTTAAACACTCACCCCCAGTCACAGATCTGGGTTGAATCCATCATCATTCTTTAGCTCACTTTGCCACCCCAGTTCAGACACAGCTATATGCAAATCAGTCTTGACCCTGTGCCTCATGGGAACAGTCCAGACCGAACTGCCAAGCCATGTCTTCCCTGGACTGGAATCAAGCATCCTGGGACCGGTTTCGGGCTAACAGCCCTCATCAGCCAGGCTAGCTTGAATCCAGTGGCAAAGTGAGCAAGGGACCCACGTCTGGGCATACCCTGCCAACTTAGGGCGAACAAAGCAAACACAAGGAGATGATGGACGGAGTGCTGAAACTTTTCAAACACTCACCCCCAGTCACAAATCGATTTGCATATAGCTGTGTCTGAACTGTCAAATGCTACTATTGGGCCTTCAGCACTGGTTGTGCCACCCACACAAGTAGCCTTTTCCAAATGTGACTCAGACCTGCCACTGCAGTGTCTGCGCGCAGTTTTAACTGCCATGTCGACCTGGCAAGTGCACCCACTTGCCAGGTCTAACCCCTTCCTTTTACTACAAGTTAGTCACCCCTAAGTTAGGCCCCAGGTATCCCCATGGGCAGGATGCAATGTATGTTAAAGGTAGGACATGTACTGGTGTGTGAGACATGTGCTGATAGTGACATTCTGTGCATTTCGTTTTAAACTATTGCAAGGACTAGTTCTTTCATAGGCTATCATTGGAGCAGCCTTGTAACATTTTACATGCGTAACTTTCATTTGGGAACAGCTAGAGGTTTGGAGTTTAGGCTCTCTGAACTCATAATTTAATAACCCACCTTTTAGTAAAGGTGGTTTGTAAAATGTGTGTTTGAAAATGTCACTTTTAGAAAGTGGGTATTTTCTTGTTTAACCATCCTGTGTACCTCTGCCTGTTTGTGTATTCACTGTCTGGTTTTGGAGTGATAGGAGCTGAGGATGTGCATTCACTCTAGATGGTCATAAGGGGGGTTGAGGTGTATCCTGCCTTTCCTGGGTGACTCATAGCCAGGCAGAATAGACCTTTCTGCATTTAGTGGTGGAAGGAGTTTTCACTAGCACCATAGCTGCCAAGGTTTCAGATTGCTATGTGTGACATTTTCATAATTTTACTGTATTTATGAGTGACATTTCAACGACTGAGTGACACTATCTCGCGAGCAAAATCAAGCAAAGAAGATGAGGGAAACATAAATATCAGAAATTACACCCTTCCCTTCTCCTTTGGAGTTCATGAGGGACTATTTTTTTAAACACTGAAAAGTTTGCTTTATTTCAGCACAGCACAGGAGGGAGTCAGATCTTTTGACATCCTGCCTCAGCAGAGATGACTGTAAAAGCTTATCTGCTCTCTCAATGGTCATCATAAGGACAGGCAGCAAACTGGCGGAACACAGGGAGCGGCATTTCACTGTTGGCTGGCAGAGGGGGTGAAGTATTATAAGGTAGAAACTAAAGTGTACTCGCGGAGGAGTCCCTGCCGGTCAACTCTACTCACATGGTACTTGCAGCGGCAGACTCAATGTCTGCACTCATCTGCGCTCATTCACCTGCAAAGCACAGACAAAAATCTGTGCATCGACCTCTACACACCTGAGATTATCGAGGAATGTGCACTCCTACTCTTGCCATCGCCGCACATGTGAGATTACCACGAAACCTGCACCTTCTCTGTATCTTGTGAATGTGCGCCTGCACACATGACATCCTGTGTACCACAAAACACACACAGGATTATCTCTAAATGTGTACACACATACCTGTGAGCCAGCATTCCCATATTGAAGCAGAGGCATTTTAGGCGGGAGACCGCTACAGTGGAGCCATTTTTGGCTTAAAAAATCGGGAGTCTCTGGCCTGAGTAGGGTCTGTTATCATCTATGCATGTTTTACTCACCTCAAATGCGTGCCAAAGACTGGACTCAAAACCTCAGCTTCGTGAGTGCTAACAGTGATGAAAGAGAATTGTGGCCTCTATCTGCCATTGTATAAGTGATTAACTCAAGATCTTGGGCACTGGACAGACACACTCCTTTTTCAAGGCAGTATTTGCTCCACAAATGGAGCCAGGATACTATTCCCACTAGGTCCCTGTATGGATAAAGAGATCAAGATGTTATGTTATGTGGATTTGTGCAGCATTGCAATCACCCATGAGGGTATCCAGGCACTTGAGCAGGTGTGTAGGCGCTAGGTCCTGCAGAGTTAGTCAATGAGCCAGGTGTTCAGCTTGTTGCGTAATTCAAGAAGCAAGGAGGAGGCTCTGATGTGTTGAGGGAGGTTGTTCCAGATTTTGGGTGCGATGTAGGAAAATGAGCAACCTCCAGTTCTGCTTTTGTGAATGCGTGTGTGTGTGCGAGTGAGAGTGTGGCTGGTCATAGGTGTCTTGTTGGCTGGTGAAAGTGTATGCAGTTGTTCAGGTAGACTAGTGCACTGTTGTGTGGTACTTTTTATGCACATGCTAGGTGCTTCACTTACCTGCGTATGGGGAGCCAGTGAAGCTCTCTGAGGTCTGGTGAGATGTGTGTGTTAAGTGGGTGGTTGAGTAGGAGTCTTGCTATGGCGTTGTAGATGGTCTGGAGTCTGTGTAGGAACTGTTTGAAGATTCCAGCATAAAGTGCATTGCCGTAGTCAAGTCTACTACTACGAAGATGCTTACATAAGCTCAGGTGATGACATCAGTAAAAACCAATGAATAGCTATCCTCAGGGGTTCTTTATAATCTGTTTTCTATTTACTTATCTGGGAGAGGATAACCGAAAGTTCTTCTGGTTCACCTTGACAAACTAGCTTTACCAAGGCAGAAAACTGCTCTTCCGTCTCAATACTGCACCTTGAACTTTTCTCACAGACCATGGCCCTAGTGATGCTCTTTCTGCAATAGCAGAAGACATCCAGAACTATACAGGTGTCATCAGACAGCATTAAAAGATAATATAGAATAAGGGCTATGATATGAGTGCCTTTATTAATACTTGGGCTCTCTGCGAATAAGTCAAAAGCCTCTTTGATTGATTCCAGGAGGATTCAGTTCATAAGGATGATTCTTCACTCCAGTCTGGCAGAGTTCTTAACTCCTCCAGATAGGGTGACAAAAGACTCCCAGGCAGTGAATCAATTGTCATCCATAGGGACTGGAGCAGCTGGTGGTTCCAGAGGCTTCAGGGACAACAAAGTCTGCAATGAGGTTGTACACTATACCAGCCTCCACATGTTTTCCCTGCAACTCTGTCTGGTTTGAACACTGGGTTTACTTCCTGGATGATCAGTCGAAGTCATCCCTGGATCTGAGCTTTGAGTGGTGGGCAGCTGCTCCCTACTGACTGAGATCAATGGTGCTGATGATCAACACAAAGAATACCGTTGCTCTTGTCAGTGTCCAAAAACATTTCCAGCTGTGTTTTTTGGGAAAAGATCTTGGGGAATGGGCATTGCAGCATGGTGTGTTCCTGCTGGTCTCCAACTTGCATGGCATTAAACAGGCATTACCAGTCATTTCATGAGTTAAATATTCTCAGGGAAGTCCTTAACCTTAGTCCTCTTGCATCAACATCCCTCCAAATGATGTAACCAGAAAGTAGGATATGTTTGCTTCCTGGATATGGCCTTATCTTTTGGGTTCTGTCATATTCTGTATGGAATGAGGTTGTTTCTACATGTGTCCTCCTGATTTCTCCGATACTGAGAGGTTTCCAGAGATTCAAGATAGCCTTTTGTGCTCATTCATCTTGATGGCTGTAGCTTGGCCTCATTTAGTCTGATTCTCAGAGCTGCTCCAATTCAGTACTAACACATTTGCCACCACCAAGATCACCTATCACTAGAGAGAGGGGGAGGGCAGTACACCTCATTTGCATTGTAAAAATTGAGGGCATGGTTCCTGAGTAGCTTGATTTTCCACATAGAGTCCTCTCCGCAGAAAGCTTAGAGTTCTTGGCTTGTGCCAGAACTTCACTACTAGAAAGCATCATGAGAGAAATTCTTTCCTCAGGCAATCCATAGATTCAAGGATGGTCACTTGCACCATAACCTACTATCAGGTGATAAAAGATCTTTGCCAGGTGAACCCAGGCCTCTTGCTACTAGAGGGAAGGCAGCCACTATACCAGACATGATTCCACTTGACGTTCTGTGCATACTTTTGCTAAGGATTACTTTATAGAATGTGTGACTCAGATACAGATACCCTAGTGGCTTAGGCATCCCTGCACAGCCTTTTTGTCTTATGCTTCCTTCTTTACCCCTAGGCCATTGCTTCCAAGGTTGAGTTAAGATATTTGCTCTGTTCTGTTTATGAATGTCCGAGAGAGAGTTATTCCTAAAATGTAGGAGAAAGGTTAATTGTTAAACTCTACCATGGGTGTTTACACTGAATTAATTTGTATACTACCTGGATCTTAGAACTGGATCACAGATTTTTAGATCCTTTCTCATTCTGACGCTTTAATATTAACTTACTAACTTTTGCACTTCTGTTTATGATGGAATAGGGAAGCTCCCAGAAAACTTAGTGACAGCATGCCCACCTTCTTTGGAAGGTCAGTTGCTTGTGTCGGGCTTCAATTAATTGTGCATTAATACAACTGAATTTTCTAATTAAATTAGGTTTTCAAATGGAAAGGAACACAGTGTTGACTACTAAAATCATTGTGGGTATGTACCTTTACAATCCTCATTAATTATAGGCATCATGGGGGTAGGTATTACCACTAGCTCTCTCTTTTGTGGAGGGCAATGCCTCTGAGTCTGCTTTTCTTAATAAATGTTTGAAATTAGAAGCGGACCCACCTGCTCTCAATCAGTCTCATTTTTACATATGTTTTAAAGGCAAGCCACATTTTCTCAAAACTAATCATTCTGCCACTGACCAGTGCTGAGAGCCGCTTCATAGCATATATGAGCCATACTTTTGTCCATCTCATTGAGGACTTTGTGTGGTTTAGAGTGATTTACTTCACTGTGGTAACTAATGTGTTTCAAACTCCACATTTTAAATGTTTTTTTTAGCAACTGCTTTAAATTGTTCCTTAGCTTGTGGACACCTGCACTTTATGCCGTCCAGTCTGTATCTTGCAGAGAGAGCTTTTCTCCTTTGCTCCACTGCCACCATCTTTCCTGGACTGTGGTCCCTCGCCAGGCCTCAGTTTTGGAAAGGCGTGATCTAGCTTTTGGTGCTTCCGCAATATGCAGGTAAGTCCCTGGGTAATTTGATGACTGCAGCCCAAATGTGCTGCGGGCGTGCCAAAAGCAAAGCCTGTGTGCGCCTTGTCTGGGCACAGGTGTAGCCATAATGCTAGTTTCAGGCAGTAAGTAAATTGCAATCTTAAACTTTCTCTACATAACTCTCTATCCTCCATGGTTACAGAGGCTCACCTTGACAGTCTTTCTAATCCTATCAAGTTCCTCAGCCACAAGCATCTTCCAGGGTCTTTCTCTGTGCCCTAGCCTTCCTTAGCACCTCTACCCTTGTGTTTAGCTTCTCTCTCCCCTGTTCCAGGAGCTACTGCTTTACCTCCCATTTGGCCTCACTCTTCATATATTTCTGCCCCTATCCTGAATCGCTAGACCTCAGCCTCTTCTGTGTTCACATTAACACTAGGTCTCTGGAGAAATGAGGAACATTGTATCAGACCACAACCTGGACCCACCGTTTATCACCGACACCTGGCTCAGGTAGTTCTCTTCCCTGAGTTAGTAATTGTTATTCCCCTAGGCTATAACATCAAGTTTATTAATTGCCGTGATCGCATTGGAGGTGGGGGTCCCAGTTGACCTTATAAGTACACCCTTTGGGCCACCTTTTCAATAGCTCAGGCGGAGTGTTTCTTTAAGCATTTCTCTTAGTTCCAACTTTTCCATTGAAACTCCTTGGATCTATTGGCCGTCTGCATTGAGAAAGGCTTTTTTAATTCTCTCTTCGCAAATGTATTTTTACTGCCTGCCTATCTGCCAGTTATTTTAACCTCCTTGGCAATTTTACCATCCATGCAGATGCCCCAAAGGACAACATGACTTCTGAATCCTGCATCACCTGCTGCTTGGCAAATTTGTCCCAACTTGTTCTAGGCCCCACCCATAATGTGAAGCACATGCTAGACAGCACTTATACTCTAGTCGCGCTGATCAAGCCAATCAACACACTGGTATTACTGTGGTCTGACAACAAAGTAATCTTCTTCACTCTCTTTAATTTATTCCAACCGAAAAGACATTCACTGTTCAAACCAACACTTTACTGTTGACCATGGCCTAATCTCGGTGTCCCCAATTTCTTGATGATTCTCGAAAGGATAAATCTGCCTCTATTATACAGTATTGATTTCTTTTCTAAGGCTTACGATGCTTGGGCTACTGCTGCTTTGGGTGCTGAACTTCAGCTCAAAACCTGGTCC
Source organism: Calotriton arnoldi (assembly GCA_963921515.1). NCBI lineage: Eukaryota > Metazoa > Chordata > Amphibia > Caudata > Salamandridae > Calotriton > Calotriton arnoldi. The sequence continues at coordinate 3,142,798 of CAWUFW010000597.1, read as the reverse complement.
TGTCATCTGTCCTTGCCTTCTTTTGTCACTATAGTATCTGGAAAATTTGATCATCGCCAAACGCTGCAAGGAACTGGAGTGCTAGTGGTGTCACTCTTAAACTTTGGAAGACCGTACTGCCTGCAAAATCTAATTGTACTCTTAGAAAAATCTTATTCAAACTATTCTTGCTCAGTACTATCACATTCACATTCTTTCTTCTACCAACCTTACTAAATAAGTGTTGGATATCTTCAATCCACCTTTTTGTTTGAATATCTTCACACCATCCTCGCAGAAGTTCTCTCGGACTCCTTTCAAGACAAAATGTTGAAACTTGTATCCTCATTCCCTCGGTGGAGCCATCCCCCTCTACCGCAGCTTGTGGGTTTGCGGCCCTTTCCCACTAATCTCTCCTCTTTCTGATCTTTTGCACCGGTATCACAGAAGGTCCTATTAGCCCATCTTCAGGCGATTTCTTCAGGCTTGCCACTTGTTTCATGTCCTCCTAAGATTGCCAAAGCCCTCGCTTCTAGTACGGCTTCCCTTATGACTTCCAATTATGGCCTTTCTTTATTCTCCGGCTCTGTCCTGGCGACATGGATAACTGCTGTAATTGTGCTTTTCAACAAAAACTTAACTTGATCCGGCAGTCTTGGCCAACTACTGTCTTATCTCTTGTCCTGCTTAATGCTAAAGTCACCGAAAGATGTTTTCACCTCAAAATGTCCACTTTCATTGAAGATAATTCTCTTTTATATTCCTACCAATCTGGCTTCCCTTCGAGCTTCAGCACTGAGACAGTATTTACAGCCCCCTCAAAAGACGTTATAATGACCCTTAATACAGGAGGATCAGCAGTGCTTAACCCCTTGATTTGTTAGCAGCATTCAATACTGTCTCTGGCTACCTGCTGCAAAGATTGTTGGAACTTGGCATTGCAGGAACAGTTGTCAACTGGTTCACTGCATTTCTTTCTGGTCGCACTCCAGTAGTTTCTCTGGTTCAGTATCGTTCGGATTACAAAACCATCCACTTTGGCATCCCACTGCGCTACTCTCTGAGCCCAGCACTCCTCAATTTTTACATGGCTCCCTTGACCAAGCTCATTGCTTCATTTGGACTTTACGTTTTTTGCATACATGGATGACACACAAATTAAACTGAAATTGCAAGGTGCATCCATTTCTCTCCAGGATCTGTTCAAAAACTGCCATTGGGCACTGGCAAATCAGATGTCTCAACTCACTTTTTATATTCTGATAAGACTGAGGTTCTTGTCTTTTACTGAGGTTCTTGTCTTTTGCAACTTTGCAGCCTGCTCCTCCAATGGGTGGCTGTCCTCTTTGGGTACTTGCCCTTCCCCATCTCCTTCTGTTTGCAACATAGCCATCATATTTGACCTGAGGCTCACTTTCAAAGCTCTTATGAACAACATTTTGTCCACCAGTTTTTTCCTTGTTATGTGTTATCAGGAAATTAATTCCCTACAGTTCCACGTCTTCCAAATAAACTCTGATCCAGTCACTAGCTATCAACAGGCTTGATTACTGCAATTCGCTGTTCATCGGCCCTCCGGATGTTGTTTTACACAAACATCAGCTGATCCAAAACACAACCCCTCATCTCATCTTCCGTTTCAGTAGCTCCTCCCAAAGTACCCTTCTGCTCCAAGGTCTGGATTGGTTTCACATCTGCAAGCGGGCCACTTTCAAGGCCCTCCTGTTTCTATCACAGAGTGCTTCAGTACCCCTTCCTGCAATACCTAGCTTACTTCTCCTTTGATGGGACACCCACCCTTTAGACCCCGTTGTTCCAGTAATTCCCAATCTGTCATCATTCCCAGAATAAATATATAGTTCTCAAACAGTTGAGTCTTTGCGTTTATTACTGCAGAATGCTGTAGTAGCCTGTCTCTGCCCATCCACTGCAACCGAACCTGTTGAAACTTTACAAACTCTTGAAAGTGCTATTCAGTTTGAATCGGTGACTCTGCCAGGGGCAGGACACCCAAACGGGGTGTTTGTGCGCCATATAAAATTCAGTTCATTCATTGGGGGCCGGCTGTGATATCTACATATGGAATATAGTTAGCCATTCAGCTAATAGGAAATGCTTTTTTAATATACTTGACACTGCAGAGAGGGAGTAAATGATATTGTCTCCTGAATACACCCAGAGGATTACAGTTGGATTCTTTGGGAGTTGACACCTATTATCTACTTGTTCTAGAACAGCATCTCTTTTCAGTAGTTTTGTATGTGGGAGCTTAACCACCACCAATGTATGTATGATCCCTTTGCGCCACACACACTGCAGCAAAGTTCTGAGCTCCTAAACATGGCCTTGAGCCTTGCAGGGATAAAATATCAAATACGAAGAGTTTCCCTTGTGTTTAAGGCAATTGAATGATTTTGCTACTCTTTACGAAATAGTGGTTCATTTCTCTTCTAGTATCTCAACCTCTAGTCTTTTCTCACAAGCTATAAGGCATGAGTGTTTTCTAGTACTGCGTATATTGTTAGTCAGTGTATAGAGCAAGATAATGTCAGTCTTTGTTCTTCTCTGAGATAATAGTATTTCTGACAGCGTCTTTTTTCCCTACCAACTTTAGCTCTTATAGCTCACTTACTAAGCCAGTGCATCAGTTGTAACCTGCACAAGTTTAATGGGGATGCGGTTGGTAGACCGCATATCGCTGGGAGTATGTGGCAAAATATGACCGCAGTGGGCCATGTAAGTATCTTTTACCATGAGTACCACAAGAGCTTCTGATAAACTTGCTTAGTGCTCTTTCCTCCTTCATTACAAAGGTATTGACTGAATTTGTCTTGGAGGAGGTTAATCCCCCTTGTCCTGTTTTTGCATAAATTCACAATCCTTGGGAAGGAGGTGATTTCTTGTTTACATAAAACAGCTTAATAAGTGTGCTCATATGTATTTTTCTGAGCAGGTTTGCATTAAATACAGTGGCCTAAGCACAGAAAAAGCTGCCTTCAATGCAAATTGCTAGATTTCACATTTCTGCTCTTTGCAAAGAAAACTCTTTCCATCAAATGTTGTGTTGTCCATTTGACCCAAGCATCTTTGATATTCTCCATGCATGCGAATATCAGGGAAGAATTCAGGGCAGTATCGTGGGCCATCCAAAATGTATTCTGCAAGCGCTACGTGAGCACTCAGCACTCTATAGTTTTTACTAGTTTGGGGGCATTTTAAAATGTTTTTAAATTGTCTTGGACATATCACATTTTCTTGTTTTTGCATGTGGGGCTTTATTACGTAACAGTTGTGCTGAGAGGGCAGGCTCCTCCTATCATGGTATCTGCTCCCCGCACAGTGTTGTATCACTGTGGGCTAGTTTTTGTACCATCATAGCATGTGCAGCCGCATATTGCAGGCTGATTTGAGCGCACACAGCAGGCAAGCCGATGGCATGTCCAAGGCAAAAACCTATCTGCACCCAGAAGGTGACCAGCCCTAGCCCCCCCTGGACGTTTTATGAGACCAGAGCTATGGCTTTTTTTTTTTAATTATTGAGCATTTTTCAACAGTTTAGTTATTTGCATAACAGTAAGGGATCGGGTTATGATTGAAGTAGCAAAAGGTTGTTGTAGTACAAGTTATCCTGAATCATGATATTATTGTGTAGGATTGAAAAACGTGATGTGGTGTAGTAAACTGGGCTGCTTGCAGATGCCCGACCCCCATTTTTTTGTTTGCCTCCATTTGAACTGCTGGATGCTATAGTAATTGATCTGAAAGTGTGCTGGGCCCTGCTAACCAGGCCCAGCACCAGTGCTCTTTCCCTTAAACTGTAAATGTGAAATGGTACACCCAAATGGCAAGTACTTTTACACCCCTGAAAGGCCCTAGTATATCACAAGGCAGGGATGTAAAAGGGGTACCAGGGCTGCAGGACTTATTATGCCACCCTGAGTGACCCGGGTAAAACCAAAGTCTCAGGTCTGCCATGTCGGCCCTGCATAAGCAGCATGCCTGCTCGAGTTTGACCCTGCACACACCATGTTTGACAGGGTCACCTCGCTGCATTTAATATGTGTCGGTCATCCCTAAGGCAGGCCTCCTATAGCCCAGGAGGCAGGGTGCATTATACTATATGTGTGGGAATAGATGTGCAAGCATATATTGTCCTCTGGTATCATTCTAAACGTAATTCTACCACAAGTGACCGGCATTCCATAGGATAGCATGGGCTGGCATGTGGGCATTATTTATATGTCCAGCTCCATGATGGCCCGACCGTTTCTTTCGTGTTTGGTGTCTAACACTGCACTTTTTAACCCCCCATACGATGGTGGTGTTGAGGTTTAACCAGCATGTACCTAGGTGGCACTATAGACGGTGTCCAAGTTAACCCAGTGTTCTTGTGCCTTTACAGGCTTTTCAAAGCTTTGTCGCCAAGACAGAAGTCTGACCTCATGCTGGGGAGTGTGTGCCGTTCCCAGAGGCCAGAGACAAAGATCTGTGTGAGCAGGAGGTGACACTTCCGCCCACACAGGATGGCTAGTTATAGACCGGTGCGGCGGTGAGCCTCAAAGGCTTAACTGGTGCCACTGGCATAGGAACTTATCCCCCACTTGAAAACAAAGCCTCCCCCTGCCCCAGGCACTATTTTTCGCAGGCAGGAAATTAGCTATGCAGGAGGTGTCCACCTCCACAAGGCTGACCACACCGCTAGGGTGTTGCCGCTGAGGTGTACAGCCGAGAATGGTTTTGGCCATCTTGAATTTAGGCTAGAAATCCGGTTCTGACTAGTTTTAGTGACATACTCAAATATGTCATCACTACTGGGGCGGATTAGCCGCAGGACTAGATGCCCATTGGCTACTAGTTCTCAAACCCACTAATACCCCCTAATGCTAGGATTTAAGGGGCACCCCATACACCAGAACCCTAGATTCGACATGAAGCAAGAAGAGACCCGTGTCTGCACAAGAACAAAGGGACAAAAGGAAAGGGACGAAGTACTGCACCTCTGACAGCCACCCTGCACCCGCTGGACTATGACTCACCCAGATCCTGAGAGCAGTTCCAAAAGGAAGGAGAACCCCTCTGCAACCTACAAACTTCACAAGAACTCCCTAGGGCTAGAGGTACTAGTCCCCTGCAGTCGACAGGCACAAACCGCAAAGTCCACGACTTTGAACTCCTGTTCCCCGAGCCGTCCGGCGTGGCTGTTCAAAGTCTTTGGGCACGTGGCTTTTGGGAACTGTAGTCCCGACCCTCAGCAAGGCTCAGCTTTCTACAACATTCCCTTGGTCCTTTGGATAAAGATTTCCTCAACCAGAGTGCTTGCAGGAACCATGGCTTGTTGGTGGTCAGTCCGACTACAACCTGCTTTACTCGACGTTTCAAGAGAAGAGATTCACCTGCACGAACAACCAGCCAACCCTGTGGCTCCATCGTAAAGATCTTGCATCTGCTTTTGCCCTCTCTTGGCATGCCTGCCAGCTCCTCTGGCCGCAGATCCGGTTCTGCTCCATGGATAGCCAAGAGCACCTCTGCACCGAGTCCCACAAGCCAGGTAGATCGGATCTGCCTGGAGACTCCTGGCGAGGGCGAGCTCCTTGCTTTGTTTCCTAGGGTTGTTCTCAACTTGCCCCACAAGTACCTTTTTGCTAAGGTAACCTTTCAAATACCGCAAGCCTGATTGACAGCTCTGTTTGACAGCTAAAGTGCAACTCTGCACCCCTCTCCCCTGAGCCAGGTAAAATTGTGCTAGCTGTTGTGAACTAGTCTAGGGACTTACAAGACCTTAACTCTAAGTGGGCTGTGTTGAACTCACTGTCTAAGTAACTGATTGCATTTATGTGTTTTCCCTGTTAACCGCAATGTTAATGTTTTCACATTGCAAAGTACTGATTCATTTAATGCTTTAAAATTGATAACACCGGTTATACTGTATGTATTGATTTCGTTTTGGTGTCTAAAAATATATACAAATCAGAGCTATTTTTATAAATTGGTGTCAGATTTTTCTTGAGTTATGTCAATAACTTATTGTCCATGTTGATGATTTGAAATGCTTAATACATGTTCCTCTAAGTAGCCTGTCTGCTCTTTGCCAATCTACCAGGACTGAGTGAAGGTGTACTGAGAGAGTACCCAGGGTCCATCTTTGTGTATTGTGCTAGTATTACATGGTAAGGCATCCCTGCCATACCACATAATACTTTCACTTTTCAACAGGGGGTTAATGTCCTGTCCAATTTTAAGTATTATCTCACAGTGTAAACTGGTAAAACATGAACGGGGGTGTTTGAGCGTAAGGTTTAAAGTTTAGCTAGTGTGTAGGTGGATCGAAGAGGGCCGGGTCAGGCTATTTGTTGCAATACGTGATATAGTGAAACATTTATGGGGGTGACTAGTCTGTGGCGATATGGCAATAGATCCAGGAGTGGGGCACCACTAGGTTGAGAGTGCGGAATGACTAAGGTGGGGGAGGGAGGAGCTTGGGACTTTCCTCTGTAGCCTAGGGTGAGAGGTTGTCATCTTGTATGAGGACTTGAAGCTATATCAACATATCATCCCGTTCCATTGAAATGGGGTGCTAGCGTTGATCTCTTGATTCCTCTCTGGATTGCTGTACTTTCAGCCTCTGCCTAGCTAGCCAATACACAACACCGGGACATAGCCATCGGGGGTAATTGTGCCTGTTACTGTAAAGTGGTTGCCCTCTTGGCCAATAGGAGTGCATGATCCGCAAATCGGGCCATCACTCGATTTCGTTTAGAGTGCCTGTAAATTCTAAGAGCTGCAGTTTCCCAAGAGTCAAGCCCTTCATGTTGGGTGATATCATTTATAGTCGTTAGGACCGCTTACCAGTAGCGATTCAATGAGGAACACTCCCATAGAATGTGAAGCAGGTCAGCATCTTCTTAGTGAGAGGTAGGACAGGAGAGCTGTGCTGTTGGATATATACAGTTCAGTCTAACTCTGGTCAGATGATCCCTATGATTGACAGAGTATCTGATATTTTTGAAACTGTCATGTCTGGACACCAAGTGAGGATATTCCAAGGCGAAACAAGACTCGGAGTCGTTTAGTCCCCTCCCAACTTCGTCTTTCCAGGCTACTCGAAGCCGGGTGAGGGTGTGCTCCCTCAGAGCTTTGTATAACTAAGTGGACTCCCAGTCCCATCACATGCAGTCTGTGTATCACTGCACGTGTTGGTGGTCCATCTCGGGTGAAAGCCCACAAAGTGTTGCATGCCAGCTGGAGATGTGTTTATAGTAAACATTGACCTGGTGGAATACCATGTTCTGTAATGTGCTGGTCAAAGGTGAGAAATTGGCCATCCATGAATAGGTCTTCTAGAGTAGACAGTGTGTTTGTGCCAGTGCCATGTGTGTTAAGAAACCATTGCAACTGGGCAGATCCCAGAGTGGTATTTGTGTGGCATGTGGTACGTGTGAGTTGGAAAACTCGGTTAACAAAACGTTTGATCATTTCAACCGACTTGGGAGGCTCAGGGCCCAAACTAGTGCAGGGCAGGAGAAATTGTAGGATTTCTCCACGGTTCATCACTCCTTGGTCCAAACCTGTGTCCTCTAGGGAGGAGCCAGCAAGCCATTGGATTTGAGATGCTGGATAATATTTTTCAAAGGGTGGAGCCCCTAGTCCACCATGACCTATTGGTAGCCTAGGTTAATGAAGTGCGACACGGCGACAGCCAGTGCCCCAAATCAGGTCTCCGAGCATGCTGCCAAGCTCGCGAAAGAACTTTCGTGGGGTAACCGGGACATTTGTAAAGTAATAGAGTAAACGTGGAAGCATTACCATTTTGGACAGTACTATCTTTCCCGATTTTACAAGCAGAGCAGTTTTGCAAAACTGAATCTGGGTGCGTAGCGCAATTTGCACTAAAACCAGGTTACCCTCATATAAGCCAGTATAGTCGCGAAAAATTCTGATGCCCAAATATCAGAATGCATGTTCCTCCCAAGAGACCTGGCCATGGCCAAGATTTATTGATTGCAAGAGGAGGTTGTGTACCGCATCTGAAGGGGTTGATACATGATTTTCCCCAACTAACGAGAAGTCTCGCCACATCTTCAGAATTTTGCAGTGCTAAGCCAATAGAGCAATATCGGGTGCAGATATCTGAGGTACAGGAGCATGTCTTCTGCATAATAGGAGGTGGCATGAATAGTGCCAGCCAGAGGGATATTGCACGTTGCAGCTTCCATTCCAAGTCGTATAGCAAGGGGCTACATTTCGACAGTGAAGAGTAATGGAGATAAAGGACAGCCCTGCCATGTGCCCCTCTGGACAGAAAATGGGGCAGACATCAGTTTGCCACTGTGGACCCATAAATAGGAGCCAGGTTAGGGCTTATAAGCACCTGCCCACTCCCATACCTGCAAGGACCTGAAATCGATAGTCCCAATATAACGTGTCAAATACTTTCTCCAGGTCCAGCACCGGACAGGCAGAGTGTGGGAATTGGGGGAAGGCCTGGTCCATGATGTACAGTAGATGACAAATATTGCAGGAGGTGCTGCACCTCAGAATGTTACCGTTTTGGTCAGGGTGTCTAAGGCCAGGGAGTATTTGCAAGAATATGTCCGCAACACCTTGTGGGAGCGCAATAAGGCTTAGGGAATTGAGACCAGAAGGGCTTCTAAAGAGACGGTGGAAGTATGCCCATGTAGCGGCCTATAGGACAACAGCTTGTGGGAACGCAATAAGGCTTGGGGATCAAGACCAGAAGGGGCTTCTCGAAGGGACGGTGGAAGTATGCCCATGGGAAGGACTTCTTTGTAGAGTGCCGTCAGCCAGGCGACCAATTGCTCATCAAATGTTTTATAATCTAGGGGGAGCCATGGGGCTTACCCGTGGCCACATCTTGGATGGCAGCTTTAATTTCTTGCTCAGTGATTGTGCCGTTCAGCTTGACCCGTTGGTCGAGAAATATGTGCGGTAGTGTGAGGGGGTCAGGAAATGTTCAATCGTGCCTGCGGCTTATTTGTGGGCAGATGAATATAGATTAGAGTAGTAAGTGTAGAAGGTATCTAGTGTGGCCTCATGATTGTCTAGGGTGACCTGAGCGGTTTGAGCATCCTGTTTTATGAGCCAGGCAAGAAGCCTGCGCACTTTGCCTCCCTCGGTGTGAAACCTCGCAGTGAATGCAGCATGGTTCAGGCATCTCAGCCACTCCATTAGGTTGGTGTGTTCGTCGCAGGTAGCGGTCAATTCGACCAGTCCATCCATGCATGGTAGCAAATCTTATTCTAGCTTTACAAGGGATTTTTCAGTGGCTCGGGATGTAGCCGTGTCCTGGTTCTCCTTGAAGCACTGGGAAATATGTTCTGAAAGGGTGGCACAAAACACCGGATCCTCAAATGTCTCGCATTGGAAGCACCATGTTTGGATCAGTGAATGAGGTCTGCCCCATCTGAGGTCTGCAGTTTTAACATTATGGTCCGAGATCATACTGCCAAGGTAGGCTGTATTGGCAGCAAGGGAGACAGTGCTGATGGAGCATACAATACTGTTCAGCCGGACGTATAAGTTGTGTGGGGCAGAATAATGGGAATAAACCAGAGCATTTGGATTTAGTTGCCTCCGGACATCAGTGAGTGACTAGCATGATAGTCAACGAGCGAAATATGCAGCTGTATGGATGGTCGGGCCTGTGATAGAGGGGAGGATGCAGTTAGTCACCTCCAAAGACCCGCGGAATGCCTGCCAAATGGGATAACGTGTTGTTAAGAGTATGAAAGGAGTACCAGGGTTCCATCTAGGCGCCTCTCCACTAAAGCGTATCGGTCATTCCTGTCCAATGGCTGTGTGCAGTGCTTGAAAGACAACTCCCGCCCTCACCCAGACCAGGGCACGCCTGGCATAAGCTGCGAAGTCAGTGGAGAAGAAGGAAACACACCAGTGGTTCTGATCTGTAGCAGTTTCTGCTGCTATTGTATCTGCGCACTCTGTTGCTTTATGTAGGAGTAGATAGAATAACATTTATGTGCTGTGTACATCTCCCATACATTCCCGGACATGAAGTGCATCTTAGGAGCGTTGGCCAGTAGATTATTCCCATGTATAAAGGACACCTGGGACATTAAGTGACCCCCAAGGTATAGTGACAGGCGAAAAAGATGGAGCATCTCTTCCTCGCTTGACGTACTGTGACGATCTGCATCAGTAGGAGGGGTGAAGGCTCGAAAGTAGGCTGCAACGGCCAGGGCAACACTATGTTCAGAATGTGCCCGGCTTTCCATCTGTGCCGCACCTGAGCTGTGTAGTGGGCTGGCGCTGGCCAGAACTCTGGGGCATCAATTCAGGGCATCTGATGCAGCTTAGGCCATAGTGATGTTCAGTCCAATCCCAGGCTGAAGACTGGTCTGTGAAAAAGTAAGTCTTTAGATTGTGGATAATTTTACGTTTTGCAGGAATGAGCAATGAGTATTGAAGGTCCAGTTTGCGGAGTTTACCTTTGACCCTCAGCAAGAAGGAGCGCTGCAATTGGATTGCGAGGTGTATAGTTTGGGAACACCAGGACTGTTTGATCCAGTTCTATGGGGGGTCACTTGCCAGGCTGCCCCGAGGACGGCATCCCTATCCTTATAGTGAAGCAGCCTAGCCACCACCAGCCGTTGGGAGCCGCCGGGCAGGCACATTCCAGAGAGAAGAACGATGACGGTGTCTGCTTTCCACCTGAATATTGTATCCGATCGAGACATCTAGCTGCAAATTCCTTACATTTGAACCCCCAGGCGGAAGATTTTTCTTAGCAGTACCCCTGCGTTTCTTTTGGTAGTCTTGCAGGAGACCTAGATCCACTGCCACAGAGTCTATTTTTGCCTCCACTGAGGCACAGGAGGTCTCTACAGCTAGTTTATCCTAGAGGCAGATGGGTCCTGGGGTTAGACCGTGCTCCCCATGTCTGCAGCGGTAGACGAAGAAGTGGAGGAAGGAGTGCATTGGGGTTTTTACGGCCATAGTGTGGCCCATCACTGAACCTCAGTCCAGTGGAGAAGACAGTCCAGCAGTCGCTGCTGCAGCACACTGAGGATTCTGGTTTAGCAGTGCCACATCACCTCATGGGCCACTCGGACAGTGATAAACCACGGTCAATGGGAATTCTCTGGCGAGGGCTCCTATTGACCTTGCTTTGAGTAGTTCCTGTTGCAGGCACTAGGCCTAGCCCCAACAAGTGGAGTGCGTTTATATCGGCACAAGTGGGGTAGTGCAGAGTGGTAGGAATATTGTAGATTCCTGCAGATTCTGGAAATTTCCATTACAGAAACGGAAGGGAAATGCGTGATACAGGCAGAGTTTAACGATTGCAGAGCATTGTGGGTAAGAAAAGCTTGTGGGAACCACGCAAGGCACACCACCCTGGACTCCTCTGGTTGTCTAGTTTTCAAAAATGTCTGTGTTTTGTAGGTTTGCATGGGTGGCGCCACAGCATGGCCCCAAATACAGCAGCTACCCCTATTCCTTATCTCTCAACGTAGCGATTTAATGCCTTTTGTGTTGTTGCCTTTTGGCCCATCTACACAAGTGAGGTACCGTTATTATTGGGAGACATGTGGGAACTCAGGGTAGTAAGACACCCGTGGCTCCCCGCAGATTCCAGATCTTTCCGTCACAGAAATGGGAATAAAATGTGTTTGTCAAAGTTTGACATTTGCAAGGGCTTCTGGGTAAAATTATCTTGTTAGAGCCACACACATTACACACCCCTGGACTCACGTGACTGTCTAGTTTTAAAAAATGTGTAGGTTTGCCTAGGTTCCGGCTGAGCTAGGGCCAAGTATCCATAGCTACCCACATTGCAATAAAAAGGTGCGTTTTCACAGCATAAATATAGATGTGTCTGTTGTGTTTTTAGCATTTTCCAATTGTGCGTGCGAGGGCCATCCACAAAAATTGGGTTCATTTTTTATGTCGAGACATGTGGGAATACTTGCTTCTTTGTGAATCTCAACAGATTACAGAAAATGTAAATAAATTAGTAATGTTAGCCATGTACGCACTTTCAACTTTTGTCGCCATTATGGGAAGGTGAACAGAATTGATGCAAGTTACACCACGCTGGACACCTCCATGTACTTGTTGTAATCAAGTGTAAAAGTGGGCTTCTGAACTTTGGCCATCTGAACCCAAACCGTGAGGGAGGAAGTGATCTTATCATGAGCACGTGCACCTCACGCCTGTTAGAGAACTTGACTGCTAGCAGTTTGTTGGAACGCTGTAAGACAAGTCGTCAGATGGAACTCTGCCGATTGAAAAATCAGTTCCAAATTCTTCTCCATTTTCCTCTCCCTCAGATGCTGTCTCAATATCTCCTGTCTCATTCTCTTATCCTGCCTCATAACTGTCCTCCATCACCCGAGTTAGGGCCTGGGTAGCAGTCATCCACTGAGGCTTCATCTCTGCTGACTTACTAAAACCTTCCTTCTAAAACACTGTCCTCCATAGAAGGCAGAAGTATTGTTTTAATTTAGTCAGTGGGTGTGTGCGTGTAAGATGTGTGCAACATTATATAAACACAAAATTACTTATCTGGTTCTCTAAATCTGTAGGTTCTCCAAAGACACCAAAAAAAATTACAAAAAAGACACAGAATTACTTCACCATGCCACATACTCAATATCACTGCATACTTTTGTCATGGCTTATGAAAAACGTCATAGTTGTTGGAGCTGCTGGGCCTTTGCCAGTATAAAACTAATATCCCAATGCCAAAAATCTACCTGTGAACTCCAGAATCGCACATTAACTTACTAACACCTGCAACTTTGTGTGCAGGCATCCTACATGTGAAAATACACAGTGCTATCAACACGTTCACTGTAATTATGCTGCGGGAGAGCATCCAGTTATGCAATAAGGTTGACTACATTATGCGGCAAGAAAAGGCAAATTATGCAGTATAATTATTGCCACGTGTGTAATATGGCTTTTTTTTTTATAAATGTGTTTTCCCAATGGGGTGCAATCGCCCCACACGTGGAAAACACATTTATAAAACAAACAAAAAAAAGGGTGTGGGGGGACAAAGGGTGTCAACCCATACCTTCAGGGCAACTAGCTCTTTTATATGTTTTGGGAAATGTGTGTTTTCTCCTGGGGGGGTCGCAATCGGCCCCCAGGGGAAACACATTCCCCCCCAAAAATGTGGGACCAATAGGGGGTCAGCCCATATGTCAGGAGACCGTTTTCCTCGCTATAGTTGAGGACTTTCAAGGCACCTTGGACTGGATTGGTTGTTCCGCCTTGCAACTTTTAACATGGTTTCACATTCAGTACTTATTCAGCAGCTAATGACTATTGGAGTATCTGACCCATCTCTGGACTGGATTAAACCTTTCTTATAAGAAAGATCCAATTGTGTCTTTTTAAACGCCATTTCAAACAGGCAATTTTATTTTCTCCTGTGGCGTACCTTAGGGTTCATCACTTAGTCCAATGTCTATTTAGCCACTGTGATTGTTGTTTGCATCTGGGTGAAACTCAAAGCTGTTCTGCATGCATGAGGGCAGTAGTGAAATGGATGAACACCCACTTCATCTGAATTCGGACAACTGTCCCAATTGGTGCTCAAATTGGTGTCCTAAGGATCTGGGACCCCTTCCAACTCTTCTGCTCTGTAGTAGAAATTTGGGCATATTGTTTAGCTCCAGCTTTTCCTTTACCCTGCAAATTACAGTGCTAGAGGTCAAATGTTTTGCATTACTGCGATCCATCTGTAAAATGTTTCCCATCTGCCTGTGACTGTATGCAAACAAATGGTCAGGCCCTGATCTCTTCACAATTGAATGATGCAAACTCCCTATACATGGGCCTTCCTGCTTTTCTTCTGAAGAGATTGCAGATAGACCAAAATGTGATGACTCATGCAATCCTTAATATTTGTTTAAGGACATGTGTTAGACGTTTCTTCCATATGTTACACAGGCTGCCAGTTCAGCAGAGATGCTCTTTCAAAGCTCTCTGCCTGGTATACAAAGCCATCAAGGGCATTGGTCCGATTTATCCATCCAGTAAAGTCTTGCCTTTTATAGGCCAGTATGTGCTATGAACTCCTCTGGCTCTATAGATCTACAGGTACTGAAGCTTGGGAGAAGCTGAATCGAGGGCCGCTCCTTCCGCTATTGCACTGCCAAGCTGTGGAATTCTCTCTCTCTCTTCTTGAGGTCTGTACCCAATAACTCTGCATTAACAAAATATTTGAAAACCTGGCTTTTTCAACAGTCCTAATTTCCTTTTGCTCACCTTTTGGATCTTAGCTCCAGGACGCCTCTTTTTCGGAGTACCAGTGTGTTTTATATATATTTTCAGAAGTAAGAAGAAGGTAAGTCTAAGGTCTTGAACTTTTCTGGTGGTGGTACATCAGCCATCAATGATACTCCCCCCGTTCTTTTACTCCTTATTTTCTACTCTGTTGCTGTGCAATCTACCCAGAAGTTATGAGCTCATATTTTGGACAATGATTAAATTACCTTGATGGTGACTCTTGCAGCCTTCAGGTTACCTGTTTGCATCACCTTCCTACCTACTCCTCTGCCTACTCCACCAGAGAAGTAGGTTGTCTAGTTAGGAGACGATTCTAGCTGTTTCCCAAACGCATGATATTTGTTGTTCTGTCTACCAGTATTTTTCCTTGGGGATTCTTTGATTGCAGTGCATAGGGTCTATTTTACATCTGCAAAGTGCTATCAGTGATTACTTTGTCAGCTTAATCATTTATCCCACATAGTCATTCTATATTTTTTTTGTCACTACAGGCATTGCTTATGTATTGTCAGGATTCGAGTTAGAACTCAAGTTACAAAATTGTCTATATCCATTACGTTTGATTTAATTGCCTTTGTTTGAAATTAGTTGTTTTATGTTTTCAGCTGTAATTGTTATCGTTTTAGGACACATGTATAAGGTAAATGTGCCAGTAATGGTGACCCAAACTCCAGGAGGTCCAAGAATTCTCCAGCACCAGCAGTTATTTCAACATTTGGGAGCATCATCTTTTCAGACTGCTGTTACACAGCCAAATTCTACTTTTGAACTTGGGCTACGAAAGACACAGCAACAGGAACCTTTCCACCGCTTAGCTAATAACCTACAATTTCAGCCGCAGAAAAACTTAGCAAATGACAGTATTTTGGAAAATTCAGCAGTTGATCAACTCGGGCACCAATATCCTGGTTTTAAGCAACATAATCCAATGACTGTGAATCTTGGCAAAGAGAATTGTGCTTTGGAAGAACCCAATATTTTGAATGCCCACCCAGCACTGTCTAAACTGCCTGAATTATCTTTGGGTGGTGAAACTGAACCGGAAAGTAATGGTATAAGTAGTCCACGTGAATGCATCCAAGAGCACTTAAATGAAGCGCCTGATAACACTGTTCAGTTGATAGTAGTGGGTGAAAGTGGATCTCTGAGCAGGCAAAGCATCTCAACTCTACCAGCAGAAGAGGTATGGCTAATTTGTGAATATGGTGCTAACAGGCTTTGTGAAACGTGATGCTCATCAAATGTAATTGGTATGTGCCTGAACAAGAAAGCTATATTTATTGCAGTGCATTTTTGTTATCATATGCCTACGCTTGAATATATTGATATGGCATAAAGTATTTTAGTTTATTGGTATTATGTTGCATCCTTTTATCTGCACATCTATATTTTTCAACACCCAACCTCATAATATTTACTTTGTTCTGTTTCACATCGGTCGCCCTTTAGCCTGACTGGTTGAGTACCCTGCCACATCAAAAGTGGAATTATCCTTTTGAAAAAGATGCATAAAAGGAAAGGTCCAAGTGTAGAGGTACATCTCAATGCACCTAGCCCCACCCCTACCACCAGTCCCCAACATAAGACTCCTTATTTCCAGTTTTGCTGCTGATAACAGGATCTGCTCTGTTGCATCTCCCTATTTTCCACCTAATATGTTACATTTTCTCTCCACATTCTTAATTTCTTTAAGTGCAGAATATTTTTACAAAAATTGTTTGAAAATTATTGATTTTTAAAATATAAGACAAACAAGATGCAGTATGAGGAAAGGAAGGAAATGGGTCAACAGTAATTTCATTACAACATTTGATTCATAGTTGCTTATGGTAATGTTATTCAAAGCCCATTTGGAGGAAAATAAGGTGAAACCTTCACCCTCTTTAAGAATATTAAATCAACACTGCCTAGAATAACAGAGGCGGTATAAGTCTTAAGAATATAGGTCCATAAATGATTTCCAGATGACGTCAGAGGTTTGTACAAGTATTGGATCTTGAAGGTTAATCGTTCAAGTGTGGCCTGACCTGCCATAGATACTAACCGGTCATCAATTGAGGGTGTATATGCATATTTTGAGGGACAGGCAAGATGCAAATATATAACCAATATTACGAATTGATGCTGAATTTGATACCTCAAAAAGTTCATATCTAAATCATAATACACAGATCCATTGTTTTGTATCCCATTTTATATACACAAATGTATTGTTTGGTGTCTATAATATATGCAAGTCAATCGATGCTTGTTGTTTCAAGATGTGCAGACACAGTCCTTTAAAACAAACTAGTTTGAGGTTGTAGAGCTTTCACCAACATGTGTTTCACCCTATAAAGGTGAGTGAACCTAGGGCTTTTTCAAGGCTGGAAAATGAAGACCACCTATACATATAAGATAATGAAGAAAAGAACAATACACATTGCAGAAAGAAAAATATGTTTACAGGATTGAATAAGTAGCTCAAACAATAAGCAAGTTGAAACACACTTAGGGCCATATGTAGGTGGGCTAATACCGGTCGGTAACGGCCGAAAATCGGTAAATTTCCCGTTACCGACCGGTATTTAGCCCTTTGCGATGTAGGAGGCCGGATTTAAGGAGTCGGTAATTTACCGATTCGTTATTTTAAGGAATCGGTAAATTACCGATTCCTTAAATCCTATGTAGGGAGCACTCAAGTGAGTGCATTTTTGGTTTAAGGATTCGTTATTTACCACCAACTACAAGTTGGTGGTAAATACCGAATACCTTTTAAAAAGCAATGTTGTGCTTTTTTAAAAGTGCCATTTGGCAGACATACATGCCCTTAGGGCATGTATGTGCGCCACATGTGCACACATGCACGATTCAGGGGTGCAACAGGGTGTCAATTTGATACCCTTCCACCCTTGAATATGCTCCCCCTATTACCGATTCGGTATTTACCGAATCAGTAATAGTGAATGGCTTCCCATTCATTCCTATGGGCCTCCAGGCCCATAGGAATGAATGGGAAGGTATTCCTTATTACCGATTCGGTAAATACCGAATAGGTAATAATGAATATTACCGAATCGGTAAAATTTACCGAATGTTTACCTAAATTCTATTTACCGATTCTTAAATACCGAATCGGTAAAATTCGGTATTTAGGAATCGGTAAATAGAAATTACCTACATATGGCCCTTAGTGAGGCACTCTGTGAAATACTAACCTTGTACTGAAAGAGTATTCTAAATGACTGTGATGCACTCATGTAGGTGTATGGTTAAAATAAAAAACAATCAGAAGAGGAAATTTTCTTGTATTCACCTATGTAAAAGAATTACGATGTTGTAGAAGGCATAGGTGAATAGGATATGCTTTGATGGGACACTATAGTAATATCGATTGAAGTAAGATCAATTGATGAAAAGTGATGCACTAGCAAGTCTCCAGAGGGAAAATTAAATTATTCAATAGCCAGGCTAGTTATGAAGTACGTAAACTGAGTTGAATCTTGAGAGCCCAATTGCTCTCTGATGGGGAAAAAGTCCTGTAACTGGCCCTGGGAAGGTCAGCAAAAAACGCATCTTTTAGAGAGCGAGCAAACGCTTCATTCAGTAACAAATCTCTAGAGACTGGGGCGAAGACTCACAGAAAGTTGATGATGCGTGAGAATACCTCATATAAGTAGTTCTGTGTATATGTGATCATTGACCTGGAGGAAGAGGGAATGCTATGTTAAGGTTTTCATATTTCCACTTTGCCAGGATCTAACACTTAAAACTCTGTTTGCTGTACAAGCTGATCTTACTTTGTGCCTATCTAATAGAGACATCTAGCCGCAGATTCCTTAACTTAGAATTTCCCCAGGCGCCAGTCTGGGTCCGGAGATATTTTACAGCAGCACCTCTGCGTGCCGGGGGACGGCGTCGTACGGCTCTGTAGTGATGCCGTCTATGGATATGACGTCAGTGGAGCCATATAAGACCCCTCCGGCGCGCCTACGTCACTTTTCTTCTTTTCCGCGCTGATACGCGAATCCAGGAAAAGCAGTTCCTCAGACCTCTTTGTTTTTTGGGCCTTCTCAACGCCTTTCGTGTCTGGAACAGTGTGCTGATGCCTTCGGGCTTTAAAACGTGCGAGACCTGTACGCGGCATATGTCGGCGACGGATCCCCATACCATTTGTATGTGGTGCTCGGGCGAGTACCACGACTCCGAGGAGTGCGACGCCTGTAAGAGGCTGAAGCCCAAGTCATTACGGGAACGTTGGATGAAGTTGCTGTCGGCTCGGCTGTCCCGTTCGGAGTCCAAGCAGCGCCGATATCCATCCCGTTCTGAAACTCCTGCTCGGGGCAGGTCGCGGAGCCGTTCTCGTGGGTGTCGCTTGTCGAAATCAGGTAAATACCATCGGAAGGGATCAAGGTCATGGAGGCCTTCGGCCTCGCGAAGCCGTGACGCTGGTGCCAGTTCCTTCCGGTCCTTACCGGAGGCAGTTGTGCATGAGTAAACCCCCAGTTTTCCGCCATATCCTGGTGAGGGAACGACTATGGCCCAAATGGAAGTATATTTCCAAGCTTTTCAAGCCTTTTTTGGGTCAACACCTCTCCCTGGTGCGCCTTTGGGCCCCAAAGAGGTGGAAGGGACTCTGATTGGCAGTTCGTTGGCTGGTTCATCACCAGGAGTTGCTATGATGTCAGGAAAGAGCCCGGTGCGGCTTCCTGTTATGACATCGGATGCGTCTGCAGAGGGGGATTTGTCACCACCTCGAAGCTGTGTGATGCCGAAGACACCCTTAGTGGTGGACGTCGATATGTTGCCGTCTCGACGCTGTTTGGTGGAGACACCCTTAGTAATGGACGTCTATACAACGCCGTCTTGACGTCTGTCGGCACCGGAGACGCCGTTTATTGCCACTGAGGCTTCTGCGCCATCTCTACAAATTGAAGATGAGTCCACTGTGGTTGCCATTTCCCCAGTGTTACAGGAAGAGTCTGCAGATACTGGTGGGGTTGAGCGTTTGGGTGCTCTTGGCCAGCCTCAGGCAGGAGGTTTTTTGGCTTTTGGGGGGGGACGTTAGTCTTCAACCGTCCCCTACCTATGATTTACTTTCACCTCCTAGAATAGCGACAGAGGCTAGTGCGGCATTTGCTGGGGTCATTAATAGGGCTGCTGAAATTTTTAAGTTGCAGCCTCCTGTGGTGACTCTGCCCTCTGACCCCTTGTTGGATCTGCTCCATCAAGGAGGCACTGGGGTTGAGCCTTTGCTTCCTTTCGGAGAGTCGCTATATGACATTCTTCTGGGAACATGGGCAAGGCCAACATCGGGAGTCTCTGTTGAGCGTGCCATTGCCCACCGTCATCGACCTGCTCCAGATGACCCTGTTTGTCTTTTTCAACACCCTAAGGCTAGAGGGCTCGTTGTGCAGGCAGCTTCAGCTAAGCTGAATTTGGAAGCTCCTCCTTTGCTTCCACCGAGCAGGGAGTCTCGGTGGTTGGAGATGTGTGGCCGAAATTTGTTTGCGTACACTAGTTTAGCCCTAAGATCTTTAAACTCGTCCTGTGTGTTTGGAAGGGCTTCTTTTGCCCTATGGGATTCTGTCGACTGACTACTTCCTTCTCTTCCTGAAGGACTTAGAGTTGAACTCTTTCAGCTGATGCAGGATGGTCGTGAAATGGCCAAATTCACCATCAGGTCGGCGATGGGGACAACGGATTCCGTAGGTAGACCTATGGCTAGATATGTAGCTCTGAGGAGGCACACTTGGTTGCGTAATTCCAGTTTCCCCAAGAATGTTCGGGAGAGTCTAAAGGGCTTACCTTTTGACTTAATCAATTTATTTGATAGCCATGCTGATTCCGCAGTCCAGCGCCTCATGGCTGGCAATTAGTGATTGGACCTCATCAGGTTGTTTAGTTTCTTCTACCGTGTCCTCGGCCGTGGTCCCTTTGTTATCGCCTTCATTGAATTAGTAGCGTTGGAGTGTAAGCACTACTTTTGACTTATGAGAGTATTAGTCTCCGGGTTTGAGTGTTTAATTCCCGGATGGTTTTTGCAGCTGGGTACCTGGTTTACCTTTATTTTCCATTATCTCTGATAAAGTCTGAAGAGATCATAGCCACAGCCACATCACCCCCCACCTGAGAAACCTGCACTGGCTCCCCGTCGACAGGAGAATCTCCTTCAAACTCCTCATCCACGCACACAAAGCACTCCACAAGACCGGCCCAGCCTACCTCAACAGACGACTCTTCTTCTACGTCCCCAACCGCCAGTTCCGCTCCGCCGACCTCTCCCTCGCCACCGTCCCCCGCATTCGAAGAACAACCACCGGCGGCAGATCCTTCTCCCACCTCGCCGCCAAGACCTGGAACACCCTTCCACTCAGCCTACGACAGACCCAAGACCTGCTGACCTTCAGGAGGCTACTCAAGACCTGGCTGTTCGACCAGTAGCGGCCCCCCCCCCTTTCTTTCCCCAGCGCCTTGAGACCCTCTTGGGTAAGTAGTGCGCTCTACAAATTCTGTGATTGATTGATTGATTGATTGATTTTATGGGTATGTGAATTACTCGATGTGGAGTATTGGTTTGCTATTGTATAGCTCTTCAGGAGTACTACCTTTGTAGTGCATTTCTCTCATAGGATCTCTGTTATACAGCTGGTCATCCTCTGACTTTGCGTTATGTTCTTTTAAGGACTATTGTAGTGAGCTAAGAGCTCTATTTTATTCTTGTGATGAACTTTCACAGGGTTCTGTTGCATTTTCACGCTTCCACAGTTTTTCCAAAACAGTGGCATTCGTGCAATGTGTTTTCGCTTCTTTAGTGTACTAAGTGTTTATTTTGAGTGCATCAGAACTATGAAGAAGTTAAGCAAGTTGGAACGTTGCTCTAGTTCAGAGTTTACATTTTGCATTCGTTGGATGCTATTTGCTTGTGAGTTCTTCCTTTAGGGTAAAGAACAGTGTCTAGTATAGACATGTTTATTATCCTCAAAGACAGGCAATACCTATCCGTGCTTCCCGTTGTGGTGCAGTATATTGGCGGCCAAAGCGTTTCGATTGGTCCAACTTGTCCCAAAGTTATCGCAAGTTTGGTGCATTCATTCATCCACTTTTGCAAACTATTTTTTGGATGTTCTTTATATATGTAGTTCTGTCTGATCTACATTCTCGATCTTCTGGAGGGGATGTACTTATGTCTTTCAGCATTTCCCACTTAGTGAGGATTCATGACTGATATTTCTTGTTTTCAATCATTCCTATTGCCAGACGGCAATTTTCTTATGCTAAATCACCTACAGTGTTGTGGTGGTGTTGTAGTTCCTTTCCCCCTTTTTTCTTGGGGCGGTGTAATTTTTACCACATCTCTTATTTCAGAGACGGTATATATGTTGATATACGGATATACATATGAATATGTGATGCTGTTTTTTATATTGTTTTGTATCACAGGTGTCGTATGTGCCTGTTGTTGGCAGGGCTGTAATTATATTTTTAACTGCACTTTTATGTGCTCCTTTGTTCTATATCATCTATGTGTTTCACATATTTTAATATGAAAAGCAAAAAAAAAGAGAGAATCATTCTTTCTTGCCCTGGTATTTCGAGCTCATTGGGACTCAAAGATATGTTCCTCTCTCTGACTTTGATACTGGAAGTGAGCAAGTTTTATAGGCCCTGCGTTTTAGCATTATTCTTTGGCCAGTAGAATTCTGTGAATGGATGGGCCGATAGGAGTATCTGGTGATACATTTCCGTATATGTTTGAGGCATGTGTGCTGTTGATGCACATACTTTGCATACTCCTACCATTTAGTCTTGGGACAAGAGATTATATATATATATATATATATATATCTATATATTATACACGTCTTTTGTTGCATTGACTGATTGTGGATGCTACTAATTGCCCACACTACATTAATCATGACAAGGGGGTTTTGTCCATCTTCCCTTCTGGAGAAGGGTTCTGCGGGCCCTATTAGGATTCCAGCACGACAGCTCTACTTATGATTCTTTATTGCCAGAAACAATATAGATTTTATGACTTCTTCGTGCATTTGACCCCTTTTGGTCATCCCGTCTTCTTTCCCCTTTTTAAAGGGTAAAGGGTTCATGTCTGTCTTCTGACAGGAGATTCTTTATGTTGCTTTTATTTATAATGCTCTATGACAGAGGTCATAGATTCTCTTAAGAGCCAAGCTCTTGCTTTACTATTCCCACCTACACTTGGTCAGTCATTAGTTGACGGGCTAGTTCTCTTTGAGAACTTTTGTGGGATTAGTTTGCAGACCTTCCTCCAGTGGGGTACAGCTATGGTATTTAATTCTGAGTTAAGAAATCTGCGGCTAGATCTCTATCAGATGGAAAAGTTTCTTACCTTTAGCCGCAGATTCCTTAATGCTCCGCCCATCCTCCCCACTCTGCGAAGGTCCTTTGAGGTAGTGGTTATACTCTTTCAATGCTGGCTTTTAATGCCAGTGATCACTATTTCAATCAGTGTTTGGTCTAAACAAACTCCTTGACCTGGTCACTTAGCTTTTGTTTAAATGTTGCGTTCACCATCCTTTCCTGAATGTGGGTGGTTGGTAAAGTATATGTGTACTCCTTTTGCACCCTGGTTTGTACACTAGTGAGCAGTTTAATCTCTTTGTTCTTCCTATGAAACATTTCTTGGTAGCATTTCACCTGGACACTGGTACTGTCAATAGATCATGTAATGGTGTGAATTAACAGTTTAGTAGTGTTGTTGCAGGTTCTGTTGACATATTACCGTACTATTCATTACCATTAATGATTGATTCATAGAGGGTATAGTCTCTCCCCTTATATGGGTTATTCACTAGGGCACAAACTTTCTACTGGCCCTGTGTTCAGTTTTGCTTTATAGGGTATTTTCTTCTAAAATCCATGTCTGGTATTTTTATACCATCTGTTGTTTATTTTTATTGTTGTTTCTAAGATTTTTTTAGCTTTTTTGGCCCACTGTTTCCACATCCAGTTTTAGTAGTGGTTCCGCGTTCTGGCGCGGAAAAGTTTCACAGTAGAAAACTGACGTCCGCGTGCCCGAGGGGACTTATATGGCTCCACTGACGTCATATCCGTAGACGACGTCACTACGGAGCCGTACGACGCCGTCCCCCGGCGCACAGAGGCACTGCTGAAAAATCTCCGGGTCCAGACTGGCACATGGGGAAATTTTAAGATAAGGAATCTGCAGCTAGACTGTGTCTCTACCAGATATAGCGTTACCGAAGGTAAGTAACTTTTTCTTTAAGGTTAGCAATGTCTTCATCCAGTCCAGGGTTGGTGAATGTTCCTGTTAAGTTCATGTCATTATTTTAAATATGTTTTATTCTTCATTCAGTCTCATTAGATACGTTTTTTTTCCTTTTTTTTTTTTTTTTACAATTATTTCAAAATAAATCAATCAGGATTTATAAAGCGCTGCTAATCACCCGATAGTGTATCTAGGCACTTGCCTTCTGAATTCCGTAAGTGAGGTGATGGTCCTAAGCTTCATGAGAAGCCTGTTCCAGGTCTGTGCAGCGATGTGGGAGAAGGACCGTCCTCCATTTCTACTTTGGTGGATGCAGGTAGTGTGGGCAAGTGTTAATGAGGTGGAACGTAATCTTCTTGACGGTTGAAGTTCAGGTGGTGGTTGATGATGGTGGGTCCTTGGTTGTATAGAGCCTTGTGTGCGTGGGTCAGCAGCTTTAATTGGCATCTCTTCTGTATGGGGAACCAGTGGAGTTGCCTGAGGTGGAGTGTGATATGGATTCGTCTGGGGAGGTCAAGGATGAGTTTGGCTGTGGCGTTCTGTATGGTTTGAAGTCTCTGTAAGAGATGTGCAGCGCTTCCTACAAAGGGAGTGTTGCCATAGTGCAGTCGGCTGGTGACCAGGGCCTGTGTCACGGTGCGTCTCGTGTGCAGAGATAGCCACTTGAAGATCTGCCGTATCATGGGTAGAGTAAGAAAGCAGGTAGAGGAGACCGCATTGATCTGTGATTTCATGGTGAGCTTGTTATCAATGATGATTCTGAGGTTCCTGGTGGGGTCGGCGGGTATGGGTGCGGGTCCCAGGTCTGAGGGCCACCCGGAGACATCCCAGGGGTTGCTGTTGTTGCAGAAGTAGATCAGTAGATCCGTCTTGTCCATGTCCGGCTTCAGGCAGTTCTTCATCCAGTTGGCGACGCTTGTCATGCATCTGTGGAAGTTCGTCCTAGTGGTGGTAGGGTCATCGGTGAGGGAGAGTATTATTTGGGTGTCGTCTGCATAGGATATTATGTAGAGACTGTGGGAACTGATGATGTTGGCCAGTCGGGTCATGTAGGGCTGAGAGATGAGCTCTGGGGGACACCTCAGACGATATCCTTGGGTTCGGAGGTGTGAAAGGTGATAGACGGACCCTCTGTGTTCTTCCGGTGAGGGAGGAGGTGATCTACCTGAGTGCGTCTCCTTGGATGCCGATGTGGTGGAGCATTCAATCAGCGTGTGCTAGGATATGGTGTCGAAGGTTGAAGAACGGTCAGGGAGGATCATAGCTGCTGATTTTCCTCAGTCGTGGAGGGTTTGGATGTCGTCGGCTGCAATCAGGGAGGTCTTGGTGCTGTGATTGCTGTAGAATCCCGATTGGGAGGGGTCGAGTAGCTGTTCCTGCTCAAGGTGTGTCGTGAGTTGCCTATTGATAGTCTTTTCCAGTACATTCGCTGGGAATGGAAGCAAGGAGATAGGCCGGTAGTTTTTGAGTTTGCTGAAGTCTGTGAACTGTTTTTTGAGTAGTGGTCTGACTTCGGCGTGTTTCCAGGCATCGGGAAATGTTGCAGTGGTTATTGAAGTGTTGAGCAGGGTGGTGAGTCCCTGGCTGATCCTTTGGTTTCTGAGATCGAAGATCTGGTGCAGGCATGGAACTGTGGGAGCTCCAGAGTGTATGGATTTCATGATGGAGGTAGTGTCCTGGGTGGAGTGCTGGTTCCAGGTGGTCAGTCAGTGGATCGTGTCAGTTGTGGTGAGGGCGTATCAGTCAAGGAAGTCAGTGGGTGTAGGTTGGGGTTCCAAGTTTCTATATATGGTTGCAATCTTGTTGTGGAAGAAGTCGGTGAGGTTCTTGCACAGCTCTTGTGAGGGTGTGATGTTGTTTTTGCCGACAGCCGGGTTGGAGAACTCCTTAACAATGTTGAAAAGTTCCTTGCTGTTGTTGGCATTTGTTTCAATGTGCGCGGCTAGGGATTTCGTCTTTCTTGCCCTGAGCAGGTGGTGGTAATGCTTGAGGGAGGTCTCGAAGGCTGCCCTGTTGGGAGTGTCCTTGCTTGCGCACCATTTCCTTTCTAGCTGTTTGTTGTCACATTTCGCTATTGTGAGTTCTTGGGTGTACCAGCTAACCATGGAGGATCTTCTGTGATTGATGCTCTTGATGGGGGCGAAGCCTTTGCCGCAGTTGCTGATCCAGGCATTGAAGTTCTTAATTTCCTTTTCAAGGTTGGTGACGGCAGCTGGGTTAAAGATGTTGAGGGCATCCGTCCAGATGTCTCTGAAATTTTGCTCCAGCTGCAATGGGGGTCACTGGCCATCTTGGGGTAGCAGTGCGGGCACTGGAGATTCTGAAGTGGACAATGGAGTGGTCTGTCCATGTGAGTTCTGTGACGAGGCTGTATGATGCAGTTGAAGGCGGTAAAGATGGGGTCCAGGGTGTGTCCTGAGATGTGCGTGGGGTCGCGGACGATTTGGGTCAGTTAAAGGCTGCTCATACTGTCAAGGAGGTGGGGTCTTCAATGTTGAAGTTGAGGTTCCAGAGGAAGATGTAGTCCTAGGAATCCAGGGCAAGGGGCGCAATGAAGTGTGCGATGGTGTTGCGGAAGCTGGAGCGCGAACCCAAGTCAGTATGCGAGGGTGCCTCTGATGGTTGTTTTGCCATCCGTGTGGAGCTTGAAGTTGAGGTGGTGGTATTGTCGGTCGTGGTAATGCACTGTATGGTCTCTTTGTGGATGATGGCTATTTCTCCTCCTGGCTTGTGAATGATTTTATGTGAATCAGGAATCGCTGTGGCGATGTTAGGGTCGGATGTAGGGTTGAGCCCGGTCTCGGTGAGTAAGACGATATTGGATGGAAGGGTGGCGATGAGGTCCCATAACTCTGTGGAGTGCTTGTAAATAGGGTGCGTGTTGAGGAGTATGCAGTGGAGTCGGTGGGTCGCTTCTGGTGTGGTGTGGTGAATGGTCGACATGGTGCTTTGCGGCGTGATGGTGGTCATGCAGGCGCAGAAGAAGGTGCATTTGGCGCAGTAGAACATTTGTACCAAAGAGTGTGGACCGGCATGGCAGCAGTGCTCGCTGGGGCGTCCGGTGTTCAGGGCATGGAGGACTGCAGCATCGTACCTGCGGGTGGGCCGGAAGCCAGTGGTCCTGGTGCTGGGCGAGGTCTAGGTGCGGACAGGCGTAAACAGGCTTGCCTGTGGTGTGCTGACAGCCGTGCGGCCTCTATTAAGTAGGTCCTGGGAGTTGGGAGGGGCACTGGGCGGTGGTGGGCAGGCCTAGCGGGAGGCGGGATCAGCAGCTGGGGAGCGTGAGGGTGGGAAAGAGCGGGAAAGGCAACATGAACCAGCTGCAGAAAATGGAAAACAAACTGATATACTAAAAGAGGCAAACAGACTGCATTAACGGGGTAACAGACCAAATTAAGAGGCAGGCAGGCAACCAAAGCGGCAAACAGATAAAGTAAAGAAGCAAAAAGGTAAACAAAGAGGCAAACCGATAGAATAGAGAGTCATACAGACATTCAAAAAGGCAAAGAGACCAACTAAAGAGGCAAACAGATAAACTAAAAAGACACGCAGAGGATGGAGAGTAGATGCCTGAAAGAAACAAGGCAGTAGGTGAAAGGAGCGGGAAAGCAGCAGAAGCGGGAAACAGCTGCTGGCAGAAGGCAATGGGCGACTGACGGAAGTGGCTGTTTGGGAGTTCAACAGATTAAATGATGTTTCCATTGTTATATTAAACTTGCTACAGATGTGTGATGTAGTCCAGTTTAAATAATGTATTTTTGTGACATCCAGAAATTATTACACCATATGGTGAATTGGATAATTTATGGTGTGCTTTCGAGAAATATTCTTTTTTTTATATAAATGTTGAGTGTGTGTTCATCCATTTCAATCTTTGCAGATATTTTTCACTCCTATAAAGCTAGCGCTGCTTTTCTTGAAACCCTCACGGTAAGCTTACAATTTGAAGAGGAAAATGGTCTAGTTTGCCCCAAGCATTTGATTGTCTAAATTGACCATGTTCCCATCACCTATGAGCTAGAGATATTTTCACAATAGATTGCAAATCACTTTGATATATCCATAAGTATTTTTTGGAAGAAGTTCTCCAGACAGAAGCAATACATTTCCATGAATCACATCATGAATGACATTAATCAATTTGTCAACTCATTGAGGACAAAGAAATATTTGTTATTGTATCTTGATTTGGGAATTAAACATATTAGAAGCTCCTTTTAAGAATTTCAGCAGCATACTAATACGCTAAACAGGTTAGCCAGCAAAGTACGACCTTGGTTGTTACGTTATTTACTGTTGGTGTAATCAGAGCCTAACATTCCAAGATAATAGAATCACCATATTGTTCATACAAGGTGAATTTCAAAAGGTGTTAATTTCTTTCTAGTAAACTTCAAATGGCACGCCTAAATAACTGTGGATAGTTCCCCTTGGCGGAAATACATCAAGTCTGCCTGCCTTACTTCAGGAATGTCAGAAACGAGTCATTCACAAAAGGAAGCAAGTACCTCTAAAGGATTTCTGCACTAAAAACCATTTTCACAGCCACAGAGAGAGAGAAAGAGAGAGTGAGAGACACTCGTGCTCTCTCTCGATAATGCCTTCATCGTATTTGCTTAGTCTGATTTTGGACGATTCCCTGCAGAATGCTGATTGTAACTGAATCATTCCATTCAGGTCAGCCCTCCTTCTTCTGGGACTCCTTAACATACAGTATAGCTGTTCTTTTGTTCAGCAGGCCTAACCGGGTCCCAGTAGTCTGCACGGACTCCATTGCGGTCAACCTGAACTTGTGACTTTTTCTCGGCCCAACACGACAGATATTCACAGTTGGCGCTTTACACTTTTTGGCAGTATTTTACTGACATTTTTTTAAAGCCAATATCTACATTTCTACTAATTGGATTTTTGTCGTTTTGGTCGTGTTTCATTTATTCAATTCAGATCTATTTTTCTAACCTGGTGTGGGATCTTTTTTGTGTGGTGTTTTTCCTGTTTTACTGTTGAAGTGTGCCTAAATACTTTACACATTGCCTGTAGGTTAAATCTGACTGCTCTGTGCCAAGCTACCAGAGGGTGAGCACAGGTTAATTTGGGGTTTGCTGGTGACCTACCCTGGCTAGGATTGTCATTGCTGATTGAACAGGGGTCACACCCAGTCAGCCAGTACCCCAATTGCATGGTACTATAAATGCAATCTGTTAAAGAAGCTGAAGCAAAATGAGTTTTTGATACTGAGATGTTTCTTCTTTACACATCTGTTCTAATTACCTTTTACTTATGCAGGGGCAGTAGATGCATCAGTGGGTCTTGGCAAGCAATTTTTTTTTACTTTTGTTACTGCTACCCATTCCCCTCATTTCTTCTTTCGTATGTCCCTTGTCCACACCAAGTATAGCTGTGTATTACATTGACTGGATTACCACTCTTTATCGTCCAAGATTTCTCTTAACAAAGGATCAGAGTTGCAAACAAGAGAAATATCCAACTGTAATCCCCTGTTAGCAGTATTCTTATGAAGATTATAAGGGTCCCT
Source organism: Calotriton arnoldi (assembly GCA_963921515.1). Classification (NCBI taxonomy): domain Eukaryota; kingdom Metazoa; phylum Chordata; class Amphibia; order Caudata; family Salamandridae; genus Calotriton; species Calotriton arnoldi. The sequence goes on along the minus strand of CAWUFW010000597.1, from coordinate 3,113,756 downwards.
TATCTGACAGCAGTTAATAGAGAAACATTTATGATGCATACTTCTGACTGCAAAGTCCTCACCTTTCGAATGTTCCCAGGTGCGTGGCTGGATCTGGAAATTTGCATTGGCTTTCCTGAGCCAGTAGGTGGCACGTGACTCCATCTTGGCAACAGATGCCGTTGCCATGCCCTGACTAAAGCTCCTTTTATACCATACCCATCGACGAAGATCTGAATCGGCTCCTTGTAGTACATTTTCTACAAAAAGTCATTTTTTTAGCAGTGTTAGACAGGATATTGCAAACTAAAAGTTATGCTTTGAATCCTGTTGCTCTTGCTGTTAACAGATGTCCATTTTGGACCCTCACGAGGTCCATCTGTAGTGCTTGGGGCCAAAGCACAATTTGAATGCATGCGACCAATGTGGCCTCATGCATGTAAAAGCCATAAACGAGTGGTAGGTGGAATGCCAGGCTCAGCATCAGTTATGCTCCAGAACCTGCTTGAAGTCCAAAGTTTTCCCTTCCTCAAAGTTATTGAAGAAGAAGAGATAGTAAAAGAAGTGGGTAGAAGAGAAACATCTATACTCGTGCACCAATCCCATTCCTGCGTTAGGTCTCTGCACGGTCCCACTTTGAATGACTGAATCGTCTTCAGTGCAGATGTTGGTGCAGGCCACTCCAGTCATACCTTTTCTTCAGTGTATCCAGAGTTTGTGGTGCCAAACGCCAGCCCCGGACAGTTCATGGCATTCACCCAAGCCATATTGGGACCTTTCCATAGTGCCTTTTTTTTTTCTCGGAGTTTTATATAGCGCAAACTTGACCCGAAGGTATCGGAGCGCTTTACACCAACCCCATTTGTGTTACACAAGGACACATTCATTTTGTTAGGCACAGGGAGATTACGTGATTTTCCCAGAGTCACAGGATGTTGAGCGTCCCTTGCCGAGACTCGAACCCGGTTCCCCAGCTTCACGGTCGACCACTCTAGCCGTCAGGCTACATACTCTCCCTTGATTTACAGGTTGGTTCTCCCCGACTTGATTACTGCTGGTGGGCTCTTCTTTGGTGACAGTTGACCACAGATTACCTCCTCGGGGCACACCAGCCGCAGCCAGCACTGTGCCTGTGTCGTAGGCTACGACAGTTGCTCCTCCACCTGCACTGGCTTTAGAGCCCACCCTAAAAACAAAAGTCATTCTCATTTGCTCAAGTAGGCAGCCACAGAGATTAGTAGAGAAGACCAAATACAGAGAGGAGTATCAACTTCCATCTCATGGACTACATCTTTCTCATGGACTCCAATCACATACAGATGCTGCACATCATTGACCAGGATGACAACATCAGTAAGGGAGTAAACTTCATTTAAACACAGATTCTGCAGGCAATAGAAACCAAGGGGAAGAAATGTTTTTCCTTTGGGAGTCTGGCTCTCAGGTCCACAAATACCACCTGCCATTTTTCCAGATGCACCCACGCCCTGTGGAAAATAACAGACTCTTGTGCCTGCCTATCTTTACTAAATTTGAGACAACTTTGCTGAAGTGGTCCATGAAATTGGCTTCCCTGGCCTTCAGTTTTATAGAGAGTATTGCAGATGTTGTGGCTATACCAGAGGTATGCCCTTTCCCCAACACCAGCCATCTCAGCAACCGAACTGGTTTTCGGTGGTTCTGTTGCAGGGATTCTGCACATACACAGATCTATGCGTAGGAAAACAGTACCTCGGTGTGTAGGGACTGAGCCTTCTTACCGCCTCAGTACCCAAAATCCCAAAACCGACTAGCTATAGTGTCTCATTCGCTCTCCTACATAATCACGAAGCTACAAATGATTAGACAACCCAGAACACAACACTTCCGACTCTCAGGAATCGCGGTAGCAAGACGTACCCAATCGCTCACTCCCTCGAACCTGTCCACAATAAGAATTGACAGAGTCACTGTTATAGTTCAAAATGTTTATTTTAACTATAGTGCTCTATAATGCAGTATATGAGCCACTACCAGCAGCAAAACGCATAAACCCAAAACAGTGAGCATTGTCGCAAGACCATAGATTATAAAGGGGGATGTCCTCGTATGCAGACAGTGGATAAAGGACTATAAGGCTTAACCACCCTCCCCTTGGTAAGAAGGAGTTCTTTTATATAAAGGAAGATCTCTGGGCTTTGTCGGCAGACCCCCATACCTTGATTCCTAGATGGTATTTTTCCATCTTAGTAATGGCATAGCTCTTCTCCCTGGAAAGGTCCCTCTCCAAGTGTGTGTTAGAACAACATGCATCCCCATAATATCAAAGCACGAGTTTCCAGCAGTAGCAGCTGTGCTAGCATGTTTTGTCTAGGTGCTAGGGACTGCCCAGAACAGAATAACAAGGGGCATTGTTTATCGACCTTGTGCACCGTGTTCAGACTAAACTCAAGGAACAGGCAGAGAACGCAGAAAGCAGACGGTTCTCATGTGAAAGGCACAAACAGAGTCTTGCAAAATAAAGTCTATAGTAAGTAACGTGCGCAAAAGCAGCATCATGGCAGCAGAGCTCATGCTAACTTAGCAATGCCGACAATGACCCTAACGGCCATATGACACCCTCCCCTTGGTACGGATGTAGCATATAGACAAAAGACCCAAACAGAGTTCAAGAAGCGCTCAAAAAAACCAAATTGGAAAATTTCACCCAAAAAAAATAAAAATTTAAAAACGTTGTTGTTCATTGAGAACGGGATTCATTTGGGGTCGGAAAATTCATCAAAGTACGTGAACTTAATAATGCAATTCGTTCCAAAAGGTCATCCCTATCGTTCGTAGCAAAAAGGGATGCCATCCAATCAAGTAGCTCGAAGGAACACACGTGTTCCTCATAATCCGATGCCTCCAAGAGCATATCCAGGCAACTTGCTTGATATTCGATGAAACTCCGTTGCAAGAGGTTCTGTGCAGCCTCACAGATATTCCACTCAGCCAACATGCCAAGTGCAGCCGCACGCGCCATACGGTCATCCCGAGAGCAGGCCTGGTCATGGGCCACTAAGGGACCCAGTAACCGGTCATAATCCGGGTCGGTGCATGACGTAGTGGAGAGGCATAAATCCAAGGCCCAATAGAAAGGGCGTCGCTGGCAGTAGAACACCTTTTGCACGCAAGTGAAGTAGGCAAAGCGAAAAGTTAGTCCATAACTCGCGCTAAGCGTCACTAATGGCAAGCATCCAAAAAGTTGATGCATTCGGTCACAGTACAGTTGCAATTGGCCGGGTCTGTGCATCACCACATGATGGGCAGCCATTGCGTAGGAGGAGCAGAAGAATCACGACGCCAGCGCCAGCATTAAGGGGAACCCTCCAAAGACGCTGGAAAAAATAGAATGGATAAAGGCCAGTATTACTCCAAAAATCGTCTGAAAAGAGGTCACAAGGCATGATCCCACAAGTTTAAAAAAATGAGCAAGGCCTTATGTGTCAGACGCATTAAATGTTTGATGTATCAGCTCCCCAAAATGAAGTGGGAGGTTTGTGTTCAGCAGTGACTGAATCTCACTAGATGTTCTAGCCACCTGCAATTCGAAGGTCTCTCGAGCCGAAGTGAGAGCCACTTCTTGTTGAAACAATAGCGCTTTTAGTCTGCTTAGTTTATTGAAATATGTTTTCAAAGTTGGAATGGAAGGCAAAACGGAACTATCTACAATCCCATGCAGTGGTGGAAAAAGCACATTGCTATAACAAGTAACACGTTTTGAAACTGTTACTATATACGGGATGCCTGCCCGTAAGCCACAGCAGTCGTGGTTATTCAAAATAAGATAACTGCCGTTAGAAAGTAAGGTGAGAGCGGGAATAATTAGGTGCGGACACATTACAAGCGCTGTGCAACTTAACTTGTTTGCAAACTAGGGAATGTCCTACTGTAGAATCGCAGTCCTCCCCTGTTAAAAACACTTCCTTACCCTCCCGTTGCCATCTGTAGGTGAAGGATAGGGGCCATAATTCATGGAGAAAGGCACTACCCAGGGGTTCAAAGTGGCCAATTGGGAAATGTTTCATGCAAGATGTAAATTGAAACAGCGAAAATGGCAGAGAGAATGCCATGAATTAACCATACAGCCGAATCGGTTTCCGCTACTGAAAATGGCAAGTGTTCTAATTGTTCAATGTGTAACAGCGTGTAGGTAGTGTCTTTCATGGACATGAATCTCTGTCTATCAGTTAGTTTGAATGGTAAAAACAAAGCAGAAGCGTTCAAAAAATCCCACGGTACTTTTCTCATTTTGAGAGTCTGTAACGTCCATGCAAATTGCATCACAGATCGTAATTGATTTTGACCATGATATAACACAGACACATCACTTTGAACAATATCAATAACAGATGAAACAATATTATCCAAAGTATAAATGCGGGAAGACAGTGTATTTATGCTATTGTCGACTACTGCAAGTACTTTTTCCAAATTTGCTTTGTCAATTTGGCGCAGACGGAACGCTGCTTCCATCTGCAAAAGTTTCCATAATTCATTATAAGCCGCATAGATGAAGCTCTTTGATCTGGGAGTTTTAGGACCCAAGATAGAATCAGCCGAATTGATGTCGCTCGACAAGAGAGACAGGTGTTGTTTCACCAACGACCGAGTGGAGTGTTCCAACCATTGTTGGCACAATTTTCCCACCGAATATGTGGCGACAGAGTGTGAATGTGGGTAACGGGGATCAGGTCTAGTTTGTGTGAAACCGCTCGTTGCGTTATGAAAATGCAGTTGGCAGGGATTAGAACTGGTTTGCCACAACAACCATCCTGAGGGGTCAACATCCGAGATATTGAAACTGTCATTTCGAAACAGAGCTTGTAGTACAACGATGGTATAATTTGTGTGTTTACACCAATTATTATACTCCGCCAATGACGGAATGGATGGGATATTTAGATTTTTGGCAGTAGCCAGGCCAAAACAAGTAGTTTGGTGCACTGTCATTTAAAAATAATATTTGAGTTGGGATTAGGCATGCACGATGCAAAGCTTTCAGTTCCCTGGACCTTCCAAGCTTTAGTGCCCCAAATCGATTTCAAATCAATGGTATTTTCCAGTGATCATAACCCTGTAAGGCCAATTCAGTCCTAAATGAATTTGAATATATTAATTTCGTGTGTGTGAGAATAAATTTAGATTGAGATGGCAATGTCAATTTAAAGAAATAGGATTCTGGATTGGACGTGTTATAATCAATGAAATAGGTAAACTTATTTCTAAGTGTTTTAGAACTCCCCTGTAAGGGAGCTAGACAATGTTCCCACTGCGTGTAATTAAAAACAGATCTTAACGTGTTTGTTTTGTGTAAGAAATGATGGCCAAAGTGTTGATAACAGAATAAATCAGCATAATTGGCAGTATTTAAATACAAATCTTCAGCATCAATAGCAGCATAATACTTTAAATCAGAAAATAATGAATGTACTGCTTATACATCCCAATCATCAGAATGTATATCCTGTGTTACCACATCTCCTAATGAAACGCGAAACACGTATGGTATCTTGAGGACTTCCGTCGGACCATGGATTTCGAAAGCAACCTTATTCCAAACGATGCCATCAGCAACAGGGAAAGCCGAAGTGTTCACAAGGGCTTGATCACGCTTCATGATATGGGACGATGTATGGGGAGCCAGAAATCCATCGACCAACTTTACTGCAGAGCGTTCTGGCAAATAATGACCATTGATGAGCAAGAAAAATACTGTCACAAATCCAATCAACATGAAGAGGAAAATCAGGATAAGCACCAACCAGATGTAGGTCCAGGGTGGGGCCAGGTAAGTCTTTTTGAACCAAGCGATAAAAATACTTGTTTTTGTCGGTGGAGGTGCCACAGAGGAGGACGAGGAGGAAGAGTCATAAAAGACGCTCGTACGGTCCCCAAAATAACCGCTTGCACCCATGTTCATTAACGCTGGTAGCGCAGCATCAGCTTGATGTTGTAAAGGACTGCCCTGTACTTCAATGTGGGACTCATCCGCAGGATAAGCATACTCGACGTCTGCTTTGGAAGAGGACGAAGGCACAACAGGTAAAAGATCAATAATAGTCTCCATTTCACCCTCAACGACACGAGCATTAGTTGAAGGGACAGAAGCCATCGGATTCAAAGAAATAGTGTTGCATAAAACACTAGGAGTCACACTATTCAGAATCGGCCAGATGGTGTATTTTGACATTGTCAACTGAAATGTATCTATTTTCTTTGTGGCCAGGTAAAGGTGGTAGTATCACTGTACGAGTACCCTTCAATCCAAGAACTGGGACTGGTGCACGATAAGAGGGGCCAAATTCTTTTTTGTTCTCCAGCTTTTCTCGTACCAGATCTCCAATCTTGGGAAGCCAGCCGGCGACCGGAATCCGCATCGCTGTGTCATTGGAAAAGAATATATATTCTGTTGTGTAGCTGTCACGGGTCTGTTGTAGGTCCTGTAGCATAGTAGAATGGTCATCTACGTCAAATGTTGCAGCCGCCGCCACAACGTCTAGACCATCAAGGTCTGGCACAAACATTTTAATGCCAAAGAGCATTTTGTATGGGGTCCGTCCACCCACAGATCTTCTTGGGAGATTATTAAGTGCACGTTGTACTCCATGCAAATGGACCAGCCAGTTCCTGCCAGTACCTAAGACTCTAGCTGTCAAAGATTGCTTTAAGTCACGGTTCATTCGCTCCACTATAGAATTGCCCTCGGGCCTGTATGGAGACGAAAACTGCACCAGCACCCCAAAGACTTCATTGCGTCCTTGTACACCTAAGAGGCGAACGCTGGACCCTGGTCAGAATGGAAGGAGCCACAGGCAAACGTCCCGACAAAGACACGCAAATCTATAATAACATTTCGAGCGTCAGCGCTGCGTTGTGGCCAAACCCATAGGAATCTAGTGCACGAATCAACTGCAACAAAAATGTATTTATACGCAGTATCAGAAGTCAATGGACCGCAGTGATCAAGATATACACAGCCAAATGGCTGATTTGATATATATAGCTGTGTTTGTGGTAGTCATGAAACCATAGATGGTTTGATTTGTTGCCATATATCACAAGAAAGCACATAATTACGGGTTGGTTTATATAAACCACGCCACCAATAACGTTGCTGTAAAATAGAAACCGTCGCAGACACTCCGGCATGTGCAGAAGCGATGCCTTCATGTGCGGCTATGATCAAAGGAAGTCTGCGGTCCATGTTGGGAATCAGCCAATCCCCAACTGACGGAATTTTAGCATAAGGAACTTGTTCGGGAGATAAATGATAAGAATACTTTGAAGGGTAGCCCTGCGGGTGAGCAGATCCATCCTTCGTAGCAGCGATAGCTGCCAAAATGTCATTATCTATCTTAGTCATGGATCTCGTAACTGCTGCAATGGAACACGTGGCTACTGCAGATTTGGCTGCCTCGTCAGCCAAAGAATTACCAACAGCAAGTGCTCCCACACGCTGATGGCCAAGAGTATGTATAACCTGTGTGAGTGGCAGACGTTGTTTAAACTCCGCCACTCGAATCCAAAGCATTTTATGCTTTATTGCGCTGCCTTTAGAGTCCCGATAATCATTCTGAGACCAAAAGAATAAGTTGTCATTAAAAGACTTGATACAGTAGTTTGAATCGCACTCAATTAGAGTATTCACATTAGGGTCTGCAAACTCGAGAGCTAGAACAAGAGCACGCAGCTCCGCCAATTGCGCTGTACAGTCCCCGAGTGCCTGTGTATGCACAATGGAAGACTTAAATTCACCATTTACAATTGAACCAGCCACAATAGCGCAAGCTGCTGAATAAGCATGTTTGGACCCGATGGCCGGTTGAGCCGAGCCGTCAGTATAAATTATACATTTATACTCATCCAAAGAAAGCAACGACTACGGAGGAGGATGGACATGTTCTTACTGCAAATACTCCTGTGTCTGAAGAGCAGGATCAAAGATAAACGTGACATCATCCGATGTCAAAGAAGTAGCCCATTGTATCCAACGGGGATGTAAAGCCTTAGAGTTCGGTACACTTGCCTTAGTCACTGCTTCTAAAGCAGGGATAGACGAAACCATAAGAATGCGTTTCCCCTGCACCAGCGAGCGTTCTTTCAGAATTGCCATTTGGACCGCAGTCAAAATCTTTTCAACATTCAAAAATCGCATTTCCGCTGCAGTGTACAAATGTGATTTGTATGCAATAGTATTGTGTCACCTTCGTTGAACGTCAAATATGTGAAACCCACCGTCTCCGGTACAATACGTATGACCAGGTTCTTGAAATTATCACACCTCAACAAGAAGTTAGTCGCTAGCAGATCAGGCTGCAAAGATTGTAGAATAGAGGTATGTTCTGGAAGCCAGCAGGCAAAAGAATATGTAGGTTGTATCAACGCATAGAGCGGTTTGATACGCTGGGCATAATCGGGGATGTATGTCCTTCCGAAATTCAAAATACCCAGCAACGACTGAAGCTTCTTCAGTGTAGACAGAGGTTGCAATTGTGCACATTTCTCCAGAAAGTGTGGGGCTAACCCCCCCCACCTTCATTATTGAGCTCGTAGCCCAAAAAGAGCACCGCAAAACAAGCGATGTGTGATTTAGCAAAATTGAATTTGTATCCCTAGTCTGCAAACGTCAGAATAATTCGGTCGACTCGGACAAGATGCGGTCCGTCAGATAAATATCATCCACGTACGAGAACGCATCTGGATCTATGCTGTGCAACAAAGACACAACACGTGCAGCAAAAGCCCCGGGGCTGTTCTTATTCCCCATAGGCAAATGCGTAAATCTTTTTTGATTTCCGACGGCGCGAAATGCTGTCAAGTCACCGCTCTCAGGAGCCAAGTTATGACTGTAGAAACCATTGGATATATCCAGTGTCGTTTTGTATTTTTTGCGAACAATGCTGTTCACTAGCACAGAGCTGTGAGTGTTCTGTACCGCAAACGTACGATAATGACTATTCAAATTTCGATAATCTAAGACAATGCGATATGAACCGTCCGATTTTGATACAGGAAAAAGAGGATTATTCATCGGTGATGCACAGGATTCAAATGTCACAAACGGGAGTTTTAGCCTCTGGTCTGATTGGATATTTCGGTTGTGGCTGTGGCATAGACCGTAATGGTATCTCAGGCGCCGGTGAATCTCTATCCCAGCCCACTGGATTACGGTACACCGCTGGGGCAAGGGCCATTGCCCACTCAGATGCGTAAGCCTGTTAAGTTTCCTCGGGGACATAGCGTGAAACTCGGAAGTATCACGTCCTCCCCTCTAGAAGCGGCCAGAACAAATGGTGGAGGCCAATCTGCCTCCGCTAATAAAATGTCATACGAGGAGGTGAGATTTTCCCAGAAAACCGCTGTAATTGTATGCTGTATATCACCCTCAATTTGGAAGACAATTTCATACAGTCTATCCGGGGGCGCAACTAGAGTATCTGCTGTCTCTACTGTAATAAACGTATCAGTTGCTCTCACCTCCAGACAGGGACGCAGTGCCTCCCGCACTATGGTAACCTCCGCCGCACTGTTGAGCAGAGTCACTGCCCATGTCCAGTCCAGGAGTAGCGTTCTCACCGTCCGAGGCATACGTCGCTGTTAAAGCAGCAACTTTCTTCTTTTGATACGGGGGTCAAAAACGAGGCAGTCCCTCTTGTTTGGCTTTTACGTCAAACTGTTGAGGTTGATCCCGTCCCTGTTGAGTGGTCGCACCTTTGCCGCGATCCCGGCGCTCCCCACCACTGACTTGAGAGCCCAATGTGTCCTGCAAAGAATGAGAAGAGCGCTGATCAGGGACTTGAAATCTATCAGGAGTCTTAATTTTCGTGCGGTCGCGCCAACCATAAGTACGCTCAGAAGAATCCGGCGTCGGTGAACCAGCACGCGAACCTTGCTTCTGTTGTTGCTGCCCCTGTTTCTTATTTCTCCAGTTCTTTTTAGGAAAGAACGAGCGCCCATCCTTATCAGTCTGGGCTTTTTGTTGAGGTTGAGTTTGATTAAAAGGCTTCATTCCCAGACTATTGCGTCCTAATGTTTTATAAGCTTTAGCAATAATCTTTGGTAATTCGCGCTGTTTGTCTGCGTCAGCAACAGCCTCCAAGCGTTGTGCCACTTGTAAGCTTACAGCTTCACCCTTTACATTAGCAAGGATCATATCGCAAACGATATCGAACACTCCCACCAGTCTCATTCCCAACTCCAGGGCTGCTTCGGCCCCATGCTCATCCTGAACACGTTTTATCACGGAAGGGAGAACAGTCATTGAGGGGATGCCGAAACACATCGAATATACCGCTGCAAACACTCTATCCCAAGTGTTACAATCAGCTGACTCTGGAACAAGGCCTTTCGGCAAGCTCATTGTCAAGATCCTGTGTTTCTCAACAGGAGTGGTATTTGGAAAAACAGCTTCGAGTTGCCCAAATTTTTCAGCAAGCCAATAAGGAAGTTCATCCTTATTTTGCGGATGCTTGCCCATCACCGAATTAATCCTGACAAGACTGATAACTACACCACCGGGTCCCGGTGGTTGTGCAGCAACTCCAGGTGTTCCCACCTGTATGTTGCGTGACATGAACTGTAAAACAGCTCTATGTGCACGTATTAACGAAGTATGCAATACGCGTAACTCTGCGACTGTAACACTAAGATAATTTGGATGCGGGGTATACCCAGCCAAAACGGGCCACGTGGCCCCATCAATCAATAAGGGGCCTAAACTGACCGCTGTCAAAGGGTGAGGAAGGGCGCCATTAAACCATATGGTGTGTTGCGAAGCTGTTAACGGAACTTCAAGAGATCGATAAGGCCGATAACCCCACGGAAGCGCAGTGGCAGTATATTCGTGAAAGAAATGATCAGTTCCATCCACTGCCGGAAAGGTGACCCACGAGTAAAACACCTCGAAGCAATGAGCAGCATTCGCTTCAACAACAAAGATAAGATCAGCGCTGGCATTAGGGACTCCATGTTGAGTCAAATAAGCGGTAACCGGAGCGCGGTTAGGACCCACTATGGCAACCGCCATAATAAAAAAAAATGAGGATAACAACTTACGAGCGGCAGCGCAATAACGGGCAAAAGAAAGAAAAGGACCTTTTAAAATTCAAGCTTGAAAAACCTATAAAATCTCAATATAGGAGGCTACCCCGTCACAACTGTCTCCAGAAACAGGAGTGAGGGGATTGTGGACAAGCACTACTTAGGAGTCTCGCAGATAAGTACCAGACCAAACGTTGGTGGCGCCATTTTGCTGGGATTCTGCACATACACAGAACTATGCGCAGGAAAACAGGACCTCGTGTGTGGGGGCTGAGCCTTCCTACCACCTCAGTACCCAAAATCCCAAAACCGACTAGCTATAGTGTCTCATTCGCTTTCCTACATAATCACGAAGCTACAAATGATTAGACAACCCAGAACACAACACTCCCGACTGTCTCATGAATCGCGGTAGCAAGACGTACCCTTTCGCTCACTCCCTCGTACCTGTCCACAATAAGAATTGACCGAGTCACTGCTATAGTTGAAAATGTTTATTTTAACTATAGTGCTCTATAATGCAGTATATGAGCCACTACCAGCAGCAAAACGCATAAACCTAAAACAGTGAGCATTGTCGCAAGACCATAGATTATAAAGGGGGATGTCATTGTATGCAGACAGTGGATAAAGGACTATAAGGCCTAACCACCCTCCCCACCCTCCCCTTGGTAAGAAGGAGTTCTTTTATATAAAGGAAGATCTCTGGGCTTTGTCGGCAGACCCCCATACCTTGATTCCTAGATGTTTTTTTTACATCATAGTAATGGCATAGCTCTTCTCCCTGGAAAGGTCCCTCTCCCTCTGTGTTAGAACAACATGCATCCCCATAATATCAAAGCACAAGTTTCCAGCAGTAGCAGCTGTGCTAGCATGTTTTGTCTTGGTGCTAGGGACTGACCAGAACAGAATAACAAGGGGCATTGTTTATCGACCTTGCACACCATGTTCAGACTAAACTCCAGGAACAGGCAGAGAACGCAGAAAGCAGACGGTTCTCATGTGAAAGGCACAAACAAAGTCTTGCAAAATAAAGTCTATAGTAAGTAACGTGCGCAAAAGCTGCATCACGCCAGCAGAGCTCATGCTAACTTAGCAATGTCGACAATGACCCTAACGGCCATATGACAGTTCCAGGAGCAGACAGGATCATTACCAGCTAGTCCTCCTCTCCTGACCCACTCTGTGAGCTAATTCAGTTTCCCATCAAGGGAGCACATGGCCCCTGGAAGGGAGGGTTTCTCACATTTGAAGACCAACAGGGCCCTGCAGATCGTAGAAATAGGTTTTGCCCTCCCTTTGCAACATCTTCCACACCATTTCTACTGTCTTTTCCTTCCAGATAGACGAATACAATCTAAAAAGGTGCTGTGGAGCTAGTCTCAGAACAGGAGCATGGGTTTGGATGTTACCTCCTTTACTTCCTTGTGCCAGAGAAAGACGGCAGGCTCCACCCCCTTGTCAACCTCAGTATCTTGAATGTTTCTCCGCAAGGAGAAATTCATGGTCTCTTGTACATGTTTTTCTTTCTCTGCAACTTGGAGACTGAATGGTATCCTTCAACTTGCAGAACACATATTTTCATGTTCTTATCCTACAGTTGCACAGAGATATCTGTGCTTTTAGAAGGCTCCACCCACTACCAAAATGCAATGCTTCTGTTCGGCTTGTCATGGGCAGCTCATGTCTTCAGCAAGGTGATGCCGGCCGTCACTGCTCATCCGTTCAGGACAGCAATGTCAGTATTCCTGTACCTGATTGGGTGCTGAAGACTGATTAGCCACAGCGAACGTTGGGCCATCTGTTGTTACTGTGACCCTACTGTTCAGCTCACTGGGAGCTCTCACAGCACCCTCTGTGCCTGCATGCTGTTTTGAACAACACATCTCTGTGTGGAGAGGTGTGGTGCAGCGGCCAGGGCAGCTGACTTCGGCAGCTGACTTCGGAGCACAGGGCTCACGGTTCGATCCCCGGCTCCGGTGGCAGATCAGCTCAGCACCATGTGACTCTGGGCAATAGCTCACTTAATTTCCACGACGGCCCCCAGCGCCTTGAGACCCGTAAGGGTGAGTAGTTCGCGCTTTACAAATACCGGATTATTATTATTATTATCTCTCAGATCCTTCCCAACTTTTCTTCGGATTCAGGCCATTCGGGTCTGATTCCTGTGTTTCGGGAGGGGGCTCTCATTCCATTCCTGTCAGCTCTTCACCTATTATGTCTATTGGATTTCTTGCATCCATGGTTTCTCACACACATTGGCACATTCCTGCCCTCTAGTGGTGCCGTCGTTTTTTGTGGTTCCAGCATTGGGAGGACTCTGACAGACTGCATTAGAATCGCTCTCAAAGCAGCAACAAATCTTCAGTGGTAGTCATAGGGGAGCATCTCAATTGTGGGATGCCCTTCTACCCTCCACCAGCAGCAGCCACAGTGGTGGTGACGGATGCCTCCACTTAGGGGTGGGGGGGGGGGCACACCTTTAGGATCTGGAAATCGGAAGCCTCTTATCAGTGAAGAAGGCGGGGCTATCATCAACCTACTCGAACTACGATTGGAACTAAAGACACTTACCCTTCATCCACAGTCGATCTGTACAACTGGACGGTGATGTGGTATGTTAACAACAGGACAAAGAAGCTCTCATCTGTGGTGGGAAGTACTGAAACTGTTTGGGCTGAGGTTCACAGAATCTGGCTGGTGGGCAACCATTTAGAAGGCTGCTTGAATATGGGGGACAACATCCTGAGTCAGCGTTATCTTGCCAACCACGGCTGACATCTGCAACTGGAGGTGAAACATTCCTTCTTTGTCCTCTTGGGAGCTTTTCTGGTGGACCTCTTCACCCCCAGAAAATAATACATTGCTTGCTGTTCTGCATTTTCCAGTTTCTGCTTCATGGAGTCCTGGGAGATGTGGTCCCTTTCACCTATGATTTTCTCCTGCACTCTGCACTATGCACTATGCATTCCCTTCTGTACCTCTGATTCCTCGGGTGATGAGGAAGCGTCGCCATGAGCGGACTCTTCTGATTCCGATTCTAACAAGCTGATTACTATGCAGATTAGTTATGCCTCTCTTTGTGTCCTCCTCTTCTCCTCCTTCTCAGCGTGGACCTCATCTCACAGTCGGAGGGACATATCCTGCTCCCCAACCTGCACCTTCATGCCTGGAGATTGAGCTCGGCCATATGAGTTATTTCCATCTAACTTCGTAGGTGGTGGTCTTCATTATGTCAGTGCACCGCCCCTCTATATAACTTGTCTGTGCCAGACAGTTGATCCACTTTGTTTCTTGGTGCATGTGGAGATCAGTCAGTCCTCTGGTGTTTATCTGTTGGATGTCTTGCTTTCGTTAGCGCCACAGTGTTATGCACTTGGCACAATTAAGGGCTGTGTTTAGGCTTTTTCAATCTTTATATGCCTACTGGACCAACCTTCACTGTATATGTCCCCAGATGTCTCTAGTTTTCTTATGTGGAGAACATAATTCAATAATGATTCATTATGCTTCAGTTAGACCTTTGTTTCTAATGGAAGCTCAGTGTGAGCCCATGCATATCTGCCAGTTGTGGCTGATGACAATGAAAAGTGTTTCCTGTTTGCAGGCACATTGGCTCCGTGCCTGAGCGATCTGCTGGCTTTGTCCGAGCTCTATTCAGATCCTTCTTCAAGACAATCTCTTTATCGAAAAAAATCATAATTTTATCCGCAAGGTGTTGACCTATTCCACATTGTCCAGTCTTCATTGCCTTCCCTACATTTTAATTTCTGTCTTTTTCTACCAAGGAAGAGGAGAGGCTGGATTGTTTAGATATCCAACTCGTCCTAGGTTGTGTGTGTACCAAACAACTTCAAGGCTGCTCAGAAGAGAAATTTGACGATATGGATTGTACTGTGCATTAAGATCTGCTATGCCCAGGCAAAAAAGGAACCACCAGAAGGAGCCTATTCCATCAGGGTACAAGCAGTTTCTTCAGCCTTATCCAGAGCTGTGCCTATTTCAAATTTATCCTTAGCAGCAATGTGGACTTCTGGTCACACATTCGCTGAGCATTACTGCTTTGAATCATAAGTCTGAAGGAAAGGCCATCTTGTATATTCTGTGCTGTAGGAAATTCTGGTGCAACCATTCCCTCAGACCCACCAGCTAGGATGGACATCGCTGTGGTTTTTATTCAGTAAAGAAGTGGAGAGGTGTGGTGCAGCGGCCAGGGCAGCTGACTTTGGAGCACAGGGCTCACGGTTCGATCCCCGGCTCCGGCGACAGCTCAGGTCAGCACCATGCGACTCTGGGCAATAGCTCACTTAATTTCCACGACGGCCCCCAGCGCCTTGAGACCCGTAAGGGTGAGTAGTTCGCGCTTTACAAATACGGATTTACATTTTACAAATACGGATTTATTTACAATGATCTTCTTGGTAGATGCTCCACCTACCTCCAGATTATTAATCAATCCCAACGAAATCCCATTCTGAGTAATGGTCATAAATATCATGTTAATAAGGTTCCAATTTAGATTGATGCATCGCGTAACTATTGGTCAAAATTCTGTTACCCTTGTCTCTGCCTATTAGTACTATGGATGAGGAACGATAGGGCTCCATCGATAATATATCTATCCATCAGTTGTTAACAACAGTAAGGCAACTCCAGTCGACTAAAAATGCAAATACAAGGGAACCTTCTGTGCAGGTTGTTGGCCAGTTAACCCCACCGCCTCCACTACCATCTCCGGTTGGTATGTCTGTGGTCCAAAAACACTAACTCCATCCTAATACAATCTATTCCGTCCATAAAATCCCTGCGAATGGATTTAGCTCTCTGACCGGTGCCGGTTCTTTGTCCAAATCTAATCTCGCCCTTCAAAACTTTGTCAGGGCATTAAATTATTTATCCGACAGCGTGACCTGGAGTCCTGAGCGGGTCGAAGGGGGACGGTGTAACATGCCTACCCTATATCAAAACAGGAGGTACAATAGGAGATATAATCCTGCTGTGAATAGAATCTCAATGTCCCAAAACTCCATTCCTCATTTGGTAGGCATGAATCTGAGGACTCCCTCATCAATAAGGTAACTCACTGGATTAGGTATGTCAGGGGTTGTCGCTCTGTGATCGGAGAAGACATTCTTAGTGCACTGAGGTGTCCAACCACAAATTCACTCCATGATGTGATTGAGCTGACATTGAGAGATGGGAGGATGGGGAATAATCTGGTTGCCCTTGATGCTAGGTGCTGCCCACCCAATAATTCAAATATACAGTTTAAATACTGCAGATCGGGAATCAATTTGCCCATTGGGGTCCCATGAGGAGGAAGGCAGTTATCACCCCTGAGGGATGTGGACTGACTTGGGGTACCATCCAGAACTGCATCCCTTTCGATTCATACAATATTTGAGGATCCAGCCAGGCTTGGGTCCACGAGTGTTTTAATTCCACATAATGATGTGAATACCCCAGTCATTGAATCTGAATTTGGTAACTCTTTGGGAACACCCTGCCTTAATGCTAATGGAGCGGTTGTAGTTACTCCTCCGTTCATGGAGAGCACTAATATCCAAGATATCATTCGTGGCTACGGACACTTGCTCAATGTGGGATCCTTAATGCACACAACCTGTCAAATTAAGGGGTCTGTGCCTTTAGCAAGGCCCTTTGCTGCTGAAGCTCCTATTCACCCTGTTCCAAACAACCCTAAGTGGGGATCAAGCACTACTGAATTTATTCGTGTGGTTGTCGACAAACATGAGGTGGAGGCCTTTACTAGTACCAAAGTGGAAGACCTTTCTTTGAATTCTAGTTTGTCTATCTTATCTTGGAACTTGGCAGGGATTTACCCTCAACTCTCTGACCCCGGGTGGCTTACGTTTATTAACGATAATGATATCTGTATCTTCCAGGAGACCTGGGCTACTGATAGGGTATTCATCAGTGGTTATACAACATACAGCATCAAGGCATTAGCCACAAGGATCACATGGAGGGCAAGTGGTGGTTTACCCATTTTTGTGAAAAATTCTATCGCATGCGCCCATAAACAGCTGCAAAACAATTCACAGGACCTAATGGGGATTCAGACTTTTTTCTTGTCTGGGCTAATTTTAACTATCTTTAATGTCTGTTAGGTCTGTTTCCTCAGGGAACGACTCACCCACATTATCTATGCTGGATGATCTGGTTGGTACCTACTAGCCACAGATTAGGGTTCTGGTAGCTGGGGACTTTAATACCACGTTTGAACCTTCCCTGTTACTCAACCCTCTGATTGAGGATGAAGACGGGTTTTGGGGAGTTCCTAACCTAACAAGCAAAGCAGGAGGCTCACGTAACACCAATGTAGCCTTCCAGCCTATTTCCCTGGTTGTGGGGAGGAATCTAAGGGCATGTAATGGCAGGACACGTTCAGACCTTGACAGGCAGGCCACCTTCAAGAGAGGCCCTAGTTCTAGTGTCATCACCTATCCTGATGGATGTCAGATTGTGGCCACTGGTGAGTGATTTGATGACCACAGTTCAGTTAGACAGTGACCACAATCCCCTCCTTCTTTCCATGGAAGGTACCCCCCTTAGCAGAGGTTTGTCAGGTAGCCGCTCAACTACCAAGAACCACTAGTGGCTAGCAATATCAGAAGAGTTTCCTGGCCTAAGATCCAGAAAAATATTATACGTCAAGCCAAGATCTATGAACTGTTTGTGCGTTACTTTTCCAACATTGATACAGCTGCTTTCTCACCTGATCTAATATTAACAGCCCATGGAGGTTTTTTTGAGGAGTTGAAAGATGTATTTTTATCACAATTCTCCGAGAAGAAACCCATTGAGGGGAAGAAATGTTCCTGGTATAACCATGAGTGTAAACAAGAAAAACTTAATTTAAGACTGGCTATTCAGGAGGGTTATCACCTTGCTGTGGCTCAAGCATGTTACAGGTATAAAATAGCCCTAGCACAGGACAAGCGTGACTGGGTCGATAAGAGTTGGCAGGATCTACTGTTTGCTGCCAGATGTAAGGACAACCGCGCTTTCTGGTACATTATAGCACATGGGAGCCTGGACGGTGTCACAACACCCGATTATTTTATTTAACCCGAGAAGTGGGTTGACCATTTCACCACGCTCTATGATAAGAGGGAAGCTATCATCCCTGCAGGTGGTACTGATAGTATGTCCAATCGTGAATCTATTGAAACATGGAGTGGTGATGGCAATGGTGGACCCCTCTTTAGTCTTGAGGATACTCTTACAGCCATTGACAGAATGAAAACAGCAAAAGCCCCTGGGCCTGATAAGATACCGGGTGACTTGTACAAGTCAGAGCAGTTAGTTCGGGCCCCCTATATAAATCTCTTGTCTAACGCTGTTGCTGATGGGGGAGAAATACCTGAAACCTGGAGAGTGGCGGAAATAATAACCATACACAAGAAAAGTGCCATCAAACTATAGACCGAGTAGTCTAATAGATAACACGCACAAAATCTTTGCCAGACAAGTCTTGGACAAATTGCTAATTTGGATAGATGACAACGAGATCCTGTCATCCTACCAAGCAGGATTTTGCACTAAAACTAGCACATGCGACCAGGTATTTAGGTTTATTTAACTCATTTGGAAATACATACTATTAAATATGCAAAAATTGTTCGTAGCTTTTGTCGACCTTCGAGCTGCATTTGATCTTGTACCCCGGGAAACGCTATGGCAAGTTTTATTAGGGATGGAAGCCCCCGCTTACCTTGTAAATTTGCTTGTGAGGTTGCACGAGGATAACCATGCGCAGGTTAGGTAGGGGAGATCCGGCAAATTAAATACCAAGATTCCTATTCGGCCTGGGGTACGCCAAGGTTGCATGCTTGCACCTACATTGTTCTCCCTCTATTTAAATAAGGTAGTCAACGAACTGCAGGATTGTGAAAATGATTCTCCTTTGCTAAATGTTAAGAAAACACCAATTCTGCTGTTGGCTGATGACTCTACTTATTTCCAGGACCCCAATGGGACTCCGGAAGCTAATTGACAAATTCTTGGCATTTTGTGAGATCAGGGGCCTGTAATTAAATGTGGATAAAACCAAGTACATTGCATTTGGAGAGAAAGGGTAAAATAAGACCAGTGAAGATAGCGGGAAAACCCCTTGAGAGGGTGACCAAGTTTGAGTAAGGCTAACAGAAACCCTGGGCTGGGATCTCCAGCTTGAGAAAAGTTACCTAACGTTGTCATAAATCCAAACCCATACTCCGATTTCATAAACAGGCTTTGTCCCGGTCGATTACCCACGCTCTGGAAGTTTAACGGATGAAAGCCCAAAAGGCAGTCCTCTATTGTGCAGAACTCTGGGGTCACTTTGACATGCATAAATTTGCGGTGAGCGAAAACCTATTTGCCAGATCCCTTGTTTCTGTCCCAGCTAGTACTCCACTGACTCCGTTGTTTTTCGACCTAGGGATGAAAAGAATTGGAGATGTGGCCGCAATAAACCCATTGATCTACTGCCTGCGATTATGGGCCACCCCCGAGTTAGAAGAATACTGTGAATCATTGAAAGAAGTTCTAAAGTTAAGTCGTGCCAAACTGATTCCTTGGCTACTCCATGTTCAGTTTTGGTGTAGATCATTGGGATTGATCCATCTCTCGGACTGCCCAGAGTGCATTAGCAAAAAAGATATAGTCATTGTGAAAGCTATGTCCTGGGCTTTTGTGGAGGAACGGTATGTCACAAATAGAAATGTGGGGCGTCTAACCACTGAGTATTTAAGTTTTAAGCCTTTTCCTAAGTTTCAGTCCTTTTATGATCTGATTACACCACCTGTGGCAAAGTCTCCATGTGAGATTTCGACTAGGTTGCTTACCTTTAAGGTCATTTAATACATGGGCCACCAATTCAGACTCCACTACATGTCCAGCCTGTGGTTATGTTCTTGAGACTGTTGAACATATTTTATTTTCCTGTACTGAATATCACTTCCTCCGCAGAAAGTGGAGTCGCCCTGTTTGTTGTAACTTGGGAATCAGACGCTATTGGGTTGCACTGAGGATACTAAAATTCGATACTACAACACCCATTGTTTTTGCTGTAAGTAAGTTTTTGATGCGCGTCTGGTTTAGGTGAAAGAAGTTTGTCCCAGGTTGCCCAAGAGGTTCCTGCATTACCTGAGTTGTAATCATGGTCAGGATAAAGTAAATGCGAATGTTATTGCTGGAATTTTTATCTAGGATTGTTTGACTATTTGAGGCACCCAGCACTTTATGGATATGACAGATGTTACAGACATGATTTTTTTTATGGGAGTATAATTCGGGCTATTTTTTGTTTTTTATTTATTGTGCATGGTTTGAACTAAGTGAAAGAAATTTTAAAAATACGGAAACAGTCATGAATTTTAAAATTATGATACACATTGATTATGTGGACTTGATAACTTCCGGTACAAGCCGCTCTGAGTTCACTGACACAACAGAGGCCAATGTATATGATCAATTGTTCATCCCACTGAATCTGGCATTGTGTATTTATTATAGCTGCTATATTTTTTATGTACTGTATGTATTTATTGCTATGCATTTAATGGTCGCATAACTGAAATTAAGTTGGAGTGGTAACCGGGGGTGGTACATGACACTGCAATGAGCCAAAGGATAAAGGGCAAAAGACAAAATGATCAAACTTCGATGTAGAATAAGGAGTGAAAGACAGATTAGGAGTAGTATAAACAATGAGTTTCACATGAAGTAATCCACAATCTTAATTAGACCAGCATTTGTTTTTATTTATCTACAACATTGGACCCCGTGGACAGATTAGCATGAAGCTTGGCAGTCGATGAACCTTGTTAAGTTTCTGCATGCCAGGTTTTGTGAAGAACCGTCCACATAAAGTTAATTAGAAGGGGGGGGGGGGTGAGAAAATGAGTCATTTCCCATTTTACCTTCCTTGGGAAGGTTTACTGTCATCAACAGCCCGAATGGCTGAAAGGATTTACATCAAATGTTTTATGAAAAAAGAACTTTAGTCAGTAAGGGTGCTTTTTTGGTTTGATTCAAATAGGTTCAATATTGGCATTTATACAATATGATGAGTGGTACTTAAAGGGTTTATTTATTTATGCCTACTACCTCTCCTAGGGTATAGGCCATCAACCAGGACTACCCAGCCATATCTATCCTTGGCTTTTCTTTCAGTCGGACTTCAGGTGTAATCCATCTCCTTCCAGTCCGCCTCGAGGCCTCCGCCAGCTGTTCCTTGACCTTCCTCTTTTCCTTTTCAAAGTTTTAACACTTTGGTATATATCTGCTTTTAAACTTGTGAGTTAATCCTGTCAATCACTTTTTCAATTTTTACTTTTTTTTGGCCATACAGAAACTCAAGAATCAGATCAGACTTGCAAGTTGCATGCTGTGAAAAAAAATGACACGTCCATCGGTGACTAGCCCCTGAGCAGTGGTCATGGGTACGCAGATGTGTAGGAAATCCAAAGTATTCCTAAAAAAAAACTCTATGGCACAGAAGTCGAAGGCGATTGATACGCTATCCACCCATGATTTTAGTTGCTGGATTTTATGGCCATTTTGTACCTGAATCCCAAACAAGTGTCTGACTTTACTTGGAAGGTCCTGAATGCAAAGCCTGGTGAGAAGCGGGCTCTGCAGGTAAAACCCATGTTCTGGCCTCAGACAGCTCAAGTACCTGCAAAAGCAATCTTTCAGGATGCGTCAAAGTGCAAGAAATACTTCAGCTGCTCCAAGATAGTGAGAACATAGCCTCGCTGGGTTTTCAGAAAGCAATTTTTCACATCCTGGTACCTCCCAATCAATGTAAATTCTTGTTATTCGAAGTAGCTGGATGCTACTATTTGTACAAGGTGTTAAGATATGGCCTCAATCCAGCTCAGAACATTTTTACATTCTATGGCCCCTGTAACAGCCTTAAAAAAAAAAAAAAAAGATTTTTCTTAACTTTGACAACTTCGGCATGTTGTCACAAACCACAATGTCATCAATAGCTGAATATCCAAATCTTTTTCAAATTCTGGGTATCATGGGCAACACATCTTAGTCTCATTCAAAACCTACTAAGTGCCTCCAGTTTCCAGGAGTGATCCTGGATATAGTTGTAGGAAAAGATTTCTTATCACAGGAAAGAATTCAAAAGTTATGATGACTAGTATGGTAACATGGTCTGAAAATAGTGATAGTTTGCCCCTTCAAATCACTCTTTAAGATGCCGGTTTGGCTACTGCAGCACAAAGATGCACCATTTGCAAGCACTTCATGCTCTGTGGCTTCAGAAGTCAGGACTGTGTGTGGACTGTATCCAAATCACTTCCAGAATCAAAATTATACTGCAATGGCAAACAAATATCATTCAGCATACCAGTGAACCTGCCTGTCTGAACCAGCACTTTCTGGTTGGCTGAAGAGATGTCTACAGCCAGGCAGAGCCTACCGCTCCCGTCAAGGGGGGAAGCGGGTGATTACACTTGTGGAAATGTGCTTTTTGATGAGCACACCGGTGCAGGGGTCACCCTTCTCTTGTCCATGGGTCCTGTGGTAAATTAAATTTACTTATTACCTCATTTCTGAATTTCTATGCTTAATAAATCATAATTTCTTGTCAATGCAAAGCGAGGAGTCCGTGGTGCTCAAATGAAGGAGGAGAAGACCAATAACTCGAGTTAAAGGGAGCGCTTCCAGCACCAAGCGGGCACAGGAGCAATCTCTCAAGTCCCTCTCTTTAAGTGGGGGTCTTTATTTTCAACAGCAGAATATTTATACAGTCTTGGTCACGAGGCAAAATAGAGGAACAAACAGGTCGTGGCAGATAGAGGAACAAAGAT
Organism: Calotriton arnoldi; assembly: GCA_963921515.1. Classification (NCBI taxonomy): domain Eukaryota; kingdom Metazoa; phylum Chordata; class Amphibia; order Caudata; family Salamandridae; genus Calotriton; species Calotriton arnoldi. The sequence continues at coordinate 3,090,879 of CAWUFW010000597.1, read as the reverse complement.
TCAGCAAGAGGAGCAGAGTGTGAAGAAATGGGGGCGTGTCTTAGGCTTCGTGAGGGGACTTGCGATGTGAAATAGTCTGACAGTTGGAAGGGGAAGGCTTCCTCATTTGGGGGTTTGTGCTCGTGCTTCATGTCAGAAACATGAACCATCTCTGCGGGGGAGCAGGAACTCATGTACTGGTTTCCCGGACTTGGCAGAAACCACAGAGACAGATGGTGAAAATGAGGAAAAGCCAGGTGCAGGGGTGTCGTGCTCGTGCTCGGGGTCTTGGGACACCAAAGGGTGAATTAAAAACAAAATGGTGCCGGCTTTTAATGTGGGCAATTATTAATCGCGCAAAGGGGATCGCGCAAAGGGGCATAATTAGATCGCGCAGAGGGCAGCGAAGGGGCATAATTATAGATTTTATTTCCACATTCCCTCCTTGCCCCAGAGTGTACCTACATTATATCTCAATTTGCATGAGATCATTTATACATTCTTGTAACATGATTCTTTCCCTTTCTCTCTGCTGGACAAGTGGTTTAGGAATGCATTTTGCAGCGCATAGACCGCATAGGGCAGGACCACATTGGATGCAAAGGCAGCATCCAGTTATTATCAGGAATATTATGCCTGCTGCTGACAGCAGTTGCCATCCCCAGGACGATATTATCTTCCAGAACCAGTCAGACCACGTCCAAGTGCCAGGTTCTTGATGTAAACTTACGGCTATCTTGTGTAATTTTGTTATGGCCGTGTATACAGATGGGGAATTATCAGGAATAAATATACAGCAGCTAGAGCCTATAATTTTACAGGCTCCGCCTCTGTCAGCCAAGATGATGTCAAGGACAAGGCGATTTTGGAGAGTAACCAATCGTATGGCAGACTGCTCCTGGGTTAAGCTCCCCAGGGCAGACGCCGTCTGGTTTACTACAGCCTCTAAGGTCCTTGTCAACCTGCGTATAAGCTTGCTGTTCTGTACAGGGCCAACAAAGAAGAAGAACCCTTTGTTAAAATCTGTATACTGTTCCCATGAGGTTTCCGTTTGGTCAACCAAGGAGGTATCGATCGTTCTTTTATGTCTGACATGGGGCACTAGGAGGTCTCTGTGGTAAGTGGATGGGACCACAAAGACAGGGGGTAACAGGAATGCTATATAGCAAGTTCCCCCCAGTTCAAGGGCAGCTGCACATAGGCCGTTTGGCCACAGATGAAATAAGTATGGCGAGATGCTAGAAATGAGGACTTTCCTCTGTCTTCAAAACTTATAGTGGTATGACAGTCACTGTGTCCTAATGGAACAGAGCCATTTTTCTGGATGCACAGGTGTCCTTTTACTGGTGAGACCGAGATGGAAGGGGAACCAGCATTCTTTTTAGGTTTGGTATTTAACATCTTGTAGGACATGGTCATGTTCCCTTGCTTGTATTCTTCACTTTCTAGGACTGTACCGGTCGCCTGAGGATCTCCCTCCTTATTAGGGTAACAGGCAGTATTGAGTACCTTGTTTAAATCCCCCCAAGGCCACCCATTCTTGCATGAATTATTTCCGTCAGGGCAGGAGGTGGGGGTAGTAGCGTCAGCTGTTATTAGGGCGAACCAGGCTTCACAAGTTCCATTATAAGAGAATGGGAAAGAAAAAAGAGGCATCCCTCCCTTTTTCTGATGAGGTGGGATGCGGCCACATATCCAACAATTGGTGCTATTACTGGCTTGCTGAGTGTGGTGTAGCATCTGTATGAAGGTATTGTTTCGCAAGGCTAGTCTATGGGCTTGTTCATGAGGGGGTAGGTCGTGATAGGTGTGTTCCTGAGTGCTGTTGGGTGTATGAGAGGTGTGTTGTGTTGGGGGAAAAACAGTGTGGAGAATCCAACCAAGACACGTCATAACTGCCATGAGGAAAAATAATACTGTCAAACATATAATAGGACCATTATGTCTTTTTCTAGAGTTCATTTTTTTTTTTTTTCCTCCCACATAGTCAAGGTGTTAAAATCCATTCCCATGCTCCAACCGCTTCACCACTGGACCGACGCCCAATGGACTTAATTAGCCAGAGTCCGAATGGCAGACCTTAACTTTGATTTGTAATCCTGTTGTGGGGTTAGTTCCAAAGGCAATAAAGATTGTTCAGTCACAATGTCAGTGGGATTGGCAGGGCCATCAGCAACAGTGTCTTTTTGTCCAAAATGTTTCCGGCAGTGGCTTGCGTGGAGCCAGCCCTTCCTGCCCTCGACCTTCACTGCTGTCCGTGTTGTTAGTAGTACGAGTCTTGGCTTCTTCCACCTGGGCTGGAGGGGACTGGTCCGGTCGAAGTTCCTCACGAGGACCCAGTCCCCGGGTCGGATGGCGTGTTCTTCCGGGTTGGTTTTGTCAGGGAAGGTGGCAGCAACCTGAGAACGACAAGATTGGAGTGCAGACATCAAGGAAGCCAGGTAGTCAGTCAGCATAGTACTGTCAACATCAGTTATTCTTTTAGGCCTTGGCGTACCCCACATATTTGGTGGTCTGCCAAAGACCACTTCATATGGAGATAAGGCAGTTCTGGAATTGGCTACCATACGCATGTAGAAGAGGGCAACCGGTAAGGCTACCATCCAGTCCACGCCTTTGTCAGTGCATATCTTGGCCAATTTTGTCTTCAAAGTTTGGTTGTGCCTTTCTACTAGACCTGCTGCATGAGGATGTCTTACACAGTGAAACTTCCAAGTGTACCCTAACAGAAGAGACACTTGCTTCATGAGTTCAGAGGAAAAAGGTTGGCCGTTATCTGAGTAGATGACACGGGGCAACCCATACCTCGGAAAAACTCTCTAACTAATTGTTTAGCAGTTGTCGTTGCAGTGTAATCTGGGACGGGATAGGCTTCTGTCCATCTGGTCAGAGCACACACTACAACTAGCACATACTTGTGACCTTCTACATCTCTCCATCTGGATATAGTCCATCTGGAGAACTTCAAATGGATGGTCAGGGGGTTGGAATCCTCCCTGTTCCACCTTTGTGCCATTTCCTGGGTTGAACTGATTACAAATCATGCACGTTTTAACTTTTTGTTTGGCTGCAGCTCTCAAATGTTTGTTGTGCCATATATTCTGTATGCTGTCTAACATTGCTTTTTCTCCCAGATGTGCTGGTCCATGTATGGTGTTTACCATAACTTGTACCATGGCATCCGGTAGAAACCATACTGCTCTTTCAGGTGTCATCCAGCCTTGATCTGTAAGGACCCCTCCTTTTTCCTTCCATTCTAGCAGTTCCTGTGGTGTGGCGTGACTTTGGACATCCTGGATGTCAGAAAAGGGGTCTTGTATTGTATATTGGCGGTGTGGTATACTTAATTCTGTGTTTGCTGCTAACTTGGCTGCACTGTCTGCAGAATCATTTCCTTTTGATATTTCATCTGTTCCTTTTGTGTGCGCTTTACATTTTAGCACTGCGATTTTCTCTGGTAACTGACTGGCCTCTAAGAGGGCAGTGATGAGTGTAGCATGCTGTATTCTGAACCCATGTGATGTGAGAAATCCTCTCTCTTTCCATAATGTACCGAAGTTGTGTACAACTCCAAAGGCATATTGTGAATCAGTGTAGATGTTAACTGACTTTCCTTTTGCTAAGTGACATGCTCGTGTTAGGGCTATGAGTTCTGCTGCCTGTGCCGACAGTATCTCTATCTTGTGTGCTTCTAAAGTGTCTGTACCATTTGTGACGGCATAGGCTGCTGCTAATTCTCCTGTGGGGAGTCTCATACATGAACCATCAACAAAGAGTGTCATTTCTGCCTTAGCAAGGGGAGTATCTTGTAAATCTGGTCTTAGTTTGGTCACTAAATCAATTATGTCAATACAATCGTGAATTTCTTCAGTAGGAGAGGTCAGTGGCAACAGTGTTGCTGGGTTTAAAATGTTGCAGCGTCTAATCTCAATGTGTGGCTGAAAAAGTGTCATCTCATATCCGGTGAGTCTGGCTATTGTCAGATGCTGTGTTTGTGTTCTGTTTAACAGAAGTTCTACAGCGTGTGGGACCTGAACTATCAGATGATGTCCCAATACAATAGAATCGCTTTGTCTAATAGCTTGTGCAGTAGCTGCTAATGCTTTCATCTTTGTGTCTTTCATGCGTTTCTTATCATTTTCTTCTTCATCCCTAATGCGATTCTGGTGATATTGTAGCATTTGTAACACCTGTGGAGGTGTATGTGCTTGCCAGGTACTTTCTACTTTTAGTACTCTGTCCTTAATGGCTGGCAAGGCGTTATCTACTAATTTGGAAACAAACAGATGCGGGTAAGCTTCACTTGTTGGCGTAAGGCCGCTATTTACCGCAAAACACTTTTCAAGTCTAGTGTAATAATCTCCTATGTCTTCACCATGTTTCTGTTTGCAGGAGGAAATGGCATCCCAGTCCTCCTTTTTCACTGTTAGTAACTGTGGTAGCACCTTTAAAATAGTGCCAGGAAGTGCTTTTAGTTTGTCTCCTATACCTTGACCTGCTACTCTAGTATTTTCGTCATTCTGAAGTTCAGTCCATTTAATGTGTTCACCTGCTACTTCCCAATCTTTTTCTCTTAGTTTGTCATATATACCTGATGGCAACAATAATTTCAGAATTGCTGTGATATCAGAAAGAGTATATGTTCCCATCATTAATACATCTCCTAATTCCTTAAAGAATCCAGCAGGATCCTTTGAGTGGGAGGGAACCATCTCTTTCATCCTTAGTAACTCAAGTTTTGTCAAGGGTACATAAATGAAGACGCGTTGTAGCGCGCCATTCGTGTCAGCTCTGGGGTGGACCTCTCTCATGGGGAACTGGCGTGTTTGAGGAAGTCTATTAGTTGATCCACACGTATTATGGGGAGATCTATATCCAGTCACTTTCTGGTATTTCTGTCTAAAATCTATAAATGTGTTAAGAAAAACTGAACTATTGTGGAGGAACATGTTATCAGCGCAGTCAGACAGAAAATCTTCGAGTCTTGGATCATGTTTAAAATGAGTGTCATTGAGTGTGATGAGATGTTGTACCATGTAGAGACTTGCTAATCTTTGGTGTGAGCGTGGTAATGCTAGAAAAAGCTGGGCTATGAGATCATTGTCATATATCTTATATTGAGAGACCCATAGGGTCGCAGTTCAGGCTATTTCCTCCTCCTCCGGTGTAAGCGGAGGTTCCTGGTCTAACCAGTAGTCTAATGCATTGGATGTATTTTCAAATAACTCATCTGGAGATGACCGTTCAGAGTGACCTTGGAGGAATGTAGGCGGGGGTGTTCGTGAATTAGGGGCGGAAGAACGAACGGGTAGGACTTTTTCAGTAGGTTCAGTAATTTCCTCCTCAAGTTTCTTATTCTCTTCATTTGTTTGCAAGTTTTGCAGAATACGGGTCACATTACGGGTGAACCTGTCTAGTGCATCATTTATAAGTTCTAGACTAGTGTGGTCGGATGCGGAATCTAATAAGTCAAAAAGTGAAACTGGTACATTTCTTTCCTCTGCTTGTATGTGTTTTATGAAACAGCAAAGGAGGAACCTATACATGTGCATTTTTACAGGGTGTGATCTTCTTGTAGTCATAGCGTTAATGGCTCGTGAGTTCTCTCCAGTACGAAGAAACTCAGAGGCCGCTTGAAGAAACGTGTCAATTGCTGGTAGATGTCTTATTTCTTCCCAGGAGTCATGAAGTATTTTACTTATTCGGCCCGCCTCCCCTGTGTCGCTCGGAGTCGGGTCATAGGGGCAGTCGGGAATTGTTTTACCTGGGTCTGGACCTACGGCACCCCCTTCTGGAGTGAGAGGTGGTGCGTTATGTTGTGAAAGGGGTGGCGGAGGCAGAGGGTGTTGAATGACTGGAACTTCATAGGGTGGTGGAGTATCTAAGAGAAAATTAGTAAAAGTATCCTCTGGTGGTGGGGCTGTAGGCTGTGCTGATGCAATGTTAAGGTTTTCAGGTGCAGATGGCAATACAGGATAAAAACCAGTAGAAATGGCTGATTGTTCCCTTTTATTCCTTTCACTAACTACTTCTTTCCCTATTTCTTGTAACTGTTCTTTCTTGGCCTGCTCTGACATTCTCTTACCCTTTTCAACTTTATGCAATTCCTTCTGTTGCCTCCTATGGGCTTCTTTTCTCCATAATTCTACTGAGTCACTCTGTGACTGGCGGACTCTCTTTTTCTTCCATAACTGTTCCTCTAATTTCATAATACACTCCGTATCAAAACTACCATTTTCAGGCCATCTATATCTGAGTTCTAGGTCTTTAGTATATTCTACCCATAGATCACAATAAATAAGTGCACCGACACCATGTTTTGTATACATGAAGTGTCCTGGAGTATCCCGAGGAGGAAGGGGAATTTCCTTCTCAAGAATACTCTTTGGTTGCCATCTTACGTATTTTCGAGAAAATAGGCATGATGGCAAGACTTTCAAAGATTTTAGAAGTGAGAAAAACATAAACAGAACAAATATCTTTACCGTACCCACGAAAGAGGTGAGTCCGTCTTTTATACTAGTTTAGTAGTCCTCACAAAATAAGTGAGAAACCCACAAAAAACATGTATCTTTACCGTGCCCACAAGGTAGTGAGTCCGTCTTTTATACTAGTTTTAGTAGTCCTCACCAAAGATAGGTGAGAAACCAAAAAACGCGTATCTTTACCGCCCCCACAAAAGCTGTGGGTTCGTTTTTATACTTTTCAGCAGTACTCACCGAAAAGTAACTGGAAGGCCTCTTGAAGATTTTGGGAAAACGCGGCGCGCAGTTTCAAGGTGGGATTTGTAGAACCTCGGACTCGTCTGCTTCGCAGGTTGGGCTTTGGTTCAGGACGTTCCGCTATTTCCTCACCGCCTCGTGTGGATGCTGGGCCGCAGTCGGTCCCCCTCTTCGCCTCGAGGGAGTTAGCGGGAATTCCCCACGTTGTGCACTTTTGAAGTCCGTCAACGGTCAGGAGGGGACAGTACCGGGTCCAATATCGCCGGCGCGTGGGGGAAAGGGAAGGTCCCTATTCGGGCGCCAATTACTGTGGTAAATTAAATTTACTTATTACCTCATTTCTGAATTTCTATGCTTAATAAATCATAATTTCTTGTCAATGCAAAGCGAGGAGTCCGTGGTGCTCAAATGAAGGAGGAGAAGACCAATAACTCGAGTTAAAGGGAGCGCTTCCAGCACCAAGCGGGCACAGGAGCAATCTCTCAAGTCCCTCTCTTTAAGTGGGGGTCTTTATTTTCAACAGCAGAATATTTATACAGTCTTGGTCACGAGGCAAAATAGAGGAACAAACAGGTCGTGGCAGATAGAGGAACAAAGATTCAGCAAGAGGAGCAGAGTGTGAAGAAATGGGGGCGTGTCTTAGGCTTCGTGAGGGGACTTGCGATGTGAAATAGTCTGACAGTTGGAAGGGGAAGGCTTCCTCATTTGGGGGTTTGTGCTCGTGCTTCATGTCAGAAACATGAACCATCTCTGCGGGGGAGCAGGAACTCATGTACTGGTTTCCCGGACTTGGCAGAAACCACAGAGACAGATGGTGAAAATGAGGAAAAGCCAGGTGCAGGGGTGTCGTGCTCGTGCTCGGGGTCTTGGGACACCAAAGGGTGAATTAAAAACAAAATGGTGCCGGCTTTTAATGTGGGCAATTATTAATCGCGCAAAGGGGATCGCGCAAAGGGGCATAATTAGATCGCGCAGAGGGCAGCGAAGGGGCATAATTATAGATTTTATTTCCACAGTCCATAGACCAACAAAATAGAGATTGGCACTGAAGCTGGAATTCAAATAACAAGTTTATTAATCACTCATGAGTGGGACTACGTCCACACAGCACTCTCAAGTGCTGCCTGAGGTAGTACACTGAAGTCACAGAGCATGGTGCTTATATACAGAGTTTGTTGCAGAGTAAGCATGTAGTTACAAATAGAAGGTACAAGCATACACAGGAATAACTACCTACAAACATGGGCAGATGGGAGATCACTTAGTCAGCAGAGTGGGAGGGGGAACAGAACTGCTTACAACAGTAGAAAACAGTTGACAGTTATATCTTTAGCCAGGTGCATTCTAGCAGCTACAGGCCTTTGCTCAGCACATTGCTTTTAGCTCAGTACAGAAGGAGTTAACTAGAGTTGATGACACAAGCAGAATAGAAGGGCAAGCAACAGTGAAGACGGAAGAATTACATAGCTAACAAAATGGATGCCACAAACAAGATGGCTTCAGCCTATGCTAACAGAAATTATTTCAGATTTCCACAGATGACCCTTTCAGCATATGCTGAAGACATCTTCTAGGCTTTATAAGGAGTACGGAAAATATCATGTACATCTATCTGCATTAATTCATTAATTTCTTGATCACTTGTTAATTGGGCATTTACATTCTTAACATTTTGTTTAGCCGGTATACACGAGGTGCAAGTAGAAACACAAAGGGAACAAAGCATTGGGCCGCATTCAATACATAGGCAACAAGTGAAAAGAATAGCAAGAAATATACATAAGGCTGACAATAGCTTCCAGCCCCATACAGTAAACATGTTCCTTAGCCATCCAGTCAAAGTCCAAGTTCCTGAATCCTGATGGATTTCAGTGGCTATTTTGTGCAACTTGGAAATTGCGTCAAAAACAGAAGGGGCGTGATCAGGGATATAGACACAGCAGCTACTCCCGATGATGCGACATGCTCCACCATGGTCGGCCAGGATGACATCAAGGACCATCCTATTTTGGAGCGCCACAATTCTCGCAATTTGTAGTTCTTCTGTGATATTTCCAAGCGCCATTGCTGTCTGATTGGTTACAGCCTCTACAACACGTGTCAAGCGCCTTATTTTTCTACTGTTTAAGGCCGCACCAACAAAGAAGAATAGTCCCAAATTAAAGTCAATATACTGCTGTAGTGCAGTATCAGTTTGATCCACCTCATCATTGTTTATTGTCCTTTTGAATCTGTTCTTGGAAATGTCATTATACAGTTAATAGTCTTTATGGTAGAATGCAGGTGCCAAAAACACAGGTGGAAGCAAAATGGACATGTAGCAGCTTCCCGACCAACCAATAGGTAGATGGTAATAACCTTTACTTCCGCAAATAAAATAGGTGTTGTGTGAGGACAAAAAGCTGCTATTGTTCATTCCAGTAATGTTCGACAGTAAAGTACAGTCACTTTTTCCCACAGGAATACTGCCAATACTGCTCACACAGAGATCCGCTCGAGCTCTAGTAACAGCAATAACAGGAGGCCCATTCCCCTTAGTTGTTCGAGTGTTAGGGAAGACATAGTGTATGGAGGAATTTCCTCGGCGATACTCCTCCATTTCCCACACAGTTCCTTTAGCTTGTGGATCTCCTTCCTCATCGGGGTAACAAACTTTATTCAACTGAGCGTTTAGTCCACCTACATCAGCATAAGTAATATTAGCAACTTCAGAAGCCCACAACAATGCAAACCAGGCTCTGCAGGAGCCATTATGTGAAAACGGCAAGGGAATAAAAGGCGTTCCTCCCTTTTTCTGATGAGCTGGCATCATTCCACATACCCAGCAATTGGTAACGTTCGTAGCATTGTGGGTATGATGCAACATTTGAATGAAAGTGTTATTGAGGTAGGACATTCTATGCTTTTTCTCATGATACGGTAGAGTAAAATAATGATGTTCAATTGGAACAGGAGTAGTAGTAGTCAGTAGATTTCGGACAGGAGCTACTTCCTCTACAATCCATGTTATTATAGCAACAGTAACAATAGTCAAAGTAAATCCAGTAGCAATTATTGTTCTTTTACTACAAACTCTTGCAGCAGTTGGTTTCTTCTCCTTAGACATATTCATTACGTCGATGTTGCCCTAAGGTCCTGGGCAGGCGTTGAATTCTTCACCAATGTTGAGACGAGTAATCACTAATAGAAGACCCTCCTTTGTAGTTAGGCTTTAACTACCTAGGACAGTGGCTCAAACAGTCTCTTTCAATGAAATGTCTTTCTTCCTGGGTCGAAGCTGATATCGAGATGTACCAGGAATCGTGTGGTCCGGGAAGACTTCCTCAGGTCCTTCAGGTGACACAGCTTGTCCTCTCTCGGTGACCAGGATATCGCGGTGATCTGCCAACACAGCTGGGCTCACTAGGTCTTGCAACACTTTTCGGCAGTGTGTCGCGTGGACCCAGTTTTTCCGGTTCGTCACTCGAACTGCAGTCCTGGTAGCCAGTAGTACCTGCTCCGGTCCTTGCCACCTCGGTGCTAGGGAGCTGGTCCTCTGGAATGACTTTATGACCACAAAGTCACCAGGCCGTAAACAATGGCCCTCACCTTGCGACCTGTCTGGAAGAGTCTCCCGAACCTGTTGATAAATAGAAAACAAACTGTCAGTCAACTGAGACAAATAGTCATTCATCAATACATAGGGTACATCATGTATAGGGCGTGGCTTAGGAATCCCCCAAATATTCATTGGCCTTTCCAAAACCACCTCATACGGTGTGAGGCCAGATCGTGTATGTGGTATCGATCTAATGGATAGCAATGCTAAGGGCAATGCATGAGGCCATTTCAAAGATGTGGAAGCCTGTATCTTAGCCAATTTCAGTTTCAGGGTAGAATTGTAACGTTCCACTAGTCCTGCTGATTGTGGGTGAAACGCAGCATGAAACTTCTGCTTAATTCCCAACCCTTTTATGAGATAATCAACAACTTGCCCAATAAATGGGGTCCGTTGTCACTCCACAAAACTCGGCAAATGCTGAATCGGGGAAAGAACTCCTTTAGGAGCACCTTTGCTGTCGTAAGAGCTGTATTATCCTTCATAGCGTATGCTTCCACCCATTTACTGAAGGCGCAAACCACTACTAAGACATACTTTAGGTTGTTACAGCGCTCAAGCTGGATGTAATCCATTTGCAGGACCTCAAAATGTGCAGTTGGTATTGCAAACCCTCCTGTTGGAGTTCGTGTTCCCTTTCCAGGATTATACTGGAGACAGATCAGACAGGACTGGACTATTTTCTTAGCCGTACCGTCAATATCTGGATGATCCCAAACTTGCATAAGTTGCTTTGCTATTGAGGATGCTCCAACATGTGCCGGCCCATGTGCCATATGAATCATAGGATGTAAATAGGCTGCGGGTAACTTCCATTTTGTAATTTCTTTATTCCTCCAACAGCCCTCGTCATCCAATGTTCCCTCCTTGGACCATTGGTCTAATTCATCAACAGAAGCAGATTGCTGCATGTCCAGCACCTCTTGCCTGGCATCATGCCAACGTTCAGCCTGTGACTTAACTACATACATAGATGTGGTACTTCGCTGCATTGCAGTCTCACGAGCTGTGCAATCCGCAAAGGCATTGCCTGCTCCTATTTTATCAGTCACTTTCTTGTGTGCACTACATTTAACAATTGCCACTTTCTTAGGCTAGGTCAAGGCAGTAAGGAGATTATGTACTAATTCCCCATGCACTATTTGTGTCCCATGTGAAGTGAGAAAGCCCCTTTCTTTCCAAAGTTGCCCGAAGTTATGAGCCAAGCCGAAGGCGTATTGACTATCAGTGTAAATGTTAACAAGCAACTCTGTACTAAGCTCACATGCTCTTGTCAGTGCTATCAACTCGGCTGCTTGAGCTGACTTCTGTGGGATACGAGCTGTCTCAACTACTGTCTGAAGTGTTGTAATTGCATAAGCAGCAGATGTAGTGCCATCAGGCAATTTCAGGCAAGATCCATCAACCCACAATTCCCCATCAACACTAGAAAGAGGTGTATCTTGTAGGTCAACACGACCCTTTGTGTGTTCCTCAGTAAGGGATATACAATCATGTAACTCTTGTGACTGAAACTGAGTAGCTGGAAATGGCAATAATGTAGCAGGGTTCAGAGTCAAACATCTTTTTAACGTGATATGAGGGGCCAAAAGTGTCAATTCATATCCTGTCAAGCGAGCACTAGTCAGATGCTGTGTTTTTGTTTGATTTAACAAGGCAGCAACTGAATGGGGTACTAACATAAGCAATCTATGTGACAAAATTATTCCCTTGCTCTGACGTATAGACACAGCCGTTGCCACCACCGCTCGAAAACAACCAGGCAGCGCGCGGGCAACTGGATCAAGGACAGCTGAGAAATATGCACAAGGACGTTGTTTATCACCGTGTGTTTGTGTTAAAACTGAGAGAGCGCAACCTTCCCTCTCGTGTACATAGAGTGTGAAGGTCTTAGTGTAGTCTGGAGTTCCTAATACTGGTGCAGAACAAAGAGCTTGACGTAACTCTTGGAAGGCATCCTGGCACTCAGTAGTCCATGGGAGAGGCATCGGAGTGTCTTTAGTCAAAAGGGCCAACAAGGGTTTAATAATGTGAGAAAAGCTAGGGATCCACTGCCTACAAAAAGAAGTAAGGCCAATCAGTGCACGGACATCCTTCTGAGTACGGGGCACAGGAGTGTCTAAAATAGTTTGAATGCGATCTGGTGTGAGTGCACGTCCCTCCTTAGACAGGAGGTGACCTAAATAGGTAACCTGCTGTCTACAAAATTGCAGTTTCTTCCTAGAGACTTTGTGATGATGAGAGGCAAGAAATAACAATAATGACAGTGTTCCTTCTTTACACTGTTCAGGGGTATCAGCAGCCAACAAGATGTCGTCGACATATTGAATAAGAGCCACCCTTTTCGGTACAGGAAAAGAATCAAGCTGCCTTTTCAACGCCTGACTATAAATGCTAGGACTTTCTGTATACCCTTGTGGAGCTCTACAGAACCTGAATGATCTATTATTCAAAGTGAAGCCAAACAAATAACGGCTGTCAGGGTGAATGGGTATTGAGAAAAATGCATTCTTTAAATCAATTACACTAAATGTAGTGGCAGTAGGAGGAACCATGGTGAGAAGTGTCGTGATATCAGAGACTACCGGGTATTGGGGCACCACGATTTTATTAACCTCTCGTAAATCTATAATAAATCTGTAAATTTTAGTATCAGTGTCTTTTTTCAAAATAGGAAGGATAGGACTATTACAAATGTTATAAGGGACTTCTTCCACAACCTCCACCTTAATCAAATCCTGAACAATGAGTGTTAATGCTTCTTCGCCTTCCCGAGATATTTGATATTTGGGCAATCGAGGCAATGAAGCACCTTCCTTCACTTGAATATGCACTGGTGGAATAACCATGTGTCCCACATCGGTATCTGATGTAGCCCACAAAGTACTAGGTAAAGATGCCAAAGCGATATCTTCTTTGATGAGACAAGACCTCTCAACCATTGGATAGTTATCATTTAAGATAACACGCACACTTTCTGGGGAACAACGTATTGTAGCACGAAAATGTTTAAGCATATCAATGCCCACAATATTATCCGGCGTGTTAGGGGAAAGCAGAAATGGACATGCTGCAGTAAATTTATCAAGACTAAATGCAAGTGGCTGTGACAGTGGGCTAGGTGTAGGTGTCCCATCGAATCCTATCGCTGTTATCATTGCGCCAGACAGGGGAGCCCTAGGAACCAATTTTTTAGACAGAGCACTACGAGTAGCTCCTGTATCAACCAGAAACCGATCAGTAGAACCCAAGACATTTGCATCAACATAAGGACCCTTCTGATCTACTGGGACCTCAACCGGTTCCTTACCCCATCCTAGGCATTCCTATGCATAATCAGAATCCCCAAGACCATCAGCCGAATAATCTGACATTTGATATTGATTTTGTCTATCAAAAGTATTAGAATAATTTGGCCCATGTTCAACTGCCTCAAACCTGGGACGAGTTCGTATTCCTCCCCTATTTCCTGAATTCCCTGGGCATCCTCTCATACTTCCTCTACCCCGTTGATACTGCTGACCTCGCAAAAGGGGGCACTCAGAACGCCAATGCCCAATCTCTTTACAATAAGCACACTGATCAGAAGACAAAGTTGATTGAGAGAAAGGGGGTACACCAGGTGTATATACTGCACGTCCACCTCTACCACCACCTCTGAATGGTGGACCATATACTTGAGCCAACATAACTTTTGTTTTTAAATCCTTAACCTTCTTATCCTCTTTGCCCTTTGCTTCCAATTCCTGACGCTCATAATACTGGGCCATAGTCAAAAGGGAGACTGGGGAAGACGTAGTCCACAAACTCTCGCTGGCCTTAAGGCGACCAGCTATTTCTGGCAACTTGTTAGCGACAAATTTGTCGACGAACGGATGCTTACCCGTGTCATCTGTCAAGGACTGCCCACTAAAGTCATGGAATGTCTCTTCAAATCGTGTAAAGAAATCAGAAACTGACTCATCCGCTTTCTGTTTACAAGACGCTAACGTAGTCCAATCTATTTTCTTAGGGGGTATAAGAGTTTTCAACTTAGTCACAATAGCTTTAGAAAGATCTAATATCTCCTGTTGTGGTTTCTGCGCAGGCTCTCTAGCCGCATCTATTTCTTCTAAATGCACCCAAGTATCACCATATGCTACATTATCATCTATTTTCCAAATTGTTCTCCACATATCAGGGGGCAAAATAAGTCCCAAAAACATATCAATATCTGGCAGAGTCATAGTACAGGAGCTAATGGCTCCTTCTACTTCTTCATAGAAAGTGGCAGGATTTTGTCGCGGATCGGGCAAAGCGGCTTTAAGAGCCATAACATCTGCTGTACTCCAAGGGGTATAAACCCAATTATAAATAAAATACCCTTTCGCATCATCTGAAGTCTTATCTTCATCTTTTCCCGTACCCTTTGGAGGAACATACAAAGGCGCAGCTTCGCGCATTGGTCGTATACTAACTTCAGCACTACTAGATCCATTATTTATCTCTGAAGTTTCTACTATCTGCGCTGGGGTTTGGGCTACTTGTACAGTTTTAGTTTTACTAGCTTCTTTTTCTCCGCTTTTAAGCGAAATGTTTCATCTCGTAATTTAACCACTCGCCTAATTAAATCAGGTATGTTTGAACAAAGGAAAGATCCATCACTCTATTGTTTATAATCAGAATTTATATCAGTGGGCTCTAAGTTTTTAGAAAGGTCTCTAAAATGAAGTATAACTTCCCAAACAAACTTTTCTGCAAAATATAACTGCTCTAAATCTTTCCACTGCTGAACCATTGCTACAAGATCTGAAGGAAGAGTTTTCTTACGGGCTTCTGAACGAACAGTGAATCTAATGGTGGCTTTTTCATCAGTAGTTAAAGTAGAGCGAGTCTGTCGCCCATCTTGCTTATCTATATCTTTATCGTCGGAAGAATGATGGTCTTTATCGGAAGGATCCTCCTCAGGGACAGAGGGAAATTTATACGGGGGCGGAGGTCGATCTAATAAGATAGAATCATCTTGAGGTTTATTAAGCATGGGATAAAGGGGGCGCATAATAGGGTACTGGCCAGTTACCTCTAAACGACGCTCCCTCTCTTCTTTTTCTTTTATTTCCGTCATCTCCTTATTTTTTAATTCCAGCACTTTTTGATATATCGTTTTTCGTTCTTTCTCTGCTATAGCTGCTTCTCTCTTCGCTCTTTCATTCACTTCTTTCTCCCACATTCGTACACAATCAAACCTAGCTTGTCGACTTTTTTTGTTAAACACTGTTCTACATATTGAATCTTTTTAAAGTCAAATGACCCATTCACAGGCCATTGGAGATCAGGATCATTCTTTGTATATTTGTTCCACAGTGTACTATACATTATGGAAGAAATACCGTATTTAATATACATATGTCTATTAGGTGTTCCCTCTAAGGGAGCCGGCTGACTTCTTTCTAAATCCATTTTGGTACCACCAAGACAGCAACACAACCTACGGAGTGTGCTGGAAACGTTTCCAAATTGTTCAAAAGTAGAGAAAAATCTCCACATTACCTGCCTTTATTTTCTGCAAAAAATAAATCAAACAAACAAAACAAGAATCTTGGCCAAGCAAACAAGAGTGCCGCTCCAGCGACCTTACCAAACAAAAGTCTCCAACCTCCAACTGCCAATCTCTTGATCGACCTAATGGTCACTGCAAAAATAACGCTAAAGGATACCTCAGTCAGGACCGGCCGCCACCTGGAGGGTCAAATCGAAAAACCGGAAAAGTCACTTTGGCTGCAAAGACAAGGGTCTCCTCATGCAGGACGTCTCCTCAGTAATATTCCCCTCTTCCGTCAAGACCACTCCTTCAGACGGCCGCGTCCTCGATGAGGCCCCACGTATCGGGCGCCAACTGTGGAAATGTGCTTTTTGATGAGCACACCGGTGCAGGGGTCACCCTTCTTTTGTCCACGGGTCCATAGACCAACAAAATAGAGATTGGCACTGAAGCTGGAATTCAAATAACACGTTTATTAATCACTCATGAGTGGGACTACGTCCACACAGCACTCTCAAGTGCTGCCTGAGGTAGTACCCTGAAGTCACAGACCATGGTGCTTATATACAGAGTTTGTTGCAGAGTAAGCATGTAGTTACAAATAGAAGGTACAAGCATACACAGGAATAACTACCTACAAACATGGGCAGATGGGAGATCACTTAGTCAGCAGAGTGGGAGGGGGAACAGAACTGCTTACAACAGTAGAAAACAGTTGACAGTTATATCTTTAGCCAGGTGCATTCTAGCAGCTACAGGCCTTTGCTCAGCACATTGCTTTTAGTTCAGTACAGAAGGAGTTAACTAGAGTTGATGACACAAGCAGAATAGAAGGGCAAGCAACAGTGAAGACGGAAGAATTACATAGCTAACAAAATGGATGCCACAAACAAGATGGCTTCAGCCTATGGTAACAGAAATTATTTCGGATTTCCACACACTTGCTGAATAACCTGTGCTCACCCTTGGGTAGCTTGGCATGGAGCAGTCAGGCTTTCCTCAGAGGCAATGTGTACAGCAAAGGCACAGCAGTCACTCGTGATAAATACACTGAGCATCACAAATAAGACTTCACAAAGGATGTATGTAAGTAACGTTGATATTCAACACACATATTCAATCATTATGACATGATCATCATATACTTTCGGGCATAAAACACATTTGTCAATATTACCAGCAGTACTAGGCCCACTGATATTTTTATGATATCAATAGTATGTACACTGTGGACATTCCCAAATCTAACTAAATTTCCCCCCCCCCACCCCCGTCAGAGAAAGCACCCTTATGTGCTGCAACATGCTGTCCACCCCAGGCCCCACCAAAGCAATCCTGATAATACAGTCCAGCACAGTTTTATAGGGTACATCCCGGGTCACAATATCAAAGATATGTACATACATGAAACGAGAACACTTTTTTAGCAGCACCGTGGGCCGCAACCACGCAGGTAAACCCAGTGTCAAATGCATTGTGCTTTTGGCATGAAATCAACATATAAAGCTGCACCGCTGGCCAGTGTCGTGAATCACAGACATTCCGTTGACTATCACACCCACTCACTCCGCTACAGGATGCGACAGGATGCGACAGGTACCAGTCAAGTTTCTACGGAACATTCTGACCCACATACACACATCACCCTAATGCAGTGCTACTGGTACCCAGCAGTTGAAAGGATAACACCCTGCAGACTGTGTCCCCAGCCTCCCTCCACCTTCTGGTTTTCTCCGATTGTCCTATACCCCCGGATGGCAGATAACCAGCCCCGCCTCCCAGATACTAGGATGCACGCGACCAAAGTCGCACTTAGTCTGGGTCCTCGGGAAGCAGGTGGGGATATGCAGCAAGTTTTAATTAGAAGGTAGACGTTAACAAGTGGAGTTTGGCAGCCACTGGGAAGTTCATCCACAGGTCTCAAAACACAATAGAGTCATGCAGTCTCTTGACCCGCTTCCGAACTGTCTCAAAAGTGTTCCTTCAACCCAGTCAATCTCTCTAGCTACTACCTGGCGCCCAGATGTCTTCGGGAGGGGTCAAATGTGGAAAGGGAAGTTAGTCCGCCACGATGAGGGTGAAAAATGGAACAACCGATGAATGGGGAGTAACACAGGGGAGCCTCTCGATTGGATAATCAGTGTTGTGCCCAGTCAATCCGGGCACAGCGTCTGGTGTGCGTTGGTAGGAGTTGCACCAGACACTTCAGTCTCCAACACGAATTTCATAATTACAAATTTCCGTACCTCCCTGGAAATGAGGCACAATGACCGGTGCACGTTGAGATGGGTTGCACTAGGCAATTCGGGTCACACACAATGAAGAGTTGCAAATTCAGTACTTCCCTGGAAATAAGGCACCATATCCGGTGTACGAGGATACAGTTGCACCCGACCAATCCGGTCACACACACAGACGCAAGTTCAGCAGAACCACATGAGATAGAATGAGGCACTACCACAGGTACACCTCCCCTCCGAGGGTCGCACCCTGTGAATCGGACACTGCATGCAATAGGCATGCAGTCAGCGTGTCGCAGGAGAGAAATGTGGCACGATCGAGGAAACGGGCACGTGGGATCCCACAACCGGTGAATCCTTCCACCACCAACTAGACACTTGTGAGTGTCTGGGTCCCTGCTGTACAGGAACAACACGCCTTAGATGCGGGCAAGATTTCTGGGGCTCCGCACTAGACAATAAGGTCTCCAGACACAAGTCTTAATTCCACGCTCACCCCGTCCTACCCCATGGGATTCCATAGCTGATGTGGGCACTTGGGAGGGCACCACTCTCCAGATGTCACAGGTAGATAGTGTAGCTCCCTTGCGGGAGATCTTTGATGTCCCTGAGATCTCCGGGAGATTAGGAAGCTCACAGATGGGCCCTTGGAGAGCACACTTCAGGACACCATGCTACAGCAGGTCTTTGGCCCAGGCCAGCCACTATTCAGAAAGGGCACGCTGTTCCTTTCATGGGCAGTTACCCTCCATTTGCTCAACAGAGTCCTCTGGCAATATGCACCACGCAGTCCGGGTTCTCCGGGTCCACATCCCCGCTAGCATATCTCCCCTCTTGCTGAAGGATGGCAGCCGTAGTTATACTGTGATATCTTTGAAGTAAGGGTGGTTCAAGATGTTTCCCTTTGAACCGCTGATGTCTTCCCTAATTGTAGACCAATCTGCCATGGAATGCAGATCTTAATCTTTAGTGGGGCTATGATCCGGCACCTAGAGGCTAAGTGTCAGAACCTCTCTCTCCAGTCCATCCCATTCAGCTCTCAAATGGCAGAGGTTTGCAGTTCTTGTGGCATTCCCATGGTTTATGGCGGTCACTTGGAGAATGCAAAGATGTGCTTCCTGACCCCTGGTGTCCTCTGGAGCCAAGCATCACAGCACACAAGACTCCTAGAGCATAGAAATTTCCATATTCTATAACTAGCATTTCTAAGCGAGTTATGCGAAAACCCCATTTACCATTGGAAAGGGGTTGGCATGGTGAATCCATTGATAGGAAACATCATGAGGCTGCTCCACTGCAATCCACTATTGCAGCTTGAAGTAATGTAAACCCCTTCCCCGTGTTAACGTATGGGAAGAGTCAGCCTCATAGGTAGTAAAAAAACACACAGGTATTCCTCACTACCTGGGTGCATATGTGCTAATGCGCACACTGACCTACAGTGGCAGGTCGGACACAGTCCCCAGCATCTGGGGTCCAAGTGCACCCGCCCAAGTCTGCAGTGGCAGACTGGACACAGGTTTAACTAATACGTGTGTCAGTGCTCATGCACTAGCCTGCGATGGCAGGTAGCACACGCAATGACGGGCTCCAGAGGTGTCGGTGCACACATACGGCGGCCTGCCCTGGCAGGTGGCTCATGAGTTTAATCACGATAGCTGCCAAAGTGCACACAAGGTCGATCAGCCCGTGTTTCAGAACATTGAGTCAGAGCCACTTCCCAACACGGGTAGGAAGGGCGCTCGCACTTTCACAATGTATTTACAGTGGGAAAGTGCCCGGAGGCCACACGAGGATTAGCAACACCCTGGGTATACCCCATGGAAAGAGCTGAACTCCAAGGCAGGGGAAGCCCCACGTGGGGGGGTTCCTCACTTCCTGGGCAGGGAACATCCATATGTACCCTCCTGGCTTTCAGCCTAATACCCCCCCCCCCTCCTCCCTGCATCCTTCAAGACTTCCCAGGGGTGGAGGGGGTGTAGCGAACAGTTTTGGGATAATTCCCCTAAGAAGGGCCATGTCCAACACTGCCTTTTAACTAAAAGAAACTCATTTTATGACAACCAATGCATCTTTGATGAAAGGGACTCTCATTTGCAAGGCCTGGAAGCCAAAGGATATTAGTCAATGAGAGAAAAACATTTTCATATAAACACCCTGGAACTCTAAGCTGTTTAGTCTTTTCTCCCTGGATGAAAGGATTCTGTGATGCTTGTAAGGAGAGACAATACAACAGCTGTTGTTTACATAAACAAGCAGGAAGTATTAAGTCACCAGTTTTGTCTAAGAGGAATATTGGTAACTTTGGAACTGGGCCATCAATCAATGTATTTCTCTAAAAGCAGAGCCTTTTCCAGGAACAGACAATTAATGGACACATCAGCCCAGCAGAATGGCAGAACACCAATGGGAGCAGAATCAAGAACTGGTGGACATGATCTTCCATCAGAGGAGCAATCTACCCCTGGTTTTACTTGCAACATCACAAAACAAGAAGCATGGGTTCTTTGTAAGCACAGACTCCCAGGATTGATGGGGTAGTCACTTTTGATGTCCTGGTCAAAGATCTATACATATGTATCTGGTACTTCCCCTTATTTCACAAGTGATCAGGAAGATTAAGCGGGAATTGTTCGAAGTGATCCTTGTGCCCATGGCGGCTGCCTCTCTTGTATTGATTCATCAATGTTCTTCATCTGCTAGAAGCTCCCTGTATTCACTTGGGCAGTCATAAAAATCTTCTGTCTAAAAAGAAGGGACAGATTTTTCAAATCTGGATGTCTTCAGTTGGCATAATGTCTCCTGAAACCTTGGAATCCTCCTGTCTGGATAGTCCTACGGAATGTTGTTGTGTCCTGCATTTAGCCAGAACAACCTTCAAAATTAAAACCTATCTGGTTAAATTGAAGTCTTTTTGCACCTGGTATCACGTCAAAGGTCTGCACCCTCTTACCTTGGAACTGAATGAGGAACTTCCTTACCTTTTGATGTTAGAAAAATCTCAACTGAAACATGCCCTTATGGTGGTCATTTCTAAAATCAGGTGTTCCTCCGATTCCACTGCTGACCTCTACAGTAATCTGCTGTACTCTAGATTAACCAAACAACTTTGTTGGATAATTTTGCATAGCTTTTCCACCTCTGTGGCAACCACTACCAGCATGGGAAATGAACAAGGTCTTTGCGCATTTGATGAACTACCCTTCTAACCCAGCAATTGGACGGACAAATGTGTTACATGGAAAAAAGCACTATTACTTGTCCTAATTTCGGATAAGAGAGTAAGTGAGAGCCAGGCATTCACTAACAAAAATCCATATATCAGTTTCCAAAAGGATGGCGTTAATCTGGGAACGAATCCAGAAACCATCACAAAGAGCCAACAAATTTCCATATGAGCAGACTTGTATTTCTTAGATCATATATTCAAAATCCTTCAACAGAGAGAGAATTATTCATTCATTGGATATTCAACAGTGTTTAAAGTTTTATCTTGATTAACATAGTCATCTAGGTTAACTGCCTTAGAAACTCCACAAAGGATCAGCATTTTTCCAAATAGGGCATTGCAAAGGGGAAAGCCTCTGCTATTGCTTTCCGTCATGTCAAAGCTTGTCCTCTGAAAACATCGGTATGTTTATTTCATGAGTAATATATCGGAAACAGCAACAATGTAAGGTGGCATTCCAGTCTCGGATATGTGCAGAGTGGCAACATGTAAAAGCTGCTCCCCATTTGAGAAGCACATTGAAAATGCTGTGTTGTACTAGTAGGTCTTTGTAACCTGTTTGGCTATGATAAACCTCTTTCTGCTACTGCTAAGTAGAGCTAATGTTCTACACGACATTGTTTAATATTGTAGGATTATGTTTTAGGTATGACAGTTTCTACACTGCTTGGTATTCTGAATGAACAGAGCTGGAGAAGAAATAAGTTGCTTACATGTAACTACAGTTCTCCAGCATTTTTTTACATTTTCATGCGTTCAAATATGACCTTCCCTCCTCCCACGTCCTTTCACATATATGCTAATAAAAATCTAAGGTATGATGTCGTCTGGGGTAGTGAAGCTCAGTGGTTGAATTGTGGACTATTTCTAGTGAGGTGAAGGAAATTAAAGCATATGTTTTTTCCATGTATGTCTATGGAACATTGACGCTCTTGTTGTAAATTTCCCATGCCACTTTATCTCCATGTTGGGGAAGAATTCAAGCATGTGAATCTATGAAATATATCAGCACTGTAGTTTCTAGCAAGTAACTTGTTCTTGTAATGCAACTTTCACCTTCATTCTCCTTTTCACTGAGGGGACAGCTTAACTCTGCTAAAGCCGTCTGTGTAGCAAAGGGGCATTTTTATGAGCCATATTAGTTGTAAGGTAAAGCATCCTGCCTGCATCCTGCAATTGTATTAATAAACCATTTTATTTCTTTGACAGGACAATTTTTTTTAGATTTCATATTGTGCATTGTAATAAAAAAGATAAAAACATCAAATATAACAAACCACTCATCTGTACGCAAAAAAAAACTGCTTCTCATTAAGAATGCTATCATTCTTAAACAAGAAGCCTAGAAAATGCTTTAATCATGCAAACATTTAAATAGAAGGCAAATTTCGGTCATATCATGCTTACTTACCTCACCTACCATACATAAACTACCATATCTAGCTATCATAGATAAGTTAACACACCAACCTGCCACACCTTTCATAGCTACCATATCTTACCATCTACCATATCTTCTTATCCCACCTACCACAAATACCCTCTTTAACCAGCCTTGCATAACTAACATGCCTACCATTCTATCTACTATACATAACTTATCATGTCTAAATTGCCTCCCGTACCTAGCCTGTCATGCCTACCATACCTAGCAAACCTACCCTACCTGCGTACCTATCTCATCTCTCTACCATGTTTACAAATAACTAAACCTATTTACTTTTCACCTAAATGTAACTACATTTGCCGTGCATAGCCTATAAATCATGTGTGTATGTTTATGTATATATGTGTATTTGTTTGTACATATGCTTTTTAGAGGGAGCATTGGAGTTTAATAGACTTGATTAACATCTTACGTTATTATCTCACTAAGTGAGGGACATAATATAAATAATTGTTTTTTCTGTGTCTCTATATCTCAGCAAAGTGTTTCCCTTACTTGTTACTCTTCATTAATTTTAAAATGCTCCTGTCTGAGAATCTATATAATTTTAACAATGTAAAGGTACCTTAAGTATCTAATATCCTATTTCACTGTGTGCCCCCAAAAAACTAAAAGAAAAAGTTAAACTCAGCAATACAATATTAACAGACTTCTAAGAGACCCTAAATTAAAACCTTAAAAGGGATGAATAGCATATTATAAAAAAAGGGCATTAGTATACAAGGACATATAAATTACAATTAAAAGTTTGAAAGGTAAAAAAACAACCAAAATCTGCAACCACTGAGATCTAGAAAGAGGGAACCCCACTCTATTTCACATCAGCATAGCCATCTAAAAGCTAACACCAAACATTATTCTAAATGATTCTTCATATTTAATCAAAATTATTATGCTGCCTGTTAAAAAAATAAAATAAAAAACCAACGTAGAATTTCAACCTTAATATGCAGTTAAGACAGATAAATCAAGTAAACCCCAGTTGTAACATACTGGTTCTCAAAATGTATTTCAGCCACCTCAAAAAAGCAGAGCAGAACCTCGATCTAATGATTAATAATTACATTTCTTTAAAAAATATAAAAAACAGTCTAGCTACAAGCAATGATGTCATCAGTGATATCATTGAGGGCATACGTCATGCCATCTATGATGTCACTTTTGATGTCATTTGACGGGTGGCTCAAGATATGATTCAAGCACACAAGTAAGTGCTGTTCGAGAAATAATGCAATCAATGTTGTCAGTTATGATTTCCTCAATGATGTTGTATGGTGTCATTCACAATGCAATTGAGCGAAGCAAATTATGGTTTTAGCCACGAACCATAACTGCTGAATGTTATTGATTTTATGGGTATCGGCTAAAACCATAACTCAGGCTTTAATTTGATTTCTTTTTGTCAGGGAAGTCATGTATATTTGTGTTAACATAGATGGTGACATGTCGCAAGTACTCTATTGATTTTGTAAAAGTAATCATGACTCTCCGAATATTCTGTTTTGTCTACTTAGGTTCCTTCTGTTGGAGGAAAGATGCATGTTCAGAATACATTTGACATTATCCAAATAGATGGGGCAGGGGATACGTCTTCTGATGAGGAAATTGGAACAGTAAGGGACTTGGAAGAGAATGAGTTTCTCGGCATCATTGATACAGAGGATTTAAAAGCTCTTGAAGAGGGAGACAGCGTTTCAAATGACGATTCCACAAGTAACAGCAGCGATGATGAAGATAACCAGATAGATGCAATTGAAGAGGTAAAGGGCAACCATTTCAAATCATTTTGATTAGCGCTTGTGATCTATTTACTACATTCTTGTTTTTGGCACCTCTTTGAAAATGGTATGTCCTGGTGGAACTTCCATAGGAAAGAGAAATATAAATATGCCTGTTGCCTTTAGCTATGAATAACAGTTCAGGGTAAAATAAGTGAACATTTTCGATTTGGAGAAGGTGGTGTGTTAATATGATGTTTCAAATAGTTACTGATCTTTTTCTGTAATGCGTCTTGATTTGCTTCTATTTTTTTGATTAGGTTGTTAACAGTGGTTGCCTTTAAACTTGATTTTTGGTACCAGAGTTTTATGCAACCTAGGTTTGTGTTATTTCAACATTTATTTTCTTCTAGCTTCCAGTTTTCTTTCTTTGTACAACCTTCTTCCAATATTATCGCATTTTGTAGCCTTTTAGATTTTTTTTTGTGCTCCTTTTTGCCATTGAGGCCTTCTCTTTTCTCTAACTCATTCATTTTCTATTTTTGTAAATTATTGTATTGGTTAGATAACAGTATGACATCATGTGAGTAAATTAAGTCAATTGTGTCCAATAAATACCTACAGTTGGTTTTGGGTCTGCCACTTGCTCGTCAGTGGCTTGCTTGTCTGTTTCAACTCCCTTCTCCTGCTTCGACTGCTTTACTCCCTTTTCTTGTGTATGTTCTGCAAAAAGAGCATTTTTATCTCACTGTGTTAGAAGGAAGAATTGTATCCTTTGACTGCTAATGCTCCCGGGGCTCCGGAACAACATCCCGTAGCTATCGGGACTGCCACAATACTTGCCCCAGTTCAGATCGGAGTTGCAGACTCGACTCTTCTGGGTTCATGCTATAGAAATGCCATACACACACATAGGTGCTAATGTCCCAACTTTGCAATACACTGTGTGCAGGATTATTTTGTCTCCATCTGTGTGCATCTCTCTGCTCCTTCACTCTCCTTTGAGCTCCCTGCTCTCCGTAACATGCATTAACCTCCACTTGCCCTCAATCCGCTCATGCTGTCACTGCTGCCAGATATTGTAGTAGCAGTCAGCCTTCTTTAAATGGATTCTATTCCATTCCATGTTGGCCTTCTATATGCATCATGCATGGTTGTGTTCTTGGAATGTTTTTCTTAAAGCAAAAGAAAAACAAAACCATTCAAATGGTGATCATTTTGTACAAACATATGCAATAGCCAACTTGGAATGTTTTGCTTCTATTTTAAGAAAGACTGTTATCTCTCCTACCGCTGTTGGCAACGCCACCAACTATGAACCAGTCTATGAGAAGCCAACTTTCACCATCGATGGGAAGTCCAGGATTGATACTGGTTACCTGCGTTGATGAAAGCCCATTCGAAGATACTGTTGATGACAGACTTCAACACCAGTCTCCCTTGCACCTACCAACATGACAGAAGGTTTGCTCGCTCAGATTTTTGAATCTGAGCTGCAAGTAGATGTCTGTGACAAGGAATTCTCCTCCAAGGCGGCATACACTCCCACACAGCTTGGTGTCCATTGCATCCCTTAGTTGGGCAAGAGGCCTTAGATAAAACATGCTTTAGGTACAGATAGATATAGAGTGAGCAAGATATAAATATATGTATAACACATCACATGGATCTTTGCATCTGTAGAAGGCGTGAAAAACAACAGTATAATGGTCTCCATGTACAATTTTCTTCCTAAACCCTAACAGATTAAATACACGTTTAACCTTGATAGCAAACCCTCCCTACACACTCCCTTCCTTTTCGTCTCTGTTCACCCTCAGTCCAAGGATGCATCAGTACAAGGTGCACAATCTCTACAATATTAAACAGGAACCCACACAGCGTCTTAGCGATTGTGCCCAACTCGTCCAATGGATGTCTAGACCAAACTACTTTGTGTGTGTGCAAATATGTACATGTGAGTCAGGGGGTGTATCATGGTGGGTGGATATTGTCTTATTTGAACTTTTCCATGTCTGGGCAATAAAATATTTCCTCAGGACCGCTCGCTCCTGTTTATGAAGTAAGGTGCTCTCCGCCCGGCTCCATGAGGCCACAGGTCATGCCCAGGATGGTCATGCCCAGGATGCCTAGGAGGAGGCAGATGGCTGTTTCCAGAGTATTGTAATAGGTTTTGGCAAAAGTAGGCCTAAATCTAGAATCCTTAGTGCAGGCCTCTCCATGTGGGGGCGAGGAAAAAGTTCCAAAACACCACATTAGGAGAATTAAGCATGGGTAAGTCAGTCGTGTTGGATAATAATTGTAATATTCGAGACCAATAGGTCAATAAAAAGGGGCTTGACCTTAGCATATGGAGAAGGCCTGCATCCAGGAGAGAACATGGGGGGCACTCTGCGCCTGAGCCAGGGAATATTTTATGAATCTGGGTCGGGGTGAGCTAGGCTCGGTTTAGAATGTTAAATTGAATTAATTTAAATCTGACCCCTCTGACCCCTCTGGATACTTTGAGGGTATTCCAATACTTTTACCCATTTTGTTTAATGAAATGGTCTAGCTAGTTCAGTCTCCTATGTGTTTGTGAGAGGTACCCGGGATCTGTCAGTCAGTTGCACAAATGCTCCTTACCAACTTTTACCAAGTACCTGCTATGTGAAATGTTTGGTATACTTCGTGTGTCGAGGGTATTTGATGTTGGATATGAAAAAGAGAGGAAAAGGAGTGTAGAATACGCTCATATGTGAGAAATTGACTGGGTGGGAGTTCGCAACACGCTACTAACGTTTGAAAGACCATTATCTTCCCATAATTGAATAGGTCTCCGGAGGTAGAGTCCAGCACCATGCTAGAGTCGGAGGCGCCCCAGTTTCAAGTGTCCTACTGTAATAGGTAGGCTTAGCAGGGGGATGGCAGGAGCAAAGATTGATGCTGGACCAGTAAGTCTGTTAGTCCTGGGCAGGCAGGCAACCGCTATGCGGAGTAGGCCGGTAGCCTGAGAATCCAGATGAGTAATAATGTTCAAAATCTGGGAGAGACAGCCCTCCCGCATCCACCGGGAGTTTCAATTCTTTTAAAAAGAGAAGCTTGGGATAAGAATAGGAAGGTTAATGAAGCAATAAAAGAATTGCTTTAAGACGACCAGAAAGTGATTTGATTCCGGAGCATTTATATCGCTTTGCCCAGGTTTCAGTCACACCGATCTATGTGGGTATGGAACATGTTGATCCCTAAATACCGTAACATAACCGGTTTGAACCGTATTTACCCTAGGGTCCAACAGTGAATGGAGAGGAGGTCTACCTGTTTGCTGTAGAGGAAAAATCCTGGATCTGAAAGAGACAGTTATAGATTCCTTACCTTAGAATTACCCCCAGGCGTCAGACTGGATCCGGAGAAATTTTTTCGTAGCAGCACCCCTGCGCGTCGGTAGGTGGCGTCGGTCGACTCCACGTTCGGCGTCGTGATCGCCGGGATGATGTCGCTTTATCTACTTAGACGCCGCACTCGCGCGCTGACGTCAGTTCTTTCTTTTTCCGCGCCAGCAAGCGCAGATCCGGAGAGAGTGGTACCTCTAGTCACTTTTTGACTACTATTTTTCTACTTTTGTCGACTTCTTTTCGAGTCGTTCGACTCCTGGTGCACGTAGGGATATCCCGTCCTTGAACCGGCTTCAAGGCTCGCGACTCTCGCAAATTGATGTCGGTTACGGACCCGCACCTCGTGTGCCTTTGGTGTTTGGAGCGCGACCACGGCCCGAAGTTGTGCTCCGACTGCCGCTCGAGGTCCCGGTCGAGAGGGAGGTTGCGGGTCTGGTCGCGGAACCATCACCACCACTCATCGTCGAAGTCTTCGCCTTCGGGTAAGTTGAAGCACAAAAAGAAGGCGTGTTGCGGAAGGTAGTCGTCTGGCTCCGCCCGCGGAGCCTGTTAGATCGACTTCGAGCCTCCCTCCCCGGGAGCCGGAGCGACCCTTGCCCAACTTCGTAGTTTTTACGAAGCCCTCCATTCTATCTTTGGGCAGCCCGACTCCGCCGGCGCGCCTTCGGGCCCCGCGGACTCGGCTGGGGGTTCTAGGCCTTCGATGCTGGCGGCTTCGGCCCGGCACCGCAGGGCCCCCAGGGATCTTGGCCTGGATCCGGATCTGCGCCGGTTGACCTTACGACACTTCCTCCGGCGTCAAATCCACTGACAACACCTCCGCCCCATCCGACGCCGGTTGTGTCCCCAGCAGGTGTCTACCCCAGCCTCCACCCTGACCTGGACACGGAGTCGGACCGGCATCGACCGACATCGGATCCGGTGCTGAGCGGTACTTTTGTACCATTGTTCCATCCTGACGTTCCTATTCGCCCTGAGTGGCAGCCAGAAGAGGACGAGGAGGACTGGGAGGGGCCAGCTTGGGACTGTGGTCGGTGATCACTGCATGTCTTTTGGGCCGTTATTCCCACTCTGTGTGGGATACGGTTGCGCAGGTGCTGCCACAGTGTCCGGAGGAGGCCCGGGCCACTCTCTCCCGTGCAGTCGCTGAGGGCAGAGATGCAGCGAAGTTCGCCATTAGGTGTGGGCTGGACACTGCCGACTCGCTAGGCAGAACCATTTCAACGTCAGTAGCCCTGCGACGCTACGCCTGGCTGAGGTCCACTGGCTTTTCGGGTGATGTCCAATCAACTCTTTTGGACATGCTCTTTGATGGCCGTCACTTGTTTGGCGACAAAGCGGACAACGCGCTCGAGCGCTTTAAGGATTCTAGGGTTACAGCCAGATCCTTGGGTCTCGCTACCACTTCTCGCCCCGCGCAGTCTGCTTTTTGCCCCTTTCATGGCTACGGAAGGGGTGCCCCACCACGTTCCGCCCAGGGCCACAGGCCTGCGCAAACTGTTCAGCCTCTGCGCGGCTGGGGACGTGGGACCCAGCGTCGTGGGTCAGGGGGCCAGCGGGCGGGCCAGTCCACCAGCGCCCCTTCTGCAGCAGCCTCCAAACCCTCCTAGTCTGTCCTTTTAGGGCCACCAGTTGCCAGTGGGCGACAGGGTCCGCCATCACCTCCCCCACTGGCAAACCATCACATTGGATAGGTGGGTTTTGCAGATAGTCCGGAGGGGCTACTCCCTCCCCTTCAAGACTACCCCTCCATCCATGCCACCTCAATTGCATCGCATTTGGGAGGATCACTTGGCCCTTCTCCACCAGGAAGTTACGGCTCTCTTGGCCAAGGGGGCTATCGAGCGAGTTCCTGCCCCAGAAGTAGGTCGTGGCTGGTATTCCCACTACTTTCTGGTACCCAAGAAGGACAAAGGCCTACGTCCTATCTTGGACCTCCGGAAGGAGAAGTTCAAGATGTTAACATTGGCTCAGGTCCTTTCTGCTCTCGACCCGGGAGACTGGATGGTAGCGTTGGACTTGCAGGACGCCTATTTCCACACCCCGTCTTGACGGCCCACAGGCGTTACCTACGGTTCACGATAGGCCACGAGCACTTTCAGTTCACCTTGCTCCCCTTTGGCCTTACCAGCGCCCCTCAGGTGTTCACGAAAGTGATGGCGGTGGTCGCAGCTCATCGTCGCAGATCGGGGGTTCCAGTCTTCCCCTATCTCGACGACTGGCTGT
Source organism: Calotriton arnoldi (assembly GCA_963921515.1). Classification (NCBI taxonomy): domain Eukaryota; kingdom Metazoa; phylum Chordata; class Amphibia; order Caudata; family Salamandridae; genus Calotriton; species Calotriton arnoldi. The sequence continues at coordinate 3,060,825 of CAWUFW010000597.1, read as the reverse complement.
TGAAGGCTGGCTCGCCCCAGGCTGTCGTTTCCCACCTCCAGACTACGGCAGACCTCCTGCATTCGCTGGGGTTCACTATCAATGTGCCGAAGTCACACCTGATTCCCTCTCAGAAGTTCTTTTTCATCAGAGCGGTTCTGGACACAGCGCAGTTTCGGGCCTATCCTCCAGAGCAGCGAGTCCGGGATTTGATACCGATGTTTCAGCCTCTATCCCGGATTTCGGTCAGAGGCCTCTGGTCTCCGGCGTAGTCCGGGCTCCACATCAACTGTAGGAAGGTGGAATCTGACTACATGGTTGCCCCCACTTTTTTCCTGGTGTTTTGTTGGTTTTTGACTTAGTTTGGCTGGGAACCTGCTATTCAGGTCCCCAGCCTATCTGCTTTCTCTTTAAATGACTTCGAGTGCACTCTAGGTGCACTAGTGATTGGATACTGTGGTACCTTATGAGTCCCTAGTATATGGTACCTTGGGTACCAAGGGCATAGGTACTTCACAGGCCTACCAGGGGCTGCAGCATGTATTATGCCACCCCTGGGAGGCAGACTAAATCTGACACCACAGGCCTGCTACTGCAGCCTGAGTGAGGAAGTGCTAGCACCCCTCACTGAGATATAGGTTCCCTATATCTCTCCTACACACACATATAACCCTATCAGTCACCCCTAAGGCAGGCCCTATCAATCCTGAGGGCAGGGTGCGTGGCTTATATGTGAGGGGGTGCCTCTGCCTGAGCAGGGCCCCTCTGCAGCTCTCAGAGTCCATTCTCTGGTGCTGTTTGTGGATGCGGTTAAACCATATACTTTTAAGTGCATTATATCCTTGCGGTAAAATGCTAACTTTGGAATGGCTGCATCGAAACATGTCGTGTTTGGTGTCAAACACCTTGGAATACTACCCCCCCCCCGCCAGTCCTGGCGGCGGGGGTAGCATTCCACCCTTCTAGAGGGATAGACATGTACCTACTGTGGAAACACGGTAGAATCCTGCAGAGCCCGGGCATCACAAAATGGATGCCACCAGTCACAGACACTGGGCTGCCCTCCTGCTGATGACCAACACTCGCAGTGGAGGGAGCCCAACAATAGATATCCTGTCCCAAGGGGGTGTGACCACCTTCCAGACAGGGTTTAGTGTATTGGGGCTGGGTGGGTGCACTCTTAGAGTGCTTTGAAGTCCTGCACTGGGGGAGCAGAAGGCTCCTCTGTGCATATGCCAGTTCAAACCGGCTCAGGGGCTACCTGTCCCTGCTCTGGCGCGAAACTGGCCAAAGGGAAGTGGGTGTAGCCACCCACTCCCATAGGTAGGGTCATAGAGCTAGTCCCTCCCCTTCTTTTGGTATAAGAGGGGGAACCTGTGCATAGCACCCTAGATTTTCCTGGACGACGCTCTGAAGACGAATACCGGACCTTCGACGTTCCACTACTTTTGGAAGACTGAAGAATCTCCCTTGGAGTCAAGGAGTGACTCCCCTGCTTGGCAGGCACCAAAAACTACAAACGACGGTCGCAAATTACGCCGCTCCCGCCGGAGTCCGAAGTCCCTGCAGCCCAAGAAGTGGATTTCCTGACTTCTCAAAGGCCATCGTGAGTCCCCAGCGAAGCGGAGGCCAGTGGACCCCAAGAGTAACGAGGAACCGCGACCCCCGGGTACCGTGCACTATTGTCGAGTGCAACCCCTCACAACGTTCCACGAACTTGTGCTTTGGACCACGTGTGGTCCCAGCCTCCAGCAGGAATCCCTCCTAAGATCAGAGGCCTACCACGTCCCGAGTGACCGTGGGCCCCTGTGAGAGAATCCTCCCGAGGCGTCTTCGCGATCCCTTGCCAGCCGGCTTGCGGGTCCCCAGAAGACTTTCCAAAGAAACCAAAGGGCTCCCCTGGTTGCTCCAGGCCTGCCCTGACTTACCCTCGCTGGGTGAGTTCCACAGACCTTGCTGGTGTGCACCATTGTCTCTTCACACTTTCCCCGAGACTTGCTGTTACCAAGGCTTGTTGGCTCCGATCGAGTTGCTGACACCGCAGTAAGCCGCAGACATCGTGGGACACGCCGAATCCAGCTCCTGGTCGTCGTCGACGCCTCCTGGACCTCGTGGCTGAAGAGTCAAGGCAACCGCGGACGACCTGAATCTTGCGACGACGGTGGGCATCCATCTTCCTTGCCCCGAGTCACTGCCAAGTGACTTTGAACACTGTCCCCTCTGCTTTCAGGTCTTCCATCTTCCGAATCCAGGCTTGGATTCCTCCGGACACTTCTCCTGTCGCCGCAAGCAGCAAGTCTTCACTGGCTCCCATTGAAAACGACGCCGCGACCCGACACCAAAGAACACCTATGCACCCGGCTCCCCTGGGTGAGGTAACTTCAGCACTACGGTGCTCCTGTGGGTGTGGGCCCTAGAACTACTTACCCTGTAAGTGACTTGCTTGTAGCTTCCCTCGAAGTGTCCTAAAACTCTAACTTTCCCAGTGCGACTATCGCACTGACTCGTACCTGGTTCGCGTCTGTGTTAGACACACGGCGTCCAACTCCCTTGCAATACCATCTGTAACCGCGTCCTTCGACTCGTACAAGGACTGATCGGTGTGTTCGCCTCGAACACGCAAGGGACCTTTAACATTGATATTTCAATCGCGTCTGAGTGCATAGACTCGTACAGGATTCGCATCAGGGCCAGGTCACCGCGTCCGTCCCCTGTGGGTCTCCTACAACTACCTGGGGTGGTTCTTGGGAGTCCCTCGATTCTAGATGCCCTAGACCTAGGTCTAGCAAACTAAGATTGTAACATTCAATTGTGCTAAACTTATCCTGATAATATTTGACTTGTACATATGTTCCTGACCTCTAATCTCATAAAGAGATTAGTAGAGAGTGTTTATTAATAAATACATATATATTTGATATATATACCTGTGTGGTGTCTTCATTTGGTGATTCAAGAGATTGTGTGGTAAAACAAGCTGCTTTACATTCCTTCAAGACTTAGCCTGAAGGCTGCTCTCCACAGCTACCACTAGGATAGCTTTCTATAAAGGTTGTCTTAAACCTATCTACCATAAGAGTCGAATTGTTCTGGTGCAAGGTGTCCACTTTAATTAGTGAACAGCATATACCAGGCCAACTTCTCACATCAACCTTCTGGAGCTCCGGGCGAATCATCTTGCACTGAAAGCATTCCTTCCTTCTGTCAAAGGAAGAGTAGTGCAGGTGTTCACGGACAACACCACTAATATGTGGTACTGCTACAAACAGGGCGGGGTGGAGTCGTGGACCCTATGTCAAGAGGCTCTTCGCCGCTGGACATGGCTGGAACATCAGGGCATGTCCCTGGTGGTTCAACACCTGGCAGGTTCCCTGAACGCCAGGACGGATGAACTCAGCCGCCGATGCATGATGGATCACAAATGGCGTCTTCAGTTGGAGGTGGTGCAAGGTCTCTTTCAGCAGTGGGGAGAGCCTTGGTTAGATCTGTTCGCCACCGAAGAGAATGCGCAATGTCACCAGTTCTGCGTGTTGGAATTTCCAAGGCTGCACTCGCTCGGCGAAGCGTTTCGTTACAAGTGGAATTGCGGACTTCGATACGCCTTTCTGCCTATACCACTTCTGCCCAGAGTGCTGAAGAAGATCAAGCGCGACCAGGCCCAAGCCATTCTTGTGGCTCCGGATTGGGCATGGACAGTCTGGTATCCCGAGCTCTTGAACATGGCCATTGATCCTCCAATCAGACTGCCTCTTCGGGAGGATCATCTGTCGCAGCAACAGGGGACGGTCCTCCACCCGAACCTGTCCAGTCTCCACTGCCTTGCGTAGAGATTGAGCTGCGACAGTTGCCAGCTTTTGACCTTCCTCCCAAAGTCCATAATGTCATCTTGGCAGCCAGGCGTCCCTCCACTAAAACGGTATACGCCTGTAGATGGAACAAATTTGTGGCATTGTGCACAGCAAAGGCTGTGGATCCCCTTTCTGCTCGTCTTTGAGGTTCTCCTCTTCATTCTTTCTTTGGCCCAGCAGGGCTCTGCTCTGGGCACCCTTAAAGGCTATCTGTCGGCCATTTCGGCTTTTCTTCGCCTTCCTGATCAGCCTTCTCTTTTCAGGTACCCTATTGTAATTAGGTTTGTTAAGGGCATTACTCACCTCTTTGCTCCTATTCCTTTCGTAATGCCCCAGTGGGACTTGAATCTGGTCTTAACTTACCTCATGTGTGCTCTTTTCGAGCCACTACATAATTGTCCTCTCAGACTCTTGACTTTAAAGACTGCTTTTCTGGTTGCCATCACCTCTGCTCGCAGGGTGAGTGAGCTTCAGGCTCTATCTTCTAATCCTCCTTTCCTTGCTGTCCATCCGGACAAGGTTGTCCTTTGAACTAGACCTTCTTTTCTTCCCAAAGTGGTTACCTCTTTCCACATAGGACAAACCATCACTTTGCCCACCTGCTTCCCGCCACGCATCCTTCCAAGGAGGAGGAGAGACTCCACCGTCTGGATCCAAAACGTGCGTTATCATTTTATCTGGATCGCACAAAACAATTCCGGGTGGACGATCAACTCTTTGTTGGCTATGTGGGTGCTAAGAAAGGTCAGGCCATGCAAAAACGGACCATCTCTCGATGGGTCGTCCTTTGCATTAAAATCTGTTATTCCTTGGCGAAAAAGGAGCCTCCTGTAGGACTGTGTGCCCATTCCACCAGGGCGACGGCAGCCACTACTGCTTTGGGACGTGGAGTCCCCCTTCATGACATCTGCCAGGCAGCTACGTGGGCTTCATTGCACACGTTTACCAAACACTACTGCCTGGATAGTCAAGTCCGGAGAGACGGCTTCTTTGGCCGTTCAGTTCTCCAGGACTTTTTGGTGTGAACTTGGTTCGCAGACCTACCTCCGGGGTTGGTATTGCTGGGGTATCTATTCTAAGGTAAGGAATCTATAACTAATAGTCTCTTTCAGATGAACAAGTTACTTACCTTCGGTAACGATATATCTGTAAGAGACATATATTGGTTATAGATTACTTACCGCCACACCCATCCTCCCCGTTCTGCGAACTGACTTCTAGAGTGAAGGACTCCCTTTCAGGGCCCTAGTTATGTGCACCAGTGGTCAGTGTCGTGCATGGCTCTGCGCTTCTGGCGTGGAATGTTTTGTAAAGATCTGAAGTCAGCGCGCAGGGGCGGCGTCTAAGTAGACAGCAAAGTCATTCCGGCGACCACAACGACGGACGCGGAGTCGACCGACGCCACCTACCGACGCGCAGGGGTACTGCTAAAGAAAAAATCTCCGGCTCCAGTCTGACGCCTGGGGGTAATTCTAAGGTGAGGAATCTATAACTAATATATGTCTCTTACAGATATATTGTTACCGAAGGTAAGTAACTTGTTCATCACATGGAGATTGCTAGCATTCTCTGCGCCATTTGTGCCTCTGCCCAGTTCTCGTCCCCTAGTACCTGTATGTCCTTTTCCCATCATTCCCTCAGTGCCTTCATGGGATCAGTTGTGTTGTTTACCAGTGTACGATAGACCTGTGTGATCCCTTTTTGCGTTTTTAGATTAGGTAACCTGAGCTTCCAGCAGGTTGTGCTGTGTTAGGGTCTGTACCGGGTTCAGTGATGCCTCCAGTGCATGTCAAAGTTGTAAATAGTGGTAGAATTGTATGTTCTGCTTTTTGTAAGTTTTGAAAAGGTGTTAAAAAGAGCATATTGTCTTCCCCGCACCTACATCTCCCAGCCTAGAGATGCCAATAACGTCCCATTCTCTGAATCCTTCTAAGTTATTCATGTGGGGTAGCCACGTTCCATTCCACAGTAGGGTTTTCAGCTGTTGGCACCCCGTGCCATTTAATTAATCACAGTGCCTAGTGCCAACAGGCAAGGGACGCATGGGTTGCTGGGGGGAGGTTGGTGTTCGCCCAGGACGGTATAGTAAGTGCAAAATGTCTCTCCACCACACGCAGCTCCACGGCTTTTGCCAGTTCGTTGCGGTCCATAAGGGAGCCAGTCATTGATCGGGATTATCTGGCGGGCCCAGTAGTAGAACTTTACGTCGCAATTCCAGGCCCCGTTGTAGGGGTTAAGGAAACACTTACAGAAGGAGATGCGTGGTTGTGATCCTGTCCAGAGGTCTTGAAAGAATTGGGGGTGTGGGGGTATAATTTGGGGGTATTTCTTCAGCGTGTAAAGTGGTAGGGAAATCCTTTTGAATTGCGCTCCCCTGCCTGCTATGCTCAGACTAAGACCTTCCCATATGTTCATTTCCCATCTGATCACAACAAGGAGTGAAGCCACATTTCGATCCCATGCCAGGTTCTTTGCCAGGGCTATCTACATGCCCAGGTACTTAAAGTGTCGGCTCCCCGCACAGTAATTGGCTTCTGCATATACGTGGAGAATATGCATCAGTCTAGGAAGGAAAGTTTCTGAATTACTAATGTATGCTTTGATGTCGTCCGCGTATAGAAATACCCGGTCTTCGGGTCAGTTAGGCCAATTAAAGCCACTGAGTTGTGCATTGCATCTGATCCATTCCGCAAAAGGTTCAATGGTCAGGTCAAAGAAGAAGGGTGATAAAGGGCACTCTTGTCTGGTCCCCCTAGCAATTCGCAAGTTTAGGGAGAGCCCTCTGCTAACTCTAACATATGCCCTGGCCTAGAGTAGAGTACTGAGACATAGCATCAATGTGACCGAATCAAATACTTTCTTGAAGTCTATTGATATTAGTGCTCTACAGTCTGTGACCTCTCTAGTTAGTCCCAATGCAGTTTTTAGTTGTCTCAGACAAGGTTGTGTCTGGGTGGACCAGGGCCGTGATCCCCCCTGCCAACCACATCGCCAGCACCTTCTCTAGAATTTTGGTTTCAGTATTGAGTAAGGAGATGGACCTGTAGGAATAGCATTGGTCTGGAGGTTTCTGGGGCTTACGGATAACAGAAATTGTGGTTCTCCACAGGTCATGCGGCAGCTCTTCCTGTTTCAGAGCCTCTGTATACAGTATTCAGTGGTGTGATGAGACTTGAGGCAAATCATTTAAAACATTCCAGGGGGTAACGTTTGGGGCCAGGTGTTTTCCCTGTAGGGAGTGACTGGATAGCTGCCAATATTTCAGCTGCTGTGAGTGGTTCTTCAAGACTTTGTCAATTTGTGTCATGAGGCATGGCAGAATCGAGCCTTCCACAATCGTGTGCATACGCTCTTGTGCCTGCGTGGGTTGCTCTGCATATAACTTCTCATAGCATGTTGCAAATTCGTGTACTGTTAATTTGTGGTCAGTGATAATCTGGCACGTGGGTAGTGCGATGCTAGGGACCAGGCATAGGGCTTGTTCCCTGTTGGCTAACCAGTGTAGCAGTTTCATTGCTTTGTTCCCTTCTTCATATATTTTATATTGAGTCTCTGCATGAGGCCTTGAGGCATTGTCTGGCAGCTTGTAGCGTAGTGTCATCCTCATCTTTTCTACTGCATGCCTAGCTTGATCGTCTGGTGTGCCCTTCAGCTACCCCTCAGCCTCCACAATGCCCTTTTCTAGCTCTGTTATTTCACTGTCTTTTGTACTTGGCTGACGTCTGGTAGGATATTGCCTGTCTTCTCAGGACTGCTTTCAGTGCCTCGCAGGGAGTGACTGAGCTCTTAACTGAGTCTTTATTAATGTCTATGTAGTCCTCAATGTGGTGGTGTAGAAAATCTATGAAGGGATTGTCTCGTAGCCGCCAGGCATTCAGCCTCCATAGACTGAATTATTATTATTATTATTATTATTATTATTATTATTATTATTATTATGGGTTTTATAGAGCGCATGGCTACCCTAAGGCTTCCCAGCGCTAGGAGGTCATGTAGCTGATAGAATTCGGGCGGGCCTTAAAGGTATTGCTTAAACAGCCATGCTTTAATCGCTTTGCAGAACTGTAATTCTTTATTCATCAACCGATATTCCAGTGGTAGAGAGTTCCAGAGTTTAGGAGCAAGGTGGAAGAAGGATCTTCCTCCCCATTTCTCCCTCCTGACCTTGGTTGATTTTTAGAAGTTCCTCCGTGCTTGAGCGCAAACGCCTGTTTGGAATGTAAGGGGATAGTAGACTCTTGATTTTTTTGGGACCTCTATTATGGCAAGCTCTGTGGGTGATGACCAGTATTTTGAATTTTATTCTGGCCTCTACTGGGAGCCAATGAAGCCCAGTTAAGTGCTTTTTCACCGATTCCTGCGCCGGAACATTGCACAACAGCCTTGCAGCTGCATTCTGGACCACCTGCAATCTGTGGGTTACAAATTTTGGTGCCCCCAGGAATAATGAGTTTCCATAATCTAACCACGAGGTGACTAAAGAATGGACCACTGTCTTCCTAAGCTGTGTAGGAATCCTGTCTAGAATTTTCCGAAGACTTCTGAGTAGTCCCAAACAGGTCGCTGCAACTTTCTTCGCCTGTGTCACCATGGAGAGATCCATTTCTAGCCATAAGCCTAGATTTTTTATTATTTCTTTGGGTATAGGTGGATTGCCTAGGCAAGCAGGAAACCTATGGTGGGCCTGGGTATTGCTTTACTCCCGAGGAACAGTAACTCTGTTTTGTCCCCATTTAATTTTAGACAGCTTTTTGTCATCCACTCCTTCACTTTTTCCAAACAAGAAGATAATTTCTCAGCGTCCTTGCTATTTTTTGGGTCCAAGGAGATCACCAACTGAGTATCGTCAGCATAGGACGTCATAGAGATATCAAACTCCAGGACAATCTTAGGCAGTGGTTCCATGTACACATTAAAAAGCGTAGGGCTCAATGAGGAACCCTGTGGTACCCCACACCTCAGTGACATAGTCTTGGAAAGAGTAGTGTTCTCCTGTACTTGAAATGTTCTACCTTCCAAGAACGATGTCAACCATTTGCCTTCTGCTGTGTAATTTGAGTGTTTTTATAATTGAGGTCTGATCATATAGGACACAAGATGGTATGCTTGTTTAATCTTGCTCGATGGAGTCCTCTGAGGGCATAAAGAAATAATCTATCCTGGAGGAAGATCTGTGGGGGTGGAAGAAGGACGTATATTTGGCTGCTTGGGGATGTAGCAGGCACCAGGTGTCTGTGAGTCCCAGCCAGTTGGCCCATGTGTTTAATATTGTGGATTTGCGGGTATGGGCTAAGTCAGTGTTTGACTCTGGGTCCCTTACCGCATTGAAATCACCCCTATAATTGTCCGTCCAGAAGTGGATTATCACAGGCTATTCGTCAATGTGAGGAGTGTGTTGTCTATTCGTGTTGGGGATGGGCATAGACCACGGCAGTGGTCCATCGTGTCTACCCCATGTGGCTGTTTATCAGGGTGAATCTGCAGACAGTGTTGTGGAATGTATTTGTGACATGTAGAGGGAAGTGCTTATGAAGTAGGATCGCAGTCACTCTAGATCAGAGGTCTTCAAACTTTTGGATGCCGAGATCCCCCTGTCAACATTTTGAGGCGTAAGGACCCCCTCCTGACAAAAATTTCTAAACCTGTGGGCAGGGCTACTGGAATTATGAGGCAGGTGAGGACCAAATTACGTGGGAAGAAAAGGTAAATGATGTTATGTGATGCCGCGTACACAGTAACACTGAGGAAAGATTTCACCCCATCAGTACCAGTGTATAACCAAAATACAGCAATTAACATCAGAAAGATTACTAGTCAACCTTTGTGAAGGGCCTTCCACTCCGCAGGAATACGTGCTGCCACATTAGAAGCTCACTTGGCCCTGGCCGGGAGAAGCAGGGGTCCCTTAAAACCCTGGCGGTTTTGTGCAGAGTTAAGCAGTTTACCCATGCAACTTTCCTCTCACCCCTCCCTTCCATCCCTCTGTCCTCTCCTAACCCCGGATCCCTCTCTCACTTTGCAGGCCATTTTATTTCACCCCTTTTACAACTTCTGAACTCTCCCCATTCAACCTCTCACTTCACCTTTAACACTCCCAGCCAGGGCTGGTCCTAACACTGGTCGCACACGGTGCAACAGTCTTTTTGGTGCCCCACCCCCGTTTCCTCCTTCTCCATGAATTCCTTCACTGCCACTCACCAACAATTCACCTAATCTCTCTATAGCACCTTTCTGACAAACATTTCATTTTTTTATAGCGCTACTCATAGTTTACTCACACTCATTTCTGTGATCTGCATGGTACATATTCTTTGTAGCAGGAACGTTAACCCTCTGCACTGTGTGGGTGACAAGAGTGCCCATGTGAGTGCACGGTGAGCGATGCAACAGTGTGAGAGTAGGGTAAGAGGAGTGACTGCAGGGTGAGTGAGGTGGCTTATGAATTTAGGTGCGGATGCAAGTTCAGAATGGGACGAATGAGTGTATGATTACTGATGGCTTGTTTGAGTGAGTTGCATATTGAGCAGTGAGGGGGACAGGTGAGTGAAGTGTCACATGAGTGCAGGATGAGTAGTGTACTCGTGTGGCTGCAGGGTGAGGTATAGGATGAACAGCGCAAGTGCATTGTGAGTGCAGAGTGATCACTGTGAGTGCAGGGTGAGCGGGTGAATGGTGTGAGTGCATTGTGCTCGCTGTGAATGCAGGGTGAGCGTGAAAGTGAAGGAGCGAGAATGACGAGTGAGTTGTCTGAATGCAGAGTGCATTCCCAGACACTTGAAATAACTCCGCATGTTATGGACGGCGGCGTAGGGTTTAAGATCTAAGTTAAACTATTGCTATTATGGCATTAATCGGGGATCGAGGAAATAAATAATGTGCTGATCCTGCAACAAACTTCCAGTCCTATGGTTAGGGTTGCCAGCAGATTATTTTGATGGCCCAGTCGGTACAAAAATAAGCAGTCACCTAAAGCTGTATTTTAAGCACTTATCTGTGCATACTTCGAACAGCAAATATAAATAGAAAGCACTTTTAATTGTGTTCTAGGGCTGCCTCAATGATCCATGACTGATAATTAAAGAGAACAAAGACAGAAAAGTCACATAACGAATGCATACATACTTTTTTATTTATAAGTCTATTTAGTGTCAAGAGGAGGTCTTTGCGGGCTCTTTAAACAAAACACGGCAGGCATTTTTCTTTTGGCAACCCTACTTTATATTCCTTTTCATGAAATGCATTCTCACACTGCAGCAGTAAAGGTAAAATACAAATGTAAGGAATAGGCAGAGTGGGGGCCCAGGGGGTACTGGAACCAGGAAAAAAACTAAGCCTCTGTAACCAGTTTACAAAGGCATGTAAATATGCAAATGGTCTTTAAAGACCTGTGAAAAACTCGGGCGTGCCGAAGATAAGACTCCAGACACTGCCCAGCTGAGCCCCCAGCAGCTCGAGTTGCACTGCAGCAGCCCGGGCTGAGACGCAGGACGGGGGAAGAGGGGGGGCTGAAGCCCTTGGGCCTCGGCAGAAGTGTGACTGGGAAGGCGCGACCCCCTTTGCATCGCTCCACGGCCCCCCTGGGGGTCGCGCCCCACAGTTTGAAGACCCCTGCTCTAGATGGTGTGGTGAAGCTGGTGTGGTACACTCTAGTATAACCACCTCTGGACAGGACAAGACAGTTGTTGCCCAGTAGATGCGTTCTTGAAGTAGTACCACAGGTGGGCGGTGCCTTTTGAAGTATTGGAATACAGCGCTTATTTTAATCTAGTTGATTAGGCCATTGACGTTCCAATAAAGAACTTGGAAAATGTTGTGCATTGTGGCCATATCGGGTGTGTGATGCATGCTGTCGACTGGAGAATGCTAGTTTGGTAGTGTATTTGTTGTGAACTCAAACATATCAAAACTGAAGTAAAGAACTGACATACATCCCAACTACCTCCCTCCCTTCCCGCACTTCTTCGCGTGAAGCATCCGTTGCCCTTCCCCAACCATAGGAACATTTGTCTTGGGGTGTGTGGCTTAATTCTCATTTTGGGCAGTCAACCGAATAGATCTTGATATAGTGTTCGGGCAGCCGACCCAGCCACTTGTCCAATGTGTCCCATGTTAATCACGTGAGGTTGCACCATACCCCCACCCTGTTTCTCTAGGACCAGATATGCATACACGTCATTTAGAAAAAAGGTGTATATATAGTTCAATTGGTAGTCATCTGCCCAGAGATCTCGAGAGGAGGCCCATCCAGGTCTCCAGAAGTCAACAGACAGACTCTTGTGTCGCTGTTGTCTTCATCTATCTTGTGCAGTCGGTTGCAGTTGGCAACTCCATCTCTCCGTGCTGTTTCGCCGGGTGCTCTCTAGTGGCAGATCCCTGCTTGGGGGTTCAGCGTCTCAGTGACCACCAGATGTTTAGCCAGTCCCTTACGGATTGCGGTGAGTCAAAGAAGTGAATCTTTTCGTTGTTCATGATTTTCATCTCAGCTGGAAATCGTTACATATATTTCAGCTGCATGTTTCTCAGTTTTTGCTTAACTTCAAAGAAGTATTTACGTTGGTGTTGGACTTGCAGTGTATACTCTGGATATATGCTAACAGTTGTTGATTAGATCGTCAGTGGGGCCTGGAGCCTTGCTTGCCTCAAGATGGTATCTCGGTAGACATAGTTCAGAGATCTATCTAGCAATGATCAGCCGCGGGCGTCCCCTGGAGGAGGCCATGCTGCCAGTGATCTGTGTGTCCTTTCAATGACAAAGCATGTTGAAAGTACGTCTATAGGCATCCATGCCTTAAGCCAGGTTGCAAGGAATGCTTGTGGATGATTGCCTTCCGCTTCCTCCGGTAAGCCGACAAAGCATAGCTTGTTTCTTCGCGAGTGCCCCTCCGCATCTTGCATCCTACATAATGGTAGGAGTCTTCCTACTTGACTTATTCATTACCCATCTGATGATTTCCTTGTAGGCACGAGCCTGCTGTTTTTGGGAGGTGCTTGGCTCCCGTAGCGCAATCTTAGAGTGGCTGCTACTCTTAATTGATTTTATGCTTTGTTCTCAACCTTTTATTTCGTATTATTCCTCAGTTACCAGTAGCTGACACTGCACAAGGGAGCTTGTGCAGGTCAGCAGGGGTTGCTGGACCCCCGTTCCTCTAATTTGTTTGCCCTCACTTTTTGTGTACTTTATTTCCGGAACGCGCGTAGCAGCGCTTCCGTCATGCCCCTTGCCACGCCCCTTGGATGCCGGGGCTTAAATCTCGGCCGGCACCGCGTCCGTGTGCAGCGGGCGCAACGCAGGCGCACCAAAGGCAAGCTCGTACCGCACTCAGCGCCAGCCCCCCTGTCGGTTTCGCCCCCAACCCATATTCCCTCTCAGGTACAGCAGCGAGGAGCTTCGAAGGCTCACCTCGGCAGACCGGTTCTGCTCTGGTCTCACGCTATCCTTGCTTGAGGAATCAACGAACAAAACTTGTCTAGTCTGTTCCCTAACTCCGGCTTGAATAACCCGCTTTTCCTAAATAGGCCTTTTAGTGCACAAGATAGTGTGTGTGGTATTTAAAAGTGGAACATGTAAGCATTTATAATGTTTTTGTTCCTACAGTTACTAACTCTCAAAAGCTATAATCTGTCAAAGCTGGAGATGGTTCTGAGAAGAAAAAGCTAAAGTACAGTTAATGTGCTAATTCTATATATTTGGGATAAGCTACAGTGATCGTTCAACCACTGTTTATAATATTTAGTAAAAATCCAATCAAATGGGGAAGTTGGATGTTTGATAAATGTATAGGAAGAGTAACTTTAATAAGTTAGATTTTCCTTGCCTGAGGCCCCTGCAGGCTTATTAGCGTTAGAATTAGCTGCTGGTCTGTCAGTGCTGCTTTGATAAGGTATGAAATACCTACTGCTATGGAAGCAGAACCAATGGCTCGGACCTGATTTAGGACCTCTACCCCTAGTGTGCAGGCTGTTAAGCCCCAATTCGATCCATAGGCATAACTTGCTTCTTCCTCCATGGTTTGGGATTGAGGTGGGCAATTATGTAATGAGTAAAAACCTTCGATAATGAAGGAGGGTTCCACCTATTCCAGACCAATTATGATTGAGAAGGTAAAGAACAACATAGCAAATTTGGCAAATTATCAAACTGGGAATATGGACAAGTTGGTAAGAGCTGCGCCATATTTTCCACAAAGGTCTGCTTCCTCTAACACAGACTCACCATTGAGGAACTTTGATACTATGCAGAGATGGAACGGACCAAAGTGTATGGCACAAGGACAATTGGAGCTTATGTTGCTCCTCTATTGGGAGTTGTAATTAACTGTTTAAAGGCGAATTGTATTACTCACTTATTATCCACTTTGAACTCGCATTGGTTGCTCCTCCCTTAGGGAGATGTGTTGTAATTAGCTAAGCATTTACATTTCTTTCCCCTTATCCCTTTGGTATTTTCCTACCCCCTCTGTTCCTCTTAATATTGCTGCCCAGCAGTAGAACCCTTCACCCTAAATATTCCACGCTTTTCAGTTGGAGACCTGAGAGAAAATCTTGATAGAAGAAGGCCTCTGCTGTGGGTCTTGGTGTTAGTATTAATAAAAGACTTTACTGTATTTACCTCTTGGTGTCTGTGATTCCAACATCTACCCATTCTGAATAGTTTGCTGTGGTTGCAGTAGATCTGATGTAGTATTTTTAACTTTACTAATCATAGTCGGGATTTAATAGCCACCTCCCTCGGATGCATGAGGGCTTCCTCCCAGTCTACATTGTTCATTTACCAGATATCCACCTCTCACCTGGCTTATAGACCTCAATGGCCATCCGGGGAGTGACTTATCATGGTATGGTAAAGATGTGACACTGTCCTCTGGGCAATTTCACCTTTCACCTGTTACCCAAATTAACCCAAGCAGGGCAGTTTGAGTTTCAGGAACTTAACTTCAAAAGGACCAAAGGTACGTTCAGTGATAAGGGAAGCCTGGAAAAGAGGGGTCTTTTGATTCCAAAATAAGCTTCAGCTTCTTCGCTTTAATCTAAGTAGAGGAGGGAGCTAGTCCCAGAACCAGTGTGGAGTGGTTGCGTGGGAGGGAAATGCTTATTATTTTGGACAGGCCCCCCCTGAGTGTGCTACAAGCTCCCTCCAGAGGCAAAAAAATGCTGCCATGATGGATTTCACTGATGTGGACTGTGGATAGTTTACTGTGAGGCAGCCAGGATTTACTTCAAAGTGGTAAGGTTTGTCCTTGAGAACTTTCTGCCCATTGGTCATGGATTGTCCAAGCATCACCCACACGTACAGACTAGCTAATAAAACAATAGTAGCACCTCCGCCCCAGCTCCACAGAACATGTTCTGGACCTGTAGCAGAAAAGAAGAGGGCTGCAGCTGCTGTTTGTTACATAGATGGAGACTTGAAGACCTGGCCTTGCGCTCACTTGTACACATGACTAAGAAGACAAGAGTCCATTTGGGGACCTCCTTTGTGGCTACAATGGCCTTAAAAGCTGAAAGAGGCCTTTTTCCTAGTGACCAGTTGCAGTGTAGTGAGGCCCTCCTGGGCCCACTTTGGTTCTCCATTTTAGTTTTACATTTTATACATTTTATGCTGACATCCTTTAGCTATGTTATTTTTACATGTTTTGCTCTCACAATATTATTCTGAGAAGACGCTGTACATGCTGCTTGTTTTTAGAAAGTCTTTCCTGCTACATATTCTGTACACTTCATTCAAGGCTAGGAACAAGATATCCTAGTGCTTGCGTTGCCCAATCGGATACAGCTTCTAACATCTGGACACATCATTGCATGAGAGCTGTACCTCTAACACAGTGGTTTTATTATATAAACCGTCCACTGCCCCTTACGGGTCAGAGGGGCACTCCAGCCATGATGGCCCTCGAACGAATGCTGTGTTTGACATGTAGCTTTGCTTGCGCTGATCTTCAAGCCCGTGAAGAGGGATTGCCAATTCCACATCAGGCCTTGTTCCAGTTCTCCAGGTATGGGGGCTCAGGCTAACCTAAGAGATCGGGCAGAGGGTACACCCACTGTACTCTGAGTAGGGGTAGTGATAAGAGAAGTATATATGAAAATCCAACTGCCATTGTTGGACTGTTTATTCTTTTCACCATGTTCATCATTGCTTTGTTTTATTTGCCTAATAATCACAGCTTATTCTTTCTATACAAGACTACGATTGTTTCAATAAATGTATTGAAAACATTATTCATATCCTTCTTGTGTTTAGAATGGGCATGCAGAAGTAAACAATGAAAGGGGTAAGATCGGTTTCCACAATTCCCTTTGGGATCACAGTGTCATGTTCGATATTGCCAAAATCACCTGCCACACCAGGAAGGTTAGAGGTTCAGGTGAGCCTCTGTCAGCCAGCTAGGAATTGGGCCGACAGCCTCTGATGGTGTAGAGAGGCTCAGTCCCTACATTCTGAAGTTCTGTCGTCCTAATACGCAGTCCCACCTTTTCTAGTGGGAACCGTATAACAACAGCTGGACTGGACCTTGCTGGCGGACTCTGCTCAAGTGTATCCTGCATTCTAAGAGCGTTATATGTGAGGAACTGCTTCAGAAAGTCTGAAAAGTTGGGACTTAATAAAAATTTGGACTTGCAAGGCCTCCGAAGCTTCATCAGGGCGTTGCAGTAAAGGTGTCCAATTTCTTGAATACTTCATCAGATATAGCTTTAGGCTCGCCCCAGTGGTAGATTTTATGCTCCAAAAAAGAGAGTAAGTACCAAGGTAGAAACCTTGACCAGGCAGAGGCACTAAAGTTGGCCTTAAATTGCTCCTAGGTCCTTGTCAACCAGTAAAAGTTATGTCTGTTTGGTACTTTAAATTTTCTTGGTGTTTTTTGTCTTAAAACGTCAAAAATTCCTATCTGCACCCGTTTTGTTGATATTAGTTGTTTTGATGTCATTTTTATTAATAAAATGTTCCTAATTTTTAGAAATCGGTTGTACGGTTTTTATTGAGTTATGTTTTAACTTCTTCAGTGTTTGTGTTGCTTAATACTTTACAAATAGCCCTAAGTTAAGCCTGCTTGCTCTCTGCCATACCTACCATGGGTTTAGTCCAGGTTTAGTTTATTGAATCTGTGTGTTTGATCCTACAGGATTTTGGTACTTATTCCTCAGAAAAAAATTCTCTTTCTCACCATTCAAATAACGCATTTTCTTACAAATATCTGAAAACTAAGTCAATTTAGAAAATCCCCTCCCAACCTGATAACCTTCAAATGCATATAGGATTTTGGTCCCTAATAACCCACCAGAGTCCAAACAAGAAGTCACTTCCTAAATCCCATTGTCTGCATCACATATCTGAGAAATTTCAAGGTGATATAGTTAAATGCCTTCTTGATGTCGATTGATAGGAGGTACTGTCTTCAATCCACTCCTCGTTCCTATGTTGATTAGGTGTAGCACCTTCTTGCTATTGTTCTCTGTGTTCTTAACTCATTTGTGGTCTGCCTGAACAGAAAGCTATAAGGACTGCACCACCCTGTGCAACCGCAAAGCTAAGATCAACATCAGAAGCTTGACGTCAACATTTAACAGATAGATATGTCTGCATGATGCCCAGTTTGTGGGTGATTTATCTGGTGTAAGAATTACAGAGATTGTTGCGTCTGTTTAATACGTTGTCCTGCAGATTCTTCACCATGTGAGCACTAGTTGAAGGCTTCAAATTGGTGGGTAACCCTTATTTCCAGAGAATAACTCCCCAATATATTTATTTATTAAAACTATCTCCAAGTCCTCCAACGGGTTGAGTTCAACATTTACAAGAATCATTCAAGCAATTGCAAAACACAATAACACATAAATATACATTTTTCCAGATGCATTGCATATCAAATAATCCCATTTTAAAATTCATTAAAAAATCTAAAAATGTCTAACACATATGTTTACGGTATCACGTGAATGGAATAAATATATAGCAACATTAATGATGCATATGTTCCTCTTAAAGAAATCCAAGGTTTTAATAAAGTTTTATAATTCTGAAGAGCAGGGCAAAAAGAAATATACCATATCTTGTAGAGGACACCCACATAATGTGAAGCTTCTCTCTTTTTTTTTTTTTTTTTTATATATTACCTCCGCTTTGGTTATATTTAAAGTACTCCAGGTCCAACCAGCAAGGTAGTAATGGAAAACCAACCTCTGAGAACTTTAAGTTATGAATATATTACATATCCTATTACACCTGATGGTGGATGTCGAATCAGTAGCTTGCCACATGTGTGCAAGCGTGAAATTTTAATCATACTGGTCCTATCTAGTATCTGAATTAGTCCTAAATCTATACAGAGACCCTTGACAGATATACTTTGGCTATTGGCCAGTTACGCTTTCACAGCTTGGATTTCACTTTCAGAGCAAAATCAAGCTCCCTAGGATGCACAACTTCATTACCATACATGGCCAGGTCTGGTATTTTATCATTATACACATTGACTAAAGATAGTGTCTGTTTCACCCATTGATTTAAAACATTGGAGAATACCATTAGGCGTTGTCATCCTGTGCAAAAATGTGCAAGACAAATCAATCAATCAATCAATCACGGCATTTATAGAGCGCGCTACTCACACGGGAGGGTCTCAAGGCGCTGGGGGAGGGGGTAAGTTACTGCTCGAACAGCCAGGTCTTGAGCTGCTTCCTGAAGGAGAGATGGTCCTGGGTTCGCCGAAGGTGAGTGGGGAGGGAGTTCCAGGTCTTGGCTGCCAGGTAGGAGAAGGATCTTCCTCCGGCGGTGGTTCTGCGGATGCGTGGTACGGTGGCGACGGCGTGGCTGGTTGATCGTAGCTGGCGGGTGGGCGTGTAGAAGGTCATGCGGTCGTTGAGAGACTTTGGGCCCAGGTCGTGGAGGGCCTTGTGTGCGTGGGTGAGGAGTCTGAACGTGATTCTCTTGCTGACGGGGAGCCAGTGCAGGTCTTTCAGGTGTCCGGTGATGTGGCTGTGTCGGGGGATGTCCAGGATGAGTCGTGCGGAGGCGTTCTGGATGCGCTGGAGTCTTTTTTGAAGTTTGGCTGTGGTTCCGGCGTAGAGGGTGTTCCCATAGTCCAGTCGGCTGGTGACGAGTGCCTGGGTGACGGTCTTCCTGGTTTCAGTGGGGATCCATCTGAAGATCTTGCGGAGCATGCGCAGGGTGTTGAAGCACGAGGATGAGACGGCGTTGACTTGTCTGGTCATCGATAGGGAGGAGTCCAGGATGAAGCCCAGGTTGCGTGCGTGGTCCGTTGGCTTGGGCGCGGTGCCCAGGGCCGGGGGCCACCAGGAGTCGTCCCAGGCGGAGGGTGATGAGCCCAGGATGAGGACTTCCGTCTTGTCTGAGTTTAGTTTAAGGCGGCTGTTCCTCATCCAGTCGGCGACGTCTCTCATCCCGTCGTGTAGGTTGGCTCTGGCGGTGGTGGGGTCGTTGGTGAGGGAGAGGATCAGCTGGGTGTCGTCGGCGTAGGAGATGATGTTGAACAGTCTTACACCTAATTAGGTGTAGTCGTCATAGCTTTTAATTTGATATTTTTTAATCACCACTCAGATTTAGCGAGTTGGCCATGGCCACTAATGGTCATGGTTTTTAGTTTCTGCAAATTAATACGTAAATTATTCACCATGACCAAATATGCCTGTCAAGTTATTTATCTTTGGAAGTGCATAGGGGGTTGATCCAGCAATACAAGATGATCTTTTCAGGATTGCCACTTTACCACTTTCCTGAAGGTTTGGTGATTCCAGTGGCTCTGAACCCCGAAGCTGTGCTTTCCAGGGCTTCTGCTTAGGCAATACTGAGACAACATTGAAATCAACTAAGGCTTGTCTCCGTTCCTTTGGGGTCCGCTTCAGTCAACGCCAACCTCTAAGTCAGTGGTGGCACTGGCCACTGAGTCAATATGAGAAAATGTCCATGTGGCAAAGCAAAAGGTCTGGGCTAATCTCAACTATGAACAGTTAATTGAGTCAATCATGCATTATACCATGCCCTGAGGGGACGGCGGGCAACCCCAGGGAGTGGTCCTACGGAACTCTCACCATCTGAAATCACGTTGGCTATTCCAGGCACCCAGAAGGCGCTTGAAGGGAAGATTAGCACTGTCACCATAGAAGTCAATCTCCTGAGAGTGGACTTGCATAAGGCTGTTGAGTGTGTCACTGATACTGAGGAGTGCGCTGAGGCTCAACAACGGGAGGTTCGCGACCTCCGTGTGATGGTAACTTCACTGACAACTCAGACTGCCAAAATGTAGGAGAAAATTGAAGAGGCTGTGAGCTACTCACGACGTAATAACCTAAAGATTTATTCTAGTGGTGTTACAGACCTTATATCACTATGATGACACTTCATTCTAGAAATAGGGAAACACTAACTTTAGAAAAAGAATCATGCCCCTTACCATTAGTAGTTTGCCTGTATCTGTATTTATATTAAAGAAAACAGTTCCTGCTTTCTAAGGGTCTTCTTTCTTTCAGCAGGAACCTCCTCTTCAAAATAAAAGTGTGAAATGCATCATTACTAAATAACAATCTGCTGTAAGAAAGGACATTCTTTTTTGTCATGGTCTGCCCATTTTTCCTTGAATGGTTTTGCTAACTAGTATTTTGTGCACTGTACCACGGCTAAACAGTAGAATAGTGCGTGCTTTCCCTTTAAAGATAGTACTGTTGGATTATCATATTTGAATTATTTAACTTTCCTGTAAGGTAATAGTAAATGGCCTAGAAAAATGAACTAATGGCATAAAAGATAAATGTCATATGGCCTGCAAAGTGTATTTACACTGCCCACATCCATGACAATAACATGGCTCTTAGGAACACCACTATGCTCTGGTTGGACCTCAGTTCAAAAGCACTAGGGTAATACATGGCTAGGAATAATGCCTTTGTCATGTAAGAAAGCCTATTTTTATATAATAAGTCACCCCTAAAGGGCGTCTAATACATAAAGGTGGCACTCTGCATATCTCACGTAGGTGCCGTTACAGTGACTGGAGATCTAAAAGCTTTTCTCACTCTGTAGGTTAGGTTAGATTTTTCCATAGACAGGCCTAGGTGTGATTACATTATTTATTTCGCATCTTCGCTTGGGCATATTCTAGAAAATTGATTCAAAGTTATTTTCCTACTAGTTTTCAAAATCTGATTTGACAGAGAAATGAGATTGTCGATAGCTGTAGTGGAAAATTAACTTTATAAAAATGTACCTTTAGCTGCCAAAGCCAAAACTCTCTGAAATTCAGTTCTGCACTTATCAAACCTCCGGAGGCCAATACACCTTCCTGGCTGGAGTTACAGAGACAGCCTAGCAGAGGACAATTGTATGCTGCATGGACTCAGGAAGGCAAGGGTATTGTCAACAAATAACCACTTAGCAGGAATTAGACATCTTGGAGAAGTACAGGACAGCTGGCAGAACAAAGGACAGCTTTACCACTTCTTTTGACTTGCTAGTGTTAAGTGCCCATTCACGCCTGTAGCCCTCTTAGATGCTTTGTCTCTTATCTCCAACAGGAGGGAGAACTAGTGTCTAGGACCAACCTTGAGCTCTACCAGAGGGAAAAGGGCTTATGCCGTCTTGATTTTAGAACTTTTGGACACTTTTAAAATAAACTGAAGACATAGTGGTGGGCAGAGGGTAATAAAGTAGCTGGGATTAGAAAGGGAACATTCTCCAATTACTGGCTAATGCACAGAATAAGATTGCCACCCTTTCACCACCTATTCAGAACATTCCGGAACCTGGAAAGACTACACCTGAAGAAAATGGCCCTGCTGGAAGAAAGAAGACTCTTGACTGGTACACATGGACTGAAACAGCTTTCCAAGGCTCAGGTGGCTGATCTCCTGTTTGCATGCCCCAAGGGTACAGACACTTAAAGGACTCCTGACTTCCATAAGGCCCATCAGACCACAGAGGACTGGACCCTGCTAGAGCACTGGGTGGAGAGAAACCTAGTCCCTGGAAGCGTGCCATGTTGACGGGGGCGGGGGGCTCCAAGAGTGACCAGGCAGAATTTTCCTGTCTTGTGAAGAAAAGTGGATATTTTTGACTTCCTGAGGACTGTGAGAAGAGGCTGATGTTGTTGCAGGGATTTTGCGGGGTTGCAGAACTATACTTGGGATTATAGAACCTTAGTAGGCAGGGACTGAGTCATCCTACCACCTGAGTACCCATGAGCCCGGGACCGATTAGCTATAGTGTCTCACTTGCCCTCCTACTCACTCACAGAGGAACAAGTGATTAGACACCCCAGAACACAACACTCCCGACCCTCTCAGGAATCGCGGTTGCAGGTCACACCCTTTCGCACTCATACTAGTCCACAATAAGTCCTGACAGAGACACAAGGAAAGTTTAAAATGTTTTTTAACTATCGTGCTCTAGGATGCAGTATATGTGCCACAACAAGTAGGAAAATGTCTAACACAAATAAGGTTAGCATAGCAGGTAGTTCGTAAATCATAAATGGAGCTGTCATTATATACAACAGTGTAGCCTAACCTCCCTCCCCTTCTACAGAAGCAAATGATTATATATTAGAAGATCTCTAGGTCTTAGCAGCAGACCCCTTACCTCAGTATACACAGAAGAAAGATCTACATCTCAGGTGCTGTCACGATCTTTTCCCTGGAAAAGTCCCTCTCCAAGTGTGTATTACCGAACTGTGCATACCTATATGACAAAAAGTATGTGTTCCCAGAACAACAGCTGCTTTTGCATGTTTTGTCTAGGTAATAGGGCCTGACCAGAACAGAATAACAAGGGGCATTGTTGTCCAACCTTGTCTACATGTTCAGACTATATCCCAGGTGTTAGAAATGGGATCTCTGGTTGGCTAAGGCTTGCGCCAAAGCCAGGCAGAGACCACCACTCTAGTCAGGGCGAGGGAGTTACACGCCAAAGATAACCCCTGCTCACCCCCTTGGTAGCTTGGCACGAGCAGTCAGGCTTATCCCGGAGGCAATGTGTAAAGCGTTTGCGCAACACACCCACAGCAACAACATACTAGGCACACCACAAAAAGGAACTCCACACAAGGTTATATATAAAAATAGCCTTTGTATTATCATAAAACACATTAGAATAGTACTCACATAATATACATCGTGCCACCTGGCACGGGGTCATATTTACAAGGGAATTATTTACACCTGACAGGGCCAACTGGACCACTGTCAGAACCAGCACAAAGCGAACTTAGTATAGGTAGTACTTATAATAAATGTAGAACACATCATGAACGTACAACCAGTAATCACTGGTAACCACTGTACTCAGCATCAGCCTGTAACATAAACCACATTATGCACAGTATCATATAAGGCGCGAATTACATTCTGCGCCAACCTCACCAGCATAAATACATTATGCAATCCTCTCATAAGTCTAAACACATTAGACCCTAACCTCCCAAGTATAACTCACATTAGGGGCGTAAAGCACAGTAGAGAATAACTCACAACCTAAACGCATTAGGTAATAATAAAATCACAAGCATAAACACAGTATGCAAAACCTCATAATCATAACAGTACATTAGAGGTATAATACAGGGTGCGTAAATCATACTACATGAATTACATTTCCTAGCACCCAAAATCACATCAGCACATAGATCAGATTAGGCCTGGCGCCCTATAAACCTAACTGTCCCCCTGGCCAACTGGCCATCTCTAAAGGGGCTCAAATGCCCTATGTCCACAGAGTCAGGGCGCGCTGCCAACGCAGCGAAAGTCAAGGGTGCGCAACTGCGCAAACCTAAACGTAGCAGCTGCCCACTACTTGCTGGGCAGCTGTGAAGATATGGGGCAGAGGAGTGTATCTCACTCCTAGCGCCAAATGGCCCCAGGAACTGTGGGCCTAAACGCTGCAGCTGCCCACTACTTGCTGGGCAGCTGTGAAAACCCAATGTGGGCCCTGGCACCGACTGTGCCCTCGCCCGTCCTCCTCCGGGACTTCTAAAACATGTGGGCTAAACGTTCCAGTTGCCCGCTATGGCGGTGCAACTGAGAAATCACCACGAGGCCCTGCTCGGGGCCTCTCTTAACTCAAGTGGCCATGTTGCAGCTGCCCGCTCCGGCGGCACAGCTGAGGGACAAACGGGGCTCTGAAAACAAAGTGGCCCCCGACGTTGAAGTGGCCCGCCCTCCCGCGGGACCACTCAGGCACCAACAATGTGCCTCTACATGTAGGGGGACACTGGCCCCTCTGGGCCCTCAACAACCAGGTGCCCCTCGCTGGAGCGAGCCCGCCATCAGGCGGGGCCGCTCATGGAATGGGCACCGACGCTGTGCCCCGATCGTGGGGCGGCCCACTCTCTCTCCTGCGGGACCGCCCGGCCCAGCAGGGACTGCCTCGGTGCTTCGTGCGCACCAACCCAGAGAAGACCAGCCCCCAGCCCCACTCACCGGGCTGCGGTCGGCAGGCTCCTCTCCTCGGCGCTGGGGACCGGTGCCACTTCTCCACGCGGCGGGGGCCGCACTCTCGATGAGGCCGGGGCTCCCCACAGGTCACGGGAGCCCCTCTCACCACGCATCACTCCTTCACCCGGGCCCCTCCTGGGGCCCGGGACTCATCATCGGCACTCGGGGAGGCGGGGTAGGCTCCCGTCCTCCCCAGCCCGCAGCTCAGCTTCCCGCCGCACTCCTCTTCACCTTCAGCACACGTGGGGCTTCCCTCCGCTCAGGGGAGCCCCGCTCGGGCTTTGCGGACGTCCGGCCGGCTGGCAGGCCCCGCCCGTGTCCCAGGCAGGCGTGCCTGACTGCCTGGTCGCCGCGCGATCGCGGCGGCCGTTTTCATTTCTCCTGGCACAATGAGGGGTAGGCTCCCTCTTAATCAAAACTATACAGCGGGGTGGGCTCCCGCAGTAAAAATAAACATCATAAAGCGGGGTGGGCTCCCGCTCGATCACAGCACTTTGGGGGAATCCCTACGCTGGGGATTCCCTCAAGGCAACATGCAGCTCTGCGCTGCGAAGCTCCAGCGCTCCTCCAGGAGCCGGATTTCAGCGCTCCCAGGGCGCAAGATGCAGGCAAAAGTCCTGTAGGCCTGGAGGATGCCAGGCAAAGCAGAAGGATAAGTCCTTAGAGAGGAAGGGGCAGAGCTGGGCCCAGGGGCCAGCACACAGGGCCCTCCAGCAGGGAGGCAGCCCCCATGGCGGTCCCTCCTGGGCCCCAGCAGCAGCAAGCCCCTCCGTCAGGAACAGAACAGGAACAGCGCACCAAGAGAGAGCAAACATGGGGTCACAGCCCCTTCTTTTATCCACAAAATCCCCTTTGTGTCACAGCACAGGGTTGGGGAAAACCAGACGCAACTGGTTTGGGGGAGCTTTGGAGCACTTTGTTTTGCTCAGCTCCTCTCTCCTTTCACAGGACAGGCTAGGGACATCAGACGCACCACAGGGGGTGGAGCCAGCATTGTGGAGGGAAGGCACAGCCCTATTCAGGTCCCAGGTGCAACTCCTCCCTCCCATCTAGATGCAGATCTCCCTATTCAGCCCTGCGCTGACTCACCCTGCCCCTCCTGGAGCCACACACACCTCCCAGCCCCTGTCACTCACAAGCCAGACATGCAATTCACATCAGGCAGGCAGACACAGAGCACACATAAATGCCAACTTCTAAAAGTGGCATTCCTACACCAGTTATAATAAATCTGCGCACGCCATTGCGCAGCATTTATTCTCACGAGTTCGCACATACTAAACTCGCCCCTGCACTCCTCTCACCCTAGGAATTACCACTGGCACACAGATCCCCAATGCATTCCTATGGGAGGCAGGTCAATCTCACTAAATGTGCATAGAGCGCGCACGCACTTTCCACTGGACCACAGTGCGAAAGTGCCCAGAGGCCTAAAACCACCAACACTAGGTCACAGACCAGGCAAAAAGTTTAGGGGTGAACCGGCCAAAAAAAAGGGCCAAGTCCAACACCAGGAAAGAACAGAACGCAAAAATAACAGCATGTTCTGTGTGAAAGTACATTGTGGCACAAAGCAAAATATATCTGTAGAGTAACGTGCGCAAAGCAGAGGACAGTCTGCAATGTGCTCATACTAACATAGGGAAAACAACAATGGGCCTGCACAGGTCTTATGACATCCTCCCCTTGCTGATGAAAGTAGCACTGAATGACGACAGAAATCAAATGATAAGCAGAACCATAGTGCGAAAGCAATTGCTGCTCAAGATTGTCTCAAAAATTGCATTGCCGATTCCGATGGAACTTTTGTGCACAAGAATATATCCAATTACAGCGTATCGCTGGGACCCAAGATGTAAGATGCCAAATGGAACGACATAAATTCCGTTAAGATATCAGAACCTTCCAAATTGGAAATAACTGCCATCCAATTGAGGTCAAAGGAACAAACATGCTCCTCGTTTCCAGTTGTCGATAGAACCATCCAAGGAGAACCTGTGTTGACTGCGATAAAACTGAGATCCAGGAGACGCTGTGCAGTTGCACAGGGACCACCTCCGACTACTGGCCCAAACGCTGGGTTGTATACAAGCTGCATACCCAAGGAACAGTCCTGGTTATGGGCCACTATGGGACCCATCAACAGTTAGAAATCCAGGGCAGCATGAGATGGGGTAGCCAGGCAGATATTCAGGGACCACTGAAAGGGTCCCCCGATACAATGAAACACAGGTTGCACACAGGTGAAGTAAGCATATCTGAAGGTCAGACAAAATTCGGTATCTAAAGCATCTAGAGGCACCATTCCAAAAAATGGTAGCATTCGCTCACGGTACAGCTTCAGCAAAGCCTGACCGGGCAGGACCACAGATGGAGCAGCCATTGCCGAATAGAAGGAACAGCACGATGATGCCACAAACCAAGAAGAGCAGGAGTGGGAACCCACCAAATACGCTGGAAAAAATAGACTGTATAAAATCTGGGATTACTCCAAAAGAAGTTTGAAAAGAAGTCACGAGGCCGGAGCCCACGAGTTTAAAAAAGTGTGCCAGGCCCGTGGTATTAGACACGTTAAATATTTGATGCATCAAATTGACGAAATGCAGGGGGAGATTTGTGTTCAGTAAGGATTGTATTTTACTAGACGTTCTCGCCACCTGCAATTCGAAGGTCTCACATGCTGGAGTGAGAGCCACTTCTTGTTGAAACAATAGCGCTTTGAGTCTGCTTAGCTTATTGAAATCTGTTTTCAGGGTCGGAATAGAAGGCCACAACAAACTATCTATAGTCCCATGTGGAGGGGGAAACAGGACATTGTTGCAACAAGCAACTAACTGGGAAACAGACACTATGTACAGAATTCCAGACCGCAGCAGTCATGATTATTAAGAACAAGATAACTGCTATTTGAAAGCAATGTGAGGATGGGAATAATAGCGAGAACTGGAGTTCCTTTCAAATAAGCCAGATTACGTGCAGAAACATTACAGGCGCCGTGGATTTTTACTTGTTGACAGACACCGGAGTGTCCAGCAGTGGAATCGCACATTTCTCCCGTTAGAAAAACTTCTCTATCATCCCGTTGACAACGATATGTAAAAGGCAGGGACCATAACTCATGTATGCAACTGCTCCCAAGGGGTTCATATCTACCTATAGGGAAGTGTTTCATGCAGGCAGTAAATTGAAACATCGAGATGGGCAACGAGATAATCCTGTGTATTAACCAAACTGCCAAATGAGTTTCCGCTGCAGTGAAGGGTAGCTGTTCAAGTTTTTCTATATGTAGTATGGTATAACTCGCGACTTTGATAGCCATTAATTGCTGTTTACATGTTAAATTGAATGGTAAGAACAATACGCTACAATTTAGGTGATGCCAAGGTACGCACCCATTTTTCAGTGTTTGCAGTGTCCAACCAAATTGCATAACCGATCTAAGTTGATGTTGACCATGATACAAGCTAGACATTTCATTTTGCTCAATATCAATGACAGAAGACACAATATTATCTGAAGTATAAATACGAGATGATAAAGTATTAATGCTGTTGTCGACAATAGCAAGCACTTTGTCTAAATTGCCCTGATCAATTTGGCGTAAACGCACAGCAGCTTCCATTTGTGACAATTTCCAAAACTCATTATATGCAGCATAAACAAACAAGGGGATTTTGGACCCAAAAGGAAATCAGAAAGATTTATGTCTTCCGATAGAAGTGAAAGATGCTGTTTCACGGCAGACAATGTGGATGTTCTAACCATTGTTGACATAATTTACCTAAAGAATAAGTGGTAACAGTGTTGGAATGTGGGTAACGTGGATCAGGTCTATTCAATGTAAACCCTGAAGTAGTGTTCACGAAACGAGAATGACGAACATTCATGTTCAGAGGCCATAATGCCATCCAGATCAGGATATAGCAGTGGAGTTGAGTTAAATGTACCATTTTGTATCATACTATTTAGTTGGTCTGCAGTATAATTGGTATAAGATTACCAAGTGTCAAATAGTGCCAAAGACGGAATAGTGGGAAGATTCAATTCTTTAATCTAAGCCAACCCCAAACAAGTAGTCTGTTGGACCATGTTGTTAAGAAAAATAATTTGAGCAGGTATCACACATGCATGGAATAAAGATTCAATACCTTGGCCCTGCCAGGACCTAGTACCCCATACTGATTTCAGATCAATATTGTCTTTCCAATAATCGTATCGTTTTAGTGCTAAGTTGTTAATAAAATGAGAGCCAATTTAAAATAATATGATACCGGATCTGAAAGATTATAACTGGTAAAATAAGAGTACTTCATTTTTTGTGTTTTGGAACTACCCTGAGATGGAGTTGGGCAATGTTCCCATTGAGTATAGTTAAAGTGGGGACGTTGTTCATTTGATCTGTGCAGAAAATAATGACCATAATGTTGATAACAGAATAAATCGGCATAGTTAGCAGAATTCAAATATAAATCTTCAGCATCAAAAACAGCGTAATATTGCAATATGGAAAACATCTAATTCACAGCATTGACATCCCAATCATCCGATTGCAACCCAGGTATTATCACATCACCCATAGAAACACGGAATCCATATGAAATCTGTAGGGTCTCCGTGGGACCGAATACATTGAATAGTACTTTATCCCATACAATTCCATCAGTGACTGGGACCGCTTAAATGTTCAAAAGGGACTGGTCTCTTCATTTTATGCGAGGATGAATGTGGGGCCAACACACCATCGACAAGTTCTGCAGCAGAAAGTTCCGGGAGGTAGTGGCCATTAATTAAATTAATTAAAAGGAAAAAAACTGTCACAAATCCAATCCACATGAAAAGAAATACCATGGAAAACATGTTCCAGACATACGTCCAAGGTGGAACCACATAAGTGCGTTTTAACCAGGATATAAACACACAGATCCTCGCTGGTGGTGTAGATAAAACTGAAGAACACCAAGAATTGTCCGAAATAACGGAGGCTGGGAATCTGGATTGGAATTTGGGGCTTGTATTCTTGTAGAGGACTCAAGGGGTGGATCAGAATAAGCGAGTTCCATTGTTGGGGGATGTAGAAGCTAAAGCCGATATCAGGCCAACTGAAAGCTCGACATCCCTCTCCGGCAGCCGGGGAGAATCAGAAAGAACAGAGCTCACAGGCTGCAAAGGAATATCCCGCCCTGGGACACGCCAAGGCATACTATTCAGTATTGGCCACATGCTATAACTTGACATGTTCAATTGAAACAAAGCGATTTTCTTTGTATCCAGGCAGGGGAGGTAAAGTTCGGGTACCCTGGAGACCAAGCACTGGTTCAGGAACACAGTAGGGGGGACAGAATTCTTTCTTGCTCGCCACCTTTTCATGAACCAGATCACCATCTTTATGGAGCCAGCCTGAAACAGGAATCAGAACTGCTGCTCCTTCAGGCGAAGTCAATGGCAAATGAGATTTTGCCAATGTATATCATCACTTTTGTAGATCCTGTACACAGCACAGTGGTTAGCTACGTCAAATGTTGCGGCACCCGCCACAACGTCTAGACCTTCAAGGTCTGGAACAAACATCCTGATACCAAAAAGCATTTTGTACGGGGTCCGCCCACCTAGAGGTCTTCTTGGGAGATTATTGAGAGCACGTTGAACCCCATAAAGGTGAGTAAACCAGCCACGGCCAGTACCTAATACCCTTGCTGTCATAGATTGCTTTCAGTCAAGTTTCATCCGCTCCACAACAGAATTGCCTCGAGCCGATATGGAGACGAGAAATGCACCTGCACTACCATAGACTTCATCGAATCACGGTAAGCCTTAGCGGCAAAAGCCGGACCTTGGTCAGAATGCAAAGTGCCACAGGCATAAGTCCCGACAAAAAAAACTATTGTCCCCCTTGTGCTAATTCAATCAATCTTGTGGAACACCCCTATTGTTCTTCTATTATCACATTCATGCATACATACTCAAAATACATAAAACCTGTTTTTTGCAAAAAAAGTCTCCTCCTTTATTAAAAATGTTTCCTTTTATATTCATGTAACACTGAATCACAATGATTGTTATTTATATACAGAGCCACAGACTCAATGTCAATATTCCAAATAAATATTTCATAAAATGTTATCATCGATCAATCTTATACTAAGATGTAAAACAAAAACAGAAGGCCTCCTTTGTCATTCCTCCTATTTACACTTAGATAAAAATCAGTGTATGAATATTGTGATTTTTAGACGTGAATCTCTGCACATGAATAACTCTTAATAAACATTTCACATATTATCAAAATCCCATACAAACAATTTTTTAAAAACAGTGAATCAAACCAATGTTCATACAAGTATAGTAAAAGCAAAAGTGTTGACGCAGCGTTTCGGTGGACTTGTCTTATTCTGCACCACCTTCTTCAGGATAAGCTTTTATTTTTAAAAGACAGTTGGGTTCTCTTTGAGGTATGTTGTCTTAGCCACAAATAATAAATCTCACTGTGGTAGGAAAACTCCAGGAGATAGATGTACCGGTAGTTACTTCCGATTTATAATCCTTATTAGTTCCAATTTTCACTGGTTTACACACTTTCCTTTCATCAATGAGGAAGCGTGCGTTTATTTTAAAATTTCTGGTCACCGTATCTCAGTAATTTCCCAGAGTAT
The DNA here is from genome assembly GCA_963921515.1 of Calotriton arnoldi. Classification (NCBI taxonomy): domain Eukaryota; kingdom Metazoa; phylum Chordata; class Amphibia; order Caudata; family Salamandridae; genus Calotriton; species Calotriton arnoldi. The sequence goes on along the minus strand of CAWUFW010000597.1, from coordinate 3,029,909 downwards.
TCAGTGACATATCATAGTTTTCGGCAGCCGTCTTTAAGTATCCTCGAATGCCAATTCGCAAAAAACAAGTTTTATGTATTTTGAGTATGTATGCATGAATGTGATAATAGAAGAACAATAGGGGTGTTCCACAAGATTGATTGAATCAGCACAAGGGGGATGATAGTTTTTTTTCCCAGTTATTTGAACCCAGTTCCCTTTGTTCGTTTGAAGGGTTACTCTCTATTTGTTTATAAGTCCCGACAATGACATGCAAATCCTTTATAATAGTGCGAGCGTCGGCCGAGCGCTGTGGCCAACCCCAGGGGAACCTGGTAGAAGAATCCACTGCAACCAAAATATATTTGAAAGCGGTGTCTGGCGTTAAAGGACCGCAATGATCAAGGTAAATACAACCAAAAGGATAATTAGAAATAAACAGATGAGTTTGTGGTGGACTCGGCACAGTGGAACTCTTAATTTTTTGACAAGCATCACAACAAAGGACATATTTGCGATCCCGGTTTAGTTATCACCCGCCTCCACGGTTTTCTTTTGAACCATGCAGCAATTGTTGGTATGTGCAGAATGGCAAAACATGCGAACCTCACTGAATAAATCCTGTTAAATCTTGATGTAATAGCATGAAACTATATGTGCAACCCAACAGAATGTATAGAAAAATGTACAAAGAAGCTGTGTGTGTTGGAAAAGATTGTTGAATATGTAAAATCAATAAAAACAGATTTAAAAAAAAAAAAACAACAAAGGCATGTTTGCGAGTTTGCTGGTATAAACCGCAACACCAATAGCATTGTTGTAAAAGAGAAACAGTAGCCGTAACACCAGCATGAGCAGAAGCCATGCCTTCATGAGCAGCCACTATAAGAGAATGTCTGTGGTCAAGGTTGGGAATCTAGCGATCGCCGACTGTAGGATTAGAAACAAAAGGAACTTTGTCAGTAGTTAACTGATAAGTATAGCGTGAAGGGAAACCTTGTGGAAAAGGAGTGCCCTCCCTAGTCGCGGCAATAGCTGCCAAAATGTCATTGTCAATTTTAGTCCAAGAACAAGTAACAGTGGCTACTCTAACTGTGGCTACTGCAGATTTGGCTGCCTCATCTGCCAATGAATTACCAACAGCGTGCACTCCCGCACGTTGATGTCCTAACTTATGGACAACATGTGTAAGGGGCAAGCGTGCCTTAAGGGCCGCCACCCGAACCCAAAGCGTTTTATGCTTGATTGTGCTACCTTTAGAATCCAAAAATCGTTTTGTTCCCAAAAAAACTGTAATTAAAAGACTGTACACATTAAAAAGTATCACACTCAACAAACGTGGGTAATTCAGGATCAGCATATTCAAGAGCTAAGAGGAGTGCACGTAACTCGGCCAACTGGGCGTGCAGTCTCCAAGAGACTGCGTGTGCACCAAGGTGGATGTAAAAACTACATTTTACATAGTACCTACAACAGTAGTGCATGCTGCTGAATAAGCCTGCTTGGAACCAATGGCTGGTTGTGCCGAACCAATGAGACATTTGTACTCATGTGTAAATGAGACATTTGTACTCATCCAGAGAAAGGACCAAAGAAGGGAGAGGTTGAACATGCTCATACTGAAGAAATAGTTGTTTGCAAAGAGGGGTCAAAAACAAAACTGACATCAGCCGACGTCAATGCCATAGCCCATTGAATCCAACGAGGATGAAGAGCTTTAAAATTTGGGACACTGGCTTTTGTGACTGCCTCTAGAGCGGGCACGGGAGCAACGACAAAAATGCGTTTACCTTGTGCCAGAGGGCGTTCTTTCAGAAAAACCATCTGCACAAGGGTGAGAATTTTTTCAGTAGAAGAGAAAGGCAATTCCGCAGGAGTATACAGATGCGATTTATAAGCGATTGAGACTGTGTCACCCTCATTAAAAGTCACATAAGTGAAACCGATCGCTCCGGGGAGAATCCGGATGACCAAATTCGTAGTATTTAATCTAGTTTGTAAGTACTGCGTTGCAAGTAAATCAGACTGCAAAGCATGCAGGACTGCGGTGTGTTCCGGAAGCCAAGTGGAAGAACAAAAGGAGGGGTGTATCAAAGCATAAAGCGGTTTGATACGCTGAGCATAGTCAGGAATGTAAGTCCTGTCGAAGTAAAAAAAAAAACCTAGCAGTGACTGCAATTTTTTGAGGGTGGATGGAAGTTGCAATTGAGCACACTTCTCCAAAAAATGGGGGGGCAAACCCCTACCCTCATTGTTCAATTCACAGCCTAGAAAGAGAACAGCCAGAAATGCAATATGTGATTTCGCAAAATTGAATTTGTAGCTTAGAGCTGCAAATCGTGTAATGATGCAATCCACTCGCGCAAGATGGGGATTCAATTCATCGTCCATCAGGTATATGTCATTGACATAAGAAAACGCATCAGGGTCACTTTCATTCAAAAGTGACACAATAGGTGCCGCAAAAACACCGGGGCTATTCTTATACCCTATAGGCAATCTTGCATAGCGTCTCTGAGTGCCGAGGGTGCTGAATGCGGACAAGTCCCAGCTCTCAGGAGCCAGGTTGTGACTAAAAAAGCCATTGGAAATATCCAAAGTAGTTTTAAATCTTTTACGTACAATATTATTGATCAATGCTGTACTATGCATGTTTTGCACTGCATAAGTACGGGTATGACTATTCAAATGTCTATAATCCAAAACTATGTGATATGAACCGTCCGGTTTCAAAACTGGAAAGAGAGTTATTCATCGCAGAGACACACGGTTCAGTCACACCCTGATATTCCAATTGAGTCAATCTCTTTAGCGGACGCCTTTGCATCACGTTTAATTAGATATTGTGGCTGTGGCTGAGGGACAGAGCAAACAGGTGCAACATGTGAGTGAGAATCCTTATCCTAACCAGCCTGGTTGCAATATAAGGCAGAAGCTAAAGCAAGAGTCCGCTCCGAAGTATAGGCATGCTTAGTCTCATCAGGGACGTATTGCAAAAAGGAAGGAATTATCACATCCTCACCTTGAGGACAAGCAAGAACAAAGGGGGAGGCCAATCGACCTCTGCCAATATAATGTCATAAAAAGACATCAAGTTGTCCCCAAAAATATTATTTATGGTGCGCTTAATGTCACATTCAATCTGAATGTCAATTTGATAAAGTCGATCAGAGGGTGCTACGCGAGTGTCCGCATTTTCAACAGGGACAAAGGTATCAGTTGCTTTCGCCTCCAGAAACAGGTGTAGTGTCTGGCGCACTACGGTAACTTCAGCCATGCAGTCGAGGAGAGTCACTGCCCAACTCCTGTCCAGGAGGAGGGTTCTCACCATCTGGGGCAATGCTGCAACTTTTTTCTTCTAGAATGGGGCTCTATATGGAGGTGGTTCTGCTCTCTTGACCTTCACGTCAAGAGCGCTTCGCGTCCTTCTATGGTTGCGTGGACTCGCCTTGTCTGCGCTCTTGCGGTCCTCCTCAGTCATACTGTTTATCAGACGATTCCTCAAAAGAACGAGGAGAACAAGGATCAGGAACCTGAAACTTCTCTTGAGTTTTAATCTTACAGTGATCACGTAAATCATATCTACGTTCAGAAGCATCCGGTGGTGGCGAACCACGAGACCTAGGCTTCTGTTGCTGCTTATTTGCGTCCCAAGTCTTCTTAGGAAAAACTGGACATCCCTTCTTTGCAGGAGGGATCTTGCCCTGAGACTGAGAAGACGGTCTAACCCCCAAATACTTGAGTCCGAAGGACATATAAACGTCAGCAATAATAATCAGCAACTCGCGTTCCCGATCAAGGTCCGGCACCGCCGAAGGCGTTGACAAACCATCAAAGCTGCTGCTTCACATTTACCATTAGAAAGAATCATTCCAGAGAATGCGGCAAAAATGCCCAATAATGTCATCCCCTGATCTAGGGCAGGACCTGCCCCATGTTCATCCTGTACCTGTTTAAGAACGCTCGGAAGAACGCTCATGGAGGGGTGCCATAACAGTGTATACACCGAGGCAAACCTGTCCCCCAGGTGTTGCATCAGCCAACGGAGGAATCCGACCACTAGGCAAGCACATAGAAAGGATCCTATGTTTTTCAGCAGACCCAAAAGAGGGAAAACTGCATCAAGCTGTTCAATTGTCTGAGCAATCCAAAACGGCTAGTCCTCACGATTCAGAGACGTTTGCCCATCACCAAATTAACCATAACATGGGCTAATCACAAGACCTCCACTGTGTGCAGCCTGCCCCGGAGGTGCAGCCCCAGGTGGAGCCACTAGAAAAGAGAGGGCAATAAGTTGGATCAGGCGTCTATAAAGAAGAACAACCTGACCATACAACAAACAAATTTCCACCAAATTTGCATTAAGATAATTAGGATGCAGAGTGAAGCCGGCCAAAACCGGCCAATTGGCACCAAGGGGCCCACACGAACAAAGGAAATAGGATGGGGTGGGGTGCCATTAAACCAAATCTGGTGCACCCAGGCCGTAAGAGGAACTTCAACAACCGTATAAGGGCAATAAGCAGACGGAACAGCGCCAGAAGTGTAAGCGTGGAAGGAATTATCATTCGCATCCACTGGGGTAAACGTAACCCAGGAGTAGAAGACTTCGAAACGATACGCAGGATCCGCTTCAACCACAAAATCAGGAGACCCCACTTTGGGGACTCCATGCTACAACAAATGTTGAGTAAGTGCAGCGCTGCAGTGAGCCGGAATCGACTGTGCCATCACTGAAAGACAATGGAAACAAATGATAGCACAAAATGGGTCGAAAACCTTTTATACTTCGAGTGAAAAACCTACAGCAATAGGTGAACTCTAAAAACTGAGGAGGCAAAGCTCTCCCACCACAGACGTCTCCGGAAAATGGTGCGAGGGTATTGTGGACAAGCACAAGCACTACTCAGGGTTCCCTTGAATAAGAACCAGACCAAGCATTGGGATCCTTGTTGCAGGGATTCTGTGGGGTCACAGAACTGTGCTTGGGATTATGGAACCTTAGTAAACAGGGACTGAGGCATCCTACCACCTGAGTACCCATGAGCCCGGGACTGACTAGCTATAGTGTCTCACTAGCCCTCCTACTCACTCACAGAGAAACAAGTGAATAGACACCCCAGAACACAACACTCCCGACCCTCTCAGGAATTCGCTCTCATCCTCGCACTAGTCCATAATAAGTTCTGACAGAGACACGAGGAAAGTTTAAAATGTTTATTTTAACTATTGTGCTCTAGTATGCAGTATACGGGCCACAACAAGTAGGAAAATGCCTAACACAAATACAGTTAGAATAGCAAGTAGTCCGTAAATCATAAATGGAGCTGTCATTATATACAACAGTGTACCCTAATCTCCCTCCCCTTCTCTAGAAGCAAATGATTATATATCAGAAGATCTCTAGGTCTTAGCAGCAGACCCCGTACCTCATTAAACACAGATGAAACTACAGCTCAAGTGCTGTCACAATCTTTTCCCTGGAAAAGTCCCTCTCCAAGTGTGTGTTACCTATCTGTGCATAGCTATATGACAAAAAGTACGTGTTCCCAAACAACAGCTACATTTGCATGTTTTGTGTAGGTGCCAGGGCCTGACCAGACCAGAATAACAAGGGGCTTCGTTGTTAGACCTTGTCTACATGTTCAGACTAAATCCCAGGAAAGAACAGAACGCAAAAACCAGAGCGTGTTCTGTGTGAAAGTACATTGTGGAACAAAGCAAAATATATCTGTAGCGTAACATGCACAAAGCAGAGGACAGTCTGCAACGTGCTGATGCTAACATAGGGAAAACGACAGTGGGCCTGCATGGGACTTATGACAGTGTTTGCTCTGGGAGGACACACCCAAGAGTGGCAAGAAAATCAGGTTTATCCTGCTCATAGGTTTGTACCATGCTGAAAAGTGGTTCACCTGAACCCTATGGTAAAGGTATTCAGTCTCACTGAGCCCTGCCTGACTACAGCTTCCAGCTTTGCCCCACTTGAGGATTTTGCGAACCAATAAAAGTGCAAAAGTAAAACCTTGATCCGGAGTAACAGTAGCAATTCCATCCCAGCCATTAATCAATCTCGGCAGCTACAAAAATCAGCTTTATCACGCTCCGAGCTTTTGATTCCAAAACCAACCACTAAAGTGGGAGCTCGACAAAAACATTGTCTTTGAGTAACTCTCGCTTTGGACCTTGCCCAGCTGCAGAATGTAGATTTCTCTTTCAGAGTCCATGTCCCAAAGTAAAAAAACTTTGACCATGACAAGCCGCTTAGTGCATCCGGCATCCCCTTCATCACAGTCAGCTGAAATCACACTTAGGTCCCTGTCAACCACAAACTGTTGTTTTTTAACGGTGCTCTATTTTTCTAGGTGCTTTTTGCTTTAAAACTTTGAAAATTCATATTTCTGGTTCACGTTATCCAATTTTGTGTGGCTCTTGGTGCATTTCATTTTACTCCAATCATCTTTCCTGGTTGGAAGTTTATACTGTGTTTTGTTTTTTGCTGTGAAATTGTTGGTGCTGCTTCAGCTTAAGACGCATTTCATCGGAGATTCCATGCTGCTTATACAATAGCTACACAGAATTAAACAGAAATTCTCTAAGACATTTTTTGGTTCTAAACAGATTGTGTTCATTACGTTGGTAGGAGTCATCATATCCTAATTTAATAACCCACTTTCTGATATTGCTGTTCAGCTGTGGGATAGGACTTTGGCTAGCATTTACCATTCAATTTTAAAGTTCAATAATTAAAAATCATTTCATCTTTAATTACAGATATTTGGTTTTGAGTTGTAAAAAGTAAAGGTTTTTTGAATATTTTGTTTGCTAATCCATATTTTTTATTTATTTTTTATAATATTTTTGCACCTTGATTTTTTTGGAAGGAACATAAAGCTGAGTCTGTCTGTCCAGACTGGTCTTATTGTGGTGGAAATGAAGGCCATGTGCAAAAAAGGAATCGGAGTGAGCTAGAATTCCAGCGAGTATAAAAAAGCTTTCATTTCTTGGAAGAGGCCTACCAAGCACAGATCACCTTAATAGAGAATGAGGGTGAAGTCGAAGAGGCACCATTGCAGGATCTACCTCAAGGAGCCCTTGCTGAGCTGCAAGTAGTATGTCCTCTTTGCAGTTTGGCCCCCATCAGAGCTGGCAGCTACCAGATAGACCAATGAAGACAGAAAGGTTGGGAAGGGTAATTAGCTACCTCTTCCTTGAATGACAATAGGGCTGCTCTGGTGGCAGAGGAGAAAAAGAAAGTGTTTGCCCTCTTCACTGACAAGAAAAAGGGAGCCCGTGCCCTGGAGTGAGGTTGCTCTGGCTTTTGAAGTCTATCCTCTTGAGGAGCGAAATGCAGTAGCCTGCCTGGATGCGGGGGAGAGAAAGGCAGCCTTTGCTCTTGAGGAACTGAAATCGGTAGCTGAAGATAAAAAGGCAGCTGTAGGTGTGGCTGCTAAAGAAAAACAGGAGGCAGAAGCGCCTTTGCACTGGAAGAGTAAAATATAGCCTTGGAGTAACAGAAGGCCTTGCTGGCCCATGAGAAGAGCTATCACATCAGAATCCAAGGAGGATGGTGGCAGTGACACTGAGGTACTCGGGAAGGTTCATTCATAAGATCTTGTGCCTAACTTTGTGGTAAGGAATGACTATATATAAGTGGTTTGCTTTCTGTGAGGTTGCCATTTCAATGCCCAGAATAGATAAAGGGGCTGACGGACAGCTTGTGGAAGCAAATGCTCGTAGAAGGGTTAGAGCAGGTTCAGTCCCAACCCATGAAGGCTGCCCTTATTTGCAAGTTTGTTCTCATTCCTTTGTTTACGCAAGAGAACATTTTAAAAGTTCACCAATCCCAGGGAGCTTAGGAACGAGCTGATCTCTGGTGCAGCACCTGAGTTTCAAGGAAAATACCAGGGATGGGGGGCTGGAGGGACTCCAGGAAGGTTGCTTTGTACCCAATAGCAGAAGGAGAGGGGAAGAAGGATAATAAAAAGGAGGTCTTTAAAGGGTCCTAAAAGCCTGACAAATGGGGTGAGTTTCAAGTCCACTTCTAGGTAGAAGGGGATGAGTATGAGTGAAAGAATTCTCTGGATTTCTCTATGAAAGGTTAGTGCTATAACTGTCAACACACAAGGATACAACAATGGGGGCTGAGGTTGCAGTAATAAGCTTCTACTGTTTCATGGCACATGTGTATTCTCCATTTCAAATTCAACTCCTTAGGTTGAAATCTCTTTTCTCGTTGTGCCCTTTGCCACACGTTTTCTGCTAATGTGTGAATGTGCTGTATGTGTATTTGTGATGGGCACTGACGCCCTGTAGTCTGTACAGTTAGTTCCAGGTCATACATGAAGAACACAATGCCATTGTTTTCTTTTCTTTCTGTGCTCTTTAGAAGACACTTAATTTTAGCTAGGTAAAACCAAATGAGCTGCTCTGCGCCTCTGCCACAGTTGATAAGAACAGCGTTTTATGATATAAACGATTTCCGTGCTAAAGCTGTTTGAGAGGATGGGATTATCACGGAACCGCTGCAGACTGTGACTAACATGCAACCCTGCTGACTCTGACCGCCATCCTCCCAAGGAAAAAAACCTGTGCACTGGGACTGGCTTCCTGACACCTAAGACCAAGGTACGGGGGTTAGGGTATCCCAATTGAGCTGGCAGAATGGTGCTACCACTAGGCTCTCTTTAGTATAGTTATAGATATAGATAAGAGTACACAAACATTAGCAACAATTAAAATGGTTGAATTGTTCATATTGTTTACCATTTGTGACGGTAGGCAAGGATCAGACTGCAAGCGGGGATTAGTGAGACTTGGTTTTATTGTCAGCACTCTTCTCTTTCGTGATGCCAGAGTTAATGGCGTACAATGACTGTCTGTCCTTCAGTCCTGTTACACTTCACAGGAACTGCTTTCGGTCCTGTTATCTTCCCAAGAACTTTTCCTTCGGCTTTCTCCTCCTTAAGGGTCCTTACTCTTCAGGTATCCCCGGGCACTCAGGAGAAAAAAAGAGAAAAGGGAGGGATCGTGAGAGCTATCCTCACATTCCAAAACAAAGAAGGGAGGGCGTGAGGGAGCACTGGTGCACAAACGATCTCGTTGAGTGAGTGAAATACCGTGCTGGGAAATAGGTAGATGTGAGTGGATAACAGGAGGTGACTATCTGTTGGCGTGCACCCTCCTCCCCACCCACCCCGTGACACGCTCCCGTACCTGTTGGAGCCATGCTCCTTCGGGAGCGTGGCGGGGCACTGCGCGTTGTCGTTGGCCTCCAAGCTCCGTCGTAACGTCTTCTTCTCCTCCTGTGGTCAGTAGCAGCACCGCTGGGCTCTCCCTTATACGCTCTCCACTGGACACCGAGAACTCCTCGTCCCTTTCGCCGGCTGCTTTTCTTCCGGTCTGCTGGCTCCCTCGTCACGATCCCGTTCCGTTTTTATTGGTTGATCGGCGATGTCGTCAGGGTTATAGGCGGTGTCTTCCTCTGCTTCTCCCCAGTTAAAGGGGCCTGGTCCATAACAAACTGTGTTCTCGTCGTCACTCTGATTTCCCCAGACATTCCAATCTTCCGGCTGGAAAGAGAGGAAAGGACTGGGTTCAGGGGGCACAGTCCACCAGTCGCGTTTGCTTTCTTGTTCCACCCCAGCCCGGCAGGAATCGTGACACACCCTCCCCCTAGGATTCTCCCGATCGGGGAAAGGAAACACTCTTGAAAGGAAGTCAGCACTCCCATTGTCCGTACCCCGACGGTGTTTCACTTCGAATGAAAAAGGCTGTAGAGATAGGAACCATCGCAGGATGCGCACATTATGTCCCTTGTTCCTGCTCATCCACTGGAGGGGAGCATGGTCGGTATACAAGGTGAACTTATTGCCCTCTAGGTAGTACCTCAGCTTTTCTATTGCCCATTTCACCGCAAGACATTCTTTCTCGATGGTTGGGTACTTCTCTTCTCAGGGGAATAGCCTTCTGCTGATAAAAAGGATAGGATGTTCGACACCTTCAGGGGAGAGCTGTGACAACACTGCCCCTAGTCCATAGTCCGAGGCGTCTGTATGTAAAATGAAGGGTTTTCTAAAATCAGGAGAGGCTAGCACTGGACCAGTAGTGATCGCTCTCTTTAACTGTGAAAAGGCTCTCAGCATCTTTTCTGAAGGGGTCAGGAGGGTCTGTGCCTTTACATTTTTGCGCAAAACGTCTGTGAGGGGTGCCGCTAGCTCTGAATATTGAGGGATGAATCGTCGGTAGTAGCTGAGTAACCCTAGAAAGGCCCTCAGCTCTCTTTTGTTTGATGGGAACGAGGTTTCTGCTATCGCCTTCACTTTTTCTGTTTGGGGGCTATTACTCCATGGCCCAACACATATCCCAGGTACTTTACAGATTGAAAACCTACTCTGGATTTTTTCGAATTTATGTGGAGACCAGCGTGTGATAAGGAGCTCAGAAAGAGGTGAAGGTGGTTCAAGTGATAGTTCCACGTGGGACTAAACACCACAATATCATCCAGGTAGGCCGATGAGTAGTCCTGGTGTTCCCGGAGCACCGTATTCATCAGACGTTGGAAAGTGGCAGGTGCACCGTGAAGACCGAAAGAGAGTACCGTAAACTCGTAGAGACAGCCTGGTGTTACGAAGGCTGTTTTCTCCCCATCGGTCTCTTTCAAAGGGACCTGCCAATAGCCTTTCGTAAGGTCAAAGGTGGTTATGTACCTTGCTTCCCCCATCTTCTCGATCAACTCATCTATCCGGGGTATCGGGTAGGAGTCAAATTTCGAGATGGAGTTGAGGGCCCTGAAGTCCATACAAAATCGAGTGGATCCGTCTGGTTTGGGGACCATAACTATAGGGGAGGACCACTCGCTTTTGGATGGACGAATGACCCCCATCCTTAACATTGCCTTCACCTCTGTACGCACCGCCTCTCTACGGGCGGCCGGTATGCGGTATGGTCGTTGTTTGATGATCTGGGCCGGAGGGGTCGTGATGGAGTGCTCTATAAGGGGCGTTCTCCCTGGCTCATCAGAAAAAATAGAAGCAAAGGGACCTAGAACATCCCCTAAGGAGTGCTTCTCTCGAGCTGACAAATCCTCATTTACAACCAGTTGGGTCAGAGTGCAGGAGGGTGAGGTTGTTGATGTGGGCAGTACTAGATGGGCCGAACTAGGTAGGGGTCCTAACCACTTTTTCAATAGGTTAATGTGGTAGGTTTGAATACGAGTAGGTTTTAGCTGTATTCTGTAGCTGGTGTTCCCCACCGTCCCCACTACTTTGTAGGGCCCCAACCACTCGGACCGGAATTTACTTGTGGAAGATGGCAGCAAAACCAACACCCAATCGCCCACAACAATCCGTCGCCATTTCTTTCCTTTATCGTAGAACTGCTTTTGTTTGTCCTGCTTTTTCTCCAGGTGAAAATAGGCAAGATCCCTCAACTTCCCTATTCTTAATTTAAGGCTCCTGGTATATTCCAAAAAACCCCGGGCCTCATCCGCCTCCTCTTTTTCCCAGGTCTCTTTGGTCATTTCCAGCAGCGATCTTGGCTGTCTCCCGTAGTGCATCTCGAAGGAAGAACAGCCAAGACTGCTCTGGACCTGACTCCGAATTACGTACAACGCTAAAGGGAGAAGCCTATCCCAATCCGTCCCCTCACTGCCCAACATCTTTTTGAGTATCAGTTTCAAGGTCCCATTGTACCTCTCCACCAGACCGTCGGTTTGAGGGTGGTAAATCGAGGTTTTGATATGCTTCAACTGTAGGGTTTTACACACCTCTCTCATTAACCGAGAGACGAAGGCGGTACCCTGGTCCGTTAAAATCTCTCGGGGGAAACCTACTCTGGAGAACAGTTCAATTAGCTTTTCCGCGATGTTGTGGGTGGTTGGGGCTGTCAAAGAAAATGCCTCCGGATAGCGGGTCGTATAATCTACCACTACAAGAGCGTACTGGTGTCCTTTTCGTGTCTTGGGAAGGGGACCTATAAGATCCATGCCCACTCGTTCGAAGGGCACCCCTACTATCGGGAGAGGTTGGAGCGGAACCGGGGGAGGACGATAGGGATTCTTTTTTTTTGACAGGTCTCACATTCCTGGCAGTGTTTCTTGATGTCTCCATAAACCCCAGGCCAATAGAAATGCCGTAATACGTTCTGTGTGACCTTCTCTACCCCTATGTGTCCTGCCGTGAGATGTGAATGAGAAAAAAAAAGTATCTGGTCTCTGAAGGCCTTAGGAACAAGCAACTGAGGTTCTTCTCCCTTCGATCCGTTACGGTACAACAGCCCGTTTTTGGAAACTAAGTGTGGGTAGGTCGTGGGAGGCGACAGTTCATTATCCCGTGCGTTTTGCCAGGCATTTTGGAGGGTAGGGTCATTGGATTGGGCGAACTTGAAGTTCCTATCCAAGAGCCATGGTTCGGAGGTGACAAGAGCTGGAAAGTGTGTCTCCCCAGGGTTTTCCTTCTCTTCCCTCCTGGTCTGTCTGAGTACTAGGGAAAGGAACATGTCAAGGAATTCTGCATTGTCCGTCCCGATAATGAGCTCCTCAGGGAGTTCCGTCAAAACCCCAACCCGGACTTTACAGGGGGTTCCACCCGGGGGTGTTATGTCAATAGTGGCGACTGGGTAGGGTTTCACATCTCCATGCACACACCTGATATGGACTAAAGCCTCTGGATGGATTTGGGAGGAGTGTATCAGGACCCCCTGTATAACAGACTGCCTACACCCGGAATCTAACAGGGCTTTTATTCTTTTCCCATTCACCTTTACACTTACATAGTAGGCTGTTCCCATTTCTGCGGTGTACAAGATGGAACGTGGTATGTATCCGACTTCCATGGGCTCTTCTGTTGTTCTTTTTCGGGGACACACTCGGGCTATATGGCCCCACTCGCCACAATCAAAACATTGGGGCCCTTTGTATGGCGGGTGTTCCGGTTTTGGTGGACGTGGTCTTGGCGGGTCTGGTGGTGGTCTAATGTTCTGTTTCTCGACCTTTCCCTGGGAAAAGCGGGGTGGTTTCTCTGTTTCCCATACGAGAGTACGAGGTTGGGCCCGAGAAAAAGTGGCAGCCATTTCCATAGCTTGTTTGGTGGTTAACCCCGAATGCTGTCTCAACCACCTCTGGGTGTTATATGGCAGAGCTTCCAGGTACTGCTCGAGGTATATATGGTCCATAATTTCCTCCTTTGTGCTTTCTGCAGGCTTCAACCATTTGTACGCTTCTGCTTTGAGGCGGAAGAACAGTGTTTTGGGGTTCTCGCCTGGGTGGCCTTTTTCCTTCCGGAAGCGGACTCGAAATGCTTCAGCGTCCAGACCCAGATGGTCAAGGATTACAGTTTTAATTTCTCCATATGGCGTGTTGCCAGTGCTATTGGCCACCTGGTAGGCAGCTTGGACCTCACCTGTTAGTAAAGGTGCTAGGAAGAAGGGCCATTTCTCTACGGGCCACCCACAGGCTCTTGCTGCTCTCTCAAAATTGAGAAGGAAGGCGTCTGGGTCCTCCCCTGCTACATACTTCTGAAGGGATACACCTGTTGGTCCTGGGGTGGTAACGCCTCGGGTTTCCCTGATCCGGGCCACTGGCTGCTCAGTAGCCAGTTTCTGTATTTCCCCTAATTGGGCGGCCAAACTGTCCTTGAGAACGTCTCTATCGGCTTGGGCCGCGCTCATTTGCCGTTCTACGGCCCATCCCAGTTTTTCCTGTCCCGCAATCAAGTGTTGTATAACGCCGTCCATTCTGTCTGTCAATGGACAGATTGCCCGCATTCTCCACCACTTGTGATGGTAGGCAAGTATCAGACTGCAAGCGGGGATTAGTGAGACTTGGTTTTATTGTCAGCACTCTTCTCTTTCGTGATGCCAGAATTAATGGCGTACAATGACGGTCTGTCCTTCAGTCCTGTTACACTTCACAGGAACTGCTTTAGGTCCTGTTATCTTCCCGAGACCTTTTCCTTCGGCTTTCTCCTCCTTAAGGGTCCTTACTCTTCAGGTATCCCCGGGCGCTCAGGAGAAAAAAAGAGAAAAGGGAAGGATCGTGAGAGCTATGCTCACATTCCAAAACAAAGAAGGGAGGGCGTGAGGGAGCACCGGTGCACAAACGATCTCGTTGAGTGAGTGAAATACCGTGCTGGGAAATGGGTAGATGTGAGGGAATAACAGGAGGTGACTATCTGTTGGCGTGCACCCTCCTCCCCATCCACCCCGTGACACGCTCCCGTAGCTGTTGGAGCCACGCTCCTCCGGGAGCGTGGCGGGGCGCTGCGCGTTGTCGTTGGCCTCCAGGCTCTGTCGTAACGTCTTCTTCTCCTCCTGTGGTCAGTAGTAGCACCGCTGGGCTCTCCCTTATACGCTCTCCACTGGACACCGAGAACTCCTCGTCCCTTTCGCCGGCTGCTTTTCTTCCGGGTCTGCTGGCTCCCTCGTCACGATCCCGTTCTGTTTTTATTGGTTGATCGGCGATGTCGTCAGGGTTATAGGCGGTGTCTTCCTCGGCTTCTCCCCAGTTAAAGGGGCCTGGTCCATAACAAACGGTGTTCTTGTCGTCACTCTGATTTCCCCAGACATTCCAATCTTCCGGCTGGAAAGAGGAAAGGACTGGGTTCAGGGGGCACAGTCCACCAGTCGCATTTGCTTTCTTGTTCCACCCCAGCCCGGCAGGAATCTTGACACCATTCTACAATGGTGATTACGCTAACATGTATCTTCTTTCTAATAATCGCAGCTCATGCTTTTTATGCAAGAATACGATCATTTCAATAAATGTTTGAAAAGGCATTGTTATATCTTTCTTGTGCTTACCTTGCACATGCAAGGTATACCAAACGAAAGGGTTAGATCTATTTTCCACAGATTCCTTGGGAATCAGATTGTCATGTTTGAGGTAGCCAACAACATCTGTTACCCTGGTTGGTTTAGGGATTTGATGTGGTGCTGTGAGCTAGCTGAAACCCACCAACACTCACTGATGGTGTATGTGGACCAAGTCTCTAGACTATGATGTTCTTGTTGGTCTAATACACAGTCCTGCTATATTTGGAGGAACCGTATAACACTACTGAAGGTCAGTCCACACGGGTTGCTTGGTGTTGAAGTTGGCCCAGTGGGGAGAGAGGGTGGGTAGAGATTAGCATAGCTTCCATGGATGAGGAGAAAGTTTAACGTATGACTCTTATGCCTGCCAACTTTAAAGAGTGTAGGCAGTGGCTATCCATCATCAGGAAGAGGGTGGATGCTTGGTAAGTCACAGGAGCCAGTATGATTACTGTTGGGTGTCAGCTGGTTTCTCTACAGAAAATCATTCCTGATGTATTGCCCCGTATGATGTATGACGAGAATCAGGTCAGGTATCATCTCATGACAATGGTTTCCAGGTAAAGGGATGGCGTAACTTGTCCTTTTTAATTTAACTGGAAGGATTATCATTCCTGTTGACTGCAGTTAGGTAATGACTTGAATCACTTTATCTGGAGCTAGAGCTCAAGGCTCATCCTGCGATGCTGGGACTGCCCAAGTAGGTACTTTTGACAACAACGACCAGAGCAGCCAATTAGGGGAATAAGGAGTGACCAGTAGCCTGAAAAAGTGGACCAGGTTCACAAAGAGAAGGGGCAAGGGTGTGTGAAAAGAGGGGGAGTAACTGAAGCCTTCAGGGTAGGAGATGTCTGGTCTAGGAAAGAGCTACCCGAGTTATCCAGTTGGCAAGCTTCTGGAGGGCCCATGCAGGCCGCAGGCTGAGGTAGGGATGAGCGGCGACACCCCTGGGTATCACCTGACCTATTTGAAAGGTGGTGTCCTCTACAGTGAACCTGTGGTTCCTGGGCCTGCATAACCCAGAGTGCCAGTGGTCACCTAGTGCTTCCTTGCCTTCCTTTTGGAACTGGCTCATGCTATCTCTTTGACCAGACACCTGGGATGGGCCAAAACTTATGACGGGTTGGTCAGCTTTTTTTACTGACCCCAGGTGAGGCAGAAAATCGTCATACTGTTGCTCCTGCATGGCTTGTGAAGCTAGTGGTTAGTCGGACAGAAAGTGTAAGGCTCTCCTCCCGATTTCGCACATAGTAGGATAACAATTTAAGAGCATAGGAGTGGACTTGATTGGGCTTCTTGGATCCTAAGACATCTGCAGATAATAAGATTATTATAGCGATGGTTGACCACGCCACCTGTTATCCTGAGGATATATCTCGAAGGGCGGCAAGTGCACACATGATGGCTAGAGCTCTACTGAATATCATTGCCTGATTGGCCATTGTTTCTGACGCGGTGTCGTGCTTTGAATTTGACACAATAGGACACACCTAAACCCTGCACTCCAGAGAGGAGGCAAATGCACCACTGCACCTTTAAATAACACATGTAAAACAGCACTCCCAAAAGACGAGGCAATAAAACATGACCCAGCACTCTCTTAAGGTGAGGCAAGAAAACAAATTCAGGTGCATTTAAAGTGACACACACATTTATTGATTCAATACTTTGCAAAGGAAGGCAAAATACATTGGTTAATGCAGACTCCCAAATATCAAGTAACTTAGGCACAAAACCAGAAAAACATGTAGCATATATACATGGAACAAAGAAACTTAGAAATTATATACACAAAGTATGTAACACCTTACCGATCGTTCATGCAACATCCTTGCCAACACAACCCTTCGACAGCACAGGCCGGAGTTCGATCGGGACTCAAATCCAGATTCTCTTGTGACGACACGTCTGTCCCACAAGTGAGCTCCCATCTGCCTGCCAAGATCCTCCGCCTTTATTACCTTTTACTCAGTGTGAGGCGAAGGTTCTAGAAACCTCGCCCCTTTCTTCTGTTACAAAAAACCGAGCTGACCGTACTAGTCTGTGTCAAGGTCAAGACAGAAGCTGGCCTGGCCCCTGTATTTTGACTCCGAGACAGAGCTGTACATTCCACACATTTCTCTGGCAACAACAATCTCTGCCCTGAAAGGTACCAAGCACGCATCCCAAACAACATGTTCTAGTTCACTCTGATCGGTGAGGAGCGAAAACAAGTGAAGAGCGAAAACATCCCCTCAAGAAAGTGAAGGATCCGCACCCAGGTGGGTTAGTGCGATCCTGTCATTTCTTGGATATTTTTGTGGGATCCTCACCCACAGGTGCCACTTGTGGCATGATTCATCATTGGATCCTCACCCACTACACCTCGTGTGAGAGGGTTGGCTCAATGCAGTTTGTAAGTGGAGCTCTTATTCTAAGAATGAGGGCTTATCAGTGATATAAAATTGCCTTCTGGATCCTAGCTCCTTTAAATATAAAGTTCCTTTGGCAGAGTTAAAAACGGTCCGATGTTTCGTAGGTATGATGATGACCCAGAACATCAATAGGTCGACATTTTTCAGCCTATAGTATGCCACTAAGGGTCAGTAGGCTTTCTTCAGGACCAAGAACTATATTGAATCCCTACAATTCGTGGTTGGTATTTCCAACTCTAGGCTAGTTTAATCAGACAAACAACATGAAGCATACACGCAACTTGCAGACCATAATGGACTTTTTCCTCTTTATGGTCTCTGAAGTAGAAAGAGAAAATATGGTTATGTTTTTTTTAGAGGGAGTCTTTTGTCCCTTACATTCTGTTGTCTCATGCTTTGGCACAACATGCTTATCGTGTGCAACAAGGCATGCAAACGTGAGGTTACCCCTCCATCACGCCGACAGGGTTCCCCCTGTACATGTATATACATTTAAATATGTTTAATTAAAGCCACACACAATATAAGGAAAAAGAGAATGACAGACAGTACACTGCATTTACACATGAATGTAGATAAAAAAATGTCTCTCCTGTGACCTACATGTCCTAATTTTTAGTTAGGCTTCATAAGGCAGTGGGGGTGAACAATCGCTGTAGTCACACACTGGGGAGATAAGAAAGAAAGTCATTTACAGACCGACATTTTCCATTGAATTGAAATGGCCGCAAATGTTCCCACTGACATGCAGTTTTACTGATAAAACTATATAATGTACAAACTGTGTGTGAAAATCGTGTTTTAGCAAATATTTATCATTTGCACATCACGAAGTAAAGTATTCTGATTTGATTTTATTAAAATCTTTATTTCCATCTCACTTCAGAGTTACAAAAAAGTGCTTTCCTAACTACTGAAATATATTTTGAAATATTTGTACATTTAATTTACAATCTATTTAAATGTTGTGTGTCTAGCACCAGTGGCAGACAATTCATTTTACTAAATCTTCTAACTTTGCAGTTAAAGAAAGAAAAGTAAATGCCAATCTCCAGGATAAAATAAGCAGCAATTTATAAGAAGGCATAAGATGACATTTCACCTCTAGCTTTGAAAGCACAGCAAATGTGACAAGATGGAAACAAGATTTTAAGGCATCTTTATTTCTCATTCACTTTGTTGTACACTCGAGCTCTCTCGCCAGACCGGGCCAGTAGGCCCTAAAAATAGCTCTCCCTAATAATAAAATGTGACTCACCATAGCGAGTGGGCGAGTACGTTTTCTCGAGGTCTGTGAAACAACCATTGCACACAGAGGGGAGATGTGTCTGAATTAGTTTTCACCATCCTATGTATAAGAGACTCTGGCTAGGAAGCTAAGCATAATATATAAAATCTTTGTGGGAGTAACACCCATGTAGCAATCTATTCTGGTCTAGGGTTCTTAGTTATTTAGATGTTACTGCATAAGAATGTTAGGGGATTAGAGGTTCCACAGCTGGATCTGCCGTGGGGAACTTTCCATTGGATGACAGTTGGAGTTGTTCCTCAGAGGGCTCGACAACAGTGGTTTTCTTATCACCAATAAACTTAGTTTCAACGTACCTACATTCCTGTTGGATGTTTCACGACATATTTTGGCGATGAGGGTGGGATCTGAACCAAAGCGTGCAAAGCACAATGGATTGGAGTGGTGAATGAGTGTATCAAATGGGCCAAGAATGATGGGTGCAGCATTGAAGAGACCATTAGATCTATGTTATGGTTTTACCAAACTCCTCCACACACAGAAACCAAGGTGCCTCGATTTGTTTTATTCAAGGGACGTTCACCAACATCTGTTCTTTATCCGGCCTGGTTATCCAGATCCATTTATGGCAAGTGTGAAAGGGGTGTAGATAGAGATGCCATACTCAGTAGACTGGAAGAGAGACAAAAGAAACAAAAAGGGAATTATGATCTAGGAATGCATGCCAAACAAGAGTTTTGGGTTGGTGAAGTGGTTCATATGAAGAAAGCCATATTTGTAAAGGAAGGGGTTAAGTACAGTAAACCAGTGTCAGTGGAAAATGTTTGTGGCAATGCAGTGAGAGCTGAAGGTGGACATTGGTGGAATGTTGGTAAGATTGTCAATGCACATGGTTGGGAACCAGAACAATCACCAAGACCAGGGACTCTGGTAAACGTTCCTTCACCAGAACTGTCTCTGTGTCGAAAGAGTGTGGAAAAGGCTTTTTTGACCAACAAAGTGCCACGTAGGTCGTCTGGAGAGAGTTTCCTGCCTTGGAAACTAAGATAATTCCTTTTCTCTTATAGGAGCTGTTTTCTCTGTATGGTTTGAGTAGTCAGGTTTTCCTTTCTATTTTTCATTGTATTGTATTTTTGTTTTGTTAGTTTGAAAGAAAAGGAGATATTATGTTGTCATCTAGGGTGCTTAGGTACGTAGAAGTTACTGCATAAGAATGTTAGGGAGTTAGAGGTTCCACAGCTGGAGCTGTCGTGGGGAACATTCCACTGGATGACAGTTGGAGTTGTTCTTTAGAGAGCTCCACATCAGTGGCTTTGTTATCTTGTAATCTTCACATATAAACGTATTCTCAGCTCACCTACATACCTGTTGGATGTTTCACAACACAATCCTACCTTTCCACTGGAAAGATAGTTGTCACTAATTGGGTACCATTGTGCAACTGTATTGGCATCAGCCAAGACCCAGCACACTGGTCCCAACTTCCATTTTGGGGCTACACCCTAGGATCCTACCCAGATATCTTACTATGAGCAGACATGGATTGGCCTAACAGGGAGAATTATTCATGTACATAAGACCCTTGAAGCTATGACATTTTAGCACACAGGGAGTTGGAGACCTAAACTGGAAGGATTTCATTGGCACTCGTGCAACCTAAAACCTGCATAGAATTATTTTTTTCTACTCACCTGAGGGTCCAGTCCTAGATTACACTCTCATAATTTCTCAAAGATATAGAAAACAACATGCTGATAATGGAAGTAATATTTGCCAAGCAGGAAGGACTGCAGTAATTTGCCCTTTAAATTGAAAAAGTAACATGACGCCTGTTTAATTTCTTTTTTATTCTGCCAAGTGTCGACACAGTGAGCTGGCTTCTAGAACTAGGAATGATGCTCATACATTAATGCCATCATATGATTCTATTTTTGTGGATTTAAAATATTTTATTCAGCTCTCTTTGGTAACACGTGCAATGCAGCATATATTTAATTTTGATCATTTTCAATTCTTAGTCCCTTATTAGGTCTTATCTACAGACAACTTTGTCTAAAGACCTCTTGTGGTTCGTACCAAAACTTAGAGTGGGCAGTGGGCCAGCTCATTGCTTTCAACTGGCTGGCTCTTTTGCTTCTTATTCAAACTTTCCTTCCTCTTCTTGTAGTTGACCCTCCCCCTCTTCACCATCCTTTTGATTGGCTTACTTGTCTCCTTCCACTGCTTACATTAAGGGAACTTGAGAGCAATAGCAAAAACCTTGACAAAGCCACAATAGGTACGGAAAGACAAGACCTACTGGCTTTGCCAATGCTTGATAATTGTTTTAATCACACAGCCTACTTTAGTCATTCTTTGTGACACTGGAGATTTATTGACAATCCTAAAACATTCACCTAAAACCTGCCATACTGCCAAGAAGCTGATTGCAAATATCTACAGCCACATAGTATAAAAACATGTAAAGTTGGCACAAATTCAGTTATGCTGGTGGCAGCGAACTATTTCCTTTATAGATAATTATTTTAACATGCTGCCCAAACTTGGCTTGGCTACTCTTTGAAACGTTCTCTTTTTAAAACAGGTACTTGCCTTGGGTGGAGTTATTAATGTATTCAAATGAAACCAGGGGTGGAAAAATCTGTTAAAACTGGTGGTAGATGCAGCCAAAAGATGGATCTGAAAGAGAGACGTTCTCTTCCAGGGGATACTCATCAATAGTCATAAGCACTGAATAGTCCCGCCCACGTGCGGGGACCCCGGAGCAATAGCCAATAATATGCATATACCTACATATATATCCATAAACACATATAAGTAAATATATATAGGTGATATGCATAAAACAAACATATATGCAGCCTGATATTATATACTAGGCTCAGAAAACCTGCCTCATTGCATGTAAAACCTTTTAAATTTGAACAACAAATAAACATACCCCATGATATAATCATGATTAAAACAAGTAAACCACTTTAGTTTGCTTTGAAACAACACAACCTTTATTTTCAAAGGTAAAAGGGGTAAGACCATAGAGGCAGGTCAGCCTAGAGAGGCTGCATATAGAACAGTTAGGAAAAAACTGGCGCCGTGCCTTTAAGACCTCTTGGAACCCTCAGGCTCCCATCATGCACTACAGGTGACAGTTAGGTCAGTTCTTTTTCCGGCTCCTTCTATGAGGACCCTGGAGTTTGAGCTCCCCAGTTAGTGGTTTTTATCACTAATTCTGGTTTTGAGTGGAATATTGTTGTTTCACTCGACGTCTTTACTGACTAGCTGTTAGATTCAGCTGTTTTTTCCCCCCAAAATGTTTCACTTTTTTCCCTTTCAAAATGCCGGCCTTATTTATTAAGTGCCCGGCCTGTGGAAAGAAGATGTCCAAATCGGACCCACACTCGGTCTGTATTGCTTGTCTCCCTTCATCACACAAGCCAGACCAGTGTTACCATTGCAGCAAGTTTTCCAGAAGGTTCGACGTCGAGAAGGGCGCGTTCGGCGTCGAGAAGACAGACTCCGAGGAAGTCTCCTTCGACGGTGAGAAGGTCGACGTCGAGAGCGAGATCGCCGTCTAGGACTTCGGTGTCGAGGAGGTCGACGTCGAGAGCGAGATCGTCGTCGAGGAGGTCGACGTCGAGATCTAGGTCCCGCAGATCAAGGTCCAGATCGCCGTCGAGGGGGTCGACGTCGAGGGGGTCGGCGTCGAGGAGGTCGGAGTCAGCGACGGAGAACATCCAAATGGCCTCTAGGAGTGCTTCTTCCTCTCCGGGGCTTCAGATCGTACAGATCTCGCCAGAGCGCTCTCCAGCTCCGCCTGCACACCCTGTAACAAACATCTCTCCTAGATGGCTGGGAGATATAAGGGAGTGGAAGATACGGAAGGTTACCAGGGTGGTCCATTCACGTAGCAGATCCAGGTCTCCATTGATACAGTCGGTGCACTCCTCAGGGCGGCATGATCGACGAGACCGGTCACGCAGATCTCCATCGGTGAGAAGGCATACACCCCGCTCTCCCAGAAGTAGAGCTTCTAGACCTAGTCATCGCTCTCACAGGAGTAAGAGCCATAGGTCGTCTCCATGGTCTTCATCCTCTAGACCATCTAAAGCGGACTACTCACCCACTCTTTCCTCAACACCTCCGAGTAGGGTATCCCCGATTGATGATCTCAACACCTTCAATGAGGTTTTGTGTAGGGAGCCGCTAAACTTCAGATTGAGATGCCTGTTCATGTTCCAACAACCTCAATCATCTTTGAAACGCTGCATCAGAGGGCGTCATCCAGACCTCTACTTCCCTTGGTGCCTGGTCTACTGGAGCCTGCGTTGCACAAGTTCTTGACTCCAGCTTCAGTGGGTGCTGCTCCCTCAAGGATCTTAAAGAAATATAAAGCTCCTGGACACAGACCCTCTGTTTCTGAGATCCGATCCACCTCCGGATTCAGTCATTGTCTCGGCCGCACGGAAGAACCAGACAGGGGCAGCGTCTTCCACGGTACCACCTGACAAAGACAGTAAGGCCATGGATTCAATAGGCAAGAGGATGTGCAACACCTCCGCATCCTACATGAAGGTAGCCAGCGCTTCGGCCTTGCTGGGTCGTTATGACCGCTCTTCTGGGACTCTCTGTCACGTTTCACGGACAAACTCCCTAAGGAGGACAAGCAAGACTTCCTGGAGGTCCTTCAGGAAGGGGGCCTCGGTGTCCAACCAGATCATCAGCGCGGCAGCGGATGCCTCAGATCTAGCATCACATGGGTACTCTCATGGAATCTGTGCCCGTCGCTCTTCCTGGCTAAGGTTGACGGGGTTGAAGCCGGAGGCCCAACATCGGATCCTGAACCTGCCGTTCAACGGATCCTCGCTCTTCGGATCTCATGCCGATGATGAGATGTCACGCATGAAGACAGAACTGGACACGGTCAAGGCAGTGGGACTCGAAAAGAGGAAAGACTTTAAACGGCGCTATCGCCCCTACGATCGGCGCAACTACCAGCAGAGGGTTCAAACCCCTCAGTGGTCTACACAACAGCACCAAGGGAGATCCCAGTACAATCAGCGACGTCCAGGCAGAGGACGAGGAGGTTCCTCCAGGCAGTCTGCACCAGCTACCAAGCAGCAGCAACAGCAGAAACAGTGAGTGCTTGCTTCCCTAAACCCGTTAACCACTCCGGTGGGGGAAGCATTCTGTATGTTTCTAGAAGAGTGGACCAAAATTACACTGGACAAGTGGGTTCTAAACATCGTAAGGAACGGATACTCCATCCGGTTCAAGTCACCTCCACCTTCTATTCCTCCCCGGAAGACCACCTCCCATCACGTAAGTCTTCTACAAGAAGAGGTATCTGCCCTGCTTTTAAAGGAGGCCATCGAAAAGGTTCCATGGCAGCAACGTCATCAAGGACTTTACTCTCGTTATTTCCTAGTCCCAAAGAAAGGTCTCGGCAAAGAGTTCAGGCCCATTCTAGACCCTCAGGCGACTGAACAAATTTATTCTGAAGGAAAGGTTCAGAATGCTGGCCTTGCATCAGATAATTCCACACTTGCACCCACAAGACTGGATGTGTTCCATAGATCTTCAGGATGCCTATTTCCACATTCCCATCTCTCTGAAGCATCGGAAGTTTCTAAGGTTTCAGCATTCAATCCGACCATTACCAATTCACAGTCCTACCGTTCGGTCTCAAGTCAGCCCCTTGCACTTTCTCAAAGTGCATGGCAGTAGTAGCGGCGTTCTTGAGAAGGAAACAAATATTCGTCTACCCCTATCTAGACGATTGGCTTCTCAAAAGTGCTTCCCCAGCACTTCTGCAACTACACCTCGCTTACTGCGTTCGACATCTGCATCGATTGGGTCTGCATGTCAATTTAAAAAATCCATCCTCAACCCAACGCAGAGAATTCATTACTTGGGGGCAACTCTGGACACGGTAAACGCAAGAGCGTATCCTTCGGAGGAGAGACTATCATCCATCCTCCTCAAGTGTCAGACCATTTTGCGGAAACCTTACCCAACAGCCAGACAAGTCTCGTCTCTTCTGGGTTCTATGGCATCTTGCATCTTTCTAGTCCCGAATGCCAGGCTACACATGAGACCTCTTCAACAGGCTCTGGAAGATCAGTGGTCCCAGATCTCCAATCGCTGGGAGGACACGATAACGATACCTCTGTCTGTCAAAATCTCCATCGGCTGGTGGATGCGGAGGTCTCATCTTCTCGTGGGCAGCCCTTTTCACGAGGAACCTCCAAAGCTGACTCTTGTAACAGATGCGTCTCGTCAAGGATGGGGCGCCCACATGGGGTCCCTGCAGGTACAAGGCCTGTGGTCGGAAAGGGAACAGCTCTATCACATAAACATGCTGGAGCTCAGGGCAGTTCATCTGGCCCTCAAGGCGTTCTTTCCGTCCATCAAGTCCAATACCCTCCTTGTTCAAACGGACAATACAACAACAATGTTTTACCTGAACAAGCAAGGGGGCACCAGGTCCAGGCCTCTGTCGCTGGAAGCACAGGCGATCTGGAGGTGGCTTCTGGCTCGGGACATGAAGATCTCAGCGGTCCATCTTCCGGGCATCCTAAATGTTCAGGCAGATGGCCTAAGCAGGCATTTCGCAGAAGCGCACGACTGGGCGCTAAAGCAAGAAGTAGCACAGGACATTTTTCAAGCCTGGGGGAACCAGACATAGACCTGTTCGCAGATGCAGACAACGCAAAATGCCACGTCTTCGCCTCCAGGTTCCTACAACAAGGCTCCAAAGGGAATGCTCTATGGATAGACTGGTCAGAGACATTACTCTACGCATTTCCACCAGTCCCCCTCATTCCTCTAGTGATCAGGAAGCTGTACAGATCCAAAACGAGGATGATCTTGGTTGCACCAGACTGGCCTCGCCAGTGGTGGTACCCGGACCTTCTTCGTCTTCGACAGTACCGCACAGGAGGCTACCCTGTCATCCAGATCTGCTGACCAGGGCGGGCGGCAAAGTGTTCCATCCCAATCTGCCGTCCCTGAAGCTAGCAGCATGGCTCCTGAATTCATCCAATATGGACACTTAGGTCTCTCTCAGGACTGCATGCAGATCTTGAAAGAGGCTCGACGTCCTTCCACAAGGAGAACATATGCTTTCAAATGGAGGCGATTCTACATGTGGTGTACTGCAGAGGGTCATGATCCTATTCATGGTCAGGAACAGGTACTGTTACCATATTTACTGTCTTTGGCAAAAGCAGGATTGCAGTATTCATCTATTAAAGTTCACTTGGCCGCGATAACAGCTTATAGGAAGTCCCCCAATCAGGTTTCCTTTTTTAGAATGCCAGTGGTTAAGGACTTTTTAGAGGGCCTAAAGAAAGTCTATCCTCCAGTGAGGGCTCCTTCTCCCTCTTGGGAACTCAATATCGTTCTCTCCAAGTTAATGGGCCCTCCTTTTGAACCTATACATAAGGCCTCGCTGCAACATCTTTCTTGGAAGACTGCATTCCTTGTGGCAATCACGTCTGCTCGCAGGGTGAGCGAGATACAGGCTTTGTGCTCGTCGGAGCCTTATCTCGCTTTTCATGCAAACAGAGTGGTACTAAGAACTCACCCGAAGTTCCTTTCGAAAGTGGTCTCGGAGTTCCACATCAACCAGTCGATCACTCTTCCCACTTTCTTTGTGAACCCTGTCACACCTGCTGAGAAGGCATTACATTCACTGGATCTTAAAAGGGTGTTGAAGTTTTATCTGGATAAGTCTAAAACTGTACGCAACACTGACAGATTGTTTGTTAATTACGGACCATTGAACACTGGCTCTCCGGCCTCTAAAAGGTCCATTTATAGGTGGATTGTGTCATGTATTATGCTATCTTATCAGCTAGCACACAAACAGCTCTCAGGCAGGCCGAGAGCACATTCTACAAGAGGAAAAGCAGCTACAATAGCTATGCTGAGTAAAGTTCCTATTCAAGACATATGTAAAGCAGCCACATGGCGTTCGGTGCACACTTTTGCACGCCATTATTGTCTTGATTCTGACACTCAAGCTGATGCTAGGGTTGGCCAGGCATCCTTGAGGAACTTATTTGGGTAATATAAGTTGGATTGGTTGGCATGATATAATGGTATTCGCCCGCAGAGTATGGGGATGGCTTGCTACTCTATTCAGTGCTTATGACTATTGATGAGTATCCCCTGGAAGAGAAGGATAAGTTACTTACCTGTAATCCTAGTTCTCTTCCAGGGGTATACTCATCAAAGTCATAAGCAACCCTCCCTCCTCCCCGGACGAATACCATGTTCATGTGAGATGTATCTGTTACCCATACTGTGTTCACACTGTTTACGCCGTCCAAAAGAACTGACCTAACTGTCACCTGTAGTGCATGATGGGAGCCTGAGGGTTCCAAGAGGTCTTAAAGGCACAGCGCCAGTTTTTTCCTAACTGTTCTATATGCAGCCTCTCTAGGCTGACCTGCCTCTATGGTCTTACCCCTTTTACCTTTGAAAATAAAGGTTGTGTTGTTTCAAAGCAAACTAAAGTGGTTTACTTGTTTTAATCATGATTATATCATGGGGTATGTTTATTTGTTCAAATTTAAAAGGTTTTACATGCAATGAGGCAGGTTTTCTGAGCCTAGTATATAATATCAGGCTGCATATATGTTTGTTTTATGCATATCACCTATATATATATTTACTTATATGTGTTTATGAATATATATGTAGGTATATGCATATTATTGGCTATTGCTCCGGGGTCCCCGCACGTGGGCGGGACTATTCAGTGCTTATGACTTTGATGAGTATACCCCTGGAAGAGAACTAGGATTACAGGTAAGTAACTTATCCTTAGTGACAGATTCCTTACCTTAGAATATCCCCAGGCGTCAGGCTGGATCCGGAAAGTTTTTTGCGTAGCAGTACCCTTGCGCGTCGGTAGGCGGCGTCGTGCGGCTCCGCGTCCGTCGTCGGCATCGTGATCGCCGGGATGACGTCGCGGGCAGTACTTAGACGCCGCCCCTGCGCGCTGACGTCAGTTCTTCTTTTTCCGTGCCAGTAAGCGCAGATCCGGGAAGAGCAGTGCCCTAGTCACTTTTGACTACCTTTTTTGTGAATTTTTCACTGTTTTCTTCTACGAGTCTTCACGACTCCTAAGGTGTCGTAGGGATGCCCGGCTTTAAGCCCTGCAAGGTCTGTGCCCGTATGATGTCCATCACGGACCCGCACCTCGAGTGTCTCTTCTGTCTCGGCCGAGACCACGACACGAAGTCGTGCCCTGACTGCCGGAAACTTCATCCGAAGGCTTTGCGAGAGCGGTCTCGAAAGCTGCTCGAGGTCCGGCAGTCGGCTCCGCGCCGCACCAAGCCCCGGTCACGGGAGAGGTCGAGGGGCCGGTCACGGAGCCCCCATCGTTCGTCGGAATCCAAGTCTTCGCGCTCCTCCGGTAAGTCGAAGCACAAGAAGTCTAAGCGGCGTCATCGCTCTAAGACTTCGCCTCGCCGGTCTCGCGACTCGGCTGAGGCCCCTGTCGGCACCGGTCTCGCCCGCGGCCCCGGACGTGCCTGTCGAGTCACCCCCGCATTACCCGTCCTTCCCGGGTTCGGGGGCGACTCCGGCCCAAGTACAGGAGTTCCTGTCGGCCATGGCCCGCCTCTTCGGGCCTCAAGGTCCCTCTGGTGCGCCTTTGGGCGCCGCGGGCCCTGATGGGGTTGCTCCGGCGTCGCCGTCGACTCCGGTCCCGGCGTCGCCTGTCCCACCAGCCTTCATCCCGGCCTCGGCTCCGGCCCCGGCCTCGATCCCGGCTCCGGTGGTGCCGCAACCCCCATCGATGCCGGTTGACCTAACCACGCTGACGCCGATGTCCCCGGTGCCGTTCCTGACGCCGTCCGGGGCTCCGGACGGCGTCGTTCCCCGGCTCTCTCCGGCTCCGGACATGGAGCCGGACCGACGTAGCCCGACGCCGGTTCCGGCGCCGATGAGACCTTGGGTCCCTAATGTCCCTCCTCCTCCATATTATGAACCTGAGGAGGACCAGGAGAGCTGGGAGGGGTCTGAGGACCCTCTCACACAACAGTGCGAGTTTGACCCGGACTGGGTTGAGGAACTTGGGGATGCCAGTGGTCTGGACACCTCCCTGACTCTGGCATGCTGTCTCCTCCCGTGGCTACGGAGGAGGGGGCTAATTTTGCAACGGTGTTGCGTAGAGCTGCTGGAGCCTTGAATCTCCAGTTGCCTACTGTGGCCGCCAGGACTAACCTCCTGACTGAGGTGCTTCAGCCGGCGGCCTCCTCTTCGGAGACTGTGTTGCCGTTCAATGATGCCCTCACGGACGTTCTTTGGGTGCCTGGTCCAAGCCCACCACAGGGGCTCCTGTGGATAGGAACGTGGCCCGACGCCATCGCCCTGCTCCGGGCGACCCCCTGTTTCTCTCCCAACACCCCACCCCTGAGAGCTTGGTTGTCCAAGCCTCTGCCTCCCAAACCGCCTTCCCTACCGCCCCTCCGGATAGGGAATCCAAGCGCCTGGACCACTTTGGGAAGAAGGCTTTCTCTTCCTCCAGTTCTGGCTTGCGGTCTGTGAACACCGCTTGCCTCTTGGGCCGATATACCCACTCCCTGTGGGATTCGGTGGCGACTGTTTTGCCGCAGTGTTCTGAGGAGGTCCAGACACTGCTTACCCGCGCCATTGCGGAAGGGCGTGATGCGGCTAAATACACCATCCGCTGTGGCCTTGATACCGCCGACTCGCTGGGCAGATCGCTTGCAACGACGGTGGCGCTGCGTCGCCACGCCTGGCTGAGGACCACTGGTTTTTCGGGGGATGTCCAGAATACACTCATGGACATGCCCTTTGATGGAGTCGGTCTTTTTGGTTCAAAGGCAGACCATGCGCTGGAGCGTTTCAAGGACTCGCGGGCTACTGCTAAGTCCCTGGGCCTTGCTGTTGTGCGCCCTCCGCTCACGTCTGCTTTTCGCCCCTTTCGTGGCCACGGGAGGGGCGCCCAGTCACGTCAACAGCCCGGCCAACGGCCCGCGCAGCAAGCGCCTTCGCGTGGCCGAGGACACCGCCGTGGCGGGTTGGGCAACCAGCGTGCGGGTCAGGCCACCACCTCCAACCCGTCCGCGGCCTCCAAGCTCTCCTAGTCCCTCCTTTCAGGTGCACGGCACGCCAGTAGGGGGCAGGGTCCGCCATCACCTTCACCACTGGCGTCCCATCACCTCGGACAGGTGGGTCTTGGACATTGTCCGAAGGGGCTACTCCCTCCCCTTCGAGACCACCCCCCCAGCCATGCCACCTCAATTCCACCGCATGTCAGGGGATCACTTGGTGCTTCTACAGAAGGAAGTCACGGCCCTCTTGGCCAAGAGGGCCATCGAGCATGTTCCGACCCCAGAAGTAGGGCGTGGTTGCTACTCCCACTACTTTCTGGTGCCCAAAAAGGACAAGGAGGACATGCGTCCTATCTTAGACCTCCGGAACGTCAATCGCTTCCTCCGGAAGGAGAAGTTCAAGATGCTCACCCTAGCTCAGGTCTTGACTGCCCTCGACCCTGGAGACTGGCTGGTAGCGTTGGACTTGCAGGACGCTTATTTCCACATCCCCGTCCTGCCGGCCCACCGGCGTTACCTACGGTTCACGGTAGGCCTCGAGCACTTTCAGTTCACCGTGCTCCCCTTTGGCCTTACCAGTGCCCCTCGGGTGTTCACGAAAGTGATGGCGGTGGTCGCAGCTCATCTGCGCCGGGCTGGGGTTTCAGTCTTTCCCTACCTCGACGACTGGCTGCTGAAGGCGGGCTCGTCCCAGGCAGTCGTCTCCCACCTCCAGACTACGGCCGAACTCCTGCACTCGCTGGGGTTCTCCATCAATGTGCCGAAGTCGCATCTGGTTCCTTCTCCACAGCTCCTTTTCATCGGAGCAGTTCTGGACACGACGCAGTTTCGGGCCTATCCTCCCGAACGGCGAGTCCGGGATATTCAGGCTATGATTCCGATCTTTCTGCCTTTATCCTGGGTTTCGGTACGGATGACCCTGAGGCTGCTGGGCCTCATGGCCTCCTGCATCCTGCTGGTCGATCATGCCAGATGGCATATGCGGGCTCTGCAGTGGGACCTGAAGTTCCAGTGGGCGCAGCACCAGGGCAACCTGTCCGATCACGTCCAGATCTCGGTGGGGACTGCAAAACAGTTGCAGTGGTGGCTCTCGAACCGGCAATGGCTCATGGGCAGATCCCTCTCCTTCCCCAGCCAGAGCACACAGTTGTGACGGACGCGTCCCTTCTGGGATGGGGCGGTCACATGGGAGAGGCGGAGATCAGAGGCCTCTGGTCTCCGGGCGGAGTCCCGGCTCCATATCAACCTTCTGGAGCTCCGGGCGATCCGACTTGCACTCAAGGCATTCCTTCCCTCTGTCAAAGGGAAGGTAGTGCAGGTGTTCACAGACAACATCACCGCCATGTGGTACTGCAACAAACAAGGCGGGGTGGGGTCGTGGACCCTTTGTCAGGAGGCTCTGCGCCTCTGGACATGGCTGGAACATCAGGGCATGTTCCTGATGGTTCAACACCTGGCAGGTTCTCTGAACGCCAGGGCGGACGAACCCAGCCGCAGGTGCATGATGGATCACGAATGGCGTCTTCACTCGGAAGTGGCGCAAGGACTCTTTCTACAGTGGGGAGAGCCTTGGTTAGATCTATTCGCCACCGAAGAGAACGCGCAATGTCATCAGTTCTGCGCGTTGGAATTTCCAAGGCGGCACTCGCTCGGCGACGCTTTCGTCGCGAGTGGAGTTGCGGTCTATTGTACGCCTTTCCGCCTATACCACTTCTACCCAGAGTGTTGAAGAAGATTCGGCACGACCGGGCCCAAGTCATTCTTGTGGCTCCGGACTGGGCTCGAAGAGTTTGGTATCCCGAGCTACTCAGTATGAGCGTAGATCCCCGATCCGTCTGCCTCTTCGGGAGGATCTTCTGTCGCAGCAGCAGGGGACGGTCCTCCACCCGAACCTGTCCAGCCTCCACCTGCTTGCGTGGAGATTGAGCGGCGGCAGTTGATTCCTTTCGACTTGCCTCCCGAAGTTTGTGATGTGATTCTGGCAGCCAGGCGTCCCTCCACTAAGGTGGTATACGCCTGCAGGTGGAACAAGTTTGTGGCATGGTGCACAGCAAAGGCTGTGAATCCCCTTTCTGCCCCTCTTTGAGGTTCTTCTGTTCCTTCTTTCCCTGGCCCAACAGGGTTCTGCCCTGGGTACCATCAAGGGCTATCTTTGTGCCATCTCGGCCTTCCTCAGGCTTCCTGATCAGCCCTCCTTTTCAAGTCCCCTGTTGTTAACAGGTTTCTAAAAGGCATTACACACCTCTTCCCTCCTGTTCCGTTTGTGATGCCTCAGTGGGACTTGAACTTGGTACTTACCTTTTTAATGTGCGCTCCCTTTGAGCCTCTACATAACTGTCCTCTTCGTCTTCTGACTCTGAAGACAGCCTTTCTGGTGGCCATCACCTCCGCTCGGCGGGTGAGTGAGCTCCAGGCTCTATCATGCAAACCTCCCTTTCTGTCTGTCCATCCAGACAAGATTGTTCTTAGGACGCGTCCGTCCTTCTTGCCAAAGGTGGTTACTGCCTTCCACATTGGGCAGACCATCACTTTGCCTACCTTCTTTCCGCCTCCGCATCCTTCCACAGAGGAAGAGAGGCTCCACCGTCTGGACCCAAAACGTGCGCTCTCCTTCTATATCGACCGCACCAAACACTTCCGGGTGGATGACCAGCTCTTTGTTGGCTACGTGGGCGCCAAAAAAGGTCGGACGGTGCACAAACGAACCATCTCCCGCTGGGTTACCTTGTGCATCAAGGCCTGCTATTCTTTGGCTAAGAAGGAGCCTCCTGTTGGGCTGCGTGCCCATTCCACCAGGGCAACGGCTGCTACCACGGCTTTGGGCCGCGGTGTTCCGCTGCAGGATATCTGTCAGGCAGCTACGTGGGCCTCGCTGCACACGTTTACAAAGCATTACTGCCTTGACAGTCAGGTCCGGAGGGACGGCTTCTTTGGCCGTTCTGTCCTCCGGGACTTCCTTGTCTGATCTTTGTTCGCAGACCCACCACCGGGGTTGGTATTGCTGGGGTATCTATTCTAAGGTAAGGAATCTGTCACTAACGTGTCTCTTTCAGATGCACAAGCTACTAACTTGTGTAACGATATATCTGTAAGAGACAGTAGTTAGTGACAGATTCTTACCGCCCCACCCATCCTCCCCGTTCTGCGAACTGATTTCTAGGGTTAAGGACATCCCTTTCAGGGCCCTAGTATTTTTCAGACACCTATGTCAGCTTCTTGCATGGCTCTGCGTTCCTGGCGTGGAAAGTCGTGTACAGAACTGACGTCAGCGCGCAGGGGCGGCGTCTAAGTACTGCCCGCGACGTCATTCCGGCGATCACGACGCCGACGACGGACGCGGAGCCGCACGACGCCGCCTACCGACGCGCAAGGGTACTGCTACGCAAAAAACTTTCCGGATCCAGCCTGACGCCTGGGGATATTCTAAGGTAAGGAATCTGTCACTAACTACTGTCTCTTACAGATATATCGTTACACAAGTTAGTAACTTGTGCATTATTTCTCCCATGAAAAGAGCCCTTTGATCCTGCTAACACTGTAGCAAAGCCAAGAGAGGGGCCATGCTCAGTTAGGAACAAAAATAAAATTCTTGCCTGGACAGGATTCACACAGTTGAGATATCCCCCATGCCATCTGTCTACTCTGTTGAGTTACAACGCAGTAAGAGTTGGTTGGGGGGGGGGGGGAGGGAGTATATTAAGAGCCACTGGTCATTTTGAGTCATAAAAGCTGCACCAATTAAATTGACAGGATTTACTGCAGTGCAAAATTATGTACCATTCAGATTTAATAAAATGTGACCTATCTCCCCTCCCTTGTCTGAACCTTAGTGTTTTTTTTTAATGAATTGCAATTGTATTTATAGATTTCTGCCTAGCAACTTTCTTTCCTCTGTCTCTTTCCAGTGCACTAGGGACCTCTGGCAGGATTAAGCCTTTGATTCTGGCCTGCGCTGCTCTTGATAACCTAAAAGGTACTCCGGCGAAGCCTTCTGACTTACCTCTGTCTGTAAACCTCTCAGTGGGGGAGGGTTGTGAAATCACAACTACACCTTGTTAAGTTGCCAGCACATTCCATTTTCCTGCCCAAAAGTCAGTTTCAGATAGCAGTGGACACAGAAAGTGAACTTCAATGTGGCAATTATTTAATGACTTACATGGAGGTGGACTTTCTTAATCAGCAGACAAGACAGCCATTGACCTGTCTCCCCATAACGATCATTGCTCCCATGTTTCAAAAGATCTTATTATTACTTATCAACTTTGGATCGTTCAAACTGCCAGTGGTATGGCAAAGCAACACCTTTCGCTAGTCAAGGCTCAACAAAACAATCTCTCGAACATGTTTCTTTTTTACCCCTCCCCTCTTTTGACACATACTTGTTTGTGTTTTTTTATGGTCTTCTGTGTTGCTGTGGAAGAGCGGCAAGTGGGGGTACGTGCTACTCTTGTGTAAATATGGTCTTCCACAGTCCTCGTTTTTAGGTTGAACATAGACAATGCATGCATGGTCTGTTGCAAGGCAACTTGTGACTTACCAAGAACATACAGGAGCTTTGAATCCTGCCCATTGTTTACCAATGGTTGGCTTTCTTTGTGTTTCTCATTTGCCTACTTCTTATTCATGTCTAGCTTGTTAATCTTGTGTTTGTAACTCCCTAGGAGCATTGACTCTTTACAATCTCCTTGATTGGCCAGCATTCCTGCTTCCACTATTTGCTTTTCAAGCACTACTTTTTTGTTTTGTTTCAAGCACTCCATTAGAGTGTGTGTGTATTCGAACTCTCGCTCCTTCTCCACTCCGTGTTGCTTTCTAATGCCCGGCTGCTTCTCCCTGCCTTCTCACTTTTGTGTTCGCCGGTTTGCTTCTCCCCATTGCTTACCTCTACCCTCGATGTTGTTTTCCCCCACCACCTTGTTGCTTTCAGATCAAAATTCCACTGTGTTGGTTTTGCATCACCTCCAGGCCTTCTGTTGCCTTCATGTCCCCTTCTGTGTTGCTTCAGTATTCCCTCACCTGGCCCGTGTTGCATCACCATTCGTCCTACCCTCCTTGTGTTGCTTCGCCATTTCCCCACAATTCCTCATGTTGCTTTCGCTCCCCCATCCATCCACTTTAAAAAAAAAAAACACAAAAAAACCACACACTTTTTAGTTGCTTATCCAAGTCATACGATTAACTAAAAAGAGGGTAAAAAAGGCATCCACATCAGTTCTAGGCGTGTGCGCTTGTGCTAAATTATGCAGACAGCTGTGTCAAAGGCTTAAAAAAAAAAAACTTTAGCCATGATGCACAGCATCACATGCTGTGCAGTGTGGCTAAAAAAACATTGGCCAATAGGTGACAAAGACGAGACCGATTTGGCTTTGCCAATGCTTTAAAAAATGTTTTTTACAAGGGTGCCTTCACCCCCATGCCCGGTTTCTTTTTACTTTAGAAAAGTTGTCTCCCCGAATCACTGCTCCCTGGTGTTACCCCATCATGCCATTTCTCTGCCTGCTTCTGCTCCTGTGCAATACAGATGGAAAATGTCCATTGGCACATTTAACGCCACAGGAATGCCACATACAGGAGCTAAAACACTAGAACTGGAACCTTTTACATACAGGTTTCACACAGATCTCTGAACCACCAATAGATCTCACTATAATAAAATCCTGTGACCTCCACCTCTGCAGTAGGTTTTAACCCGCTGAGCTTTCTCACTAGGACTACAGGCTGGGATTTGCAAGCTATACAGATCGGTGGTAGGCATATAAACCTGTTGACCGATCTCACAAGAACTGGAAACAGTGACCTACAGATTACACATCGAACTCCGCAACTGCTACATTATTCTCATGATATCTCACTTAAATTGTAGCCTGCCATCTTATATTTCAGTAGGTTTGCGCTGCTTGGTCTATGTTTAGCCTTTTCCATCCCTCTTCTTTCATCTGTCAAAGTTTGCTAATTTTCTGCAGTGTTCTTTCTCTTTCTGCCATAGCTTCCTCTTTCTCTTCTGTCCCATTCCTGCCCTGTCTTCTGTACCATTTTATCTGCGTCTGCCCGACCCACCGCTACTGCGCAGGTATGCACTCTTCTGCATTGCTACAGGTATACTAACAAGGGGAGCAGAGCGATCTTCATAAAGGATCTGACAACCTCGCACCGTACATCCCACAAGCTGTCTGCAGCAGCACAAGCAAAGCCCAGAGAAGGCAGAGATCCTAAGGAGACGCCTTGTTGCCAGGCCTGTTCGGATTTGGACAACTTTGTGCAATGCTAAAACGTCATCCGATCCTGTCTCCTTCTCGTTTTAGTCCCCCCCACCCTAAAGCCTTAAAGCACCAGCTGTGGGAGATGCTCCTTTCCCTGGCTAGACCTTGGATACCCATGGAGAGTAGTGGCTCTGTGGGCAGGGTACAGGCTGAACACCCACACCAAGCGGTACTTTTAAGGTTGGTTAGTAGAGGTGGGCTAGCTGACAAATTGACATGGAGAGCCTAGGGTCAGGCTTGGCTGTAAAAACCTCTGCAAGAGTCAAGCCCATGAGCAGACCTGGCATGTAAAATGTGCAACAAACATGATGTACAAATATGATATAGTCTCTTCAAAATTCCAAAAAGTGTGTTTCTTTAACATGCAGAAGCGTTGAACCCTAGTACATCAGATTATATCACTGCTTTAATAGGTATTTATTAAGTGGTAGTTTTTAAACATGCACTTGGAAACATTCCTCTCCAACTCTGAACTAAGAGGCAAGTCAGTTGTCATCTGTACCCTAAATGTGGCCTAGATTCTTTTTATAGAATAAGCAATATTATAGTTTATTAAATCAAACACAAGGTTTTTCTGCAGCACATATCCTTAACTCACATATTTGAAGGTGCCCTCATGCAATAATGAAGAAATAAGAGGTTCAGTGAAATTAAATATTTACCTAGGCTCATTCAATTTGGTGACTTGGGAAAGCTTGGACAGATACCAGGTTCTCTGCTTTCACGTTGTGCAATTCAGCCAATAGATGGGTATTTCTTACTCTCTCCTTTTTTACATCAAATGCTAATACTTTGTCTTTTAATCTTGGTGCATGAGATGGGATCAGAGATAGGAGGCAGGAGCCACATGAAAGATTGGCTTGTTTTGGCCTCGAGGGTCCAAAAACTGAGCCAGAGCCAGGCACTTTGCCCACCTTGATTTGCTAGGCAGCCCTTACAGCCATGAAAGAAGCTTTGCCAGCCTCCAGTGAAATAGGAAACTCCCAATATCAACCCTGCCAACTCTGATGTTGCCATCTTTTGTCACATCATATTGACTCCTCCTCGCGGTCACCCAGTGAATAGCCAGTATCACACAGTGGAAGTGAAGGTGAGCTGGAATTCCCTGTGCTGAGTGGGTTTTCAGCTTGCCTTTGGAGGCTCTGAACAACCAATATCAGTTATAGGTTTTGAAAACACCCATGGACATTAGCAGACGTTTAAGCAGGCTTTTGTGTTTTTTTGGGATGCATCTCCAAGGTTCTGCCCCTCCTCTCAGATGGTGAACATTTGTTTGAAGTTTGCAGGTCTGCTGTATTCCATGGCTCTGTCAGCCCCTGCTTTCATAAATACCACAGACTGAAACAAATACCTGAACTACATCACCGTTCACTTGAACCACAAAAGAAAATTGTGATCTACAGCTGTGATAAAGTGTCCTCAGCACGTGTGAACGAAACCGCCACGGATCTAGCTTCCTTGTCGGCTGGAGCCATCAGCCAACAAATAGAGCTGGAGTGAGAAGTTTATATTTATTTTCCATATATTGAACACAATGCAAAACTTTATTGCTTACTGGTGCAGAGGCATTAAGTTGAAATACATAGTGATGTTACAAAGAGTGAGTTTGGCTTCTAATGGCTAGTAAACAGATCGGACAGTGATTTCACAGTTAAGACTATTACATGATTCAGGTTACGTAATTACAGAGCTAGGATAGTTTAGAATTGTAAAAATATGCTATCCTGACTACTGAAATATATTTTGAAATATTTGTACAGTTCATTTACAAGCTATTTAAATGTTGTGCGCCCAGCACCATTGTCAGACAGTTCACTTTATAAAATCCTTTAACTTTGCAGTCAAGGAAAGTAAAGTAAACACCAAGCTCCAGAATAAAATAAGCAGCAATTTATAAGACATAAGCTGACATTTCACCTCCGGGATTGAATGAACAGCAAATGTGACGAAATAAAAAGAGATTTAAAGGCATCTTTATTGCCCATTAACTTTCTTAATTAACGGAACACTCGAGTTTGCCCTGATAAAATCTTACTCACCATAGCGAGTGGGCGAGTAGATTTCTCAAGGCCTGCTGGACCACCTGTGTATGGCAGTTCTTGATTGTCCTATTAGACAGTTGATTTTGGCAATTCCCTTTAGCACAAATAAATATTTCCAAACCAGAAATAATTGTGGGAGGGATGGCTAGTTCTTGGCAAACTCCGTTATAGCATCATTCCCACTTCCCTGGGTCGTGTGGATTTTAACCTGGAATAGCAGGATCAGATGGAACATAAAAAACATTTTCCTTGTGATCAGTGGGTTCCAGTGCTGTTGGAAGCTGAAGAAGGGTACTTTTAACATTAGCAGTGCAAAAATATTGGTCTGCACTCCAGAGACAGCAAGTGTGTAGAAAGAGTACTCCGAAAGAGGAAAAAAGGGTACTCCTATGATACTTGACAATGAGTGCAACATGCCTTTTTCTCAAATGCACTTATGAACTTGGAAACTACATATTGCAAATTCGCATGTTTTTGATTTTGATCTTGAATATGCATGCACAATTAATATTCTGTGTCTGTCAAACTTTCATGTGCATTTGTGACAAGCAGGATTGCAGCAGTACATTTGCACTCAAAAAGACATAACATACATGCAAGATTAGACACTGGGTTGTCAAGCATGCATGTGTTTTCGGTAAGACTTTCTCAGTACTATTCTGACGCTCCTGTGTGCAGTGATTAATCAAACCTTTTGTAAATGTTCAGAGCTGGACGCTTACCCATCCAGATCTGGGTCTTCCGCTGTCCAAGGTAAGGGCAACTGTTTCCGGTAGCCATATGTCAGCACACATTGAAATATGTGCTAGGCAGGTGCCCTTAAGAAGCTGCCACCTTCTCAAATGCCCCAAATCTCCCAAATGTTTTGCCTTCCTCTCCCTACTTTTTGCTGATTTTGTTTTTGCTGGCCTTAGAGCTCTGAGCACTCTACCACTGCTAACCAGTGATGAAGTGCTTGTGCTCTCTCCCCTAAACATGGTAATATTGGGTCATCCCCAATTGACGTATTTAATTTACTTATAAGTCCCTAGTGAAGTGCACTCCAGGTGCCCAGGGCATGTACATTAAATGCTACTAGTGGGCCTGCAGCACTAATTGTGCCACCTGCATAAGTAGCCCCTTAACCATGTCTCAGGCCTGCTACTGCATAGCCTGTGTGCGCGGTTTTACACTGCCATGTCGACCTGGCAGGAAAACCCTCTTGCTAGGCACAAACCTTCCCTTACGTCTCCTGTAAGGTAGGCACAGGGCACGGTGCAATGTATTTAAAAGGCAGGACATGTAGTTTAAAGTTTTACATGTTTTGGTAGTGAAAAACTCCCAGTTTTGTTTTTCACTACTGCAAGATCTATCTCTCCTATAGGATAACATTGAGGTTACCTTATTACATCTTTTAAGTGTAATTCCCAATTGTAAAGAGATAGACTTTTCAAGTTTGGTGTCATGGACTCCCAAATAAAAATCACAACTTATGGTGAATTTGGATTTTAAATTACAGTTTGGTAAATAAATTTTTTAGAAAGTTGCCATTTGCTTACTTTAGCCATTTGGCCTTCTGCATGTCTCTGCTCAGTCTGGGTTGAGTGGCGGCTGGGCTTTGTGTATTCCCTCTAGGCATCCACACACAAAGGGAGTTTTAGGTGTATCTTCATGGGCTATCCTGGGAGATGGGAGGGAGGAGCTGGGCACTGCCTCACACTCACACCTGAGTAGGCTGTGCCTGCCCACACACACAAGGCTGCATATCCCTTGTACGGAGTTTGGAGGCAGGGCAGGAATAGTGGGCCTCTGTCCACTTCAAAGCTTTCTTTGATGTCTCTCCCACTTCAAAAGGCACAACTGGGTCTAAGTACTAGACCTCTGACACCATGACTTCAGTACACTTCTGGACCTGTGGATACTATGCCAGGAAAAAGGGTTTCTGTGCTGGTACAAGGACTGCCACTTTGCTGGACTCCTGCTTTGCTGTGCTGATCTGTGCCTGCTGCCCTCTTGCTTAGGAGTG
Organism: Calotriton arnoldi; assembly: GCA_963921515.1. Taxonomy (NCBI): domain Eukaryota; kingdom Metazoa; phylum Chordata; class Amphibia; order Caudata; family Salamandridae; genus Calotriton; species Calotriton arnoldi. The sequence continues at coordinate 2,990,059 of CAWUFW010000597.1, read as the reverse complement.
AGAAGGACTGGACATGCATCTCTACAACTCAGAATGACTCCAAGGACCAGCTGACTGGTCTCCTGTTTTCTGAAGTCTCATAGACCCAAAATATTACCAACCAACCTGCTCCTGCACCTGGACTCTGCCATCTGTGAGTCTTCCCTGCCAAGTGGTAACACCCCAGTCCTGAACCCTTGGAAGCAGGTTGGTTGGAAGACTTTTATGTCCCTGAGACTTCAGATCAGGAGACCAGACTGCTAGCCTTGGAGTCACTCTGGGTTCAAGTGATGCAGGTCCAGTCCTTCTCACCCAGGCAGTAGGGCAGCAGATCAGCACTGCAAAGCAGGAGTCCAACAAAGTGGCAGTCCGTTCAGCAGCACAGCAGTTCTTCTTCCTGGCAGGGTCTTCACAGGTCCAGATGTCTACTGAAGTGGTGGTGTCAGCGGTCCAGTACTTCTACAAAGTTGAGCCTTTGAAGTGGAGGAGACTTCAAAGACAGGCCCTTGCAGTGCATAGAGGTCCTTCCCCTCTTGCCATGGCACCAGACTCCCTACAGGGGAGTATGCAGCCCTTTGTGTGGGGACAGGACACAGCCAATTCGGGTGTGACTCTGGGTCAAGCTCTTCCCTCCCATACTCCCAGGATGGCCCATCACCTAAGCTCATGTTGTTTATGGCTGTCGGGGGGGGCGGGGGGGAATACACAAAGCCCGGCTGCCACCCACCCCAGACAAGTGATCAGAGAGAGGCAGTAGGCTCCAAATGGCTAAAGTAAGAAAATGACAACTTTCTAAAAGTGTCATTTTCAGAATTGCAATTTAAAATCCAACTTCATCATGAGTCTTGATTGTAAATTGGGATTCTAGAGACGCCAAGCTTGAAACGTTTATCTCTTCCAGATTGTGAATTACTCTTATATGATGTATTCAGTTATTCCCATTGTTATCCTATAGGAGAGATGGGAATTACTATATTGAAATAAGACTTTGGGAGTTTTTCACTACCAGGACATGTAAAACATGTACATGTCCTGCCTTTTAAATACATTGCACCTTGCCCTCTGGGTTGTCCAGGACCCTACCTTAGGGTTGACTTATATGTATGCAAAGGGAATGTTTGGGCCTGGCAAAAGGTTTATTTTGCCAGTGGGAAATGGCAGTGTAAACTGCACACACTGGCTCTGCAATGCCAGGCTTGAGACATGGTTAGAGGGCTACTTAAGTGGGTGGCACAATCGATTCTGCAGGCCCACTAGTAGCATTTAATTAACAGGACCTAGGCACATGTAGTGCACTTTACTATGGACTTATAAGTAAATTAAATATGCTAATTGGGATGAGCCAATATTACCATGTATTAGAAGAGAGAGCACATGCACTTTAGCACTGGTTGGAAGTGGTAAAGTGAGTGCTCATACTCTGAATACCAGCAAAAACGAGGTCAGACGAGGTTGGAGGCAGAATATTTGGGGGTGACCATGCAAAAAGTGCCTTTTCCAAAAAGTAGTTTTTCCGTGCCAATGGGCTTTGTGTAGGGTCCAACATTTGCATTGGGAGAGGATGGGATATATTTTATTCCTTAGGGAGAATTTCCAGATCTTTCTCCAGGAGTCTTCAGTTACAGCTGTGGGGTAGGTTGTTGCATTGGTTGTTTTGGATCTCTGTTGTTAAACTATTATTAGCATTACTGGAGGTTAAAGATTTGTAACCTTTAGCTGCTGCTTGAGGTAGTCTGGATTGCTTTGTAAGGAGGTTGATGAGGTCCGATTTGTGTGGTTTATTGTATTTATTTATGGCTACCTTAAGCTTTAGGAAGTTGTTGAAGTCAATGTTGTTTAGGTTAGGAGTGGCCTGTAATTCTGTACACGTTTTGGGCTTATCAGACAAACCTTAGTTTGTCCTTGATGTATCGGATGTTCTTAATTGCCCAGTTCACCCATATTGGGGACTTCCGTTCTATTTATATTTTTGTGTTGCCCCAGGGGTAGGCATATTCCGATTGTTGGATTTTGTTGGAGAGTTTTTTGTCGAGGGTTTTGAGGGCTGAGATGGTGGCCTTGGTAATGATCTGGGAGTGATGTATGTTAAGGGTTTTCATTGTTAGGATTGATATTAGAGAGAATGGTTTTGTGAGATGTTAGTTGATGTGCAGCCATTGTGGTTTACCGTTGGCATAGGGGCAACACCACTATATAGCTTGACTAAGTAAAAAGGCTAATTGCTATTTGTGGAAGTTAGGGATATTTAAGCCGCCTTCAAGTTTGTCCATTTTTAAATTGTTGAGGGAGATTCTGCCTCTTTTACCTTTCCACAGGAAGTCCGATATCAAAGATTCTGTTTTTGAGGCAGTTGTTTGAGATTTGGAGAGGTAGCATGGAGATAATGCGATTAATTTGTGGAGCGATCATCGTCTTGATAAATTCCACCCGTTGGCACCGGCTCATGATTTTAGGAAACCATGTAGAGAGCAGTTCTTTAACTTTTTTCAGGAGGCTATCTTCAGCTTGTTTTCTTGTGTCTTCCTGGTTGTTTTTTAATTGTATCCAGAGGTATTTAATATGGGATGATTGCCAGAGTAGTTTTGTATTATTTAAGAAAGAGGATGCAGATATTAGTAGGAAAATGTCAGTTTTGTCAAGGTTTAAGGAGTATCCTGATACTTCTGAATATGATTTAATTCCAGCCAGTATTGTAGGGATAGCAATCTCTGCCTCTTGGGAAAATATTAGTACATCGTCTGCTTATGCAGCAACTTTGTATGTGTTGTTATCAACGGTTATTTTTCCTTTTATGTTTGTGTTGGACCAGATTGCTGTTAGGAGGGGTTTGATGGCTGGCAGGAAAAGTAAAGGGGATAGTGGGCAACCTTGTCTTGTCTCTTGTGAAAGGTGTACTTTGTCTTAGAAATAACTGTTAACTCGAGCACGGGCCGAGGGTTGTGCGTAGAGGGCAAAGACCAAGCAGGTAAAATTCTCACCTAGATTTAGTTTGGACATCGGTGAGTGTAGGAAGGGCCAGGAGACCTTATCAAAGGCCTTCTCTGCATCTAAGGCCATGGCAATCATAGGGGATGATAGTATTTCTGCTCTTTAAATGATGTGGCATAGCAGTCTAGCATTGTCAGACGCTAGTCTGCCCCTGACAAATCCTGTTTGTGTTCGGTGTATGAGTAGGGTGAGGACTTTTTCGAGTCTTAGTGCTAAAGTCTTTGTGTAAATTTTACAGTTGGGGTTTATCAGGGAGATGGGCATAGAGTTCTGACTTTTAGAGGTCTTTTCCAACTTTATGGATCACTGTTAACATGGCTTCTGAGGCTGTGCCTAATATCTTCCCAGTGTCCTTGAAGTGGTGGAACAAGGATTCCATGTAGGGTAATAGGTTCTCCTGGAAGTTTGTATAGAAACTGACCGGGAAGCTGTCAGGCCCTGGAGCTTTCCCAGGCTTGAGAGAGTTGATTACCTGTTTAATTTCTGTGGTGGAGATGGGCTGATTGAGTATTATGTTATTGGAGTCATTTAGGGTTAGTAGTTGTAGTTTGTCTAGGTGTTTTAGGCAATTATTACGTGAGGATGTTGAGTCCAGGTTGTATAATTCTTTGTAGTATTCCTGAAAGGTCTTGACAATTTTTATTGGATCAAGGACTGTAACTCTGAATGTATTCTTAATTGCGGTAATGAGGGTATATTTTTCAAATTTTAAGTCATTTGCTAGAGTTCTACCTGCTTTATTAGATTCTTAAAACATTTTCATCTCATTATTTTGGACCCAAGTGTGTGCCTGTGTGCTGATTATTTAATTGTATTCAAATTTCAAGGATTGCAGTTGAGATAGGAACTCCGGATTTTTTAATTTAATACAATTATTTTCTAATTACTTTGTGGATAGTTCTAGCTTGCTTAATCTTTTATTAGTGCGTTTGTTAGACATCATGTCAATGAGTTTTCCTCTTATTTTTGCTTTCATAGCGTCCCATACGGTTTCTGGAAACATTCTGTTAGAAATATTTTCATGGAAGAAATTGTTAATGGTGGTGGTTATTCTATCTTTTAAAACTTGGTCTTGCAGTACCTCCTCAATCATTCTTCATTGCTTTCCCTTGGGAATATTTTGGGATATTTGTAGTTTGAGGGTGACTCATGCGTGATCTGATACTATTATTAGTTCAATGGTAGGATTTGTAGCTTCGATGTGAGGATGTTGTTTGTGAGTGTATAATCATCTCTGGAAAGCGTGTTATGAGGGTGGGAGTAGAAGGTAAACTTGTTTCCTGTGGGGTTGTATGGGTGCCATATGTCATATTAGCAGTGTTCTTTGCACAGGTTTCTTATTTGTTAGTGGGATTTATCGGGTCTATAACTACATGAGGAGCTCCTGTCTAACAGAGTGTCCCAAGGGAATTTAAAGTCTCCAGCAAGTATTATGCCGGAGTTATTTGGTAGTTCACATAGGGCCAGATGAACAAAGGTTCCTTTTTGGATTTCCTAAATAGCAATTCTCAAGTAATCACTTTTAGGAAATGCAAATTGATATGTACATCCCCTTCGATTCCCTAATAGCGATTCCTCCAGAGTAGGAATCATTATTAGAAAATCGTTATTAGGAAATCCTAAATAATTCGTTCCTATGGGTCTAAAGGCCCATAGGTACGAATGGTTTTGCAAACCCATGGGTGCCTCTGGCCTTAAGGCCCCCCCTGGAGGCACCCTGAAATTCGTAGTGCACATGTAAGTACACACCTGTCCTTGGGGCATATGTTCGCTTCATGTCACATTAAAAAAATGCATTTTTAAATTTTGCACATGGTTACTATTGGCGTTGAGTCAATGGTAATATAATTTCCTAAATGCCCAATTCGCATTTAGGAAATGCTTTGTACATGTGCTTTTGGAATCGCACATAGGTAATCCCTATTTGAGATTCCTAAATTGCGGTTATGATTTGCAATTTCTATCAGGTAGAAATCGCCCAACCTGGCTGGAGCAATGAAAAGGCCATTTAGCATTTCATAACGCGAGTCAGCGGTGGGAGCATATATATTGACTATATAGAAGGTTGAAATGTTATTATTAACTTTCGTACTTAGCCATCTGCTATCAGTGTCATGGTGATGATCCATGAGAGTCCTGCTTTTTTTTTATTTCCACAACTAATTTTATTGGGATTTAGCAAAATATCCAGGCCGGTACAGCCTTTATACAGAAATGAGAAATTATGAAGCAAATTCCCATAAACCTTGGAAACACTACAACTTACACAGTTGATCTCCAACCCCCACACTCCACAGTTCAGTAATAACAAATCATCATTCAAAGACAGCACAGGACCCCCTGCAAATTCTCTAGTCCTGGCACCAAAATGTTGTATTTCAGCTTCAAGTTGGGACTCCAATTTGGGAACCGGGGCCAGGGCTATACCTCTGTAATTGGCCCGCCATTGCTAAATCTTTGGATGCTTTTGCGGGCATCCTCTTGCCTAAAACAGTGTCACCACCAGCTTCATGCAGTGATCCTTCCTTCTCTTCAAGGCCCCCACCCAGAGCGATGTGGTGGCCTTCCATAGTCTGGCGATATCCCTTTTCGCTAACGTGAGGCCCAAAAGTAATTGAAGTCTTTTATATCGGTTACCTCCTATTCCCTCAGTGCTATGAACCAAGAGTAGTTTCGGGTCTAATGGGACCTCCCAGGAAAAAACTTCCCCAAAACAGGATGCCACCCCCCTGCCAGAAGCACGTCGAAACCTTACAACTCCACTCAGTATGAAGGAAGGTGCCCTCCTCAATCCCACAGTGAAGGCACAAGGCGGAGTCGATGACACCCATGCGCCATAATCGATATCTAGTGTAATATGCTCTGTGGAGATATTTTAACTGAATTAGGCTAAGATGGGATGAGATTGCCGCCCCATGCGGGGCTTCTGTCCAGTCATCCTCATGAATAGTAGCTATGTCCCCCTGCCATGCCTCCTGAAGGGCAGGCAATGTGGTGGTACTATGTGTGATCAATGATTGGTAAATTTGTGTTGTCTTATGAGTGCCCAAATCACCTATTAACCGTTTGCCCTCTAACGGGTTGAACTCTTGCAGGTCTTGTAGGTAGGGGGATATGGCATGGCGCATCTGCAGGTATCTATAAAACTGGCTATGGTGTAATTGATAGTCATTCTGCAGCTCCTGAAACGATTTTAATACCGTGCCCCCCATAATGTCTCCCAGCGTGGAAATCCCTATGTCATCCCACTTTTGGAACCCACTCAGCAAGGCCACCTGACAAAGGAAGCTACCCTCTCACAGAGGTGTACTCTGAGTCAGTCTCCCCCCACCACCCCATCTGCTGGAGGGACCTCGTCGCTGTAAGTATGACGACTTGAGTCGGCGGGGGAAGGAACCCAGCCCCCTCCAACCAAAGAGGAAGTTGAGCAAAGAAGTGTCACTCATCGCCCACTGCTCCGTCGCATACGCAGGGTCGTCTTGCGCACCATACCACGAATCATTGATGATTAATAAGTGAGAAGCAGCATATAATTCGGGCATGGCTATACCGCCACAATATGTGGACTGAAAGCACGTCCAGAGTGCAATGCGCGCTGCATCTCCCCCAAATGAACTGAGTCAGAACCGTAGTTCTGCAGCTGGTATAGCATACGGGGCAACAAGATCATCCTAAAAATTGTCGAGTGGCCCAGCAGAGACAGCGGCAGCGGGGACCAGGTCTTCACCTCCTCTTTAATTTAATGCGTGATAACATTGGGGCCAGATTGCGAGTCCAATATATGGCAGGGTCTGGAGAGATCAACACCCCTTGATGCTTAAACCCAGTTCTAGCCAATGTTAACCCCGACGCCAACACCACATCGTTAGCGGACCCACCCACTGGGAACACCACCGACTTCCCAAGATTAATACAAAGTCCCAAGGTCTCATCAAAGATCTGAATAATCTACAGGATGTGAGGGCCAGAAGACTTTGTGTCTGTAATAAAGAACAGAGCATCGTCTGCATACAAAGCTATCTTGTCAGACATCTCCGCGGACCACTCAAAGCCTTGCACCTGGGTATCAACTCTCACCCAGGCCGCTAGCGGTTCCACACCATGAGCAAACAGCAGGGGGAACAGTGGGCATCCCTGACGAGTGCCCCTAAGGATCTTAGGGCCCGAAACCGCACCAGCGAAACGAACTGAGGCTGTTAAGTCAGTGTAAATAAGGCGGACATAAGAAAGAAACAGCAGGCCAAGATTGATGCTCCGAAGAAAAGCGAACAAGTACTCCCAGCCAACCGAATCGAATGCTTTCTGTCAGCAAGCAGCACTGCAGCAGGGCTCTTCAAACGATCCCCCATGGCAAGTGCATTATAAACTCGTCGAATAATATAGCGTGTGGCCCTATGGGGTATAAACCCTGCCTGATCAGGATGAACCAAATCAGACATAAACTTCATTAATCTGTTGGCCAGGGTTTTAGCGAAAAGTTTCACCTCAAAATTAAGGGGGAGAAAACTGCTGGTAGGAGGAGTGGTCTGCAAGTGGGTACCCAGGTTTGAGAAAGACAACTATCTCTGCGTGCCGCCAGTCTGGTGGGAGCTATGTGTCCTCTAATGCTGTGTGAATCACTTCCAATAAATGATTCCCCAGTTGTGGCATATATGCTTTGAGAAATTCACTAGAAAAGCCGTGAGGCTCGGGGGGCCATCCCAGGCCGCAGCTCCTCCAGGGCCATGGCTAACTCCTCCAAGGTAATCTTCTTGTAGAGCTGCGCATGAACTGCATCTGACAGAGACCTCGGGGGCTGGGCGTTACCAAATTCAAGGATTTGGTCAGTGTCAACTATGTCCCTCCAAACGTATAACTCCCCACAGTATGCAGCAGAATTCTGAGCAACCTCCAGGGGTCCCGACAGTAGCCCACCCTGAGCGTCAAGCAACACCGGCCCGGACAGACCGCATTAGCGGCCTGGCAGAGACTGTGCAGCATTTTGCTAGATTTATCACCTCACTGATATATGCTTATCTGTGCAGTCTGCCAAACTTGTTTAGCCTCATCAAGGAACCGCTGTTGGTACAGCTGTTGGGTTAAGCTTAGTTGACGTCGCGCTACATCACCCTCCCGACCTTGGCTGTCCTCTTCCAACTTGCGCATCTGTGCCTCAAGTTGCCTCAATTTACACAAGCTCACGCGTTCTACGCTTATGTTCGCAAGCGCAGAGTCTAATATTAATTCTCCGTCTCAGTTTAAGTGCTTCCCATAATATTATGTTGGAGGGCACCGTGTCTCCATTGATGGAAAAGTATTCCATGATGGAACAGTGAAGGAGCGCCTTATATGATGGGTTCTGCAAGTGCCAGGGCAACGTACACCAACAAAATGGACGGCATCTCGGGCCCACATGGAGCTCCAGGGACACTGGCGAGTGATCAGACCGCAGCAGGATGTCTAAGCCTGAGACTCTGTTTATATATCCAGTAGGGACCAACGGATAGTCCAACCTAGAAAAGGAACCATGGACCGTTGAATAATGTGTAGCCCGCTTCAGCCGGATGATATGCCCTCCAGGCATCAGTCCAACCCAGTGCGGAAACCAGGGAAAGCAACTTGGACCCCTGTGCCTCCACCCCACCTTCTCTGGTACGCCATCTATCAATCTCTGGGTGGAGGACATCATTTCAGTCCTCACTCATCACAGAGAAAACTCCCAGAAATTCTCCCCAACAGGCTAATGACACGGTCTACAAAGTTTTTCTCCAATGGGCAGGAGTGGGGTCTTATATACTGCCCAGTGTTAGTTGTTCCCCGTATGATGTACCAGTCACTATTGTATATCTGCGGTAGGTATCAACCCACACTCTAATGGACTTGAAGGGGACCCTACGAGGAATTAGGATGCCTGTACCATGTGATCCCCTTGTGACTCCTGGGTAAAATATTTGTGTATACCCATATTAACCCAGGCATGGAACCTTGGACCCCAAGAGGTGTGTTTCCTGTAGAAGGAGCATGTCTGCCCCTAGCCTTTTGGCCTTCTTCAAAACAGCACTGCACTTAATCTTGTTGAGAACTCCTCTGATGTTTCAAGTAAGGACCCGGATATGCCTTGTAGGGCCTTCAGGGACTATTTCAGTCATTGGTATCAGTAGCGTATACCCGGGGGCCCTGCTTGTGAATCTTGTAGGGTGTGAGTGATAGGGCTGTGCAGAAACATAACAAAAGAAAACCTTCTAACCCCCTCCCCCATACTTCAGTGAACAAGAAGTATCTGTTGCGGAAGACGCCATCCTGAACCCCAACAGGGATCTGGGGGAGGTGCCGCCGATGGATCCCCATGTCCCTTTCCCAACAAAACATTTTTTTCAGAAAAACTTAAACCGTGTCCTTCTAGAGGTGCAGTTTAAAAACTGTTGGCCACATTACAGGAGTATGTAAGAGATCGGCCACTCGTGCAGCGGCAAGTAGCAATTCAGTTGAAATTCACCAAGGCATACATGGAGGCTATCAAACTATTAATTAACTTTCAGTGTTCATCATCACGGCGTGAATTTCTCCAGGATGAGCGGGACCTATTCTGACGCTTGACGGTGGACGATCAGGACGATTGCATTTGTCACTCAGGGATGAGTCTGAGTCTATCCGTGGAGGAGTGTGGGGCTTAAGCGAAACAGTCTTATCCGTCCATGCAAACACTTCCTCAAGGGTATCAAAGAAAAGGGTGCAGGAATTGAAGATGACCCGCAGGAGAGCAGGATATAACAACATATATTGAATCTTGATGTCCCTTAGTTTTTGTTTCACAGCCATGAATCATCACCGTTGTTGTTGAACCATCTTTGTGTAGTCCGGAAATATCATGATGTCGCGTGATTCAAACACGAGCTTTTCTTGGCTCCAAGCGTGCTGGAGTATTAAGTCTCTGTCTAGATAGTTCTGGATTTTTGTGATTACCCGTCTTGGCCTCGCACCTGGAGGGGGGGTTTTCACAAAGGCTCTGTGGGCTCTCTGCACCACAAAGCAGGATGAAAGGCTGTCTGCAGGCAACACTGATCTAAGCCATTGTGTTAAGACGTATCCTTAGAGGAGCCTTCGCAACTCACGCGGAAGCCCACAAAAAGCCAGTTATTACAATGGGTGCGGCCTTCTGCATCTTCCACCGGTGCTGCCAATTCCTTTGTCACGGCCATCAGAGTAGTGACTTTCTGCTAAAGGATTGTCGCCAAATCCGCAACTCCCGATACCCTGGTCTCCAACTCTGTGATATGATCCACTGCCTTTCGGAGGTCCTGGTGTAGCTGGGCAGCATCAGTTCCAACCACTCCTATTTTGGCGTCTAGTATCTCGCGGGATTGTGTGATGGTTGCTAACAGCGCCGTGTCATCAGGACCTGGCCCAGGAGCCTCTGCAGAATCTGTAATCCCTGCACCAATGTTGGTAAACTGATCCATAGTGCCTGTTTGGCTGCTGCACCGAAATGTTTATTTTTAGACATGACTAGATCACCCTTCTGCCGTATATCCAGGAGGTTATGTTGAAGTCTTCAGTTTGCATGACCCCCCAGGCTCCCTTATGTTTCTCCCAGGGGAGGCACAAGCAGTCGGCAGTAAGCAGCCCTGCTCCGGCACCGCTCGTAGCTAGTAGGGGCAGCCAGGGACCCTGGAACGAGAACTCACCCACAACAGACACACCCGCCCCAGCCAGTCCCCAACCGCAAGCCGCACCAGGGCCTGGCCTGACCGCTTCCGCAACTAGGGGAAGGACTGCAGCGCAGCCCTCCCTACTGAGCCTTGTGCTGAGTAGACTGTCAAGCTCTGTCTCTACACCAGACATCACTCAGAGAAGATACAGATGGACATACACAGTGGCAGGCGAATTCCGTATTATCGTCCAAGGGGCTAGCCCACAGCGATATCCGGAGCCCCTGGGTCCAAGCAGCATGTAGCGTGTGAGACACCGCAAGACTTTAGTTGTGGTCCTGGTCACAATCCCAGCCCAGGACGAAGTCCCAGTCTCGTAGCCCAGCATATCTCACAGCAATGTGGGGCGGCCACAGTGCCTGAGGCACTTCCAGTTCCCGTAAGTGCCCCAACACCTCAAGCACAATCAGTGCCCCACTGCAGCCCAAGGGCGGTACGGAGATGCCAGTCAGGTCCCAACTCCAGTCGTCAAAAAATGGGTGGGGGGCACACTCAAGGCCAATGCCAGGCAGGCGAATACTGAGGCCGCAAACCTGCTCCACCAGGGGCCGGGACAGCACACATCCCGCAGGCTGTGCAGCCACTGCCACCCTGCAGGCAATCACATTCAAGCCGCCGCAGGCCCCAGCAGCTCTGGCGCCGTGCCCCACCTGCCGCCAGGCCACGTGGACCTCAAGCTGGGATCGTCCCCAGCAACGCACCAGCTCCAGCTGGGGCACAGCAAGGCGATCAGCGGCTTCTGTTGCGGGGTCCCGTAACCAAGCCATCTTCGTTCTCACCCTGGACACAGCTCTCGCCCCCAGCGGCTGTAGTACCAGGCCCGGCCACAATTAGCAAGCTCACAGCCCTCAAATCACTCCGTACTCTCTGGCTCCCCCGGGACTAGTCAGCAGCCACACAACTTCAGGGCACTCCCAGCCACCTCCCCCGCCACACCGGGAGTGGTGTTGAGTATATTCTGGTGAGGATACGGTCACGATGTTGGCGGATAAGGGGTGCGACTGCAGGGAGCTTGCCTAAAAAGTGTCCGCCGTCTTGGCTTGCTAGGTCACGCCATGAGTCATGCTTTTTTTGCTTTAAGTGCGACTACCCTGGTTTTTTTTCCTAGCTGGGGAAGCAAGTTGTGTTGAAGATCCAGTGAAGGTGCATTGTATTGCAATCTTGAGGACCAATTTTTGTCTCCTGTAGGAGAATTACATGAACTTTCGGTTTTGCACAACAATCTAGAATTTTTCTACATTTAACAGGGTGATTGATACCTTTCGTATTGAGGAAAAGAACTTTTAACGTACCATTGGCCATGTTACTGGGGAAAGTATTCCAATCTTAGTTTGGTCAGAAAGCATGTATTACTGGATAAGTCCCAGACATAACGAGGAATAATAATTGTAGTGGGGTTCTCCCTGTTGTATTCAGGAATTAGGGTTTCGAACGTTGAGTTTTCTGGATGTATTGGTAGGGGAAGTGAGTGAAATTTCATGCACGTTCTGTTATGAGGGCCTACAGTGTCACTGGCCATTGCATTGATAGTGGTGTGGTCACAAGAGTGATGTGGTGAGATGTGGAAGTGTCTGTATGAAATGGAGCCGCTCAGTGTTAAGAGATTTTTAGTGGGTAGACTTGGCAGGGGAGTCCAGGATGGTAGGGTGGAAAGAAAAGAAAACAAACAGAGCCCACGTCCTACCCAGTCCAAAACCTTCTGTGAATAGATGGGGCACTGGAGGCTACTGGAGGCCGGGGCCCATGTAGCTCATGAGAAAAGGAGGGTGGTGATGCCACGAGGAGAAAGACGGCACTGTATATGGAGTTTAACTTCTTGCAGGTGATAGAACTTGAAGTATAATGGATGGAGGAAGAATTGTTAACCTTAACATCATTAATCATCAACATTAGCTGAATTATAAATCCCAGTGGAATTTCATTCCATTTTAGTTGCCTAACAGAGGCTGATTGGTGATTTATCGGTGGAATAACATTTTATAATGCGATATAGACTTTTCAGTGATATAGCATTAACATATCAATAACATTGTATAGAATCGGTAGCAAAGCATGCCTAATAGCGTATATCATACTATGGTATTAGTGCGGCATGTTATGGCTCTATATACCATACAATGGTATGCAGTATAACTTTTATGATTAGTATGACTTGTCATGCAGAACAGCAAGCAGGCAAGTATATGATGATGTGATATGACGGTGTGTAATAGTTTATTCAACAGATCCCAGCGGTGTATGCCAATGGAAAAACACGTCAGTATCTCAGTATAACAGTCTATTAGTCTATCAGTATATCAGTCTAACGCTATAATGAGATAAAGCCGAGCGTAATATTGTAGTAACTTCCAATTTATTACCTCCATTGTATCTCTGTGTAATAATACAGTGGTAGAGATGTATCTTCAGTCTAACATATCATTCATCATACATTGTACATTATACATTACTTTTACGGCTTATTTACTTTGTGACACACAAAGAATATTGTATAGAATCACAATAGCATTTGCTAGCGGTGACAATGATATTAGTCCGACTGTGTATAGTTACTGTTGAGGTGAGTGGTTCCTAATGGGTTCCCTGAGAGGAGAGTATTATGAACCTGTTTTTGATGTCGATTGATCTTGAAATGTGTCAGAAACCGACCCATGGCATGATTTGTTAGACCGAGTTTGCTAGGGTTTGTTAAAGTTATATTGACAAGGCATGTTAGTTATGGTTAAATTGGTTCCTTATATTGGGGTGTAGTGGGTTATTAGTATCGGGAACCATGAAGGGTGAGATATCTATTAGGGCTGATAAGACTTTTAGGAATCAATATGGCTTATTGGCTATGGTGGTTAGTTGGGTGTTGTTGCCAATTAGTAGGTGATTTTAAAGTATTTCTGCCTGTTGATATGAGAGTACAAGACTATAAGAGAAAAGGCATGCAGAGTGTAGATTACAGGATCCTTATATGACCATATCTGTTTCGGTTATATTGTCCAAAAAGGCTTCCAGATCTGCCGGTTTGCCGAAGTACAGCGTTTTCCCATCACTTGTTATTTTCATTTTCGATGGGCCTGCAAAGGAGAAGGAAATATTAATTGCTTTCATCTTGTTCGTTTGTTCTAGGAATCTCTTCCTGCAGTTTACAGTTTTTCTCGTGGTCTTGCAATATCCCAATTTTGTGCCCTTTCAATATGACCAATTTAACTGCCCTTATTTGGGCCAAGATCTTTTCTGTATGTTCATATCGTAGTGGTCTGAAGATCATTTGTTGAGGTGTTTTTAAGTGGTGCAATACTCTGGTCTGTACTCTACGGTAATCTTGAAATCTATTTTTAAAGCTTGAGGTATCCAGGTTTCCAGAAAGGACACACAAGAATTGTAATCTTTCTCAGCATTTTCGGGCAGGCCAAAGATTCTGAGATTTCCTCTTCCGTTCCTGTCTTCGTGGTTTGTGATCTCTTTTCAAGGAGTGCGATTTATTTCTCGGTGGTAGTGGATTTCTTTTGGAGTGAAGAAGTTTGGTCTTCTACTTTGCTAACTCTGAATTCTACCTCATCTTCTCCAGAGGTTATTCTCTGGAGCTCTTTCCTGAGCCATTTAATTTCTTGTTGTAGAATATTGGTGTTTGTCTTTGTCGATCTGGTCAAATCGTGGAGAGAGTTTAGTTACTCTAGTATTAGATCCATATTTGTCCCTGTGTCAGATCTGTTTTTAATTGGTGAGCTCCGGATCAGAGGTTCTGATTGTGTTCTTTTTGGCCAGCAAGACAAGTTCTAACGTTGATTTAACTCCACAGTGGCCTACTGGAGAGTCCTAACACATTTGCAGAACATTGTTTAAAGAGTCTTAGCTGGGATCAACAAGACGTGCTGGAGAAACACAGATTCTGGTGGTAGGCCAAGGGCACTTGACTCTGCAGAGCATCAGGTTCTGCCAGAGAGATCTCAGCATGAGCATTCCTCAAATGCTGTAAGAAGGACCTTGCCAGACAGACAACTTTGTCAGGGAGTAAAAGGACAGGTGTCTCAGAATCCTCAACCACAATGTCCTGTCTAGACAAGGCATCAGTAAGAATGTTCTGAATTGTCAGGAATATGTGTAATGGCATCTTTTAATGGGAGCAGTTGAACCTCAAAAGGTTCAACTGCTCCCATTAAAAGATGCTGCCAGTCCGTACTGGCATGATTAAAGGCCAAGAGGTCATGTTTCCGAATGGAACACCTTTGTTCATAGGGGTTCAAGACATGGGAGCGATAAAAGATGGGATTTTCCAGATTGACCTCCTCCTGGAGCTGCAGCCGAACTGCTGCCACAGCAAAATTAGAGGGATTAGTTATCACAGTATATTTCTTGGACAGATCTGGGTGCCTACGAATAGAGTTTTGGGTGACTCTTCGGTCTTTGGTATCCATTTAAATCCTTTAGTTAGATTCCCCTTCTTCATAGTAGCCAAAATGTGACAAAGTCTGACCAATTGTAGCTTGATACTGGTCTTCAGAACGTTTTTGTACTACGGGAGCCCAATAACTCCCATTCAAAGAACAGTTATCTCTTCAGAACTGTGATGATAGCGATAGGACTCTGGTCTCCCAATTGCCATTGGGATTGTGTTATTCCAGCCAAGGCCTAAGCAATATGGCATAGTTAGGAGACTTGATTAGATCAAAATTAACCATCTTCAACTGCGGGAATTCGCAAAGGGTGCCCCGAAGGCTGAGAAGCTGCAGATCGAACAGTAACAATCTAAATTAAAAATCAGTTGTTTGTCCACCTGCTTTTTTAAACACAAACCTAGATTTATACATTTCAACACAAAACACTCAAGAAGTCTTTGTATATGTGTATATTCATGAGGAAGTAGGAAAGTTGAGTCCTATTTCAGTGGTCTTTAGAAATATGAAAATCTATTAGACTGCACTGCAGTGCTGGCTTAATTTTTTTAACCAGCTGTATTTGGTTTTACAATAAAACAAACAGTGGCATTTTCGATGTCGAGAAAGCGGAAATTGTGAATTGCAGATCGTATATATATATATATAGATATATGTATATATATATATATATATATATATATATATATGTATAGATATATATGTATAGATATATATGTATAGATATAGATAGAGATAGAGATAAATATGTGTGTGTGTGTATAGATGTGTGTATATATATATATATAAACACCAACTCCAGCTTTCCGTTTCCCTGGATGCCAACACAAGGACTCTGGTCGTAATTTATAAAAGATTCTCTTTTATTATTATTATTTCGATGTCTGGTAACGCGTTTGGCCTGTTTCCACAGGCTTGCTCACACCAATAACGCCATTGCCATTACTTCAATTTAAAAACAGTGAGTATCCGATCACTTGGTTTGCTGTTTCTAATACAATGGAAAACAGACTACATCACACACCGTGTTGAATTCAATCGAAAAGAAATACTTGCCGTGTAACAATTTCAAAACAATTTAAAACATTTCGTCTTCATGTTTTACATTTGCGTGGCCATCTGAATTTCTGGCAGAGCTCAAAATTATATTTATTTGGTGTTTAGGGAGTTTCCCCATAAATTTCATTTTGTGATCAGCCAATATTTTTTCTGGCGAGTGCCTTAATGTATTTAAGCGCCTTGTTAGAGTTCCTTAAGATACTACGGCATGCAAAATTGGCAATAGACAAAGTGCAATTGTCTTTCTAAAAACATAATAAAATTCATATATTTTGTAAATATTGCAATCATTTAAAAACCTCTATAAAAATATATTCTTTCTATTGAGGAGAATTTTTATCCATTCTCAATTGCCTTTTGCAGTTTGGATCAAGTACTAATGCACCATGTGTTAGTAACTCAGATTTTCTTACCTAAAACACATTGATTTATATGCTTAATCATGCTCAAAGGGGTATCGCATGCTGTTGTAACATTAGAACAATGTACGGTCAGTCTCTAAAGTGCTAGTGCAATGTGCAGAAATTTCAATGTGCAAATATTATTAATGCAGTACATCAGCAGTTCAGTGCAACATGTAATAAAGTGCAAGTGCTTTTTACCGGAATTAACTTAAATTCATCATTTAGTCTAATAATGTGAACCCAATTTTCTCTATGAAAATCTGCAGGTGCTTGTTGGTTTGGTGCCCTCTACTCCAAACATTGAATCACATTGATACCAATAATTCCTCTTATTGGTATCTGAACTGTAACTGCTACAAATATCTGTTGCCTTTTATGTATTTCAATCTCATTTTTTTCATTATTTTTACACGGCAATATTAAATCATTAAAAATCAAATTGTGAATTCTCGGAACTTATTAAAATTAGCCATATTTTCTTTTTCTATGGATACTGCTAGTGGCTCAGGTGTACATGCAAATCCTCATCTGTATTCATTCCCATCGGGATTCTGGTGTTGAAAAGCATTATGTATTTAGATTCCAGTTGTCGCAATCTTTTCTCCCTGTTTCCGCCTCTTCTCAATTTTGGTATCTGATCTATTGCGAAATAGGTCAGATCCTGTAGCTTGCCTTTATGTACCTCATTCATGTGGTGAGCCACCGGATATGTCTTATCATTATTTTTTATCGCTCGCATGTGTTGCAGAATACGGACGTGAACCATGTGAATAGTGCTTCCTATGTACAACTTTGGACAAGAACATTTTAAAATATAAATCACATGGTCACTTCGGCAGTTTAGGAAGCACCTGATTTTCCATGGGTTCACCATGAAAGGAGAAGTTATTTGCTTGGTGTTTTGGGCAATAGAACAGGCTTTGCACTTTTGGCATTTGAAAAAACCTGGATTTGCCTTTAACCAGCTGCCCGATTTGATTAATTTCGGGCTGCTGTCCACCAACTCCTGTCTCATTGATTTTGCCCTTTTAAAGGTTACCTGCGGTCTCCGTTTAACCACTGCACCGAGCATGGGGTCACTCCTTATCAGATGCCAGTGCCTACTCACACAATCTGTCACTTTTGTGTGGTAGGCACTGTATCCTGTGATCAGTCTTATTTCATCATTATCATGTTTTTTATTTTCAGCTCTTTCTTCTTTAGGTGACAGCAAGTCTTCTCTTTTGATGCCACTAACTTTTTGTAATGCTTGATTCAGGACCTGTTTTTTATAACCCCTTTCCTCAAACCTTTGTGTTAGATTGTCCTGAGCTTCCTCTAATGCCTGCCTCTCGCTACAGTTTCTTTTCATCCTGAGATGCTCCACATAGGGAATACTCATTTTAAGGTTGATGGGGTGAAAGCTGTCCGCGTGCATATATATATATATATATATATATATATATATATATGTGTGTGTTGCAAATACGTTCTGGATAATACAAAGATTTTTATTGACATTACAAGTTCTCGTCAATTTAACATTTTGGGGCGATTATGATGTTGGTCGGAGTTGCCTCCGACTGACATCATGGCAGAATTTGGACCGACTGACCACCAGTCGGCGGTCCCGAACGCCTAATTGCGATGCAACTGCACACTGTGCGGTCGCATACTCACATTTCCCTATGGGAGCATGTGCTATGGCCGTATACCGCCGTAGCACATGCTCCCATAGGGAAATGGGAGGTTGTGTTCATCCCTGCACCGCGTGGCAGGCACCTCAGGATGCCCGCCACACTGTGCAGGGATCAACAGCCCCCTCGGCCCCCAACCGGAGACCGCAAAAAGAAGGGGGCCATGATAGGGGCCCCCAAACTCACTTTCCGACAGGCTTTCTATGTCAGAAAGCCCGGAATGGGAAGCCTTTCGAAAACAGAGCATCGTAATCCCAACTGCGACAACGCTGTCTATTTGGGATTATGGGCCAGTCTTCAACTGGCCGAAGGTCTCCTTGAGCCTGTCGGAATCCAGCCAGAATGACTGGCTGGTTTCAAATCCGACCGCCTACATTGTAATTAGGTGGTCTGAATTGAAACAGACGATCTTGGTCGGAAAGCCCTCGACCTCAGGTCGGAGGCTTTCCGACCGAGATCGTAATAGGCCCCTTTGTCTTTTATCAATTGTAGTACTTCAAATTGTGTTTACATGACGATTTGTGTTTGTGGAAAACAATACATAGGATCAACTACTAGGATGCTGAAAGTATGTTGGAAAGAGCATAGCAGAGCCTAAAAAACATGGATGTCCAGTATCCCCTGGTAATTCACTTTAGAAAGGTACATACATCCACACAGTTGGAAGAAATTCAATTTATTGGTTTGGAACATGTTAATTTGGTAAGAAGAGGTGGCAATTCAGGGAGGAAGGTGAAGGCTAGAGAAACCTTCTGGATTAACAAATTGAATACTGTCCAATTGGGACTAAATGTGGATAAGGAACTTTATACATTATCAAAAAAAAATGTGCAATACTTTTTTTTATATTATTTGGACACGCTCATGATATACGGGACAATTTATATATTGCAACTAGCGTGAAGGTATCTGGTATAGAGTAACAGGAGACCGGTTTATTCCGGAGATTGAATGAATTTCAAATATGCTTTTGATAATAAGACCAATAACGATTTGATCTTGGTGGAAATTATTTTGTGATCTTGAGTCTTTAATCATTGACAGTCAATTATGAGCAGGATGATTTATTTAATTTTGATGCTGATTTAGTTTTGAGATTTGATTGGACTAATTATGTTTGATTTTTTTTCTTTTACAATAACTTTATGAATAATATGTGGTATACAGGTATATTTGGTATGATTTTTTTGTTATGAGTGAGAAGTTCGATTCTTGTATGGGTCTGATCTGATCAATAGCAATTGGCAAATAGCACGGAGGCACTGATTGAGTAGCAAATAGTACAAAGGTTCCTAGTGAATAGATGCGCATCATGGGGTTAAGTGTTCGAGTCCTGGATGTACCTTATAAATGTAAAATATTTTTCATTATATTAAAATGGTGATCTAATCATGCTATTTTGCATTGTGGCAAAGGTTTCTATTTTTTGATCACAAATAGTGTCTAAAGAAAAAATAATTGTGGTCTTGAAATGGTTGATAAATAGGTGTTGTTTTAGATTATTATTGTTGGTTTTAAGTTTTACGTGAATTTGTTATCCGGAAGGGATTCAGGGAACTCCTTACGAGGTTAGACCACATGGCTTGAGTTTGGCGGGATTTTTCAATTCCAGTATGAATTGTAGCAAAGAGCTGTGGATCAGTTTCTGTCAATATGGTCGGATAGTGATTTTGGCTGTGACTTTGTGCTTAATTTCAGGTAAAATAAGTTTTTAACATAGTTGGCATGTGAATTGAGGGGGCTTTGTAAACTTTTAAAAAACTTTGATTTTCCTTTATATATTTTTAGTGTATTATTACATCTTAGGTTAACTTATCATGGGAGATGGTCGTTATATAAGAGCGGATCTATTGTTCTGAAACTAGCAGGAGGTAACGAAATTTTGTCTTTCAAAGGATATGTTCCTGAAGATTTATTTTTGCACATTATTATGTCATCATTTCAGATATGTTTCTTGAGAACGTTAAGAGATAATGGATGGTTACTGTTAAGTTAATGTGGAGATTGCGGGCGAGTAGAGAATTTCTGATAACTAATGGGGTATTACTAAACAGTCAGTGGTATATTTATGTTCGAGAAAATTTCAACATGATCATTGAAAAGGTTAAGGCTTTTTGTCACGTTATTCTTTAGAATAGCTTTTTGACATAAAAATGCTTCACAGAAAAGCTTAATAAGTGCTGTTTGGTGGCAATCCATGGGATACAGGGACATCTAAATGGTGCGAACACAAATGTATCTTTTGATTTGGTGTTTTGAAGCTGTAGATGACTGTAAATATAGTAGCAATTTAAGAATGTGCAACCATGATTCATTTTAGAAATATGAAAGTAAATCAATTGTAACAATTTATGTGAATAATGTGTGGGATGCCAGGATACCTGAATGGTGCAATGGAAATGGAATTATCAATTTGTGTCTTCTGACTGTTGCTTTACATGTGTGGGTGACCACAGATATATCATTTGTCAGAATATGTATAAACTGAAACTTGGAACTACTTTAAGAAATATGAAGCTAAATCAATTATAATAATGTATAGGAAAGGATAAAATCGAATCAAATCATTTCTTACTACATTGCATTTTTGGGGATGTTTGATATCTGAAAATTTAAGATATTGTCCCCATGGATACATGTATAGGATGTGTTCAGTTGTCAGTGATTAGGATCATGGTCTATTTTTTATGTTATTACTTTATTTTTATGAGATAAAAGTTTAAGATTTCGATTAAAATTAATATTTCCTTCTAAGAGCCCTGAAGAAGCGACTGTGTTGTGAAACACTTGTTGACTGAGGCTGTGATTGATATTGTGTCAACGATAAAACATTTTTTGCAGCAGCTATTCGGAGAAGTGGAATTTCTCAGATAGTGCATATATCTACACTGGGGGATACCAGTGATCTAAGATTAGAGTGTTGGACATTAGTTCTGATACCCATTTTTCTCTTTTTTGTAAAATAAATTTAAAAAAAAAAAAAATATATATATATATATATATTAATACTCACATATCCTTTGGTCATCTCACCACTAGCAAGTATGTTTGACTATAACAAAATAACAGAAATCTATTATCCGTGCCCTAAATAAGATACCTGGATAGTTGATGACTACCACCCAGTAGAGAAACCGGTGGTTCCAGTTTGAGGGAGAATTACATATGTCTCTCCCCATCATCTTACAACAATAATCTGCAATCTTCATGAATAGCAGGTCAAATGGGGAAATGTGGCACCCAACTGTCTGCAATTAGGGCAGCTCGCTGCTCTGCTAAGATCCATTCTGTATAACATTGCTGGATTTATGTACACTCTATGAAGCCAATTGGAATGTATGAGACAGAAACATTTATTGCATGACATCTGACCTAACAATAGTAGGCCCTCGCTTCAATCTTTATCGGTTATCCTGGACCAGCAATCTGTCTCCAATTTGTGTCTGACAGCCAACTATTTTTAGGGGTATCCGGTTGTATTAATTACACCCCTGCCTTTCTCTGCTCAAACCAATGTTTGATCTACTTGTGATATTTGGGAAACACTGCCCATCAAAATCCAGGTACTCTCTGTGGCACTACATATAATATTGTAATTACTGTCCGGTTCCCAGCTGGAAGGTTTCAGTTGCTGATTTCAGTGTTGTGAACTTGTGTGTGCAGAGCACTACTCTCCCATGATCATACAATTGCCTTCCTTCCCATTTCTGAAATTCTGGGGGCACCCGTAGAGATAATTGTTGGGCTTAAGACGTCCGTTTGCCACAACTTTTCCTGAATAGCCTCCACATAATGCTCATCATACAACAAGAAGCATCCATTCACTTCACCTGTATCCTGAAATAGATTGGCTACCAGGTCTCTACCATGGAGTAACTCATTCAGTAATTCTTCATCAGGGCTTGTGTTATACCTTAATCAACCTGCTGCAAAATTGTAAATAAGTAGCT
The DNA here is from genome assembly GCA_963921515.1 of Calotriton arnoldi. Classification (NCBI taxonomy): domain Eukaryota; kingdom Metazoa; phylum Chordata; class Amphibia; order Caudata; family Salamandridae; genus Calotriton; species Calotriton arnoldi. Next base: position 2,967,930 of record CAWUFW010000597.1, on the reverse strand, counting down.
TAATAGTATCCATTTCAGTCTGGTACCTGTATGCCTCACCCTTTGTATTAACAGTGCAATGTGTCCTTCTGAAGCATACTTCTAACCACACATTCCTCACCTTTAGAATATGCCCAAGGCGCCAGGCTGAATCTAGAGAATTTTTCAGCTGTGTTTCTGCATGCCAGTATGTGGCATCATGTGGCTCCACGCTGGCTCTATATCATCCTGAAAGTGAGGGGTAGAGCCGCATATAATTTCCACCCTTGTGCATTGATGCCAGCTCCTTTTTTTTTTTCACACTTTCAGACTTGAAATTGGAGCTCCGCTCCCAATTTTGTCAACTGCCGATGGTTTCGAAATTCTGTACATCGCACAGGTCCTGTTCTTGGCCCAAGTTATGGGCCTTGTCTAGGACATGAAACCATTCCAGCAACGCTCTACTTCCTGTTCAAAATCTTTGGATAAGTCTAAGCCCAAATACAGGCACAAGAGGGAAAAGCAGGACTCAGCCCCATCCTGCCACTCTGATTCCAAAGAGAAGGTGCAAGAAGAGGGGTAAGGATCTATGTCACAGTCCTTTAAGGTCCCTGGGTTACGAAACTGATACCTTATCTAGGTTTGATGCACCCAGAGATTCCCAGGCTGTAATCAACCCCACAGCAGATCAAGGCCTTTGAGAAGTTCAGGCTGCAAATTTTTAGTGTGATTCTGGCTCCCTCTGGTGTGCCTTTGGGCACCACTGTGCCACAGGGGCCTCAAGGCAGGTCACCTCGACAGGTCCTCCCCTGACACCCTCTGCCACGTTTGGGACCTACTACCAGGCCTGTATTGGCGCCAATACAAGCTTCCATGCCAGCCCCACCACCCACAGACGTTTCCACCATCTCTATGCCGAAGCCCATGTAAGACCCAAATCGACATTGGCCTAAGCTCATCCAATATCTCACTACAAAATGACTAAAGCACTGTCAGTTATTATGCTGACTTATTATAACCCAACACCTCAACTGCAATGTAGCTGGCAGCAGAGGCTCCGGCTCTATTTCTGTACCAAAACAAGGGCCACCCCATGATACTGATGATGATGGGGAAGGGATGGCTTGTTTCCCCATCACAATAGTGTTCATGCCTTATTCCTCAAATTAGAAAGTTCCAGTGGGCTTTACACCTCCCTGAAACAGATCTTGGCGTGCCACCTACGGAGGAACGTGTCACATTTGTGGTGGTGGTTCGGAAGGCAGCTTAGGTGCTAAGACAAATGTTCTGATGGAGATTCTCCAGTTGCAGTGACATTGGAGCCCTCATGACATTGGAGCCCTCACTCTCATTCAATGACATCCTGACAGGTACTTTGATGGCAGTGTTGTAAATACCATGTCATTGTCTGCTTGTTAGTCAACAGTTAGCCAGGCGACACAGACCTGGCTCTGGAGTTACTTACCAAGCACCCTACCCTGAAAAATCTTATTGTGCAGGCTTTGACTAGTAAGGATAATCGTAACTCATTCCCGGCCAATCTCCACTGGTACTGTGCTCCATAAACGCAGTCTGAATCTGACTGTTGGGCTGATGTATGCATACCTTATGGGATATAGGACCACCCTGGCTTAGACAGTCCATGATGGGTAGTGTGAAAAAGTGAATTATTAATTGGGGTTGATGGTAGTACACTGCAAGCAATAAGCTCATTATCTTGTTACGTCCAGTTAAAGCTTATATAATATGAGCTCAACCCTTGGTATCTATAGCACAGAGCAGACATGCTTAACTTAAGAGAATAAGTAAAGCATTTATAAGTACCAAAACAGATTAAATGTAAAAAAACACAATAAAAATCCTACCATAATTTAAAAAAAATGATAATTGAATGAGTAAAATGACAAAAATACAATGAGGGGAACCAGAGATATGCATTTTTAAAAATGTAAGTAAAAATAGCACCACAATGCACCAAGTGCCAATGATAGTCAATGGTCACAGAAGACTAGACACAATTTCAGGCTGACTGCGATGGAGCATGAGTCAGATACACCAAGCCAATTCGACCCGGTCCGAGATTTTGCCTTGGAACTGAATCTTTTTCTAGAGGTCAAAATCCTTCAACAAGGTAAGGCAGCAGGCTGTAGCCAAGGAGGGCTCCACACCGTTGGCTAGGCATTTGACGAGGTTGCAGTGAAGCCAGTGGTTTTGGTGGGAAAATCTCAGAGAAGGAGAAATTCAAATTTTGCCCCTAGTGAAGTCCTCTCAAGGGCCGGATTCTTTTGGCTCCTTTGCCCGGTCAAGATTTTTACCTTTTTCAGAGGTCAGAATCCCCCAACATTGCACGGGTGCAGGCTGGATCCGAAGAGGTCTCCAGCCCAGTCGCAACGTGCCTTGGGTGAATCGGCTTGGCAGGGTTGTGTAGGTCCACCGAAGGTCTTAAAGTTTCCAAGTCCCAGGTTTTGAAAGATGTTACAAAAAGTCAAGTTGGAGACAACCAAGGGTCACAGAACCCCAGGAACAGCAGTTAGGGGTAAAGATTAACTCCAGTAGGAACCAGGTCAGGTCCAGTTGATACTGCGGCAACTGGGTACTTCAGGAAAAGGCCTCTGGCAGCTTGTTGTTGGCATGTTGCTTACACAAGAAGTCAGCTGCCTGACCCTTGAAGTCCATTTTTTTTGTCCTGGGTATATGTGGTAGCAGGTCCAGTACTTCATATCTCCTCGCAGGTCTTAAACGGCAGGCGAAGTCCTCCTTCTGTTCTTCCACAGGTCCAGTAGTATTTGGATGAGGGAGCAAGGAGATGTCACATTTATGCCTAGCACTAGCTTTTGGGTGTGAGTGTCTCCTGGCCCCTCCCTAACCAGTACGGAACAAGTCCCCTTACTTACTAAATTCAATAAAAAGAAACCATTCTCCCCTTGTGTAGAGCCTGTGTGCCCACTTAGAGAGGTGTGCAGAGTTATGAGCAATCCCCTTCTCCTTGGTCGTCTAAAACTGGTTCTGGGGGCAACCTTCCCCTACTAGCTTTGGTGCCTGCCTGACTGGTAGGACAAAAAGGGCCCGTGCAGGTGTCATCTGACATCTGCTTCTGATGGAGAGGCCCCTTTGAAGTTAAATAAGTTCCTGGGACCTGTCCAACTGGTCAAAGAAACAAAACACCTCCTCATACCCAAGCCTTTGTCTCTGCTCTGGGAGCAGTTTTAACACATCAGCGGAGCTATTCACAAGCTGGGTGACAGTTGGAGGCTAATGCAAATTAGTTTCCAAGAGCTTCAGGTAAGGAAAAGGTAACGTTTTAAAAGTTCCTTTTACTTAGTATTATTAAAAGTCCAACTTCACCATTGAGCTGATCTTTTAATAAATATTAAAAAATATGTGAATTATGTTTCTAACTAGTCACTAGCTTCAGATGATAGAATTATTTTTTAATATTGCTTGACAGTGTTTCTCAATGTGCCAGCCAGCCTTCCTACAGTGAAAATTGCTTTTGGGGACCAGTCACTGTAAGGACATCTTAACATTACATTTCTACATGTTCTACTTTTAAAGAAATATAAAGGCACCCTGTCTTGTGGGTTACAAGGCCTACAGGTGTGACTTATTAATATTCAAAAGGAAGGCTTTTTCCTGTCTAAAAGAGTTTGCTTTGACAGATTGAGCTGCATCTGCCATGCTGTAGTGGCAGGTCTGACATCATGTTTGCCTGATCACATTAATGTATGGCACAATAGTGCTGCAGTCCAAATGTGACATTTAACCATCCATGCTATGGATGTGTTTTGGACACAATATGCTATGGCTGGGTCTAGGCAATTTGGAGAGAACGCAGACTCTACATTGGAAAGTTGTAAAGGCAGTAGGGCCACAGCATGCTCCTTGGGCTAATGGTTCCAGTGAAACATTTCCTCCACCTGTTCCTCAAATTTAGGGGATGGTCTAGAAGTATAGCCTATGGACAATTGCAGCCTTCCCAGTCAGTGATGCCGCAAAACCTTCTGCCCTTTCGGGGCTGCTCACGTGTGACCGGCAGACATCGCGCACAGGCACCAGGCACCAGTCCTCCAACTCCTCGTCCTCTGCTGCTACCACCATCAAGCTGCTTTAGTTTGTCCTCAATGGCTCCCATCCCAGTGGTGGGGGAAGCAGGATTAATTTTTCCTCCAAGGTCGATGATCCATCACGTCTGATAGATAGATCTTATAGATTATTCAAGGGGGCTGAGCCCTCATTTTCATTTACTTATTGGAGAGCCAGAACCACATACTCCTTCTGGAGCTTCAGACCATTCATTTGGCCATGAAGACTTTCCAGCTGCTGCAAAAATCAGGGCCCAGTGAGATTCTTAGCCTTGTGCCAAGAGTCTTTGTCATTGGAGGTAGCTCAATCAGCAGAGCATCTTTCTGATAGCCAACCACCTGGTGGTGTCCCTGAATGCCACAATGGGTGAAATCAGTAGATGACCCCTGGCGGATCATGAGTGGCATCTGCATCCTGAAGTGGCAGATGGTTTATTGGATCACTGTCAAATGTGCAGTGTCAATGATTTTGCACATTGGAGTTTCCGCAACAGCACTTGTTAGGAAATTTACTCCAGGTGAAATAGAATTAGAGACAGATGTATTCCTTCCCATCACTACCTCTCCTGCCCTGAGTTCTGAAGATTATCAAGAGGACTGAGCCGAAGTCATTTTAATTTCTGCAAACTCGGCAAGGAGTGTGTGGTACCCGAAACTCCTGAGCATGAACATCTGTCCTCCGATCAGTCCATTACTTTGAGACGACCTCTTCTTTCAACAACAGGACGGGGTCCTTCATTCGAACCTCTGCAACTTGCATCTCCATGCCTGGGGTTTGAGCAGTAGCAGTTGACTTCCTTTGAGTTGCCATCTGAGGTAGTAGAAGTCATTGTCACTGCCAGACACTCTTCCACAAAATTCATGTATGCTGGCCCAAGCTCATTGCCTGCTGTGGTCCCTGAAACATGTCCGTACCCCTTACAAGCTAAGCGTTTGGAAGTTATGTTTGTTCTTTAGCTCAGCAAGACCTTTCAGTGGGGTTATTTGTTCGCCTTGTCAGTTTTTGTGCATTTGCCTCACCGGCTGTCCTTGTTAAATCACCAGTTGTGATGCAGTTTATTAAGGGTTTGACACAGATGTCCCCCCCCCCATGCCATTTATGATATGCCAGTGGGATCTTATCTTGGTCTTGACATGCTATGTGTATAACCTATGAGCCTGTGCATAGTTGCTTACTGCATCTATAGACCCTCAAAAATGTCTTTCTCATTGTGATTACGTCAGCTTGTCGAATGAGTGAGCAGCAGCCACTTTCAGTGAAACCACCCTAATTCACCTTCTTTCTGGACAAATTGGTGCTGAGGATTTGGGCAGACTTTTTTTCCAAAGGTTGTGACTCCATTCCATGTTGGTCAGTCAGTCACTCTACAAGCATTCTTTGCTCCCAGTCATGCTGGTAAAGATGGAAGAGAGTCTCCATTGGTTGAACCTCAAAAAGGATTTGAGTTTTTATATTGTTGTACCAAAGACCATCAAGTTGACAAACGACTCTTTGTTGGGTTTTCTTGAGCGAAGAAAAAGGATTGTACAGTTGAGGACCCAGTCAGGGTAGATAGTTCTCTGCCTCAAGATCTGGTATGCATTTGCTAAGAAATAGCTCCATGAGGGTCTGAGAACCCATTTCACAATGGCAAAAGCTGCTATTATGACATTGGCGCAAGGAGTGCCTGTCCTTGACTTCTGCAAGGTTGCTACATGGGCATTGGTACATATGTTCACAAACCACTACTGCGTTGATACCTAGGTCTGGTGGAAAGGACACTAAGCCCACTCGTTCTGCAGGACATTTTGATTTGAGCCCACTTCACTGACCGGCCAACTTCAGGAGGTACGGCTCTGGTATCTATTCTCAAGCTGGAGAATCTGGGGTTAGAAGTATCTATCAGAAAAAATAGTTACTTACCTTGGGTAAAGCTCTTGGTTGTGGATAACCTCAGATTACTCACTGCCCTCCACCTTCTGTGGAGTGGGTTCTTTTTAGCACCTAAAAACGCTCCAAGTTTGCAATCAGCACATTGCTACCAAAAACTGTGTTACGCTCTGTGTCTGAGGGCACGAAAAGTGATAAGACAAGAAATTGACATCAACATGCAGGGGTGGCGAATTATATGCAACTCCACACTGGTATTTCCTGGGCGGTATGGAGCCAGGGCAGAGGCACATGACGCTGTATGGATCACTGCTGAAAACGTTTCTGGATCCAGTCTGGCGCCTGGGGGCTAGTCCAAAGGTGAGGAATCAGCAGTTAGATATGGTATTCACTACATAGAGTGTTGTCGAAGGTAAGTAACATGTTCACTTTCACTCTTATTTATTTGCCCAGATTCTCTTAATTTGTGAGCTTTTCAAGGTCTTAAAAGCCATATGTTGTATTGTATGTATGCAGCATGAAAACAGGTATAAACTTTTACGAAGTACCACTGTTTCCTCTATTGCTGTTCTGCTTGCCAAAGATAATGGAAACGACTGCCAGAATTCCTTTGACTTAATTATATTTTAAATTGTTTTTTCTGTCTTTAATTTGTGCCACCTATTTTCTGTATGTGTAATATTTATCAAAAGGAGCTAAAGTAGTCTTGCATCCCAGGTAACAATACAGACAAGGGTATCTGTTTTTCAGGCCTTAATGCTCCTATCGGGAACATTAATGACTCTCTTATTTCAATCCTAATTGGTCTCTAAATTGAGGCAAAAGTTTTTCTAGTATTTCCATTAAACTCACCAGATTCTTCATATTTACCAATGTGTCCTCTACATACAGGGACAAAATCATCTGGGTCAGATGCCACCTCTGCCTAATCTCACACTTGTCCTGGCTTAAATTTAAAGATTTTTCATGAAAACCTTTTACTGGGTAGAGATTGAAGTGTGTTTCAATCAATAAAATTCACCAAAATCTCTTGTATGTCTGATATTTTCACCGTGCCAGAGGGTATAAAAAAACATAATATTCAGATTGCAATCTGCACGATATGCAGCTGTTTAAAGGCAAGAATGGGAAACAGTTCTACTTTGAAATTACTACTTTGGTCCAGAATATCAAGAACTAAAATAGGCACTTAAAATTTATAAATGATATTTGTTAACAGTAAACAGCAACTCCGAATATCATTCCGACACTGGCAAGACACCGCTACAACAGAGAAACAAACATCCTAAAAAAAAAAAGTAACGTAAATAATGGCGAATAAGATTTTTTTTTAAATGACAGATACCTTCTTCTTTTTGAATTGAGGCTTGGAAGTTTCTGTTTATCTTCCTGTTTAATTATGTAGTCAGAGGAGCGTTGTGAGTTTCACATGCTCTTCCGATCTGTGCTCTGACCGTCCACCTCTCTCCTAACGTTTACCAGATGACTCCTGAAAGGATGAGATGAACATGTATCAGCATCCTGATTACCTGTCAGGCAGTCTAATATTATCACAGTTTCGAAGATTAGAACGTTGTCCAGTGGCTTCCTGTTGAGGAGACCCTCCTTGTGATTTTACCTCGGATGAAGGTAGCCGGACTGAAGGTCCCGAATGCCCCAGATATTGAGGACTCTGCTTTTGAACAGGGAATGGGCAGTGACAATGCTAGACAGCGTGGCAGAAGTCACAATAGTTTGCCGGAACCTGATGGATTGTCTGGTGGGAGTTGCTCGAAGTGAGTATATCACGGTGGAAACATCGGATACTAGGGTAAGTGTCCCACATCCTTTATACGAAATGCAACTCCGATTGAAGGGGGACATACCAAGATTCATTAATGTTCACTTTTGGGAGGACTTGACTCACTATTATGACATTCTTTTGGCTGAAAAGGATTGGCATACTGATTTTGTAATGGATTGCCCAAACGGGGAAACTAAAATTTTACCTGCCTTCCCCAACCTCGATCCAGAATCAGTTAAACATTCATACGCCAAGGAGTGGTCGTTAGCACAAGCTTCTGTACTATATTGCAACCATGTGGGGTGGGGTGACGGTTCCCCTTATCATGAGATCCCATTGAGGAGGCCCACACACCCTTATGGACAATACCCAATTAAAAATTAAGCTAAAAAACAAGTTAGGGAAATCCTAGAACAACTTGAATACTAAGGTGTAATAGAAAGTTGCACCTCATCTATGAATAATCGTTTGTTTCCAGTAATGAAACCAGACCATTCATATCCTCTAGTATTAGACTGCAGACACTTAAACACAGCTACTCACACATTTACAGGACAAAATGCACACAGTACCGCAGTAATGCACAACATTGTGCAGAAGAAATACAAAACAACACTTGATATCTCTAATGGATTTTTCTGCCAGAATATAGCGACTGGAAGTAGACATCTGACTGTAGTTTCGGCGCTAGGCTCTCAGAGGCAATTCTGTTGTTTGCCCATGGGTATAAGAATAGCCCAGGGCTATTTTCAGCCAGAGTAACAGAGCTACTACTAAATTTTGATGATCAAGCATTTTCCTATGTCAATCACATATATCTGATGGATGATGACCTCATGGGACACTTGGCAAGAGTAGAGCGCAAAGTTCTAGGATTTGCTCACATGAGCTACAAATTCAATTTTAAAATATCAAAAAATTGCCCACCTCCATGTCCTTTTTCTGGGATATGAGCTGTAAAGTGAAGGAAAAAGCCTTGCAACACACTTCTTAGAGAAATGGGCACTACTACCACCTCCAACAACATTGAAAAGCCTACAGTCCATATTGGGATCACTAAATTTTGGCAGAACATACATTCCAGATTACGCAAAACAGGTTAAGCCATTCTCTGACTTGATACGCTCAGACTTCTGGACACAGGAACACACAAATATATCTGAAAGAGACACGTTAGTGACAGATTCCTTACCTTAGAATATCCCCAGGCGTCAGGCTGGATCCGGAAAGTTTTTTGCGTAGCAGTACCCTTGCGCGTCGGTAGGCGGCGTCGTGCGGCTCCGCGTCCGTTGTCGTGGTCGCCGGGATGACGTCGCGGGCAGTACTTAGACGCCGCCCCTGCGCGCTGACGTCAGTTCTTCTTTTTCCGCGCCAGTAAGCGCAGATCCGGGAAGAGCAGTGCCCTAGTCAATTTTTGACTAAATTTTTGGTGATTTTTTCACTGTTTCTTTTCGAGTCTTCTCGACTCCTAGGTGTCGGTAGGGATGCCCGGCTTCAAGCCATGCGACGTCTGTGGTCGAATGATGTCGATCACAGACCCGCACTTAGAGTGTCTCTACTGTCTCGGCCGAGACCACGACACGAAGTTGTGCCCTGACTGCCGGAAACTCCACCCGAAGGCTTTGCGAGAGCGGTCTCGAAAGCTCCTCGAGGGCCGGCAGTCGGCTCAGCGCCGCACCAAGCCCCGGTCCCGTGAGAGGTCGAGGGGCCGGTCGCGGAGCCCCCACCGGTCGTCGGAGTCCAAGTCTTCGCGCTCCTCGGGTAATTCGAAGCACAAAAAGTCTAAGAAGCATCATCGCTCTAAGACTTCGCCTCGCCGGTCTCGCGACTCGGCTGAGGCCCCTGTCGGCACCGTCCCCGCGGCCACGGATGTGCCTGTGGAGCCGCCCCCGCATTACCCGTCCTTTCCGGGTTCGGGGGTGACTCCGGCCGAAATACAGGAATTCCTGTCGGCCACGGCCCGCCTCTTCGGGCCTCAAGGTCCCTCCGGTGCGCCTTCGGGCCCCGCGGTCCCTGATGGGGTTGCTCCGGCGTCGCCGTCGACTCCGGTCCCGGCGTCGCCTGTCCCGCCAGCCTTGATCCCGGCTCCGGCCCCGGCCTCGATCCCGGCTCCGGTGGTACCGCAACCCCCATCGACGCCGGTTGACCTAACCACGCCGGCGCCGATGTCCCCAGTGCCGTTCCTGACGCCGTCCGGGGCTCCGGGCGGCGTCGTTCCCCGGTTCTCTCCGGCTCCGGAACTGGAGCCGGACCGACGTCGCTCGACGCCGGCTCCGGCGCCGATGAGACCTTCGGTCCCAGATGTCCCTCCTCCTCCATATTTTGAACCACAGGAGGACCAGGAGAGCTGGGAGGGGTCGGAAGACCCTCTCACACAGCAGTGTGAGTATGATCAGGACTGGGCAGAGGAACTTGGGGATGCCAGTGGTCTAGACACTTCCCCTGACATTGGCAAGTTGTCTCCTCCCGTGGCTACGGAGGAGGGAGCAAATTTCGCAACGGTGTTGCGTAGAGCAGCTGGAGCCTTGCACCTCCAATTGCCTACTGTGGCTGTCAGGACTAATCTCCTGACGGAAGTGCTTCAGCCGGCAGCTTCCTCATCGGAGACTGTGCTGCCGTTTAATGATGCACTATCTGACGTTCTTTTGGGCACCTGGTCCAAGCCCACCACAGGGGCTCCTGTGGATAGGAACGTGGCCCGACGCCATCGCCCTGCTCCGGGCGACCCCTTGTTTCTCTCTCAACATCCCACCCCCGAGAGCTTGGTTGTCCAAGCCTCTGCCTCCCAAACCGCCTTCCCTACCGCCCCTCCGGATAGGGAATCCAAACGCCTGGACCAATTTGGGAAGAAGGCTTTTTCTTCCTCCAGTGCTGGCTTGCGGTCCGTCAACACCGCTTGCCTTTTGGGCCGATATACCCACTCCCTGTGGGATTCGGTGGCGGCTGTTTTGCCCCAGTGTTCTGAGGAGGTCCAGACACTGCTTACCCGCACCATTGCGGAAGGTAGGGATGCGGCAAAGTACACCATACGTTGTGGCCTTGATACCGCCGACTGGCTGGGCAGATCGCTTGCAACGACGGTGGCGCTGCGTCGCCACGCCTGGCTGAGAACAACTGGTTCAGAAGGAAGGAAGTCACGGCCCTCTTGGCCAAGAGGGCCATCGAGCATGTTCCGACCCCAGAAGTAGGACGTGGTTGCTACTCCCACTACTTTCTGGTGCCCAAAAAGGACAAGGAGGACATGCGTCCTATCTTAGACCTCCGGAACGTCAATCGCTTCCTCCGGAAGGAGAAGTTCAAGATGCTCATCCTAACTCAGGTCTTGACTGCCCTCGACCCTGGAGACTGGTTGGTAGCGTTGGACTTGCAGGACGTTTATTTCCACATTCCCGTCCTGCCGGCCCACCGGCGTTACCTTCGGTTCACGGTAGGCCTCGAGCATTTTCAGTTCACCGTGCTCCCCTTTGGCCTTACAAGTGCCCCTCGGGTGTTCACGAAAGTGATGGCGGTGGTCGCAGCTCATCTGCGCCGGGCAGGGGTTCCAGTCTTCCCCTACCTCGACGACTGGCTGCTGAAGGCGGGCTCGTCCCAGGCAGTCGTCTCCCACCTCCAGACTACGGCCGAACTCCTGCACTCGCTGGGGTTCTCCATCAACGTGCCAAAGTCGCACCTGATTCCTTCTCCACAGCTCCTTTTCATCTGAGCAGTTCTGGACACGACGCAGTTTCGGGCCTATCCTCCCGAACGGCGAGTCCGGGATATTCAGGCTATGATTCCGATCTTTCAGCCTTTATCCTGGGTTTCGGTACGGATGACCCTGAGGCTGCTGGGCCTCATGGCCTCCTGCATCCTGCTGGTCGATCATGCCAGATGGCATATGCGGGCTCTGCAGTGGGACTTGAAGTTCCAGTGGGCGCAGCACCAGGGCAACCTGTCCGATCACGTCCAGATCTCGGAGGGGGCTACAAAACAGTTGCAGTGGTGGCTCTCGAACCGGCAATGGGTCATGGGCAGATCCCTCTCCCTTCCCCAGCCAGAGCACACAGTCGTGACGGACGCGTCCCTTCTGGGATGGGGCAGTCACATGGGAGAGGCGGAGATCAGAGGCCTCTGGTCTCCGGCGGAGTCCCGGCTCCATATCAACCTTCTGGAGCTCCGGGCGATCCGACTTGCACTCAAGGCATTCCTTCCCTCTGTCAAAGGGAGGGTAGTGCAGGTGTTCACAGACAACACCACCGCCATGTGGTACTGCAACAAACAAGGCGGGTGGGGTCGTGGACCCTCTGTCAGGAGGCTCTGCGCCTCTGGACATGGCTGGAACATCAGAGCATGTTCCTGATGGTTCAACACCTGGCAGGTTCCCTGAACGCCAGGGCGGACGAACTCAGCCGCGGGTGCATGATGGATCACGAATGGCGTCTTCACTCGGAAGTGGCGCAAGGTCTCTTTCTGCAGTGGGGAGAGCCTTGGTTAGATCTATTCGTCACCGAAGAGAATGCGCAATGTCATCAGTTCTGCGCGTTGGAATTTCCAAGGCGGCACTCGCGCGGCGACGCTTTTCGTCGCGAGTGGAGTTGCGGTCTGTTGTACGCCTTTCCGCCTATACCACTTCTACCCAGAGTGTTGAAGAAGATTCGGTGCGCCCGGGCCCAAGTCATCCTTGTGGCTCCGGACTGGGCTCGAAGAGTTTGGTATCCCGAGCTACTCAGTATGAGCGTCGATCCCCCGATCCGTCTGCCTCTTCGGGAGGATCTTCTGTCGCAGCAGCAGGGGACGGTCCTCCACCCGAACCTGTCCAGCCTCCACCTGCTTGCGTGGAGATTGAGCGGCGGCAGTTGATTCCTTTCGACTTGCCTCCCGAAGTTTGTAATGTGATTCTGGCAGCCAGGCGTCCCTCCACTAAGGTGGTATACGCCTGCAGGTGGAACAAGTTTGTGGCATGGTGCACAGCAAAGGCTGTGAATCCCCTCTCTGCCCCTCTTTCTGAGGTTCTTCTGTTCCTTCTTTCACTGGCCCAACAGGGTTCTGCCCTGGGTACCATCAAGGGCTATCTTTGTGCCATTTCGGCCTTCCTCAGGCTTCCTGATCAGCCCTCCCTTTTCAAGTCCCCTGTTGTTAACAGATTCCTTAAAGGCATTACACACCTCTTCCCTCCTGTTCCGTTTGTGATGCCTCAGTGGGACTTGAACTTGGTTCTTACCTTTCTCATGTGCGCTCCCTTTGAGCCTCTACATAACTGTCCTCTTCGTCTTCTGCCTCTGAAGACAGCCTTTCTGGTGGCCATCACCTCCGCTCGGCGGGTGAGTGAGCTCCAGGCTCTATCATGCAAACCTCCCTTTCTGTCTGTACATCCAGACAAGGTTGTTCTTCGGACGCGTCCGTCCTTCTTGCCAAAGGTGGTTACTGCCTTCCACATTGGGCAGACTATCACTTTGCCCACCTTCTTTCCGCCTCCGCATCCTTCCAGAGAGGAAGAGAGGCTCCACCATCTGGACCCAAAACGTGCGCTTTCCTTTTATATCAACCGCACACAACACTTCCGGGTGGATGACCAGCTTTTTGTTGGCTACGTGGGCGCCAAAAAAGGTCGGGCGGTGCACAAGAGAACCATCTCCCGCTGGGTAACCTTGTGTATCAAAGCCTGCTATTCTTTGGCTAAGAAGGAGCCTCCTGTTGGGCTGCGTGCCCATTCCACCAGGGCAACGGCTGCTACCACGGCTTTGGGCCGCGGTGTTCCGCTGCAGGATATCTGTCAGGCAGCTACGTGGGCCTCGCTGCACACGTTTACCAAGCATTACTGCCTTGACAGTCGGGTCCGGAGGGACGGCTTCTTTGGCCGTTCTGTCCTCCGGGACTTCCTTGTCTGATCTTTGTTCGCAGACCCACCACCGGGGTTGGTATTGCTGGGGTATCTATTCTAAGGTAAGGAATCTGTCACTAACGTGTCTCTTTCAGATGCACAAGTTACTAACTTGTGTACCGATATATCTGTAAGAGATAGTAGTTAGTGACAGATTCCTTACCGCCCCACCCATCCTCCCCGTTCTGCGAACTGATTTCTAGGGTTAAGGACATACCTTCCAGGGCCCTAGTATTTTTCAGACACCTATGTCAGCTTCTTGCATGGCTCTGCGTTCCTGGCGCGGAAAGTCGTGTACAGAACTGACGTCAGCGCGCAGGGGCGGCGTCTAAGTACTGCCCGCGACGTCATCCCGGCGACCACGACGACGGACGCGGAGCCGCACGACGCCGCCTACCGACGCGCAAGGGTACTGCTACGCAAAAAACTTTACGGATCCAGCCTGACGCCTGGGGATATTCTAAGGTAAGGAATCTGTCACTAACTACTGTCTCCTACAGATATATCGTTACACAAGTTAGTAACTTGTGCTTTACGTTTCGTACAAACTGACATGATCACTTTCAAACATTTACACACACATGTAAATACAGCGAACCTGGTGAGCATGTCGATATTAGCAGTCAGGGTAATGGAGATAGTTGTTTTCTAATACACCCATATCTTTTTTTAATCCTACCACGGGTGCCCCAGAATAAAATTACGGGGGTACCCTGTTAGACAGTTTTAATTTTTCTTTCTGCAATAGGAATCCCTCCATAACCTTTCCAAATATGTGCTCCACACTGAGCGTTGGTCTGCGCCAGGGTGTGTTAGCGGCCCTATAATGAAGCATGCCACTACATAGTGGGTGAGGGGGATTTAAAAAACCTATATGGTTTTCCAGTAAGGTTTTTCTTCTGCTTAGTCAATTTTATTTGCCATAGTCCTTCTTGTGGTGTGAGCTTAAAAATAACTAGTACAGAGAAACAGATTTCAATTCAGAAACCTTAGAATAACTCTGTCTATGTCAATGTACCACAGATCGAGTCATCTCCCAGTTTGTTTATTGTTCCACTACTACTTTGTTGAAGAGTCGGGTGCTTGCTTAGAATTATCCTTTACAGAATTACCATTTAATTGTGGTTTACCAGGTCTGGCTACCAAATGATCTCTACCTAGCGTAGTATAGGTTTCTTCAATGATTTTAGGTAAGTCACGCTCCTGCAGTGCAGGAGTCAAATCCCTTATGCGCTGGTGTATAGCCAATGCTGCTGCTTCCCCCCTTTCATAATGGCAGATACTGCTGCAAAATTGCAGATCAGTTTAATACCCAAGTCCTGGGCAGGTGCTGCCCCATACTCATTCTGTAACTGTTTCAGCACGTCAGTCAGAACAGCCGGGGTAGGGGTACCATGCGTTCTGGTATATACTGCAGCAAAGACAGTACCACCAAGTTGTTCAGTCTTGCTTGCCATCCCCATTGGCAAGCAAATAGTTAATATTCTGTGTTTTTCCTGTGTGTCTGTGTGGAGAAATACTGCTTCAAGCTGGCTTGTTTTTTGTGCAATCCAGAACAGAATCTCCACCCGTCTTATGGGACCTTTTCCAATGACTGCTTTTAGCATTTGTGAGAGGCCAAGTACTTACCTAGTCAGATCTAAAGTAAACAGAAGGAAGCTCAGTGTTTTTTGGGCATGCAACTGTTTTTGTGGCTCAGAGAGTGATGTGCTCCTAGTTATCAATGAGCTTGGTGTCCCTGCTTCTTGAGTAGAGGAACCACTTACTTGCAGCTTTTGGGGCCTGTAGGAAGTAAAATATCCCTATTTCGATGACTGACCCCAATACTCCTTAAATGTGCATTTAGGCAGCAGATCTTGGATTCCGTAAACACATACTTTGAACTTACAGACAGCGGGCTACATTTAGAATTCAACTGACGGGTACTCCGTCACAAATGTGACGGATGTCTCATCCACCTTATTCAAATCCATTAGGTCTTATTACAAGTGCATTATATCCTAATGAACTTGAATACGTTGGGCTGGATACGAGTGATAATTGTGAACACACTCTTGAACGTGGAAAATACACTCTTATTTGCCGTAGATTACAATGAACTGCCTGAACCAGGGCATATAATCTGGAGCTTTCCTCTGGCATGATGAAAAGAATCCCTTTGGAGCTTTATCTGCTCAGAATGTGCAGCTGTAGGTACTTTCTGAACATATAGTTAAGAGCTGCTTATTTTATCACGGGTAGGTACAAGTCTGAAGGGTCGTTTTTAAGCTCTGCAAGCCATGTCTGCATAGAAGCTCCCAGCCAGCCTAAGGAATCTAAAGAATGGGCACAATTTTTTAAGCCCTCTTTACCCTTCAGATGATAATGAAGGAGGGCTACCCAAGAAATAAACTGTTACAAGTGCAGGTGAGCTGAATGGAGGGCCTGCCTGGTGAGCAAACCCCCTCACTGTTCAAGCTTTTGTTGTTTTGTTCTTTGTTGGACTCTGCTGCTTTTCTGAGAGGCCAAGTGCTTACCTAGTCACATCTAAAGTGACTTGAAGGAAGCTCTGTGCTTTTGGGCATGCAACTGTTTATGTGGCTCAGAGAATGATGTGCCCCTAGTTATCATTGAGATAGGTGTCCCTACCTTCTGACCACTTACTTTCAGCTTTTGGGACCTGTAGGAAGTAAGATATCGCCATTTCAATGAATTACCCCAATACTACTTGAATGTGCATTTAGGCAGCAGTTGTTGGAGTTCGTAAACGCCTGCTTTGAACTTACAGGCAGTAGGCCACATTCAGAATTTGGCTGCTGGGTACTCCGTCACAAATGTGACAGATGTCTTGTCCACCTTATTCAAATACATGTGTCCCAGTTAGGCCTAGAGGGAACCACTGCCATTTTTACATGTACACAGGTTTTTTCCTAAAGTTGCTTTCACTCTCAAACAATTATTTGTGCCACACATTTGCAACCGTGACTGTGCGGATTGCTTTCTAGGAAACTATACTTGCTTACAAACCAACTTTGCAAGAACACTATCATGATACCTTGACACATCTTGTACAAGGTTAATACATACATTGGGCAAATGTCATTATTTGCTTCGTACATGTGGCGACGGAGCTATGTGTAACACATAAATAATGACAACCTGGCTAAGATATCAGCCTAAGGCCAGGATGCCTTTTGTTATAAATATGCAAAAGAAACAATTGATGGACGGAATGCTGGACAATGCAAACATTCACCCCCAGTCACAAGGATCTGGGTTAAATCCATCATTCTTTTGCTCACCACACCACCCCAGTTTGGACCCAGCCATATGCAAATCAGTCTTGACCCTGTTCCTTGTGGGAACAGTCCAGCCCGAACTGCCAAGCCAGGTTCTCCCTGGACCGGAAACAAGCATCCTGGGACCGGTTTCAGGGCATCACCCTTTATCAGCCAGGCTAGCTTGAATCCATGTCATACTTAACTGTACCAGAAACTCTGAGAACTGAAGAAAATAATAAATAGTGCACAGCAAATAAATGTATGGACTTTGGACTACTTTACGATCCATCAATATACTACATTTAATGCATCGTCTGTGTGTGCTTCGGTACATTTCATTGGTTAACTTTCTGCCAAGGATGTGGTCCTAGGCTGGCTCAGACACTCTAGGTTGCAGACTGCATACTGCCATGAAAGCACCTTCTTTTTACTGAATAACATTGTATATAAAAACTACATTACAGACTGTTTAAAATTATAGACGAGCAGCAACTAACGTATAGCCACCACTTTTGTTGTTTGTTTATAATTATATGCCCAACTGCACTCTTGCTTCTTTTTGGGAATGATTTTTCTTGATATAGACTATGTTTGATCTTTCGTTACTGCTGCAACCTATGGTGATAGTAGGGAAAGCCTATTAGAAGAATATTCCAAAACACTTCCAGATCTAAACCCTGTGTTCTGGGTTTTTGACTATTAACATAACCTGTTCACAGCAGAACTTATACAATCCCCTTCAAATCTAACACAATTTTGCACCTTCTTGAAGTCTCAGATTAACTCATCCAACTGTCAAATCTTATCCACACGTATCACTGTTATGGTCGGGTTGCCACAAAAAGAACAACAATTCTCGGATTTGTCTTGACCGCATTAAATACAACTGTATGTATAGATATTCTTCCGCAATCTTGAAAATGACCATTGGCCGAAACACGTGTCGGCAGCCTCTTGCTCTCTTGTAATACTTGACTTTACCAGAAACTGTGAGAACTGAAGAAAAGAATAAATAATGCACAGCAAATAAATCTATGGACTTTGGAGTACTTTACGATCCATCAATATACTACATTTAATGCACTACCTATGTGTGCTTCGGTACATTTCATTGGATATCCTGAGTGGGTGCATGGAATCAGTTTGGTACCATCCCAACAGTTATGATGTCCACAAATGTGCAGTTCCTACCATAGGGTGGAAACTACATGACAGACTGCCCAATAAATAAACTGTTACAAATGCAGGTGAGCTGAATGGAGGGCCTGCCTGGTGAGCAAACTCCCTCACTGTTCAAACTTTTGTTGTTTTGTTCTTTGTTGGATTCTGCTGCTTTTCTGAGAGGCCAATTGCTTACCTAGTCAGATCTAAAGTGACATGAAAGAAGCTCTGTGCTTTTGGGCTTGCAACTGTTTCTGTGGCTCAGAGAGTGATGTGCTCCTTGTTTATCACTGAAATTTGTGTCCTTGCCTCCTAAGCGAGGAACCACTTAATTGCAACTTTTGGGGCCCGTAGGAAGTAAGATATCCCCATTTCGATGACTTATCCCAATACTACTTAAATGTGTATTTAGGCAGCAATTCTTGGAGTCTGTAAAGGCATGCTTTGAACTTAGACAGTGGGCCACATTTAGAATTTGGCTGACAGGTACTCCGTCACAAATGTGATGTATGTCTTGTCCACCTTATGCAAATGCTTTATGTTTTATTACAAGTGCATTATATCATAGCAAACTTGAATAAGGTGGGCTGCATTGTGACAGAGTACCCATCCGCCAAACCCTAAGTCAAGCCCACTGTCTCTTCTTTATGATGGTACCAGGCACAGTATTTGTTATTTGAGATTGCTTTTGCTTTGTTGATGTATTATTTTAGATTTCCACAAACATTAGTGTTTAAAAGTGTAGACATTACCAACTCATAACAAAATAACTCAATTTTGGATTGCAAAGTACTCACCTTCCAGTGTTCCGATCAGTCTGTGGCTCATGATTCCTTTATAATTTGCAGAAATAACTTAACCCGCTTTAAAGGTGCGGTAACTGCATCGTTGTGCTTTTCATGATCATTTAGTGACCATGTACAGTGCACAGAGACCACAGTTTTATTACTATATTTTTTGCATTTATTGTTTTTTTTCTTTTGTTGTGTACTTTCTTTCAAGTAAATTAGCATTCGTTCAGTAAATATATTGATATATTATTGAGTTGTAGTTAAAGTTTTGTGTCCACGCACCTCTAGGTAGACATCGCAACTGATCATAGTGTTGTACTATATGTAGATGCAGTGCACACTTCATCCCTTGAGCTATGCCTTCACAGCTCATCCAACAAGCCTACATGGAGAGTTATGAAGGCTTTGTGAGATCAGCTTCCCATCACAGTCCCTGTCCTTGGGTCCCCCATTAGTAGGAACACCTGCTAATGTGTTTTGAGTGTTTGTGGGCCCTGGATAAAAAGTCTGACAATCCCTCTGTCAAAAAGCACAAACCTTGTTGACCGTATGCAGCAGTGGCGATACATTTTTCCCCACCTCTTTATATCTGCAGTCAACCATACCCACGATAATATGTTTGCCAGCAGTAATCCCAAGGGAATGGGATAAGTGAGAAAACGGAGACTGGATATCAGTCTCTGAGCCAGTGGTCACTTGTAAAGCTCTCACATCTAAAGACAAGCAAAAATATTTAATCTCTTATCAATCTTGCTACAGCGTCTGATACTTTCTATGGCACATGATATACCATCAAAATATATCTGTCTTTAGGACTCTTTATATTTTGATAGCGCTATGAATTTCATAATAACAGAAACATAAATATTATCCATGAAACAGATGCCAAAAACATTCAAAACTTTCTTTCTTCTTCCACCATAGATACCTATTTTCTGTTATATGAGAACATATTTCCTAATTTAAATATACATTTGAGATTCTTTGGTCATAAAATTGCAATAAAACAAAAGTTATTTTGAATTATATAGTTCACCTTGTCCGTAAGCTGTCACTTTCCCAGCCTGTATTGCTACCTTATACACTACTTGCATTAGGAGAAAATATGCAAGTCTTTCAAGTGATGAGGAGTCTTCCAGATCCTTGTGTGGTTTAACAAGATGTGCAAGAAAATCAAATGATAGTTCTGAAACAGCAAATAGTTGGTCTCCGGAAACTCTGTAACAACAAGGTCCTGGCTACATCAGCAGTATATCTCAATTGCCTAACAAGAGTGCTGTGGACCAGAAGAGCTTACTCTTGGTAACTTCAAAGTAGCCGTCACCCCTTGTAAATCTTCCAAAGCAGTGCCAACATCTTATCTGCAGTGCCAGCCTTTCCCCCCTGTATGTGCGTACCACATGACAGCAGAATATCGTGCAAATAGGCTTGCCTAGAGGTGGGTGCAGACCACAGATGGTGACTCTTAAAACACAAAGTATCCCCAATTCATGCTGGGAAACCAAGGAGCTAACTGTGTAAGCTCACTTCGTTACTCCTGATTTTTACTAGTATCCTTACTCTGTTGGATGATCTACATAATGTACCTTCCTACCACTCCTGGATGACTGGCTCATGTAAGTTAGGTTAAGGGAGACAGTAATCCCCAGTCTAATTATGGCCATCAAGATCCTGTTGCATCTTGTGTTTGCTCTAAACTAACCAAAATTCTTCTTTACCCTCTAAGAGTATTCGTATTATGGCCATCAGCCTTAGTTTGAACCACTATCATCATGGTGTTTTGAGACAAGTGTCCTGTAATGGGGAAGTTTCCCATGCCAAGCTCTACATGCATTTCATGAATCTCTTCCTGGCAGAGCACTGTGATTAGTTCCTGGACAGCTAGTTCAGTTATGTTACAGTTCATCCGTCTTTGCTGTCAGCTGTTGGATGGTGGACTCTTGCTCTTTTCCTTCAAAGCGATGCCCACTGCTGTCTCTTTTTGTCACTGTACAGTCATTACTTACTGACTCTTCAAAGTATTGATTTTGGGATAATTGGCTCTCAATTGGTACTGTTTTAGTTCAAAGTTTGCTACACTATCTGTGGGGAGTTCCCTGCACAGAGCTCCTAATCAGTGCTTTGTGGGAAAGAGAAGAATTGTCCAGCCACGTAAACCTGCTAGAGCTAAATCGAATAGTTTTTCATACAAAGGGCCTTCCTTCCAATTTAAATCCTAAGGAGTGAAAAGTGAACTATATGGATTTCATTTGAATCTGCTGTTTAAAAATGGGGAACAGGCCTACCTTTTCACCACCAGGTTTGTTTCTTGGAGTTTCTCCATCTACTTCAAATAAATACAGGAGCCTCCTTCATGGGAGTGGCCTCCAGTCATTGTAAGCAGCAAACATTTCAAACTTGTTCCTCATTCCTGAAGAGCTAGTCTTCAACCATTTTGGCCTCTCCTCAGACAACCTAGATCTTCTGGCAACAGCCAGGTAGACCTCCACCAGAGGACAACCGAAGACTAATTGACTGAGGTATTTGGTTAATGAGATTAACTCACTTATTTGCTCATTGGACAATGTCATGAAGTTTTACAGGGAGCTGGCTAAATGAGCTGTGCAAGTAAACAACCACAAGGCCTAATTCCGGTCAGATGAGGCATTCCCCATTGCTAATGAGGTTGTAAAACCTCTTCTGAGTGGGCAAATGTACCCGTTTCATTTTGTCAGAAGCACCACTATTCCTGAGACCTCAGCTTTGTTCTAGCAAGATTGATGCTCCACCTTTGGCCAGTTCAACACCACCAGGGATATGAAACTCCTCTCCTGGCAAGTATAACTTAAGTCTGTAGCAATAGTGAGGCCACATCTCTGCGCTTCAGTACCATAGGTAGGGTTTACTCAGGACAAGTCATAGTAACCCCTACCTTTGTTCCCAAGTTGATAATATAACTTCATTTGAGGAAAAAAAAAGATTTCCTCCCTCACAGCTCCTCATCTGAAGAGACTTGAACAACTTGGATACCAGTTACTTCTTTTGTTAGTCTTTTCAAAGAGCATAGGTTTGTGGTCTACAGACCACTTTTGTCTGCAGTGATGTTGACCAACTGGCATCTATGACCACCACTGACAGATACCATTTTGCAGTTTCCATTCCTAAACTGCATGGACCAGACCATTTATCTGGCGTATAAGCATACTCCACCTGAACTAAGGCACTTTAGGTTACTTTCACCAGTTAAGTGCCTGTCAAAGGAGGGGCTACATGTGTTTTCATACAATTATTCTGCAGACACTATGATCTTAAGACTTTCACCTGGACAATGTGCTGTTTAGCTGACAGATTCTTTGAAACTGTTTTTTCAGGTCTAAGCTAAAGTTATTGTGAACAAGACGATAATAAACCAGTAAACCATTAAGGTGACCGTATCATTTGAGCCCATTGAAAATAACTTCAAAAGTTGTATTTGCTTTTGTGTGAATTAGCTAGTCAATTTTAGTGTCACACTTAACACTTCTTTCCTACTTTTTAAACTTCTGTTGGTGTTGTATTGCATCACAAAGGTGACAGCAGCTGAACTATGTGGTATTGTTTGAACAGTCTAGAGGTTCATCGGAAATGTATGCAGTTATTTCATACCTCTGAGTAAACCTTTGGATAGCTTGCAGGTATCTAGGAGGTATCAATATTCAAATGAAATGTGAATAAAATACATCTATGGTAGAAATACCCCAATAATCCCATCACAAAAAGAGTCGGGGTGAGCACAATAGAGTAATAAGAAAAAACAACTTCTTTTCTTCCGATTGTTGAGTTTGCAATCCTACTACGTGGGTTACTGCTAATGAATTTACAGAGTGCACCTGTTTGGCTTTTGCAGAGTGCTCTTGTTTGATGTCTTTGCTAAGGATCTTTGTAACTGCTTGTCTCTTGTATTGGACACTGCTTGGGGAATTAGTTGGTTGTAATTTTATACCACAAAACATGCACTGTAACTGTGGAGCCTCAAACCTTGTTGTGTAGACATGCCCTCTGACAACTTTAAAATGTCTCACTTGTGCTGCCATTCTCAACTGAAGACTAAGGGGCTTAGAGCTGGGTGGTAACTACATCTGACGAAAATTGGTGAATGTTCTATTCTTCCACCTCTTGGTTTCCTAACTTCATTTAGAGGTGGAGGATCCAATGTGTTTTCAACAGTAGATCCTCATTCAGCACCCTTATTTAAAATACATTCATGACCAACCAGATGCTTTATTCTGGCAGTTAATTTGATTTGGAAGGCCTGTCCTTTCTGCTGAATAATCAGTTGTTCCCTTGCATCATTCTCATCAGATTGTACACTCCCCTCATGTCCAATCACAGAGCCTGGGCTATGTCTAGCTCCCTGCGCCCAACCCTCTGTGAGCGGACTGTCAGCCTCTGCTGTGCACTATCTTTAGCCATTTGCAGCTCGTGCTAGCCAGAAGAATTGGCCCTTGCAATCTTGCTCTCAAGATTCTGCAGGTATTCAATCCCCACTGCGCCGCACCTTTGGTTGTGCCCAGTGAAGGTTGGCCCCAAGGCCAAGCCCTATAGCCAGACCACTGCTACGCACAGCCTTTGGCCTCCTTTTTATATTATTTATGATTGTATTTTGTTCAACGAACCATAAGCAGGTTAATGATCCTTTGATGGGCCTCCCTGTGAAATTGGGGTTTGCGTCCTATATCAGGGTCCACAAACCCCATTGGAGGTCCAACAAGGGAAAAGGACCTCTTACCACAGATTCAAGGAAGGATCTGCGGCTAGATTTTGTGGAACTCAGGGCCTGCATTGGAGCCTGTGAATCTTGGTCAGTGAACCAGTGACAAAATATACTTTTATCACATTTTTTGCTGGGGGGGGCATGAGGGATTCTCTATGGGAATCCTCATCTGATCCAGTGTCGGGCAATGATACTCCTGCCCCCTTTTAGCTCTTTTCAATGTATTTTTCAGATTTATCTCTGTTGCGGCCAGGCATTCAGAAAACTAGGATTCCACAAACCCGGCTTTGGATTTGCTGACCCGAAATGACTGTCGGTAGCAAAATCTTCCTTGTTCAATAAAGTTTGAATATATTTTTAATTTTGGGCTCACAGGAGGTCTCATAAACCTGGTTTAGGACCTCGCTGAATTACCGGTCAATATATTGCTCTAATTTAACTTTTTGTATGTCGAGACTGAAAGAACGTTTGAAAGGTACTACCTCGTACTGCTGAACTTATTTACACCAACGAAGCAAAGGCATTTCCCTCACTTTCATACGAAGGTTGGTGTAATTCTGTTCAGACATTCTTTTGTGTATTGAGGAGCAAATAATCCTGTGGGGGTTAAAATGGGAAATGTCACAATCCTCCTACCCCACCTTTTTTTGGCTCCACCTTGACTGTTCTGTGTTAAACTTTCCATACCAAACCGCAAATGGTTGAGCTTTTTTATTGAAGACGTCCGTGCAGAATTGTCCAACAACATCCGTTATTAGGAAAATAAAAAAATACTTTGCTTTGGAAACTCTGACCTACCCATAACTACACAGGCAGTATTGCCACCTGTGTAATAAATACCTAAAAAGATAAGTATAAACTTACCTGCAAAAGCTGTGATGTAAAGACCCTCCTGATGTACGCCTGCAATGTTTTGACTCCTGATGTACTTGCAATGTAATGTCCTGCAACACAACATACAGCAGTTTTGACGAAATTGTTCATTCAATGTTGGCCTAAGCACTTTTGGTTCAAACAAATCCCACACAACTTGGTGGGTTACTCACAACGTGTCAGGAGCGCAACTTTCAGGGTAATCAGGTCAGTACCTCAGTCTTCCAGGCAGTTTAACAGTGTGGATACCAAAATCAATTGGATCTCTTGTAATGACCCTTAGTTGAATATTGAGAGTGCTTGGTAAACACTTCACCTGGACAATGAGGCATGGTACATCCAACTGATGATCACATTGTAAATGGGAAAAGTTCAAATATTCTAACTTAACTTATACTGGGGAAAGTCATTATGTAACCTAGGTGAATATGTTAAGTACGTAATTAGCAACGTTCAAATGTCTGTTATAAGAGTGAAGTAATTTTTCAGAAGGGGATTTTTTGTTCATTTAAGAGTTCCTTAGACTAGCCTTGGATTGCTTTAAGGTATAAATGCATACTCTGACTGTATGATAATTGCCTATAATGTTATTATTTTGAGTTTCACTGTTGTATGAGATTGTGTCTGCTTTTTAGTTACTGTTTCTATATGAATTTTATTTTTTAGGATCCTTTAAACTCTGGAGATGATGTTAGTGAGCAAGAAGTACCTGACCTGTTCGATACGGACAATGTTATTGTATGTCAGTATGACAAGGTATATTATGGTTATTTTTAATTTTTAAGCAAGACATGTTGTACTGTTACTGGTCAGAAAAGTCGGCATATCGCAAATAAATATAATATTCTTTTTTGGTGTGCCTTTAGAAAGAGTTGCTATGTAGCACAAGAAGCAATACGATCATACTGTTTGGTTGTATTTTCCTGCACCATAACCTTTCACGTTCTTTACAACCCATCTGAAATTGGGCTCAGAAGTAGCAGATTTTAACATTACAAAACTAGAGCATAATATTTTAGTACCACAAACTTCACAGTAGAGGTTGTGGAGAAGATTACACTCTAAAGATATAAATGGACACGATCTCTTACTCTCTGCGTGGGTGTGTACATATATAACATTTAAAACATATATGAATATAACTTTTGGATGATTAGCATTTGATGAATGTTTTATACTTTTTCATTTATTGTATGAATGTTTGATTTTTATTAATCAATATTTTTTTTCTGACTATATTTACGTATAGTGCAACACAAAAAGATGATGGACTGAATGTTGAACATTGTCAAACATTCACCGCCAGTCACAGATCTGGGTTAAATCCATCTTTTTTTTTGCTCACCATGCTACCCCAGTTTGGACCCAGCCATTTGCAAATCAGTCTTGACCCTGCTCCCCATGGGAACATTCAAGCTCGAACTGCCAGGCCAGGTCCTCCTTGGACCGGAAAACAAGCATCCTGGGCCTGGTTTCAGGGTATCGTTCCGGCTAGCTTGAATCCAGTGGCATAGTGAGCACAGGACACATGTCTGGGCATACCCTTCCCACTTAGGGTGGCTATTGCAACACAAAAAATGATGGACGGAATGCTGAACATTGTCAAATATTCACCACCCGTCACAGATCTGAGTTAAATCGATCGTTTTTTTGCTCACCATGCCACCCCTGTTTGGACCCAGCCACATGCAAATCAGCCTTGACCCTGCTCCCCAGGTGAACAGTCCAGCCAAAACTGCCAGGCCATGTCCTTCCTGGACTGGAAAACAGGCATCCTGAGACCAGTTTCGGTTATCACCCCTCATCATCCTGGCTAGCTTGAATCCAGTGGCATAGTGAGCACGGGACCCACGTCCTAGCATACCCTTTCCACTTAGAGCGACTGTTACAATACAAAAAGATGACGGACGGAATGCTGATCATTGTCAAACATTCACCCCCAGTCTCAGATCTGGGTTAAATCCATCGTTTTTTTGCTCATCATGCCACCCCAGTTTGGACCCAGTCATATGCAAATGAGTCTTGACCCTGCTCCCCACAGGAACAGTCCAGCCTGAACTGCCAGGCCATGTCCTTCCTGGACTGGAAAACAAGCATCCTGGGCCTAGTTTTAAGGCTGTCACTCCGCATCAGTCAGGCTAGCTTGAGTCCAGTAGCATAGTGAGCACGGGACACCCCCGCCTTGGCTTACCCTTCTCACTTAGCCTAGCTGATGACGGTTATTGATTCATAGAATTAATTTTGAGCAGTTTCTGGATTGAAGCAGCATGGCTTGACTGTGGAGGCCCAGCAGAAGAGAATTTCAGTTTAGAGCTGGAACAACAGAAAGGGATGTGTCCTCATAGGTCCAGGTATGAGTTTATGGGAACAAATGAAATGAGCTCTGATCTCAAGGCTCCGATTGATCTGTACCACTGAAATTTGTTTGCCATAAAATCTAGTACTGCCTGGTACCACCCTTTGTACAATTACCATGGCTTTGAAAATAATTTGCCTGATTACAAGTAACTAATGCAGCTGTTTGATGCTATGCTATTTTAACTTGATTTATAGAGTACCCACTTACCTCCACTGGGGTATCCTGGCTCAACAGAAAATTTCCTAACTGGAGCATGGATGGGGCAGAAGTGAGTTTAGTAAGATAAAAACAACCATGTTTAAGATTTTTGAAGATTTTCTCTCTGTAATGGAGACGATCAACTGTGTGCTGTCTACATAGGAAACTATGTCGCAGCCAAAGTACTTCCTGCAATGTATTGACTCCTGACATACTTCCCTGTAATGTAAAGACTTGCAGCAGTCCAGCGGGGGGGGTCATGTAGATGTTGAGAAAAGGTGGACTCAGGAGCCCTGAGGAATTTCTCAAGGAGTCCAACAAGTATCCAAGTGGTAAGGGGAGAGTACAACACTTTAAGATCTATTAGGCAGAAAAGATTTGAATAATTTCAAGGCATCTAGACAGATTTCAAGCTTGGTCATGTGTTTAAGTAAGATATCATGCGAGAACATGTCACATTTGAGTAGTCTGACAGGATGTGTTCCAAGATTCTGCGGATATCAACCATAGCAGTTAATAGTGCCGCCTTGGTAATATGGGCGGCTCTAAAACTGGATTGAGAGTAATCAAGAAGATGATGCGAGTCTAAATAGGTAGTAAGCTGTGTGTTGACAGCTTTTGCAGCAGCTTACCCAGGAAAAGGCAGCAGCGATATCGGTCTATAGTTTGCAAGTGTAAGAGGATCAGCAGAGGAATTTTTCGACAAAGGGAAAACATTGGTGTGTTTCCATACATCTGGTAAATTAGAAGTGATGAGTGAAATTAGAGGAGTGCTAAGTACTCGGGGCAGTAAGGAAAGATAAAGTAAGGGCCTGGATTATCCAGAGATCCAGATATGATAGAGGGCATAGTAGTGCAAACAGTATCCGTATTTACAAGGGCCATTTTGGCTAAAGTGTTACCCTGTGAGATGGCAGAGGGTGTGTCTGTGAAGGGAAGATTGCAAATCAATAGTTAAATAGAAAAATTGGAATAGCTAGAGCTTATTTTCTCTTGACAAAATCTAGAGAGAGCATTACAGATATCCTGAGATGCAGGAATCAATTGAGAACAGGTAGTCAGTTGGATGAAATACTTGATAATGCTGAATGTTTCATGGGCTGTATTAGGGCTGCAGTGGATGCAATTGACCAGGTAATCCTGGCCAGCTCGTCAAATTTGCCTGTGGTAATTATTAAGAGCAGCTTTGTATGTAGTCTTATCTGATTCGAGATGTATGTGTCTACAAATTCGTTCCAAGTATTTGCAGTGGCACTTGAATTTCTCTTAATGCTCCATTGCACCGTTTAGTGGAAATAGTTTAGTGTGCAGAGGAAAACCCTTATAGAGGGGCAGTGGAGTTAAGGGCATTTGTAATGCAATGTGTAAAACCAGTGGCAGCTGTAGAAGTTAAGTTCATGGTTTGGGGGAAAGTTGGAGTACAACTTCAAGTGTATTTTTAGATATCCATTTCCAGGATCTGGGTTTGATCTACGAGGCATGACGAAGAGCTATATATAAAAGGAAATAAGAAAGTGATCAGTCCATACTATCTGTAGTGAGATATCCGTCTAAAGCTTCATATCGTTTTTAAAAATTGATTTGAATATCTGGTCAACTTGGTGAGTGGACAGGTGACCATTTGGGAGAGGCTGACTGTTTTAAGGTTATCAAGTAGTAGTATTGTATCATTATAATTATTATTAAAGGTATCTTCTAGGTGGTAATTAAAATCGCCTAGTAATTGGACATTTTGATATTTAATTATTAGAGGGGGCAGTAGTATCCAAAAGCTTGTGGTTGAAGTCTTTTATAGGGCCAGATGGCCTAAATATCAGGGATCCATACAAAGTGAAACGAGGGTCGGTTTGAGACAAAAATCAAGAGCTCAAGCTGATCAGAACAGTGAGACATAAGGATGTTTCCCCTTATCTTGGAACGAAAGAATAATGTGATTTCCCTGCCAATTTTAGATGTTGTATCCTATCTAAGTATTTTATAGCCAGTTGTGGTGCCTTCAGCTACGTCGGGGTTGGAGGCTACGTTTAGCCAGGGTACATAAATCAAACAAAGGTCTGGAGAATTGGAGTGGAATAGGTCCCAAACTTGCATTTTGTGTTTGGGGATGGAACAAGTTTAATGATAGAGAGGTCATAACAGTTATTTTGCTTTAGTGAAGATGACACTTAGTAGGGGAAACTGATGTAGAAGTAATGTTACCCGAGGAGCGTGTGTGGTAAGCAGGAAGAGTGGAATTCTCTGCATCTAAAGGAACCTTCAGTAAAGGTGGGGGGGACCCTGCAGCATCCGGGGCAGCAGGCAAATTAAAGATGTGGAGAAGGAAAGACGACTAAGAGGCTAATACCTTATTAAATTCTCCTCATGGAGCCGATGTCCTGATACGTGGCACAGTCTGGCTGCAGACGGGCTTGCTTTAGGCGTGCCTTAAACATACCCGCTAAGCATCTGTGCTTCAGGCGCCATTATGTTAAGGAAGTAGTGTTAACACTGTTGTGTTATGTCAGCCTTCTGTTAGCTTTTCTTTATCTCTATTTGAAAGTGTGACGTTCCCAGAGCACACGCAGATATATTGATATCATTATGGCTGACCCCATCTTTGTAAATAATAAGCTTACACTGTAAGGGGCCATTACAATTTGGCCCCTTACAATGTAGGATTATTGTTTACAAAGATGGAGACTTAATGTCAACATGTAGATAGAGCTGACTTAATATGTGCCGTGTTAATCTGAAAGAGACTTCTAGCCGCAGATTCCTTACCTTAGAATTATGCCCAGGCATCAGACTGGATCGGAAAATCTTTAAATTCGGCTCTGCGTGCTGCAGTCGTCTGTGCCGGAAGTGATGTGCTCAGTGCCTATATAGGTGCCATCCCAGCACGCTGACATCAGTTTTATTCTTTCCGCGCTGATTCGGAGAGAGCTCTGACTGATCTTTTTCGACTTAAGGTTTGAGGATCTCCTCCTGGTGTGGCAGGATGCCAGCTAGGAAGGCCGGCTTCAAGCCCTGTGGTGCCTGTCACCGGCAGATGTCAGTGACGGACCCACACCGCGTTTGCCTCTGGTGCCTCGAGCGCCACCGCAATGCAAAGACTTGTCAAATGCCACGCCATGCATCCCAAGAGCGCTTCCTCAAGCTCCTTGCCGCTCGATGTGCCATGCTGTGGCAGTCTTGATCCCAGCCAAGAGGAAGGTCGCGGAGCTCAAGATCCTCGTCGCACTCGAAGAAGAAAAGCAAGAAGTCGAATAAGTCTTCGACTTTGCCCCGTCTGTTGAAGTCATTCTACAAGATGAGGGAGCGTTGTCATTCAAGGCTTTGCTTCGCAGTTGAGCCTGCGCTGGCTCTGTTCCTCCCTGAGTTTTCTGCAGCTGGCGAGACCACAGCCCAGCTCCATGAGTTCTATGCGGCCATGCACCTCATCTCATATTGGGGTGTCCCATTCCTGCTGGTGAGCTTTCCGGCCCCACGGGTTTAGGAGGGGCCCCTACTTGTTCTCCCCCGGCAGTTCCCCCCCCCCAGTCAGGCCCCTTGGATCCACAGATGGATCCAGACCGGCGCTGGTCGTACTACTTCGACCTTCCCCTGTGCCTGTCTTGATGCTGACACTCCCGGCGCCCTCCATCGGCACGTCTCCGTTCTCATCCCCAACTCTCACAAGGAGCCGGAGAGCTGTCGTCCGACGCTGACTGGAGCCATGCCTTCCAGGCAGGAGCCCTGGCCCTATTCCTTTGGGCTGGGACTCGGGGAGGAATGGGAGGGGGCATTGGATCCTGCATAATACCAGCCCCTAGACCCTAACATGCTGGTTTGAGGATTTGGCAGATGCCAGCAGACTGAACACCTCTCCAGATACAGTTATGGTCTCTCCTCCTACCGTGACTACAGAGAAGGGAGCCTCTTTTGCTATGGTGGTGAGAAGAGCGGCCGAGGTCCTGTACCTTAGCTTACCCTTAGTGGCAGTCTCGAATAATGTTTTGACAGAGGTGCTTCAGCTGGGGGTGACTCCAGTGGAACTGCTTTTCCATTTAATGAAGCCCTCCCGTATGTCCTGCTTGGGACTTGAGCCAAACCCTGCACGTGGGCTCCTTTCAACAGGACATGCAACACCCCACCCCAGAGAGCTTGGTGGTCTAAGCTTCCATCTCCCGTGTAAATCCTGGCGCATTCCCTACCACTCCACCGGATAGGGAATCCAAGAGGCTGGACACCTTAGGAAAGAAAATGTTTTCTTCCACCAGCTTGTCACTGCGGCCCGTGAACACTGTGCCTTTTGGGCAGTTACTCCCAAACAATGTGGAATTCGTTGGTTCAGATGCTGCTCATGGTCCCGGATGAGACCCGGTCCACACTTTTCCTAGCTGTTGCAGACAGGAAAGATGCAGCCAAGTTCATGATCCTATGTGGGCTGGACAGGACTGACTTGCTGGCCAGAGTGGTTGCACCGTCGTTGGCCTTACAGTTGTCGTGTAGTTCCTATGAACCTATATAGGATCTGCACGTTTAGGCAACATAGTCTTTGGGATTGGTGTCCAGACTGATTCTACACACCCCCACCGGGTATGTTTTCCTGTATACCAGCTAGCTTACAGTGCCACTGTAAACTCCTCTTACCAAGGAGAGATTAGTTCTTGGCAACTATCAAACATGACAACTCTGTCCCATCAGGGATCGTGGATACAGTACTTTTCGCTCAGTCCCTCGTGCGCACTTTGTCTCAGAGATACACAGAATAAACGGTGGGGACGTTTTCAATAAGCATTTATTGAACCAGCGTCATTCTAGTGTAAAATAGGTGTGCTGAAACAACCATAAGACAGAAACAGATATAAATGATTATAAGCACCAACATAGTAAAAGGATGGTAGATTTCTACCATAGTGCTAAAACAATGAATACAGGCAGGTATAAAAATACATGACAGTAATAATTCGTACTCCTACGATGTGACCCTAAGTGTACCTAGCATGTATGCAGGTGTGGAGCCAACAATCCCTCTAGGATAAAGTCAACCTCATTCCCTGAAGTGAGAGACTGTGGCACCCCGTCTTGTTCTCGAGATGGACACCCCGCGAGGGATGTCAGACCACTGCGAGCTGGGGTGTCTGCGTGCAGGAACCTCAGCGTCTCGCGTCAGTGTGCCAGCATGGAAGTCCTTTTTCTCCTCTCCCGTCTCAGCAAAGATATGGTGTTTATATACCCAAAGTGGTACCCTCAGGGGATCTACCTTGCTGTGTCATGTCGGACTTAGGAGGACGGAAGGAATGACCCTTATACATAGTTATTATGCAGGAGATGGTAGTCCTGCTGAGATTCCAAGAATCCTCATGCATAATGAATGAAAATCTGGCTGTTTTTTTCCAACAAAAAGTAGAAAGTATATTCTCTACATTTACCTCAGCCCAGAATAGTGCTGGGTCACAGATATTGGATAAAGTCCCATTTGGATCCAGCCCCCCACCTGTCCTAGACAAATTTACACTGCTAGAAACATCAGAAACGATTAAACTTTTGAACTCTATGCGCTCAGGATCCCCCAGGGATCCATGCCCTGTCTCAGTTTTGAAAGCTTCTTCGGAAATCATTGGATCAGTTTTAAATCCACTGATCAATAACGTACTCACCACTGGGATATTTCCCAAGGACTGGAAGAAGGCCTCCATCCTTCCCTTATTAAAAAACCCACCTTGGATCCTACAGACCCTAGCAGCTATCGGCCAATTTCGCGGCTCCCACTCCCTGCAAAAATTACAGAAAAAGCTATGAATCTTCAGCTTAGTACATTTCTTCAAACTCACAATACTCTTCATCCATCTCAATACGGGTTTAGAGCGGGACATAGCACGGAGTTGGCCTTGATCAAATCTATAGAGGAGGTAAGGGAGGCATTGGACTGTGGAGGTAAGGCTATGCTGGTCATGTTAGATCTGTCAGCAGCCTTCGACACGGTCCATCACGAGGTTTTGATGGACCGTTTGTCGGAAGTAGGAGTACAAGGTACAGCCTGACGCCGCCTGCAATCCTTTTTATCCGAAAGAACACAAACAGTGGACCTAGATAATAACAAATCCATACCGTTCTGCCTTCCCTGTGGGGTCCCCCAGGGATCTTCTCTGAGTCCAACACTTTTTAATATTTATGTGAGATTGCTGGCAGGCCTTATAAATTCATTTGGTTTCCAACTCACCTCCTATGCCGACGACACTCAAATAGTGTTATCATTTAAAGATGGGGAGGAAAAAGAAACAGGAGTGCGTTTCCGTGTCTGTATGAAGGCTATAGCAGGATGGATGTCGAATAATTGCTTAAAACTAAATTCAAGCAAAACCGAGGTTATCGTATTTGGAAATAACCCACACCTCTGGACACCGGATTGGTGGCCAGCCGACCTGGGTACTTGCCCCACCCCTACCTTGAAAGCAAAAAACTTGGGGGTATTAGTAGACAACAGACTGACGTTCAGTGATCATATAAGCTCAGTGGTGTCGGCATGCTTTCTGATACTAAGAATTTTAAGGAAAATAAAGCCCTATTTATCGGAAGGAGACCTCAGGACTGTGGTGACGATGCTTGTTATGGCACGTCTGGATTACTGTAATGGTCTTTATTTGAATGCCCAAAATCAGCATATCAATAGACTTCAGATCGCCCAGAATGCTGCTGCAAGGCTGTTGTCGGGGACCCCCAAATTGGTCTCGGTGAAAAAAGATTTAATTCAGCTACATTGGCTCCCAGTGAAACAGAGGGTACGTTTTAAGGCCCTCTGCACAGCCTATAAGGCCCTTAACGGAACAGGCCCAGACCATTTGAAACAAAGGCTTAAATGGTATGTTCCTGGCAGGACTCTTCGGTCCACAGGAGGAAAAAATGTTCAAGTTCCTTCCTTTAAAAAAGCGAGCTGGGGAGGCAGGAGTTTTATTACCTGCACTTCCAAGGCCTGGAACGACCTGCCGTTCTACCTGAGGAACTCCGCAGACCTCCTTTCCTTTAGAAGGGGGCTGAAGACCTGGCTGTTTACTCAATGACCGCCATTTCCGCTATCCCTCAGGCAGTACATAGCGCCAGGACACCTCAGGGTAACCGTTGCGCTCTACAAATCCAATTAACATAACATAACATAATGAATGAGGCGAGTTTTCAGGGAAAACCCCATGTCATTTAAGCGGTACCGTAACTAATTAAAAGGTCAGTACTAAGAACTGTTATACAGTGTAATGTCTGGAGAAATATAGGTGAAAGGTCTGATTACTACC
Source organism: Calotriton arnoldi (assembly GCA_963921515.1). Lineage (NCBI taxonomy): Eukaryota > Metazoa > Chordata > Amphibia > Caudata > Salamandridae > Calotriton > Calotriton arnoldi. Next base: position 2,933,753 of record CAWUFW010000597.1, on the reverse strand, counting down.
TGAGCCTATATCGGCCACCTGTATGAAACATAACACAGTGTCACGCCTGGCTGAATACAACTGGCTTTTCCAGGGATATCGAAGCGTTGCATATGGACAGGCCCTTTGATGACTCCTATCTCTTCGAAGACAAGGCAGACTCAGCGCTGGAGCGCTTTAAGGACAGCAGGGCTGCGTTCAGGTCCTTGGGTTTTTCCATGGCCCCTCGCCAACCCCAGTCTCTTTCGCTCCTTTTGTTGCCACGAAAGAGGCTTCCAGATGCATATTTACCCGCCCAGCCACCACAATGCGCAAGCTTCCCAGCCTCTGCATGGGTGAGGATACGGTACCTACAAACCCCGTGAGCCGGGCAGCCAGAGGTCGGGGCAGACCACCCACCCCCTGGCAGCTGTGGCCTCCAAACCCCTTTAGTTTGTCCTCTTACCATCATGAGCACCCAGTCGGAGGCAGGAAAGCTCAACACCTGCCCACTGGAGGTCAATAACAGGGTTCTTCAGGTTGTCCGAAGGGGCTACTCCCTCCCCTCTGTGACCTCCCCTCCACCTATGCCACCCATTGGCAACAAGCTAATGAAGGACTCGTTCCTTGCTCCGGAAGGAAGTGACGGCTTACTTGGTACTTGGCCAAGGGAGCCATAGAGAGGGTGCTGGCGCCAGAAGTAGGTCATGGTTGTTATTCAAGCTACTTTCTGGTGCCCAAGAAGGACGGAGGCCTTCGTCCTATCCTAAACCTGCTCCCTCTCAATTTCTTTCTCAAGATGAAGTTCAAAATGCTCACGCTCGCTCAAGTCCTCTCTACCCTGGACCCGGGAGACTGAATGGTAGCGCTGGACAAGCAGGACACATACTTCCACACTCCCGTCCTGCCTGACCACTGGCATTACCTGTGGTTCACTGTAGGCCATGAGCACCTTCAATTCGCCGTGCTCTCTTTTGGCCTTACTAATGCCCCTCAGGTGTTGGGGGTTGTTGTAGCTCTTCTGCGGAGATAAGGGGTGCCAGTCTGCCCCAATCTCGATGACTTGCTGGTAAAGGCAGGCTTGCCCCAGGCTGTCGTCACCCACCTCCAGACTATGGTGGACCTCTTGCACTCGCTAGGGTTCACTATCACCGTGCTGAGGTCACACCTGACACCCCCTCTGATGCTCCATTTCATTTGAGGTGTTCTGGACACAGTGCAGTTTCGGGCCTATCCTCCCAAACGGCGAGTCCAGGACATTCAGGCTATGATACCGATGGTTCAGCCTCTACACTGGATTTTGGAGAGACGGACTCTGAGGCTGCTGGGACTCATGTCCCCCTACATCCTGCTTCTGACACATGCCCGCTGTAATATGTGGGCTGTGCAGTGGGACCTGAAGCTCCAGTGGGCGTCTCTCCGACATCATCCAGATCTCAGAGGGAACTGCAAAAGATATGCCGTAGTGGTTAACAAACCACAATAGGGTCAGCTGTAGACCCCTCTCCCTTCCCCAAACAGATCTAACAGTGGTGACAGATGTGTCACTCCTGGGATGTGGCGGCCATCTGGGAGAGGTAGAGTTCAGAGGCCTCTGGTCTCCGGCAATATCTGGACTCCACATCAATCTTCCGGAGCTCCACGGCAGACAAACTAAGCTGAAGATGCTTAGCGGATCACAAATGCATCAGGAGGTGGTGCAAGGTCTCTTTCAGCATTAGGAGAGCCTTGGTTAGATCTGTATGCCACCATTGAGAAAGCGCAATGTCAGCAGTTCTGCATGCTGGAGTTTACAAGGCGGCTCTCACTCGGATACGCTTTTCATCTCGAGTTGAGTACAGGCCTCCTGAACACCTTTCCGCCCATACCACTCTAGCCCAGAGTTCTCAAGAAAAATCAGGAATGACCGGGCCCAAGTCATCCTTGGTACTCCGATCAGGCTGCCCCTTCGGGAGGATCGTCTGTCACAGCAGCAGGGGAGGGTTCTCCGCCCAAATCTGTGAACGCTCCGCCTTCATGCTTGGAGAGTGAGTGGCAACAGTTAACATTGCAGACTTCGGGCGGAAGGTCAAAAGCTGTTATCTTTGCAGCCAGTTGTCCCTCCATCCAGATTGTATAAGCCTGTTTGGGGTGAGGATGTGGGTACCCAACCTCGATAGTGTCAGCACAGTGGCGGCTGAAACTCCATTTGACATGAATGATCGTTTGAATGTTTTACAGGATCTCGAACAATACCGAGCTTACAAAGCAACGTCCAAGTAAAACGCACTGCCACTGGATAAGTGAAAACAGTATCTGCAAGACCGGCCTGGGTCCGAAGATTGAGTACCTGGTCAGAGAGAAAGAATTTGGGCCATCTTTCAGAGCGCCTGTAACTGTCCTGGATGTTGAAGGTACCAGAACTGTACTTCTTCCGTCCCTTGCCAGTCGCTGAAACAAAAGGTTTGTCTCAATTGATCTGATCAAACCACACTATGTGGCCGATTCACAACAGTAGGCCACGTGGGCTCCTGGGTAGCCGCTGCTCTCCTCTCGCTACCGTACAAGAAGTTAGGATGGAAGTTTTAATTACGAATGAAGACTCCACGTTCCAAGGAGAAGCTGTGAACAACAATGAAATGGTACTTTTTCCTATTGAAACAACTCCAACTGTACAATCAACAAGTACAGAAATTTCAATTCGAAAAATTGACGACGTCTATGTAAACATGCCACAGATAGAGTAATCTGAGTTCTACGAAACCTGCTGAGCTGCCAAGAATAGACCGGACGGCGTCTAGCTACTTCGTGCATTATGACGATTTTTCATCAGATCCAAGTGAACCTGAAATACCAACACCGCCTTTCCCTTTCAAGCTGTGAATTTATGCTTTCCATTTTTGGCTGAAAAAGACTTACTTTGTTGTTCCTTGGATACATCTCTGGATTACAATTGGGTTACTGTTCCTGGTACTATGCACTGGTATAGTAACTGTCTTTTTCCTACTTCTGAATGGACACTTTCATCCTTAATGCTCCACAGTGCAACTCGTGAACTTGGTTCTCAAACCACATGCATCATCGCACCGTGAACCATTGTTGGCCTGAATACTTGGGGCTTCCGCCCGCTATATTTTGAAGCTTGCTCCTTAGTGCTTTCTAGGTGTATATTTAGATCACTGCAGATTATTAGAGGCCCGGGCCATGAGGCAAGCTCTACTTCCAGTTCCTCCCAGACCTTGGGATCATCTTGGTTTGATCCATATATAGTCCCCAGCGTCAGCCCCGTGCTCAGTAAGACTACCGCCCATCGCCCCCATTTATCGGCCAGTGCCCGCTTCACTGTTCCAACATGGTGCTTTATGTATATAGCTACCCCTCTGATCATTGTGGTCTGGGTAGAGCATACCGCTAGTTGATACCCCCTTATACTGAGGACGTCCTTATTGTCCCATGGAATGAGTTTCCTGTAAGCAGATTAGATACGGATTGATTGCCTTTAGTATTTCATACACTTTGTCTCTCTTGTTTTTATCATTTAACCCCCTACATTAACTGAGCATATCTTAGGCCTATCCATATTTATCTGCAGAGCTTATCCATTTGAGCCATATTGTACTGGGATTTTCTGCTACGCTTTTTCCCCTTCTGCTACCTGTTCCTGGCTTTTTCTTTTTCCTTATTATTCTGCCCCCAACCCCATACTCCCCCTAGACCCACTCCCATCCCTCCCCCAACCCTTCCCTCAACCCCTGGCCTACCCCCTGACCCCGTACCCCTCTCCCCTCCATGGAAGCTTCCAGACCGTAGGTCTGTATATGATGGTACAGCTTGGCACCATGGTCGGCGAAGCCCTCCCATTAACACCCAAGGTGAGAAATAGAAAAGAAAAGACTAAAAGTGTTTAGAAAGCTATTGTGTGAAAAAAAAGAAAAATATGCGTGCTAAGAAATATCACTTTAACACACCTTAACACATGTTAACCCTGCCGGTCCCTTACGAAAACAGTTATAGATGTTCTTCTTTCCCTGCCCTGGCTTGCCTCCCTCTATTGCATCTCTTTGATTCTGTTTAGGCTATATTTCTAGTTTACGGTCATAATTGCCATACATCCAGTCCTTCGCCTCTTCTATCCTCTAAGCTCCTCCAGAGCTTCCTTCGCTTTAATCTCTGAGGTGTAGAATCGAATACGATCCCCGATTACTCCTTTCAATTTGGCGGGGTTCATCAAATACGCCTGGGCTCCTTTTGCCTGGAATGGAGCAATCATTTGTCTCAAACTCCAACGCCTTTCGACTGTAATATGACAAAAGTGAGGTCGGGCAAAGAAGGCAATATCCTCTACCTGCCGCTTGCTTTCTGGTCTAGCCTTTTCAGAGATGTTCTGCCGGAGTAGATAGTTCCCGAAAAAAACCAGGATAGCCCTAGGCTTGGTGTCGGGCCCGGCTGTTTTCTTCAGATTGAAGGGAACTCGGTGGGCACGCTGGATTTCTTGTGCCAGTTCCAGCCTTCCAGGTCAGGAAATGTCCGCCCAAGCAGATCTATCATGTACTGGTGTGTATCTGTGCCTTCTCTGCCCTCCGGGATACCTAAAAAGCGCAAGTTGTTACGTCGCTGACGATTTTCCTGTTCCTCTAACTTCCACTGGATATCCACCAGTCTGGCCTCATGCGATTCTGCTTGAACCTGGGCACCTGCTATGTCCTCCTCTAGGGTTCTGGTTCTTGTCTCTAAATCCGTTAGACGCTCACTGTTATTGTTGCATACTTTAGCGACTTTGCGGACAGTGCCTTGCATCTTTCGTAGAGCTAATTGCGAGCGTCGACTGTCCTGTCCTGTCTTGTCTCTTCGCGGTGCGACATGATGGATTGTAAGATGACATCCAGCGTTGAGATAGCATTATCTTCAGACTTTTTTGCTGCTTCTTCTGCCGCAATACCCACCAGTTGGTTAGCTGGGGACTAGTCCCATTTGAGATCTTCTTTTTTCCCTCCCTTTATTTCTTGTTGCATTTCCTAGTTGCTTTGATCTCCTGTGTGTTTTACGCAAAGTTGCAGCAGAATCCATCCCGCTTGTATCCCTTAAACTTCCACTTTCACTTGAGTCTGTGAGTGAAATTGACTCCTCTGCAGAGCAGGTAGCGTCCGAGAGAGAGTAGAAACAATTTGTGGCCTCCAGGTCATTTTCTTATCTTCCCCCTCTATTTTCCTTGCTACGCTGTGATAGCTGCTGCCCTGGCTTTTCTAAAACGTCATGATCGCTTTGTGTGGGTTGTGTGGTTTTCTGCGGTTTTTATGTGAGGTTTTTGATTATCTCTTGCTCCCCCTCCTTTCCCTTAGTGTCATTGTGGTGAGTGGCTTGACCAGAATTACTGCTTATTAAACCATTTACCCCTTCTCTCCCATCCACCCCAACAGTAGTCTTACAGAGGCTTCCCCCATCTCTCGTTTCATTGTTACCCATCATGCTTGGTGCTCCAGCGGCCTCCTGGTGCTGTTGGATATCGGTTGGGGTGATCGGGGCATGCTCCTGGGCCTCCTGGTGCTGCTGGATGCCGGTTGATGTAATCTGGGCTTCCTGAGGAGCTTGACACAGCTCTTTCCCCTCGCTGCTCCTCTCCGCGCTCATCTCGGGGGCAGCAGCGTCTGGAGTTGTTCCATTGCCGAGTCCGGCACAGCTCCTAGCTCCCCTCAGCAGGTCCGCCACTGTTTGACTGGTGGGGCGCTGCTGGTACGCATCTCCGCCTTTCCCCTTCCCCTCCAGGGTGTCGTCATTTCGGGTCAATCCCAGACCGCGTCGTCCTGACTGCCGCACTGCTCCAGAGTTCATCTCCTCCCTGGATTGGTTTGCACCGGTGTCCGGATCCGTCGCGAGGCTGTCTCCGGCAGCAGGAGTCGCCGATCCTCTCCCATGCGTCCTAGGAGGAGCCGCCTTGGGTTTCATCGCCGTGGGTGAACGTCCAGTGCAATCTGCTGTGTCAATGGCGATTCGTAGATTGCGGCAGGCAGAGAGCAGCTCCTGCTGTCCTGGTATTACCTCACTCTTGCTCGCCCAGATCTCCGACCACTCCACTAATGCTCTCTGCAGAACATCCAGTAAGGCAAGTAAGGGCACCAGCATTTTTTCTTCTCTTTCACTGTGCTTACGCTGGGCTTCGCTTAGCCATGATGCTGCGAGCTGAAGCGGTCACTTAGCCGACCGCCATCTTGCGACCTACTCTGCCTACTATTTACGCTTTTGGTACTTCTGTCTCCTAATCATTGCAGCACACGTATTTTATGCAAGAATGACATTGGTTCAATAAATATTATTGAAAATGTCCCACTGTGTATTCTCTGTATATTTCTCTGAGAATAAGTAAGCACGAGTGACTGAGCGAAAGGTTCTGTACTGTTTCCACGATCCCTGAGGGGACAGAGTTGTCATGTTCAGTGGTTGCCAGAAACCATTCTCTCCCTGCTGGGTTAGGGGGGGGCTTACGGTGGCACTATGAGCTAGCTGGTCTACAGGCGAACATATCCTGCGATGGTGTCCGGAATCAGTCTTGACACCAAGCCCCTATCTAATCTAGTTTCACAACCGAATTCGGTTTTAGATTAATTGCTAAAAGTTCCTTTTAGTCTACTTTCTACTCGTAGGCACAGTCGTAAAAATAGGCTTTTATTCACAACTAGGCTCTCTCACAGCAAAATGTGACTTAGTGTACACAGTGATAAATAGGATTTGATACCTGCTGCCAATATTTAGCATATCCCACATTTATTTATCAAGCATCCTGCCATGTGGCTTATTGGGTAGGTTTAGGAGTGACTTAGCTAATGTGTAAAAGGAGTGAAAAGGCACTTTCCTCTGATGTGCGAATGCCGTGGTTTTAAGCTGTAGCTAACTAGGACACAATTGTGTCAATTCGATTTTTGATTTGTAGAGTTCGCGATTACCCTAAAGTGACCTGGCGGTAAGTGAGAATCCAAGCCGAATGCGAAAAGGGTGTGACTTGTAGGAAACTCCGAATTGGAACAAAAGTTTCGGGAACTTCCGAAATTTTTTGCAAAATCAGTTCAGTTGGCCTGCAGAAGGGAAAATGTTCGATACTTCGGCTATGATATCAGCACAGGAATGGTTGATTTGGTGGATCCGTAGAGAAGATGGCCTTATGGCAGACGAAGAGGGCTTTACAGATGCTCCGTTTTGAAACAAGGAGCCATTGCAGGGTGGTGAAGTGGCCAGAGATGCCATCGTATTTGCAGGTGCCTATATTTAGCCTGGCGTCAGTGTTCTGAATTCACTACAGTCTATGCAATGAGTATGCTGGAAGGCCTAAGAATGGTGCATTGCATTTATGAATAATACTGATGATCAGAGGTTGAATAGTATCTTTCTAGAAGTCTGAAATGTTATGAAGGACTTTCTTTATCAGCTTTTTGGTGAACAAGCAAGTAGCCATGAGTTTTGTGATGTAGGACTTGAAGGACATCATGGGGTCAAAAACGAGACCCAGATTTCGAGCATTGCCAGCTAGATTAGGACATGTGCCCAGAGATTCAGACCACCAAGAAGGGTAAGAGGGGCTGCCAAACCCGTAAACCTCCATTTTGTCTAAGTTGGTGTTCATCCAGCTTGCCACCTCAAGTAAGTATTTTATGAATTGATCCTGCAACGAATCCTGCTTGCCATCCAGATTTAGGATAATCTGGGTATCATCTGCATAGGCATAAAATTAATATCGATAAGTCAAATTTGCCAGTGGTGCCACATACACATTGAAAAGTGTGGGGCTAAGAGTGGGGCTTTAAGAAATTCCCATCCTTGGTCTCCAAACTTGGCGCCAAAGGGAGGCAATTGAACTGTCTGTTTCTAGATTTCAGAAAAGATTTGACCCATATCAGTACATGCCCCCAAATGCATATCTGTTGCAGCCCATTTAACAGGATGCAGTGTGAGGCCATGTAAATTGCTGCTGACAAATCAAGTAAAATGAGGGCATCAGAGCCTCCAGTATCATACCGCTGATATTGGCAGCAGCTATGAGCACGGTGTCTGCACTCTGGTAGGCCTAAAATAAGATTGTATGGGATTGAGGGTGTTGTTATCTTCTATATAGCGTGGGGTTGGCCATTAACCCAGCTTTCCAGGTTCTTGGTTACAAAGGGTAGAAGTGAAATAGGATAGTAATTTTCTGGTGTTCTCTGAGCCATACATATTGGTGTGCAATATAATCTGCATCTCAAATGGCTTTTAACTTCCATCATACCAGAATGTTTCCTGTGCAACTTACTGTGGCGTTATTGGAATGGCAAGCAGCTAATTTGGGTGTAACCGATTTTACCTCAGATTGATAGGGCAGAGCTTCAGAGTTTCAGAATGCCCAGTATAATAGTATCAACAGACATCAGTCCATAAAGAAGGTGAAGGTGTTGACCCTCGCATCAAGCAATAGCCAGTTTTAGTGGGAAGAAGCTAGTGGATTTTTAATGTTCTTTCTGAAGAAGGAAGTATATATAGTTGGTTTGATTTTTGGTAGCACCTATCACAGTCTTAAATGTTTCCTTTTAAAGAACAGATGTTACATAGTGTTGTGCAACTCCAAACTATAAAGCTAAAATGCAGGTTTTCATCTTTACATTCTGGGTTTTATACCCTGTACAAAACTTCACTTCACACACTTTATTTCTTTGCAATAGTAGGGTTTATTCTCTGAAATATTACTGCATATCTCCTTTTATACAGTCTCATTACATCAAAGTTAATTAACGCTATCCAGAATCTGCCATGGGCTTCAATAATTTGCGACCTGAAACTGCTCATGTACCACATGCGAGAAAACAACAGGGATTCAGAATTTCCTTCCCTCCTATGACTCCTTCATCAGACTGAAATTGATTCTCTATATATAAGGGTTTTTCTAAATGAGTTCCTCCTTGTTCTCCCATAATTTTTCTGATTGGATTTAATTTTCTTAAGGGTGAATGTCTCTTTTTTTTTTTTTATAGGTCCATTTGATGGTAAAAATCTCCATGCGTTCCACCCCCTTTTTTATTTTAATTGTTTTGTAAATGATGTCTTCTCCTAGTTTTCTGTTATTCTGTCTCAGGTTTCCTCCATGGTAGGTGCCCCTCCCCAACCCTTGCAAGAGACCTGCTATCTTCTGCTGCTGCATTCTCGCTGGTTTGCAAAACCCTCCAAAAACCATGGGACGAGTCCTCTGTGCATGAGTCTGTCTTCATCTCATTTCTTTACTCTCCATATACCCAAAGACTGGCATAGGACCTGACTACGCCTGACTTTCCAAGAACTCTGTATTCCTGCTGCCGGCTGCCCAGTTTGTACCATGGAACTCGAATGAGCCAGTATCCCAAATAAGACTCCCTCCTCATATACCCCCACAATAGTTTGCTTTAGGGCCTTTGTACAAGTTTGACAGTCCTGTGTACCGCTGGTCCGAGCACGGTGAACTCAGCGGTCCGACCACCATAGTAAGAGTTGGGAGGATCGGCTTTGCAAAGACCACTGCTGGACTGGCGAGACTGCCAGCAGACTGCCGACCTCCAGGTTTACGATCGGGGAAAGGATGCTGCAATAGGGCGGTACAGGAGAGCTGCACTGCCGTGCGTATTATGAGTTGCCTGTTCCATGAGTGCACTATACTAAAGAAAAATGGTTCTGTCGGGGTATCACTTAATTAGAACAAATAGTAACAACTTACTTGTAACTCAATTCAATAATGAAATAAATACAGATATAACACACACCAAAGATTTTTGAATCAAAATTATATTAGAAGAAAATCAAATAATAAAGTCTGTCGCAATTTATAATTTCAATTGCAATATGTGACTGTAGTGCAATAGTGACGTGGTGAATGGTGATAAATACAATCTACTATATACAAAAACAAATGTGCAAAAAATGGGGAGGGGGAAGGGAAAAAGATTTCATAAATGTCCTTGTTATTAACACATATGCTTAAATGATCCAATAACGAATGGGACTGTGATCATCAGCGTTGCGTGGACATATACAATACGCCGACGTTTCGACCCTGTCTGAGGGACACCGGGTTGCCCCATTACGCTTAACACTGTTCCATGAGTGCAGCACGGCGGTCCAACCACTTGCTTCAAGGTGGCGGTGACGAAGGATTTGGGGTGCGTACTCACCCCTAGTTCACCCAGGTAGAAACGTGGATCCCTTTCACCAGGTCCCCCCTTCACAGCAGGATCTTCACCCCAGGGATTACGACCCTGTTTACGGTCATCTTCTGGTGTGTCCTTTTCGTACCATAGACCCATTGCCAGGTCTGCCCACATATGGGCCGAACCCCAGTTATGGTTTTATGGTATTGTCTCACATACACACATATGCAGTTGAAATGCACACACAGTCATCTATATATTTGGTAATAGTACTCACAACCGCTGCAAGGTCCCCACCTCCACACCACTGGCCCCGTGATCGACTCGTAATACAGCGGTCTTTGGACCGCCAGCGCTGTGGGCTTCTGGCAGGGGCGGATGCGGTCCTATGACAGTCGGACCACCAAACTGGTAATAAGGCCCTTAGGCTAGTGCAAAGTTTTACTTTTTTTCAGTTTGTATTGTAAGAAATGATACCAATTTTCACGGGTGCTACCTTGTTAAAAGTAACCAGACTTTGAGCTTTAGTTAAACAGCAAACATGTTCCATCAGTAAAGAATGGGGGTGGAGTTAGGAACTTCAGCATTAATGTTTATACTCTGTGCTCAATAACAGCACTGGCAGTTTCATTCTTTAGAGAGTTGCAAAGCAGTGCCCTAATAATGTCATGTTTTTGCATATTACAAATGGGTATTACTCCTAGGTAAAGGAAATTAATCTTTTGTTCTAACCAGTCCCAGGAAGCTCTGTTCCCATTGTTTTAATTCGTTCAGTTCCAGATAAATTACCTTTGTAAGCAGACCTCTTGTTCAATCTGGATGTAATATGCATACCAATTTACACTAAAAAGAAAGAACGCTTGGGTAGCGAAAGGTCTGACATTGGGGGTGAACATATAACTAGATGTTGAGACCCAAGGAGCAGAGAACACATTAGTAGGTGAAGGAAGTGACCCGCTTTGGGCCACCCTGCTCACCACAGACCACCTCTCAGCCTTCCATACCGAATGAAGAGTCCGAGAAACAGTGGAGAATATACACCAATAATCGTTTATTAGTATACTTTCAGAGCGGGGCTCCGTCTGCACAATCTCGTAAGAGTACTACAGAGGGAACTGAGGAACAGTAAGCATAATGATACATTATGTACATTACATGGATAGCTAAGAACACGTCCACAGTGGAATTTTCCGAACTGATGTGGCCGGACAGCGAAAGACAAAAAAGGTTTCTACTCTCATAGCTTGCACAGTTCAGGACACTCTCAAGGCCGTTCCATCCAGTGCTGCGATCAAACTGCCAGACAGGTGGGAGAGGTTCTTTATCTAGGGAAAGCTATGCACTGGCACAAGCAGTTCTTTGTTACAGAAACAAAACTTAGCAAAGGGTATTTCTCGGAACAGGGAAGGATCAGTTTCGAACCTCACACAAAATGGAGCCTGAAAAAGAAAATGGCGCAGCGAATGCTAACTTATACATGGCATTACAAGAGCATCAACGAGCATAATCTAACATAGGTCGTGGCTATTTTTAAGATGTTCTGCAATAGTGACATATTACAAAAACTGCATTTGTTCCTTGAGCATGTTGAAAGTTTCTTAAATTTATACAATGTCTTCCTCAAATTTTAGTAAAACGTTTCAAGCTTTATTATGTGAAATTGTAACTGGCCCTTATGGGTCTTAAGTTTGTTTCCCACTGCAGTGGATTACTGACATTGTGTCCGATTTACAAACTGCATTTTGTAGTACGTAAAGTAGTATTATATATTTACTACTAAATGCAATACATAAACCTACAAGTGTAAATCTTTACCCCCACCACTCCTATCTTTTTTTATGTGGCAACTCTCAAGCATGTTTGTTTACTAATAGTAAAAGTGAGAGGTAGCAGGGGGAGTGGCTGGAAAAAAAAAAATGTATAAAATTGGAGAGGTTTAGAGAGAAGTAAGAAAGGGTTTAGGGAGGGAAAAACACCCACCCACAAAAAAGTAAGCCTATTGCTTTTCACAAACTACACTTCTAAAGTTTCTTCATCCAGAAACGACCCAAAATAGTCGTAAACGTACTCCAGCTCATACCTAGTCTAGCACCACACATGGCCAACTGCTGCTACTGCAAAATCCTTCGATATAAAATAATGGAGGCAGGGACTTAAAATAGAACCCCAAAGGAAATCATGTAAAAATACATTTTGAAAAATATATATGCATTTGTGTGTGTGTGTGTGTGTATATATGTGTATATATATATATATATATATATTTATATATATATATATATATATATATATATATATATATATATATTATATATATATATATATATATATATATATAAAATAATATTGTATGGTAAAATATTTTGACAAGTTTAACATTTTTTAAAATAAATGAAATTTAAGTTCCATGTATTAAAGGTAATTCTATACATAAGTTTATAACAGTTAATACATAAGAAATAAAAACATTTTACTGTCGGCCGTATTTTTAAATCTTTACAAAATAATTTTAATTTAATATTTCAATTTATAATATTTAGTTCAAAATGTTAATAGTCCTGTAATATGTATTTGTTTTTTCTATGTTAACTAAATAAATGAAAAAATATATAAAATTGATTTTCATTAATATGTAATATAACCTATTTTTACTATTTTTTTTAAAAAATTTAATATTTTAAAATGTATAGGTAGTAGTAGTAACTTTAAACTATAAAATATCCGACCTAAAGTAAAATGTTTGTATTTACTTATGTATTAAAAATTACAGTTGCATATAGAATTGAATTAATTTAATTTTCTAAACACATTAAATTTGCATTTATTTTTTTAATTTAGAAAAAGATTATTAACGTTTTTGATTAAAAAGATAATTAAATTAGTTTATTTTATCATTATGTACTATTATGTTCTATTTTAAGTCCATGCTTCTGTTATTTTCTATGCAATGGTGTTGGAGTATCAATGGCTTGGCCATATGTGGTGCTGGACTTACTCAAGGATCCTTTTTCGATGTAGTAACTTTATACTCATAACTTTGGCTCCACCCCTTTTCAGAGGTTGGAGACAAGTAAGTCTACACTTCGTGGTAAATTTACACTTGGAAATGGTGAATAGCCAAACGTAGTAAATTTACTAGAAAGTGTAAGAGTATATTTACATGTGTGCATTTACTCCCGTGTAAATTTACCTTTGTGACTAGGCCCTTTCGTTTTTAGTGCATGCACTTTAGTTCACTCTACAAAAGTTTTTTTATTTTTTTTATTTTGGAGGGAAAAAAACTGATATGTGCTAATCACGTATTTGGGCCTGCTTCGACAGAGCAAGAGAAGTGTCCTGTCACCAGTGGTCAGTCTTTATGTGGGGGTCGCCCTGTCACAACTTGTTTGCAGCCCTTCTTCATTTGCATATACAGTGTAAAGAATGTCCCTGTCATCCTTGATCACTCTGCTATCCCTAGATTGGGCAGACCTATGACGTTCATTGCAGTGCCTGAACACTTACACGCCTGTGCTTTATAATGGAAGCATTATTTAGACAGATTAATACACCTAACAAGCAATAGCATGACAATGACAACAAATACTCCTCTGGCCTGAATATGATTGTAACTTATTTCAAACAATGAGGCTGCTTCAAACAAACCAGGGGCTGAAGGAGGATGACCCAACAAAAGAGCAGCAAAAGGTACTGAGGCAGAGAAAGGCATATCTTAGTTACATAGAATGTTTATCTTATCTGAAGTCATGGTACGCCTGAGGAACAGCCATCATAGGCCAGTGATATGGCCAAATGCAGCTTTGATCATGATCATCAATATACAGCCTCCACTGCTTGAAATTGTTAAATTGAATATTTTGTGATTGTTGGGAAGTATGCACTGCTAACTCCTGTTACCAGTAATAGCCTCACATGATCCACATGCGTTTGTAGAGGCTCATGCAGCTAATACTGCTACGTTGTCTGCCTCTAGTGGAGTCTCATATGCTATGTAAATAATATATAGGCAGTTAGAGCATAATTTAACCTGATGCAGACTTGCATATATATTAATAGCCTCGTATCACCAACGTAGTCATGCTTTTTTTTTTTTACCTGAAGAAGTCAGTCCAGCCGAAAGGCTTGCAGTGGCCTCTAGTCACCCTTGGTTTTACTCATCCCCTAAATGAAGCCCATAATTTTAATTTGAAGTTGGTTTATGACTCTTCTGCTACCAACAATAAGCACGCTTCAAAAAATTAACTTGTCATTGTTCCCTAAATACGACAAACTGTATTACTGGGCCATGAGAATGAGTTATTTTTCTTGTCAAAGATATCTATTTTGATATGACTCAACATTTCCTGAATATTATTTTATTAAAGCTGTAGTAGGAGCCTAGATATACAATCTGCCACAAATCTTCTAAATCGACCGTACTGAGCTTTAGAAGATGAACGTTGTTTGCAATTTATAGTTGTAACAGGTGAAGCCAGATTTTTGCATTAAGTATTTTAACACATTTTTTGGGGCAGTGCAACATTAGGCTCAGAGTGGTAATTACAACTTCATCAGAAAGTAATACTATTTTGAGCTGTGTGTTTTGACATTTCTCATTCCATTTTATATATTGTACTTGAGCTGCTCTACTGTTACTGCCTCGTCTTTTATACATGTGCGGACAATGTTTATTGCTTGAACACTGCTTGCATCCTGAGCACGCATTGTGCTCCTCCCCCCACCCCTAATTTGCTGCTGTGATCCAGCTCAAGCTAGGGAGCTCCTCATAGAGTGAGCTCGCCCAACGTCCCCTATGCTACTGGTGGTATTCAGCATGCCTGGTGGCCACCTCTCACTGCAGACAAACATTAGCAAGGCAAATGGATTTGCCTTGTCAGTCACAGTGAGCCGGTGTACTCCAATCTAAACCTATAACCCCTCCAAAGAAACAAGGGGGTTGGCAGGGCAGAGGCCCTTGTTGGTAGACTGGACAATCCTGTTCCTGGTGTATCCTTGAAAAGGGACGCAAACCCGAACTAGCACAAAGTGTAGGCTTCAAGCTGGAGATGCTCTTCATCAAGGACACTGGCCCAAGATAGACCTTCATTAGGCTTTTTAGTTAACATGCTTAGATCATACACATAGGGAGGGATTCCGTTGTAGTTTTAGAGGCTATACAGAGCCTTGAGTTTTAAAGTTATTTTGTGGTGGCTATGTAATTTTAAATATCCCCCACACACAAAACTAAAAGCTAGTAGGGATCCTATATATCTTTTCAGATAGTAATATAAGATATAATATCTTTACCAGGACCTGTACATTCTTTTACATAGGTTGATGGCTACAAAGAAAATCTTTATTATTCCCAAAGATGCTTTGGAAATGTAAGTATATTTCAGGCCACCTCGTACACTGTTGTCTGGAATGGGGATTGATTTGTTAGAATTAGGGAGTAAAGTCCCCCCCAAAACGTATTTGGAACCTGCCTCAAGATCGCAACCCGCCCTCCTGTTTCAAAATGCTTGGATGCCCATATTGGCAAAAGTGGTATGGACATCGCATAACAAACTAGTAAAGGCAATATGGAAGTCCATGTTTTTGTGCAAGTCTACTTGTGTCTGCTTTCAGTGGCCACAACATACCTGGGGAACTTTCCCATAAATCAAGAAAAGTTTCCCCAGGTTAGATGAAGGAATGAAATTGTGTGGCTTGTGAAAGTTTCAACTACACTTTAATTCTTTTGGACACAAACGCTACTCTCCGTTTATTTAGTAGATCAGTGGTTTCAAAATATTTAGGTCCTTTGGTTTGTAGTTTTTCAAAACTGACCCAGCCCACCTTTGCTTACAGTACTTAGGACCCCAGCACTCAATCCATCCTTACACTCAGTGCAGTTTTCTTTTAGTCAGTGTTTTTAATCAAACAATGGATAACATGTTCCTTTAGTTTATCTTGTACATACGAAGGCAGGTATTTATCTTTTTTCATAGGCCCTCCATGATAACATAACATGTATTTGAAAGTACACATTCAGACTTTCACTGAAATAACAGATGTTTATTATTACCCAACTCAATGGTACTCATTTTATTGGCCTCAGCAGCATGAAATGCTGAGTGGACGGGCTGGCATTTGAACCTGTAACCATGAGGTCAAAACCATATTTTTGCAGGGAATGGTAGCTGGATAAATATGTTATGTTATGTTAATAAATTTGTTAAGCGCACGATTACCCGAGGGTGTCTTGGCGCTGGCCCGTGGACTATGCCAGTTTCTGTAAAGATAAAGATGACTATTTATCAAATAGCCATGTTTTCAAGGCCTTCCTGAATGCAAGTAGAGTTGGAAGGGATCTGATGGCAAAGGGGAGTTCGTTCCAGAGTTTGGGGGCAGCTGCCCTAAAACTACTGCCACCCCATGTGGCTTTAAAAACTCTCGGAGTTGCTAGAAGTTTAGCTCCTTCGGAGCGTAGATGCCTTTTTGGAATGTACCAATAGAACAGGCGCCTTAAAAAAATGGGTCCAGTGTTCTGGAGTGCTCTGTAGGTAGTGCAGAGAGATTTAAAAATAATGTGATTCCTAACTGTGAGCCAATGCAGTTTATGTAGATGATTTCTGACCGATGAATACTTGGGAATACCCAGCAGAAGACGCGCCGCTGCATTTTGAGTCATCTGCAACTTATTGAGTTGTTTCTCAGGTAGGCTGATGTAAAGACCATTGCAATAGTCTAACTTGGCCAGGATCAAAGAGAGATCACTGTTTTTCTGCTGTCCATGGGAATGAACGGGAGTACTTTTTTAATGGTTTTTAACAAGAAAAAACATGATGAAGAAACAGCATTTACCTGTGATTTAAAATTAAGTTTATCATCAATAATCACGCCAAGGTTCTTAGCTTTGGTGACTGGAATCGGAGCCGATCCCAGTTCATCCGGCCACCAGCTCTGTGACCAATTAGGTAGGAAATTGCCAAATGTGACGACTTCTGTTTTGTCTGAATTTAATTTCAGACAACAAGAGTTCATCCACGAACTGACTGCAAGCATGCAATCCTTGAAATTTTGCATTTGTGGTGCGGATTTTTTTGATAAAGATAAGACAATTTGTGTATCGTCTGCGTATGATGTCACTGCCAGCCCGAAGGTTCTTATGAGTTTCGGCAGTTCAGATACATAAATGTTGAATAGTGTAGGGCTTAAGGATGATCCCTGAGGGACTCCGCAGGGGAGGACGAACGACGGGGATTCATAGCTTCCCAAAGCTACTGATTGTGTTCTACCAGACAGAAAGGATGAGAGTAGTGTAAGTGATTTATCTGAAATGCCAATGGAATTTAGACGATTTAACAAAAGATCATGGTTGACGGTGTCAAACGCCGCGGAAAGATCAAGTAAAATCAAGGCGGCCGCTCCCCCTGAATCCAAAGTTGCTCTAATTTCATCTGTGGCTTTAATTAAAGCTGATTCGGTACTATGTTCTGTTCTGAAACCAAACTGTGTCTCATCCAGATAATTATTTTTTTGTAAATAATCAGTCAGCTGTTCATTCATGATTTTCTCCACTAATTTAGCGGGAAAAGGTAGACGAGAGATGGGTCTATAATTATTAGGTTGCGTGGGATTGAGACTAGGTTTCTTCAATAAAGGTGCTATCGAAGCCGTTTTCCATATGGTCGGAAAAACACCACACGAGAACATAGTATTAAAAATATTGACGAGACAAGGAGCTAGCATCTCGGAGGCTTGCTTGAAGATACTAGGGGAAGCGAGTCATAGGGGAGCCTGATTTCGTCTGTTGGATAAGAGTGGTAACCTTATCATTAGTAATGAATTCAAATTTAGAGAAGCTAGAGGCGTCAGAAGGACAGATATTAATGAGAGTATCGTTATCTATGCTAATATTTGTACCAAAAATGTCATAGATTTCCTTCACTTTCCTTAGGAAATGTCGTGCTAGAGAGTCGCAGAATTTTTGTGATGGTTCAATAAAATTTGTTTCTGGGGGACCTGATAGTTTTGAAACCACTTGAAAGAGTTCTCTAGTGGAATTCTTTGCCTGATTAATTTGTTTAGTAAAATAGGTGCATTTTTCTGCGTTAATTAGGTTTTTATATTCAGTTAAAAGAGTTTTATAAATGGCAAGGTCCTGAGCGTTGTAATCATTTCTCCAACGCCTTTCCTGTCGCCTACATTCTTGTTTTTTTACTCAGTCTCTGAGAACCATGGGGAGGTAGGTGATTTTCTTTTGTTTACTGCTTTTTTCAGGGGGGGCTAATTTGTGGGCTGCTTGTGCAAGCCAATTGTTAAATTGCAAAGAGGCAGTTTCTGCGTCTTTTGAAGGCTCAAATTGGTTTTCTAGTAATTGACCATTTAGCCTTTTGCTGTCAATTAGTTTCCAGCTACGGTAGGTTGAAGATAAATGTTTAAAACTATTATTTAGCAAAGTGGAAGACTTATATAGATCGAAAATGATAGCTGAGTGGTCTGTCCAGGTCAAAGGTAAGATTTCTTTCAGTGAAGTAGAGTCATTATTGGTAAAAATACCATCAAGGGTATGCCCTGCCTGATGAGTAAGGCCTGTGACAATTTGTCTAAGACCTATCATTGCCATGAGTTCATTTAAGGTATCCGTATTGGTGTCAGAGCTATCTTCCAGATGAAAATTGAAATCACCTAGAATATGTGTTGATTTCTCAGTCGCACATACTTCAAGAAGTGATTTAACTGTATTTAGAAAGCTTACTTTGCTACCTGGAGGTCGATATAGTAATATCCCTTTAAAAGTGAATTTATTGTCAATTTATATATTGTCAATATAATGTACCCTCTAATGAAACCGATTAAACTGTGACTATACTTTAGCTAAGATCAGACAGTCATTGAATGTCTCATTGTTGCTAGGCAATGTATTGCTCTTAAAAACTTTTTGGTGCCATGATGTCCGACAGGGATGATGTATATTACAGATGAGACAGATAGTTCAGGGTGAGACTTGCAGTTAATCCAAGTCATTTTCCACTGCCTGTCGCCTCTCTTCTTCTTATGTAAGTATTCTCCATTGATTAAAGATGCTGAATTCTGCACATCCGTTCTTTACAAGGGAACTCTACGCGTCAAACTGGCAGCAAGGTTATTATCAGATGACATGAAAAGGAGTTGTGTTGCTCACTTCAGATCCGGGGAGACATAATACATGTTATGTTATGTTACTGTCCATTTCTAAAGCGCACATTCACCAGACGGTCTCTTGGCACTAGGTAACTGATCGGCCTTCATCCCCACTTATTGGTAAGCCTGTCTGAAAAGCCATGTCTTCAGGAGTTTCCTAAATTTAACAAGATCAGAAATGGACCTGAGGTCCAGGGGCAGGCTATTCCATACTCTAGGGGCGATGACGGCGAGCCTACGCCCTCCGATCCTTTGTTTTTTACAAGGCGGGATCATCAGAAAGGGAAGGTGGCTAGATCTTAGTGCTCTAGTAGGGCAGTATTTTATGATCCGAGATTTCACAAATGCGGGTTAATTCAAGTAAAGGGCCTTAAAGACCATACAACAAGTTTAAACATAGTTCTCTGTGCGACTGGCAACCAATGAAGGTCCATGGTCACCTGGGAGATGTGGCCATGTTTGGGCAGATTGTATATCAGCCAGGCGGCCTGATTTTGGATTAGATGGAGCCTGTGCAAGAGGACTTTGGGAAGACCCACGTAGAGCAAGTTGGCGTAGCCAATTCTGGACACGACTAAAGCTATAATTACTTGGGTCAAAGCCTCCCTAGTAAGGAATTTTTAAAAATCTTTTTTAAGCATCGGAGCTGGCAGAAGCTAGCTGAGGTCACTGCTCCTACCTGCTGCTTTTAGGATAGTTCCTCATCGATAATAACGCCCAAGCTTTTTACTGCGTTTTTGGGTGCGGGCGGGGGGACCCATCTCGCTAGGCCAGAACGAGGGGTCCAATGATCCATCTTACTTTTTGTGATGATTATCTCAGTTTTATCAGAGTTCAACTTCAGATGGTTGCTGTTCATCCCATCCCTGTTGAACAGCATAGTGTCCTGAAATTGCTGTCGAGAGGTGGGGCTATCGTTAATCGTGAATAGCAGTTGCATGTCGTCCGCATAGTTAAAAAGGTTGATTTACTTATTTCTGAGGGCATTAATCAAGGGGCGAATATAGATGTTGAAAAGGTGGGGGGACAGCAAAGAACCTTGGGGAACCCCACAATTCAGTTGCACCTCTGTAGAAGAAAAAGGCTGTAGCCTAACTGATTGAGATCTATCTCTCAGAAAGGAGATGAGCCAGTTCAGTGCTGAGTCCCGAAAACCTGCAGCCCTAACCTGGTCAGCCAAGATAATATGGTCGACCGTGTCAAAGGCCGCAGATAGGTCCAATAGTACCAAGGCTTGAGTATTGCCATTGTCTACTTCTTTACGCATGTCATCGACAGACACGATCACTGCTTCTGTAGAGTGTACCGGTCGAAAACCTGCTTGAGCTGGGTCCAAGAAGCCTGACTCTTCGATGAATTAGCATAGATGGCGGGCTATATGAGCCTCGAGTAATTTTGCCAGATAGGATAATAGAGAGGCCGGAATACTTGAACTTTGGGTTTTAATTTGGAGCTGAATGTAAGGCTGAGGCTTTTGTTTCCCAAATAACTACATCATTCCAGTCGGTGTAAATTGTTATGTTGGACTAATAGAAGTAAAAAAAAAAAATCTGTCTTGGCACTACGTCACCAGCTTTAGTTACATATGATGGGCCATGTAGTTAACATGTGGCCAATTTATGAAGAATTTTGTGAATGCTATTTAATTAGGAATGTTATTAGCGTTATGCAAGATGTACATGAAAGCAGTAATCAGACTGGCTAACTGATTTTTACATTCCATATTTATTTATTTTATTGTCATTTTTATGTGGCGTGGATTTTTGAGTACTTTATCAAATAACTTTATCAAGTAACATTCTTTAGAGGAGGATTAATGACAATCTTTCCAAAACAATACATTAACCTTTAAAATTAATTTACCGAAACACCATTTGTGATTTATATGCAGTTCAGAAAAGCAAATAAAATAATTAACCAAACAACTAAAAAAGTAGTCATTTCAGTAAATGAGTTTGTGAGCTAGGAAGAAGGGAACACAAACCACCTGAGATAATCCTATTTTGCCTGAGGTAGCTTGAGCCTCAGCGTGAAAGTTCTATTTTTAGAGCGTGAAATTTTTAAACCTAACTTCATTGGGTAGTCATTGAAGGATGATAATAGTTGGGAAGACCTAATCGAGCATTTGATATCTGAAAGCAGCCTAGCTGGCGCGTTTAGGGCCACTTTAAGTGTAGAGTGTATGTTTTCAGAATACCAATAAGTAGAGAACTGCCATAGCCTAGACTAGATATTGAACAACTGTTTTAAAATCAGAATAGAGTGAAAAGGATTGAACCTCTTAAAGGAGTTTAGTTCTAATTGTGCTTTTTTTGGTCATTTGTGATAGAAGATTAAGATGTTTGTCAAACATGAATTGTCTACATTCAATAATAGTTTTTTTTAAATCCAGCAAGTTGAACCAATTAGCCAATGTTGAGCCAGAATGGAACTCGGCAGAAGAGAAATCAGCAAGAAATCAGTTTTCAATGAATTGTGATTGCGATAGGACATCCATGACAAATGTTTATGAGAGTTTGAGAAATGAATGGGTTGTTGTCAGATTAAGAAACCTGGAGATAGAGGAATGTGTCATCAGGGACACACTGCTACGAAATGTGTTAGAGCGTATGAGAAAAGAAATAAGGGGTTCCACGTAAGCGCTTAAAGTGCGGGATAGAGAATCAAGCTTTTGGGTTAACCCTTACCAAAAGGGTGAAGGATTGGATAGAGCTGCACATTCTTTGTATTTCTTGGTCTCGATTTTTCAAGAATGAAGCAGGCTGGCTACTCGTACCTATTTGTTCATTGAATATTTATAGTAGAGTAACCTTTCTGTGCCACCACAATTCTTGTAAGGTGTAGTTTTCAAGCTTTTTAAACCTCGACTATTATTTGAATGCGTGGCTCCCCTATAGTCATTCTCAAATCCTTCAACTTGAACACATAGCTTCTATTATTTAATTTGCCATGTAGTTAATTAAGGGTGCCCAATTTGCAAAATTCACATCTTGTGTATCAATATTCAAAGTGTTGGCTTCTTATTGGTCCGCAGATACTGTAATTTCAATACCGTTCTGCTTTTCACGGGGCCTGCATTGAGCCTCATCATGCCAACCCCAGTTGTTTGACTGTCAGTAATGTGTGCTTTCTGACCTTCTCCAAGCGAGCGTGAAGGGTATGTCTTGCTCATGTGACCCTCCCATTAGTATTCATTCTAGCTTTTCTAGGTATTACATTGCCCAAAATTGAGTGTGTTTCTGTCAGGATTGTATCCCAGTATATTGGGATGGCAGGTCTTTATTCTTTGTACATCATAGACTACTGTTTTGATGATTGCTGATGGGAACTCTGAATAGAAAGGGCATGTAATATCTGCCTCCTTGATTTTAATAAAAATATTGGTTTTTGTCTGCAATGACTAGACAAATGCCCATTTTGGTTGCTTAGGATGAGTCTATACTTTACAAATGTTAAAGTTCATCAACTACTGTGAGCCAATCATTACTGTATGAAGCATTTTGCACACTTAAAAATAGCAACCAAAAGCTGGGATACGTATAGAACGTGAAATTCAGATACCCAAGCAACAGAAGCCTGCATGAACTGCTGCACTTAAACAGAAGTCTGCTATGGTCAAATGGCTAATTCCCAATCTAAAAGTTTAAGATGTGGGGTATGTGTTAAGATGAACACGGTTTCCTATGGATTCATTTTTTTAAAGTTTGGTTAATTACAGGAAATTAAAAATTATGATATCCTGCATCACGGGAGTGCCGGAGGGGTATGGAAGAAATTGCTATATTTACTCCATTACTAATTTTGTTATCAAGAAATAGTAATTGTAATCAGACCGTTAAGTTTGAGTTTGCAAAAAGTTCATTTTTATTAAGCGACAAGCAACAATGCGTAGGACATAGTAATATTAGTACAATAGCTCTGAGTACAGTTAAACTGCTTAGTTGTGTAAATACCTGATGAAGAAAAGTGAAAAATTATTGTTAGAAAAAAGAAGCAATGAGTTTGTGACAGTTGATCAGATCAGAATTGTCTTCTCCTTGACCCAACGAGTGAGCACTTCAAAGAGTCCAAACAAAAAGGTTAGTCAACATTTTGAGCTATGACTGTAAGTAAATACTGGGGACATCAGGAGAATCGTGCGTTGGTAAAATTTGTATGTTCATTTATAAGTAGCTCAGGTTTGTAAATGGGCCATTATGTAGGTTCTGCCTTTATAAAAAAACAAATTCATCAGGATATTTTGTTGGTAGGGCAGATGTGACTATCAGACTGGCCAAAAATTGAATGATGTGGTTGTGAGGGTTCCACCCTGGATTATCCTCTTTTGCTGTTGAATTATACTCTCCCGTTATCTGGATTCTTAGCATACTTACTAGATTTCAGAAGTATGCAGCTGACACTCAGCTAATGCTGCTTCTTGAGAGGGGTGACTCAATGTTGGCTCATAATTGTCTCCAAAGCATTGTCTGCCAGATGAGATCATGTTGGATATTAATTGGTAAAAGATTGAGTTAATGTGAGTGGTGTATGGGAGCACCCTTGTTTATACTTTTTTCTTCTGTTAAATAATAAGAAAATCTCAATTAAGGCAACTAACCATAACAATTTGGAATCTGTAAGCTTATGCGTGTGTCATGTCAGAAAATAATAATAATGGTACAATACTTCGGAGTACAGTGAGACCACTTAGTTGTTATTATGTGAAAATACCTGATGAAGAAAAGTGAAAAAGGATCAACTTAAATCTGTAGGTTTACTTTGCTCATAGATAAACATGACAAAGACTCATAATTTTATTCTAAATCTGTAGCAAAACAGACTCCCATTTCTTGTTAATACACATGAAAGATCATCTTTGAGATCTTTGATTCTACCCAGACTGAACTACATCAAAACAATTTATATTGGGCTACTGGCCTGCTAAATCGTTCAAAGCTGCCAAACTAATATTTGAATCTGAAAGAGACACGTTAGTGACAGATTCCTTACCTTAGAATATCCCCAGGCGTCAGGCTGGATCCGGAAAGTTTTTGCGTAGCAGTACCCTTGCGCGTCGGTAGGCGGCGTCGTGCGGCTCCGCGTCCGTCGTCGGTGTCGTGGTCGCCGGGATGACGTCGCGGGCAGTACTTAGACGCCGCCCCTGCGCGCTGACGTCAGTTCTTCTTTTTACACGCCAGTAAGCGCAGATCCGGGAAGAGCAGTTCCCTAGTCAATTTTTGACTAAATTTTTGGTGAATTTTTTACTGTTTCTTTTCGAGTCTTCTCGACTCCTAGGTGTCAGTAGGGATGCCCAGCTTCAAGCCATGCGACGTCTGTGGTCGAATGATGTCGATCACAGACCCGCACTTAGAGTGTCTCTACTGTCTCGGCCGAGACCACGACACGAAGTCGTGCCCTGACTGCCGGAAACTCCACCCGAAGGCTTTGCGAGAGCGGTCTCGAAAGCTCCTCGAGATCCGGCAGTCGGCTCCGCGCCGCACCAAGCCCCGGTCCCGTGAGAGGTCGAGGGGCCGGTCGCGGAGCCCCCGCCGGTCGTCGGAGTCCAAGTCTTCGCGCTCCTCGGATAAGTCGAAGCACAAAAAGTCTAAAAAGCATCATCGCTCTAAGACTTCGCCTCGCCGGTCTCGCGACTCGGCTGAGGCCCCTGTCGGCACCGTCCCCGCGGCCCCGGACGTGCCTGTGGAGCCGCCCCCGCATTACCCATCTTTTCCGGGATCGGGGGCGACTCCGGCCGAAATACAGGAATTCCTGTCGGCCATGGCCCGCCTCTTTGGGCCTCAAGGTCCCTCCGGTGCGCCTTCGGGCCCCGCGGGCCCTGATGGGGTTGCTCCGGCGTCGCCGACGACTCCGGTCCCGGCATCGCCTGTCCCGCCAGCCTTGATCCCGGCCTCGGCTCCGGCCCCGGCCTCGATCCCGGCTCCGGTGGTACCGCAACCCCCATCGACGCCGGTTGACCTAACCACGCCTCCGCCGATGTCCCCGGTGCTGTTCCTGACGCCGTCCGGGGCTCCGGACGGCGTCGTTCCCCGGTTCTCTCCGGCTCCGGACATGGAGCCGGACCGACGTCGCTCGACGCCGGCGCCGATGAGACCTTGGGTCCCAGATGTCCCTCCTCCTCCATATTTTGAACCAGAGGAGGACCAGGAGAGCTGGGAGGGGTCGGAAGACCCTCTCACACAGCAGTGTGAGTATGATCAGGACTGGGCAGAGGAACTTGGGGATGCCAGTGGTCTAGACACTTCCCCTGACACTGGCATGCTGTCTCCTCCCGTGGCTACGGAGGAGGGAGCAAATTTCGCAACGGTGTTGCGTAGAGCAGCTGGAGCCTTGCACCTCCAATTGCCTACTGTGGCTGTCAGGACTAATCTCCTGACGGAAGTGCTTCAGCCGGCAGCTTCCTCATCGGAGACTGTGCTGCCGTTTAATGATGCACTATCTGACGTTCTTTTGGGCACCTGGTCCAAGCCCACCACAGGGGCTCCTGTGGATAGGAACGTGGCCCGACGCCATCGCCCTGCTCCGGGCGACCCCTTGTTTCTCTCTCAACATCCCACCCCCGAGAGCTTGGTTGTCCAAGCCTCTGCCTCCCAAACCGCCTTCCCTACCGCCCCTCTGGATAGGGAATCCAAACGCCTGGACCAATTTGGGAAGAAGGCTTTTTCTTCCTCCAGTGCTGGCTTGCGGTCCGTCAACACCGCTTGCCTTTTGGGCCGATATACCCACTCCCTGTGGGATTCGGTGGCGGCTGTTTTGCCCCAGTGTTCTGAGGAGGTCCAGACACTGCTTACCCGCACCATTGCGGAAGGTAGGGATGCGGCAAAGTACACCATACGTTGTGGCCTTGATACCGCCGACTCGCTTGGCAGATCGCTTGCAACGACGGTGGCGCTGCGTCGCCACGCCTTGCTGAGAACAACTGGTTTCTCGGGTGATGTCCAGAATACACTCATGGACATGCCCTTTGATGGAGTCGGTCTTTTTGGTTCCAAAGCAGACCATGCGCTGGAGCGTTTTAAGGACTCACGGGCTACTGCCAAGTCCCTGGGCCTTTCTGTTGTGCGCCCTCCGCTAACCTCTGCTTTTCGCCCCTTTCGTGGCCACGGAAGGGGCGCCCAGTCACGTCCGCTGCCCAGCCACCGGCCCGCGCAGCAAGCGTCTTCGCGTGGCCGAGGACGTGGATACCGCCGTGGCGGTTCGGGCAACCAGCGTGCGGGTCAGGTCACCACCTCCAACCCGTCCGCGGCCTCCAAGCCCTCCTAGTCTCTCCTTTCAGGTGCACAGCACGCCAGTAGGGGGCAGGGTCCGCCATCACCTTCACCACTGGCGTGCCATCACCTCGGACAGGTGGGTCTTGGACATTGTCCGAAGGGGCTACTCCCGCCCCTTCGAGACCACCCCCCCAGCCATGCCACCTCAATTCCACCGCATGTCAGGGGATCACTTGGTGCTTCTGCAGAAGGAAGTCACGGCCCTCTTGGCCAAGAGGGCCATCGAGCATGTTCCGACCCCAGAAGTAGGACGTGGTTGCTACTCCCACTACTTTCTGGTGCCCAAAAAGGACAAGGAGGACATGCGTCCTATCTTAGACCTCCGGAACGTCAATCGCTTCCTCCGGAAGGAGAAGTTCAAGATGCTCACCCTAGCTCAGGTCTTGACTGCCCTCGACCCTGGAGACTGGTTGGTAGCGTTGGACTTGCAGGACGCTTATTTCCACATCCCCGTCCTGCCGGCCCACCGGCGTTACCTTTGGTTCACGGTAGGCCTCGAGCATTTTCAGTTCACCGTGCTCCCCTTTGGCCTTACAAGTGCCCCTCGAGTGTTCACGAAAGTGATGGCGGTGGTCGCAGCTCATCTGCGCCGGGCAGGGGTTCCAGTCTTCCCCTACCTCGACGACTGGCTGCTGAAGGCGGGCTCGTCCCAGGCAGTCGTCTCCCACCTCCAGACTACGGCCGAACTCCTGCACTCGCTGGGGTTCTCCATCAATGTGCCGAAGTCGCATCTGATTCCTTCTCCACAGCTCCTTTTCATCGGAGCAGTTCTGGACACGACGCAGTTTCGGGCCTATCCTCCCGAACGGCGAGTCCGGGATATTCAGGCTATGATTCCGATCTTTCAGCCTTTATCCTGGGTTTCGGTACGGATGACCCTGAGGCTGCTGGGCCTCAAGGCCTCCTGCATCCTGCTGGTCGATCATGCCAGATGGCATATGCGGGCTCTGCAGTGGGACCTGAAGTTCCAGTGGGCGCAGCACCAGGGCAACCTGTCCGATCACGTCCGGATCTCGGAGGGGCTGCAAAACAGTTGCAGTGGTGGCTCTCGAACCGGCAATGGGTCATGGGCAGATCCCTCTCCCTTCCCCAGCCAGAGCACACAGTTGTGACGGACGCGTCCCTTCTGGGATGGGGCGGTCACATGGGAGAGGCGGAGATCAGAGGCCTCTGGTCTCCGGCGGAGTCCCGGCTCCATATCAACCTTCTGAAGCTCCAGGCGATCCGACTGGCACTCAAGGCATTCCTTCCCTCTGTCAAAGGGAAGGTGGTGCAGGTGTTCACAGACAACACCGCCGCCATGTGGTACTGTAACAAACAAGGCGGGGTGGGGTCGTGGACCCTCTGTCAGGAGGCTCTGCGCCTCTGGACATGGCTGGAACATCAGGGCATGTTCCTGATGGTTCAACACCTGGCAGGTTCCCTGAACGCCAGGGCGGACGAACTCAGCCGCAGGTGCATGATGGATCACGAATGGCGTCTTCACTCTGAAGTGGCGCAAGGTCTCTTTCTGCAGTGGGGAGAGCCTTGGTTAGATCTATTCGCCGCCGAAGAGAACGCGCAATGTCATCAGTTCTGCGCGTTGGAATTTCCAAGGCGGCACTCGCTCGGCGACGCTTTTCGTCGCGAGTGGAGTTGTGGTCTGTTGTACGCCTTTCCGCCTATACCACTTCTACCCAGAGTGTTGAAGAAGATTCGGCGCGACCGGGCCCAAGTCATCCTTGTGGCTCCGGACTGGGCTCGAAGAGTTTGGTATCCCGAGCTACTCAGTATGAGCGTCGATCCCCCGATCCGTCTGCCTCTTCGGGAGGATTTTCTGTCGCAGCAGCAGGGGACGGTCCTCCACCCCAACCTGTCCAGCCTCCACCTGCTTGCGTGGAGAATGAGCGGCTGCAGTTGATTCCTTTCGACTTGCCTCCCGAAGTTTGTGATGTGATTCTGGCAGCCAGGCGTCCCTCCACTAAGGTGGTATACGCCTGCAGGTGGAACAAGTTTGTGGCATGGTGCACAGCAAAGGCTGTGAATCCCCTCTCTGCCCCTCTTTCTGAGGTTCTTCTGTTCCTTCTTTCACTGGCCCAACAGGGTTCTGCCCTGGGTACCATCAAGGGCTATATTTGTGCCATTTCGGCCTTCCTCAGGCTTCCTGATCAGCCCTCCCTTTTCAAGTCCCCTGTTGTTAACAGATTCCTTAAAGGCATTACACACCTCTTCCCTCCTGTTCCGTTTGTGATGCCTCAATGGGACTTGAACTTGGTTCTTACCTTTCTCATGTGCGCTCCCTTTGAGCCTTTACATAACTGTCCTCTTCGTCTTCTGACTCTGAAGACAGCCTTTCTGGTGGCCATCACCTCGCCTCGGCGGGTGAGTGAGCTCCAGGCTCTATCATGCAAACCTCCCTTTCTGTCTGTCCATCCAGACAAGGTTGTTCTTCGGACGCGTCCGTCCTTCTTGCCAAAGGTGGTTACTGCCTTCCACATTGGGCAGACCATCACTTTGCCCACCTTCTTTCCGCCTCCGCATCCTTCCAGAGAGGAAGAGAGGCTCCACCGTCTGGACCCAAAACGTGCGCTTTCCTTTTATATCAACCGCACACAACACTTCCGGGTGGATGACCAGCTCTTTGTTGGCTACGTGGGCGCCAAAAAGGTCGGGCGGTGCACAAGAGAACCATCTCCCGCTGGGTAACCTTGTGTATCAAAGCCTGCTATTCTTTGGCTAAGAAGGAGCCTCCTGTTGGGCTGCGTGCCCATTCCACCAGGGCAACGGCTGCTACCACGGCTTTGGGCTGCGATGTTCCGCTGCAGGATATCTGTCAGGCAGCTACGTGGGCCTCGCTGCACACGTTTACAAAGCATTACTGCCTTGACAGTCAGGTCCGGAGGGACGGCTTCTTTGGCGTTCTGTCCTCCGGGACTTCCTTGTCTGATCTGTGTTCGCAGACCCACCACCGGGGTTGGTATTGCTGGGGTATCTATTCTAAGGTAAGGAATCTGTCACTAACGTGTCTCTTTCAGATGCACAAGTTACTAACTTGTGTAACGATATATCTGTAAGAGACAGTAGTTAGTGACAGATTCCTTACCGCCCCACCCATTCTCCCAGTTCTGCAAACTGATTTCTAGGGTTAAGGACAACCCTTTCAGGGCCCTAGTATTTTTCAGACACCTATGTCAGCTTCTTGCATGGCTCTGCGTTCCTGGCGCGGAAAGTCGTGTACAGAACTGACGTCAGCGCGCAGGGGCGGCGTCTAAGTACTGCCCGCGACGACATCCCGGCGACCACGACGCCGACGACGGACACGGAGCCGCACGACGCCGCCTACCGACGCGCAAGGGTACTGCTACGCAAAAACTTTCCGGATCCAGCCTGACGCCTGGGGATATTCTAAGGTAAGGAATCTGTCACTAACTACTGTCTCTTACAGATATATCGTTACACAAGTTAGTAACTTGTGCACTAAGCACAAGCCTACTATGCCATTAACCCCTTCAGTGCTGAGGCTTATTGATTCCTCCAACCCCCTTGTAGAAAACGTTTTTAATGAACATTTGGAGCAGGTTGTACTTAAAACTTACAATGTTTTCCACAAAAAAGTTCCAGGCCAAATTTGTGTACCCCCCCAAGTGTTAGAGATTAGAGAGGTAGCAGGGGCTTGTGATTTACCATGGAGGGACCCCAGATAGTCAGGAAATTATGGGAACATTGTTTTCCTTAAAAAGTGTTGTGCGAGAAAGTGTGTGTGTGTTTTTTCAAAAGCATCAACAAAAGGTTTGATCTCCTAAGACAGCCTGTTTCACAGCTTTCAGAAACATTGGACATTTTTTTGATGGATACTACTTATCACAGAGTTTTCACTTTATATATATCCCAAGGTGCCAAACTTGTGGTAGTTCTCCAGCACCACTAGATTGTGCCACAACACATTGATGGAAGTGATTACACAGGTGCACTGGCTTAAGTTTCTGTTTTTCCATGCCCTGTTAATGTTGCAGTCAGATTTCCCTGTCCAACTTGGACGACGTGTATGTGGTGCCTACGACATGATCATAATCTCTTGAAATTCAAATTGTTTCTGGCCTGGTCCTCTAAGAAGACCCAAAAATGGTCCCCTTTCTCTCCCTCATTTAAGTCATCTGGTACAGAGTTGCTCTCTAAAGAGTTCTCTCATCATAAAAGCAAGAAACAACATAGGAAAGATATGTTTTTTTCTACCTCATCTAGGAAATGGTCCCTCTCACAAGATTGTTCAGAGTCATCAGCGTATTTCCCTGTTGCTGACATCTTCCTCCGAGCAGGTTCCGCACTTGAAGATGCTTTGCCTGAGATTTCTAGCTCCATCTGCAGGTTTTTATTAGGCCATGTTGGACCTCTTCAAGGATGCCCCTCCTCCCAATAATCCCCTTCCATCTCTTAAGGCTGGGCAGCAACCTTTGGGCACGGTTATTCTGGTCACTCTGGCCCCAGTGCCACCTGACTCTGTGCCTTCATAAATCATAGCCTCAGAACCACGTCTACGGAAGCCACCTCCATCTAAGACATTGACTTGCATGGCATTTCGTCTTTTTCAGCGTTGTCTCCATTGCTGCTCTTGGCGCGACTTTGAGCAGCAGCCCAACCTCTCAAAAGTAGAGGAGGCATTTCCAGGGGCTAGGGAAAAGGTCAAAGCATCCTTCAATGGCCAGCCTCTTGCTGATCCTATGCCAGTAACCCAGAATTTGCCTTCATAGAAGAACTCTAATTCTTTGATTCAGATGCACTTTATATTCAGAATTTTGAGGTTCACCGCTATGAGGAAGATAATTCAGAGACAGATAGCTTCCTCCCCCTTATCACACTTATGCTGGGCTTTACTTATGTCTTTAAATGCCAGTTGGCTTCAGACAGGCACCCTGAGGGGAATATTTCCTATCCTTTATGTTGTCAGAGAACATTTTGCCATTTGCTGTCTTTGTGTTTAAATTACCTGGGGGCGCTAAAATTGTTCCCTACAACCCCTGAGCCCAAACCCAGAATGCTCAAGGAATTCTGTCTGGGGAGGCCCGCAACCTCTTCTGCCCTTCAACCATGGCTAGCTAGAGCTGGTTCTTGCATGGAAAAAGTATTTTTCTGGCCTAGAAACTCTTAGTAGCATCTGGCTTTTGCAGGCTTTGTTGTTCATAGGTATGTTGCCCCGCGCCACAAACCTGCACTGTCCAAACTGTTGTTCTGGTTGGCTCACCCTTCTCTGGAAAACTGGGTGACTCAAGCATCCCTGACATAATTAAACCTGAAAATCTTCCCTACCACCACTCCAAACTGATAGTCCAAACGTCTTGACTCCATGGGCCGGAAAGTATTTGCCTGGGACAGAATAGCCTTCCATACTGACAGTGCCACCTATGGCCACACCTTGTGGGAGATGGTGAAACTGGCTTTTATTTGCCTCCCAGAACATGTGAAGGGTCCATTCTCTGAATTTGTTAGTTACATACTTGATTATTCTAAACAAAGGTTGAAATGTGGACTAGACTTGGTTGACACTAAGGTGCTCTGTTTTGCAACAGCACTGACTGCGCAGGCACTCCTGAATGTGTTTGACAGGATTTTGTGTAGAAATCCAGACTATGTTGATGGATAGTCCATTTGATTGCGAGAACCTGTTTGGTGAAAAAACAGATACCTCTTTCAAGTGCTTTTGGAAGAACCACACATCTGTGCGCTACCTAGAGCTGGCCTGTCAAGCAAAACAGTTTCATTAGCACTTCTACTGCTTTTCAGGAGCCCAAACTTACCGGTACAGACAAACCTCCCCAATAGGTGCAGAATCTGCAGCAGTTCTTCTTGTCCTTTTGTTAGATGGGTGGATCAAAGGGGTTGGCAGCAGCACCAGCTCCCACTTACTGTTCTGCTGGTCATGCTGCCGTAGAGCTCTTCTGATTTGCCCTCCATCCACTATCAGCTTCCCCCTGGAGAAATTTCTCTCTGATTCTGGTGCTTTGAGAGTCCATTCCCATGGACTGCTTCAGCCAAATATCCTCGTGCTATGCCCTCCTCTTTGTAGTCACTCCTGCTGAACATGCCAGGAAGTGTTCTCCAGATGGTCCCATGATCTTGGAGGTGGAAGTCCTGGTCTTGTTGCTGAAAGTAGTTAGTGAAGTGGTGCCCCTGGAGGAGAGGTGTGCAGGATATTATTCCCTCTACATCCTTTTACCTAAGAAGAACAAAGTCCCAGGCCCATTCTGGATTTTTGGTTCCTGGATCTATTTGTTTGCCAAAATAATGTCACAATGCTGTATCTGAATCTCATCTGCTTGGATTGAACATGCCACACCTGGTGTTATCGATTGATCTCAAGGGCACCTATCACATCCCTGTCCTCCAGGCTCACAATCTTTACCTCAACTTCTTAGTGTGGTCCGAGCGGTATCAGTTTGCCCCGAGGTGTGGGGGGTGATGACATCATTCATCAGAAGATTGGGAGTCCATGAATTCCAATATTTAAATGGCTGGCTGGTGAAGGCGAGTTACCCCCAGTTCATTTCAGACAACTTGTCTATATGCTGGGATTCCTTGTGCTGGTGACAGTTCGCTTTGAAATACATTTTTCAAGTGAAATTTTACTTGGTAGGTACATTCTGTGTGAGGGCAGATGCCTTGTGTGACGGGTTTATGGATAGTAACTCTAGCCCAGCATTGACCTATTTACCACGGTTCTAAAAAAAGTCTTCTCTTCGGTGCCATACCTTTCCTACCACTTTGTGGTCTGGGCAAAGCCTTTCACTTGAGTTGGTCAAAGGGCCTACTTTTCCATTCTGTTTGGTCTTCTCAAGGTTGCTGCAGAAAGTGTGCAAGGATTGCACATGACTGATTCTCATTGCCTCAGACTAGGTGAGGAGTATTCAGTGCACCCATTTGTTGGAACTCAATGTAGAGCCTTCTCTTCCTCTCCCAAAGAGGGCATATCTGCTTTCACAACATGATGATTGGGTCCTCCACCCCAGTCTTCCATTTATGGGGATTGAACTGTTTATTTATTTATTGAGATTTATATAGCGCTGGCTAGACCCGGGGGTATCAGAGCACTTTACATAAGGAACAACAGAATAATTTAAACATTTTTCACAGAAATTTCAAAGTAAATGAACAAACATATGAGGCAGAGAAGGAAAGGGGGGACAAGAATATGAGTAAAAGAATAGGTGGGGGAGGGGGGAAGGGAACCTGAGGGGGGAGGGAGTAAAGGCAGTCGAGCAAAAAGAGAAAACGTTCGACTCAAAAGTCAAGGTATCATAGCGATTAACATAAGGTCAAGGTACAGTAATTTAAAGACATAAGTTGCACGGATTTAACAAGGAGTGGAAAAATCATAGGGGGAGAGAAGGTAGAGGGGGACAAAAGTAGTGTTCTGCGAGAGGGTGAGGGGAGAGGAGGGAACGAGGGGGGGGGATGGAGTTAAGGCAGACCAGAAAGAGGGAGAAAAACGTTTGAGAATCGTCAGGGGGAGAACGGAGGAAAGGGGGAAAGGACAGAGGTCGAACAAGATGGTGGGTCCGGGTCCTGGGAATCGACAGTGGCCAGCAACAAAATGGCGGGCTGAGCAAAAGTCAAAAAGTCCATAGATACGAACCAGGGAGCAGGATTTAAGTGCAAAAAAGTCAAAGGGGGGGACGCAGTTCCAAAATCAAAGGCGGGTGGAAGGGAGAAGAGGCGTGCAGGCTCGGGACCACTGGGGCATCGGTGTAGGCAATCCGACGGTTGTGGTTCCCGCACCCCCATACCTGGAAAAGGTCTCTCGAGTCTAAGTCGGGGACGAGGCGGAGCACATCCAGGCAGACGGCCAGCATGGAGAGGCAGCAGCGAGGACTGGCAGACAGCCGATGAAGACAGAGCTGCGCCATGGCTGGCCCCATCATCAGCCATCCGCGGCGACTCGCTCTGAGGAAGGGAGCAGAGAGAGAAAACAGCAGCAGCCGCGGTCCGGCGAATGTCATGCCCCAATGTCCAGCTGGGTAGGTGACGGCCGCGGGAGAACCCGGGCCGGACTCCTCAATAGCCGAACCAAGCGGCTCCACTGGGCATTGGCCAAGTCGTCTCGATGTCCAGGAAGAGTGGAATCACGTCCCAGAGCAATCCAACGCCATCCGGAGCCATCCGAAGGTGCCAGAGCTGCGCCGAGGCTGGACAGTCATCAGGAATCTGCGGCGATTAGCTCCGAGGGAGGCGGCAGAGGCGAAAAGAGAAGCATCAGCGGGATGAGGTAAGCCATGCCCCGATGTCCGGCTGGGTAGGTGACGGCCGCGGGAGAAACCCGGGCCAGACTTCTCTTTAGCCGAACCAAGCGGCTCCACCGGGCATCGGCCAAGTCTTCTCAGTGTCCGCTGTCAGGATACGGGAGAAAATTACGGGGAAAAAGGGGTTTTAAGGCCAGAACGGCAATCACTGACCGGGAGCTCCCGGCCGGAGCTCCTCACCGGGCGGTGCCAATTGCAGCTTTTTCAGTCTTCATTTGGAGGTGGTGGATGTCATTCTTAATGCTCAGAAACTGGCCACCACTTCTGTTTATGCTGAGCACTGGGTGAGTTTGTCTTTTGATGTTGGTTTAGATAGATGTGAGCCTTGCTTGTAGGATGTAGTACTAGTAAGGTTTGAGCGCTCTACAATGAAAGCGTACTTGACTGCAACATTTGCCTTCATGTGCAGACCACCCACCATGGCTCAGTTCTTGAAAGGTTTGCTATAAATGTTCTCTGGGGAGCTCAAATTTGGTTCTGACCTTCCATATGGCGTCTCTGTATTCACAGTTGTTCCCTTGATATTTTGACTCTCAAAATTGCCTTTCTAATGGCAATCTGTTTGGCCTAGAGCATCTGGGTGTTTCAGGCTCTGTTGTTTCTACCCACAGTTTTTGGTATTTCCCCCAGACAAAATGGTGCTTTGTACTCACCCCTATTTTTTTTTTTTTGCCGTATGGGGTATCAGCCTTCAAATGTTCCAGTCTGCCTCCC
This sequence comes from Calotriton arnoldi, assembly GCA_963921515.1. NCBI lineage: Eukaryota > Metazoa > Chordata > Amphibia > Caudata > Salamandridae > Calotriton > Calotriton arnoldi. The sequence continues at coordinate 2,898,284 of CAWUFW010000597.1, read as the reverse complement.
ACTCATTTTTCTTTCCCCTTACTCACTCGTCCAAGGAGGAGGAGCAGTTGCACAGCTTAGACCCTAAGAGGAGGCAGCGTTTTTATCAGGAAAAGCGTGGAAATGCTGGGTGGTAGGAATTGTGTGTATCCTGGCAGATTTTGAACGTTTTCCTCATACAAATGTGAGGAAAATGTGTGATTAGTGAAGTATGATGTTTGCAGGGCGTTGTGGGAGCCACACAATTCAGACCACCCTGGACTCCCCTAGGTGTCTGGGTTTTATTAAATGTCTGGGTTAGGTAAGTTTCTCTGGGTGTTAGACGAGCCTGGGCCGAAATACTGCTGCTACTCCTCTCGCCAGAACATTACCTTTTACCTTATGAATTGATGCGCATCGGTATACAATTAAATATCATTATAAGCTGCAGCTCAGTTATTGGCTCTGGGTTGTTCTGTATTTATGTACTAATGAACATGCTTCATTGCAACCAAAAGGATCTGACGAACTTAACAGTATATTTCTTTTGTAAACTGGCCATCAGAGCAAAGCACTGCAGATGAAAAATGTTGCCAGCTATTTATTTCTATTTTTTCCATTATTTTTTCATTTCAACAACTAGTTTCTTTGGGGAAACTATGAACTAGGTACAAAAGTCACCCCGTGCTGAATTCAAAATTTTCAGAAAACTATAGCTTTCTTGGTCCACCCTTGGGATTCACACCTTTTTTTGCCACAAAATGCAAATAGGTTGAAACTATAAAAAACAATACGAAAATTGGACTACCACTTGCAAGAACTGTAGCAACCATTATGTATTTTTTATAGACCTCCTTGTTTCTGAAAGCTGAGAAGTTAGTGATCCTAGCACTGCAAACCTTTCATTGATTCAGTTTTTAGGACAAAAAAAGTTAAAAACCTCGCACCATTCTGTTTCTCTCCACCTCCCCCCCTAACCCCCCCCCAAACTCATAAATTACTTATTTTGCTTTTTACCTCTGTTCCCTCCAGGGAAACACACAAACCCTTGGTACTTTTATAACGACCAGGATGTGGCGAAAAAGGGATTCAAATTTGATGTGGATACCTTTTGTGGGGGGGGAAAAATATGAAGGCTTGCGTGCAAAGTAACCTAAATATCAAAAAAGGGCTTAGCACTGGGCGTGGCAAGATGGCAGCAGCTAAGGGGTTAAATATTATACATGCATACTCAAACTGTGTATGACCAGAGCTCTGAAGCCCCCAGTAGATTGCATTCTGATGGATACATCTGCCTGTGAATTCCTCACCTTTTGAATATCCCCCTGCGCCAGCATTCCGTGGAAATTTTTCCTAGCTCTCCATGCCGACGAGGTCGTCACGAAGCCATGGCTCCGCACGCGGCCCCGCATGACGTCACCGGAACCATAAGAGGACCACGTCGGCGTGATGACGTCAGTTCCCTTTTTTCCGCGCTGTCGGCGCAAACGGTTTTTTCTGGGACTCTCCATACTTTTGACTGGATACTTTGTTTTTTTAATTGTATCTTTCTTACTTTTGGCATGTCTGCCCCGAGGAAGTCTGGCTTTAAGCCCTGTAAGGAATGCGGGGGACATATGTCTATTACGGACCCGCATGAAGACTGTCTGTGGTGTTTGTCGTCTGACCACGACGTCGAGGGCTGTTCTTCCTGCAGGAAGATGAACCCGAAGGCTCTGAAGGAGCGGGAGGCCAAGCTGTATATGGCCAAGGCAAGAGAAGAAAAAAGGGGTCGGAAAAGGTCAAAGTCCAAGTCTTCGACTTCGCATGACTCCAAGAGAAGGCATAAGAAGAAGAACAGACATACTTCTCGACGCCGTTCAACAAAGGCTGTGGTTTCGAGATCGCCTTCTCCGGCGCCTCGACGTCGAGTTAAGGACTTTATCTCTCCTTCTCCATCGACGTCTCCTCAGGTGACTCCGGTTCATTCCCCGTCATACCAAGGGACTCCGGAGCGTTCTCCGGCGCCGAGAATCTCTCCGGCTTCAGAGGATGTGTCGAATCCGGCTGATACAGAGATGCCTTCGGCTCCTGCGGCTCCGCCTGTGGCTCCAGAGGCTCCGTTTTCAGAGGTGCCTCGTATGGATTTCGAGCCGGACCAACTTCCTCAGTTCCCGGCCCCGGGTTCAGACCCGTCACGCTTTCTGAACGCTATGTATGGCGTTTTCGCCAGGGCCTCATACCCCTCTGGTGCACCTTCGGGTCCCATGGGTCCTATGGCATTTAATTTGGGTGTGCCTCAACAGTACCCACAGGCCCCCTTTGTGCCCTTCATGCCTGTGACGCCGTCCTGGCATTTTCCGGCTCCGAGGATGTCGACGCCGATGGGGGAATCCCCGGCTCCATCTCGGGTAGATTCACGGATTCGAGCGGCGCCGGTTACGGCCATAGATCCTCCTTCGACGCCGCTCCCGGAGTCATCGACGCCGCAGCCGAAGATGCGCTCGAGGAGAGAGGCGCAGAGGTTGTTGGAAGAGGAGCAGTACCAGGTGGAAGAGAGGGAGGAAGGAGAACTGTATGATACAGAGGATGTGTTTGAGGACTTGTGTGAGGCAAGTGGACTTGATGTTTCTCCTGAGTGGGACTTTGTTTCTCAGAAGGCTTCCCCCTCGAAAGAGGTTGTTCCGTACCATTCTGTGATCAGGAAGGCTGCGGAACTTTTAGATTTGCAACTTCCTACGGCAGAGTATAAGCCTAATCTTCTAACAGAGGTACTCCACTCTCCATCCTCGGTGGTTGAACCACTCATACCCTTTAATGATGCTCTAACTGAGCCGATACTTGAGGTTTGGCGCAACCCTCTTTCTGCACCTGCGGTTTCTAGGCCAGTGTCCAGAAGGTACAAGCCTGCTCCTGGAGATCCAGTTATTCTTTCCTCTCACCCCTCTCCTGAGAGCTTGGTGGTACAGGCTTCGTGCTCGAAGCAGTCTACAGGGGCTTTTCCGCAAGCTCCCGCCGACAGGGATTCCAAGAAAATGGTGTGTTTTGCATTTCGCCCTAAGTGGGAAGGGTATGCCCAGACGTGGGTCCCGTGCTCACTACGCCACTGGAGTCAAGCTATCCTGGCTGATGAAGGCTGATAGCCTGAAACCGGTCCTAGGATGCTTGATTCCGGTCCAGGGAAGACATGGCTTGGCAGTTCGGTCTGGACTGTTCCCATGAGGCACAGGGTCAAGACTGATTTGCATATGGCTATGTCTGAACTGGGGTGGCGTGGTGAAGCAAAATAACGATGGATTAAACCCAGATCTGTGACTGGGGGTGAATGTTTGCCAATGTGCAGCATTCCGTCCATCATCTTGTGTGTTTTGCATTCCAAGAAAATGGAACAGTCTGCGAAGAAGATTTTTTCTTCAGCTAGCATGGCACTGAAATCTACCAATGCAACTTGTCTCTTGGGTAGATATGTTCATGCCTTAATGGACTCTGCTAAACAGCTTCTTCCAAAGTTGTCGGAGGAAGATCGGGGAAATCTGAGTGAGGTGTTAGCGGACTCTCAAGCTGCAGCTCGCCTGGTCATCCAGTCTGGCTTGGACACGACGGACTCTGTGGCCAGAGTGATGGGGTCGTCCATTGCAACAAGGAGACATGCTTGGTTGAGGTCTTCTGGGTTCTCTCCCGATGTGCAGGCTGCCCTTCTCAATTTGCCTTTTGATGGGTCTAGGCTTTTCGGAGAAAAGGCTGATTCCGCTTTGCAAAAATTTAAGGACAGTAAGGCCACGGCTAAATCTTTGGGTCTGCAAGCGCAATCGAGAGGTTATGGTTTTAAGAGATACAGAGGCTTCGGGAGGTCTTCCTTTCGGAACTACAGACAGCCTCAGCAGCAGCAGCAACAACAAAACCCTTTGTATAGGTCCTATAGGGGTAAGGGCAGAGGTCGCCAACGTGGAGCCAGTCGCCATTTCTCCTCCTCCTCTACCTCCCCAGCCCCCTCTGGGAATGCGGGGAAGCAGCCCTAGATCCGCCATCCCGGATCATGTAGGTCCTGTGGGAGGCCGGCTTACTCATTTTCTACGAGATTGGAAATTGATCACTTCGGACCTTTGGGTTCTAGATCTCGTAGAGAATGGGTACGCCCTTCCCTTCAGGGAATTCCCTCCTCCTTACCCTCCTTGCCAGGGGTTTTGCACGGAGGATCATTTTCTTCTCCTTCAAAAGGAAGTTATTGCCCTGTTGCAGAAAGGTGCGATAGAGTTGGTTCCAGAGCAGGAAAGGGGTCAGGGATGCTACTCCCGGTATTTCTTGATCCCCAAAAAGGACGGCAGGTTACGTCCGATCCTGGACCTCAGAATCTTGAATTTTTACCTGAGGCAGGAGAAATTCAAGATGCTAACCCTTGCTCAGGTTCTTCTGGCGCTGCAGCAAGAGGACTGGATGGTGTCGATCGACTTGCAGGATGCGTATTTTCACATTCCCATCCTGAAGTCGCACAGGAAGTATCTCCGTTTCACGGTTGGGTCGCAGCACTACCAGTTTGCGGTCCTCCCGTTTGGTCTTACTACTGCACCTCGAGTCTTCACAAAGGTGATGGCGGTGGTGGCAGCTCATCTCAGGAGGTCGGGGATTCCTGTTTTCCCCTACCTGGACGACTGGCTGCTCAAAGCAGAGTCGCCGGGGATGGTGCTTCATCATCTGCGGGTAACATCTCAACTTTTGTTCGACTTGGGTTTTTCAATCAATGTGCCCAAATCTCACCTGGTGCCCTCTCAGCGCAACCTGTTCATAGGAGCGGTACTGGACACTACTGTGTGTCGAGCATTTCCTCCTCCACAAAGAATTCTCGACATTCAGGAGATGATCCCTCTATTCCACAATGGAGCGGTTGTTCCAGTTCTGAAGGTCCTACGCCTGCTCGGTCTGTTCGCCTCCTGCATTCTGTTGGTCAACCATGCATGCTGGCACATGAGGGCGCTCCAGTGGTGTCTCCGCAGGCAGTGGTATCAGCACAACGGAGATCTCAGGGAGTCTGTCAGGATCTCCAGAGAAACTGCGGCGGATCTGTCTTGGTGGAGCGTGGAGGGCAATCTGTCTCAGGGAAAGCCCTTTCATCTTCCTCCATCGGTGGCCACAGTGATAACGGATGCCTCTACCCTAGGGTGGGGGGCACATCTGGGGGATCTGGAGATCAAGGGTCTTTGGTCTCCAGAGGAAAGGTTGTCTCATATCAATCTTCTGGAATTGCGGGCAATACGTTTGGCGCTCAAGGCCTTTCTCCCTTCCCTTCGCGGTCAGTCTGTTCAAGTCCTGACGGACAACACTGCCGCGATGTGGTATGTCAACAAGCAGGGAGGAGTGGGGTCGTTCCGTCTCTGCAGAGAGGCTTTGCGACTTTGGTCCTGGGCTCAGGACCATCGGATTTGCGTGGTGGCAAATCATCTGGCCAGGGTACTGAACGTGCGTGCGGACAGTCTCAGTCGGCAGTTCTCCGCCGACCACGAGTGGAGGCTTCATCCGGAGGTAGTTCAGCACATCTTTCAGACGTGGGGGACTCCTCGGGTGGACCTCTTTGCTACTCTCGAACGCGCACTGCCCGTTATTCTGCAGTCTCCAGTTTCCGTTGCAGGGGGCGTTGGGGGACGCGTTTCAGTTGAGTTGGAGCTCGCGACTCCTTTATGCGTTTCCTCCTATACCCTTGATTCCTCGGGTTCTGAGGAAGATTCGCCAAGACCGGGCCCAAGTCATATTGATCGCCCCGGATTGGCCAAGAAGGGTGTGGTACACAGATCTTCTTCACCTCTCGTCGCACCCTCCGCTCCGTCTCCCTCTCAGGGTAGACCTCCTCTCGCAGTCGGAGGGGCAGGTTCTTCACCCCCACCTCCAGAGCCTGCACCTTCATGCCTGGAGATTGAACGGGGCAACCTGAATTCATTTTCTCTCCCTCCTGATGTGGTGGATGTTATATTATCGGCCAGGCGACACTCCACCAAGTCCATCTACTCCTACAGGTGGTCAAAATTTGCTAAGTGGTGCGGAGAGAAGTCTATTGATCCCTTGAAAGCTCATCTTTCTGATGTTCTTTGTTTTTCGCTTCATTTGGCCCAGCAGGGTTCTGCTGTGGCCACTGTTAAAGGATACTTGTCGGCTTTATCGGCATTTCTCTGTCTGCCTGATCAGCCGTTCAAAGCCCCCGTTTTTGACCATACATGCTGAACGGATGGTACTCAGGACCAGGGCTGCTTTTCTGCCTAAGGTTGTAACTCCCTTCAATCTAGGGCAGTCCATTACCCTTCCTACTTTCTATCCTCCCCCTCACCCTTCCAAGGAGGAGGAAAGGCTGCACCGTTTGGACCCTAAGAGGGCGATTAGTTTCTATCTTGATAGAACAAAGGACTTCCGTCAGGATGATCAGCTCTTTGTGGGCTATGTTGGACTTATGAAGGGCAAGGCAGTGCACAAGCGCACTTTATCCAGGTGGATCATCTTGTGCATCAAGATCTGCTACGCTCTGGCTGGTAAGGAGCCTCCTGTAGGCATTAGAGCTCATTCTACCAGGGCTAAATCGTCTGCTTTGCCCAGGGGTGTTCCTGTGTTGGACATCTGTAAGGCGGCAACTTGGGCCTCCCTCCACACTTTCGCGAAGCATTACTGCTTGGACTCTGAAGTGAGGAGGGATGGCCATTTTGCGCGCTCTGTTTTGCAGGACTTTTTGGTATAAAGGGATGGACACCCTCCTCCGGGAGCGGGACTGCTGTGGGATTCTATTCAAAAGGTGAGGAATCCACAGGCAGATTATCCATCAGAAGAACAAGTTACTTACCTTCGGTAACGCTTTTTCTGGTGGATACAGTATCTGCCTGTGGATTCCTTACTGACCCACCCGCCTCCCCGTTGTCCATCCTTTTATATTTTTAAAAGAGGTTTTCGTTAATATGTTATCTCATATTGTCTTTGGGTATTGCCTCTATTTGCCTTTGTGTAGGCTTGTAGGAAATGCTTATTTTCTTTTGCTTTCCTTTGTTCACTTTGAACTGTGTGATTTGTGTGAATACTGTGTACTATGTATGCATTGTCTTGTGGTCGGTCCGCCCGTTTGCCTCGGTGGCACGGAAAAATTGGGTGGAACTGACGTCATCACGCCGACGTGGTCCTCTTATGGTTCCGGTGACGTCATGCGGGGCCGCGTGCGGAGCCATGGCTTCGTGACGACCTCGTCGGCGTGGAGAGCTAGGAAATATTTCAGCGGAATGCTGGCGCAGGGGGATATTCAAAAGGTGAGGAATCCACAGGCAGATACTGTATCCACCAGAAAAAGCGTTACCGAAGGTAAGTAACTTGTTCTTTAGGTGCTGTAGCTACCACCCAAATAGATTGATTTATCAGGGTATATGGAAACACATTCCAGGATTTTGCAATTGATGAATGGTCATCTCTCTGTGTTTCATCAGTCCTGTGGCCAGTAGTATTTTGAATTATATTTTCGTTTGTTTTAGATTCATCGAAGTAAAAACAAATGGAAGTTTTACTTGAAAGATGGTGTAATGAGCTTTGGTGGAAAGGATTATGTCTTCTCCAAAGCTATTGGGGAAGCTGAATGGTAAACGGTATCTGGCATGTACAAGTTGTGATCTTTACGTTTTGCGTATTTATCTTTTTTGAGATGCATGTCTACCAGGTAATTATTTTGTCATTTAACAATCACAAGTAGAGCGAGGCCTTCATTTCTTGTGTACTATGACATGTATAAAAGAGTAATATATAAAGTTTTTCCGACAGTTAACTAAATCGGACCAGCATATCTAGCTCATGATAGTTGTTTTTCTATGTGGAATTAAATAATTGTATGTTTGCTGGGGGTTTTTTTTGTGTCCCCGGTTATAAACATAGTTATGCATTTCTTTGAAATGTATAGCATACTCTTTTGACAAAATGTGGTCCATTTATTTTCAGAGCTAAATGTTACTACTGACTTGAATTGATTTTCAAAGCGCTGGCAACTTTTATGTGTTAAAGTTAAATTAATGCAGAAAGAGCATAAATCAAAAAAACTGAATGGCAGTTTGCATTGCACTAATTAGAGCAACCCATTTAATCTATGTAAAACATATTGTTAGCATGTTTGGGGCGCATATTTTGAGTTTTACTTCCATGGGCGAAGTATTAATTGATGTTCGCAGGTAAAATGTCGATGCATATACATGTGTATGGACGATGATGTATTTGTACTTTCTAAAGCTCGTGAGGAACAAATCACGAGTTTAAAACGTGATCCACCCTCCTATGACAAAACAGATGGATGATGCAAAAGTGGTATTCAAATGTATAATTGAGCACTGTTACAGTGGCTTCTGTAGTAACATATGTATGTGGCCAGTAATTCACTTTAGTGTCTCCAGTTAGCTCTTATGACAAATGATAGTACATGTTATTGTCCGTGTTCTGTTTCCTTGCTTCCAATAAGCAAATCGTTTCTGTTAACAAATGTGCCCTGGTCATTATATTGTACTTTGCAGAAATTCGATGCAAAGTAGGTCAACTTAGCTCTGTTGACGTAGTTCTCTTAGCAGAGAGTTTTTTTCTTATGCATCATGGTGTTTGACCAACGTTTATAGCACCTTTTAATTTATTAGCGCATTAAAAAAATGTATTTGTTCTCTGTCATCAGTCCGCAATGTGTCTACCATGTACAGCAATTACGAAGTTAAAGTGCAACCAAAACACTAGGCGTTGTCTGAAAATACTAGATATTGCATTACCACATGATTAATTACAACGATCCTTCTGTATTGGGAATTGTGGTTTTTGAAACCAGCAGTGATGGGTGAACTGGGAAATGTACAGCTTCTGATGTTAGAACACAAAGCGAGGCCAGAGAGAGGAAGGGCTATCTAAACCTAGGAAAACACCTGCAAAACATTAAGGGCCGATTAATAGTTTGGCAGACTGAGTACAGTCCATCAGAGTGGCAGATGACATTACCTTCAATACCTTGTCTTACTACTGTCTACCAGATTTAGAGATGACCTCTAGCCCACCGGGCATCTCTGTACGTTGAAAGGAAACGCCATCACGACAGTTCCTTTCAAGATACAAAAATGTTTGGTAGAAAGCTGCTGTCAGTTTGTGACTGTCATCAACCTATTTTATAATATTTTTTGTTTTTGAAAAACAAACTCGCAAAGTGGGCGTTTTTTTCTTTTTTTTTTTTGTTCGAAAATAAAAAACAACTAATGGCCTCACAGCCTAGGAGTTTTCTCCCATGGTATGGGGGTCATTTTTTAGGTCTCGCCTCGCGATGCAGTGCAAAGCGCTGCTCGCTATGCGAGATCTATTGTTGCCGACTTTTGGTCGGAAGCGGGACAGGACATGTGCACGCGCACAAAGGACTGCAGTTGTGCACGCGTACGGCGGCGTTAGCACAACTCCAAGGACATGAGATGTGCACCGTACAGGTCGCGGCGTTTAAGCAGAATGCGCGCATGTCCCGCTTTCGCTTTCTCTCCCGTCCTTTCTGTTGCCGTCATGTGTTGACGTCCAGTTCTCGCCCTCCTCCCGATGTCCGCGTTCCTTCTAAGCGCGTCTGGGGCAGACACATGCTGCACACAGGGTGCATTCACTCTACCCCCTTGCACCCGGCACGTAATGCACTGCACTTACAACAGCGCGTGTGCATACTCACCTCCTCCAGCGCCCCTTAGCACTGTATTCCCAGTAGGCGCTTTACAGCACTGCGCGCTCTATCGCACTTTGCTCCAGCGGCACTACCCGTACTGCACCCCCACTGTCACGAGACCATGGACGGACTCACCTAGGGAGTCAGCCAGCACGCAGTGCAGAGGCAGCACGCCCAGCACCAAGCAGGAGCCCCGGCCGGCTTCCTGGCTACCCCGGAGCAGAAGCATGTTCCTCAAGCGTCGGTCCCTTCCTCCTCTCCCAGGCTCCTCCAGTGCTAACTTTCAGCCGGCCCTCCGCTCCTGCTCCCGTCAGTGTCCACCCTTGCCCGCTGCTGCCTCCTTCCAAGTGAGACTGACGGGCGGCCGAGGTGCCAGTCCCGCCTCGCACCCGGGTGCTGCGGGAGTTCCTCTCTGGGCTCCCAGTTTGCTGTCACCCAGGAGTAGCGCAGACTTCCAGCACTTTCTGTGGCTCCTCCTATCGCACTGTGGGCGGGAAACAGAAACACGGAGGCCGGCTCTTTTCATGGCGCACGCTCCTCGCAGGGGCTTTCGCGGCCTTGTCGCGCGCGCACCACTCGCGGGCTTGTGTGTGCACCACTAGCGGGATGCTGCTTTCTGATGGCGCCCGCTCCTCACAGGCATCTCGCGGGCCAGGAGATGTGCACACCCGGACAGGAGATGTGCACGCGTACGGCGTCTAGTGCCAAGAGACAAGCGTGCAAGCCACAGCAACAGAGATAGCTCACGGGCACACATACCTGCGGCAGGACTGTGGCCACGCTGGGACATCCGGCGGTGAGTTTGTTTCAATTTTCTTAATTGTTTTTTTTTTGCGGAGCATGTGCGCAGTGCGCATCCCCACCCGGCTACCATGGCTTAAAGTCGGGGTTGCGTCCACATCCACATCCTGTGATTCTGGGCAAATCACTTAATCTCCCCGTCCCTGAATGTGTAATGTAAATACGGTGCTCATGTAAAGCGCTCCAATACCTTCGGGTCAAGTTCGCGCTATATAAATATGCAATTAAAAAAATAAAAATACGTGGTTTTCTGGTGCCAGCAATCGGTTTGTTGAAAGAGGTGTGCAGGTGTTACGATACTTTGAGAGAAAAGTAGTGTGCTTTTACGAGGCATATTGCACAGTAATGGGCATTCGCAGCATTGCCTGAGTATTTTTTATGCAACACGTTGGTGGAAAGGAAAGTGGCAGTCATTATATACAAAAGGCGGAACAGTGCCCGAATTATGGCTTTGATTCTCTGAAAGAATAATACATCTGAACAATCGTTCTGTCAGGGTAAAAGGCACAAGCCCACAACAGTACCACATCAGTTTCCTGCACTTAAGAAGTGGCCAAAAGGGTTAATGTAGGGCACTCGCCTAATGTTATGTGCCCCCCCACCCCCCCCTAAAAATAATGTTTGGAACAGGGAGTACACACAATATGTTCTGTTTAGGCAGCGCGTAGAATAATTAAAAGGACGTCTTCAAATCGGGATGAAGATAACTTTGGTTGAGCATTAGAGTTTTTTTTTTTTTTTAAGAGGTCAGTATGGCCAAACAAAATGAAATTCGGATCGGATGGCTGTGACAATCCAATGAGATTTTCAACATGGTAAATATATTTTTTTATATTACAAGGAAACGATCTTAGAAAAGGCCTATTTCTCCTCACGTTTACTAAAGCATAGCATGAGTACATCAACACGAAGCTCTCTTTAGGGAGCTAAGTATCTTTTTTTTAATTGAAAACGGCACAGTTGGCACTGCTCCGGACTAGAACTTTCTTGCTGCTTGCTAAAAGACTGCCCTGCGCCGTAGTCAAAGATATAAAGGGATTAATGTGACTTCCGGACACCATCTAGCGTTCTTTGATTGTTTCTGGAGCTTTAGAGAGCGCTCATTTGTGACCTTTAGGGACACTTTATGGCACTAAGCTGCCGCAGGAGAGGTACGGGTTGTGGTTAAGTGCCAGTGTTTAGGGACATGCTGGGCTGCCAGCTTGAAGTGCTATAAAGAAATAAGCCATTTTCTAGCTGTGTGAAACTCCTCCCAGGCATGTGCTAGTCCATGTTTCTTTGCTCCTTCCCAGTCAGCTCACTGCAGCTTCCCATGGCAGGCGAGAGGGGTGCCGGGGTTGGTGCCAACCAGTAATCACTTGCTTTCTCAATCTTAGCTCTCAAACATCGTACTACCTTTAAAGCACAGGTTCTGCAGACAGGTGTGTGAAGCAAACTTTTCACAAGGTTGCCCCGAATAATTACATATTTCGGTAATTGGTTAGCTGTTGGTGTGAAATTCACAACAGTCTTTTAAATGTTTCACACTTTTGGCTTCTATGAACTGTTACCTTCCTGTTCCTCCTCACGCTATGCACTGGTCCACCTCTACCACCCCCACTCCCCCCAGGTGCTCTTCCCACTCGCCCCTCTCTCTCGTACCATATCTTACACCTTCTCTCGCTCTCTCACACACACTTTCCACCTCTCTCATGTGGTTCACTTCAGGTCTTCGAGCACAGCTTCTTTCCTGTGCCTTTTCAAGGTTTACCTCCTTCAAACCCGCCCTCTCCTCCTCTTCTTGTGGTGTCTACTGCATTCACAGGCGCTCCCTCTTTATGCGTCTGTGGCCTGCTCTCCACCTCTTTATTTCTTTCTTACACTATTTCTGCGTCTCCATCTGCAGTTCATTCACCACTTCATGCGCAAACTACCTATCCCTCTCTATCTTCCTTTCTAACTATTCTGTGCAGCTCTCACCCCTATCTATTCACCATGCCACATAATTCCACTACACAAATCCAATACTCACAACACAATTCCATCACACTTAATTCCACAACTAACAATTCAAATCCAACACACATAATTCCACTCCACTCCAAACCAAAACACATAGGTGTAAGTCATTGTCATTTACAACGCCAATAGCTCAAACTTTCATAAATGCGAGACCTATTGCATTGCAAATGCTTGTTATTTCTGTTGCCTTTCTCATAGTGAAGGCAGAAACAAAAAGACATCAAACCGTCCACCCAAAATAAGGCAAGCGGGTATAATGCCCTTCCTCCAATGGCCCCCTACTCCATTATGTGATTGGAGGAATCTTTCCATTGACGGGCCTCTGTTGACAGAAAGCTTGTAGCCCGCCCAAATCTTAATTAGGCGGGTGGAGGAGAGTTTGGCTGACTGGGTACTCCATAGCATTTGCGACGGAGTACCCTGTATGCCAAACTCTATATTGTCCCTTAGGGCGGGTATGTTGCAGCCACAGCACAGGTTGTATGATGCACAATCCCACATAATCTATTTTAGAGTGGGTTGTAACCGTAGACTGACATTTGTAAGAATTTTACAGTCCCTGTTGATATTCTTTTCTTAATGCTCAGCAGAGTTAACGACATATGGGTGACAGCTATGGATTCATCTTCTCCCTCCACTTTCCTAAAATATTGTTTGGTATTTGCTACCTAGTACTGGACGTTGTAGCTGGGTGATTAGAAATTTTCTTCCACCACTCAAAATGCTCCACATAATAGACGTGGAAGTCTAATAATATCTAAGTGCTGGTACTACAGTAGCGAAGGGACTGTTTTTCCAAAAATTGCTTCTAAAAACAAGCATTGCCTTTGTAGTTTAAATCTTAATCCTAGGACAATGAAGCTCTGTAAAAAAAAATTATATCTATATATATACACACACACAAGAAACCATCATATACATATAACACTCAAAAGAGTACCTTGCCATAGTATAATATAACATAGGAAACATAGTACAATACAACCTAGGAAGCTGAAAGAGAGCAATGGAATAGAACAGCAGCCAATAGTATATTCATATTAAAAATAAAACACATTTGACTCAGAATCATTTGCCTCGAGTGGTCTTGATGGCCATCACTAATCATCAACTGTTGGCTTTGACACTGCTGTCTTAATCTATGATTTTTATACAAATATATACAGACTAACATCCTCAATTTCTTAATAAACTAAACATTTCTTTATATTCACTATTGCCTATGTAATTATGGTTCTTGTCACTGTTTTGCTACATATATTCTCTACTAGGTTGACGTACTTTAAAAACCATTAGTATACCTATTAACATGTTTCTGTGAGTGCACTAACCACCGGGGTAGGCTGAAGGGAACTTCCCAGCAGCCCGCAGACTCTTTGAAGGTCTGATTGTCAGCCCCCTTATGCTTCTTTGTTCCAGTAAGATATGATGGGATCATGGGCGCTGGCCCGTTTTCTCTCTTTTCTACAGCTAGTACGTATACCTTTGCAATCAGAGGGCCAAGAGAAATATAGCAGGCGTAACTAAAATCTTGGCAAATATCACAGCATTCCCCAGGTGTGCTTTGCTACACCTAATTGCACTCTGGAATATTTGACTTCTGAGTTGGTCTGACTGTAATGCTGTTAATTTCTTAATACCTATTTGACTGCTCATTCCATCTAGAACTGAGCTTGAAGTAAACTTAATTCTATGGGGCAGCTTCTAAAATTTGTCAGTGCTGTGTCACTGCTTTCTACTGACATCGACTTCTTCTATCCCTCTGGACCATCCTGTTTCCCAGGTGATCTCTACTGTACAACTTATTTCTTCTAAATGTATCAGATCGAGTCCTAATAACAAGAGCAACATCCATTACTTTCCTGACCTTCAAGGGGAAACACTTCACACTGTTTTGATGTGATCAGGCCACTTCATTATAGACCTAAATCTCTTCTTTCTGCACTTTACAGCTGGCAGGGAGAATCATCTTAAAAAGGCTGACCTACCATATTGAAACCACAAGTGTTATGGATACTCGGCAAGCTAGCTTCAGACGGTCCAGGGGCACTAAATTAGTCTTTATAGCTGTCCAGAGTGATGTGAGGGTCCACGCATGGTTCTGGGGATGCTGCTGCACTATTAGACCTGTCCAGAGCATTTGATACATTTGGCCTTCGCTGGTATCAAGAGTAGGGCTCCCCTGTAGATTGTTAATGTCTTCCAATCGGTATCAGTTTTTCCTCCTTTAACCCTTTCTTCACCAAACCCTGCTCTATCACCTTTGCTGCCTCACCAAAGAATGAATCTCTCACTCCCAACATGATTTTACGTTTGTGCATAGTCCCACTCAAGCCTTTTCCATTCATTTGAAGATAATGTTAAAATTCTTCCCTACTTGAGTCTGCAATGGCTCGTGCTGCATATATTTGTTTGTCGTCCATTCCTGGATAAATGACAACTTTTAGAAATTAAGGGCATCGTTACGATGCCGGACGGTCGTACGTACGCCCGCCATCACAGCGGTTTGAGGACCGCCTGACAAGCAGGCGGCGGTCCTACCGCCTAATTAAGATTTGACCGCCGAGCTGGCAGTCTGCAAAGTGCCCTTTTACACTGCGGCGTGTGTTGCGGCCCATAAAAAGGACTGCAGCACAAGCTGCAGTGTAAACGGGCACTTTGTGAACATCCACTCACCGTGTGCCAAGCACCAGTGTGCCAGGCACCATGTGGTGCTTGGCACACGGTGCATGGATGTGTGGGGGTGGCACCACATGTGCCCCTAGGGCCACTTTACAGTGGCCCACGGGGGACGGGGACCATGCTTTGGGCTCCCAAAACCCCTTTCTGGCTGCCTTTTGATGGCGGTCGGACCGCCATGAAAAGTAGTCGGCAAGGGACATCGTAATCCCAACAGCGGTGCCTGCGCAGGCACCGCCTCCATGGTAGGGACACGATTCCGACTGCCGCCCCAAAGGGATCTTGGATCCTGTCGAAGGTGGCGGTGTTTTTCCCACCTCTGCAGTCCGACTGCCTGCATTGAAATGTGGCGGTCAGGCGGATGGCCAGTTGGGAGGCCGTCGGTAACGGTCTTGCCAACATTGTAATGTGGCCCTAAGTGTTGAAAAAAACATAAATCGTGGTGGTAGGTGATGGTAAGACTATATAGGACTCTTTAGACTGGCCAGCATAATTTGGCAAACCTTTTACTTCTATTGCTGTGGAAAAAGAACATAAGAGTCAAATTGGTCCTCACTCCTTTTGAAGTTTATTATTTTAAAAAAGAAAAAATTTGTTGCTTGAGTTCGAAATTATTTAAAGAACAGAAGACAAGAGGCGTTTGGCAAAACAGGAACAGTGTGTTTAATTAAACATTACGGCTGAGAGAACAGTTACAGGCACAAGGTCTGAGGAGGTCTCAATTTACAATCAGTATATGACCTTCTTTTATACAAAACGCAACAGGTTATAAAAGTTTCTGGCATACCATATATGGTGAGGAATGTTGGTTGCTGCCTTTGGAGCCATAATTGAATGGTCTAATGGTTACTACAAATGTGTCTCGACCTCGCGTGGACACAGTGTGGCCAGTGGATAACGTGTCCAGATGTCTGGCAGGGTGAGCGCGTAATCACTATGTGTGTTAGGTCCTCATTGGCTATGTGTTCCTAACTCATGTGGTATCTAACTTTTAATGGTGTTTTTAGGAGCTCGCGTACCCCCTCCGGCCATGTGTGCTTTATTAGGGCAATATCCCCTGACCATTGTATTGTTGCTGCGCCTACCTGAGGGATTGTTCAAGAGTTTCTTGCCTGAATGTTTGCCTGCCTACGCACTCTCACACCTGTGACCTATAATCAGTAATCCCGGGCCTATGTCTCAGGGCCTACTGACTACATATTTGTGAGTCGAGGTTGATGCGAGTTCAGAATGGACAGTTCTATTAATAAGGACGAGATTTCATTTTTATCAATGAATGCATCGATTTCCATATTAACATCCCCCCCCCCCTCTCTAGTTGATTTTTCAACTACACTGTCTAACTCATGCATTTTGACAGTTACTTTATTTGGGGCCTATTGCTCCTTATGCTCGCTTTTGACTAAAACCACCTTCCTAGTTACTTGCAGTCTTCCCAGTTTGAAGACTGCGTTTTTACAGCAGGTGATCCCCAATTGTATAACCCCGTATACCAATAGCAACATAATGATAACTGCAAACAGTGATTTACATTAACCGGATATCCATTGTGGGGCCAGGACAACCAATTCGTAAACCACAACTGCTCCGGGTCACCTCCCTCTTCTTTCTTTGTAGATTATGCAGAGCTTGAATTGCAAGCGTAAGTGTTCCAATGTCCATGTCATTCCCTGAGATGAACATGCAGTAGGCCGCTCCGATCTTGACACAGACCCTTCCCTCCATTGCGGTCCTTAAGTCTAGCACATAACGATGCTCCATTACCATGAGTCGGATTGCTCGCATTTCTTTCTTGATAGAATTGAGGCCAAGCTCAGTGCGGTTTATCATTTGGAGCATCTCCGACCGGGTGATTTGTAACCAGCGGGCATTAGCTTTTGTCTGCAGGGTGAAGATGGGTATCGACCCACCACCCCCCCCCCCCTGCCCCAGCTGTGCTTTTATGAACAGTCTAAATTCTTTTGTAATGTCTCTGAACAGTGCCCAACCAAAATAGTCTGCAGCTCTCCTTTCACGAGCTTGGTGCAGCAAGGTTGTTTTTTTCCTTAACGGGTGCGGATCCAATAGCTCTTCTCCAGAAATGACCATAGGGTCGGGTGTGCATGGTGATCAGGGAACACAGTCCCCTCCATCCTGGAACAAGCTGAGTGTAGGCATGCTCGGCGCATTGCCAGTAGTAATCCATCAAGGTGGAGGTGCCCCATTACATATCCGGAATATATAATGTCACTCTGCAGTTAGCATTCGCGACTATCGGAAGTGTTCCTTTTCTTGTGAAACATAAGGATTACAGTTGAAGTTTCCGCACAATCACGGGTTGTCCTTTTTCTTCTAACCAAGTGTATCCACCCACCTTGGCGTCCCAAATTTCCTGACATGGGGTAGTCATACTTTCATTAAACCCTCCCCCATGCTACCCATTCCCCTTTTTTCCCCCCAATATAGATGGCCGTATGTAGGAATTCCATGTCTGGAGACCACTTGTTGTTTAAGAAGACCGTCCCGGTTATACTAAGAGCCACTCTCGGTCCACAGATGGATGCTGGAGCAGACATGTTTGTGCACTGAGTTGAGGGTTTTGCTACCTCCGAAAATCTCTTTCCCGGGAAGTCTCAGGCCATGTGAAATCTTGCTCTATGGAACCCTTCCCACGCATCCTGTCCAGCTCGGTTTAGATATCAGTGGGTTCAGTGACGATGTATAGCGCTGTTGGGTTGGTGTCATATCGAATTATGTGTACAACTACCTTGTGTGGGTCTATCTTGTTGGGTTGGATCTTGGCTCTTATTCTGCATAGGTAGAGATAAACAAGGCATTTTGCTTTCTCGGGAGCTACTTCTTGGGACAAGTAAAGACTACATGCACCTACAGCATGTGGGATCAATAAGCAGACATAACTTGACCTGGCTGATGCTTGGGAGTCAACAATGGTCATGTGTTGGTACCATGTGTTATGCAAAAGGGTGCTGTGCAGTGCATGTGGAATGCTGGTGTTCTGTTTGTTGTAATTGTAGGTAACATATGAGAGGTCCCTACGCAGGCGCGGTAGTTCCCGTTCAGTGAATCTCTTTTGCCTCTGCAGTTCCTCGGTAGTACTCAAGTGTGGGACTATCCATAGTAGGAAGATCATACATAACCATATAAATATACATAACTTTTGTTGCATCACTGCAGTTCTAGGTATGGATCTCCTGGGAGTTGTCTGTGCTTCTCCGGTGGCTGTGTTCCTTCTGACCAGTTTAAAAAAGTTAGCAGTTTTAAGTTCTTGGAGGCTACGTCATGGAAGGGTTCAACTGCATATCAAAGAGGTGGACCCACTCACTTTTTCCCCGCCACCTTGAGGGCCATGGGTGTTGAAAAGACCACTCGGTAGGACCCCTCGAACTTAGCCTCTTTCCATTTTCTCACAAAGTTCTGAACATACACCTCTTATCCAGGCTGAGGTATTGGATATGGCAGCTTGGCGTTGGCGCACTTAGATGTTCTGTGGCTGACCTGTGTGGATAAGAACCAAACAGTATTGTTCTTAAAGATATGCATGCAGTTTGTCTCCCAATGTTTTGGAGCTAACCTTGGAACTTAACCTGGTCCTAGTTGTTGGGATGGGCGTTCCCTTCAGTCTACCAGTTGCAAATTGCTGTGGCGTGAGATGGTGATCGCTGCTAGGTGTGCTTCTCAGTGCAAACAAGGCTAGTGTTAGACAGTGTAGCCAATTCTTTTTAAGGGTGGCACAAACGTTACTTATTTTATTTTCTAATAAACCCTTGAGCCTTTCTAAAATGCCATTACTTTGGGTATGGTAAGCTGATGCTTATTTATGCATGATTCCTAGCAGGGTACAGATGTTGTCGAACATAGGGTTGACAAGGTGTTTCCCATTATCTGAGCTGATAACGTCTGGCTCTCCCCTACCTGGGTATTCCCTCCCTCACCATGAAGGTTGCTGCTGCTTTGGCAACTGCTGCTTTGGCATCACAATGCATGCAAGGACCCACTTCAATCCATCTGGGGTACGGGCAGACAACTACAATCAAATAACTGTAGTTGGCACATCGATCAATCATGCCAATGAAGACGATGTGCAGTGCTTTAAATGCCTCCCCTTCCTCGGTCTAGGGATGGACAATGATATGACCTTGAGTGTGGATTTAGGTGATAAAAAGTGGCAAACAGTGCACTCGTTTAAGTACATTGTTACTATTTCTGTAACATTGGGGATAAACCAATCGGTCTGAAGTTCCACCAACATTTTTTTTTTTTTTGCAGTGTGTGCTGGAGGTGCAGTTGGGGCAGTGCTGTGTTTACCAAGCTCTGAGGCATGACGGATTTTCCCGTGGGTGTGGGTCGATATCTGAAGTCATGTACTGTCTTTGTGCAGCCCCTCGCTTTCCATAACCATTTCTAGTGTCGTAACACTGTTTCTTGCAACTCTCTCAGAAATTATATTGCCATTTCTGTGTTTGGTCTGTCCTGAGTGGGTTTTGTCTCTGCTGTACGGGGAGTATGTGTCTCTCCCCAACTGCTCTCTAAGCTGCCTTCTTTGCCATCTGGTTGGCTAGTTCATTTCCCTGTGATGTTAAGTTCTAACCCCCAGTATGCATGACACATTTTACTACGGCTTTGCATTTCGGTTGGGTCAATGCATTAATTAGTATTTTAGGAAGGTCCTTGTACATTACGAGTGTACCGTCCTATATCAGGAAGCCTCGCCTTTTCCACCTCCCCATGCTCAATGCACTGTGGTGGTGACATAGGCTGAGTCCGAGTAAATTGTTACTGTTTTCCCCGTGCTTTGGGTGAGAGCTTCAATCAATGCTAGTAACTGCTGCCTGTGCTGAGAGGTGAGGTAGGAGGGTCAGCTGCGACGTGACCTGTAACGTTTCCGAAGGCACGTGGCTACAAGCTGTCATTGCCACTGCCCCATGTATCTTATAAATGTTTCTTAGTCTATCACAGAGGACCCGTCAACGAACAGTGCCTCACTGTCTGGGATGGGATTCTCCTCTGCCTGGCTGATTCCATCGGGGTGTATGCTGCACAGTCATGAATCTCCTCCCCCCTCCTGTACTTCATGGACTATGAAGGTGGCATGGTTCACCAGGTGACATCACACTATTTTTAGTGACGGTCTAGAGAGCATCAGTTCGAAACCCGTTGCATAGTCAGCATGCTCTTACTCTTTTGTGTGACTGCAAACACGGAATGTTCTGCATACAGAGTCAGCGGTGCCTCCATTACTATGGAAGTGCTTTTATCATTGGCAAAAGCTGCTGCTGCCAAAGCTTGCTCGCCTGGGAATTGGCCCTGCATGACTGAGTCTAGTTGCCTGCTGTAGTACGCAAGGAGTTTGTGCCCCAATGGATATTTCTGTGTCAAGACTGCTAACATGACTCACCCGTCACTGTGGCTGAGCCAGAAGAATTCCTTATTATAGTTGAGTGGCCCTAACACAGGTGAACCTGTTATCTCGGTTTTGAATTTACAGAAAGTATTGTGCATTTCGGGTGTCCACGTTAGTTTTCTCGCTGCTGGTTTTTGCCCTTTTCATAGCCTCGTGTAAGGAGGCGATGGGTGTGCTGTAATCTGAAACCCACTGCTGGACGTAATCACAAAGTCCCTGGAATTTTTGCATGCTCTTTTTAGTTTGTGGGGGTGGCCCCTGAAATTTGTTGGCCTAAATAGCTAACCTCCCTCTGTACATATTGCACCTTGCCCTTCTCCACCTTGTATCTCTTCTCAGCTAGTGCAATAAGGAGAGCTATTGTGTCCTGACGCCATATTCAGGGATGTGGAATTCCTATAGCCCGATGCCCAGGACATATTGTTTGGGGTCAAGGCCAACAAGTTTTCTTGTATATTTTGTCCTTGGGACAAGTAGGCCCAACAACCTGCAGCACAAACCCTTTGGCTGCCAGTTTGCAGTACCACATTATGGATCAGGGAAGGGCACTGTCTGCAGTTAAGGTAATATTTTTGTCCATTTGTGAATGCTATTCAAACTTGTATTTAAAATTCATTAATTGAAAGCCTTTATTATTAGGGTGAGTGCTCTAAGTAAATGTTGTAAGCTCTGACTGCACTACTGACAGTGGTTCCAGTATAAAAATGTGTACACACGTTTTCAAAGTTTAACAATATGAGGCTATGTATAATGCTCCCAGAATGCTCTCTGATTTGATGCAAATATTTGCAGAAGCTTGACAGCAAAATTGATGATTCTTTGCTAACAAAATAAAATGCTCATAAAAGAATGAAAGCAGGAAAGAAAACATTTCGCTATACTACTGTAAAATTTCAGGTACCATTTCTTTTCAGCATCATTTAGTGACTGTTGATGCATGCTAGTATTTCCCAAAAATACTCATAATGGAAAATCAGTGTAACCAGTTTCAATAAGATTATGGTAAACAAAAATAAACCAGCATTGGCAAAGCCAGTAGGTCTGAAATTGGTGGTCAGCTTTTTAGTTTTGTCAATGTGACTTGTTTTGGCATGGTTTTTCTAAAACCTTATTGGTGTGGGAGCTGCCAGGCCCTCATTATTATAACAAACATTGGCAAAAGCAAAAAAAGTTTTTTTGGTCTCAAAAAGCACACACTGCCACAGTAGTTACTGGCACTGAACAAAACTACTTTGTGTTCCGATATGATCCTTGTGAAAGAACAGAATGCTGTCACGCACAGTGAAGCCAGCTGTTACAGAGAGAGAGAGACAGAATTCTAATAAACGCAAAAGGTCATGGTCAACGCCAGACCAAATTGGGGGCCCAATTATTAAAGAAAGTCTCAAAAGTGCACCCATGGTGTATGTCCTTGTATTAAGTGCAGTTATACGGCTTTCGTGAATTCCCAAGAATTTACAGAAGTAGGACAAGAAATAGTACTCCTAGAAAATATTTGTGAACTGCATTTTAGCATGAGCAAATTTGCATGTGTAGATTTGCTCATGCGAAAATCTGAGTGTTTGCAAGTTCACTTTCCCTCCAACCACTTTTTCCCCAACTCTGGAAGAAAGTTTACGTCTGCCATTGTCAGTAGTATATTTCCAACATTTCTCAGTATGGGAAAAGATTAGAGAAGAGTTGTTGAAAACCCTTAAAACATGCAAGTTAGTAGGTTTGCACAGACTCAAAAGGGCATTCTAACCCTGGACCTATTGCTTACCAATACTTTCAGCCACAGTATGTAGATCTGCGGAAACGTGGCAACATAAGGGCATTGCAAGTATTCAAACACTACTATGGTATGAGCCCTGGCATAATCAGAGGCTATATCAGAGCTCCTATATAATGAGATTGCTGCCATTATTTGTCGCCGCACAACATGGCACCAACGGGACAGGTGGATTTTCTTACAGGACAAGTAGATTTATGAAGCAACCTGCCCCATGGACAAGTAGATATTTTATTAAATTACACACCCCTGCATGTTGCTTTGCTTCAGAGGGATTATATATCAGGATGTCATCCGCATATTGCATCAGGGTGCTATTCTACCGGAAGTTAGGAAGATCTCTCCTCTGTATTCGATATTCGATTAAAGATACTTGGGGACTGACGGTACCCTTGTGGCAATCTCCGGAATAGCAGCGGAACCCCTCGGAATGTAAATACGGTCAGGTACTGACTATCGGAGTGTAGTAGGATTCTAAAGAATGTGTTTTTAATATCAATTACTGAAAAGTAATTTGCGTCCGCCGGTATATTGGTTAAGATGATGGAGGGGTCTGGTACTATAGGGAACTCTGGGACCACAATGTCATTAAGGCGGCGTAGATCTTGTAACAAGTGCCACATTCCCCCTTTACTCTTTTTTACTGGGAAAATCAGAGTACTAGAGGGGATACTCCCACTTAGAGGACTCCTTTATCAATTAGAGCCTTGATTGTGGGCACTGTGCCTTCTTCGGCTTCCCTAGAGAGTGGGTATTGGCGTACTCTGAGTAGGGTAGCCCCTTCTCTCAACGTTATTCTTGCGAGTTCGCCAGTATTGATGAGACCTACGTCATACGGCCCTTTTGTCCACAGTTGCTGTAGTACTTTTGACAAGTCCTGCTCTTGGAAGGTCGTTAGTTCTGCCATTGGTTCCGGGGGCCTTATTTCGTAGTTCTACTCTAATCTCTACCGGGTCTTTGAAAACAACTGTTGAAGTTCCTGGGTACTGGTCAAACAGCTGTTCATCTGTTACCTCTAGTACACTGAGGTCAGGTGTTAGAAGGATGATACATGCCCACATCACTACTGCGTGGTCGGTGGCCAGCAAGACCCCATAACTAGGCCATATTTTCACTGCCTCTAACAGAGCAGTACCTCCTCTTGGGGTTCCCAGTCATGGTGTCCCTCCCGGCAGAATACATATTGGTTTGACAGTTGCAACCTCTGTCCCAACAATTCCGGCGTGTTTGCTGCAATAGTTAAGACTGCCTTAGTGGAGGCAGTCTGATCGGCAGGTGACGTTCTCAATGGTTCAACTGTGCTGTGGGCGCACTGTAATGACATGAGTCTCAGGGGTGAAACCGGTCATAGTCCAGTCATCAGAGAAGTGAATGGTTATGTTCAGTTTGGCCATTAAACCATGTCCCAATAGATTAGTTGGGAACGAGGGGTAATATAGCAGATCCCCCATCACACGACTAACTCCTATGTCCAATTCTAAGGTTTTGTGAATGGGACCCTCATCGTACCGGAAAACCCCGGAGTGTCCATAGTGTCTCTTGATAAGGGGACTATCCATTCCCTTAAGCATGACTTTGTTGCCCCATGTAAATTAGGAAGCTATAAGGTGTGTGGTTTACTGGCACCGTTACTGTAGGTTCTTCTTCAGATTGACACGTGACGGATAGTATGGGGCATGTGGGGTTGTGTGTATGTCTCTCATGTACCGGGCGCTGGGTCGACCATTGTTGTACCATTGCCTTATTTTCTCCTGGGGGCTGAGGAGGAACTGTGACCATGTCTTGCCACTGGGAGTTCTGCGATGTCTGGCTATATCTTTCTGTCCACTGTGTAATACTTCCCTGGGTCCCTCTACTACTTGATTTATCCTTTCCAACTCTCTGCGGCGGTACTCCCATCGTTACTGCCACCTTCTGTGCCACTGTGGCTACATCTGCTCTTCCCAGGGCTACCTGTCACCAGTTGGCTTGCAGTGATTCTGCTTTTGTACCCTGGTTCTGCCCTGGCTTCTTTCTGACCTTTTTCTCTCTCTCCCTATCCTCATCTTGCTTCGTCTTATGGTAGTGGAGTATATGGGCTGCATTTCCTGCCAGGGTTTGTAATCTAAACCAGCTATGCTGTCCAGCCCGTTTTGTGTCTCGATGAGTAACCCTTTCTTCAAAACATTCTAGAAGAATGTGACTTGTGGGCCCGTGTTGGCCCACGGCTGTCCGGTTTCCTGTCCCCATCTTTCCCTCTTTCTATTTAGGAAATCGTTTATGCTTTCCTCTGGCTTCATGGTCTCTGCCATTAGCCCTCCTACATCTGGGCGGTCAGGAAATATTTCTCTCAGGGCAGTCCTGATCTGGTGCCTGTGCGTATTAAATGCTGCCCCTCATGCTGGGTATTTGTTAGCGTGATTGCTGGAATGCGAGCTTGGATGAAAACCGTGTTGGTCTGTTCCCCAATTGGGCTGCTTAGCAGACTCTTAATGGCTCTTATCGTTAGGTTGATACCTACTGTGTTTTTCTCGAAGCATGTAATCCTTTTCCCTTCCCTTCCCTTCTCATCCAGCAATGATGATAACTTTCTCAACCCCTCTTTGACCATTTGGGCCCATGGCACATATACAGTCCTCACTGTGCCCTTCTGCAGTAACATGCCCATTCTCATTCTAGGCGACTACGGGTTTCTCCTCAACATAGTGTTCCCATCTTGCGAGGCATTGCTGCATGTAGAGGAAGTCCTAACTAGGGTTTCCTCCTTCATGCCTTATGGAATCCTCTGCTTCTGCCATGTCCTCTGGCTCAGACAGTCCT
This sequence comes from Calotriton arnoldi, assembly GCA_963921515.1. NCBI lineage: Eukaryota > Metazoa > Chordata > Amphibia > Caudata > Salamandridae > Calotriton > Calotriton arnoldi. Next base: position 2,873,225 of record CAWUFW010000597.1, on the reverse strand, counting down.
TTCCTCGGCCAAGACCTGTCGTACTGGTCCCTCTCCTCAGTCCAATCTTCTAATAAGTCGCAAAATGGGTATGCAAAAGTCTTGCCTTCCTTTTTGGCTATTATCTCCCTCTGGGTTTGTTTGTTTTTGTCTTGCACCCATGCATAACATTGTATATTCTCATTGCTGCTTCCCTCATGTGCACACACAGGTGCACATGAGGGAAGCAGCAATGAGAATTTTGTTTTTCTTGCGTCGCGGGTACATATGTACCAGGCTCTCTTGTTCCTTTGTCTTGGTCAGCCCTTCTCCTTTGTCAACTGGATGGTGTGGCTCTGAGCCCTGCTAGTAGCCATTCATCTACTTCCGACCCTTCCCAGCGCTGTGCCCTTGTTGAAATGGGTAAATACGGTGTCAATGAGTACCATGATATGTGCAGAACCGACAATTGCAATACCAAAAAATGCGATGTCAACATATGCCGCAACCTATGCCTGCACAACAGCCATGATACCAGCAGTAGCAATGTCAATGTATGTCATAATCTCTGCCCGAAAGACAATGTTGTTACTAGTAAAAGTGATATCGATGTACGCCATGATTTAGGAATGCACAACTATGTCAATATCAATAAAGACAATATTAGTGTATGCTATGACCACTGTACATGCAATGTTGAGAATGTCGATAGAAATTATACCAGTGACTGCTATATTATTTTTAGGAGTTCCACCAGTGAAGTCGCATCATTGCTGTCAGATTTACCTAAGGTGACCTCCCCATCAACCCAAAGTCAGAGATACGTGGTCAAACAGGTCCTGCAACCCACACCTACGCCTATCAGATACCAGGTCACAGGTGGGGCCTCTCTGAACCCAAAGACAAACTTGTGCCCAGGGAAAACCCTGATCGATTCCATAGATAGATAGTTGCACCACAAACAGGTCCAAGGCAATTGGCCCCAATATAGCAGTTTGTCCAAAGGCTCTCGTTCCCCACAAATACCACAAAGCTAGATACCACATGTAGATAGAAACACTCAGTCAATCAGGATATGACATGCACACCACACGTAGTGATCACACGTTCCTCATGCTGGACATCTGGACACATACACACTGGCCCGTATTAGCTCTCCCTGAGGTCAAGAGCCATTTCTGTCCTTATCAGATACTCAGCCTTGTTAATTTACGACTGAGATGCTTCCTCAAGAATGCAGAAATTGTTTTATTGTACTTCCCAATATATATATATATATATATAATACCAGCCAAAACTTTGTACATTGGTAGACTTTCCTCAGACGACTTCTGTCGAGACTCTCCCGGCCGCTGCTATTTTTTTTAAACTAACTTGTTCCTGTTTTGTCAAACGCCCTTTGTCTTTACATTTCTTTAAGGTAAATTCATATCTGTGCAACATTTTGGTGAGCCAGCCAGGAAAGATTGGTTTATCGAGCCCGACTGCTGCCAAAGGACAAGGACCCCTGCCCGAACGGATTCATCTGCACAACAAGACTGGTGAACAGACGCCATAATTAATTAGAAGTTCCGCTAAATCCGCGGGGTGTAGGTCCGTCCAGAGGCAGCCGTCACAGGGTAAGAGACTACATCTGATCCTTAGTCTCAGTAAGTGAGGTATGGTAAACTAGGACAAGCGTAGATCAGTTTTTGCTTGTTCCCTAGTCTGCACGCAGAGAGTGCGAAGGTGACTACTATTGTTTGGGACCACTGTGGGGGACACAGGGTAGGCCTCATTCCTTGGTGGCAGTAAGGGATCGCTTGGACCTTTTGGTGTGAAACAGAGGTGCACCTTGTCCCTGGGTGTTAGTAGGGGATCGCTTGGACCTTTTGGCATGGAACTGAGGTACGCCTCGTCTCTGGGTGTTAGTAGGGAATCGCTTTGACCACGGGGGCGTGGAACAGAGGTAAGGTCATCCCTGTGTGTTGTATAGGGCGTTACGTGGAGTGCCCTCTCTCCTCAGGCTATAGGCACTAGAAGGGGGCTAAGTTTTGAGCAAAAAAAATAAATAATTCTGTCGATCTTTCTTGAGAGAAGAAGGCAACACAGGTGGGAGTTAGAGGAAAGACGAGAGTTAAGGATGGAGAGAGAGAGCTCTGTCCTGTGAAGGCCAGCAGGGAGAGTAGTCCACTCCCACGGAGGGAGCACGATCTAGGCTTGGGGCCCCACATAGAGATGAGCCGGGAGGAAGGCCCCTTAGTCACGCACATCACCTGACCTTCGGCATAGGAGAGGGGATGACTAGAAAATAAAGTAGTCAGGAAAGCCTGATAGGGACACAATTAAGACATAGAAGGAGCAGTATGGCACGTTACACATGCACAAGGAGAGCAAGGACGTCCGCCGGTCCCCTTGAACGCACTGATCAGACAGAACAAGCCTTAGAGAAATAGTATCCAGAGAAGAGAGTGAGGCCTTCGTGCGACTTATCTGTCATCTACTAGCTTGCTGGACTGAAAGGAAGGGCAGTATGACCGTCCTTGGCCAGAGGAGGGATCCTTCGAACCCTAAGACACGGCCATTGCCGAGGACTGCATTTGGCATGGAGGAGGTGATCTGAAATGGAACTACCCCTACATGCAGGAGTGCTTGAGATGATGGGGGTGCTACATCGGGGAGAAACCGATAGAGCTGTCCCGACCCAAAATTTGTCTGCACCTGCAGGAAGGTGCAGCAGTAACTATCTATGTGCCTTGGGCACAGATGGACAAAGAAGGGCTCATGAATAAACTACCCCCATTGATAGACGGCACAGGGAAATGGATCTCATGCTTTGAAAAGAACACAGTGAGCATAAATTTAGCTTTAGGAGATATCAAAAGTCCGCTCAGCAGCCTCATTGGGGAGCAGGACAACATGGTGTACTCCCAAGCCCGCATCCCCACAGTCACGCTTATCAACACCGAGCTTGACGGGCTACATTTAACTCATTCAGGCACCAGATCTGGACAGCCCTAAGAGAGATATTCCCTGACCGCCCAGACGTAGGACGACTGCTGGCAGGGAGCATGAAGCTGGGGAGACTGTGTCTGAATTCTTAGACAGAATGAGAGAACGATGGGGGAAGGAGACAGGTCAGCCCTGGACCGACACAGGTCGCATTCTTCTATAACATCCTTAAGAGAGGGCCTACTGAGATCCAGACCGGATTAGAAAGTGTAGTAGGGCTAGACACCAAACCCTAGTGGGAAATACAGGCCCACATACTACACTATTACCGGAAGGAAAAGGACAGGGAGAAGGAAGAGCAAGCCCAAAGAGAGACCACCAAACTGGCCCAACATAAGCTGAAGAAGAACGCCCTGGTTTTATTGTACCTCACGATGTATACCAGAGACTTTCCTCAGACGCATTCTGTTGAACTCTCCCGGCCACTATGTTTAATTAAGCCAACTTGTTCCTGTTTTGCCAAATGCATCTTGTCTTTTCATTTCTTTAAGGTAAATTCATATCCGAGAAACACTCTGTACCTGGCCCTACATTCCTCATGAAAAGAGTGCGTTATCCTGTAATCTTGCTCTAACTCCCGGTTGTGTGCCCTTTCTCGATCGTCAGCTCACACCTTTTGTCTTGCGCCGTCTGGCCTGTCTCTTTTGCTCTAAGCTACGCACTGCTTTTGTTAGCCTGGCTTGTTTCCTCCTCGGCTGCCTGGGCAAACCCTTTAACCACACCCTCGTCATCAGTTTCTGCGGGACTGGAGCTCCCTTCATCTCCTGAGTTCACTGAGTCGCTATTGAGAACTGCCACAGACTTTCCTGACACTCGTTTATGCTCGCCTGAACCAGTAGGAGTGTGTATTTTACTTGCCTTTGAGTTGAGCATGGTGGACGAGGAGTCAAGCTTTTGGGGACCTTCCCTAGTGGCTTGGCTGCACTGTAGGTGTCTGGTCTTGCTTGCTTTTGGATTTCTTAGACTTAGACCTAACTGTCCTTCTTTTGGTGGGGGCTTGTCGGCTTCTATTATTGGGTTTGAATATCCTAAAGCAGAGGGAGCTGGTGTGACTACATCCATCCCTGCATATGGTGGGGGAGGTGCTGACTCCTTGCTTTCTATTGGCATTGTGGGGTTATTGGTTTGAATTTCTTCAACGATGGTCCATCATTCTAAGCCTGACTTTCTTTTGTCTCTTGTCCTTCATACTTCAATTATATCTTTAATTGTGTTTTAGTGTGTTCAATTATATTAGTGTCTAATGTTTACTCCTTAGGCCAGGGAAATGTGTGTGCCTTTGTGTGAAAATTCCACTCTAGGCAAAACTTATTAATTCGCTTTATCTGTTTGAGGAACCTAATTTTCCATGTGCTTCAATGGGAAATCCATTGTAATTTTAGTAATTGAGATGAAACAACTCCAATATTGTTTTGTAGATTGGCTTGTTTAATCGTAGGGTCAATCGTACGTGGAGCACTCTTACAAATTACATACTAGGAGCTCAGTGCTTACAATATTTGCATCAAACATTTCAATAAAAGCAAGATAAAAATGCATATGTAGAATTACAGCATAGGGCGAAATGCCATGTTAGGATACCATCTACACAATCAGTTTTTCACATAATACAGTTTTCAATAAACAATCAATGCAACATCATCGCATATATAATAGAGTTCAATAATGGTTGACAGAAAAAACTATTCTGTCTAAAAAAAAATGTAGTATGTTCTCATCACATTTTATCCTCTAGCAAGAGAAGACTAGCGTGGGCACCATTCCTAAGTGAGCTGGATAGTCAGCCAATATCTGCCCTTAGACAAAGGTGGTAATCATAGAAACCATATTGTAATAACTTGGGAGTCATCTGCCCCTCTCGGCCTCACACAAGTTATGGCCAGTTTTCTGAGTCCAATTTTTCCCTATGTCCGAATTCCGCTTTGTAATGCCCAAGGTCAAGCCAGATGCACCTCCCACACTCCTTCCAGATACTAAGGGCTTAAGAAACCTCTTTAGCACATGGAAGACGTTGAACTAAAAAACTATGAGACTGAGGTGTCAACTCTGCTCAATAAGGATAGCTGTGTCACAGAAATCAGCGTCCTCGGAGTCATCAAGAGCCAACTTCACCTTAGCAAGTGTACTCCGCAATCAAACAAAGGTGACTTCTGCGGCAACGCCTCCAAAGCCGCCTTATGACTAATTCAGTTAGGACATATAAAATAGGTAATATGCCAGACCCTGTCAGTGACAGGGTGCTTAGGTATCTTTTTATGCATCTCCCTAGTTTACTATGCGCCAAATTCTTTAGACTGTGTTTACGGTTCGAATTTGGAACAGAACTTCCAATCAATTCCGGGGTCTGCTCACCTTTCTTGTCGTGCAAACGTGAATCCATCTGGTACATGGTCCCAATCCATCATTTAAGATGTCATTGGTGATGTCACTGACCGGGTCATAAGGGATGTAGTATGTGAGGTCATAAGCAGTGCAATGCAGTGTGTAAGTTATAGTTAGCTCAGGTAACTATAATTGCCAAATTTCACTGGTTTTGTATGAGTGAAATCTGAGCCTAACTATAACGTCCCTGTAACCTTTGGTTTTTTAAGGGAATTTCTAAGGTTTGTTTAATTCTATTTCCTGTCTATAACAACAATGTAACCTTTGATTATTTTTTTTAAAGTGAATTTCTAAGGTTTTTCAAATTTTATTTCCTAACTATAACGTCTCTGTAACCTTTGGTTTTTTAAGTGAATTTCTATGTTTTTTTAACTAGTAGTTGCGTTTGCAGAGTGTTGGAGAAAGGGGGCGGGGCCTCCGACCAGCTCTCTGGTATCCTGCTGTGTCAGACTTACTGGAGGTAACAGCAGGGTTGTGGGCCCCTAAGAACACTCGGCATCCAAGAGGACTTCATCCCCCAACCAGCAGTGCGCCAGGAGGCGCATCTGCAGAGTTGTGGAGAAAGAGGGCGTGGCCTCCGAAGTCCTTTCCACAGCTGCGGTCTGTGGGACTTACTGGAGGTAACAGGAGGGCTTGTTGACCCCCAAGGACCCAAGGCATCCAAGGGGACTTTATCCCTCAACCAGCAGCGCGCCAGGGGGAGCACGTTGTCAAAGTGCTGGAGAAAAGGGGCGTGACCCCCGAAGTTCTTTAAGCAATCACGCTGTATGGCACTTACTGGAAGTAACAGGAGGGCTTGTTGGCCCCCAAGGACCTTCTGGGGCCAAGGGGACTTAATCTCCCAACCAGCAGTGCGCCAGGAAGCGTGTTTGCAGAGTGGTGGAGAAAAAGGGGGCATGGCCTCAGAAGACCTCTCAGCAATCCAACTGTGTTGGACTTACTGGAGGTAACAGGAGAGCTTGTTGGCTCCCAAGGAGCCTCAGCAGTCAAGGGGATTTTATCCCCCAACCAGAAGTACGCCAGGAGGCTTGTTTGCAGAGTGGTGGAGAAAGGGGGCGGGCTGACGGTCCTTTTTAAAAAAAAAAAAAAAAAAGTATTTATTAGGTGAGGGATGCTGAGCGGCCCCCCATCCCTGGCCCGATTTCAGCCCTGAGGGCCCCATCCCCCGGATTGTGGGTGCCCTGGTCCCACCCAGGGCATCCACTGGTTACTGATGGGGCCTGCAGGGGGAGCCTGAAGGCCCCCGCAGTCCCTGCTGGCTCCTCGCCTCCTGCAGGAGCCGGCATTGCTTTTACACATAGGGATATGCTAACGTGCAGATCCCTGTGTGTAAAAGCAATTGTGCTCCTCTTTCAGCAAGCGAGAGCCTTAATGCTCTTTCTTGCTGAAAGCGGAGTACAGTTTGCTATGGCTTGGCGGGAGTGGTAAAAGTCCCGCCAAGCCTTAGCAAACAACTTTTTCCCGGGAGTGGGCACCCCGGGACATAGTAGGAGCCAACCCTGGGAGGTGGCAGTCCCCAGGGCCAAATATGGCTCCAGAAATTTTAAGCTCCGGGGAGGTGGCAGCCATACGGTCCTCCCCCACATTTTTCATATAGAAGCTCCAGGGAGGTGGTGGTCCCCGGGGCATCAGCAAGCCCCAGGAGGGGGGGGGGATGCACTCCCCTTAATTATTTAAATGCACCTGGGGCCTTGCCCACCTGGGGACCGATTAGAAACAAAGCTGGGAAGCCAGTGCTTCATTTTTTCATTTTTTTTATTTTACATTTGTAGCAAGATTCGCGGATCCTGTTTTTTTTTTTCCCAATTATTTTTTGGCCCTGCGGGTCTCAGTGGGACTCCTCCAAGAGGACCAGGGGTTAGGGTGTTTCTACCCTGCCCACTTTTCTTTTACATTTTTTTTACGTTTTCTCTGTGACTCGGTTAAAGCTGAGTCACAAAATGGCTGCAAACACTTCTTGGTTTGAATTGTTGGCAGCCAATCAGATCTCAGCCGAGATCAGAAGGGGTCATGGTTCCTGTACAACTGGAAATTTCTGCAAATTTCTCCGCAACTACTGAACGGATTTACAACTAAATCACAAAATGCAACCTTCCTTCCAAATTTGGTGTAATTCCATTTCGCAGTTCGGGCTGTAGCCGTGCCTAAACTTCCTATGGAAATTAACATGGGGAAAATGTATTTTGGGACCACCCCTTTTTCTCAGCCCCTACTTGACAGATAACCCCGAAACTTTCAAGACAGCAGTTGAATTGAGCATCAAACTAGTTTTGAAAATTTCGCAAGGATTCGTCAAACCGCCAAATTTAGTAACAAAACAAAAAATGCTCTTACTATGGAAGCTACATCCTTACTATAACTACCTACTGGCCACCGCCAGTATATATATATATATATATATATATATATATATATATATATATATATATATATATATTTACTTACCTGTACACTGTGGTTCTCCAGTATTGAGGTCTTTCATAGATTAACATGCGTGAATCTTCGTCATGGTGGGAGTCCCACGGTACTTAAATAAGCAGTACTATAGAAGTACATAAGAAACCATTAAGACAGAAAGGAATTTTAAAACCAATCTGCATCTTTATGTTAGCTCCAAACTTTGACCAATTGGAGATAAGCCCCAGACCCCATCTCCCCTGCAGAGCCACCATACCTCAGATTTCGCACACAAGTGTGTCCAAGAGAATAGTCGTACGAGGTTAAACGGGGAGGTGGGCGGGCCGCATGTGAATCTATGAAAGATTTCAATACTGGAGAACCACAGTGTTCAGTAACTTGTTTTTTCTCCAGTATTGAATCTTTCATAGATTCACATGCTTGAATCAGAGTGGTTAGCAGTACATTTCTTAAAGTCAAAGCGATTAAGCGAAGACACCTCTGTAAGAATAATATATAAATATATCTGAAAGAGACACGTTAGTGACAGATTCCTTACCTTAGAATATCCCCAGGCGTCAGGCTGGATCCGGAAAGTTTTTGCGTAGCAGTACCCTTGCGCGTCGGTAGGCGGCGTCGTGCAGCTCCGCGTCAGTCGTCGGCGTCGTGATGGCCGGGATGACGTCGCGGGCAGTACTTAGACGCCGCCCCTGCGCGCTGACGTCAGTTCTTCTTTTTCCGGGCCAGTAAGCGCAGATCCGGGAAGAGCAGTGCCCTAGTCAATTTTTGACTACATTTTTTGTGAATTTTTTCACTGTTTCTTTTCGAGTCTTCATCGACTCCTAGGTGTCGTAGGGATGCCCGGCTTCAAGCCATGCGACGCCTGTGGTCGAATGATGTTGATCACAGACCCGCATCTAGAGTGTCTCTACTGTCTCGGCCGGGACCACGACACAAAGTCGTGTCCTGACTGCCGGAAACTTCACCCGAAGGCTTTGTGAGAGCGGTCTCGAAAGCTCCTCGAGGTCCGGCAGTCGGCTCAGCGCCGCACCAAGCCCCGGTCCCGGGAGAGGTCGAGGGGCCGGTCGCCGAGTCCCCGCCGGTCGTCGGAGTCCAAGTCTTCGCGCTTCTCGGGTAAGTCGAAGCACAAAAAGTCTAAGAAGCATCATCGCTCTAAGACTTCGCCTCGCCGGTCTCGCGACTCGGCTGAGGCCCCTCTCGGCACCGTCCCCGCGGCCCCGGACGTGCCTGTGGAGCCGCCCCCACATTACCCGTCCTTTCCGGGTTCGGGGACGACTCCGGCCGAAATACAGGAATTCCTGTCGGCCATGGCCCGCCTCTTCGGGCCTCAAGGTCCCTCCGGTGCGCCTTCGGGCCCTGATGGGGTTGCTCCGGCGTCGCCGCCGACGCCGGTCCCGGCGTCGCCTGTCCCGCCAGCCTTCATCCCGGCTCCGGCTCCGGCCTCGATCCCGGCTCCGGTGGTGCCGCAACCCCCATCGACGCCGGTTGACCTAACCACGCCTCCGCCGACGCCGATGTCCCCGGTGCCGTTCCTGACGCCGTCCGGGGTTCCGGACGGCGTCGTTCCCCGGTTGTCTCCGGCTCCGGACATGGAGCCGGACCGACGTCGCTCGACGCCGGCTCCGGCGCCAATGAGACCTTGGGTCCCAAATGTCCCTCCTCCTCCATATTTTGAACAAGAGGAGGACCAGGAGAGCTGGGAGGGGTCGGAAGACCCTCTCACACAACAGTGTGAGTATGATCAGGACTGGGCTGAGGAACTTGGGGATGCCAGTGGTCTAGACACTTCCCCTGACACTGGCATGCTGTCTCCTCCCGTGGCTACGGAGGAGGGAGCAAATTTCGCAACGGTGTTGCGTAGAGCAGCTGGAGCCTTGCACCTCCAATTGCCTACTGTGGCTGTCAGGACTAATCTCCTGACGGAAGTGCTTCAGCCGGCAGCTTCCTTCACGGAGACTGTGCTGCCGTTTAATGATGCACTGACTGACGTTCTTTTGGGCGCCTGGTCCAAGCCCACCACAGGGGCTCCAGTGGATAGGAACGTGGCCCGACGCCATCGCCCTGCTCCGGGCGACCCCTTGTTTCTCTCCCAACATCCCACCCCGAGAGCTTGGTTGTCCAAGCCTCTGCCTCCCAAACCGCCTTCCCTACCGCCCCTCCGGATAGGGAATCCAAACGCCTGGACCAATTTGGGAAGAAGGCTTTTTCTTCCTCCAGTGCTGGCTTGCGGTCCGTCAACACCGCTTGCCTTTTGGGCCGATATACCCACTCCCTGTGGGATTCGGTGGCGGCTGTTTTGCCACAGTGTTCTGAGGAGGTCCAGACACTGCTTACCCGCGCCATTGCGGAAGGAAGAGATGCGGCTAAATACACCATACGTTGTGGCCTTGATACCGTCGACTCGCTGGGCAGATCGCTTGCAACGACGGTGGCGCTACGTCGCCACGCCTGGCTGAGAACAACTGGTTTCTCGGGTGATGTCCAGATACTCTCATGGACATGCCCTTTGATGGAGTCGGTCTTTTTGGTTCCAAAGCAGACCATGCGCTGGAGCGTTTTAAGGACTCACGGGCTACTGCCAAGTCCCTGGGCCTTTCTGTTGTGCGCCCTCCGCTAACCTCTGCTTTTCGCCCCTTTCGTGGCCACGGAAGGGGCGCCCAGTCACGTCAGCTGCCCAGCCACCGGCCCGCGCAGCAAGCGTCTTCGTGTGGCCGAGGACGTGGATACCGCCGTGGCGGTTCGGGCAACCAGCGTGCGGGTCAGGCCACCACCTCCAACCCGTCCGCGGCCTCCAAGCCCTCCTAGTCCCTCCTTTCCGGTGCACAGCACGCCAGTAGGGGGCAGGGTCCGCCATCACCTTCACCACTGGCGTCCCATCACCTCGGACAGGTGGGTCTTGGACATTGTCCGAAGGGGCTACTCCCTCCCCTTCGACACCACCCCCCCCAGCCATGCCACCTCAATTCCACCGCATGTCAGGGGATCACTTGGTGCTTCTGCAGAAGGAAGTCACGGCCCTCTTGGCCAAGAGGGCCATCGAGCATGTTCCGACCCCAGAAGTAGGACGTGGTTGCTACTCCCACTACTTTCTGGTGCCCAAAAGGACAAGGAGGACATGCGTCCTATCTTGGACCTCCGGAACGTCAATCGCTTCCTCCGGAAGGAGAAGTTCAAGATGCTCACCCAAGCTCAGGTCTTGACTGCCCTCGACCCTGGAGACTGGTTGGTAGCGTTGGACTTGCAGGACGCTTATTTCCACAGGGGTTCCAGTCTTCCCCTACCTCGACGACTGGCTCCTGAAGGCGGGCTCGTCCCAGGCAGTCGTCTCCCACCTCCAGACTACGGCCGAACTCCTGCACTCGCTGGGGTTCTCCATCAATGGGCCGAAGTCGCATCTGATTCCTTCTCCATAGCTCCTTTTCATCGGAGCAGTTCTGGACACGACGCAGTTTCGGGCCTATCCTCCCGAACGGCGAGTCCGGGATATTAAGGCTATGATTCCGATCTTTCAGCCTTTATCCTGGGTTTCGGTACGGATGACCCTGAGGCTGCTGGGCCTCATGGCCTCCTGCATCCTGCTGGTCGATCATGCCAGATGGCATATGCGGGCTCTGCAGTGGGACCTGAAGTTCCAGTGGGCGCAGCACCAGGGCAACCTGTCCGATCACGTCCAGATCTCGGAGGGGCTGCAAAACAGTTGCAGTGGTGGCTCTCGAACCGGCAGTGGGTCATGGGCAGATCCCTCTCCCTTCCCCAGCCAGAGCACACAGTTGTGACGGACGCGTCCCTTCTGGGATGGGGCGGTCACATGGGAGAGGCGGAGATCAGAGGCCTCTGGTCTCCGGCGGAGTCCCGGCTCCATATCAACCTTCTGGAGCTCCGGGCGATCCGACTTGCACTCAAGGCATTCCTTCCCTCTGTCAAAGGGAAGGTGGTGCAGGTGTTCACAGACAACACCACCGCCATGTGGTACTGCAACAAACAAGGCGGGGTGGGGTCGTGGACCCTCTGTCAGGAGGCTCTGCGCCTCTGGACATGGCTGGAACATCAGGGCATGTTCCTGATGGTTCAACACCTGGCAGGTTCCCTGAACGCCAGGGCGGACGAACTCAGCCGCAGGTGCATGATGGATCACGAATGGCGTCTTCACTCGGAAGTGGCGCAAGGTCTCTGTCTGCAGTGGGGAGAGCCTTGGTTAGATCTGTTCGCCACCGAAGAGAACGTGCAATGTCATCAGTTCTGCGCGTTGGAATTTCCAAGGCGGCACTCGCTCGGCGACGCTTTTCGTCGCGAGTGGAGTTGCGGTCTGTTGTACGCCTTTCCGCCTATACCACTTCTACCCAGAGTGTTGAAGAAGATTCGGCGCGACCGGGCCCAAGTCATCCTTGTGGCTCCGGACTGGGCTCGAAGAGTTTGGTATCCCGAGCTACTCAGTATGAGCGTCGATCCCCCGATCCGTCTGCCTCTTCGGCAGGATCTTCTGTCGCAGCAGCAGGGGACGGTCCTCCACCCGAACCTGTCCAGCCTCCACCTGCTTGCGTGGAGATTGAGCGGCGGCAGTTGATTCCTTTCGACTTGCCTCCCGAAGTTTGTGATGTGATTCTGGCAGCCAGGCGTCCCTCCACTAAGGTGGTATACGCCTGCAGGTGGAACAAGTTTGTGGCATGGTGCACAGCAAAGGCTGTGAATCCCCTTTCTGCCCCTCTTTGAGGTTCTTCTGTTCCTTCTTTCCCTGGCCCAACAGGGTTCTGCCCTGGGTACCATCAAGGGCTATCTTTGTGCCATCTCGGCCTTCCTCAGGCTTCCTGATCAGCCCTCCCTTTTCAAGTCCCCTGTTGTTTACAGGTTTCTAAAAGGCATTACACACCTCTTCCCTCCTGTTCCGTTTGTGATGCCTCAGTGGGACTTGAACTTGGTACTTACCTTTCTTATGTGCGCTCCCTTTGAGCCTCTACATAACTGTCCTCTTCGTCTTCTGCCTCTGAAGACAGCCTTTCTGGTGGCCATCACCTCCGCTCGGCGGGTGAGTGAGCTCCAGGCTCTATCATGCAAACCTCCCTTTCTGTCTGTCCATCCAGACAAGGTTGTTCTTAGGACGCGTCCGTCCTTCTTGCCAAAGGTGGTTACTGCCTTCCACATTGGGCAGACCATCACTTTGCCCACCTTCTTTCCGCCTCCTTCCAGAGAGGAAGAGAGGCTCCACCGTCTGGACCCAAAACGTGCGCTTTCCTTTTATATCAACCGCACACAACACTTCCGGGTGGATGACCAGCTCTTTGTTGGCTACGTGGGCGCCACAAAAGGTCGGGCGTTGCACAAGAGAACCATCTCCCGCTGGGTAACCTTGTGTATCAAAGCCTGCTATTCTTTGGCTAAGAAGGAGCCTCCTGTTGGGCTGCGTGCCCATTCCACCAGGGCAACGGCTGCTACCACGGCTTTGGGCCGCGGTGTTCCGCTGCAGGATATCTGTCAGGCAGCTACGTGGGCCTCGCTGCACACGTTTACAAAGCATTACTGCCTTGACAGTCCGGTCCGGAGGGACGGCTTCTTTGGCCGTTCTGTCCTCCGGGACTTCCTTGTCTGATCTTTGTTCGCAGACCCACCACCGGGGTTGGTATTGCTGGGGTATCTATTCTAAGGTAAGGAATCTGTCACTAACGTGTCTCTTTCAGATGCACAAGTTACTAACTTGTGTAACGATATATCTGTAAGAGACAGTTGTTAGTGACAGATTCCTTACCGCCCCACCCATCCTCCCCGTTCTGCGAACTGATTCTATGGTTAAGGACATCCCTTTCAGGGCCCTAGTATTTTTCAGACACCTATGTCAGCTTCTTGCATGGCTCTGCGTTCCTGGCGCGGAAGGTCGTGTACAGAACTGACGTCAGCGCGCTGGGGCGGCGTCTAAGTACTGCCCGCGACGTCATCCCGGCGATCACGACGCCGACGACGGACGCGCAAGGGTACTGCTACGCAAAAACTTTCCGGATCCAGCCGGACGCCTGGGGATATTCTAAGGTAGGGAATCTGTCACTAACTACTGTCTCTTACAGATATATTGTTACACAAGTTAGTAACTTGTGCGTCTGCCCTACATCGCCAACACAGAGCTGTGGAAGTGGGGAACATTTTCTGGAGGCGAATGGGGGTATAATACCAGCGCGTCATCAGTTTATAAGCCGATTCTTGTTGTGCAATACTTTTAAAGGTGTTGGGAATGTCTCTCCATAGCTGTTCCCAATGTTCAGGGGGGGGGGGCATCCTCAGCAATGTCCACATGCCACTTTCGTTGATACGAGTGGAGAGGCAGAGGACGAGAGTGTTCTAAAACCTTGTATGTTCGGGACATCAGGCCCCGCGATCCATCAAACGATCGAACTAGCAATTCGAAGAGGGTCAGTGGACGCGTGGCTCCCAATGTGTTTTCAGTAGTATGTCGCCAGTGCCTGATTTGATAATACTGAAGGTGTGTGTTAGGGGGAAGGCGGTAGTCTTGTTGACATTGGTCAAATGTTTTAAAGGTCTCTCCCACAAAGAGGTCAGCTATCGTGCGGCAGTCACCAGCTTCCCAAGCTTGAAATGAGTTAGGCTGAAAGGCCGGGAGAAAGCCAGGGTTACGGGCCAAGGGCGTGTTAGTGGAGGGAAATGAGGTAAGTCCGTGACTGATCGCTATCTTATCCCATACCTCCAGGACCGTTCTTGTGGGGGTAGCGATATAGGCACTGCGAGGACGCACTCTTCTTGGTAGGCAGGCTAGGTCCCACAGGGGGCAACAGGTCACTGCCCTGTCCACGTGAAACCAATGTTTTTTGCTTTCGTGAACTACCCATTCCGAGATAAACCGCAGGTATGATGCCCAATAATAAACAAGAAGATTGGGGCATGCAAGACCCCCTCTGTCTTTTGGTGTCAGAAGTTTGTTGGAGAATCTCGGCCTTCCCTTTCCCCAGATAAGAGTTGACCTCAGCCTGAAGGCTTAAGATGTCCCGCTGAGGAATAGAGGTCGGGAGGGCCTGAAAAAGGTACAGTAGCTTGGGTAGAATAGACATTTTGACTGCATGAAGATGACCCAACCACGATATGGGAAGCGATTTCCATAGTCGAAGGTCCTCTCTGACAGAATGTCTATACTCCGGCCAGTTTGCTGGAGTCCAAGAGTCCAGTGTGGCTATGAGATTAAGCCCTAAGTATCGTATAGAGTGGGGAGTCCACTGGAATGGGGAATATATACCCAATTCTGCAATCTCCTGAGGGGAAAGGGTAAGGTTTAATGCCTGGGATTTATTAATGTTGATTTTTAGCCCGAGACCTTTTCATATTGAGAGAGTATGAGAAGCAGGGCAGGGAGGGAGCCCTAGGGGGTCAGTGAGAGTCAGGAGCAGGTCGTCCGCAAAGAGAGCAGCCTTGTGTTCGAATCCCGCAAATGGGATGCCCGTAACCGCCAAAGACTGGTGTATTGTAATAGCCAGGGGTTCTATGGCTAAGGCAAAAAGCAGGGGCGACAAGGGGCACCCCTGGCGTGTTCCCCTGTGAATCTGAATCGAGGGGGCGAGTAAGCCATTAATTCAAATTTGTGCCGAAGGTGACGTATAAGGGGCCATTATAACTGGTCCCAGCCCTATCCTCTGCAGTACTGCCCCGAGAAAGGTCCAATAAACCCTATTGAACACTTTCTCAGAGTCAAGGGAGAGCAAGAATGCTGGAATATTCCGCCTTTGGACTTTCTCCACCAAGTGGGCGCTCCACCTGATGCTATCTGCCCCCTGTCTTTGATGGATGAAGCCTGCCTGGTCTGGGTCCACTAAGCCAGGAAGGAATGGTGCCAGGCAATGTGCTAAAATGTTTGTATATAATTTGACATCAACATTAAGAAGGGAGATAGGGCGGTAGGAGGCACAGGATGCTGGGTCTTTCCCTGGTTTAGGGATGAGGGCTATTTCTGCCTTGGCCTTCGTAGGAGTTACGCTAGCAGTGTCGGCGAAAGAGTTAAATAGCCGGAGCATCGGGGCCTGTAACTGGGGAAGGAAGAGTCGATAGAATGAGACCGTGAGGCCATCAGGCCCTGGAGATTTCCCCAACGGCAGGCTTTTTAATTGTTTTAGAAGCTCTTCAGGGGTGATTGGGTCTTCCAATTGCTGAGCATGAGAAGAATTTAACGTTTTCCAGAGACATGAGGCGAGGAATGGCTCGAGCTCCGCTTGGGCAATCTCGCCCCGGTCATAAAGGGACGAAAAGAAGGCACAGAAAGCCCGTTGTTTATCTGCTTCAGATGTGGCCCATTGATCCCTACCGATCTCAATCTTAGAGATATGGTTCCGAGAGATGCGTGTGCGTAGCCGGCGAGCCACTAAGGAACCCACCCTGTTCCCTCCTTCATAAAACTTCTGCTTCAGCGCGAGGAGTGAATGCTCAGCTTTAGTCACCTGGAGTGCTTTTAGTTGGCCCCGAAGTGAGGCTAGGCGTTTATGACGCTGTTTAGAGGGTACAAGATGCTCCTGTCTCTCTAATGCCTTAATATCGCGAGAGAGGCCGGTTTCGACCAGGCGAGATTCACACGTTCGGGCGATTGAGATTGAAGTGATAGCTCCTCTAATGGTTGCCTTGAAAGCGTCCCAGAGTATATGGGAGGTCATTTGTTTCAAAGTATGTTTGGATTGCCTGGCGAATTTCCGCCAGGTTGACCTGGTCTCGTAGGATATGTGGGGGGAGCCTCCAGCGAGGGGTAGAGCGCATTATCAAACTCCATCCCGCCAAAGTGATTTCCAGATGGGCATGGTACCAGATCGATATGTCTGATATTTTTGCGGACTCTAGCAGGCGAATAAGTGGTTGCGATAGGAAAAGGTGGTCTATGCGTGAGTATGATCGATGGTTCTGCATAGCACCACACGTCTAGAAGGCCCAAGGCCTCGAAGTCCTGCTTAAGCACTGCAGACATAGCCCGGGTGCCTTGAAAAGAGGGCGAACTGCGATCTAGAGTTGGGTCCCAGACAAGGTTGAAATACCCCCCCTCCCAGAAGTATTGAACCCGTTTCCTGATGGACCAGCTCCTTTAATAGGTTCCTAATGTACATGTCTTGAGAATGGTTGGGGGCATAAATATTGATCAGTGTGAGTGACCTGTTATTGACCAATGCCTTGAGCTTTAGATACCGTCCCCCCCCTATCTCGGACCACCCAGGCCCCCTGTATGCATATGCCTGATTTAAGGAGAATGGCCACCCCTGCTGTTTTAGATGTTGAGGATGCCCAGGCTTGACTAGGGTATTTAGGATGTGCCATGCGGTTTGTGTCTGCCTGAAGGAGGTGTGTTTCCTGCAAACAAATGATGTCAGGGTCTTGGATCAGAAGGTAGCGCCAGACCTGTCGCCGTTTATTAGGTGCGTTAAGCCCCTTCACATTAAGGGAAAGACATTTAATCTGCGCCATACTCATTCATACGCGTAGAAGGGCACCATTCTAAAGCCGTATCTCCCCACATCGTTCCCAAGAACTTACCCCACCCAGCCAGTAGAACACAACCGGGAGATGGAGACCATGGAGAGAAGTATGCCCACTAGTGGAGACCACTGATCCCTATTCCCACCGAGGCCGGAGATCATTGGCAGTAAGGAGGCCGAGCTGAAAGGTGTATTACCAATATCACCCGCCCCCCACCCAGGAGGCCCACAGGGGGAGAGGGGAGGATGGGAAAGGGAGAAATGACAGAACAGTTCCAACAAAGAATAGGCCAACTGGGCCATAGTAGACCATTCCAGTCCTGGAGAAGCCCATTGGTATAAACCAGGGCTACTCTGAGGAAGTCCCTCCTCGTATGGACCAATTGAATGGCAGGGGGTGCCAATAGAATCATATAGCTTGTTGTTACCGCTCTGTCCAGCGGCCGGCCCACTGTATACTGACGGGGAATAAGACTTAGTGCCCACCCGAGAAGCTTTAGGGATTCAGGTTACAGGGTCGTGGTGAGAAGTAACTCAGCCCAAGTTCCAGGGGGCTCCCTGGTCGACCAACCACACCCACGACTCAAACCAATGTTCCAGGGAAATCGTATACATGCAGTGTTAGGCCCTCATTACTCTCCCAGCCGGGGGACCAAAGCATTCTAGAGACTGAATATCCCTCTTCAGGAGGCAGCCAGGGAAGAGGGCTCAGAGGCCAGCCGGGAGCGGGCCGGGGACCACGTCCCACCCATGCATTGAAGATGGTGTATGATGTCTTATTTAGTCTGCTGTGAGGTGTCGCCTGGCCTCCGGGCCCGATCCCGAGGCGGTGGCACAGTAGACCAGTCCGGGCGGAGGGAGGCCCTTGGGCGAGCAGCCCCCAGGGTCGGGCTAGAGGCCCGGGAATCCGACTGCAACTGGAGCAATTGTTGAGCCTCCTTTAAGGACCTGAAAGATCGCAGTCTACCCTCCCACATGAAATTCAGGGAGAAGGGGTGCCCCCTCTGATACTTGATTTTCAGTTCCTTCAATTTGTCTGTAGCTGGCTTAAAGTCCCTGCGTCGTCGTAGGGTGACTGGGGCTAGATCCTGAAAGATTTGTATGGAATGCCCTCCATAAGATGGGTCCGATTTTTCCCTGGACGCCCGGAGGATGGCCTTCTTCTCCGTAAAGAAGTGCACTCAGGTTAAAATATCAGGGATTAGATTCGGGTTGGGGCAGGGGACTGGCACTCGGTGTGCTCTAGTTAGTGTAGGTGGGGAGGCATCCTCGTCGCTCCTGATCTCCGGGAGGAGCTCCGCCGTGTAAGTCATTATGTCCTGACCATCCACACCCCTAGGGACCCCTCGAATGCGTAGGTTGTTCCTCCGGCTCCTATTTTCCAAGTCCTCCTGTTTAATCTGAAGTTCTATGTGCTGGTCTTCGAGCGTTGCCATGCGGCGCCAGAGTTCCTCCTGATCTTACGTCCATGTGTCGGTTGTTCGTTCAAGGTCGTCGACTCTGGTTCCGATTTCCGGCTCATCACGCCGGCGGTCTTGCAGGCAGGACTTGAATTCGGATTTCAGTGAACCAATTTCCGCCTTTATCTCCTGAAGGAAATTGGTAATGAAGGCTTGTGTGAGGGGGCTCTCCCCAGTCCCTGTCGAGGGGTCCGCCATCGCGGAGGTCTGTTGGGGCAACGCGGCGACAGGTGGCTTCGCCCAGAGGGAGGCGACAGTTGGTTCTTTAGAAGCACCAGGAGCAGTGTCCTTTCCCCCTTTAGTGCTGGGCATGCTGTGGCAGGGAGTTCACTAGGCCATATGGTCTACCCTCTGGGGCAATCGTCTGTTCGTTAGTTCAGAGGAGAGAGGAGAACCGCCCCCGGAGTCCCCCAGTCGCGGACTATCAGGCAGAACCCAAGGGGAGGCAGCAAGGCGAGGAGCCACCTCAAGGAGAAAGAGGCGCAGTCTAGAATCCAGAGAAAGGATATTGGGCGTTCGCACTCCTGTCGCCTAGTGCCTCAACCAGGGCCCCCAGCGAGGCTTCATGAAGGGGGGAAAGACCGTCTCGACAGCTGATCCCGTCCCAGCCGCGCCACCAGAGCACCTCCAGTCGGCAGGGGAGGCAGTGGGAGCGATAGAGCACAGGTAGTGGCCAACGCCGTCCAGATCTAGGAGCCCAGATCCTGCCAGGGGTCAGAGGAACAGGGAAATGCAGGGAGGCTCCGATTCGCTGCCAGGTTGTGCAGCCGATCTCCTCCAAAGCTCGCCCCAAGGAAACCAGCCAAGTCGTGGCAGAGGGGGAGGGGCCACGGGTCCCCTCCACACCACCAACAAAAGTCAAGATTAGTCCGAGGGGAGTATGGGGGCTCACTGTCGATCGTATAGCTAATCCTCTCCGCCCCCGCAAGGCACACCAGCGATTCCCTGTCACTCAGGCCATGGGCCCCCACCTCACCTCTGTCCCCACACTCCAATGTCGTCCAGGCGGGCCCGGGGGTGACCCCCGCTCACACCTCCTTCCCCGCAGCAGCAGCACTCGGGCCCCCCGGGTCCAAGGGCTAGAGAGGCGCAGGATCACGCACGTCTCTCGGGGGCGCTGCAGCCCAGTCCCAGCGATTGTGTTGTGACGGGCTCACCTCCCCTCTCAAAGTGCAGGCGTACAAAATGGCAGCTCAAGGGAGGGCCCGCAGATAAGTGGCGAGTTGTCAGGAAGGGGCCTGGACCCTCAGGGCCCCTTCCCCGATGCGGTGAGTCTGTGCAGTGTATTCCGTTTGGGGGCACTGTAGCTCAGCCCCAGCAGCCGCAACGTGGCTGGTGCTCTTAACTTCGCGGGGCCCGGACCCACAAGATGGCAGCTTGGTGAAGGGCCTGCCGGCCGCAGGGTAGTGTTTGCCCATCAGGGAGGAGCCAGGTCCCTCAGGGCTCCCTCCCCGACTCGCTCTATCCGCAAGGCGATTAGGGTAGGGCCCGGTGTGCGGCAATCTTGCCGGTCTCCAGCAGGGAATTTCAGCCCCAGAGCCGTTGCAGGGTCGGAGAGCCACCCCCAACGCCGCTGGGCTCGCGTGTGCAGGGTTGAGTGGGGAACGCTCTGGGTTCGGTCCACGGCCCGACCCCCCGCAGCCAGCCTCCAGGTGTCGGGCTGGTAATCTTAGTCACTTCTGCGGCACTCCCAGGCCGCAGCAGGATCGTCCGGCTCCACCAAGGCCGGGGACAAGATGGCGGGCGAGGCAGCCCTCACCAGCGAGCTCCGCTCGGGGGCCCCCAGCATGGGACCAGAACCAGCCCCTGGACAGCCAAGTCGGTGCGGGGGGGGTCTCTCGTGTCCCCAGACGGAGCCAGGCTATGTCCCCAGGGCTGTGCAGCTGTTTCTTGCGTTTGGCTGGCTGCCGGGAGACGTAGCGGACCAGAAGTACGTCTTACTCCATTGGAGTCTTGGCCACGCCCCTCTAGCAAAGTTTTTAAGCATAGGATTAGCACAGTGCCATCCACGCCGAGCTGTAAAATGACAAGAGCCTTTTACTACTCCAGGGACAGTATTGTAGTTTTGGATCGGTGTAAATACTATCCAAGCTAACGTGGAATTAATAAAAACAACCCCTGACAATTGTGTTTTGCTATCATTATATCTCTACAGAGAAGTTCTTATACAAAAAAGAAGCAAGGACAAAGTCTTTGTAATTTTACAATTCTGCATGATGGCACTGTGCTAATCCTATGGTTAAAGAATTTGGCTTTAGAAATGGCAAAAGACTGTCCCTTTTTAGCTTGGCGTGTATAGCACTGTACTAATTCTATACTTAAAAACTTTGCTAGAAAAACAGACATTTCCACCTAAGCTTGGGAACTACCCAGAGTTCTCTGCTTCTTTTTGCATGATTTATGCGGCACTCTAACTCTGAAAGGGTTTTGTTTTGCTGTATATATATATTCAAAGGAAAAAAACAACGGTTAAAGCTTAGTTATAGGTAGGGAAACTTTATTCTCCTATACAAACGAAGATTAAACTACAAAAACCTGAAAAATTCTACAGTTTATAGTTATAACTTTAATTTACAATGTTTCCACCACCTTCATATTATTATAAGTAGCACACCTCGTAACACACACCTTTCAGCTCGCTAACCAGACAACACTAACTATAACTTGCAACTCTACCATGCACTGTGTTGTGACAAATGATGTCATTTGAGAAGTTAGAAGTGTTGTGAATTATTAGAAATAGGGTCTCTAGTTGGCAGAGGTTTGCACCCTGTCAAAGTAGGGACCACAATCCTAGTCAGGGTAAGCTAGGTACACACTTTAAATTAACCTGTGCTCACCCTCTGGTAGCTTGGCACAAAGCAGGCAGTCTTAACTTAAGAGGCAATGTGTAAAGTATTTGTGCAACACACACACACACACACAGTAACATAATGAAAAAACCACAAAAAACTCCACACAGGTTTAGAAAAATAGAGAATATTTATCTGAGGTATTCAGGACCAAAACGAATTTTTTTTTTTTTTTTAGAAATCAGTAGAAGACGAGCTATAAGTTTTTAAAGAATAAATGCAAAAATGTTGCTTAGAAGTCACTAGCAGTCAATAGGCTACTTGGGGTCGTGAGGGACTGGTGCAAATCCAAAGTTCAGGCCAACTGTGATGGAGGGCAGGTCTGCTACACGACCCGGACAGGTCCCCCTGAAGAAATACTTTGACTGGAGCAAGTGTCTCTGTCGAGAGCCTACTGTGTCGCCGTCAAGCCACACAAAGGGTGTCCCACATTGTCAAGCTCTGTTGATGTGAATGCAATGCGTCGTTGTTGAGCCGCGCAGAGTGTCGCCGTCAAGCCGTGCAGGCTATGGATCCGCTGTCGTCGAACAGCCTCTGCGCCGAAGGGCGATGCAGTGGAATTTCTCACGCAGTCAGGACTATGCATTGTTTTTTTGAAGAAATCCACTGCAGAACCCACTTCTGAGGCCCAGGACTAGAGGGGGAATCTCAGGCAAGGGTAGGACTCTCAAAAGGCATGGTCCAGCAGCTCCAGCAGGATTGCAGGAAGTCTTTTGTGTCCCTGAGATTTCATAAAACAGGAGGCAAGCCCTTGGAGTCACTCTGGGTTTAAGTGAGATTGGTCCAGTCCTTGTCCTCAGCAGGGCAGAGATCAATAGGGCAGCTCAGCAAAGCAGTTTCTCAGAATAATCATTCAAGGCAAAGTGGCAATCCTTAGAGCACAGCAGTCTTTACTCCAGCAAAGTTATTCCCAGTTCCAGTAGTGTACTGATTTCGTAGGGTCAGAGCCCCGGTACTTATACCCAAAAGTGCCTTTGATGTAGGGAATGATTTCAAAGGAACTCTCTGAAGTGCTCAAGGATCACTTTCAACCAGTCCTGTCTGCCAGGCTATCTGTGGGGGGGGTAAATCAGTGCTTTGTGTGTGGACAAGACACTACCTAAGTGTAGGTGTCCGCCCCTCCCATTCCTCCCTGCCCAGGAAGACCCATCAGAATGCAGATGAGCCTCACTTTTCTGTGTATGTGGCTCTCTAGATAGAATGCACACAGTGTAGCTATCACCCAACCAAGACGTGTATTGGAGTCGGGCTGCAGGCACACAGAGCAAAGTTAAGAGCAGAAATATGTCCACTTTCTAAAAGTGGCATTTCTGAAGTAGTAATGTCAAATCCAACTCTACCACTAAAGACAATGTATCAATACCATTTCAAAGATATGAAACATGAACTTGCTACTCCTTTCTCATCGGGAATTCAGCTTACAAGTGTTTTAAGGAATTCCCAACGCTAGTCTAGAGGTGCTAGAAGAGTAGGCCTCAAGTAATGCAAAACAAATTTCGCTGTTTATCACTACCAGGACATGTAAAACTTAAAAGTACATGTCCTACCTTTTAGTTGCACAGCACCCTGTCCATAAGGCTACCTAGGGCCTACTTTAGGGGTGACCTATGTGTAATAAAAGGGGGGTTAAAGGCTTGGCAATTGTTTTTAAATGCCAATTCGAAGTGGCAGTAAACTGCGTACACGGGCCTTTATTTTTTAATAAAAGTGTGTTTCAAATCTCTGTATGGAGTGTCATTCATGGGAGTGTCATAAAGTCGAGTGTAGTACAGTACGGTAAAGGAGAGTGCTGTAGAGTGGAGTATTGTAGAGCGGAATAGAGAGGAGTTACATGTACAGTGGAGTAAAGTGTTGTATAGTGAAGTGGCTTGGTGTATCATATCGTGGGTGGAGTATCCTAGAGTCTAGCGACATGTTGTATAGTGCAGTGGTCTGTCGAAAAGTAGAGTTGAGTGTTGTACAGTGGAGTGTCATCGACTGGAGTGTCGTGGAGTGTCATCGAGTAGAGTGTTGTAGAGTGTAGTGGCATAGAGAGGTTTTCAGTGGAGTAGAGTTTGGTACAGTTCATTGTTATCGAGTAGTGGGGGTGGAGAATCTCGTATAGTTTAGTGTTGTACAGTGAATTATCATTATTTGTGAGAACACATTGCATGGTAGAGTGGCGAGTTAAAGTTAGTGTTGTCTGGTTAGTGAGCTGAAAAGGGTGTGAAACGAGGTGCTGTACTCCTAATTAGAAGGTGGATCAATTGTAAATGAAAGTTATAACTATAGTAGTTTACACTTTGTTTGTTATAGGGGAAAAAAGTTCTAACTATAAGCTTTAACCTTTGTTTTTTTTTATTGAATTTCAATGGTTTTTTAAATTTTTAATGAAAATATGTTTAAAATTTTAGAGTCCAGTGTCGCGAATGTAGAGTTATTATGTGGAGTTTCATACAGTACAGTGAAGGAAAGTGTTAAAAACTCAATTGTCGTAGAGTGGTGTACTGTTTTTGGATGCAGGTTATATAATTATGTCAGCTGTGCGGACACGCTGGATTCTTACTGCCTAGAGTGATAACGCCCACCCTGTGTGGTCGCGCTTTCGCTTACCTCTACTTTAAGAGTTGATTTCTTTGTAGTGCATAGGTGAAGGGAGGTGCCTGGCTCCCGTCCCGGTTGGCGGCCATCTTAGGTCGGCATTTCCGGCTGCTTTTAATTGGTTTTATGAGTTTATTTCATCCTGCTTTTCCCAGTACTTCAATATGGGAGAGGAGCTTTAAACTATGTCTGGTAGACCTGGCCAACTGGATGAAGGACATTTGTCTGAGACTAAATGCAAATAAAACAGACATCCTGGTGGTAGGGAAACAACCTTCCATCTGGTCTTCTTCATGGTGGGAAACGAGCTAGACCCTATGCTGATTCCCAAATCTAGAGTGAAAAATCTAGGAATCTGGTTCGATTCCACCCTATCTTTTGCAGATCAAATCTCTACTCTTGTTGCACTTGTTTTGGAACCTTGAAAATGATTCAGAAGATTTTGGGGCTTTTACCTGACTCCGCGAAAAGAACGGTACTCCAGGACCTTGTGGTATCACAATGGATTACTGCAATGTACTCTATCTGGGGGCCTCTAAGGGCAGGCTTCAAACGCTCCAGAGGGAACAAAGGCAGCAGCGCGACTGCTGCTGAACATTCCCAGACGCGCTCCGACGGGGCCAACTTCTTTGTTCATAGGATCTTTCACGGAAAAGGCCCCGGCTATCTATTTTCACTGATTAAACCGTATCTTCCGAGTCGATGTCTGAGATCATCTGGAACAGGCTTGTCCAAAGTTCCCAAATTCCACTGAACACGTCTTGGTGGCAGCTCTTTTAGGTTCCTGGCAGCCAAACAATGAAACCGATTCTCGCTCAATCTTAGACTAGGTTCTAAAGTCCTTTTTCGGAAGCATCTAAAAACTTGGCTTTTTAGTAATGGCCTTGTCCATTAACAAAGTAGGGACGCCCGTTATCAGTTTTGTCAGTTGGAATTCAGTGCGGGGCACTCCGGATTGGAGTAATCAGGTGCTTTACAAAATGCTAACATGACATAACATGGCATATTGTAGATTGGAATAGAGTAGAGCAGAGTCTAGTGCTGTATTGTACATCGTAAAGTATTATATAATGTAGTGGCATGATGTCTCATATAATGGAGTCCAGTATTGTAGACTGGAGCAGCAAGTTGTATAGTGGACTAGCATGTCGAACCGTAGAGTAAGGTGTGATAGACTGTAATAGAGTAGAGTGGAGTAGGGTGAAGTAGAGTTTCGTAGAGTGGAGTATCGTTAAGTGGAGTTTGTAGAGTACAGTGGAAGTGTCGTGGGGTGCTGTGTTATATAGTGGAGTGCTGTATCATAGAGAAAAAATAATTGGCGTGTGGTTGAGTGTCAGATTTGGTAGTACAGTGGCCTAGAGTGGATGGGCATAAAGTGGAGTAGAGTGCCATAGAGTGTGTTCGACAGTGATGTAGAGTGGAATTACATACAGTGGAGTGGCATAGAGCGGAGTATGCGACAGTGGTGTAGAGTGGGATAAAGTGGTGTGGAGTACACTAGAGTAGGGTAGTGTGGAGTGGAGTGAAGTGTCATAGAGTGGATTGGCGTTCGTAGACTGTAGTGGCGTGAAATGAAGTAGGGTGGAGTGGTGAAGTATACAGTCGAGTAAAGTGTAATAAATTGGAGTGCCCTTTTGTACAGTAGAGGTTAGTGGGGTGTCGTACAGTATTGAAAAGTGATGTAGACTACTGTAGAGTCTAGTTGAGCTTTGTGTAGTGGTGTACAGTACAGTGTTGCAAAGTGTGGTAGAGTGAATTGGCATACACTGTTATAGAGTGCAATGGAATGAAGTGGTGTAGATCGTATTGGCTTACAGTGGAGTGGAGTAGAGTGGAGTAGAGTGGAGTATTGGGTCGTAAAGTGTGGTTACAGTGTTGAATAGTGGACTAGAGTATCATAGAGCACCACAGGGTGGAATAGAGTCTTGTGCAGTGGTATAGCGGTTTAGACAGGAGTACAGTTTCGGAGAGTGGCATACTGTATAGTAGAGTGTTGTAGAGTGGAGTTGGATAGGGTACAGTAGTGCGTTAAACAGTGGAGCTGTATAGAGTGGATTGTTGTATAGTAGCATAGAGTGAGGTAGTCTCATACAGTGGAGTAGAGTTGAGTGGAGTGGCGTAATGTAGTGGGGATTAAAGTACTATAGAGTATTGATGTGTCGTAGAGTGGCATGGAACGTAGTGTAGGGGCGGAGCGTAGACAGTAAACTGTTTTAAATTGGAGTGGGATCTCGTATAGTAGAGTGGAGTGCTGTGTCATATAGTAAAGTGTTGAATAGTGGAGTATAGAGTTGGGCAGTGGAGTGTACAGGAATAGAGTGGCATAGAATGTTGTAAAGTACCATAAAGTGTTGTAAACCTTTATAGAGGAAAGTTATATAGAGCTGACGAGAGTGTCATACAGTGGAGTGGATTACTGTAAAGTGGAGTAGTACATAGTGGGATAGCTTACAGTGAAATGTAGAAGAGTGGAGTGATATAGAGTGGAATATTTTAGAGTGGAGTGGTGTACAGTGGAGTGGGGTACAGTGGATTAGCATAGAGCAGGGTGGCTTAGAGTCGAGGAAACTTATAAATTGAACTGGCTCCTCGTACAGTGGAGTGCCTTGTTGTACAGTGTTGGAAACGGTTGTGGAGTAGAGTGTTGTACAATAGAGTATACAGACATAGAGTTGAGTACAAATTCGGACAGTGGAGTGTACAGGGATACAGTTGAGTCGAGTCTAATAGAGTGTAGTAGAGTTTTGTATAGTGGAGATATATAGAGTGGGGGAGAGTACACTGGAATGGCGTAGAGTGGAGTAGCATCTAAAAGCGCTATCCGCACGTCCTGAGGGGCGTCTCCAACTTGCACTCAAAGGTAAATTTGTAAATGAATTGATCACTTCTTGGTAAATTCGTCTCCAAAAACTTTGTTGCGTTTATCCAAATATTTATATCATAATCTCAAGCGTTATTCCAGCATAACGGTGATTCTCATGTAGTAATATCCATTAATTGTACATGTATTCATATTCCCAATGCATTTCGGGCAATTGAGCCCTTCATCAGGGGCTTAATTTCTGAAACATAGAAGAAATTAAGGATCAGTACCAGGAATGGCAATAATGGCAAGGTAACGTGATTCTTATATGAGCCATGCAATGTGAACATCCACGTTAAAAAATGTTGCTAGTGACAGTGACTAAAAATCTCCATGAAATTTTGAAAAAAAAGTCATAAGTGAAGAAAACCGGTTTGATGAAAATATGTAAGTGAAAAAGTATCAATAAAGTTTATTCAAAAATCAGTAACTGGGGTGAAAGTTAACAGAATAACGACGTCATTAGTCTGTAGAGTGGAGTAGCTCAGTGGAGTGGCATAAAGTGGAATAGCGTAGGGTGGTGTGGCTTACATTGGAGTAGTGTAGAGTGGAATAGCATATAGTGGAGTAGTGTACAGTGAATTGGTGTAGACTGGAGTGGTGTATTGTGGATTGACGTACAGTGGAATGGGGTAGAGTGGAACACCAAAGAGTAGAGTGGCAAAGATTGAAGTTGCGTACAGTAAAATAGCATAGAGGAGTGGTGTACAGTAGTATAGCATAGAATGGAGTACAGTTGCATGGCATAGAATAGAATAGCGTGAAGTAAAATGGCATAGAGTGGAATAGCAGAGTAGTGTAGACCAGAGTGGGGTAGAGTGGAATAGCATTTAGTGGAGTGGTGTCCAATGGACTAGCGTAGAGTGGAGTGGTGTACACTGGAGTGGCGTGGAGTGGAATAGCATAGAGTGAAGTGGTGCACAGTGGAGTGGAGTGTCTTAGAATAGAGTGGCATACAGGGGAGTAGAGAGGCATATGGGGGAATAGTATTGAGTAGACTGGCATACAGTGGAATAGCATATACTAGAGTAGCGCATAGTGGAGAGGCATACAGTGCAGTGGCATACATTGAAGTGACGTAGAGTGGATTTGCGTACAATGTAATGGCGTAGAGTGCAGTGGTGTACAGTGTAATAGTATATAGTGGAGTGGCATAAAGTGTAATAGTTTATAGTGGAGCAGCGTACAGTGGAGTGGTGTAGACTGGAGTGGAGTAGAGTGTAATAGCATACAGTGGAGCGGCGTACATTGAAGTGGCGACCAATGGAATAGCGTATAATAAAGTGGCGTAGAGTGGAGTGCCACACACTGGAATGGCGTAGAGTGGAGTAGCATACAGTAAATAGCATAGAGTGGAATAGCTTATACCGCAAACAGCAGCTCCCTCCAGATCGTGTTCCCGGCGAGAGGGATCAGTTGGGGCACTACAAGGCCCAAGTTCCTTTGCGGCAGGAGCCGCCCACCGCCATCACCGCCGGTTGTTTGGAGCGCCTGGAGGCGCTTTAAATTTAAATTGAGGTGCGGGCTCCCGCAGCGCGAGTCCCGCAAGCAGCAGCTCCCTCCAGATCATGTTCCCGGCGAGAGGGATCAGTTGGGGCACTACAAGGCCAGAGTTCCTTTGCGGCAGGAGCCGCCCACCGCCATCACCGCCAGTTGTTTGGAGCGCGTATGTGTTAGTAACTGTATGAATAAGTGAGGTGGTGTGTGTGTATAACTGTATAGGTGAGTAAATGGCAGTGTGATTGCTTCTTTGGGTGACTGACTAGATTTGTGAGTAACTCTATGGGTGAGTGGTGGTGTGCGAGTGTCTGTATGGGTGTATGAGTGCCTATATCAGTGGCTTTATTGATGAGTGGCCGCATGTATGAGTGACTGTATGGGTTAGTGAGTGGATGTGTGTGTAGACCGATGAATCAGTGAGCGGGTATGTACTAACTGGTATTGGTGTGTCTATAGTTTCGAGAATGGTAGTCTTTATTTTAGAGTGGGTGTATGAAAGGTTATATTAGGGTGTTAGGAGGTGCATCAGATATTAAGTGGATGATGTCATCAGTGATGTCATTTGAGATGTCATCAGTGATGTCACTGACCATGTCATGAGTGATGTAAGATGTGATGTCATCAGCAATGCATTGATTGGGCGCGAGTTATAGTTAGCTCAGCTAACTATAACGGATGAATTTCTCTGGTGTTGTACGAGTAAAATGTCAACCTAACTATAACTGCCCTGAAACCTGTTTTTTTCAGTGAATTTCAAAGGTTTTTTAAATGCTAATTCCTAACTATAGCGTCCCTGAAACCTATGGTTTTTTCAATGAATTTCTAAGGTTTTTTGAATGCTAATTCCTAACTATAACGTCTCTGAAACCTATGATTTTTTCAATGAATATAAATAAACGTAAACAAATTTTTCACATTATCATCCATATTATTTCATGTATTCTTACCTTTTAGGTAATTTACATACATTACTCAGTAAAAGTATTTTAGAGTAGTGTTGTCCTAAACAGCACTAAAAGTGTTTTCAAACTTCACCAGTAGCTACTATAATCAAGAAGAAGAAAAACTGTTATTTAATGTAAAGTATTACAGAAATTATAACATATTTTTAAGAACATAAATTTACAATTACATAACATTTTCAGTTTCCCTTTTTTGCTGTTCTCAGATTCCACATAACTTCACCATACACAGTGATTTCAATGTAGTATCATTGAACAGCGGGGAAAAAAACAATCAAATTGACTAGAAAAAAAACCTCACATCAGCGTAGATCATCATTTTCAATATGTGTAGCTATGTGTTTTTCTATGTACACTTCGTTAATTACTTTCTTCATTTACATTAACGCTATTATTTATGTCTAATACATTTGCCAAAATGTAGACTCATTTACATCTGGTACAATATACACAACAAATATATAAACTATTTCCTTTTAAACACAATTTTCCAAATGCAATATCAATTAGCGCAAATAATATTCCAAACACTAATTATAAATGCTAATTGTTTGCAGTCCTCTCTACTTTCTGTTCACATCTTCCCAATAGGCCGAATGATGTATTCAAAAACTTTGGCTTCAAAATTTCAAATATGAATTTGGTAATTCATAAGGCAATCTAGGTTTGAATTCCAAGTGGGCATCATTGCAATGTGTCCATCCTTTATTACACTTTAAATACACAGTATAGTGTCCAGATGTTGTAGTAGGTCCATTATGGAAAATAATAGCCACTGCTATATACGTTTTTCCTGAAATAGATATTTGACTTGCATTAAAAAAAAATAATTTGGTTTCCAATTTTCTTCCATTTGCTCTACAACATTGTAGCATTAAAATGAGATATTTTCCAAATCTTTCTATATGTAATGTAGACAACATCTCTGTTCTACAATGTGAACATTTCATGTCCTGATTGGCTGTTTTAATCAATTTGTTAAAAGGTACTGATTTGCAGTCTGGTATTGTCAAGTATATGAATCGTTCTGTTTCTATCTCTGTGGTAGAAGTAAATGAACACTCTTCACATTTATGATCCATCTGTAACTTAGTCCACATAAGTTTTCAATCTGTATTCCTTCATGTTCTAACACTCCAAGCATAAGCATTAGAAATTCTTGTGCATCTTGTTGTACATTAAGAGTAAATGTCAATGAACCAGTACATTTATCCAAAAGAGCAGTTTGGATTTTACTTCTGTCAGTTACCAGCTGTTGAAATACACGATGTAGTAAAGAACAGAATCTTTTTTCATGATTTCACGATGAAGATCTTCTAGATAAAACACAACATTCAGAATAGCATTAGCATAGCAGTTGATACCTGAACTATTTTCCAACTGGTATCCTACAATCTCATCAACAGTTTCCATTTTCTTTTTCTTTACACCTTCAAGTTTCTCTTCAGTTATTTACTTTTTTTCAACCTCATTTGAATGTTTGACATATTTCCGTTTTGGACACACTACACGTTTCTCATATATGGGGTATTCACCTAAACCAGGTGTCTAAAGTCTTCTTAAACGATTATACTCTCTTACACAATTTGCATCAGCACTAACCTTTTTCTCATCGAAATCTATCAAATACAAACTAGACAATGTTCTTACTCGAGATAACGCTGCGTATGCCATTCCCTCTTTGAACACTGTACTTCCGATATTTACAAAAGCACTGTCTATACTTAAACCTTGAGATTTATGAATAGTTACTGTATATGCTAACGACCGAGGAAACTGTTTTCTCCGAACATACAAATCGTTTACAAACCAAAAACCTGCAGCACAACGCCCAATCTGTCTTACCTCTTTAATCTGATCACATTTTATAATCAAAAATTCTATTCCATCTCTGTTCTGAAATTTTACAAAATAAACAACTTTTCCCAATGCTCCATTTACTATTTTACGCTGTAAAATTACCCGACAGTTTATACATACATGTAAAGTCTTTTCTAAGCCTGCAGTTTTAGATAGACTTTTCCAAAGAATGCAATTTAGCCTGTAGTTTCTCTGTGAGAAGAATAGTCACTCCCTGGTGTACAATGTTATCAATAGCTTCAATTTCCACAATTTGTTGTTTTTCCAGTTTCAAAAGTTCTTGATTAAATGTAGAACACTCTTGCAGTGCAGGCATTAGGCAAACTATAGACTGCTTTTCTCCAAGCATGTTGCATATTACTTCAGCTGCTGTGTTTCCACTTGTAAACAAGTTCCTTAATAGCCGACTTTCTAAAGCTTGTTTACCATGTTTCGTGAAGACACTAATTCTTATGTCTTGAAGAATATTTCCGTAATATTCATCACTTGCTTGCCGCATATTCTTAATAAGCTCTTTATATTCAAAATGTAACCAAATGTTCACATTTCCAATACTTCCCAAAGATTTCCATGGACAAGTGTTTTAAAAACAGGTTGTCCTTTTACAGGAGTTAGTTGTAGTAGATCTCCGAATACAATTAAATGTTTTCCTCCAAACAGAACATCGTAATCTGTTCTTAAAATCTGTTGCATTCTCAAGTTTACAAAAGCGAGCATCAAGTTTGACACCAAGCTCACCTCATCAATGATTAAAAGTTTTTTTTTTCAGTACTCTTGACACTTCATAACAAGCTTCTCCAGACAGCTTCTGATATTCTAATTTATTATCATGTTCAACTGGTAGCATAAGTAATCTATGTAAAGTAATCCCTTTAATATTGTGTGCTGCTAATCCAGTTAGAGCTGTTACAACACAAGATAAATGTGATTCTGTAGTTTTCTGTAGATAACTGGTCAAAAGTTTAATTAAGAAACTTTTTCCTGTTCCAGCTTGACCACTGATGTACATTAGAATAGGTTTAAATGATGTACATTGGCGTTCTTTTTTTCATGCAGCAAATCATGTTGTCACTTGTAGATATTTCTCTTTGTTCAATATTTAGTTGTTCTTCTAACTTTTCCAACGGAATAATATCCTGTTGTGCTTGTTGCATTGCAGTTTCTACCTCATTCATGTCTATTGCTGCTTCATTTTCGATAATTGGTTCTCCCAGTGGATTTTGACTTAGTGGACCAGAACTTTGACTATCTTGAGAACTGTCTCTTGCTATTTCAGCTACAATAGTACTTTCTTGTCCAATCTCATCATTTAACATTTGTAGATATTGTAGGGAAAATTGTGCATTGAATGCTATCTTTACTTACATTAAAAGAATCTTGATAGCAGTCGAAATCTCCAAATATTCTGTTTCACTACGCCATGGCTTGAACAGTTGCAGAAGTGCTAAATAGAAAAATTCCCTCTTATCTGTACTTTCACAACTGAGTTTTCTGTGATTAATAAGATTTCCTTTGGCATGTTTAAAAAAACATCCGTCACATACAATTACTGCATATTTTTCTTCTTTTTTATTTTCTGTAACTTTTCTTTTAAAGCTGTAATGTTGAAGTATTTCATACAGACATAAGTTTTCCAGATGTGGACTCCTTTTGGGATAGTATGTATCCAACATATTAGTTTTAACAATACCTGTACTTTCTGGTTCATTCAGTGCGAAGTATTCGATTTCTTGTAATGTTTTCAATACTCTATTTCGTGTGGGGGCGAGACCCAAATGATTGACTTTGAATATAAACTAGCAGAGCTCAAGCGATCCGAACATTCATAGGATCCAATCTCTCGATGGGAAAGCATTTTCAAGCTAAAGCTGTACAATTTCTTGCTAAGACTCTTCCCTTGTGAAATTTCTTTCCACATTTCTTTCATCTGTCTTTTCAGATTTGGTTATATATGATGTAACATAGCAAGCAACAGCAATTGAATTATCTGCAACATGTTGAATATCCATGTTTGCATTCCACATTTTCAAAATCACTGGAATGTAGTCATTGATATACTTTGAATCTTCGGTTCTTTTTAAGTTGTATGTATTGTTCAGAGATTTCTGAGTTATTGTATGCCTTACTGCTGACATAAAACTAATTACTCTTCCTTAAGAAATTATTGGACGTGGGAATCCAAAACGAGATTTTGTATAAAATTTCCCTTTAGACTTGTATTTTCGTCAACAGTATTTTCCACATCGATGACTTTGAAACCGTAA
Source organism: Calotriton arnoldi (assembly GCA_963921515.1). Taxonomy (NCBI): domain Eukaryota; kingdom Metazoa; phylum Chordata; class Amphibia; order Caudata; family Salamandridae; genus Calotriton; species Calotriton arnoldi. The sequence goes on along the minus strand of CAWUFW010000597.1, from coordinate 2,839,695 downwards.
AACTTGTTGTCTCAAGCTTTTTTCTCCTCCTTGTCTTGGAATGGCACAGGTAACATACTGTTCGATGAAAGACAAAACACTTTCATCAGTATCACTTCCAATTTTGGAGCATTCTTTATCCATAATAGCATGTGTATATGAGGAGCACCTCTAGCTTGGTACTCTTTTCGCCAAAAGAAATCAGTAACTTCTCCAAGTGGAGGAATATTTTTATTGCAGATAAATGACATCATACTTTGAAACCTATGGTCAAAATACCTGCAGACATTTACAGGATCCAAGGAACAGAGTTCTCAAGGTGTCTTCAAATCAATATTTTTTAAATTTGATTTTGCTTCTCGTAGAAATTAAAGTAAATCTTCCCACGCATATTCAGCACAGCTAAGTGTTACAAACCATGTAGCAGTACCTACGTTTCTTAAACTACATTTGAGTTCACCGTGACGAAACCAATATTCATTGGTACCACGTTGACATGCCATCAAATTAATTGTGATTCTAAATTTTCATCTTTGTTGAACTATCTCCATGAATTCTTTTGCAGAAACATGTGGAAGATGAACTCTTGTTTTTAATATGTGGTTAACTGCATATGAAAGTGCAGGCAAATCACTTGCAAACAGAAGATGAAATATGTATGGAATGCACTGTCGAAATCTTGGATCTTCAGAGTACAATCTTGTTGAGCGGTATTCTGAAGCTGGAAACCGTACAACTCGCTCATCAACTCGTCCACCTTCTCCAGTGGGGAACAACTGTGGAAAACAACGAGCTTCTAAACTTTTTTCCCATACACTCATGGGAGTTCCTTTGCTTCCTTCATTTGAAATAATTCAAAACTGTTTCCTATCACTTCTTTTGAATGTAGAGGATGTATAGTATAATGTTCATAATTCTCTTCACTCCTAGACTTATCCACTTTTTCTATTTGGCCACTTGAAATTTCTGTTTCATCTTCTAAGCATATTACCTGTTCATCAACATTTACATTCTTATAATAAATTATATTCTGTACCAGGTATAATGTAGCCTTTTGAAGTTTATTAACATCTACAAACTCTTGCCATATTTTTCGACTTTGTTGGTACACCATTAACTAGAATAACTACTGCCTCATTTTCCTCCCTGTCTACACCAACAGTTTCAATATTTTTCTTAAAATCTAAAGGTGAAGTACACAACTCTTCCTTTCAGACCTCTTTGTAAATCTGTTGGAGGCAGCTTACCTGTTTTAGGCTCCATACGAACTATAGCCTGAAATGGGTGCGCAGATTGAATAAGAATGGATTCATATGCATTCAAATCTGCCAGTTCTGGACGAATAGCTACCAACTCTAACTTGTTATTTACTGCTCTAGCTGGCATTTTGTTCTCTTCTAATTTTTTGTAACAATATTTACAAATAACTTGATCAGTAGCCAATTCAAACCGACCTAACAACAAATAAGCACCAAATTGCTGCTGCCACTTATCATTGTTTTCCTTTTCACTTTTTAAATATAAATCTACATTCCTAGTTTGACTTCTAAAATAAGTACATCGACAACAAATACAAACATAGTTTGGTTTTTCACATGAATCGGTCTTAAACTTTGTAATTTCTGCTGCAAACTCATCAATACCAATGTCTTTTGTATGTTCTTCAACACCTACAATTATCAAGCTCTCACTTTCGCCACACTCCTCTTGTGAACCAAAAACACGAAACTGTATATCATCTCAAACTTTTTGTACATCTGAAACTGAACCGTGCAAAAGAGCTGTGTTCATTTCAGTTAAACATAATGCAGGAGTTTTTACATTGTAAACTCTCCTTACTAACTTCCGCATTTCTGAGTGGTGCACTGCTAACATTCTTGAATGATGAAAAGTACCTTTACACACTTTTCTTGAAAGACAAGCCAGAGAAAGACACTGCAACTTACTATATTTTCTTATTTTACATGGATCTAGTCCTTGTAACATCTTAATCTTCTGTTTAAGACTTTTTTTTGCAAACTCGTAAAAAAATCGCAATATGTCAATAGATTCCTGTTGAATACTGCAAATACTGTTACAATCCCACTTATATACAGGACCTTGTGTACTCTTCCCTTGGACTTCGAGCTATTACTTCTTCCACCCTCCTAACAACCATTTTTTCTTAAGGAATAGGACAACCAACTTTCATCTCATAGCATCGACCACTAGTATCAACTGCATGCACTAATGTGTTCTGTTGAAAATAGCTTTCTTCATTAAAGAAAGGCTCAGTAGTGGAAGTGTGCTTCCATTCACCACCAAAAGTTTTACAAAAGTTACTTCTATTAACTAGTCTTTTTCTTTTGCTTTTCTCATTCATAAACACCAATGTTTTATCCAATGTTCTCATTCTCTTCAATATTAATATAAATCATATCTGAAAGAAACAGTTCGTTATAGATTCCTTACCTTAGAATTTCCCCCAGGCGTCAGACTGGATCCGGAAAGTTTTTCATCAGCAGTACCCCTGCGAGTCGGAAGGTGTCGTCGGTCGACTCCGCGTTCGGCGTCGTGGTCGCCGGGATGACGTCACGGTAGCTACATAGACGCCGCCCTCGCGTGCTGACGTCAGTTCTTTCTTTTTTCGCGCCAGCAAGCGCAGATCTGGAGAAAGCGGTACCTCCAGTCACTTTTTGACAGATTTTTTTCTCGACTTTTGTTGAATTTGTTTTTGGAGTCCATCGACTCCTGGTGCACGAGGGATGCCCGTATTCAAGGCCTGCGGTTCCTGTAACCAACTGATGTCGGTGACGGACCTGCACCGCGTGTGCCTCTATTGCCTGGAGCACGACCACGACCCCAAGTCGTGCTCCGACTGCCGGACCATTGCCCCGAAGTCTTTGCCGAAGCGGTCCCGAAAGCTACTCGAGGCCCGGCAGTCGGCTACGCATCGCTCGAGTTCCCGGTCGCGGAGGAGGTCGACGGACCGGTCACAGAGCCAACACCATTCTAAGTCTTCGCACTCGGGGTCAGGTAAGTCGAAGCACAAAAAGAAGTCGATGAAGCATCATCGCTCTTCGACTTCTCCCCGTCCGTCGGCCGACGCAACGAGGAATGCGGGTGGTGCCCCTCCCGCGGCTCTGTGCGCGGAGCCCGTTGGTTCGGCTCCGGGTTTCCCCCCCTTCCCGGGGCCGGGAGCGACCCCTGCCCAGCTTCGTCAGTTTTACGAAGCCATGCATGCCATCTTTGGGCAGCCCGACTCCACCGGCGTGCCTTCGGGCCCCGCGGACTCTGCTGGGGTCCTGGGTGCTCGGCGCCTGCGGCTTCGGCCCCGGCGCCGCAGGGTCCCCTTGGATCCAGGCCTGGATCCGGATCGGCGCCGGTCAACCTTGTTACGCCTCTCCCGGCGCCGATTCCACCGGCACCACGCCCGCAACCGGCGTCGGCTGTATCCCCAGCGGATTTCGACCCCGGCCTCCACCTCGAGGTAGACACGGAGTCGGACCGGCGTCGACCGACGCCGACAGGTACTTTTGTGCCCCTGTTCTACCCTGGCTCTTTGAGACCAGATTGGCAGCCAGAGGAGGGTGAGGAGGACTGGGAGGGGTCTGGGGACCCTTTAACCGACCAGTTGACCTATGAGCAGGACTGGAGAGAGGAACTGGGGGAGGCCAGTGGACTGGATACCTCACCAGACCTTGGCATGTTGTCTCCTCCTACCGTGGCTACAGAGGAAGGAGCGTCATACGCAGTAATGTTGCGTAGGGCGGCCGAGGCTCTCCACCTCGAGCTACCTACGTGGCAGTCGGGACTAACCTCCTGACAGAGGTCCTTCAACCGGCAGCGAGGTCTTCGGAGCCCCTGCTGCCGTTTAATGAGGCCCTCACGGACATCCTTTTGGGCACCTGGTCCAGGCCCAACACAGGGGCTCCTGTGGACAGGATGATTGCCCGATACCACCGCCCGGCCCCGGGCGACCCCACTTTCCTCTCTCAACACCCCACCCCTTAGAGCTTGGTGGTCCAAGCCTCCACTTCCAAAGGTGCATTCCCTAACGCACCACCCGATAGGGAATCCAAAAAGCTGGACCACCTCAGGAACAAAATGTTTTCTTCCGCCAGCTTGGGACTGCGGTCGGTAAACGCTGCATGTCTGTTGGGCCGTTATACCCACTCTGTGTGGGATACGGTAGCGCAGGTGCTGCCCCAGTGCCCGGACGAGGCCCGGGCCGTGCTCTCCAGTGCAGTTGCCGAGGGGATAGACGCAGCGAAGTTTACCATCCACTGTGGGCTAGATACCGCCGACGCACTAGGCAGGACAATTTCCACATCGGTAGCCCTTCGACGCTACGCCTGGTTGCGATCGGCTGTTTTTTCTGGGGATGTCCAATCCAGTCTTATGGACATGCCCTTTGATGGCCGTCGCCTTTTCGGCGACAAGGCAGACGAAGCGCTGGAGCGCTTTAAGGACTCTCGGGCTACGGCCAGGTCCTTGGGCCTCTCCACCACCCACCCTGCGCAGTCTGCCTTTCGTGGCTACGGAAGGGGTGCCCCTCCTCGTCCCACCCAGGGCCACAGGCCGGCGCAAGCTGTTCAGCCTCTGCTCGGCCGGGGACGTGGGAACCAGCACCTTGGTTCTGGGGGCCAGCGGGCAGGCCAGTCCACCACAGCCCCCTCTGCAGCAGCCTCCAAACCCTCCTAGTCCGACCTTTCAGGGCCACCAAACTCCAGTGGGCGGCAGGATTCACCATCACCTCCCCCACTGGCACACCACCACGTCAGACAGGTGGGTTTTGCAAATAGTCCGAAGGGGCTACTCCCTCCCCTTCAAGACTACCCCGCCATCCATGCCACCTCAGTACCATTGTATGTCGGAGGATCATCTGGCCCTTCTCCAACAGGAAGTTTCGGCACTCTTGGCCAAGGGACCCATTGAGCGCGTTCCTGCCCCAGAAGTAGGTCGTTGTTGCTATTCCCACTACTTTCTGGTGCCCAAGAAGGACAAAGGCCTGCGTCCTATCTTGGATCTCAGGAACATCAACCGCTTCCTCCGGAAGGAGAAGTTCAAAATGTTGACCCTCGCTCAGGTCTCGTCTGCCCTCGACCCTGGAGACTGGATGGTAGCGTTGGACTTGCAGGACGCTTACTTTCACATCCCCGTCCTGCCGGCCCACCGGCGTTACCTGCGGTTCACGGTAGGCCACGAGCACTTTCAGTTCACCGTGCTCCCCTTTGGCCTTACCAGCGCCCCTCGGGTGTTCACGAAGGTGATGGCGGTGGTCGCAGCTCATCTGCGCAGATCGGGGGTTCCAGTCTTCCCCTATCTCGACGACTGGCTGTTGAAGGCGGGATCGCCTCAGGCTGTCGTCTCCTACCTCCAGACTACGGCCGACCTCCTGCATTCGCTGGGGTTCTCCATCAATGTGCCGAAGTCACACCTGACCCGCTCTCAGAAGCTCCTCTTCATCGGAGTGGTTCTGGACACGACGCAGTTTCCGGTTTATCCTCCCAAACAGCGAGTCCGGGATATTTGGGCTATGATTCCGATCTTTTAGCCTTTATCCCGGGTTTCGGTCAGGATGACCCTCAGGTTGCTGGGTCTGATGGCCTCCTGCATCCTGCTGGTGGATCATGCCAGATGGCATATGCGGGCTCTGCAGTGGGACCTGAAGTTCCAGTGGGCACAACATCAGGGGAATCTGTCTGATTGCGTCCAGATCTCGGAGGGCACTGCACACCAATTGCAGTGGTGGCTTACGAACAAGGATTGGGTCGACGGCAGATCCCTCTCCCTTCCTCAACTAGAGTTCACAGTGGTGACCGATGCATCACTTCTGGGATGGGGGGCCACATGGGGGAGGTGGAGATCAGAGGCCTCTGGTCTCCGGCGGAGTCCGGGCTCCACATCAACCTTCTGGAGCTTCGGGCGATTCGTCTTGCACTCAAGGCATTCCTTCCCTCTGTACGGGGAAGAGTAGTGAAGGTGTTCACGGACAACACCACCGCCATGTGGTACTGCAACAAATAAGGCAGGGTGGGGTCGTGGACACTGTCAGGAGGCCCTCCGCCTCTGGACATGGCTGGAACATCAGGGCATATCCCTGGTGGTTCAAAACCTGGCAGGTTCTCTGAATGCCAGGGCGGACAAACTCAGCCGCAGGTGCATGATGGATCACGAATGGCATCTTCACTCGGAGGTGGTACAAGGTCTCTTTCAGCAGTGGGGAGAGCCTTGGTTAGATCTATTCGCCACCGCAGAGAACGCGCAATGTCAGCATTTCTGCGCGTTTGAATTTCCAAGGTGGCACTCGCTAGGCGACGCTTTTCGTCACGAGTGGAGTTGCGGTCTTCCATACGCCTTTCCGCCTATACCACTTCTGCCCAGAGTGCTGAAGAAGATCAAGCGCGACAGGGCCCAAGTCATTCTTGTGGCTCCTGATTGGGCGCGAAGAGTCTGGTATCCTGAGCTGCTCAACATGGCCATCAATCCTCCGATCAGACTGCCTCTTCGGGAGGATCTTCTGTCGCAGGGGACGGTCCTCCACCCGAACCTGTCCAGCCTCCACCTCCTTGCTTGGAGATTGAGCGGCTGCAGTTGACGTCGTTTGACCTGCCTCCCGAAGTCTGCGATGTTATCTTGGCAGCCAGGCGTCCCTCCACTAAGACGGTATACGCCTGCAGATGGAACAAATTTGTGGCATGGTGCGCAGCAAATGCTGTGGATCTCCTTTCCGCCCCTCTTTCTGAGGTTCTCTTGTTCCTCCTTTCTTTGGCCCAGCAGGGCTCTGCTCTGGGCACTCTAAAGGGCTGCCTCTCGGCCATTTCATCCTTCCTTAGGCTTCCTGATGAGCCTTCTCTTTTCAAGTCCCCTGTTGTAAATAGATTCCTTAAAGGCATTACTCATCTTTTTCCTCCTTTTCCCTTCATAATGCCTCAGTGGGACTTGAACTTGGTTCTTATCTATCTCATGTGCGCTCCCTTTGAGCTGCTACATAACTGTCCTCTCAGACTTCTCACTTTGAAAACTGCCTTTCTGGTGGCCTTCACCTCTGCACGCAGGGTGAGTGAGCTGCAAGCTCTTTCTTCCAAGCCTCCCTTTCTGGCTGTCCATCCGGACAAGGTCATCCTGAGAACTAGACCTTCCTTTCTTCCCAAGGTGGTTACTTCTTTCCACATTGGCCAAACAATCACTTTGCCCACCTTCTTTCCGCCTCCTTCAAAAGAGGAAGAGAGGCTCCACCGTCTGGACCCAAAACGTGCGCTTTCCTTTTACTTGGATCGCACCAAACAATTCCAGGTGGACGACCAGCTCTTTGTTGGTTACGTGGGCGCAAAGAAAGGTCGGGGCGTGCACAAACTAACCATCTCCAGGTGGGTCGTTCTGTGCATCAAAGCCTGCTACTCTTTGGCAATAGGCCCATTCCACCAGGGCGACAGCAGCTACTACTGCTTTGGGACGAGGAGTCCCCCTAAATTACATCTGTCAGGCAGCTACGTGGGCATCGCTGCACACGTTCACCAAACACTACTGCCTAGACAGCCAAGTCTGGAGAGACGGCTTCTTTGGCCGTTCTGTTCTCCAGGACTTTCTGGTGTGAACTTGGTTCGCAGACCCACCTCTGGGGTTGGTATTTCAGGGGTATCTATTCTAAGGTAAGGAATCTATAACTAACTGTTTCTTTCAGATGAAAGAAACAAGTTACTTACCTTCGGTAACGATATATCTGTAAGAAACATAGGTTAGTTATAGATTCCTTACCGCCCCACCCATCCTCCCCGTTTTGCGAACTGACTTCTAGGGTTAAAGTCTTCCTTTCAGGGCCCTAGTTTTGTGCACCAGTGGTCAGTGTCTTGCATGGCTCTGCACTTCTGGCGTGAAAAGTCTTGTACAGAACTGACAGTGCGCGAGGGAGGCGTCTATGTAGCTACCGCGACGTCATCCCGGCGACCACGACAACAAACGCGGAGTCGACCGACGCCACCTTCCGACACGCAGGGGAACTGCTGACGAAAAACTTTCCGGATCCAGTCTGACGCCTGGGGGTAATTCTAAGGTAAGGAATCTATAACTAACCTATGTTTCTTACAGATATATCGTTACCGAAGGTAAGTAACTTGTTCTTTTGTTTCAATTCAAAAGCAGTATCTACTACACTTTCGATGTGTTGCTTCTTCTTATACGCTGCTGATCTTTTTTTATACTTTTTACAATGTTGTAATACATTTTGAATTACTCTACTTCGAAAGATACGTGTGCGTATCTCTTTAAATTGCTTTTCTCCTTGAAGCATGTGTTGTTTTCTTACTATAAGTTCTCCTTCTATGTTGTAAAACGTTCCTTTTTCTTTCATTTTTATTCTCTTCCTTTAATTTCTCTACAACTGTGTTAAGAAACTGTTTAGTGCTCTTACCAGGACAGACTTTATCCTCTGTAACATTTTTGTCTTTTTCAAATATACTCTTTTTACTTTTGTTTAAGTAGATCTGTTTTTTTGTTGTCTTCTCTTTTCATGTTTTCTTGCCATTTTCAATTTGTGATCCAAACAAAATAATTTTCTAAAAAACGAACAGTTTCAATAATTTGTTACATGAATTAACAATTTTAAATTAATTACATATCAATATTCATATTAACTAGTAAACAATTACTTACAATTACATTGCTATTCTCTTTATAACAAATAAAAAAACAAAACTAGAAACAAGCAAGAGAACTGCAGAAAGAGGAAAAAACGGTGCTAAAGAGAAAGAAAGGGAGAGAAAGAAAAAAAAAAGTTTAGGAACACCAAAAAGAAATACACAAAGAAGAACAAAGCTACAAAAAAATGTGAGAAATACAAAAAGAGGCAACACAGGTATATAAAGAGACAATAACGGATGCACAAATAAACAACAGAGGTGCACAAACATGCAAGAGAAGTGCACAAAGAGACAAGACAGATGCAGAAACAGGCAAGAGATGTGCAAAACAGGGAACACGGGTACACAAAATGGCAAGAGGGGTGCAAAAAGGACGACAGCTGCACAAAGAGGAAACAGATGCTCAAAGAGGCAATAGAAGTGCAGAAAGAGAGAATAGGGATGCAGAAACAGACAACATGCATGCAAAAAGAGGCAAGATGAGTGCCAAAAGAAGCAAGAAAGGTGCAGAAAGAGAAGACAAGTGCAGAAAGAAGCAACAGATGTGCACAAAGAGACCAGAGAAGTGCATAAAGAATAAAGAGATGCACAGAAAGGAAAGTGAGGTGCATAAAGACGGAAGACAAGTGCACAAACACGTAACAGAGGTGTAGAAAGAGGCAAAATAGCTGCAGAAAGGGGAAAGAGTTGCACAAAGCAGCAAAAGCGGTGCACAAAGAACCAAGAGAAGTGCACAAAGAACCAAGAAAGGTGCAGAAACAGACAAGAAGGATGCAGAAAGAATCCAGAGAAGTGCAGAAAGAAGCAAGAGAACACCAGAAATTCAAAACAGCAATCTTTGCAATGTTACTCTTGTAAGTCTCACCATATTCTTGAAAACATGTATGCATGCGGCTCTACCTTTTAGCGGACGCATCATACAAATAGTAGTATACCTGTACCACACACGTATAGCATGTTCAGATGCATAACACATATCGGAATATGTTTGCAAGTAGACACATACCTCAGTCACAAGATCATGCAGACCTTTAAACTTGACAAACTGCACTTCCCATTGCAAGCAAACACCTAAAATGATACGGCATACTCCAATGATACCTTTCCACAGACTCATACAAAATAGCTTAATGACTAATCCCTCTGTCACCATGTCTTAAACTGACTATTATCTCGCAGCTCCACTATTCAGCAACTACTCTGAGTGTTGGGCCTAGCCAAATATAAAGCAGCAACCCTTCGCATGTCTCTGTTGTAAGACTCACCCAGTGGTCGAAGTGGGGAAAAAAAGGTAGGGGAACTGTCGGCGGAGAATCAGAGGGTGGGAACAACCTGAGGATGAGATCAGTGGGCGGAGTCAGAGGTGTGTCCAGAATGCACAAAATATTCCAATTTTAAGTATTTGTTTGGCATTTCACTGGCCAGTTAGTTTATTATGTTATTTAATTCAACCAATGAATACACGTGATTATTTAAGCTGTAATATGAGTTATTGACATTAAAATACATTCACAAAATGGGATATGTTTCCAATCACAGAATGTCCCAAATACTCAAAGTAAAAGCACAAGCCATTTGCTCCAAGCCATAGAGTTTCTGTTGGCACTTCTCCTCCCTTTTTCCACAAGATCAGTTCAAACATGAATGGCAAAATATCCAAGTTTGCAAATGTTTTCTATATAATTATGGCTCTGCCATATTTGCCACATAATACATCTGCTGCATAATCTGACAATTTCAACTAGTAAATTGTTTGTTGCTCAAACAGATCAAAAGTTACTAAAAAATGTGAATTGTGTTGCTGCGAAGTGGACAGCCCTTTGCAAAGGTTGACTAATCACCTTTCTCACTGCTTCATTTGTATGTTACACTGGTTCTAATAACGCAAAATCTTTCCAAAGACTGTTAGCATGTGTAAAAATGTCAAAATAATAAAGTATCACAAAATATACTGCATTACGCTGCAGCTTTTTTTTGCTGCATAATTTAGTCAACACTGCTGCATCATTTTGTACTCCTTTGCTGCATAATTCCAGTGGCCCCAAAGCAGGCAGCACATATTAAAAGTGCTTGTGCATGAAGCAGAGAGACTGTGAAGTTTGCTAACTTAGTTTGCCGTGCGTGAAAATCCTGCATTGCCGATCCCTGGTGAGTTGCAGCTAGTACTGCTGAAACAAGGCCAATGGAGGTAATATATGGGTGAGGCGGACTGGCCTCAAGGACAGGGCTTGCTTTAGCACTGGTGGCTCCCTGTGCAACAATGTTTGTTGGTGCCCCCCAATGACCACCTCCGGCACGGATTCCCTCACTACCACACTTTAACAGTGCCCTTCAAGTCTCCATAACCACACTCTCTCTCACATGCATTTAATTTGATTTACACCGCTACTCATACCAGTGTAGGGTGTCAAGTACTTTACATCAGACACATTACACAGAGACAATCCATTATACGTGTGTAAATCACTGTATAGGAAAGCCTACATATGAGTAACGACTACAAGGTGTAGCAGTCACATGACAACTATGCTAGTAGGCAGTATAGTTTAATAGTCATTGATCTTGAGAAACACAAACTCAAAATTTAAAACATAGTACCATGGTTGGGGGGGGGGGGTCCTCTTTAATAATCAGAATTCTTTTCTATCCAAATGAACACTTTTTGCAACATTAGGCTAATCAAAGACGGAGGGGAAAAACCATAACGCTCTAATTTATACCTTGTAGTTTGCATGCAGCTCTTATGAGACAGTTAATAGCTCACAACTGTTCTATGTTCGCATTTTAACTTATAAACTACAAGTAACAAAAGGATCTCTCTGACAAAAGCAGTAACCCACTGACCTATTTACATTATGTGCACTTTGTGATCTGCATGGTACATGTTCTTTACAGCAGGCAGCTACCTTTCTATGAGTCAAAACTTCCACTAGACAAAACTCTAATCTCTCTCTAAAAAGAACATTAATCACCTGTTATCATGACATTTTTATTGTTGCTGACGCCCCCACCCAAACTCAGCATCCGGTGTGGTCACACCAGTCATACCGCCCTAGAGCTGGTCCTTCTCAAGGATCCTGTAACCTCATGCTCTAGTGTGTGCTGCTTCATAGGCTGCCCGCAACACTTGAGGAGAAAACTATGGATTTTGGCGAACAGGCCTTCAAGGTTAACCCACATTTGCCACTGCTAGGGTCCACCTGCTGGTGCTAAGACACCAGGGCTTCTAAGGTCTTGCAGAGCCTTCTAGGGTCTAACATGAGAATGTGCTCCCACAGAAGAGTGGTCTGGGGGACTGGTCATGAAGGCTGAACCTGGATCCCCAGTCCCAAATTCGGCAACTCTCATCATAGTGCCACATCCTCTCCCCACTGAACAACATACTCCCCAACTAAGAGAAACTCGCACTGCCTTCAACTACTACCCAATTGTACCATGCTATAAACACCTGAATGCGCATCAATTCAAATTACGCACTAGACAAGAGCAATAAGCTGCATAAAAAAAAAGTAACAACATCCTGGAAAAACAAAACCCTCATAGGGAATGCTGCTCAGTAGCATGTCGCTGGCCTAGTGCGTGGTGAACATCGCTGCGGAGATTGTCCCCGCCTGCCCTGCGTTGTGCGGCCGCGCCTCGCTGCGGGGGCCTGGAGATTGTTTGCCCGCGGCCTCGAAGTGACTGGTACCTGAGTGCGAGCGGACTGCTGTTGCTCCCGCCGCTGCTGCCGCTGTTGTTCGCGGTCCGCGGCTTGGCTGCCTGCTGTCAGCTGTTCTGCCCCGTGGCTGGGGCCTCTCATTGTCCCGGACTGCCTGCCTGCCGCCCGGAGTGCAGGAGTGCCTGCCGCCGCTATTCACAGTCCGCGGTCTGCGGCTGCTGCTGTGTTGCTCCGTTGTGCTGTGGCTGGACTGCTCATTGGCCCGGAGTGCTCGCCGCGGTCCACGGCTTTGGTGTTGACTGCTTCCTGGCTGTTTGCTGGCTGTTGCTGGCTGTTCCGGGCTTCGTGCTTGTTTCGCTTGCCCGAGGCGGGACTGTTGGATTGCCGGACTGCTCTGTATCCCGGTGTGCTGCGTTGCCAGGGCCCGGCTTGTTCCACCAGGGATCCGCCACCCAAGAACTAAGACCTGCGCCCCCGGCTGCCCCCCTACCGCCTCCCTACCTGGTGCCTCGTGCCTGGTGCTTCTGCTTTTTTGCCTGCTGTTAGACTTGGCACCATTGGCGTGGGTCTCCCTTCCATTTTTTTGCTGTTGCCTCTTATGTTTTGCTGGTTTTAGATGCTTTTGGGCACTGTGCCACTGCTGTTCAGTGCCACAGTGCAAGTGCTCCCTACTGTAAATTGTGTTATGGATTAGTGACTCCATGATTGGATGATTGGTTTACTTGTCAGTCCCTAGTACAGTGCACTGCGTGTGCCCAGGGCTTGTAAATCCAATGCTGCTGGTGGGCTTGCAGCACTGGTTGTGCCACCCACAGAAGCAGCTTGTAAAACGGGTCTCAGGCCTGCCATTGCAGAGCCTGTGTGCAGTCTGTGACTGCCATGTCGACTTGGCAAGTGCAGCCACTTGCCAGTCCCTAAACCTTCCCTTATCTTCATATCAGACACCCCTAAGGTAGGCCCAAGGGCAGGGTGCATTGTAAGTATAAGGTAGGACATGCCCTGGTGTGTGTGGCATGTCCTGATAGTGAATTACAGCCATTTTCGTTTTTCACTATTGCAAGGCTACCTGCTCCCCATAGGCCAGAATGGGCAGACTGACTATTACACTTTATAGTCAGAACTGACCCAGGGAACATGGTAGAAAAACGAATTTAGTATGCCTGAACTCAGAATGATAAAATACATCTTTTAGTGAAGTTGGTTTTAACATTCTGTGTGTGAAAATACCACTTTTAGAAAGTGGGTATTTTCTTGCCTAAACTTCCAAGCCTGCCTCTGCTAGGTTGTGTATTCCTTGTCTAGAGATTGAGTGACAGGGGCTGGGGGTGGCTACAGGAGACAGGGTGAGTCAGCACAGGGCTGAATAGGAAGGTCTGCATCCAGAGTGGAGGGAGGAGTTGCACCTGGGTCTGAATAGGGCTGTGCCTGCCTTCCACAATGCTGGCTCCACCTCCTGCCGGGCGTCTGATGGCTCTGCCCCTCACTCACAAAGGAAAGAAGGAGTCAGAAAAACAAAGTGCTCCAGGACTGACCAGAACTGGTTTTGGACTAGGCAGAGGCCTCTCTGCCTTCAGAGAACAAAGGAAAACTGTGTATAAAAAGGGGACCCAGACCCCTAGGAAATTAGATCACTTCTGGGAAATCAAGAAACCTGTTGCCAAGGAGAAGAACCGGAGAAGCTGAAGGAGGAGTACTGCCCCTGGGCTGTTTTGCTGATTGGGGTTGGCCTGCAGTGGTTGCTTTCTGCCAAGGACAGGAGAAGAGACTTTGCTGTGCTTTGTCATCTTGAAGAAGGGAATCTCCAAGGGCTTGAACTGAGCTTGCCTCCTGCCTGAAGTCACAGGGACACAAAGACTTCACCCCTTCTGTTTGCCTGCATCTGGAACTGCTGTTTTAGCTGCTAACAGAGGGAAATTGCAACACCGACGCCGGCGAGCGACGCCGTAACCTGCACCGAAGCCGTGGGCACCGCTCGTGAAGAGCACGACGCACCGCCCGACTTGCACCGTAGGCCCGACGCCTGCCGACGCCGTGCGACATCGACTCCGAAGCCGTCATTGAGGCCGCTGCCTGCACCGGAGCCGAGGACACCGCTCGTGGACGCTCACGACGCACCGTCCCGACTCGCACCGCAGCCCCGACTTCACCGACGCCAGGGCTTCATCATCGCGGAGCCGATCCTCGACGTGGGTGACCCCCGAATCCATCGACGCCGCACCATCGTAAGGAACCGACGCCTCGCCGCCATCCGTGACGTCACCTCCCCGACACAGTAAGGAACCGACGCCTCACCTCCCCTGCGCTGCAGTAAGGAACCGAGACATCACCTCCCCTGGGGTCGTAAGGAACCGACGCCGCCGGCGCCAACGAAGCATCACCTCCCCGACGCCGTGCACCGTCTTTGTTTTCATCGAATTCCAGGTACTGTTCTTTGTGGGTCTGCTCGACTCCGGGCCCGACGCTGCGCACCTCGCGGTCGGCGCCGTACTTTGGGATTTCCACCGGTCACGACGTCGTGATAACTCCAAGTGGAGTTATTTGTTGCTACAAGCTTTATTTGATTGACTATCCTATTTTTGAAGATAACGTGAACTGTCTCTATCATTTTAAGTCTATTTTTGATTACAGTATTGTGGATTTTTGCTATTGGGTCTTGTGATAAGTCTATATAAAGATTACTTATTTTTACATAAACAACCTGTGTGGTGTCCATCTGTAGTGTTTTCACTGTATTACTGTATGTGGTCACAAATGCTTTACACACTGCCTCTGAGATAAGCCTGTCTGCTCGTGCCAAGCTACCAGGGGGTGAGCAGGGGTTATTTTAGGAGTGTTTCCCCCTTATCCTGACTAGAAGCAAGGGTCCCTATTTGGACAAAGGTGCAAACCATTGCCAACTAGAGACCCCCAGTTCTAACATTGGTGGTCAGCGGTGAGGATTTGGACTTGCATTTGTGATTCATATACAGTGATTGGTGTACACTACTAGTGAGTGCAGACCAATACGCGACCACATACATTTTGATAGGACTTTTTTTCCTTGGAACCTTTATTGTTGTTGAGAACTGCCAATTTTCACCATGAGCAAAAAAGGATCCATTGCACCTGCAGATATTGAATTTGAAGAAGATAGGGTTGATACCTACACTGTGCCAGAACTCAAAGCTGTTTGTAAAAAGTTTAAAATCTCTATGAAAGGCCTCACCAGGAAGGAGGAGCTTCAAAAGGCGCTGAGGGCCTGGTTGGAAGCACGGAATGCCAGTGGGCAGTCCGAGGAGCCTGTGGAGGAGGCAGAGAATTTAGATGAGCAGCTTGAGGGGCCATTGGGCTTACCTGGGAGGAGAGTGCCTTCCAGGGAGGGCAGCAGTGTTTCTCAAAGGGCCTGTCTCCAGAGGAGCTGGAGGACAGGGATAAAAGCAGGATGCATGAAATGGAGATGGCCAAACTGAAACAGGGAAGCCATGATAGCCTTGAGCATAAGAAATTGGAGTTAGAAAGTAAGAGGCTGGCCATGGAAGAAAAGAAGATGCTTTTAGAGCATGAGAGAGTGGTGAGGGAGCTAGAGCTAAAGGCTAGGAGCCTAGAAATCACTCCCTCTGGTGGCAGCACACCTCCAGTGCCTGTAGAAAGTAGAGTGTACATCCCCAAGGAGGTTATTAAGGATTTCATGAAGGGGGAGGACATTGGGCAATGGTTTAAAGCTTATGAGATCGCCATGACATCACACCGGGTCCCTGAGAAGGATTGGGGAGCGGGGTTGTGGGGCCGCTTTGCAGGTGAGGGAAGGGAAACCTTGCTAGCCTTGCCCACAGTGGATCAGATGTCCTATGCCCACCTGAAGGAAGCTTTAGTGGCAAGGTATGGGTTAACTCCAGAGCTTTATAGGCAGAAGTTTAGGAACTGCAAAAAGCTGGAGTCTAGTACCTGGGTGGAGTATGTGTCTTATTTTTGCAGAGCATTGGATGGATGGGTGAAGGGTAGCAAAGTAAATGACTTACAGGAGTTCTATGATTTAATCGCATGGGAGCACTTGTCCAGTAGTTGTTTTCCAGAGCTACGCCAGCACCTAGTTGACAGTAAGCTAACTAATCCTAGAAAGCTTGCTGAGGAGGCGGACCGCTGGGTCAGTACCCGGGTCCACAAGGGTCTTGTGGGAGACTCCGCCAAAGGTGGGCAGGGTCCCCAGCAGAAGAGTGGGGGGGACAAGGGTAAACAGAAGGAGTTCCAAAAAGGGCCCCAAAGTAAACCCCAAGGGAACCAAGGTAAGGGTTCCCAGCCTCCCACTGAGAAAAGACCATGGGTCCCAACAGATAAGTCTGTTCAGAAGGGGCCCAAAGCATGTTTTAGTTGTGGTCAGGTGGGTCACTTTGTAGGAAGTCCCAAGTGCCCCAATACTGTGACCACTGCACCCACTGGTGCACCACCCCGGCAGATGGCTAGTGTAGCCCTGGGGGAGGAGTTGGGTGCCCAAGGTGGGTGGGGTCCCGCAGAGATGTCCCTGGTCTCTTTAGGAGACAGTGAGATGGTCCCTAGGACCCAGCTGCCTGATAACACTAAAAAATACAGGCAGTGGGTGACCATCAATGGCCATAGGGTGGAGGCTCTGAGAGACACCGGGGCCAGTGTGACAGCTGTCAGTTGTCGGCTGGTGTCTGAGGAGCAGGTGGTCCCCAATGTATTCTACCCTGTAGTTGCCGCTGACAACTCAGAGAGCCACTGCAAGGTGGCCCAGGTTCCCTTTGAGTGGGGGGGGTCTCAGGTATCCTTCAAGTAGCTGTGAGGCCAGCCATGCCTGTTGACTGTCTGCTAGGCAATGATTTGGAGAGCTCCCCTTGGGCGAAGGTGGAGCGGAGGTCTCATTTGGAAATGTTGGGTCTGCCAGAGTGGGCGTGTGTGACCACTCGGTCAATGGCAGCCGGTAAGGGTATTCAAGAGGACCTGGAGCCTGGAAGAAGGGCCCAGGTGCCTGCCTTAAAGAGAGGAGGCAGGGGCGCGGGAAACCGGCCCCCGAAGTTCCCACGGTCCAGGAGGAGGCAGACCTTGAGGGGGATGCCCTGGAACCTACAGGGGAACAAGTGGCTGAACTGGGGGACCTGCCTGAGCTGACCCATTGGCAGCAGGAAGGAGGCCCCTCCAGGGAAGAATTCTGCGAGGAGCAGAAGAAGTGCCCTTCTCTTGAGGGCTTGCGGCAACAGGCTGTAAGCCAGGCAGCAGGTGATCAGTCTGGATCACACTGGATCTACTGGGAGAATGGTCTCCTGTATAGTGAGCCTAAGGTTGCTGAGCCTGGGTCAGCCCGTGTGCTGGTGGTACCCCAGCGCTTCAGAGCCTTCCTACTGGGTCTGGCTCATGATGTGCCTTTAGCAGGACATTTGGGGCAAGACAAGACCTTTCAAAGGCTTGTCACCCACTTTCATTGGCCCCAAATGCGCAAGAGTTCAGATACTCATTGCAGGACCTGTCAGACTTGCCAGGCAAGTGGTAAGAGTGGGAGGAAGCACAAGGCTCCTCTCCAACCTTTCCCTGTTGTCAGTACCCCCTTTGAGAGGGTGGGTATTGACATTGTGGGGCCTCTGGATCCCAAGACAGCCATGGGCAACAGGTTCATCCTGGTCTTGGTGGACCATGCCACCCGGTACCCGGAAGCCATCCCTCTTCGGACAGTGACGGCCCCCGTGGTGGGACGTGCACTGATGGGGATTTTCTCCCGTGTGGGGTTCCCCAAGGAGGTGGTGTCTGACCGTGGTACTAACTTCATTTCCAAGTATATGAAGTCCCTGTGGCAGGAGTGTGGTGTAACCTATAAGTTCACCACTCCTTACCACCCCCAAGGTAATGGGCTGGTTGAGAGATTCAACCGGACCCTTAAGGGCATGATTATGGGTCTTGAAGAACCCATGAGGCGTAAGTGGGACGTCCTCTTGCCATGCCTGCTCTTTGCTTACAGAGAGGTGCCCCAGAAGTCCTTAGGGTTCAGTCCCTTTGAACTGCTGTACGGCCATCCTGTAAGAGGACCTCTGAGTCTGGTCAAGGAAGGCTGGGAGAAAGCTCCCAGGAAAACTCCCCAGGATGTATTTAGTTACATGCTGGCCTTCAGAAACCAGACTCGGCGTTTCAGACAACTCGCTGAGGCGAATCTGGAAGCCAGCCAGGAAGAGATGAAACGTTGGCATGATCAGAATGCCACTCTGATCGAGTTTCAGCCTGGACAAAAGGTTTGGGTCATGGCCCCAGTGGAGCCCTGTGCGCTCCAGGATAAGTGGACCGGACCATTTGAGGTGGTGGAGCGCAAGAGTGATGTCACCTACTTGGTGGACTTGCAGTCTCCCAGGAACCCCTTGCGGGTCCTGCATGTGAACCGCCTGAAGCCCCACTTTGAGAGGTCTGAAGTGGGCATGCTCTTAGCAACAGATGCTGGGATGGAAGAGGAGACTGAACCTCTTCCTGACCTCCTGTATGCAAAAGAGCAAGATGGGTCAGTGGATGGTGTGAACCTCTCTCCCACCCTGACCCCGGAACAGCAGAATGACTGTCGCCAACTGTTGGGACAGTTTTCTGATCTGTTCTCCCTGACTCCCAGTATCACTGAATGGTGCATCCATGATGTGGATACTGGGGACAGTCCTCCTGTGAAGCATAAAACTTACAGAGTGACTGACAGGGTGAGAGCTTGCATCAAGGAGGAGGTCTCCAAGATGTTTGCCTTAGGGGTGATTGAGTCCTCTAACAGTCCTTGGGCCAGCCCAGTGGTCTTGGTCCCAAAGGCTGCCGCGCCTGGTGCCACACCTGAACTCCGGTTCTGTGTGGACTACCGAGGACTCAATTCAGTCACCAGGACTGACGCGCACCCCATCCCCAGAGCTGATGAGCTCATTGATCGGTTAGGGGCTGCCCAGTACCTCAGCACGTTTGATCTAACGTCTGGATACTGGCAGATCGCCTTAACTGATGGGGCCAAAGAGAGGTCAGCATTCTCCACACCAGATGGGCACTACCAATTCCGGGTGATGCCCTTTGGGATGAAGAATGCCCCTGCCACCTTTCAGAGGTTGGTCAACCAGGTGTTGGCTGGGCTGGAGGATTTCAGTGCCGCCTACCTGGATGACATTGCAGTGTTCAGCGCCACGTGGGAGGAACATCTGCACCACCTCTGGGAAGTGTTGAAGGCGCTGCGGAGGGCAGGCCTCACGATCAAGGCGAGTAAGTGCCAGATCGGGCAGGGTTCTGTGGTGTACTTGGGACACCAGGTTGGGAGCGGCCAGGTGGCGCCCCTACAACCCAAGATAGATACCATCCTGGCTTGGGAACCCCCAAAACCCAGACAGAGGTGAGAGCCTTCTTAGGACTCACCGGGTATTACAGGAGGTTTGTCAAGGGGTATGGCAACATTGTTGCACCCTTGACTGAGCTGACTTCCAGGAAGCAGCCCAGGAAAGTGAACTGGACTGATGCCTGCCAAAAGGCTTTTGATGCCCTGAAATCTGCCATGTGCACGGCGCCCGTGCTTCAGGCGCCCAACTTCTCAAGGGAATTCATTGTGCAGACAGATGCTTCAGAGCATGGTGTTGGGGCTGTGCTTTCACAGATGAATGAGGAGGGCCTAGACCAACCTGTAGCCTTTATTAGTAGGAGGTTACTCCCACGGGAACAGAGGTGGAGTGCGATTGAACGTGAGGCATTTGCTGTGGTCTGGGCACTGAAGAAGTTGAGACCATACTTGTTTGGGACTCACTTCCGGGTTCAGACAGACCACCGGCCCCTCAGATGGTTAATGCAGATGAGGGGTGAGAACCCAAAACTATTGAGGTGGTCCATTTCCCTACAGGGGATGGACTTCACGGTGGAACACCGCCCTGGTACAGAACACGCCAATGCTGATGGTCTGTCCAGATTTTTCCGCCTTAGTGATGAGAACTCCCAGGAGGAAGGGTAGTTCTCCCCACATTTCAGCTGGAGGGGACACGTGTTAGACTTGGCACCATTGGCGTGGGTCTCCCTTCCATTTTTTTGCTGTTGCCTCTTATGTTTTGCTGGTTTTAGATGCTTTTGGGCACTGTGCCACTGCTGTTCAGTGCCACAGTGCAAGTGCTCCCTACTGTAAATTGTGTTATGGATTAGTGACTCCATGATTGGATGATTGGTTTACTTGTCAGTCCCTAGTACAGTGCACTGCGTGTGCCCAGGGCTTGTAAATCCAATGCTGCTGGTGGGCTTGCAGCACTGGTTGTGCCACCCACAGAAGCAGCTTGTAAAACGGGTCTCAGGCCTGCCATTGCAGAGCCTGTGTGCAGTCTGTGACTGCCATGTCGACTTGGCAAGTGCAGCCACTTGCCAGTCCCTAAACCTTCCCTTATCTTCATATCAGACACCCCTAAGGTAGGCCCAAGGGCAGGGTGCATTGTAAGTATAAGGTAGGACATGCCCTGGTGTGTGTGGCATGTCCTGATAGTGAATTACAGCCATTTTCGTTTTTCACTATTGCAAGGCTACCTGCTCCCCATAGGCCAGAATGGGCAGACTGACTATTACACTTTATAGTCAGAACTGACCCAGGGAACATGGTAGAAAAACGAATTTAGTATGCCTGAACTCAGAATGATAAAATACATCTTTTAGTGAAGTTGGTTTTAACATTCTGTGTGTGAAAATACCACTTTTAGAAAGTGGGTATTTTCTTGCCTAAACTTCCAAGCCTGCCTCTGCTAGGTTGTGTATTCCTTGTCTAGAGATTGAGTGACAGGGGCTGGGGGTGGCTACAGGAGACAGGGTGAGTCAGCACAGGGCTGAATAGGAAGGTCTGCATCCAGAGTGGAGGGAGGAGTTGCACCTGGGTCTGAATAGGGCTGTGCCTGCCTTCCACAATGCTGGCTCCACCTCCTGCCGGGCGTCTGATGGCTCTGCCCCTCACTCACAAAGGAAAGAAGGAGTCAGAAAAACAAAGTGCTCCAGGACTGACCAGAACTGGTTTTGGACTAGGCAGAGGCCTCTCTGCCTTCAGAGAACAAAGGAAAACTGTGTATAAAAAGGGGACCCAGACCCCTAGGAAATTAGATCACTTCTGGGAAATCAAGAAACCTGTTGCCAAGGAGAAGAACCGGAGAAGCTGAAGGAGGAGTACTGCCCCTGGGCTGTTTTGCTGATTGGGGTTGGCCTGCAGTGGTTGCTTTCTGCCAAGGACAGGAGAAGAGACTTTGCTGTGCTTTGTCATCTTGAAGAAGGGAATCTCCAAGGGCTTGAACTGAGCTTGCCTCCTGCCTGAAGTCACAGGGACACAAAGACTTCACCCCTTCTGTTTGCCTGCATCTGGAACTGCTGTTTTAGCTGCTAACAGAGGGAAATTGCAACACCGACGCCGGCGAGCGACGCCGTAACCTGCACCGAAGCCGTGGGCACCGCTCGTGAAGAGCACGACGCACCGCCCCGACTTGCACCGTAGGCCCGACGCCTGCCGACGCCGTGCGACATCGACTCCGAAGCCGTCATTGAGGCCGCTGCCTGCACCGGAGCCGAGGACACCGCTCGTGACGCTCACGACGCACCGTCCCGACTCGCACCGCAGCCCCGACTTCACCGACGCCAGGGCTTCATCATCGCGGAGCCGATCCTCGACGTGGGTGACCCCCGAATCCATCGACGCCGCACCATCGTAAGGAACCGACGCCTCGCCGCCATCCGTGACGTCACCTCCCCGACACAGTAAGGAACCGACGCCTCACCTCCCCTGCGCTGCAGTAAGGAACCGAGACATCACCTCCCCTGGGGTCGTAAGGAACCGACGCCGCCGGCGCCAACGAAGCATCACCTCCCCGACGCCGTGCACCGTCTTTGTTTTCATCGAATTCCAGGTACTGTTCTTTGTGGGTCTGCTCGACTCCGGGCCCGACGCTGCGCACCTCGCGGTCGGCGCCGTACTTTGGGATTTCCACCGGTCACGACGTCGTGATAACTCCAAGTGGAGTTATTTGTTGCTACAAGCTTTATTTGATTGACTATCCTATTTTTGAAGATAACGTGAACTGTCTCTATCATTTTAAGTCTATTTTTGATTACAGTATTGTGGATTTTTGCTATTGGGTCTTGTGATAAGTCTATATAAAGATTACTTATTTTTACATAAACAACCTGTGTGGTGTCCATCTGTAGTGTTTTCACTGTATTACTGTATGTGGTCACAAATGCTTTACACACTGCCTCTGAGATAAGCCTGTCTGCTCGTGCCAAGCTACCAGGGGGTGAGCAGGGGTTATTTTAGGAGTGTTTCCCCCTTATCCTGACTAGAAGCAAGGGTCCCTATTTGGACAAAGGTGCAAACCATTGCCAACTAGAGACCCCCAGTTCTAACACCTGCCTTTTGCCTGCTCTGGTCCAGTCCGGTCCAGCTCCAGTCCAGCTCCAGTCCAGCTCCAGTCCAGCTCCAGTCCGGATCTTATTGGTACATCGATACCGGACCCCTGCAGCCCGCCATGTGCCAGTGACGAAGGAGAATTGGGGGAGCCACGGAGTCTGTAGAGGCCGCTGAAGACGCTGAGCAGACCCTGGGGCTTTTCTGCACTCTTCTGATTATTGTCGCGGTGCATTTTGGAACTTGTAGTTTTGTAGTTCCCCACAGAGGTATATTAGACTCCTCTGCCTGCCTTGTTAAGGGAGTCTCACCGTCAGGATGAGGAGGAGCCCCGCGCAGGCAGCGGTCGTGTAATCTGAGCAGAGTGAAGCGGAGAGGTGCTTTCTGTATTCCTGGATCTGTGGGAGAAAGCCTAGAGTCACTTTCTGCCCTGTGTCCCTCTTCTGTATGCCTCATGTTTGGTCAATGTGCAGCATGTCTCTAGAGCAGTAGTGGATACAGGTGTCCACCGTGTCCAGGCATCTGGTCTGTTGTTCCTTGTGCAGTTGAGACGCAAACGCTTCGAGTATTCTCTAAAGGCTCTCTAGACTTTGTTTATTCTGGTCACCCAGTTGGGGGTTGCTAGTTAAGTAGCGCTAAGTAGTGCCTGGTGCACGGTGTAGCATAAGCGGCGCACCGGTGCATCGGCGCTCAGGCGCATCGAGCCTTGGGAGTTATTCCTGAATAAAGCTATGACTGCAAAAAAATTACGCTCTGGTAGATTAGTGTACACAAGAGCTTGCACAAAAACCAGAGCTAACCCTTTAAGGAACAACTCTCTGCAAATAAACTCTTTGAAGTGTTTCAATACCATCCCTTCCTTTTTTCCTAAAAAAGAAATAAGTTCTAAATCTGTAAGGATGTCGGAGTTTCTCCAAAAAGAATATGTTGATCAAGTAGAGATCAATGCAAGTCCTGGAAACCCATCCCAGTAGTACCTTCACCAGTAGTACCCTCCATTTCACCATCTATAATCAGGGGATCACGGCCTTCTGATCTTCAATATTCAGAATCTGGGGTGGCTGACTCTTTGCTGGCAAATCTAACGATCCACCCTTTTGTGAATGGGGTCTCTGAACCGGAAGGAGTTCCGCAATCAGTATCAAAAGCGGGAGAATATATAATGGAAGATTTTACTTTACCTGATATAAATTTAGATCAGCCTCTAAAAATGTTCCACGCTCACAACCAAGAATCATCCAGGGTTTTTACTCCGGCCACCCTACCATCCCCTAAGGATCATCCTGGGAAACTGCAACTGTTCAGCAGTACACCTAGCGGAACAAGCTTATTAGACTCACGGGGTTCAATTACTCCTGATCTCTCCCGAGATTTTCTTCTTTCAATTCATTATCTAGAATCACAAAGGCCCATGTCGGAGTCATTGGTTTGTCTAGAAAGAGTGTTGGTTTCCATCTTAGCCCTAATGGAGAAATCAGTAGATAACTCCGATTTTATTTGTGACTCCGTTTTAGCCCTGACTAAGCATATTGCCTCTGAACATAATCTATCGTCAGGAAAAGTTTGTGTATTTCCCCCTAGTATACCTAACCCAGAGAAAGGATCTTCCATTCCCCTTCGTTTGAAGGTAGACTTTGACAAGTCTCACTCTACCCAAACAGACTTTTTTCCACATGTTAAAGGGCGGGACTATGGCACTCAGGCTGGCAAGCCTTTTTCTAGTAGAAATATCAATACCAAAATGAAAGAAAACGGTGATATTCTTGATAAGTCACTTTCTTCTTCTTTACTGCAGCTTTTCGACTCCGAACCCTTAGCTACAGTTGCCGCATCTTCGTTCCGCCCGCAAACTATGATGGAAAATACAAATACAAATATAATTCAAACGGTCTTCCCTATCTTTCTAAAATCTGGCATTAATTCCTCAAAGCAGCCTATAGAGGAAGATATTAAAATTGGATGCTCTCTGAGTAAGGAAAAAGTTCTTATGAACAAAAGTAGCAACATACGTAAGACAAAAAAGGGAAAAACGTCGAATGATAAACAAAAAAAGGTCAAAACAGTTACGCTTCGACCCTAAACCTATCCATATTATATCTCCAAAGCTGGATTTAAATGTTCCGAAGATGGAAGATGGACAAGAAGAGTACAATCCATTGGGTTCTTGTTCTCCCTCTTTGAACTTGTGTCCCTATTAAATCGACCAAAGATGTAGTACCACTAGATACAAATGTTTCTCCTATGGTTCAGAGTACACTGAACCCTAATGCTTCTTTGTTTGCTTCCTCTCTAGGTACCAATGTCATTTATAGCTCCAATAATACCATCCCTGAGGTATCTAGCTCTGATAATAACTTCCAGCCTGCCCCTTACAGCTTGGATTACTCGTTTATTTTTGATTATGAATTATATATGAACAGGTCTTTTTTGTTGAGTTGCTTTGCTGAAATTGTGGGCCTGCGGATGATTGAAAGTAATGACTTAGCTCTGGTGGAGGTACAAAAATATAATAATCTCAGGGGTGCAAGAGTTACATTTTCATCCAAAGCAATCTCCCACCTGATTTTGGCACACAGCGATAAACTACGCTGTTGCGGCATTGATGTTTTAATTCCCGAGGTGGAGCTATCTTTAAAAAAAGTGTCTCAAATCAAGCTGCCTAATACTGATGTAGAATCCTCCGGACGAGGTACACCATTTCCGGAGAAAGAAAGTACTTTGCAGGTCTTTCTTGGTAAAAATGGTAGGAGGGTTTCGCTCCATATTGAAAAAAATATTCAATATGTGCTTCCCGCAGAGGAGGAAGATAAGAAATGGAGTTGGGTTGCAGGTGCTCTTAATTCAAATAGACCTGTAGGCCTAAGATGCGGGAATTCTTCCTAGCAAGGATGTTAATGTGATATCTTGGAACGCAGCCGGCCTTAGCACAAATAAAAACAAACTTATATTCTTGAAAGAGCAGAATCCCGATATAATTTGTCTCCAAGAGACTTGGATAGCTAAGAACTGGTCCACCGTAGATTATATTGTGCTAAGCCGGCCGGCGCTCCATGTAAATAGAGGTCATCCTAAAGGAGGTATTGCAATTTTGTTAAGTACAAGTCTCAGTTGGTCCTATAAAGAATTTTCTCACGCCTCTAATCCAATTCAGGCGGTTAAGTTGGATCATAAGGTCGGCCAGCTTCTATTGGACTCGTTGTTGATAATAAACGTATATTTACCTCCCGACGCATCCTCCTCACACCTATTAAAAGATCTTTTCTCCTTTATTTCCTCCATTCTGGAATCTGAAGACTGTAGGTACACAATATTAGTGGGAGATCTGAACTCTAAAGTCTCATTGCATAGTCTAAAGGTATTTTCTAACATTGAAAAAAATGAAGCCCTAAATATTCCCACTGCTTAATTCCCGAACAATAGCAGGACAGATAAAAGAGGAGTTTTACTTCTAGAAGGTCTGAGAAGCTTAGATCTTATAATTGCTAACGGGAGGTTGGGGAAAGATATTCCAGCAAACTATACCCATAAGGCTCCTACTGGGAGATCAATTCTGGATTATCTAATTGTCTCTGCAGATTTCTTTCACAAACTTACAAATATGGAAGTCTTGGGAAATGTTTTTAGTGATCACATGCTGATTTGCTTTAAAATCGACTTGGAATTTTAAAGGTGCTACTGTAGGGTTTAATGTAACAAATGGAAGAAGCCACTGGAACACTCAAGCGACCTCTAAACTAAAAGTGCACTTATCAACACTAATAAGAGATCAGCTGCTCTTAGAATCAGTTGAATGTGACTGTACTCAACCTGATTTACTTGATGTCTTTTCCCATAACATTGGCCTTTTGGCTAAATCTGGTAAATCAACTCATGTCCCTGTGCAAAGGAGACCATATTTTAACCCATTGCTCACTCTAAATAGGGAAATAAATAAACTAGTGAGGGCCCAGTTCCTGTTTTTTTCGCAGGAGCGAAGCAATTTAATAAACCTGCTAAAGAGGAAAAGACAAAGAAAAAAACGCTCCCTAAGGCAAATAAAGGAAGATGGTGCATGGACACAGCTAAAAGAGGCAGCTTAAAAAAATAATTCAAAAAGGTACTGGGAAATAATCTCCGACTGCTGCGGCACTAGGGTGAAATCTCTCCCAATACCCATAAAAGAAGAGGATTGGAAACTTTATTTGCTGGAATTGTACTCTGTGAATTTCGATTCCTGCAGATCTGATATTGTGGCATTGGACCA
Source organism: Calotriton arnoldi (assembly GCA_963921515.1). NCBI lineage: Eukaryota > Metazoa > Chordata > Amphibia > Caudata > Salamandridae > Calotriton > Calotriton arnoldi. Next base: position 2,812,852 of record CAWUFW010000597.1, on the reverse strand, counting down.
GCCTTTAATTTCAGTACCCAACTATGTCCATTCTATCGATGAAGTGGTCGGGGCTATTAAAAAAATGAGATCCTCAGGAGCAATGGGCCCTGATGAAATTCCTATGACGCTAATTAAAAAGGAGCCTCTCTTGTGGGCTACCTATTTAGCTCCATTATTTAATTTTTGCTACTCTAATGGGAAAATCCCACCATCTTGGTCAGGAAGTATTTTAATTCCTCTATACAAAAAGGGCCTTAGATCGCATCCAGGTAATTATCGGCAAATAGCCTTACTGGATGCGACGGGGAAAATATTTGCACGTAGAATCCTCGATCACCTTACGGAATGGGTGGTAGAGAAGAAAGTTCTACCCATTGAGCAAGCAGGCTTTAGGAAAAATCACTCTACGCTAGATAATATTTTTATGTTGAAACTAATAGAGGAAAAATACACAATCTACCGTAATTCAAATGTATTTATGGCTTTTATTGACTTCTCCACAGCCTTCGATAAGGTAGATCGACCTCTATTATGGAGAAAACTGCAAAAAATGGGTTTGCCTTCCCAGCTGCTATCCTTGATCATAGCACTCCACTCGCAAACTTGGTGCAAGATATTAATGGGTGGAAATCAAGGATAATCAAGAGTAATCCCTACTGAAAATGGACTCAAACAGGCTTGTTTGTTAGCACCGCTGCTATTCTCCCTATATATAGCTGATTTACCCGATTGTTTTGCTCAAGCTGATGGAGATGCCCTGAAGATAAGTTCCCGCCCTTTTGCATGTCTACTCTATGCAGATGACATAGTAGTAATGGACTTAACCCCTATTGGGTTGAATAGAAAGTTGGCTTCCCTACAAAAATATACTGTGGGCCACTTTTTGAAAATAAACATATCCAAAAGTAACATTTTAATTTTGAAAAGTACTAAAAGTAGAAAATCATATAATTTTAATTGGCAAATCGGTCCTGAAAGGCTGGAGGTGGTAGATTCATACCTTTATTTAGGGACATTTTTAACAAGCAGCTCGAAAAATAAACCTCACATTTCACACTGTACTAGTAAAGCTACATCGCACGCCAATGGTTTGCGCATTTTTTACAGCGCTATGGGTAGAAGACATTTTTCACACTTATTGACGGTTTTTAAGGCAAAAATCCCTCCAACCCTGCTTTATGCGATTGAATCAATCCCTGTTAAGGATTGGAGTTTTTTGGATAAGGTTGAAGGTCAGATACTACGTAAAATATGTAATTTTAACACGTTAGTTCCTACGGCAGCAATTAGGTTGGAATTTGGTTTGATAAGCTCTTATACTCAAGGCTTATCCAGGGTTTTACGCTGGGGTTATCAGCTAAAACATAGCGAGCCAGATTCACTAAGAGGTGCTCTATTCCATGAAATCTTTGATGCTAAGGCAGGTAACTACTCCTTTTACCGTGACTTCTCATTGGCACTAAAAGCTTTTAGTATACAAGAAGAACTAGTGCTCACCCTTCCATCATTAGGATTTAAGTCACTCCTGAAAATTCTGAGTGGCAAAATTAGTTTTGATAGAGACATTCAATTCTGCAACTCTAAAGAAAGATTAAAACTAATAATTAAGACAAACTCGCGAGAATTGCACAAAAATATTTATTTTGGAATTTAGAACACGGTATTCAACGCTTGCTTATTTTAGGTCGTATGAATCTCCTGCCTTTAAATGACCTTACAGCAAACTGGTCTCAGAATCCGAATAATGGGAACATTTGTAATTTGTGTATGTTGAGTACCCAGACTCTGGACCATGTTTTGTTTGTATGTCCTGCATTGGCTTTGAGCCGTTATCGCTGGCTTCGCCCGATGTTTCTACAAAACTCTGTTAAAAATGTAGCATCAGCCCGAGATTATCTCTTTTGTCCTAAAAATGAAGCAGTATGTGTAAAACTATTTAATTTTTTTAAGGAATTCATGTATATTTTTTAAACTTGTACCGGTGTTCTTACAAGATTGTGTAAAAAATGTAGTATCAACCCGAGACTATCACTTTTGAACAAAAATGAAGCAGTGTGACTAAAACCTTTTAAAACATTTTTGGGGAGTTTATGTACATATTTTAATTCTTCCTTTTTAGCACACTTTTTAAACGGGCGGCTATCCTCTTAGCTAGCCTCTCCATCTGCAAAGTATCAGTATTCTAGTTTTTATTAATTTGTATTTTGCACATTGATAGGCAGCTATTAACCGCTCTTTTTTCTCAAAAATAGGGTTAGGCTGCGTCTGCTTCCCACTATGTTCTGTTGTTAATTTTAAAAACTTAAATGTAGTGGGATTCAGGAGGTATTTTGCTTATGAGCCGGCTGCTACTGAATTGCCTTTTGCACAGGTCTGGACATGCCCATGTTTTATCTTGCCTCTAATTCTAAATTAATTTTCTAGCTGAAATTGAATCTTAAGTACTGTATGATCTGGGCTCTCTGACAATATTGTTTGTTTCTATTTACAAGAAATTTAGCTAATCTAAGGCAGGCTTTTGATAATTTTATGATGGTTAGTGGATTGTGCTTGTTATGTGTTTTTCTTTTATTTGAAATAATATGTATGCATTTTATGTGGACCTCCTCGGAGTTCCAAATCTTTAATAAATATATTGAATATTGAGTAAAGCATGTAAAATGTAAGCAAGAACAACTTGGTTACCTTAACACTTTTATACTCCCTATTCAGATATCAGTGAGTGCTTTTCCCTAAAAAATTTATGACATGACTACAGGGCCCGGAAGGGACCCATTTCAATGTCCATTGCTTACATTCTTACAAAATGTAAGAAGTATGGTTTAAAAGACCACATCCATGAACACAGAGCTGCGGTACACATTTTGTTTTCCAATTCACCCAACAATGAGGAATTGCAGTACCTCCAGGATTGGTGCACTTCCCCACCGGAGGAAAACATTGCTGTTCAAAGAAAGACAAGAAAACAAAAGTAGCGCTTCACTGGTAAACTCTGTAAAGTGACGCTCATGTGTTTGTGTGTGAATAAAATCATTCTGGCCACTTTGCGACCACTGCCTTGCTTTATTTAGTTATTTATTTAATTTTCATATTTTGAACCATTTATTCCAGAGGCTGCACTTTGCAATAGGAAAATGTAAAAAATGACGACATTTCCACCGAAAGTGTTTTTTTTTTTACCCATTTCACAAGTGAGCAAAAATGAAAGGAGGAAAGAGAGGGTCAGAACCGTTTCTTGAAGTCACGGTTTTCAGTAACTGAGGAGGAGTTAGACAGAAAGAGAGTTAATAGGAAGAAAGAGAGGGAGGGAGCAGCTGCCAGAGGCAGGGCACAAGTGGACACTGTACTTGTCTTCTCTAGACAAGAATGAAAAGACAGAGTCCTTTTCCTTCTCTGCCCGCCCGTCCCCGAACAGCCAAAAACGCTCAAACTTATCTGTAGGCCTCCGCTATTTCTGCCGTCCTGGGACGCATGTTTAAATTAAAAAAGATGGGGAATGGAATATATTGATTTAAAAGTAGGGGCACGTTGCTCTGCCGATCCAGCCCACTTCGACCACTGGTCTCACCATATTCCTGAAAGCATGCAGGCATGTGTCTGTGCCTTTTGCTAGTAGCATCAAACATAAAAGAAACATGCAAATAGATGTATACCTATGTTTTATAGGTCTAGCATCTTCAGGTGCAGAACACATGTGAAAATACATGTACAAGTACAGACATACCTCAGTCACAACTCCATGCACTTCTTTCAACTTCACAGACTGCACTTCACATTTCAAGCAGATACCTAAATTTATATGGCGTACTTGAAGTGTACCTTTCCACAGACTCATACAAAGTAGCCTAATCACTACTCGCTCTGTCAGCATGTCTTAAACCTCACTTTTATCTTCCAGCTTCACTATTCAGCGACTACTCAGAGTTTTGGGAATAACCAAATATAAAGCAGCAACCCATTAGCATGCCTCTGTTGTAACTCTCACGATGTTTCTGAAACCATCCAGACATGTGTCTGTGCCTTTTGCTAGTGCCATCATATATAAAAGAAACAAACAAATAGATGTGTACCTGTGTTTTATAGGTCTAGCATTGTTGCAGGGATTCTGCACAGATACAGAACTATTTGCAGAAGTATGGGACCTTGGTATATACGGACTGGGTCCTCCTACCACCTTAGTACCCACGAACCCAGGACCAACTAGCTATAGTGTCTCCCTTGCTCTCCTACACAATTATCAGAGAAACAAATCATTAGTCACCCCAAAACACAACACTCCCAGATCTCTCAGAAATCGCTGTAACAAGGCACACCCTTTCGCTCACACTGTTCTACTTGTCCACAATAAGATCTGACAGAGACACGAAACAGTTTAAAATATTTATTTTAACTAATGTGCCCTAACATGCAGTATTTGTGCCACAACAAGCAGGGAAATGCATAATACAAATATAGCAGAGAGTCCATACATCATGAAGGGAGATGTTATCATAAAAAGACAATGGAGAAAAACACTATGGTGCCTAACCTCCTTCCCCTTGCTAAGAAGAACTATTATTATATAATACAAGATCTCTGGGCTTTGTCATCAGACCCCATACCTTGGCCTATACATGGTATATCTACGTCATAGGTCTTCTCCCTGGAAAGGTCCCCCTCCAAGTGTGTCTCACCTCTTCATGTACCCTACTAAAAAACCCAAGTACGCTGTCCAGACAACAACTGCATCAGTATGTTTTCTCTAAGGGCTAAGGTCTGGCCAGAACAAAATAACAAGGGGCATTGTTGTTCGACCTTGCACAGGAAGACGTGTGGCGCAGCGGGCAGGGTGCCTGACTCCGGACCACGGGGTTCACGGTTTGATCCCCGGAGGCAGGTTAGCCCAGCACCATGTGACTGGGCAATAGCTCGCTTAATCTTCCCGATGGTCCCCAGCGCGGGGACACCTCTCAGGAGGAGGCTGTGCGCTTTACAAATGCTGGTATTTCATTTTCATTTCATTTCACATAATGTTCAGTCAAAATCCCAGGAACTTGCAGAGAGCAAATACAGCCATATCTTCCCATGTGAAAGCAGTCATTGAAATATTGCAAAAATAAAGATGTGTAGTAACGTGCGCAAAAGCAGCAGGCAAGCTGCGAAGTGCCCATGCTAACTTAGTGAAAAACAAAAATGTCCCTATAAGCCACGTAGCACCCTACCCTTGGCCAGGGCATTTGCCATATGCGGAATCAGAGATAAGCAGAGGTAAAATGTCTTAGTCGGAGTTCAATTGAGATTGGCAAAAAGGCCCAAAACTTTTTGTAATTTCAAGAGTATATTGTTTGGAAAGACAACATTTTGCCAATTGGGCGCTCAAAAACCCATCCATTTACATGTCGTCGTCCGTAACCAAAACGTTGCGGGAAAAGCGGAATGCCATGAACTCCAGAATGTTGTGTTTCTTCCATTGCAAAAAAGTTTGCCATCCAGTTGATGAGATCAAACCAACACATATGCTTCTCATATCCACAGGCTCTTAGGAGCATTTTGGGGCAACCTGCGTCAACTTCGATAAAACTCTGAGTAATGAGACACTGCACACGGGCGCAGGTACTCAAGTCTGCCGTTGGTCCAAGCAAAGGGTCGCACAACAGGCGCCTACCCATAGCACATTCCTCGTCATGGGCCTTTAAGGGACCTATTAGCAGATCGTAATCCAGGGTGGCTATGTGGTATTGGAGAGGCAGACATCCATGGCCCATTGAAAGGGGCACCGCAGGCAGTGGAACACAGGTTGCACGCAGGTGAAGTAGGCATAGCGGAAGGTCAGCCAATAGTCCATGGCAAAGGACGTTACGGACAAAAAGCTGTCACATTCGATCATGGTATAGCTGCAACTGGACCGGGCCTGGCAGTTCCACAAATCGAGCAGCCATTGCGAAGCAACAGTATAAGAACTAGCACGCCACAAATCAACGGGAGCAACAGGGGAAAACCTCCGAAGGCGTTGGAAAAAACAGAATGAGTAAAGGCTGGTATTACTCCAAAAATAGTCTCAAAGGAAGAAACAAGGCCAGATCCCACAAGTTTAAAAAAAAGTGAGCGAGGCCTTCCGTATTAGACGCATTAAATATTTGATGTATTAATTCTCGAAAATAGAGTGGGAGATTCGTGTTTAACAGAGAGTTTCTCACTTGTGGTTCTCCCCACCTGCAATTCGAAGGTCTCTCGAGCCGATCTGAGAGCGACTTCTTGTTGAAACAATAGCGCTTTGAGTCTGCCTAGTTTGTTGAAATCTGTTTTCAAAGTTGGAATTGAAGGCCAAATGGAACTATCTACAACCCCATGTGGGTGAGGAAACAGGACGTTGCTGCAACATGTAACTCGTTGACAAACAGTTACTATATACGGGACACCAGCCCGTAAGCCACAGCACTCGTGATTATTCAAAATAAGATAACTGCCATTACAAAGCAAAGTAAGTGTGGAAATAACAGCTGGGACCGGAATAACTTTAAAAAAACAAACCAGATTAGGAGCCGAAACGTTACAAGCCCCATGCAACTTAACTTGTTTGCATACTTGGTAATGTCCTACCGTACAATCGCAGTCCTCCCCTGTAAGAAAAACTTTCCTTTTCGCGCGCTGACATCTATAGGTGAACGTTTCAACCATAGTTCGTGAATATAATTATTGCCAAGTGGTTTATATCTACCAATTGTGTAGTATTTCATGCAGGGCGTGAACTGAAAAAATGAGATGGACAGTGAAATAACCCCATGTATTAATCACACAGCTGAATCAGTCTCTGCTACGGAAAAAGGTAACTGTTCTAATTGCTCAATATGTAATAATGTGCAAGTACAGACATACCTCAGTCACAACTCCATGCAATTCTTTCAATTTGACAGACTGCACTTCCCATTTCAAGCAGATACCTAAATTTATATGGCATACTTGAAGTGTACCTTTCCACAGACTCATACAAAGTAGCCTAATCACTAGTCGCTCTGCAGGGATTTCTTAAACCTCACTTTTCTCTTGCAGCTTCACTATTCAGCGACTACTCAGTGTTGGTCCTAGCCAAATCTAAACAAGCAACCTTTCACATGTCTCTGTTATAAGTCTCACCATATTCCTGAAAGCATGCATGCATGTCTCTGTACCTTTTGCTAGTGGTATCATATATAAAAGAAACATACAACTAGATGTAGACCTGTGTTTTATACATCTAACATCTTCAGATGCATAATATGTATGAGATTACTTGTGCGAGTAGAGACATACCTCAGTCACAAGACCATGCAGACCTTAAAACCTGACAGACGGAACTTCCCATTTCAAAGAGACACTTTAAATTATGCGGCGTACTTCAACTGTAGTTTTCCACAAACTACCATAATCACTAATCCATCTACCAATGTACACATATTACAATGCACAAACTATTTCAATCATCATTTCAGTACAATAAAACAAACTACAATACAAATCTGTACATTTTGTAATATCTTTCAAATATCACACTTCTCTAATAATTTCAAAACTTTGAAAATATGCTTTTCAAATCTAAAAATATCACTACAAAGAGAGAAGCACTACTACATAATACATAACACACCTTACATATGTGTAACTCACCTCTGTAACAGTATTGCAGAATATGAAATATCAGAATCTCATAAGATTTTCTTTCTCACACAATAAATGTAATGCAGCACCGGGATAGTATATTTTCACTGTCCAATGGGAAGTCGCCAGGACCGGATGGTCTGCCGACCGAATTTTATAAGGCAAATACACATATCCTATTGCCGCAGTTGCTAAAAGTGTACGAGACCGCGCTCGATGACTACCATGCAGAATGAGGCCCTGTTGGTCTCCCTCCTCAAAACTGATAAAAATCCCGACCTCCTGGGATCCTATCGCCCGCTTGCACTCCTTAACACGGACTATAAAATCTTTGCATCGCTCCTGGCCAGACGTCTTTCACCCCTAGTGAAATCATTGGTACACCCCGATCAGAACGGTTTTGTTCCCACACGTTGCACTTCTCTCAATATACGCAGGTTTTTTAGAGTGCAACAGTATGCAACGCATAGATGGCCCCGATCAGGCGGTCTAATATTGGACTTAGAGAAAGCCTTCGATTCCTTGGAATGGCCCTATTTGGCATCTGTGCTAGGGAAATACGAACTAGGGGATCACTATTTGAAGATGGTTCGTCTATTGTATCAACGACCCACTGTTCGGGTCCGTACTGGCAGGTTAATTTCGGACTGCATTGGTGTGAGGCGAGGGACGCGCAGGGCTGTCCATTATCTCCGCTACTGTTCTCCCTAGCTATGGAACCTTTGGCTATGTTGCTCCGGATAGATGGCGAGGAGTGGGGGATACGGCTGGGAGATGGGCTACATACTATCTCCTTATATGCTGACGATTTGCTCTTATATCTCCAAGATGTCACTGCAATACCGATGTCTATTGCGGACATACTCGCAACCTTTGAGGAGAAATCGGGGCTTCGGGTCAACTGGGCCAAATCAGGGATTTACTCGTTTAACGCTGACACAGTTGAGGAAAATGTGTTCCTGAATGGCGCGCTTCTCACGTGGTATCCTACCACATTTAGATATCTTGGCATCTTTATATACCGATCGCCTGATGACTTATTAGAGGGCAATCTGGTGAGAGCAATTTTGGCCATATGGGCTCAAATGCAATTTTGGAGAACGCTTCCGTTGAATGTAATGAGTCGCGTCACCTTGCTAAAAATGATCGTGCTCCCCAAACTGTTGTATTATTTCTCGAACCTCCCGCTTTATATTCTACCTAAGACTTTTAGAGACCTGGAACTGATATTCCGGCAGTTAATATGGAACAAGGGGAGACCGCGAGTTGCTCTGTGGAAAATGTATGCTCCCATTAGTCAGGGTGGGCTGGCTGTCCCTAATATGGAATTATATTATTTAGCTGCCCAGCTCCAATGGGCGACGAAATGGTTAGACGGCAGGTGTCTGGAAGACACGGCGAGTACGCACCCGCCCTGGACCCACACTCAAATTTGTCATCTGTTCCATCCCATCGCCAAACTTCCGCGACCGCCACAATTACATTTGGGATTAGCTTATAAATGCTACAAAAGAAGTTTATATCTTACCCGCACGACACTTCCATACGCCCCGATCTTGCCACTGATGGGGACACTGAGGGGTACACTAGGCACATCGGAGACAGCCCTGACGACCTGGCGTGCGCGCAGCTAGACACTTTAGGTGATTTATACAGAGACGGTATATTATTAACATTTGAAACGCTGGATGAAGACGCTGAGTTGGCAGCAGGTCAATTCCTTTTACATACTTCCATCCTGAAGGCTTTATCAACCGCCTGGGGGAACCTGACAACCGAGCCACCAACACACCTCTTAATACAATACTTACATGAAATGGGAGTGGGATCACATGTGGTACACTGGCTGGTGGGTGCACTACTTACACATACGTTGAAGCCGATGCAAGGACTCCGAGTAAGATGGGAGACAGATAAGAGGCCGGCCGTGGACTGATAAGGAATGGGACGTCATATTAGCGGGCGCTAAACACATACCAAGGAACTCTAGGTTCAAGCTTATACATACATATATCATACAGAGGGCATACCTCTTGCCTGACATGATAAATAGATATTTCCATACCGCCACCTCTGCATGTCCACGTTGCCAACATCCTGACGCTGACCTGCTTCATATGCTGTGGGCTTGCGCTTCCCTTCAACATTATTGGCAGGAGGTAGTCACCATCCTAGCTTCATGCACGGTCACGTCGTTATCATTGTCATGGGAAGTTTGCATCCTAGGGCTTTATGCCAGGTCCAAAAAGAATAAGGTCACCCCGAGGTTCCGAGATTTAGGTCTAATTACGGCAAAACGCTTAATAACTAAGAAATGGAAAAATGCAAACCCTCCAGAGATACTTAGCTGGAGGCGTTCACACACAATTTGGGCACAAGCGGAAAGCACGGGACTACATAGAGAGGAAACAGCGGGGCTCCGCCAATTTCCCATTGCGCAAAGTTGGGACGCCTTACTCACTGCCTTACAGACAAGCCACGCAACTGAAGCAAATATTACCCAAATCACTGACCCGAGTCAGGTACACTAATTCCTCACTGTTTAGTTAAGTGCCGCAGGCGCGCTCCAGCGCGCACAACAGAATACACTATTACACCCCTGGACCATTATAGATGATCACCTGCATCCCCCGGTTTTCAGGCATAGAGGTCCTCTTTGTTGGTTGGTACCTACGCCTCACTATGCGCACTGCTTCAATTTATGGTCGGATATTTTGTTTATATGGTAACGCACTGATGACACAGCTTCGTACCCACTGATTTTGTTTGAATTTTATAGATGGCAGATTATTCTTTTTTATATCATAAGTTTTAGTTTGGTTGGTGTGTATTAGAAAATATGTCTTATTGGTACATACCAGTGACTACTATCTGCGACCTGTCACCATGTAAATCCTATCCTTTTCTCTCGCAGTAAACTGACGACCAGGTCCGACTGGCAAGCTTTATATATACAAGATGTATAACACTAAGATCCTACCATAACAGTCCAGTCTGGATATGTCATAAGTAAGATGCGGACGGTGATGATTGTAATATGTAATACATGATGTGGCAAAAATGTGGGCAATGGCACGCAGTGACTCTAAAACACATGCTCGCAAGATGCAAGAAATTGTACTTGAGAGTAGCACACTACTGTCACTTTTATGTTGTTGCACTGGAAAATGCTATTCTACATATGTGTTCTATATTTATGCCTTCTGCATCTGAATACTCTGTATAAAATCATGATTATAGTCATGTCAAAAACAGAAAATACCAATAAAGATATTTAAACAAAAAAAAAGAAATGTAATGCAGCACTCTCAACAAGGTAAAACCAGTAATGGCAAACTTTCCCTCTCTTTCTCCGCACAAATAAATGTAAGTAACAAATCAAATTGCTTCCTACATTATTTCAAATTGTGAAACACATTTCTACTGGTTAGACATATCTGAAAGAGACACGTTAGTGACAGATTCCTTACCTTAGAATATCCCCAGGCGTCAGACTGGATCCGGAAAGTTTTTGCGTAGCAGTACCCTTGTGCGTCGGTAGGCGGCGTCGTGCGGCTCCGCGTCCGGCGTCGGGACCGCCGGGATGACGTCGCGGGCAGTACTTAGATGCCGCCCCTGCGCGCTGACGTCAGTTCTTCTTTTTTCCGCGCCAGTAAGCGCAGATCTGGGAAGAGCAGTGCCCTAGTCATTTTTTGACTAACTTTTTGGTGATTTTTTTCACAGTTTTTCTTCGAGTCATCTAGGCTCCGAGGTGTCGGTAGGGAAGCCCGGCTTCAAGCCATGCGACGCCTGTGGTCGAATGATGTCGATCACAGACCCGCACTTAGAGTGTCTCTACTGTCTCGGCCGCGACCACGACACGAAGTCGTGTTCCGACTGCCGGGCCTTACACCCGAAGGCTTTGCGAGAGCGGTCTCGAAAGCTACTCGAGGTCCGGCAGTCGGCTCCGCACCAAGCCCCGGTCACGCGAGAGGTTCGAGGGGCCGGTCGCGGAGTCCTCGCCGGTTGTCGGAGTCCAAGTCTTCGCACTCCTCGGGTAAGTCGAAGCACAAAAAGTCTAAGAAGCACCATCGCTCTAAGACTTCGCCTCGCCGGTCTCGCGACTCGGCTGAGGCCCCTGTCGGCACCGTCCCCGCCCCCACGGCTCCGGAGGTGCCTATGGAGCCGCCCCCGCATTACCCGCCCTTCCCGGGTTCGGGGGCGACTCCGGCCGAGATACAGATATTCCTGTCGGCCATAGCCCGCCTCTTCGGGCCTCAAGACCCCTCCGGTGCGCCTTCGGGCCCCGCGGGCCTTGATGGGGTTGCCCCGGCGCCGCCGATGACTCCGGCGCCGCCTGTCTCACCAGCCTCGCTCCCGGCCTCGATCCCGGCTCGGTGGTACCGCAACCCCCATCGACGCCGGTTGACCTAACGACGCCGATGTCCCCGGTGCCGTTCCTGACGCCGTCCGGGGCTCCGGGCGGCGTCGTTCCCCGGCTCTCTCCGGATCCGGACGCGGCGTGGGACCGACGTCGCCCGACGCCGGCTCCGGCGCCACTGAGACCTTGGGTCCCTGACGTCCCTCGTCCTCCTTATTTTCAATCGGAGGAGGACCAGGAGAGCTGGGAGGGTTCGGAAGACCCTCTCACACAGTAGTGTGAGTATGATCAGGACTGGGCAGAGGAACTTGGGGATGCCAGTGGTCTGGACACTTCTCCTGACACTGGCATGCTGTCTCCTCCTTCCGTGGCTACGGAGGAGGGAGCAAATTTCGCAACGGTGTTGTGTAGAGCAGCTGGAGCCTTGCACCTCCAATTGTCTACAGTGGCTGTCAGGACTAACCTCCTGACGGAAGTGCTTCAGCCGGCAGCTACCTCCTCGTAGCCATTGCTGCCGTTTAATGATGCACTGTCTGACGTTCTTTTGGGCACCTGGTCCAAGCCCGCCACAGGGGCTCCTGTGGATAGGAACGTGGCCCAACGCCATCGCCCTGCTCCGGGCGACCTCTTGTTTCTCTCTCAACATCCCACCCCCGAGAGCTTGGTTGTCCAAGCCTCTGCCTCCCAAACCGCCTTCCCTACCGCCCCTCCGGATAGGGAATCCAAACGCCTGGACCAATTTGGGAAGAAGGCTTTTTCTTCCTCCAGTGCGGGCTTGCGGTCCGTCAACACCGCTTGCCTTTTGGGCCGATATTCCCACTCTCTGTGGGATTCAATGGCGGCCGTTTTGCCCCAGTGTTCTGAGGAGGTCCAGACACTGCTTACCCGCACCATTGCAGAAGGTAGGGATGCGGCAAAGTACACCATACGTTGTGGCCTTGATACCGCCGACTCGCTGGGCAGATCGCTTGCAACGACGGTGGCGCTGCGTCGCCACGCCTGGCTGAGAACAACTGGTTTCTCGGGTGATGTCCAGAATACACTCATGGACATGCCCTTTGATGGAGTCGGTCTTTTTGGTTCCAAAGCAGACCATGCGCTGGAGCGTTTTAAGGACTCACGGGCTACTGCCAAGTCCCTGGGCCTTTCTGCTGTGTGCCCTCCGCTAACCTCTGCTTTTCGCCCCTTTGGAAGGGGCACCCAGTCGCGTCCGCTGCCCAGCCACCGGCCCGCGCAGCAAGCGTCTTCGCGTGGCCGAGGACGTGGCTCCCGCCGTGGCGGGTCAGGCAACCAGCGTGCGGGTCAGGCCACCAACTCCACCCCGTCCACGACCTCCAAGCCCTCCTAGTCCTTCCTTTCAGGTGCACAGCACGCCAGTAGGGGGCAGGGTCCGCCATCACCTTCACCACTGGCGTGCCATCACCTCGGACAGGTGGGTCTTGGACATTGTCCGAAGGGGCTACTCCCTCCCCTTCGAGACCACCCCCCCAGCCATGCCACCTCAATTCCACCGCATGTCAGGGGATCACTTGGTGCTTCTGCAGAAGGAAGTCACGGCCCTCTTGGCCAAGAGGGCCATCGAGCATGTTCCGACCCCAGAAGTAGGACGTGGTTGCTACTCCCACTACTTTCTGGTGCCCAAAAAGGACAAGGAGGACATGCGTCCTATCTTAGACCTCCGGAACGTCAATCGCTTCCTCCGGAAGGAGAAGTTCAAGATGCTCACCCTAGCTCAGGTCTTGACTGCCCTCGACCCTGGAGACTGGTTGGTAGCGTTGGACTTGCAGGACGCTTATTTCCACATCTCCGTCCTGCCGGCCCACCGGCGTTACCTGCGGTTCACGGTAGGCCTCGAGCATTTTCAGTTCACCGTGCTCCCCTTTGGCCTTACCAGTGCCCCTCGGGTGTTCACGAAAGTGATGGCGGTGGTCGCAGCTCATCTGCGCCGGGCAGGGGTTCCAGTCTTCCCCTACCTCGATGACTGGCTGCTGAAGGCGGGCTTGTCCCAGGCAGTCGTCTCCCACCTCCAGACTACGGCCGAACTCCTGCACTCGCTGGGGTTCTCCCTCAATGTGCCGAAGTCGCATCTGATTCCTTCTCCATAGCTCCTTTTCATCGGAGCAGTTCTGGACACGACGCAGTTTCGGGCCTATCCTCCCGAACGGCGAGTCCGGGATATTCAGGCTATGATTCCGATCTTTCAGCCTTTATCCTGGGTTTCGGTACGGATGACCCTGAGGCTGCTGGGCCTCATGGCCTCCTGCATCCTGCTGGTCGATCATGCCAGATGGCATATGCGGGCTCTGCAGTGGGACCTGAAGTTCCAGTGGGCGCAGCACCAGGGCAACCTGTCCGATCACGTCCAGATCTCGGAGGGGCTGCAAAACAGTTGCAGTGGTGGCTCTCGAACCGGCAATGGGTCCTGGGCAGATCCCTCTCCCTTCCCCAGCCAGAGCACACAGTTGTGACGGACGCGTCCCTTCTGGGATGGGGCGGTCACATGGGAGAGGCGGAGATCAGAGGCCTCTGGTCTCCGGCGGAGTCCCGGCTCCATATCAACCTTCTGGAGCTCCGGGCGATCCGACTTGCACTCAAGGCATTCCTTCCCTCTGTCAAAGGGAAGGTAGTGCAGGTGTTTACAGACAACACCACCGCCATGTGGTACTGCAACAAAGAAGGCGGGGTGGGGTCGTGGACCGTCTGTCAGGAGGCTCTGCGCCTCTGGACATGGCTAGAACATCAGGACATGTTCCTGATGGTTCAACACCTGGCAGGTTCCCTGAACGCCAGGGCGGACGAACTCAGCCGCAGGTGCATGATGGATCACGAATGGCGTCTTCACTCGGAAGTGGCGCAAGGACTCTTTCTGCAGTGGGGAGGGCCTTGGTTAGATCTATTCGCCACCGAAGAGAACGCGCAATGTCATCAGTTCTGCGCGTTGGAATTTCCAAGGCGGCACTCGCTCGGCGACGCTTTTCGTCGCGAGTGGAGTTGCGGTCTGTTGTACGCCTTTCCGCCTATACCACTTCTACCCAGAGTGTTGAAGAAGATTCGGCGCGACCGGGCCCAAGTCATCCTTGTGGCTCCGGACTGGGCTCGAAGAGTTTGGTATCCCGAGCTACTCCGTATGAGCGTCGATCCCCCGATCCGTCTGCCTCTTCGGGAGGATCTTCTGTCGCAGCAGCAGGGGACGGTCCTCCACCCGAACCTGTCCAGCCTCCACCTGCTTGCGTGGAGATTGAGCGGTGGCAGTTGATTCCTTTCGACTTGCCTCCCGAAGTTTGTGATGTGATTCTGGCAGCCAGGCGGCCCTCCACTAAGGTGGTATACGCCTGCAGGTGGAACAAGTTTGTGGCATGGTGCACAGCAAAGGCTGTGAATCCCCTCTCTGCCCCTCTTTCTGAGGTTCTTCTGTTCCTTCTTTCTCTGGCCCAACAGGGTTCTGCCCTGGGTACCATCAAGGGCTATCTTTGTGCCATTTCGGCCTTCCTCAGGCTTCCTGATCAGCCCTCCTTTTCAAGTCCCCTGTTGTTAACAGGTTCCTAAAAGGCATTACACACCTCTTCCCTCCTGTTCCGTTTGTGATGCCTCAGTGGGACTTGAACTTGGTTCTTACCTTTCTCATGTGCGCTCCCTTTGAGCCTCTGCATAACTATCCTCTTCGTCTTCTGACTCTGAAGACAGCCTTTCTGGTGGCCATCACCTCCGCTCGGCGGGTGAGTGAGCTCCAGGCTCTATCATGCAAACCTCCCCCTCTGTCTGTCCATCCAGACAAGGTTGTTCTTGGGAAGCGTCCGTCCTTCTTGCCAAAGGTGGTTACTGCCTTCCACATTGGGCAGACCATCACTTTGCCCACCTTCTTTCCGCCTCCGCATCCTTCCAGAGAGGAAGAGAGGCTCCACCGTCTGGACCCAAAACGTGCGCTTTCCTTTTATATCAACCGCACACAACACTTCTGGGTGGATGACCAGCTCTTTGTTGGCTACATGGGCGCCAAAAAAGGTCGGGCGGTGCACAAGAGAACCATCTCCCGCTGGGTAACCTTGTGTATCAAAGCCTGCTATTCTTTGGCTAAGAAGGAGCCTCCTGTTGGGCTGCGTGCCCATTCCACCAGGGCAACAGCTGCTACCACGGCTTTAGGCCGCGGTGTTCCGCTGCAGGATATCTGTCAGGCAGCTACGTGGGCCTCGCTGCACACATTTACAAAGCATTACTGCCTTGACAGTCAGGTCCGGAGGGATGGCTTCTTTGGCCATTCTGTCCTCCGGGACTTCCTTGTCTGATCTTTGTTCGCAGACCCACCACCGGGGTTGGTATTGCTGGGGTATCTATTCTAAGGTAAGGAATCTGTCACTAACGTGTCTCTTTCAGATGCACAAGTTACTAACTTGTGTAACGATATATCTGTAAGAGACAGTAGTTAGTGACAGATTCCTACCGCCCACCCATCCTCCCCGTTCTGCGAACTGATTTCTAGGGTTAAGGACATCCCTTTCAGGGCCCTAGTATTTTTCAGACACCTATGTCAGCTTCTTGCATGGCTCTGCGTTCCTGGCGCGGAAAGTCGTGTACAGAACTGACGTCAGCGCGCAGGGGCGGCGTCTAAGTACTGCCCGCGACGTCCTTCCGGCGGTCCCGACGACGGACGCGGAGCCGCACGACGCCGCCTACCGACGTGCAAGGGTACTGCTACGCAAAAACTTTCCGGATCCAGACTGACGCCTGGGGATATTCTAAGGTAAGGAATCTGTCACTAACTACTGTCTCTTACAGATATATTGTTACACAAGTTAGTAACTTGTGCATTAACCCTTTCTAAATGTTACGGTGCCGGAGTGTAGCGTCCTGATGGAGCCGCAAACCCTTATGGGAGTTCAAAAACCTATTTCCAATAATACTAGCATTATTTTTTTTAACATCACACCACTTCTAAACATAGTACTTATTTGGGAAAACTTACTGTAGCAGCATATCAATTCAATTCAATTAGTCTTTATTCGATAATTTACAATCATAAAAGACACAATACAAACATAAAAGTGTCATAAAATGTCATATAAACAATAGCACCCTAAGAAATGCATCCTTAGGAAATAAAAATCAGCTATATCGAATTTCCTATCATCATTGACTAAAATAGTAAATATGTTATTACATCCATAAAACCATTTCCTACACAATTTGCCCAAAAGGCTGCCTACTTACCATTAACATAGTCAAGTAGTATGTGCAATTACCAGACCAGCCTCCAAATTTTTCCTTCTCAGAGCCCAGAACCAACTAAGATATTTCGCCATCGCGATCACAATATCTGGACTTCTGTTCGATACCAAGATACGCAAAGCTGTCATACACGATCTGGTACCTAGATTGGAACACAGTGGCTTAAGCCACCTTCGACGGGGGCCATTATAGGCCGGGCACACAAACAATACATGGGTTATCGACTCAACCTGGGATGGACACGAAGGGCAGTTGGTATCAGGAGCCTTGTTCCATTTTGCAGTAAAAGATCTTAAAGGGAGAGTGCCCACTCTGAATTGGTGATATAATTTCCTATCACCAGGTTTTGTAATCAGATTCCAGTAGGCTTCTGCTTCCATTGCAGGCTTGTGCTCCAGAAAGATACCTGTGAGCGAGCTACTGCTCACCCCAGACAATGTCTTTTTAGTAATCATAACCCAGTAAAGTTCTTTGTACTCATTTTTATTGGGAAATAAGTTCCCTATAGGATCTTCCCACAAGTGACGAAGCCCCATGTCAGACAAATTACCCTTGATCTTCTGGAGCCATTTGATTTTAGAGGACAGATCGGCATTTCTAATATACATTAGTGCATTGGCGTAAGACGTCAATTCAGGGGTAGTCCAAAGCCTCCTCCATTAAGCTAGGGGTCTAAATCCAGCAGCCTCGTCAAAGGAGGTACATCCCAAGTCAAACATCAGGGGCTTGATGGGGGTTGATTGGGGGAGGGCGGTCAATGTTCTCAGAAACTTATTTTGAGCAAGAACTAGGGGTGATAAATTTTCAGCACCATATATTAAGGAGGCTCTAATCTTCCCATTATAAATCGATAGAGCGGGCCTCACCGGTTTGGTATTGGAGTGTCGGTGTTCTTTAAGTAGGGCTCCTACTAACTGGTTGTGCCTAAGAACTAAAATGTCTAACTGGGGTGTCCAGTTCATCTTCCTACCCATAGTCACTCCTAGATATGTGAAGGTATCAGTTTGTTCCAAAGGTGCTTTATTCATTTCAACTCTCCCTTTAATGAGTTTGTGTTTATGCAGCACCATGAACTTGGTTTTGTCAACGTTTACTACAAGTTCTTGGTCGTTGCAGAACTCTATAAATCTATCAAGGGCACGTTGCAGACCACATTGGGTTTTAGATAAAATTAAAGTATCGTCTGCAAACATTAAAAGCGGACCCTTGAGCCGGCAAGAGTTGGAGCATCTGTTGGAAAATTAGTATAATACGAGATAACCTTGTTTATAAACAAGGAGAATAGTGTAGGAGCAAGGACACACCCTTGCCGCACTCCCTTGTTAACTGTGAAACGATCTGTTAATTCGCCCTGCTGCCCCCACCTAACCTGAGCATAATTTGCCTCATGCAGTTTGATGATAAAGCTTAGGATTTCTAGGGGCATCCCGGCCTCCTTTAGTGTGTCCCACAGCTTATGGCGGGGGACTAAGTCAAATGCTGATTTTAAGTCAACAAATGCTGCATATAGAGTTCCCCGCGCTAGGATCACTGTGCTCCAGTATGTCATCATAAATCTAAAAACTTGGTCGATGGTACTGACATGGGGTCAAAAACCCGCTTGATAGGTAGATAATACATTCTGGTCTAATATCCATTCATTTACTCTACCTAGCACAAGTCTGGCAACTATTTTCTGTAAAGTGTCAATTAGGCTTATCGGCCTGTAGTTGCCAGGTCTGGCACGGTCACCCTTTTTATATATGGGAATGATTTCGGCACCGCGCCAAGTATCTGGAATCGGCGCGCCTCTAGCAATAGCATTTATGATGATAAAAATATATTCGGTCCAGTTCTTTCTATCTTTTTTATAGATATCGGCCGGGATGCAATCCGGGCCAGGTGACCTCCCTGCTGGAACCCTGTCCAAGACGCTTTCTATCTCCCCTTTGTCAAATATTAAAACAGCATCAGTATTAGCCACAGGGTAGTCAATAACAATACTCGACGAGGAAGCAAATTGGGCTTGATAGTATTCCACCCAGAGTTTGGGAGGTACATTTTTCACTGGTGTGGGCCCTATCACACCACTACCCCATTTGACTAATTGCCAAAATTTTGACCAATTCTTCCTATTACTGGCATTAGTTAAGCTCACCCATATGTCCTCGTCAAAATCCTTCTTCGCCTTTATTTGTACTGTTTTATAATTTACCCTTGCTAATTTGACCTCTTGGGGAACCCCTTTCTTGATTGCTTTTGAAAGATGCTTAAATGCAACTCCGCAAGCCTCATTATACCAGTTGGCCGATTTTTTTATATAGTGCCTAATTGGTTTCTTATTTTTTGTGAACAGTCTTCAGTTTTGCAAATAGATCCTCATGAACCTTCATATAATCTAATGAGGATTTATCAGGAGAGTCTAATGAGCAAAGCGTTAGTAAGGTTTCTTCCACCGTTGCCTTAATCTGCGTCAAGGTACCCTCATCTTCTGAGACTACGGACCATTTCAGCCGTCGGCAATCTTGTGACATAGTTACTTCTCCTATTGCAGTTTTCATATCAGCCAATGTGGGATCCAACCCCGTCCTAGCTAAGGTTAGTACTAATGGATCGTGGTCACTCTCCGGTCTATGGTGTACCATCATATCCACCAGTCTAGGCCAGAGCTCTAAGCTAATAAGAATATAGTCTATTCTGCTTCTTCTAGTCCCAGTAGAGAACGTATTAGTACCATCTATATCTGAGGGGGATCTCCCGTTAGCAGCCCTTAGCCCCCTCCCGAGGGATAAGCTTTTTAATTGTAACGCCGCCTCTGTCCACTTGATGATCGGTGGCAATGATGAAGACGGGATCCCCAATTCTGGTCTTCCTCTATATTGAGACTACAGTCATCTATGCCTAGGGGCTCAAATGTACAATTAAAATCACCTGCAATCACCAGGACAATTGAGCCAACTAAGTCATTAATAATTGTATCCAGGAGGGCAATAGTTGGTGACGCTTTCCCACCCGCAATCCCTCTCGCATACACATTAATTAAGATAAAGTCTAACTCACCCTTTACACGAATCTTAATAGCAAGAATGTCTGGGCTATCTACTGGTACTTCCACTATTTGGAACGATGTCTGTTGCTTAACCCATATAATCAATCCCCCACTAGATCTCCCTTACTATTTGCAACAGCCGCTTTACCAAAAGCTAGATATCCTGGGCGGTAGATCATGTCTTCTGACCAAGTCTCTTGGAAGGCAATGATATCATACCCCTCAATAGAGCATGACCAATCAGCGGACAGGGTTTTTGAGAGTAAACCGGCAATATTCCAAGATAGCAGGGAAATTAGGGAGGGAGTTATATCAGCAGACTTTATCATACATGATACGGACTGCGCACACACCTGTCTCTTATCCTCTACTTTATAAATTCCCTTTATGGGGGTTAGTAGGGGGGTAGGAGAGCTATCCACCAGCTCAGCCCGGGTCGGGGTTAGTGGATGTAGTCAATCACATATGGCTAAATCAGATAATGGCGCAAACCTATTGGTCAGAGGGACCTCTAATGGTCTATGTACTGTACCCAGAGGTGCCCAAAATTGCCTATCATTCCCATTGGAATTCAGCGCCCTTGAATAATATGGCCCAGATTTATAAAAAAAACCCTAATGGTAAAATGGTCACTTTATCCATGTATCTTCCTGGCATTCCTCCCAAATTATCCAAGAGAAATCTGGTTATATGGACATTGTTAAAATTAACAACAACACAATCACCATTTCCTTCCTTCCTCGAGGGTCCAATCCACGGAGTACGTCTGGCCATAATCATGTGCTTATCAACACACTCCTCCCAAATCCCAACATCCTTAAGACGATTGTTAAACCAGTGCAAAGATTTTAGCAACAGTTGGTCGGTAGTTTCAGACTGCGCTTCCCGCAGTGGTGGAATGTTCATCAGGACGACCACTAGAGGGGCAGCTGCCAGAGGAAGGTGACGGGCCGGAGGATTAGCATACACAGCATTCTGTCCCAAGCCTCTGGATCCTTGTCAGCGAATAGATTTGCCGACTTGTCCGGCTAAAGGGCAGTTTATACAGTTATTATCCTGCGTTAAGACGTTCACTACTTCCACTTCCAATCTATCAACATCCGGAGGGCTCGGATATGATTGTGCAAATTCACTAGACATGTTCCCTAAGTCAACTTCATCCTTATGCAAGGGAACTGTTTTATTTTGTATTACTACAGCTACATTCGTGGGTGGCCCAGAAGCAGTTGGCTTAATTGCCTGCAAACTTGGAGGCTTACGTTTAGCTAAGTCCTTGTCAGGCACCAAAAGCCCCGTATTACTGTTTATAATCACAGGAGTAGGCTTAGATTGAACAAGTAAGTCCTCAAGCACGGAAAAGCCTGTCTTAGCCTGGGATTCAGAGTTGGTTAATCGGTCCTCTATCCGGCTCAGTCTATATGTGGTAGGAGATAGTAAGGTTGATAATAAATTTTCCAGCCTTCTCCACATTTCCTCATTGGGATTCTGGCTAGGGCCACCCAAGGATGAAAAGTTGAAGTCCGGAAAGGCCGGGGCTTGATGGCCTGATGTACTGCATTCGGCTACTAAATCACAACCACCATTGTTGTTAATCCTTGGCACTTTCGCAATTGACGCCCTTTGTGGTCCACCTCCCCTCTTCCTTTTAGCTGCAGGATCTGGAATGGTTTTATTGGTTTTTGTAATGTTTTTTTTTGTAGATCTGGCTGAAGTTCGTAAAGGCATGCTGACAACGGTGTTGGTTGCGGCTACTGACGATTGTACAATACTCTCCGAAAGGAAACCTGTTCGGGTGAGCGCAGAGCCGCTAGCGTCATTGTTAGTCATAGACGTAGAGAATTTACCGCCGAATGCACCGGAGAGAGAGCAGAGGCGATTGAACCCAGGGACGACCTTTTGGTTAATTGCGGGTCCAGGGATAATCTTCGCTCAGTAATCGCTATCTCTTTCTCAAGCACAGAAGCAGCCCTTAAAATAAATTGATCCAATGTCCCCGCTACCCTGCCCCCATTGGGTGCACCCATCAACTTCCCGTCTCGCTTACTCATCGTAATATTTGGGCCCAGACAGTCAACAGATGTTAATGGGAGCAACTGTTATATTTATCGGGACTGACCTTGTGATATATACGCTTTTAGAGGGGGGGCCCGGCCTCGTCCGGTCTCCGACGGGCTCAGACGGCCCGCCCTTGGCTTAGCGAAGCGGGAGCGGCGAGGTGCTGATGTATGCTGCGGCAAGGAGGCACAGGTGCGGGGCAAAACCTCTGGGCTTCCTGGGACTTGCAGTCCCTTCTCCAACAAGTACAGCGTCCTCCTCACAAGGCGAGGTGCTGATGTAGGCTGCGGCAAGGAGGCACATGTGCGGGGCAAAACCTCCGGGCTTCCTGGGACTTGCAGTCCCTTCTCCAACAAGTACAGCGTCCTCCTCACAAGGCGAAGCGGCATATCACTTATATATAAGTTAGCATTTCATATTATAAAACAGCTGCGTTCCAACCCTTCCCCCATTCTGCTTAATCCTAGTTTCCATAGTAACACTTTTTGCAACATTGAACTCTACCAGAAGGTCGCAAGTTCACCATATTTTCAAGTTCAGTACACTAGCTTACTAAAGCAAATAGCAGGTGTGGTTGACTTTTGCAAAATATTAGCTTATCCTATCTACCGTACCTTTCAAATATTTTTCTAGAACCAATCAGAAACATGCTTCTTGAGCAAAATAACATGCATCCTATTTTGAGTGCACAATGTTAGTAAGCAGCCAATCACTTATCGGTTTTTTTTTAAAACTGTATCTTCTCCACTATTTTAGATACCTCTCATTCTACCAACTGACTACCTGAGCTACAGACATCTTTTCATTCCTTCCAGACATCCCTACAAGATTCATGATTGTGCACTCTGGTGGCAATGACCAAGGAACATTGATTGGGGTTGGGCTGGAAAGGCTAATGAAGGATACCTTTGCACAATTGATGTTGCTTTTGCCTCAAACCGTCTTTGTATATTCTAATATATGCCAAAGACAAAAATGGAAGTGGTCAAATCAATTCTGTCCACAGATTGAGAAAGCTAGGAAGAATGTCAATAAAGCGGTTTATGCTCACCTCAGAGATCATAGGATGGGCTCCATCTATAACAACAATCTTTGTTTTGATATGGATGACATCTACAGAAGTGATGGAGTTCACTTCACAGATGAAGAAAACAGTTTTCTCAACAACCTCAAGCTGTGCATCCACACTTGCATGTAGCTCAAACAGTGTCATAATGAACACAACAGCTCTTTTTAGAGCCAACCTTTAACCCGGGGCCAAGAACGGCTCCTTAAGGGGGACCGCGCGCCCCCCTCCCATCAAGTTTAAAGCCCCAGGGAGTTGGTGGTCCCTGGGGCCGGGAGTCCGCAACGGACCCCCGTCCTTAATTTATATATCCCCTGGGGAGGTGGTGGTCCCCGGGGCAGTGTGGGGGGCAGGAGCCCCCCCTCACTTTTTAAAAATTGAAGCCCGAGGAAGGTGGCAGTCCCCAGGGCTTGGGGGGCCCACCCACCCATAATAAAGGAATGCCCCAGGGAGGTGGCGGTCCCCGGGGCACCGTGGGGGCACAGGAGCCCCCCACACACTTTTGATAAATATTAACAAAGCCCCAGGGAGGTGGCGGTCCCCGGGGATGCGGGGGCTTCTGCATAATAATTATGCATTGCCCCCGTGACCTGGCCCACCCGGCGACTTAAAAGAAACAAAGCACGGGAGACCGCACTTCGTTTAAAAAAAATATTTTCAGCGGGATTCGCGCACCCTACGCATGCGCGAATCCCACCGAAAATATAAAAAAAAATCCATTTTTGGCCCTGGGGGTCCCTGTAAGACCCCCTGACCAGGCCTAGAGGGTCAGGGTATTTCTACCCTGCCCCCTTATCTTGTTTTTTTAATGTTTTTTTTACCTTTTTGCTTCTGACGCGGTTCAACCGAATAACAAGATGGCTGCCAACGCGTTCTGGTTTGAAGTGTTGGCAGCCAGTCAGAGTCAACCTCGTGCTCGGGAGGGTACGCGGATCTACCGCGCTCACCAGATACTAATATTTTTTTAAATATCAATTTCTTAGGAACTACTGAACGGATTCACACCATTTAATGACAAGAGTGCCTTCTGGATCAAAAGCTACCTTTTTGCCAAATTTGGTGTAATTCCGTTCAGCAGTTCGGGCTCTATCCGTGTCTAAAGTTTCCTATGGAAATTAACGTAGAGAAAACACGTTTTTGGACCACACTTTTTTCTCGGCCCCTTCTTGACGAATCACCCCGAAAGTTTCAAAACCGGAGCTGACCGGAGCGCCCCATTAGTTTTAAAACATTTGTGAAGATTCGTCAAACGGCGCCAAAGATATTGGCAAGAGAAAAAACACTTTTCCTATGGAAACTAGGTCCTAACTATAACTACCTACTGGCGACCGTATATTCAACGTTGGATCCCAATCCATTTCCTTGCAAATACGGGACACGGACTCCTGGATTTGTGCTATGCTTAGATTTCTTTTATTAAAAACATGACGAGATGACGCGTTTCGCCCACCACACTGGGCTTGTTCACATACTCAGACACGCCGCAAAACCTCCATTTTTAAATGAAAAACACACCATGTGATAACTCGAAGGTATGGTAATGAAAAACAGACTAGAACGTGAGAAATGTCATCACTGTTGTTCTCCCTTTGCTGATGTTGCTAAAAGTCGAATCAAAACAGGTTGTGCTTGTTTAAAATATTCAATGCTGATGTTAACAGTACTGCGACCTTGATGCTGCTGCTGAACTCCGAGTGGATACATGGAACGGCCCTCTCCGTTTGGGTTTGCTCCTACAGGGGCATTATAATAGATACCTATTCAGCTATAAAGAAAGCCAGATATAGTGACTAGCAGAAAGACAATATCAACTGCATGTGGCTCATCAGAGCCAACCATTGTGCCTACTCATGAGAGGAAGTTGTATAATTCCTCTCCAGTGTTCAGCCCATTTGGCGTGCGAGAGTCCAATTCCAATATGAATTTGTACTCCAGTCGTTTGAGTCATACATAAGGGACACTAATGACTTTTTAGACAAAAATAAGAGCTTTACCTTGGTCTCCCTGTTCTGTCTCCTTCCTCCCCCTCCCTTGACGAATTTCCTTAACATTGTTTTTTTATCCTATGTTTGTCTATGGTTAATCCTGCCGGCTGTCACCTACCCAGCCGGACATTGGACACAGTTTCTCCCCGTCTCCCTGTTCTGTCTCCTTCCTCCCCCTCCCTTGACGAATTTCCTTAATATTGTTTTTTTATCCTATGCTTGTCTATGCTCTTGTAACAAATGTAACTTGTAACCTGCAACTCTCTGATCCTCATGTAATGCGCTCTGATACCTCCGGGTCTAGCCAGCGCTATATAAAACTCATTAAATAAATAAATGTAATGCTGGTATGTCAGATATATATATATATATGTATATATATGTATATATATATATATATATATATATGTGTATATATATATATATATATATGTATATACACATGTATATATATATGTCAACAAACAAGGAATACGCGGCACACACCTTGGTCGTTTCAGCTCTTTATTAGACAAAAGCTCTCCTCCTACGCGTTTCGAACTTCTCGTTCTTGGTCACGGTAGTTTACACAGTCCCTTGTCTATTTTCACTTTTATACTCCGTATCCACTGTTGCCCATTATGAGGCATTGTGGTACCGGCAGTTCATACTTTCAATTAACTTTATTAAACACATTCTTTATGCACACGAAATATGTATAACAACATTTGTAACGATGTCACGGGGCAGAGGAACCAGGGGACTGCAATGGACACCTGACCCACTGGTATGACGCGCCTGCTACAGACCAAACTCTTTTTTTACAGCAGCAGGAGGACTGGAGGCAACAATCCCCCCCCCTCGTGTGGAAGCATAGTGGACAAAGGATACTGTCCCTTTAACTGGGATGCGGAGTCACCTGCCTCCTCCCCTAGACGCGGACTGGAGCCGGCCAATAAAGAGGACGGAGACCCGGAAGGAGGTGTGTTACACCACCGGAGGACGAGAGGACGCGGAGGAAGGAGAGGAACGGAGAGCAGCGGGAGTGCCAGCGAGCGCCGAGGATGTCCGAGAAGGAGCGGAGACACTACGAGTGCCAGGAGGCCACCGGAAAAACGATTCGCCCAGCCACGTTCCAGGAGGAGCGTGGCTTTCAGAGGTACGAGGGCGGTTTGCGGGTTGGGTAGGGAGGCGGGGAAGACCCGACGGCTAAGGGAGACAGTCCCTGCTTGATCCTTCTTGAGGTTTACTCCCCTCCCTGCACACACACTCCTTTTCCTAGACGTGCGGCACTGGATTGAAGTGTTCCCCTTCACCACCCCCTCCCTCCTTTGCACCACAGTGCACATAACACTCACGACATTTCCCCATTCCCTCCCTTTTTCCCCGAGAGCCACCGGAGACCGGGAAGAGACTGGAAGGTCGGAGGACCAGGCAGCAACACCCCGAAGACGACCACCGTCCAGAGACGCCATTCAGGAGGAGAGAGTCACCTCAGCCCCTCCTAACTCTAAGAGGAACTCTGGCTTCCAACAGGAGGCGTGTACTCCATACAATAAAACCCTGTCTATATAAACCTACGTCCCTGCCCCTTTCTTCGACCCCGCTACAAACGATTAAGAGGCGTCACTGGGGCCCTTATTAGGGTATATATCCGTATATTCCTAAATCAACAGGGTCTTACCATAATGCAATTTCAAAAAATCATACCATTATTATGGATGACATCGCAAGGTCCATTCACTATCATGGGAGGTGTCGGTCTCAACAACTCTAATTACGGCACATGGTTTAGCCAGTGCTTCTCGACATTAGTACTAGGCACTGTGTTCATGGTTTGGGCTGAGTGCCCCCTTTGTTATTTCATTCGCCTTATCACCCCACGTTTAGTGTAGGACACATTGCTCAAAATATACCCAAAGTTACGGCAGATCGATAGTTTTCTCTTGGACCTCTTAAGGACTTAGTGTCCCTTTGGAATAAGCTAAGTGCATGTTGATATTCTTATAAGTTAAGCCTCGCACCCATTAGAATCAATCTATTTTCATACCTGTTGTCATAAATAAAACATTGTGCATTTAAGAAAAAAGGAAACTACTGGTACATTCATATACTGACATTTCATAATGACACTCTCATGGATTCAGATTTCATCTTCGAACATAGTTCCATCAATTGGCATATTATCCAAATAATGTTTATATTGTTCCAAACAAATTGACGAATTTCCTTAACATTGTTTTTTTATCCTATGTTTGTCTATGGTTAATCCTGCCGGCCGTCACCTACCCAGCCGGACATTGGACACAGTTTCTCCCCGTCTCCCTGTTCTGTCTCCTTCCTCCCCCTCCCTTGACGAATTTCATTAATATTGTTTTTTTTATCCTATGCTTGTCTATGCTCTTGTAACAAATGTAACTTGTAACCTGCAACTCTCCGATCCTCATGTAAAGCGCTCTGATACCTCCGGGTCTAGCCAGCGCTATATAAAACTCATTAAATAAATAAATGTAATGCTGGTATGTCAGAGATATATATATATATATTTTTATACAATCGACCACCTGTTCGAAGCTGCACTCCAAATCAGTTTAGTGAAGGCAAGACGGCTTCTCTGCCCTCGGAAATTTCAAAAGCTGCCTTACTCGTTTCGTAGCCTTTCTGCTCCTTGCTCACAGGCATACTTGACAGTGAATCGAGCAGCTTGGAGGCCCACCGGAGGGCTAATTTAATAACAATTAACTTCATGTGAGTTCGCAAAGCCCACTGTGGTAACAATGATAAAGGGGACAGCAACAACCTACCAAGGAAATCTACTAAAGAAAACCGGCTACTACAATGACCAGCATGCAGTATTTACTGTACTTACCTGTTTGCCCACCAGAGTGCGGGATAAATTCATGTTGGAAAATGGTGTCTCTTTTAATTTATTGCGTCCTTCCATGTATGCCTGTGAGCAAGGAGCTGAAAGGCTCCGAAACGCGTAAGGCAGCTTTTGAAATTTCCGAGGGCAGAGAAGCCGTCTTGCCTTCACTAAACTGATTTGGAGTGCAGCTTCGAACAGGTGGTCGATTGTATAAAAAACAAACAACAACAAAAAAAAAAAAAAAATATATATATATATATATATATATATATATACATACATACATACATACGCCACTGGGTAGTTATAGTTAGGATCGTATTGGCAAAGGAAATGCATTTTGTGTGTTGCTATAACTTTAGTGCTGTTTGACGAATCCCCATGAAATTTTCCATAAAACTGATATGTTCTGCCTAGTGTGTGCATAGGAAGTTTCGAGGTGATCCGTCAAGCTCGGGCCGAGAAAAAAGGGTAGTCCCAAAAGGAACTTTACACACAGCTGCAGCCTAAACCGCTGAACAGATTTACACCAAATTTGACAGAAAGCTAGATCTAGGTCCAGAAAGACTGCTTTTTGTGTTTTGCTCTAAATCCTTTTAGTCATTTTTGAGCAATTAATGCTCAATAATTTCTGTATATCTAGGGATGCGGAGCTCCACGGATCACGACAGATCTAAAACTGAGATCTGATTGGTTGCCACCACCTCAACCAGGAAGTGGTGGCAGCCATCTTAGAACTCGGGACTCAGTCCTGAGTCCTAAGTAAAAAAAACAAAAAAGGTACGAATAACCTGACCACCCCAGGCCTGGTGGTGGGGTCCCAGAAATACCCCGCCTGAGGCCAAAAACATTTTTCTTTTTAAAATTCACGGCCACATGACAATGTAAAAGCGTCTCCCACGCTTGTTTTTTTTTTTTTTTAAGCCCCCAGGGTGGGCCAGGTCTTGGGGGAAACAAACTCGTATATTTTGTGGAAGGGGGGCGTGCGTGTCCCCTGCCTCAGGCCCTGGGGATCCCATCTACTGGGACACATCACAATTATCTGGGGGAAGGGGGACACGCAGCCCCCCTCCCTGTGCCGTTTTCAAGCCCGGGGACGCCATCCCCTGCCCCCTCCCCGGGCCGATCACGACCCCTTGAACCCCATCCCTACAAGGCGGATCTGTTTTTGCAAAGAGAGAGGGGGGCCACGCAGCTCTCCTTCCTGAGCTATTAATGGCACTGGCATCCCATCCCCCAGGGCTGTTTCACAGGCCATGTCCTCGGGTGCCCACCCCCGGGACTTAGCAGTTTCCTTGCCCCCTCTGATGCGGGCAGGGAAAATCCAGTGTTTGCTATCACTTGGCAAGAGCATTTTCAAACCTCCCACCAAGCAGGAGCAAATACCAAGTCCTCTCTCAGTGGACGGGAGTTAAAAAAAAATTTTTTAAAAAAAATAAAAAATGCTTCCACCTGCTCGGAGCGGACTTGAGATCGGAAAAAGATCTAAACATTACTCCAGACTGGAGGCAGCAGCATTAATAGCTGCTCTCTCTGGGTGGGAGAAATGCTGGCTTCCCCTGGAAGCGGGGAGCCAGCCAGGACCGCAGGACTCCTCCCGTGGCCTCCAATGTTACTGTGCCGGGCCCCGGGAGATGGGGTCCCCAGTTCCAAAATTGACCAGGGGAGGGGAGCTGGTTGCCCCTTCCCCTAATTCTAGGCCTGGGCGGTGAACTTCGTTCCGTTCGTGGAGTTTGCGGAGCTTTCTGCACTCCACACTCCGCGGAGCTCGCGGAGTGCAGAAAACTCCGCTTCGCGATGTGTAGCAAGACTCCGCGAACTACGCCCAGGGTTTCCTAATTCCAGAGCTGGCTAAGGGGGATTGGGTCCCCAGGGCCATAATCTACCTGGGAGACGTGACCCCTTCTCTCAGTTATAATCCCAGGCCCTGGTGCCAATGTCGGCCTAGGGAAAGGGCAGCATGCCGCCTCCCCCTAATTTTTATGCCAGGCCCTGGGAGATGAGGTCCCTGGGGCCGAAATCAGTCCATGGAGGGGGGCCATGTGCCCTCATTCCCCTCATAATCACACCAGGCCCGAGAGATGCAGTCCTTGGCCCATAATGACCTGGGGAGGGGGGTTGTGTGCCCCCTCCCCCAAAAATAACGCCAGGACCCAGGGGATGGGGTCCCCGGGGCCCAAGTCAGCTCAGGGAGAGGCACCATGTGCCCCCTCCCCCTAACAATAATGCTGGGGCCGGAGTCAGCCCAGGAAGAGGGGCCATGTGCCCTTTTTCCCCCTAAATATCACATCGGGCCCCGGGGATGGGGTCCTCAGGGCCTTAGGCTAACCACCCACAGACGGGTTAGCCACAGGGCCTGGCCTGCGGCCAACCCCCACTGCGCACGCCTGAAGGCCCTCGCCATGCACTGCTAATTACCTCACATACATCATTGAAAATATCATTGCAACATCTGTAGTAAACTTACTGATGAGAAAACTGTGCATGGCGGGGATGCGAGTTATAGTTACCTTAGGGCACGAGTTGTAGTTACTTGAGATAACTCGAACTATAACTGGTGAATTTCTGTGGTTTTTAGAGTTTAAGACGTTACGTTGTTACTGAACATATCACCTAACTCAAACGTTATTTTAACCTTTGTTTTTTTCCAGTGAATTTCTACGATGTGTGTATATATATATATATATATATATATATATATAAAACAAAAGCTTCTCGCCGAAACGCGTGGTTTGTTTGCACAATAAACTATTGTGCTATCCTCTGGTGTGCCGCATCCTTTATTTCTCAATTGGAATTAGATTTGTGCTTCATATTGGGCGGCAGCTGCCGCCGACGCTGGCTCTGGGATTGTTAGGCTGGTGGAATGGACTTCGAAGTGGCAGCATCACATATATATATAAATATATATATATAAATATATATATATAAACTCTGCTTAACATGCGCAGTAATGGCATGCATGGTAAATGCACAAAAACTTACATGTGTGGTAAAGGCAGCAGTGTAAAGGCTGTTTCCCAAAGAAGGCATATTTAACCACTTGAGTCCAAGCCCATCAACTCCTGCATCCCCCAACACTGTCTGGCAAGATAGAGTGGTTGATAGTGTCATAAACCGCAGTAAGATCCAATAGGACCAAGGCATTAATATGCCTTTGGCTACCTCCAATCTAAGATAATCAAGGATGGACAGCATAACCTTTTCTGTGCTGTGAGCTAGACATAAACTGGCCTGACAGTTGTTTAATAAGTTATCGTTTTTGTAGGTGAGAACTTAATTGTTTGGCAACATGACTTCTTATGATTTTTGCAGTAAATGGTATCAAAGAAATAAATCATGAATTCTTCAGCTTAGCCAGGTTATAGACAATTTTTTTAAAAAAAAGGTGAATGACAGAAGAAGATTTAAATAAAGAGGGCACAAAACCCTGAGCCAAGGAGGTATTAGGAGGAGCAGTGGTCATATTACCAATCTGTTTGCATACTGAGGCAGGGCAGGGATCTGATGTGGCGCCTGATTTGACCAAGAATATCGATGAAATTATAACCTCCTCAGAGAAAGGTAAGAAAGACATAAATGGGTGAGCACAAGGAAATGTTTCAGTAGTGGCTTTAGAGAAATGTTCCTGAGTGATATCATGTCTAATGGCAGGATTTCTTTTTTATGGAATAATATTTAAGTAGGTCACACCAATATTGAGAGAGAGGGCTGTCTTGTGAAGTCCTAGATACATTAGTGAATCTATAAAAAATTTGAAAAGCAGCTTTGTGCTGGTTACCTACAGATCAAATCTTACCAGAGTAATGCATTTTTTTTGTTTTTGTTAGACCTGTCGGCCTTGGGGTGGTTTTCCCACCAACGTTTTGCCTTCCTCTTCCATTTTGTTCGATCTCATTTTTGCTAGCATTAGGATTGTGCACACTTTACCTCTGCTAACCAGTGCTAAAGTGCATGTGCTCTCTCCTCTGAACAAGGTAATATTGTCTTATCCCCAATTGGCATATTTAATTTACTTATAAGTCCCTATTAAAGTGGTACTACATGTTCCCAGGGTCATAAATGAAATGCTCCTAGTGGGCCTGGAACACTAGTTGTGTCGCCCATTTAAGTTGCCCTTTAAACATGTCTCAGGCCTGCCATTGCAGAGCCTGTGTGTGCAGTTTTAAACTGCTGTTTGACGTGGTAAAATAAACCTCTAGCCAGGCCCAAACCTTTCTTTTTAATACATATAAGTAATTCCTAGGGTGGGCCCTGGACAGCCCAGAGGGTAGGGTGCAATGTATTTAAAAAGTAGGACATTTACTTTTATGTTTTACAAGGCCTATCTCTCCCATAGGATAACATTGGAGTTGCTTTATTACATTTTATAAATGTACGTTCCAAATAATAAGAGATAACCGATCCATGTTTGGTGTCTCTGCAATCACAATTTAATATCCTAGCTAATGATGGAGTCAGAATTTAAATTCCTCTAAAAAAAAAGAGTAACCCTTAGATAGCCAAAAGGGGCAGGGTAAATAAAGCTCAATGAAAGCAATCTTCCCCATTGTGCTTATACTGTATTTCTGTTAATCTATATTTTCACCAATCAATTAGAATGCACTGAATAAATTCCTTAATCCCAGGCTGCTCATTCAATTATGACTTTGACTTGACTATATATCTTTTTATTAAAATGGTTTCACTCAATATAATTGGGTCCATAGTATACAGTTCAATCAGGATATTATACAAAAAAAAATTCCACAAACAATTCTAACATCCCACAGTTTCTTTAAAATCATCATCTATACATCATCATAATTCTCACTGGAATATTTCTAGGGCAAATATTCTATTACTTGTAAACACCCTATATGCACCATTAATTATACATATATATAAAAGTAAAAAACAAAGCACTATAGTACGTTAAAAAACATTCACTGATTCAGTACTTTATATAATATAAAAATTGTGTTGACGCGGCGTTTTGGCGGTTCAAGGAGTCAATCCCCGCCTTCTTCTTGACAAATTCACATATATTAAAAGTTTAGTATAAAAACAGTCATAGCTAAAGGAGACAAAAAGAAGAGCAAAAAGAAACCCCAATCAATTCAAATTTCCAAATTTATTATCCAATATCTCTTAGCTAAAAATCATTTAATTCAGCTAAAAATTAATTTAATTCAGTGCAAACTATTGATGCCCAACCTTTATAGGGCAGGATGTGTCGTATGTTTTTATATATAAAAACCCTTTCTTGTGGGGCAGACAACGTTCTCACAAATCGTTGGAAAACAAAGAACAAAGCCCCTTTATAAACTCTCATGTTGCATCGATATGGTGGCCCTACATCATGGCCTGACAAGGATGTCCAGGGTTTAATGAATAATAAATACCTCTCTTTGGACTTTATTCACTCTTTCCTTCAGGAAGTGTATTCCAATAATGGATATACAATCCTCTCCCAAGCCAAATCGTGCCTTAGAGATGCACATATTTGTTACTAAACATAGCTTCTTGTAGATCGTCTATACTTTATAGTCCTTTCGGTAATTATTACTTACTTATATTAGAGGACGAACATGCTCTGTTCAATAAAGTTTTTCAAAACAGGGTATGTCCTTTGCTGTGTAGTCCCTATTGATATAATATAGAGATTGTATAAAAATGTATTTAAATATGGTGTGGCCACGACCTATTTCTTACAATAAAAAAATAATAAAGTTTATTTATTTATTTTATTTATTTTTGTGTTTTATAGAGCGCGAACATGACCCGTTAGGGTATCAGAGCGCTTTACAGAGTCATAGAGTTGTACAAGAGGCATGGAATCACAAGAGTATACCATAAATTGGGAGGGGGCAAGGTGCTGAGTACAAGAGGGAATGGAGGGATACAATGTACAGCTTACATTACAGTTGCTGAGGACAGGCCCCAGGTTTCTTGGTGGGGTGAAGGGTCATCGGAGGGAGACAATAGCCGTGAATTGATCAGGGTCTCTCTGGCGGTTGATGGTAAGGGTTTAGACGAGGAATTTACTCATGAGGAAGGATTTGGCCTCCTTTTTGAAACGTGCAAGAGAGGGGATTCTTCTGATGGCGGGTGGGAAAGAGTTCCATATTCTTGGTGCAGCCCCAGCGAACGCCCGATTATAAAAAAAAATAAATTCTAAAGCGTGCAGGCTGGAGTAGGAGGTCTCTGGCGGACCGTGAGTTTCTGATTCCTCCGGATACCACAAGTTTCTGTGCAAGATATGCAGGGGAGTTTGAGTATAAGGCCTTGTGTGTGATGCATGCCAGCTTAAGCTGTATTCTGGCCTCAAGAGGAAGCCAGTTCAGCGCTTTCAGGTGTGGAGAAATGTGATCAAATTTCCTTGTGCCGGTAAGTAGTCTGGCGGCCGCATTGAGGCAGGCTTTTAAAGGTGCTAGGGAGATCTTGGGTAAACCAGAGAGGGTGGAACAGCCATATTCCAGTCTAGAAATGACTAGTGCTTGGACTGCCAGTTTTAGGTCGGGAGCGTCAAGGAAGGGTTTCAGTTTCCATAGGTAGCTCAGGTGGAATCTGGCTGATTTGGCCATCGAGTTGATGTGGTCCCGCATGTTCAAGTTGCAATCTAAGGTTATTCCCAGTGATTTGGCCGAATCCACAATGGTCGGTGGACAATTTAAGGCTGTGATGGCCTTAATCCATATCTGAATCTCAGGGTCGGTTTTTGGAGGGGAAATTAGAAGAAATTCTGTTTTCTTTGCGTTGAGTTTGAGTTGATTGGAGGAGAGCCATTGGACGGTCCGCTTCAGGGCCTCATTCAGGGAGAGAATCTCCTCGAGGGAAGAGATTTTTATGTAGATCTGAGTGTCGTCAGCGTACATATGGTAGGAGATATTTGCGGTGCGTAGGACTTCGGCAAGCGGTTCCAAATAAAGGTTGAAGAGGGTGGGGACAGCGTTGATCCTTGAGGGACTCCAACCGTGACCGATGAGGGAGCGGACAGGTTGCCGTTAATTAGGAATCTCTGGGATCGGTTTTGGAGGAAGGATCTAAACCATTCTAGGACAGAGCCATCTAGTCCCATCCTGAGTTTGAGGCATTCGAGTAGCTTCCCATGGTTGACCGTGTCGAAGGCCGAGGATAGATCTAGGAGGATCTATCATCGACGATGTGGAGCATGGTGGTTTCAGTGCTGTGTCCCGGTCTGAATCCAGATTGGAAGTCATCGAGTAGGTGGAAGTTGTTGATGTGATGACTTAGCTGCAGTTGCACACACTTTTCCAGCACTTTAGCTAAGAGAGGGATGTTGGAAATAGGTCTGAAGTTGTCAGGGGAGGCTGGATCCAGCGACGGCTTTTTCAGAATGGGGAGGACTTGGCCCACTTTCAGAGAGTCAGGAATTGATCCCTGCCGGAGAGAGGCGTTAATTATTGCAGTCCAGCTCAGAATAATGGATTGGGCGGCGGCAGCTAGGCAGTTAGAAGGGAGCGGGTCGTTGAAATGGTGGTTCGGGTTTAAGGTAGATAGGATTTTGGAGACGGAGTCTTCGTCGTAGAGTGTGAAGTCGGTCCAGTGTGCTTGATTCTTAGGTGAAGCCTGTTGGGGCGGCGTGGAGGGCGGAGGCAGGTCAGGGGGGGTAGAGAGTATGAGGCGGAACTAAGTTCGTTACCTAGGGCTTTGATTTTGTCCGCAAAAAACGAGGAGAATTCCTCGGATGATAATAGAGACTTGGGGTTTTCTTTCAATGTTTTGGCCAGTTTGTTGGATTGGTGTTTGACCAGTTCGAAGAGTTTGCGGGGTCTGTTCTGGGCGTTCCCCAGTTCCGATCTGAAGAATTCTTTTTTGAGTTGAGGATGTTCCTGTTGTATGTATTTCTGGCCTGGCGGAGAAGTTTTAGGTGAGCGGCAGAGGGTGCTGTCTCCAGATTCTTTCGGATTGCCGGAGGGATCTCCTCTCATTGTTGAGGGATCCAGTGAACCAGGGGTTTCTATCTTTGATTTGAGTTCTTTTTAGTTTTAGTGGGGCTAGGTCATCCAGAATGTTCGACATAGTTGCAGAGTAGTGGTCGTTGAGGTCACTGACCGTTGTGATATGCGAGGGGGGGGGCAGATTTGCACCGAGCCTCGAGTTCTTTGTGGTCCAGGTTCTTGGTGTCTCTGACCCAGCGTTTAGGAAACACCGGTTGTGGTGTCCTTGTCTTGTGGGTGCCAGGTAGTAGGAAGGCAATGGCGTTGTGGTCAGACCAGTCACAGGGGTCTATAGAGATGAGCTTGACGGTTGCTTCCTTAGAGATGATCCAGTCAAGAGTGGCCCCCTTCGAGTGAGTTGGGAGTGAACAAGATTGGGTCAGGGCTTGATCAGCCAGGAGGTCTTTAATGGGGTTGACATGAGGATCCTTGGGATTGTTCCAGTGTAGGTTGAAATCGCCAAGGAAAATGTCTTTAGCGTTGGAGGAACTCTTTGCTGTGAGAATTTCCATGAGGTGGTCAGTGAAGGAGTCCTTCATGCCTGGGGGGTGGTAAAAGATGTGCAGGTTGCACAGTTGGGTGGAGTTACTGGAAATGGAGAGGGCGAGGTATTCGCAGGAGTCGGTGGTATCCGCCAGAAGTTCGGTGACAAGGAGGTTGGAGCGGTAGATGCAGGCGATGCCACCTCCTTTCTTGCTATGTTGTCTGTCCAGCCTAGCAATGTTATAGTTGGGAGGGACTAAGAGGTCTAGGCATGGGGATGAGGAATCGTTTAGCCATGATTCTGTTAGAATT
The DNA here is from genome assembly GCA_963921515.1 of Calotriton arnoldi. Lineage (NCBI taxonomy): Eukaryota > Metazoa > Chordata > Amphibia > Caudata > Salamandridae > Calotriton > Calotriton arnoldi. Next base: position 2,775,956 of record CAWUFW010000597.1, on the reverse strand, counting down.
GCTAGGTCGAAATTTTTGTTCAGGATGAGAGCAGCAACATCGGCGGCATGCTTTACTGCCGAACGGCAGTTAATTAAGAGACCAGTCAGGGAGGGGTCGGAGTGAGTGTCGGGATTTGGGGCGGACAGGTGTACAGGCGCTAGATTGCTTCTAATCACACTTCTGTTATGGAGGGTAGCTGATCTGCAGGGGTTGATAGCGACCGTGCAGATGGGATGTTCGGCACTCACGTCTGATAGGCAAGGGGTAACTGGGGCTGCATTGTAGTCCTGGAGAATGGCGAGGATTTCTTTTTCAGTGAGGTCTAGGGGATTTGGTGTGGCGAGGGAAGGGTTGTAGGAGAGGACGAGAGCTAGGGTTTCCTCCTCCGATAGGTGGCAGGGATGCTTACGAGGGCGAAGGTGCCTCAAGGATGTCGGTAGTGGGTGTTTGGGGAGCTCTGTGATAGGAGGGGAGGTGGAGTTCAGCCGGGGCTTGAGTGAGGCGAAGGAGAGTTCGGCAAGGTGGAGGAGGTTCGTTAGATCCAGAATGGAGAAGTGGATGCTTTGAATTATTTTGGCGGCTCTGGAGTGCAGAGTATCGATATCCATATAAGGGGGGGGAGCGTAGTAGAGGTGCTAGGAGGGTTAGGATGGACTGTGTTGGGAGCAATAGGAGGGGGGTGGTTTGTGGGCTGGCAGGGCTGGCTTGACCTGCATCATAGGTCATTGGAGGCGTACCGGTCTCAGAGTCAGGGTGGGGAGCTAGTAGGGAGGAGACCAAGGGTCTCGGGTCGATTGCGTTAGCAAGGCCGGTAGATGAGCTAGGGGGGTTAGGGTGAGCTGTGTTCGAAACCTCAGAGATAGTATGGGGAGATAGTGGGGAGGAGACCAAGGGTCTCGGGGCGGTAGTGTTAGCAGGGCCGGAAGACGAACTAGAGGGGTTAGGAGGCACTGAGTTGGAAACCCTTAGAGGGGTGGTTTGTGGGAGGTTAGTCATGCTAGGCAGGTAGGTCGGAGGATCGTCAAGGCGGGTGTTGGTCGCCCTGCCCGTGTCGTGCACATGGTTTCTGAGGAGGGTAAAAAGGTAAGCGAATTTATTGAGGTTTTTGGGTGAGGCTTGGATCAATACAATGCCGCTTTTGTAGAGGGTGATGGTGAGGTCGGCTCGCAGGGTTGCGGAGGGCGCTATAATGAGCTTAGTGCCGTAAGGAATGTTTCTGGTTGTGCGTACATTGAGGAGGTGCGCAAAGGAATTGCGCCAAGAGGGGGTTCTTCTGGAGTAGAAAAGGAGGTCGTTGATGATTGTGCTGTTGTCCGCACTGAAACGCAGGTCAGAGATCAGTGTCTCAGGGTGATTTTTCAGGGTGAGGTGCTTGAAAGTTTTTGTAGCGGTTTTGGAGAGGTTAGGGGGGTAAACCAGGGTGTATGAGTTTACCCCAGTAGTGGTCAGGCCAGGACCTACCATGTTGGCTAGGGTTGGACACGATAGGAGAGGTATGGGTCAGTACGCAGCAGATTTCCTTATGTCCGTGATTATTAGGATAGTAACCTTATAGGAAATAAGAAATTGGCCTGGTAGTAAGTTAGAAGAAATTCCTGGAGCTTTCCAAAGTTTGACAAATCTTTCATTGTCTTCTATGGCAGGTCAGTGCCACTTCAGGATGGCCGCCACCTGAACGAGCGAGGCTCAGGGTGCAGCTGTGGGCCCTTGTTTGTTTTGATGGTGCAGTCCTTCTTCTGTTGCCATTGTCTGATCGAGCCTGGCTGGGGTGCAGCTGTGGACCCTTGTTTGTTTTTATAGTTCAAGTCCTCTGTCTATGGCCATCGCCAGGTGCTGCCATTTTCGTGGCTAAAAGGCCCGAGGCAGTATGGAGGGGCAGCTTTGTCTTCATAAGGACGCCATTTTAAAGTCAGGCAGTGAGCAGTGACAGAGCCGTTAGATGAGCTCAGACCGTTATTTATCAGGATTGTACATCTCGATAGGAGAGTGTGTAAAATTACTCACGATGTCATTGATGTGCCCTCATTGCAAATCCGAGTGAAGTGGTCACGATGTCCTAATCTTGCCGCCATTTTAGAGTCGGGGAGTGAGCTGTAACTGACTCAAATGCTGAGCTCAAGCACCAGGGTTGAGATGCCCAGCAAAAGCGTCTGCATCACGCCTCATAGGCAATCAAACGGCGCGGAGGAGACGCCTCCAATGAGGGCAGAAATCGCTGCCGGGCCGCCGGAGCTCCGGGCAGGTCAGAGGGCATCAGCGTTGATCGCTCCGGGTAGGTCAGAGGGCATCAGCGTTGGTCGCATGTAAAATGGCGTCAACAGCAGTATGGATCCAGTGCCCCCAGTCCCCTCGAGGACATCGGCGATCTGGCATACCTTCCGTGCGGAGGAGAGGGATCCCCGGACCCGGTGCATCTGGCGAGCTTTCTTCAGGCTCCCATTGCCGGAGATCATAGGTCGTAGGAAACAGGGCACCGCATCCTTTGTGCAGCGGGAGAGTCCATGCAAAAATTCGCCTGCCTGGAGGGTCACCCACGGGCAAAAGACACACAGAGGTCTCGAAACTCTGGAGGAGGCAGCGCGAGATGAGGAGGGTCAGCAGCGGCCGAGCCGCGGGCTCGCTGCGTTGAAAAGCAGTCCCACTGCAACGGAACTTGTCCCGGCACCGGTGATATCTCGAGCTGGAGTGCTGGAGATCCGGCAGGGCAAGTGTGGACCTAGGCAGCCACGGCGGTCGATCCAGCGGGTGAGTTGGAAGTCAAATCGGCTTCATTGCTGTGTTTCAGTCACGGTTCGCAGTTCGGTGCAGGGGGGGGGCGGAGAGATGGTTTAAACAGGGATATATGCCAAATTGGTAATCCCCAAACCGGGAGCTCCTCGAGGGGGGCTCCTACTCGGCGGCCATGTTGAACACTGTTGATTTGTGTATTTGTGTATAAAGTATTTGTGGTACAACGCTTAACCTTTCATTCATGCCAATGCCACTCCCTTAAGTAGATAATGGAGATTCTCTACAGTTGTATGTTCCCACATATACACTTTTAAATCTGGGAGTCTTTTTTCTATACGGTTTATAATCCCTGGTTGTGTGCGATCCAGAGTTTACTAGAGAGAAAATATTAAGTGCAGACTGGTTAAGCAATTGTCATTATTACAGTCCTGCTAGTTTGTCTTTTGTTTCTATTTTGTTATGGCGCAAGCCCATATTCTTTAATATCTATTCAGATTTAATCGCACAATCCATCATTCATGTGTCAATTTCCTTTCGGACATATTAATCACCGGACCTATTAATAACCAGCATAACTGATTTTAAAATCTAAAACCCTGCAGGCCTAATTACAGAAACGCCGGTCACTACGTGCCTCTATTAGTTGGTCATCAACGATTAGTTTGGGCTAGGTATCCGTTCAGCCGATAACCTACGGCTCGATATGCGTAATACCACAGGTTTTGCTGATAATTCCTGTCGAGAATTCCGCCTGTACTACAATCCCAGGAAAAGTGGCACTTTAAAAAAAAAAAAACACATAATATCCGCTAGATCTCCACTGGCGGATAACTAAGTGATACTTGGTCCTCCAATTAACAGCTTCTAAAAACGGGATACAGACCCGCTCAATTCTGTTACATCCCCACCTCGGCATCTAATATACATATTTCTCACTAGGTGTCCTTTAATACGGGCCTGTTAGGTATGCCCATTATCGTTACTATGCTAAGGAAAACAAGGGTCCCATGCAATTTGATTAGAAGTAATATCACAATTTTGGTAATAAAAATTGGAAAATATAAATATATCAATGAAAAAATAAGATTTATTAAACAATTAAATTGAACGCAAACAAAAATATACAAGAAGAGTGAGTGAGCAACCGTGACAGGGCAGAGGGAAATCAGCCGATTTCCTTACCGCAGGCAAGTGACTTAAAAAGGTGACTTTTCAATAAGCGAGCATGTAAATAAGCAAAAAGTCACAATCTGTATTACATCTCATACTCCACAATTAGATACAAATGTTGGTATAGAGTTGAAGATGTATATGTCGACGACGTTTCAATCCCAGTAAGAATATCGGGATCTCATCAGGACTAACTGATAGAACAGATGCCTGGAAAGTTGCCAGTAAGGAAAATTCACTGACTCGGTCATGGAGGGTAAATCCGAAAAGATATCCGGAGGAGCGGACGTTGCCGTGTTGAAACAGAATAGTGGGTAAAGGGGAATGCCTGGACCTCGGTGAGGGGCAGTTGATGAATGTAAGGTTCCCGTCCGGGAACCGATGGACGCGTGACCCAAGAACCGCCAGAAAGCGCGATAAGGGCGAAGGTCTGGTAGTCACCAGACCGGATTATGCGATGAAGGTCTGATGTTGTAAAAGTATCAGGATGCCATGGTTATGTGCGGGGAGATGCCGCGGCAGTCGTGCGATCAGCATGTGTTCGCCCTTATCGCGCTTTCCGGCGGTTCTTGGGTCACGCGTCCATCGGTTCCCAGACGGGAACCTTAAATTCATCAACTGCCCCTCACCGAGGTCCAGGCATTCCCCTTTACCCACTATTCTGTTTCAACGCAGCAACGTCCGCTCCTCCGGATATCTTTTCGGATTTACCCTCCATGACCGAGTCAGTGAATTTTCCTTACTGGCAATTTTCCAGGCATTTGTTCTATCAGTTAGTCCTGATGAGATCCCGATATTCTTACAGGGATTGAAACGTCGTCAACATATACATCTTCAACTCTATACCAAAATTTGTATCTAATTATGGAGTATGAGATGTAATACAGATTGTAACTTTTTGCTTATTTACATGCTCGCTTATTGAAAAGTCACCTTTTAAGTCACTTGCCTACGGTAAGGAAATCGGCTGATTTCCCTCGGCCCTGTCACGGTTGCTCACTCACTCTTCTTGTATATTTTTTTGCGTTCAATTTAATTGTTTATTAAATCTTATTTTTTCATTGATATATTTATATTTTCCAATTTTTATTACCAAAATTGTGATATTACTTCTAATCAAATTGCATGGGACCCTTGTTTTCCTTAGCATACAATTACCCTTGGTCCCATCAGACTTCTAGGGTCTCCTTGTTCCTTTTTTGTACATTATCGTTACTAAGTAAAGCCATACGCTTACCTTGCTGGCAGAGTGTCTGTCCCCGTATTTTTCCTGATCAGCATTTTGGCTCCCGACCTCGGTATTTATTGGCAGCCTGTGCGTGCCGGCTTTGTTCATGTTCACTATCAATGCGTCGCACCAGGTCGGCCATATAAGGCTGGGGCTTCTATTTGCATGTTCTCGTATCATTATCACCCTTTTATATATTGCCATATCATTGTTAAAAATTTCGATAAATATTCTCTAACAAATAGATGTTAATGATGGTAATCCTTGAGCCCACTCAACTTTATTCCAAGCGTAAAAAGTGAGCAGAACTTACTAATTATGCTGATTTCCGTTTCTACACCCCACTGTTTTAATATTGGTGTATAACTACTTCTATTCTACGTAATTCTGTGCTTGTCCCGACCTTATTATCACACTCCTATATGTTTGTATAGATGGTGTGTCTATACACACAGGAGTACCTATTCTCCTATAAACCCTCTTTGGTCACATATATTCATGAGGGCTCTTCCCTAGTAACAGGAGTATCCATATTCACATCCTACATGCATTAGCCTATTATTCTTTCCCATTCTTCCCTGTTATTCAATCCATGGTTGTAAGGGCAACATTTTGACATGAAGTATTGTTCCCTTTGTTTCCTTTTTTTTATCTAGATTGTCTCCTTGTGATGTTCCTTTTATTCTTTCTAAAATGAACCATTTCAGATCTTCTTCCTTATGTCTGTGCTCCAGCCAATGTTCAACTAATGGGGCATTTATTCTTCCTGTTCTTATTGCAGATCTATGTTGGTTTAATCTGATTCTTACCTCTCTCCCTGTTTCTCCTATATATCCTTTCAGACATGGACAGAGTATGAGGTAGACCACATTTTTAGCTCTACAGTTAACCATGTTGTTAATCCAGTGGATGGTTCCTTTCAATTCTACATTCTTCTGTTTGATAACCATGTTGCAATTACTGCATGTGCCACAAGGGAAGTTCCCCATGAGTTTGGAGCCATCTATTATACTGATTTGTTTTGCACCTCTCGCCTCTCTGTAAGTATGTACAAGATGATTTCTTATTGTTTTATTTCTCCTGTATGCTAATAAGGGTTTTTGTAATTGTTCACACACCCCTACATTTAAGAATGACAAATTCCTAATCACTAAATTCTTTGTTATTACTCATGTTAGTGAAAAATTAGCTACACAATTCTCTTTTCCTTGTTTATGTTCAAAGAGGCTATCTCTATTATAATATTTCGCTCTTTTGAACGATCGTCTGATCAGTTTCTTTGGATAGCCTCTTGCCACTAATTTCTCTTGTAATATTTTGACATGTTGTTCAAAGTCCTCTCTCTTGGTGCAATTACGGCGGAGTCGAGGAATTGACTAAAGGGGATGCTATCCCTTTGGCAGCTCGGGTGATTGGTGGTACAGTGGAGCAACGTATTTCTATCCGAGGGTTTAAAATACAATTCTACTTCTAATTTACCATCTCTTGCTTTGTTCTTAATATCTAAAAAGTCACATTCCGATTGACTCATGAAGGAGGTACATCTTAAATTTGGATCTCCACAGTTGAGCCATTCAGTAAAGGAGCTAAGTTCTTCCTTCTGGCCCTTCCAAGTAAAAAACACATTGTCTATAAATCTTGACCAATGTGCAACATTTTCAGAAAATGGGGCTACATTATTATATATATGCCTGTCCTCAAACATGGCAACATACAGATAAGCCAGACTAGAAGCACATGTCGCGCCCATGCTGGTGCCCTTAGTGTGGCAAAAGAAATTTTCATTGAACAAAAAAATGTTGTTCGTCAAAATGATTTCAACACATTCTATAATGAAGGTGTCTCAGGGGGACTCATTCCCTTCCCTATTTTGTAAAATAATCCTAATCATGTTTACTGTGTCCATTTGTGGGATATTTGTATACAAAGCTTCTATATCTAATGTTACCAGCCACTCACTCTCTGGATTAAAATCGATACCCTCAATCTTGTGGATCATGACTGTGGTGTCTTTTATGCAAGATTTTTGTTGGGCAACCTTTGGACTTAAAAAGCGGTCCACATATTTGCTGATGGGTTCAGTTAGTTAATTTAAACTTGACACTATGGTTCTCATGGGTGGATCTTCCAATCTCTTATGGACTTTAAGTAGACCATAAAAGGCTTGTATAGTTGGATATTCATTGTGTAAAAATTCATATTCCTCCTGGCAAATAATCTCATCTTCCTTAGCTAGCCTCAGAAGCCCTCCCACTTTGATAGCTAGATCATTCCATTCTCCCCTATAGGACCTTCTGTAGTGGGATTCAACATCAATTAGGGCCTGCATCCGTCTGTTATAATCAGACGTGTCCATGATAACTATACTTCACCCTTATCACCTGGCTTAATGGTGATATTATCACACTTCTGTTGTTGTTTCAATGCCGCCCGTTGTTCTAACGGTAAATTATTGTTCAACCACTGTCTCTTACCCAATAGGTCCTCAATTCCTTTTTTATCACTTGCTCAAAGGTGTCTACTTCTTTGCCTGCCATGTGTTTACCAGGGGTCCAATTAGATGGAGGTTTTAGGCCCAATAAATTGTGTCTTGCAACCGTCTCCTTTCCTTCAAAGAACTTTCTTAGTTTAATCTTCCTAAAGAGATCCCTCATGTCTTCTTCAATTTCATATTTATCGAATGGGGCTGAGGGAGCAAAATCTAATCCCTTTTCTAATACGAATTTCTGATGGATACATCTGCCTGTGGATTCCTCACCTTATGAATATCCCCTGCACCAGCATTCCGCGGAAACTTTTTCCTAGCTCTCCACGCCGACGAGGTCGGTACAATGCCATGGCTCCGCACGCAGCTCCGCATGACGTCACCGGAGCCATAAGAGGACCACGTCGGCGTGATGACGTCAGTTCCCTTTTTTCCGCGCTGTCGACGCTAACGGTTTTTCTGGGACTCTCCATACTTTCTGCTAGATACTTTGTATTCTGGATTATTTCTATCTGTGGTTTTGCCATGTCTGCTCCGAGGAAGTCGGGTTTTAAGCCCTGTAAAGAGTGTGGGGGTCATATGTCGATCACTGACCCCCATGATGACTGTCTGTGGTGTTTATCATCAGATCACGACGTCGAAGGCTGTTCTTCCTGTAGGAAAATTAACCCTAAGGCCTTGAAGGAGCGGGAAGCCAAGCTGTACATGTCTAAGGTGAAAAAAGAAAAAAGGGGTCAAAAACGTTCGAAGTCGAGGTCGTCGACTTCGCGTGACTCGAAGAGGAAGCACAAGAAGAAGGAGACGTGGATCTCGGCGCCGTTCTTCGAAGGCTGTGGTTTCGAGGTCGCCTTCTCCGGCGCCTCGGCGTCGTGAAAAGGACTTTCTCTCCTTCACCTTCGGTGTCTCCTGAAGCGACTCCGACCCATTCTCCTTCAGTTAAGGGGACTCCGGCGCAGTCACCAACGCCGAGATTTTCTCCGACTCCGGAAGATTTGTCGAATCCGGCTGATGCTGAGGATCCTTCGGTTCCAGCGGCTCTGCCTGTGGTTCCAGCGGTTCCGACTTCGGAGGTGCCTCCAGTGGATCTCGAGCCTGCTCAGTATCCTCAATTTCCGGCACCGGGATCGGATCCCTCGCATTTTTTAAATGCAATGTATGGGGTTTTTGCCAGGGCCTCATACCCTTCTGGTGCACCTTCGGGTCCCATGGGTCCTTTGGCATTTAATTTGGGTGTGCCTCACCAATATCCTCAGGCACCCTTCATGCCATTCATGCCGACGCCGCCGTCCTGGCAATTTCCGGCACCGAGGATGTCGACGCCGTATGTGCAGTCCTCGGCTCCATCCCTTGAACCTTCTTCGCGGATTCTCCTTCGACGCCGATCCCGGATCCATCGACGCCGCGTGTGGCGCCACCGACGCCGCGGCCGAAGTTGCGCTCGAGGAGAGAAGCGCAGAGGTTAATTGAGGAGGAGCAGTACTGTAGGAGAGTAGGATCTGCCTCTTATGTTGCCCCCACTTTTTTTCTGATGTTAGCACTGGTTTCTGGCTATAGTCTGGCTGGGTCCCTGCCAATCAGGGCCCCAGCCTCTCTGTTCTCTCTAAACGACATGGAGTGCACTCTAGGTGCACTAGTGATTGGATACTGTGGTGCCTTATGAGTCCCTAGTATATGGTACCTTAGGTGCCAAGGGCATAGGTACTTCACAGGCCTACCAGGGGCTGCAGCATGTGTTATGCCACCCCTGGGAAGCAGTCTAAATCTGACACCACAGGCCTGCTACTGCAGCCTGGGTGAGGTGGTGCTAGCACCTCTCACTGAGATATAGGTTTCCTATATCTCTCCTGCACACACATATAAACCTATCAGTCACCCCTAAGGCAGGCTCTATCAATCCTGAGGGCAGGGTGCTTGGCTTCTATGTGAGGGGGTGCCTCTGCCTGAGCAGGGCCCTCTGCAGCTCTCAGAGTCTATTCTCTGGTGCTGTTTGTGGATGCGGTTAAACCATATACTATTAAGTGCATTATATCCTCGCGGTAAATGCTAACTTTGGAATGGCTGCATCAAAACATGTCGTGTTTGGTGTCAAACATCTTGGAATACTACCCCCCCGCCAATCTTGGCGGCGGGGGTAGCATTCCACCCTTCTAGAGGGAGAAGACATGTACCTGCTGTGGAAACGCGGTAGAATCCTAAAGAGCCCTGGCATCACAAAATGGATGCCACCAGTCACAGACACTGGGCTGCCCTCCTGCTGATGACCGAAACTCGCAGTGGAGGAAGCCCAACAATAGGCATCCTGTCACAGGGAGGTGTAACCACCTCCCAGACAGGGTTTAGTGTATTGGGGCTGGGTGGGTGCACTCTTAGAGTGCTTTGAAGTCCTGCACTGGGGGAGCAGAAGGCTCCTCTGTGCATATGCCAGTTCAAACCAGCTCAGGGGCTACCTGCCCCTGCTCTGGCGTGAACTGGACAAAGGGAAGTGGGTGTAGCCACCCCTCCCTTGACCCTCCCATAGGTGGGGTCATAGAGCTAGTCCATCCCCTCTTTTAGTATAAGAGGGGAACCTTGCCATTGCAAAGCAGATAACCCCTGGACGACGCTCTACAGAAGAATCCTGGCCCTTCGACGTTCCACTACCTTTGGAAGACAGAAGAATCTCCCTTGGAGTCAAGGAGTGACTCCCTGCTTGGCAGGCACCAAAACGACAACGACGGTCGCAAACTACGCGCTCCCGCCGGAGTCCGAAGTCCCTGCAGCCCAAGAAGTGGATTTCCTGACTTCTCCAAGGCCATCGTGAGTCCCCAGCGAAGCTGAGGCAAGTGGACCCCACGAGTGACAAGGAACCGCGACCCCTGGGTACCGTGCACTATTGTCGAGTGCAACCCCTTCACAACGTTCTACGAACTTGTGCATTGGACCACGTGTGGTCCCGACCTCCAGCAGGAATCCCTCCGAAGATCAGAGGCCTACACCGTCCCGAGTGACCGTGGGCCCCTGTTGAGTGATTCCGCCCGAGGTGTCTTCGCGATCCCTTGCCCGCCGGCTTGTGGGTCCCCAGAAGACTTCTTAAAGAAACCAAAGGGCTCCCTGGTTGCTCCAGGCCTGCCCTGACTTACCCTCGCTGGGTGAGTCCCTCAGACCTTGCTGGTCTGCGCCATCGACTTTTCTTCATCTCCCCGAGACTTGCTGCTGCCAAGGCTTGTTGGCTCCAATCGAGTTGCCGACACCGCAGTCAGCTGCAGACGTCGAGGGACCCACCGAATCCAGCTCCTGGTCATCGTCGACACCTCCTGGACCACGTGGCTGAAGAGTCAAGGCACCCGCAACCGACCTGAATCGACCGACGACGGTGGGCATCCATCTTCCTTGCCCCGGGTCACTGCCAAGTGACTTTGAACACTGTCCCCTCTGCTTTCAGGTCATCCTTCTTCAGAATCCAGGCTTGGATTCCACCGGACACTTCTTCAGCTCCCGCAAGCAGCAAGTCTTCTTTGTTCGCCATTGAAAACGACGCCGCGACCCGACACCAAAGGACACCTATGCACCCGGCTTCCCTGGGTGAGGTAACTCCAGCACTACGGTGCTCCTGTGGGTGTGGGCCCTAGAACTACTTACCCTGTAAGTGACTTGCTTGTAGGTTCTCCCGAAGTATCCTAAAACTCTTTCTTTCCAACCGCGACTTGCCCCATTGAAGTTAACGGCGATCCGCGCCTGTGTATCCACACTGCACGCGTCCCCGTTGGTCCTTTACTTACCTGCCTTGGGTGGTTTCGTGAGGCCCCTGCACTTCTGAAGGCCCTAGGCCTTGTCTCCCTGCAAGTCGTTGTCCCTAAGTCTCTTACTTAGTATATGGTCTGGTACGCCCCTAGGGCCCCAGCCATATTTTGTGCTTAACTTATTGTGAAACGTTGATTTGTGCATATGTTTGTCTTCTAATCTCATAAAGAGATTAGTAGAGAGTTATTTAGAAATAAATACATATATATTTGATATATATACCTGTGTGGTGTCTTTTCATTTGGTGATTCAAGAGATTATATGGTAAAACAAGCTGCTTTACATTCCTCCGAGACTTAGCCTGAAGGCTGCTCTCCACAGCTACCACTAGGATAGCTTTCTTTAAAAGGTTGTCTTAAACCTATCTACCATAAGAGTCGATTTGCCCTGGTGCAAGGTGTCCACTTTAATTAGTGAACAGCATATACCAGGCCAACTTCTCACAAGTACCAGGCTGTAGAGATGGAGGAAGGTGAAATTTATGATACTGAAGATATGTTTGAGGGTCTGTGTGAGGCAAGTGGGCTTGATACCTCCCCGGAGTGGGACTTTGCTTCACAGAAGGCTTCCCCCTCGAAGGAAGTTTCACCTTACCATGTGGTGATAAGGAAGGCTGCAGAGCTCTTGGATCTTCAGCTCCCTGTGGCTGAGTATAAGCCTAACTTGCTTACAGAGGTGCTTCATTCTCCGTCCTCTGTGGTTGAACCACTTTTGCCATTCAATGATGCCTTGTCTGAGCCAATCCTTGATGTGTGGCGCCATCCTCTTACTGCTCCTGCAGTTTCAAGGTCGGTGTCCAGAAGGTACAGGCCTGCTCCAGGGGATCCTGTGTTCCTTTCGTCGCATCCTTCGCCTGAGAGTTTGGTGGTGCAGGCGTCTTGTTCGAAGCAGTCCTCGGGCGCCTTTCCGCAGGCTCCTGCTGATGGGGATTCCAAGAAGTTGGAACAATCTGCAAAAAAGGTCTTCTCTTCGGCGAGTATGGCTTTGAAGTCCACAAATACTACCTGTTTGTTGGGCAGGTACATTCATGCCCTTATGGACTCTGCTAAACAGCTTCTTCCAAAATTGTCTGAAGAAGATCGAGGAAATCTCAGTGAGGTGTTGGCAGACTCACAGGCTGCGGCTCGCCAGGTCATCCAGTCTGGCCTGGATACAGCGGATTCCGTTGCTAGGGTGATGGGCTCATCCATTGCTACGAGAAGACGTGCATGGCTAAGGTCTTCTGGGTTTTCACCTGACGTACAGGCTGCCCTACTTGATCTTCCTTTTGATGGGACTAAACTTTTTGGTGAAAAAGCTGATTCTGCCCTGCAACGGTTCAAGGACAGTAAGGCTACAGCGAAATCCTTGGGACTGCAGACTCAGGCAAAGGGTTACGGCTATAGAAGATACTGTGGCTTCGGGAAGTCTTCCTTTCGTGGTTTCCGACAGCCACAGCAGCAGCAACAGCAGAAAAAACCCTTGTACAAGTCCTACAGGGGTAAAGGTAGAGGTCGTCTTCGTGGAACGGGTCGTCAGCCCTCTCCCTCCTCCTCCTCTACCTCCCCAACCCCTGCTGGTAATGCAGGAAAGCAGCCCTAGATCCGCCATCCTGGATCATGCAGGTCCTGTGGGAGGCCGGCTTACTCATTTTCTACAGGATTGGAAATCGGTCACTTCGGACCTCTGGGTTTTAGATCTGGTAGAAAATGGGTACGCCCTTCCCTTCAGGGAGTTTCCCCCACCTTACCCTCCTTGCCAAGGGTTTTGCACGGGGGATCATTTACTTCTTCAGAAGGAGGTTCTTGTCCTGTTACAAAAAGGTGCGATAGAGGTGGTTCCGGAGCAGGAAAGGGGTCAGGGGTGCTACTCCCGGTATTTCCTGATTCCCAAGAAGGATGGCAGGTTACGACCCATCCTGGATCTCAGGATCTTGAATCTGTTCCTCAAGCAGGAGAGGTTCAATATGCTCACCCTAGCGCAGGTTCTTCAGGCGCTGCAACAAGAAGACTGGATGGTGTCCATCGACTTGCAGGATGCGTATTTTCACATCCCAATCCTGAAGTCGCAGAGGAAGTATCTCCGATTTACGGTTGGTTCGCAACATTACCAATTTGCGGTCCTTCCGTTTGGTCTTACTGCACCTCGAGTCTTCACCAAGGTGTTGGCGGTGGTGGCTGCCCATCTCAGGAGGTCGGGGATCCCGGTTTTCCCCTACCTGGACGACTGGCTTCTGAAAGCAGAGTCGCCAGAGATGGTGCGTCGTCATCTGCAGGTAACAACCCAGCTGTTGTTCAAATTGGGTTTTTCGATAAATGTGCCCAAATCTCACCTGGTGCCCTCTCAGCGCAACCTGTTCATAGGGGCGGTACTGGATACCACTGTGTCTCGAGCTTTTCCTCCTCCGCAGAGGATTCTCGACATTCAGGAAATGGTCCCTTTGTTTCACAATGGAGCGGTTGTTCCAGTTCCGAAGGTCCTTCGCCTGCTCGGTCTGTTCGCTTCCTGCATTCTGTTGGTCAATCATGCACGCTGGCACATGAGGGCGCTCAAGTGGTGTCTCCGCAGGCAGTGGTATCAGCACAACAGAGATCTCAGGGAGTCAGTCAGGATCTCCAGAGAAGCTGCAGCGGATCTGTCTTGGTGGAGTGTGGAGGGCAATCTGTCTCAAGGAAGCCCTTTCATCTTCCTCCATCGGTGGCCACAGTGATAACAGATGCCTCTACCCTAGGGTGGGGTGCTCATCTGGGGGATCTGGAGATCAAGGGTCTTTGGTCTCCAGAGGAAAGATTGCTTCATATCAATCTTCTGGAATTGCGGGCGATACGTTTGGCGCTCAAGGCCTTTCTCCCTTCCCTTCGCGGTCAGTCGGTTCAAGTCCTAACGGACAACACTGCTGCGATGTGGTATGTCAACAAGCAGGGAGGAGTAGGGTTGTACCGTCTCTGCAGGGAGGCGTTGCGGCTTTGGTCCTGGGCTCAGGACCATCGTATTTGCTTGATGGCAAATCATCTGGCCGGGGTGCTGAATGTACGTGCGGACAGCCTCAGTCGGCAGTTCTCCGCCGACCACGAGTGGAGGCTTCATCCAGAGGTAGTTCGGCACATCTTCCGGACGTGGGGAACTCCTCGGGTGGACCTGTTTGCCACTCTCGAACACTGCCCGTCATTCTGCAGTCTCCAGTTTCCGAGGCAGGGAGCGTTGGGGGACGCGTTTCAGTTGAGTTGGAGCTCTCAACTCCTTTACGCGTTTCCTCCCATACCCTTGATTCCTCGGGTTCTGAGGAAGATTTGCCAAGACCGGGCCCAAGTAATATTGATCGCCCCGGATTGGCCAAGAAGGGTGTGGTACACAGATCTTCTTCACCTCTCATCGTACCCTCCGCTCCGTCTCCCTTTCAGGGTAGACTTCCTCTCGCAGTCGGAGGGGCAGGTTCTGCACCCCCACCTCCAGAGCCTGCACCTTCATGCCTGGAGATTGAACGGGGCAACCTGAATTCTTTCTCTCTCCCGCCTGATGTGGTGGATGTTATCTTATCGGCCAGGCGACAGTCCACCAAGTCTATTTATTCATACAGGTGGTCAAGATTTGTTAAATGGTGTGGAGAGAGATCTATTGAGCCCTTAAAAGCTCATCTTTCTGATGTCCTTTGTTTTTCGTTGCATTTGGCCCAGCAGGGTTGTGCTGTGGCTACTGTTAAAGGTTATTTGTCGGCTTTATCGGCATTTCTTTGTTTGCCTGATCAGCCGTCTCTTTTTAAATCTCCGATTGTTTTAAGGTTTATTAAGGGGCTTACTAATATATTTCCGCCCACTCCCTTCATCATGCCCCAATGGGATCTAAATCTGGTTTTAACTTTCCTAATGGGTTCCCCATTTGAACCTATGCATAGTTGTCCTCTGAGACTGCTGTCATTCAAGAGGGTCTTCCTTGTGGCTATTACCTCGGCTAGGAGGGTGAGTGAGCTTCAGGCTTTGAGTTCAAAGCCTCCTTTTCTTACTATTCATGCTGAAAGGTTGGTTCTCAGGACCAGGGCTGCTTTTCTGCCTAAGGTGGTAACTCCCTTCCATCTAGGGCAGTCCATTACCCTCCCTACTTTCTATCCTCCCCCTCACCCTTCTAAGGAGGAGGAGAGGCTGCACCGCTTGGATCCTAAGAGGGCGGTTAGTTTCTATCTGGATAGAACGAAGGACCTGCGAGTGGACGATTAGCTCTTTGTGGGCTACGTTGGACGCATGAAGGGCAAGGCGGTGCACAAGCGCACTCTATCCAGGTGGATCATCTTGTGCATCAAAATCTGCTACGCTTTGGCTGGTAAGGAGCCTCCTGAAGGCATTAGAGCTCATTCCACCAGGACCAAGTCATCTACGTCTGCCTTGTCCAGAGGTGTTCCTGTGCTGTACATCTGCAAGGCCGCAACTTGGGCCTCCCTCCACACTTTCGCGAAGCATTACTGCTTAGACTCCGAAGTGAGGAGGGACGGCCATTTTGCGCGTTTGTTTTGCAGGACTTTTTTCGTATAGAAGGGTGGACACCCTCCTCCGGGAGTGGGACTGCTGTGGGATTCTATTCATAAGGTGAGGAATCCACAGGCAGATGTATCCATCAGAAGAACAAGTTACTTACCTTCGGTAACGCTTTTTCTGGTGGATACAGTATCTGCCTGTTCTTTCCTCACTGACCCACCCGCCTCCCCGTTGTCCACCCTTTTATACCTTAAAAGAGGTATTGGTTAATATGGTTGTTTCATATTGTCATTTTGTATTGCCTCCGTTTGCCTTTGTTTAGGCTTATAGGATATGCTTGCTTTCTTTTGCTTTCCTTTTTCACTTTACTCTGTGTGTATTTGTGTGAAGATTGTATACTATGTATGCATTGTCTCTATGGTCTGTCCGCCCGTTCGCCTCGGAGGCACGGAAAAAATGGGTGGAACTGACGTCATCACGCCGACGTGGTCCTCTTATGGCTCCGGTGACGTCATGCGGAGCCGCGTGCGGAGCCATGGCATTGTGACGACCTCGTCGGCATGGAGAGCTAGGAAAAAGTTTCCGCGGAATGCTGGCGCAGGGGATATTCATAAGGTGAGGAATCCACAGGCAGATACTGTATCCACCAGAAAAAGCGTTACCGAAGGTAAGTAACTTGTTTGTTTCCTCTCTAGTTAAAACTCTTGTTGATAGATTAATAACTGGTACCTTTTTGGTACCTAATCCCACTCCTTCTGACTCCTGGTTCTCATATATGGTCTCCTCTGACCTACCTGTTGGTATTGATAGGTCCCTCTGCCTCGACCCCTTGCTCGAAAAGTATGTGAATATTTCTTTTGATGATGTTTTAAAAAACTGAATTCTCTGCTAGGCCCAGCTGATTCTTCCCTATTTTCTTTATTATATCTGTGTTCTTGACCTCTCTCTGTTTCTGAATCAAAACTTGTGTATGAAGTATCTGAGAAGGTCACATGTTTCCTTGGACCTCTTATTATTTTGAAACCTGTTTCTCATATTATGACTTTCAAAGAGTGGTTGATCATAATAGTCTTTTTGTAGGTATGGATAGACTGATCCAATGTTATATTTAGTGGCATCTTTTCTTAATTTAACAGCTTTTTCTTTACCAAGTATTCCTTATAGCCAGTTAAATCATCTTTTATTTCTTCCGGCTCACACTTTGCCTCCTCTAAAGCTACACTCTCTTTCAGCTGTTGCTCTAATGTCTCTAATCAGTCCATGATATAGGGCCACCATATCCATGTAACATGAGAGTTTATAAAGGGGCTTTGGTCTTTGTTTTCCAACGATTGTGATAACGTTGTCTGCCCCACAAGAAATGTTTTTTTATATATAAAAAAAGGACACATCCTGCCCAGTAAAGGTTGGGCATCAATAGTTTGCACTGAATTAAATTAATTTTTAGCTAAGAACTATTGGATAATGAATTTAGAAATTTGAATTGATTGGGGTTTCTCTTTGCTCTTTTTTGTCTCCTTTAGCTACAACTGTTTTTATACTAAACTTTTGATAATGTGAATTTTTCCTGAAGAAGGCGGGGCTTGACTCCAGGAACCGCCGAAACGCTGTGTCAACACAATTTTTATATTAAATAAAGTACTGAATCAGTGAATGTTTTTTAATGTACTATAATGCTTTGTTTTTTACTTTTATATATGTGTATAATTAATGGTGCATACAGGGTGTTTATAAGTAACAGAATATTTGCCCTAGAAATATTCCAGTGAAAATATGATGATTTTAAAGAAACCGTGGGGTGTTGGAATTTTTTGTGGAAATTTGTTTTGTGTAATATTCTGATTGAACTGTATACCGTGGACACAATTATATTGAGTGAAGCCATTTTATGAGATAGTCATAATTGAATGAGCAGCCTGGGATTAAGGAATTTATTTAGTGCATTCTAATTGATTGGTGAAAATATAGATTAACAGAAATATACAGTATAAGCACAAAAGGGAAGATATTTCATTAAGTCAGATTTTAAATTGCTATTCTAAAAAAGCCACTTTTAGAAAGTTGGCATTTTATTGCCTTAGCTATTTGGTGCCTGCAGCCTGTCTCTGGTCACATGACTGGGTGTAGTTGGGATTTTTGTATTTTCTCCTTGATAGCCACACAGTGGGAGCTTAGGTGAACTGGATGGACCATCACTGGAATGATGGGAGGGAGAAGCTGGACATAGCCTCACATACACCTGAATAGGCTGTGTTCTGTCCCCACACAAAGGGCCTAACGTCCCTGCATTGTCACTTCAGACAGCTTGTAGCCAGGCCAGGGGAGACCGGGAATTCCTTGCACTTCAAAGTTACTGTCTAGAAGCTTTTCCAACCTTCCAGAACCAGGGCACCACAGTATAAAAGATGGACCTCAGACCCCACCACTTCAGTACACTTCTGGACCTGGAGTACTCTACCAGGAAGAAGGACTGCCTTGCTCCAGATTGACTGCCATTTTGCTGGACTGCAACCTGCCAGACTCCTGCCATGCTGGGCTGACCTACTGCCTTCTGCCCTCTTGCCTGGGTGAGAAGGACTGGACCTGCATCTTTTGAACCCCAGAACCCAGAGTGACTCCAAGGGCTAGTTGGCGGGCCTCTTGATCTGAAGCCTTCGGGACACCACAGGCTTCCAACAACCTTGCATCTGCACCTGGGCTCTGCCATCGGTCAGTCTACCCTTCCAAATGGTGCCACCCCAGTCCTGGACCCTTGGAAGTGGCCCAAAGGTAATCTGTCAGCCTGTGGATCCAGCAGAACCGATGCATCTTCGCTGCTGAATGGCGCAACCCCTAGCAGAACTGACACATCTCTGTTGCTGTGCGGATTAGACCGGTCTCAAAAGATTTACTTTGCTGCCGCAGCCCTGTTGCATTCAGAACCGGCACTGCGCGACGCATACTCAGCGCAAGCCCTTGCACCTCTCATCAACTCCAGCCTCGACGATTATGCCAGACTTCGCATTGCCGCCTCGCAGCTACTCGGACTCGACGCATTGTCCTGACTGCACGTCGCATCCCCGACAACGAACTTTGCATCACAAGCGCTGCCAACGGGATCCTCAACATCACGGCAACAAAACCTTGCATTGCAGACCGGCCGCATCTCCGAACCGCCGCGTCACCTTGGCTGCCCAACACATCTTCAACGCAGATACATGCAATGCTCCGCAAACCAGGATTGAAAGTACTTTTGTGTAGCGGGCCTAACTTGGTCCTTGTAGCCGGCCCGGGCTCCATGACTTTGTCCTGGTCCAGCGCGACCAGATATCCACATTTGGCGTTTTACGCCTTTAGGTGCTATTTTCTTTAACAATATGGATATGGCATGAGCCAGCTAGTTTTAGAGCCCACGCACCAAGCGGGACATACGCTGGATGGACTTTTTACTAACAACTCCGACACAGTAGTGACGAGAGTACAACAAGTACAATGGTCAGACCATGCGACCGTCCACTTTACTGTCCGGACAGCAGCAACTTGCAGAGGACGTAGAATTTCCACGCTGGTGAAATCCCGCCCCTGGAAACTAATTCAAAAACAGGATCTGATCTCGGCGTTATCTAGAAACTTACCGGATATCTTGGACTCCAACCAGGCAGCCGATAACTATGAAAAATGGCTAAATCAGGCAGTAAACAAGCTGGCGCCGGAAGAGTCTAAACCACAAAGGAGAAAACAAGTCTCATCTCCTTGGTACTCTACTGAGCTCAAACAGCTAAAAATCAAGTGCAGACGCCATGAACGAATTTGGAGATCGGACTATAGTGCTGAACATAGGAGTAATTACAACCTCGTTTTGGAGGAATACAAATCAGTCATAAAACAATCCAAATCAAAATATTTTGCTCTTAAAATCCAGGAGGCGTCGAATTCTTCTAAAGAATTGTTTAAAACCGTCAGTACCCTATCTAAATGCCCACGGGATACGGTTTTTTCGCCCAATCAAGCAATAGTTGACAAAATGGCTGACTTTTTTCAGCACAAAGTGCAGGCAGTTTATAATGAGCTCCTTATCACCATACCACTCCCAGGAGGGACTGACATTGAGCGACAAGAAGGCTCTGCCCCAGACGGAACTCTAACTCAGTTCCGAACTTTAGATCAGAATGAAGTTACAGATCTACTGTTAAAAACTAAGTCCGGGTCTCCATTGGACCCTTGTCCCCCTTTTATTTTACATCTTGCTCCTGAGGCTATTAGTGCTGGTCTGACTAATACACTGAATACTATCATCATTTCAGGTGTCTTTCCACAGTGTTGGAAAAAGGTCTGTATCAGGCCTATACTAAAAAAACCCGCGCTAGACCCCTTGGAGGTTAAGAACTATCGACCGATTTCCTGCCTCCCGTTTCCTTCCAAGCTACTCGAGAAAGCCTTAAACAAAGAGCTGACGGATCACCTAGACAAGAACAACATACTGGATTCAACGCAGCATGGTTTTCGAGCTCTCCACTCTACAGAATCCGCCCTGATTATGGCGATGGAAGAGATAAGAAAGTGATGGATGGAGGGGGCAGGGCCATCCTGATACTACTAGATCTAACCGCAGCGTTCGACACCGTAAACCATCAGGTTCTGGTGCAACGACTGAAAGCGGCCGGTATTGAGGAAAAGGCCCTGGCCCTTTTGGCCTCATATTTGGCCAACAGGGTACAGGCAATTCATTGGAATGGTCTTCAGTCAGGAAAGTGTACTCTCCCTTGTGGAGTTCCCCAGGGGTCCGCCCTGTCCCCCACTATGTTCAATGTGTACGTAGCCCCATTGGCCAGACTAATAAAAAGTCATGGTCTTTCTCTAGTGTCATATGCTGACGACACTCAGTTAGTTGTGTCAGTCACACAAGATGTGGATCTGATGGCGGAAAGGTTCCGGAATTGCTTACTGGCACTGATGGGTTGGATGAACTCTAACTTTTTGAAACTAAACACGGGTAAAACCGAGGTTATAGAGTTCGGCCATAAACCTTCGGTCTGGAGCGAACTCTGGTGGCCGTCTGAGGCCGGAACTTTCCCTGTCCCGGCACCGAAGGCCAGAAATTTGGGGTTTATGGTCGATAAAGATCTAACGCTTACTTCTCAGATTAACCAAGTGTTTTCGGCCTGTTTCTTCACACTAAAAATTCTACGGAAGATTCTTCCATTTATACCACTCTCATTAAGGAAAACAGTGGTCGGTGCATTGGTGTCTTCTAGAACTGACTATTGCAATGCGCTATACTTAGGTGCAGGAGTCAGGCAGCTTTCCAAACTTCAGTCCATACAAAACGCGGCTGCAAGAGTATTGTTAAACTTACCTAAACACCACCCCATTTCCGTGAGCCTAAGACTCCTCCATTGGCTACCAGTCCGCCGAAGAATAGACTTCAAAGCGCTTTGCTTAGTGCATAAAGCCATATATGGAGGAGGGGCGGCTGACATTCAACGCTTGTTCCCGCGATATCTGCCTACTCGATGTCTTAGGTCTGCAAACACCGGACTGGTTCTTGTCCCTAGGATAAGAAGAGCCAGATGGGGTGGTAGGGGTTCTCTTACCAAGCGGCCAAATTGTGGAACTCCCTCCCAACACATCTAAGACTGCAGAATAGTAGGCCCCTTTTCAGAAAGTTGATAAAAACTTGGCTATTTTCCAGGACCTAGGTCAGTCATTCAGGATGGACTGCCATTATCTCAGCGCCAAGACGCCTCGGCATTAGTGCGCTCTATAAATACCTCAGTCAGTCACAACTTTGAAATTCAATAGCTCCGATTCTACTAATTGGATTTTTGTCTTTGTGGTTTTGTTTTATTTATTAAATTAAACTCTGTTTTTCAAGTCCTTTTGTGGGCTCCTTTTGTGGTGTTTTTTTCACTGTGTTACTGTTTGAAGTATTGCACAAATACTTTATACATTTCCTCTAAGTTAAGCCTGATGGCTTTGCGCCAATCTACCAGGTGGTTGAGCACAGATTTGTTTGGGGTTTGCTTGTGCCTTACTCTGACAAGGGTTGTGGTTGCTGCTTGACCAGGGCTCAACCACCAACCCAATTTCTTACAGTTTTAAAAATTAATCGTTTACACTGTGACACTTCAGCTTTCCATTCAACTTTGATTTCAATTAGGTGGTTTTCCTCCATTTTCGTTGAGCTTAGCGAAGCTTAGTTTTCGCTTTGCTTAGTTCAGGGGAGAACCAAGAGGTGGATTTCATATGATTGGTAACTACTTTTCCATTTAAAGGAACATGGGCATCTATTGCTCTGCGGAGCCAAGAATCAAACTCTATTACTATTGACTGAGGCACTAAATAAACCTAGTGATTCAAAGAGATTGGAATGTCAGGTAGGCTGACAGATTTACAGTTACAAGTAGATGCATACTTTTTAAAGTGTTTAGGCTGGGTGAAGGAGGTAGGGGGCCATCCTCTTAATTATAGAATAGTCAGTCCAGCAACAGGGAAGAACTTGGTAAGCGATTGGCTATAGTCAAATTAGTAGACCAACGCTGAAACAAGAGCTTTGATGCGGGTAGGAATTAAAAATTTAAATATGTTGAGAGAAAATAGCAGATTAAATAATGGCTCTGTTTTCAGGATAGCATTAGTGTTATCAACCAAGTAATTAACATTGCCTCCAATTAAGAGTTGCAATTGCGCAGACAGCAGAGAGTCCTCTAGCTTCAATAAAAAAAGAACTCCTATGAACAGAAGGGTGGTAAGTGAAACCACAAGGGAAAAATTATTTATATTTAAGAGTCATAAATAGACACTCGCTGTCCTTTGAAAAATATATTGCCTGATGGAAGATCCTGATATTGTCTTTAAAATGAAAAGCAATATTCTGGCCATCCCATTTTCAAAAGGGTTACAGTGATCACTTTCCCTAAGGGACAAAAGTAAACTACCTTTCTCATTGCTTCCTCAAACATTGCAAGGATTTGTGGAGCCAATTCGGCAATATATTCTTTATAGAAATCTGCTGTGAGACCATTCATTCCAGGAGCTGATACATGCTGCATTTGCTTGACAACATTTTGTTATCTCACCTAACATTATAGGTTGCATCAGGGTTTCTTTGAGTTTTCGAGCAATACAGTGTAATTTCATCAAAGTATTGCAGAACATCGGTAAACTCATCAAAGTATTACATAAATAATAGATTTAGAAAATCCAGTCGGAAGTAAGAAAGTCATGGCAAAGGTTGGGGTATAAAGATGGAGAATTGCAGAATGAAGAAAGAGAAGCTAGGAAAACTTGCTTTGTTATCCAGCTGTAATAAATATGTTTTCTAGTGCTAACCATGAATCTTTATATTGTCAATTGAGTAAGGAACTGTTTGATGTAAATGCTTTGAAAATTACGCCACTCTTTGAAACTGAACTCCAAAACTAATTGTAGCCAGTGTAATGAAAAGAAATTAGAAGTGGTAAATGGAGAAAGACACTTCAGAGTTGGATTCCTAATTTAAAATTTGAATGGCACTGTTAGACCTTACAACCTTTGGGTGGGCTTCCGCCAAACTTTTTGCCCTCCTCCCCCATTTTTGCAGATCGTTTTAGGGGCCTTTGGACTCTGTGCACATTACCACAGCTAACCAGGGCTAAAGTGTGTGTGCTCTGTCCTCTAAACATGGTAAAATGTTGCCCACTTATGCAGCCTTTCAACATGTCTTAGGCCTGGCATTGCAGCCTGTGTGTGCAGCTTTAAACTGCCATTTCAATCTGTTAAAGTAAACCTTTTGCGAGGTCTAAACATTCATTTTAATACATATGTCACTCCTAGGGTAGGCCCTTAGTAGCCCATAGGGCAGGGTGTAGTTTATTTAAA
The DNA here is from genome assembly GCA_963921515.1 of Calotriton arnoldi. NCBI lineage: Eukaryota > Metazoa > Chordata > Amphibia > Caudata > Salamandridae > Calotriton > Calotriton arnoldi. The sequence goes on along the minus strand of CAWUFW010000597.1, from coordinate 2,752,297 downwards.
AGGTTAGGCATGTACTTTTATCTACTGCGTGAGCTGGTAGTGAAAAACTCCTAAATTTGTTTTTCACTACTGCAAGGCCTGCCTCTCCCATAGGATAACATTAGGTTAATGTATTATATTTAAAAAGTGATACCTTTGGGAGCAGTTGAGAGCGGGTAGAAATGTTGAGTTTGATGTCTAAAGAATTGTCATTTAATACCCTCCATAATGGTAAAGTAGGATTTTAAGTCGCCATTCTGAAAATGACACTGTTAGAAAGTTGTCATATTCTTGTCCAACCATTTGATGGCTGCTGTTTGTATCCTGGGTCGCATGACTAGGTGTAGCTGGCAGTGGGCCTTTATGTATTACTCCCAGACCGTGATACAAAGGGCAATAGGTATTGGCAAGATGGGCCATCTCTGACTTGCTGAGGGAGAGAAGCTGTCACCTACCTCACTTGCACATCTCAAAGGCTCTGCCTGGGCACACTAACAAAGGGTTTGATGCTAATCCTTTGTGACCCCAGACAATTTGGGGCCAGGGCAGGGAGGCAAGAAATTCCAAACACCTCTGGGGGTGGAAACCTCCAGAACCTTCTCCAAAGCTGGCACCAGGTATAAATAATGGATCCTCAGAGCCAACTCTTCAGTACAACTATGGACCTGTGGAAGACTCAGAAGGACTGCTGTACTGCTCTGCAGGAAGGGCTGCTACTCTGCTGCCTGAGCGAGAAGGACTTGACCACCATCTTGAACCCAGGACCACCAAAGTGACTCCAAGGGCTAGTTCGCTGGCCTCCTGATCAGACCACCTTGAACCCAGGACCTGAAATCTGCCTGCTGTGAGTCCTGCCCCCCAAGTGGTGGCACCCCAGTCATGGACCCTTGGAAGTGGGCATGAAAGTGCTCTGCCAGTGCCAGCCCAGCTGTAGTCTTGTAAGCAGAACCGAAGCAGCGCAACGCATCTCCTCGCAGCTGCTTTGGTTCCGCCGCAGTGCAACGCATCCACAATGCCAGACCTCGCAGTGCCGCCTACAGTCTCCTCAGAATGGCTGCTGCACGATGTATCCCCGATGCAGTCCTTTGCATCGCTAGGCACAACAAAGATGCAGCTTCTTCAGAACCGCCGGTGCGTGATGCACCTTTGTCACAGGACTTCACATCGTATGCCCCTTGTCAACTGTATCCTCGAATATGACGCACAAGTTAGCATCACAGCCCCGCAACTTCCATTGAACTGCTGCAGCGCGGCTCATCCTCGACGAGGATCTCGCAGCACTCCTAAAACCAGGATTTAAGGTACTTTGTTCAGCAGGCTAACTGTGCCCCTGTATCCGACCTGTGCTCCTTCGTGGTCTGCCTGAAATTGTGACTTTCTCCTGATAGGGTGCGACCAGATAATCACAGTTGGTGCTTTCTGCTTATATGCACTATTTTCACCTAAGTCTTTAAAATTGCATATCTCCGTTTCTACTGATTGGATTTTTGTTGTTTTGATCTCAAATAATTTATTAAAGTTCCCTATTTTTCTGTAGTGATGTGGGATTTTTCTTCTGTTGTGTTATTACTGTTGGAATTGCTGCATAAATTCTTTACGTATTGCCTCTAAGCTAAGCCTGACAGATCTGTGCCAAGCTGCCAGAGGGATGAGAACAGGTTAATTTAGGGTTTGTTTGTGTTTCACCCTGACAAGCATTGTGATTGCTTCTTGAGTGGAATTTTACCTCTTTCAACCTATAACCCAATTTCCAACAGGCACCATAATTGTAAAGGTAATCTGAAAATCACTGTGAGAAAGGGAAAAAAAAGCTTTTTTCTTAATAGTGAATGTACACATTGAAAAGAAGATGACAAATTAATACCAACGCCAAGATATTAACCCAAGTGTTAAGTTGAAGACTACGAGAAACTAAAAACAAGAGACTCCGTTTTAGAACGATTAGGATGTGAAAAAGGAGACAACAGAATACCTGAGGGTGCCAAGGCAGTCTCTCAATTATTGCTAATCCCCCAGAGGTAACACTCTATGATATAATTGAATGTAACCAGTGAACTCGTTTATTGTGCTTCCAATGCTCCAGACAGTTGGTTAATAATATTGGAGGCCCTATTGCACCTGCGGGGACATCACACCTCTTGGAAAAAAAACCTGATGCTTGGGATTCAATCTGCACATATTTGGTGTAAAGTGAAAGAAACTAAGAAAACAACTTCAAGGCCAAATACACATGCTAGTGGAGAGAATTGTGCAGTGCCTCCTATGGTGGGTCACTGAAGGGTTAAGAATGACAGCCAAGCAGGCAACTGTGTGCGTGTAATACCAAGAGTGGAAACCTTTATTATAAGTCTCTAGCTAGAGATATGCTTTGAAGTTGAATGGCAGCTTATTTTTGAAGTATTTTAACAAAGTGGGATATCCAGTGTAAGGATCGTAATTGGTGGCGTGTGTGTATGTATGTATGTATATGTATATATATATATATATATATATATATATATACCAAACCTGCTGAAGAAAGCAAGATGCGCACGCTTGAGATGGCTTGATGATCTTTTATTACATTATCAGCGACGCGTTTCGGCAAATAGCCTACCTCAAAATCAAATGACAATCTTCAGCGACTTGCTTGTTTAAATGGATTCACAAGCAGTCTTCATAGACAGAAAATGTCATAACTTGATTATATTAATAGACATAAACAAAGGACAGACTTATCTCAGATCCCATTTTGATACATTGATACATATGGCTACCATATTGGTAGTGTTCCCCAATCATTACGGGGAGAAAATACCTTCAGTTAGTGTTACATTTATTGCAATTTTACACATCTAACAAACTAGATAAAGATAATGAATTGTGACACCACCCTGAATTGGCTAAAAAAAATACTAAGGACTTACTGCTGTCCCACCTGTTTTGTTTACGACGACTTCTTCATGGCGGCTATATTGTCTCACTGCCTGATTGCTTGTAGTCCATTGGTGTTACCCAAACATGTTGAAGAGTACAAGTGTCTTGGATTCATGTTCGTAATCATTTTACAGGACTAATTACCTGAATGGGGATAATGATTATACAACGTACAGATCAAAAGAATGGAGGGAGGAAGAAGCAATAGGTCGGTTGGAGAGATGCATGCAGGAGTACTGCTATCCTATATTTCTCCACACCATGATTCAAATGAAATGCATATTTAAGTTATAGGTCTAAAAACGGTACCTATAACCATGTTCCGTCTGGAGCAAGTGTGCTCACTGATGAAGATGAGTGAGTGCTTCCACTTACTAATAAAACACTATCCGGGAAGCCCTGAAGTATAAGACCTCCATATATATTCCTCTTGTCCTGGCGAATGCCATAGACCCATAGGTGTCGTGGACCAGTGACTCATCTACTAAACACCGCTTTGTTTTTAGACTTATCCATGTCCTACTGTTTTCCCCCAATAAAGATTCACCTACAGGATAGGAGATAATTTTAATCCTCTCACCACTGTCAACATACAGACAGTCTTCATCCTGGTGGAGGTTTTGATGTCACTTGTAGAACAGGACACTCAAGTGACAAGACCCGATGATGACGCTATCCACCGAACCACACTATGTGGAGATTACATACACCACAGTCTGTGAACGTGTGGTTGAGGGTGTCCAAGACAATACATTCTGAGACTCTGGTATTTAGACTTATGTGGTTCATTCCCCAATAACCAATAATTATACCACCTCAAATTCCTAAAATTGAATGCCACCGCATCAACAAGGAAGTAGTGGCAGCCATCTTAGGACTTGGGACTCAATTCTGACTCCTAAGAAAAAGAAAAAAAAATACATAAGGGGGAAGGGTAGAGATACCCTAATCCCCTCGGCCTGGTGGTGTTTTGCTGCAGGAACGCGTGGCAAAATTTGAAAAAAATAAAAAACTTGGTCTCCCACAGTTAGTAAACACCCCCCCCCCTCAGGGTGGGCCAGGGCCCGGAGGGATAACAGATAATGTTTTAATTTGAGGGGGGGCACGTGGCGGAGGGAAAAAAATAAGGGATGGGGGTGTTCACCACCCAGGCCATTTTTGGCTCCGGGGACACCATCCTCCGAGGCCTGATGTTATTTTTAAGATTAGGTGGCGCTGCCTCCCTCTGCCATTTTTGGCCCCAGGGACCCCATCCCCTGTGGCCTGATGTTATTTTTAAGAGGAGGTAGGTGCGTAGCCCCCCTCCCCAGGCTGTGTTCAGACCTGGGGACCCCAGTCCCTATGGCCAGCTCACGTGCTGTGTCACAGGGTGCTCAACCCTGGGACACAGCGGTTTTCCTGCTTGCACCAGAGTATAAAAAAAGCATTTTTGGAATCTCCCGCCACGTAGGAGCAAACACAAATTCTTCCACCAGTTGGGATCAGACTTTTGATATGTTTCCAGAAACAGGTCAAGCGATTGCTCCCACTTGGAGGGAGCAGCATAAGTAGCTGTTCCCTGCGGGCGTATGCAGCATATTGAGCATGGTGGGTGCCCTGGGTGGGCACCAGGGTACCCACCTTTATATAATGTAGGCCCCGGGGATGGGTTCCCTGGGGCCGAAAATGGCTCGGTAGGTGGGCCATGTGGCCCCCCTCCCTTTTAACTTGCATAGTGGTGCTGTGGGATGGGGTCCCCAGAGCCATAATAGGCTTGGGGGGCATGCTGCCCCTTCCCTTTTTAATACATATACAGCCCTAGAGGATGGGGTCCCCAGGGCCATAATAGGCTCCAAGAGGGGGGCCACGTGGTCCCTACCCCTTTAAAATAAAAAACGGCCCGGGGGGGTCCCAAGGACCTAAAAAGGCTTGAGGAGGGGGACCACGTGGCCCCTCCTCCCCTTTGTTGAGAAAAAAAAGGATTTGGGGGATAGGGTCCCCAGGGCCTATTAAGACTCAGGGAGGGGGGCCTTCAAAATAGATAAGGCGCTGGGGGTCCCCAGAGCCTGATGAGGCTTGGGGAGGGAGGGCCACGTGGCCCTCTTCCTTTTATACATAGGGCCCTGGAGAATGGGGTCCCAGGGCCTGAAGCTCGAGGAAGGGTCCTCTTGGCCCCTCTCCCCGTGAGGAAAAAAAGGCCCTTGGGGATGGGCCAGGTCATGCAGCCAACCCCCTGCTGCGCAAGGCCAAAGGGAGGGGTTTGGATTTACGTATGGAAATAAATTATTACTTTACATTTTTTTTAAAAATTGAAAATCACTGGAAAAACCAAAGGTTAAAGTAACATAGTTAGGTGAAATGTTCAGTAACTTGTGCCTAAGGTAACTATAACTCCCTCCCGTACCATGCACTGCTAATTACCCCACATATTACATCACTCATGACATCTTCTAATATCACTGCAACATCTGCAATTAAATTATTGATGAGAACATTTTGTATGGATGTGGCGTGAGTTGTATAGCGGGCGTGAGCTGCTTGATGATTTCAGCTCTAAAATTCATGTTATTAGGTTGCTGTTATCACGCATTTTCTGCATGAGGGACTTTAGAGTGTTGGAGAAAAGCAAAGGCAAAAGGGGACATCCTTGTCTTGTTCCTTACTGAGTCTTGATCTAAGGATGGTATCACTTGGTCCAACCTACTCACTTGGGTGTTTTAGTAAAGATTTTGGCGTCTATATTTAGAAGTGAGTTGAAATAGTAGGAGCTGTAAAGGGCCAGTTTTTAAGCCGGTTTTAGGATGACTGATGATGCTGCTTCTGACATTGATGTGGCTTCTCACGGAGCATGCTTTGGTTGTTGGGACCAAATGGGTTGCAACGGTTTTATAGAATGATTATATGACCCCGCTGGCCAACATCGTCATGAACCCACGGTCTCAACATAATTTCCTACGCAGACAACACCCATCTCATCCTCTCACTCACTGACGACCCCATCACGATCAGTACCAACTTCCACAGATGCATGACAAACGTCGCCTACGACCTGCACCTACTCCTCAAACCATGCCAGAAACCTCAGAATCATCGACAACAAACTCACCATGAAATCACAGTTTAACGCTGACTCCTCCGCCTGCTTCCTCACTCTATGCATGCTATATAAGATCTTCAAGTGGCTACCCCTACACACAAGACACACCCTGACACAAGCCCTCATCACCAGCCGACTGGAATGAGGTAATGTCCTCTACGTAGGAATCGCCGGACACCTTCCACAGAACATCGCACCCAGACTCATCCTCAGCCTTCCCTGATGAACCCACATCACCCCCACCTCAGGAAACGTCTCTGGCTCCCTGTGCTGAAGAGATGCCAATTCAAGCTGCTGTCACACTCACACAAAGCTCTACACAACAAAGGACCCACCTACAATAACCACCACTTGAACGTCTACCAACCACCGAGAAGACTGCGCTCTCCTCCCTTTCACTAGTTCATACTCCCCACATCTACTGAAGCAGAAGTGGAGGACGCTCATTCTCCCATATCACAGCAAAGACCTGGAACAGCCTCCCCACGCACCACCGGACCATCACCTCACTTCTGGAATTCCTACTGGCCCTCAAGATCTGGCTGTTTGAATAATACTCCTGGCCTGCAAGCGCCTGGATACCCTATTGGGTGATCAGCCGCGCTTTATAAATCTTGATTTAAAAAAGTTAATAAAATACATGGGTGTGTAAACCATCTGGGCACAAGAGCTTTATCTAATTTTACGCTTCCAGTGGTTCTCAAAATCTCTAATTTTCTATCTCTAATATATTGAGTTTGGGAAGATTCAGTGCTTGCAAGTATTGTTTTCCGAGGGGAGGGTTGCCTACCTCTGCTGAAGATAGCGATTGATAAAACATGTGGAAGTCTCTGAGTTTTCCCTTCTCCCTGTCTTTTGTTTCTCCTGATCCATCTTTGATTTCTGTTATACATTGCCTCACCTTTCTAGTTTGCATTTTACTCATGAGGTCCTTACAAGCATTATTTCCTCCTCTCATGAAATTTAGCTTCCACATGTGTGAGGATATAGCTAATTTTTTCTTGTTTTAATGTGCAAATCTCTCCCTTTATGCTCTTAAGATGTCACCATCCCTTTTTTGGGGGGGTACTCTTTTGTGTTTCTCCTATGCTTCTTTCAATTCAGTGCAGGTTTAATACTTGTGAGTTTCATATTCTCTTTAGGTACACGGTGTCCTGCATTAAAGCTGCATAATCTTCTGTATTAAAGTGCCCAGACTGCCTCCTTCAAAGCCTCTCATACTGCCCCTTTATCTATCTCGTGTTTGTCATGAAAGGCAATGTAATCTGCCATCTTTACTTTTACAGTTTTAATCACCAGAGGGTTGGTTAACATTGTGTGCTTTAACCTTCAGTAGTACCCCCCCCCATCCCCACTTCTGGCCGATGGCAAATAGATTGCCCCCATGGCCAGTCTGTGATCAGACAGCCTCTGCTGGCCTTGTTCATCTGTCTCCAGTACATTCAAAAGGTTTTTGGCTACTAGGATATAATCCATTGTTGCATATGTGTTATGTGTTGCAGAGAAGTGGGAGAGTAGTCTATACTCAAGCAGTAGCAATTTCTCCATGTGTCTCTTAAGCCCAGGTCTTCCAGTTACCTTTCATTCAAACCATCACGGGTCCCTCTAATTCTCTATTGGTTTCTGTCTGAGTATTCATTACTAAGTGTAGATCTATTCCCATCATTATTAGGCCTGTGGCGAAGTTCATAATTTCTCAAATGGCATTCCTAAGAAATTGTTCTTGCCCTTTGTTTGGGGAATAAATAGATGTAGTAGTTATAGGTTGTCCACTCTGAATCCATTTATCTAATGGTTAATACCAGTGCCCCTCTCTGTCCCGCACCACTCTCAGTTCTTTAAAGGCATTATGTTTTGTTCAATAGTATCCCTATACCCACTGTTTCCAGAGGCATAGTATTTTTAAGGAAAGATTGAACTCATCCTTTTTTGGTCTTCCTGATGGAGGTGGATCTCCTGTAGGTAGCATGACAGCCTCCAGGTTCGGTGATTCTCAAAGGATACCTGAGTGTTTTACAGGAATGTTAAAGTTTATCATGCATTGTTGAAATTGATATGGTGTGTGTGTTCTGTAGTCCTTGCCACCCCTGCTGCACTTGTGTCTGAGGCTTGCATTTGGTGATTCACCGGTTTAACCATGGTTAAAATGTAAATCTACGTGATCATTTCACTTCTTTCATATTAAATACTGTTCTCCTTCACATCCTTGTTTTCAGCTGCTTCCCTAATGGTAGAAGTGACCATCATGGAACAAATTTGTGAAATATTGTTGGGATTGAAAAGCCTGGTCTACAACCCTCGTCTAACTGTCCCTCACTCACTGATGTCTCCTGCCTTTCTTTAGTCTTGCTCATTTTTGGGGGCTTCTCCTGTGAGACTCTTTTGGGATCTTTGACCCTCCCTTTAATATTTCATTTATTTCATGGGATTTGATCTAGGTCCTCACTGATCCTACACAAGTGTTTTACCACTTGCTCCTTCTCCTTAATGTCTGCAGTGTTCTGTCTTGAGGTTTCTCATCGACCTTGCGCTAGCTGCCACTTATCTCAAAGGGACCTTATTGTTTTGGTGTCCGTTTCATAGTCTTTGAGAGAAGAACAGAAGTATTGGTGATCTTTCCAGCAGAAGATCAGATTAAATGAATGTGCACATCAATATTTAATGTCTTTGGAACGAAGGTAATCTTCCACCTGTTTGAAAGCTTTTCAGTTTACCAGGATCATTGAAAAGAAGTCCTCAAACAATTGGATTTTCTGGTCCATTGTATGAGATGGGGCTTCCATGTCAGGCTTTGTTCAGGATTATGTCCTTTTCAGAGCAGACGTTTACCGTAACAACCATGCTGTGCAACATATTCTTCTTGTGATATACTGAGCCCACTCTTTATGCTGTTTCGATGCAGATCTGAGTATTTTCCGTGTGCCCTAGCAAGGGGTTTAACAGTTTGATGAAGCATTGATTTATCGAGCAGTTTTTTAGATCTTCACATTTGGCTTGTAGGATCATATGCACTTCTTCTAGATGCAGCATGCAAATCTGAAGGTTTTTGCTATCATTCACTTGCTCATGCATATTTTCCTTTAGGTTGTGGAAAGCAGTTGCACGGCACGGACACGTCTCTTCTGATTTCTTTAAGGCCGGCCAGGACTATTATTTAGGTCTCTAATATTATTATTTATTGTTTGTATTTAAATATTTATGTGGGCCGCTTTTATTTCCTCATTCACCTCTTTGAAGGCCTGTCTCATGAAAGCTCTAGTTACATCTTGGAACTGGTCATCCCGTTCATATCCTGCCTTCACCTTTGTATCTCATGTTTCTCTGGCTTTCAATTTCCATTTTGCAGGAGGCTTTGTTATGGAGTAGGTCTTTAATATTCCAGTTCCTCTTGTTTCGTTCCACAATCATACTTGCTCATTATTTGCGGCTGTTGTTCCTTCTAGGACCTGAGATCGAGAGCTAGACACAACATGCTCTTTTCTTATATCTTTTTATGATCTGCAGAAGTAGAGGCTGTCATAGGATAATGTTGAACTCCTTGAAGAAGATTGGAGACCCAAGCGCTGCTGTAATCTTTATGATATGCACAGCATCGAAAAGGGGATGCAGAGCAAATTTATTCAAAATCTCTACCTGCTTTGAGTGCTCCTGCAGTTTTACACTCGAGATCAGTTAAGTTCTAAGAGGCTGAGTGGAAAATCGAGTTTCTACTTTCATGTCGAGGTCTTGGGCATTCAGTGCCTAAGGTTGACTGCTGTGATTGTTAGATGATCTGTTGTTAGATCTTGGCAACCTACTTTCTGTGTCTTCTCGGGTGCAACACAGGTGTCCAAGATTAAGTAGATGCACATCCGTTGTGACGTAGTGACTCTTTTCCCTTTGGTTTATTGCTTTCTAGTTAACTCTGTGCCAGATGTGCTATGAGGCTATTGGGAGGGCCCATTCACTGTATATCTCTTTTTAGTTCTTAAGGTGAGTGCACTGGTTCCCTGTTCTTCCCCCACCAGTTTGTATGCTTAGAACCCCCAGGGGCCCACTTATTATTCTGGGGGCTTGGTCTGCCCCATCCCCTGGAATATGGGTGTCCCCTGTTTACTGTGCGGTGCAGATTTCAGCAGGTCCCAGTCACTTTTCCTCGAGCCTTCTCAGCCCTTGCTATAGTAGTGGTGTTCAGTGGTCGACTTGGTCTTCCAGGACAGCATTGCTTCTGTCAGTCCAGTTCTACTGCTTTTTATGAGACCACCCTCTGCCAAGGCAGACGTTTTCCAGTAGCGCCTGCCTATGCTGCCCCACCTTGCTGTTTGCACAATAGGGCCACACGCCTTTCTGTCTTACTTTGATGAAGTTGCCCAAGAGTGTTCCAACGGTCCTCCGAGGGGCTCTGTCCAGTCCCAGTGTAAGTGTTGCCTATGCTTTGCGTGGTTACCTGGCCACCAACACTTGTCCTCAGTTTGAATTCGAGCTCCGCGGTTTTCTGCTCGGAATCGGCACTGCATAGTTTTTTAGTGCAGCTCTCTGGTCAGAGAGGGTACAGATGTCTGTAGATGGGCCCCGGAGTTGCCCACTGTTATATTTCAACGACCTGGCAGAGCCCCGATCTTGGAGCACGGCCCCTGTTGATGTCTCTGCTCCACTTAGTGTTCCTGCGGGACGTGGGGATATTTCAGGCATTCGACGCAGTCCTGGATCTCTCTATCATCTTTTTTTCCCCCACTGTTTGACAGGGTAAAGAGCTGTCCGACTGGCAGTGAACGGGCAAAAGCCAAGTCAGAGCCGGGAATTAACATAACATAACGTGTATTTGTAAAGCGCGTGTTCACCCGTAAGTATCTTGCCGCTGAATAACAGATGTTTATTGTTACCAAACTCAATGATACTCATTTTATTGACCTCAAATGGATGAAAGGCTGAGTGGACCCACCAGGATTTAAACCTGTGACCATGAGATCGAACACAGGTCCCTGTAGTGGGCGCATTAGTCCAGTGAGCCACCAGAAGTAGCCTCCATCTTCTTGTGCTTGGCCACGCCCCTTCGTCTTTTTAAATATGCATTTATTCTGAGTCGTTTTTGCCGGCGCACCATCCTGCTGACATTCTGCGTGATAATAGTTTAAGTGTTAGCCATCGCCATGCTCTTCCATTGTGAGTAAAGGGAATATAAACCACACGTGCTCAGGAGATCCCCTATGGTGACAGTGGAAGAGTAGAAAGGGTACAAGCACATCTCCACAGCCGAAAGTATGGTATAGTTACACTCTGTGAGTAAGACGCAAGGCCTGGCACTTGCGACTGACCCTTGCTTCGCATGGCTGTGGTTCAAGTACAGAGGGGTGGTTACAAATTAAAACTAAAAAACACTGAAAGCTGCAAGTTATGGAGCAGCCATGCAAACCATAACTCGCACATTCAATAAAATGCCTATGACCTCACAATATTTATTCCAATAAATAACTCTTAATAGAAAAGTGCAATTAAACATTGAACAATGTTCAAACTAATAGCTAATACTACAATTAATGTTGCCTCTGTCAAAGTGGTAAGTGTAAAATTGATATGTAGTCTCTTCTGTGAGTTGCTTTACAGCATTTGTAATTGCATCTGTTTATTTAAGGTTAAGGTTATGAGGAGTGCATTTCGTGTGCCAGTTAAGGTTTGCATGACTGTCATGATAGTTATGGACTGTGGTCCTAACCATAACTTGCGAATTTCTGTGTTTAGTTTAATTCATTACCATTACTACAATTTACCTCTGATATGTTTTTTAAGTGTATTTCAGAGTGGGCAACTGAACAGGCATCTACTGGAGGATCATAAATGGTGCCTTTATCCTGGATTGCTCATAAGATCTCTGTACAACACCATTGAGAACATGCAGCACTGAGACCTCAGCACGCTGGAGTTTCCACCAGGAAGTCCATTTGGAGACTCAATCCTCCAATGGATCACAGACCTATGGATTTCCAGCATTACCTCTCTGGCCTTGGGATTTGAAGAAAGTCCGGACATGCCAGCCATTTAGCTTGTTCGGTCCTGCAGGACTTTTTGGTTTGAGTCCACTCCTCAGACCCTCCACATTTTGAGGAATTGCTGCTTTGGTATCTATTCCAAAAGTGAGGAATCTATAGTTGGAAGGTACGAAGTATCCTTCAGAAGAGCAAATTACTTATCTCTGGTAATGCTCTTTTCGGTGGCTACACCATCTAACTGCAGATTCCTCACTAACCTCCCTGTTCTATGGAGTTGACTTCTGCACCTCTTAAAATGGTCCAAAGTTCGCCTCCAGCACACTGTCGTCTGCAAATTGAGTTGATCCACATCTGAGTGCTTGAAAGGAGAACTGTCCAGAAACTGGTGTTGGTGCATAGGGGTGATGCCTATAGGTGACTCCGCTCTGTCACATCTGGGATGGTGCTAGGCCATCTTGGAGTTGTATGTTACTACTTGCAGTGCACAGGAGCTATTGCTTGAAATCTCTCTGGGTCTGTTCTGATGCCTTGGAATATTCTAAAGATGAGGAATCTGTGGTTAAATGGAGTTATAATAATTAATACAGTTGAGCTGCGACATCATAATGCCTGCTGCCAGAGCCAGTAGCCAAGGTGAAAGGCAGGGCACAGAGCATAATTACAGCTGCACTTTAAGCAAGGCAAACAAGAACTGGCCTTCATTCTTCTCCAGTAACCATGTCCCATGTGCACTGCTTTTCCGGGGAATGTGCCAAGTTGGAGCTAGTCTTGTTTTCTCCCAAACCCAATCATTCCAGTATCAAAAGTAGCTTTTTCATGTAAGCCCCACCTCTAGCCACTTTACCCCGCTGACACTCATAGAATTTGTTTGGCTTCACAGACATGCACCTGGTTCTGAAGAGTACTGTATTACATCTGATTTGTAAAATCACAAAAGTGCACCTACATAGAAGATAGTGCCAAAGTTCTGACAATAGCATACCCCATTGCAAGTATTTTTAAACAAGTAAACAACACCCTCAGTGACTGTCTCATTTCCCAAAGTGATAACATGTACACCTATAAAGGCTTAAGAGTATTCTCAATGACATCAAAAACGCCATGGATATCCAACTTTCAGTGGGGCTATTTTACAAGGACACATTTTGAAGATAAAGAACTGGATGGTGACCATAAAGACTTTGTACAGAAAGCTAGTTTGCATCGGGAAGTAAGCAGTTTGACCTCCTCGGGCGTCTACGGTGCGAACTCTTTTTTCACTGTAAACTGCTCATCAACGAAACATGTTAAAGTCAAATTTTCCTGCAACAAAGTAGCATTCTATCTCAGCAGCAATTCTGAACAATAAAAACAGGTGATAGTTCATTTTGGAAGAAAGTGGAAGTGCCGCCAAGTGACAGAGTGGCACATGCTAAAGGGTTTACAATGGTCAATAGCAAGTAGGTCATTAAGAGAGAAAAGCACTGAAGATGTTCAGCAAACCCGCCAGGACAAGGTTAACCCAATAGCAACATTTACTTTTAGGACAGCTTCCAAAACTTAGCATTGGTTTTGTTGGCGACACAGCCTTTAATGGTTGTATGCCTCAAACCCTTTCGCTTTTACACACATCACTTGCCCTGTGATGCTCCATGAAGTGGCACAGATTCCTGAAAAGCCTTATACATCCAGCATAAAGACAGCAATTTTCTTTGTGAATATCTTGGGTGTACACATTATTTGCAGTTGATTTGAGTCCTGATTTTGAAGACAGAGACTACTCTAACTTAACTAAAAATGGAAATCTAAAATCCGAAATATATTTTAAACAGCCCCTGGTGGATAATGTGATGTAATTCAAATCTATCACGCCTGTTCTATTCTTTTTAATTATCTTTAAAATTATGAACATTGACACTTTTCGGATTCATGAATTATTAAGCAATCATAAAAACACCCAAAAATACTTTTTAAGTTGTTGTTGTTTTGAATACAGATTCACATATGTTGTAGAAACTAACTGGTCAGTTGTGTTTTTAGATAAAAAAAAGGTGTTTTTTTAAAAACTTTGTAACTTTTTACCACAAACTGAGCGTTCATATGCAGAATCCTTCGAGACAATATCCATTGACTTTTTTACATCTGAAAGAAACACATAGTGATAGATTCCTTACCTTAGAATATCCCCAGGCGTCAGACTGGATCCGGAAAGTTTTCGTCAGCAGTACCCCTGCGCGTCGGTAGGTGGCGTCGTGCGGCTCCGCGTCAGTTGTTGGCGTCGTGGATGCCGAGATGACGTCGTGGGCGCTACTTAGACGCCGCCCACGCGCGCTGACGTCAGTTCTTTCTTTTTCCGCGCCAGCAAGCGCAGATCCGGGAAGAAAAGGAACCCCCAGTAAATTTTTGACTGACTTTTTTGAGGCTTTTTGTCTCTATTTTTCTTTGAGACATCGACTCTTGGTGCAGTAGGATGCCCGGTTTCAAGTCCTGCGGGGATTGTCACCGCATGATGTCAGTGACGGATCCACACCGTGTGTGTCTTTTCTGCCTGGGGCGCGACCACAACCCCAAGTCGTGCCCCGACTGCCGGGCCAAGCCGCCGAAGACTTTGCGGAAGCGGTCCCGAAAGTTGCTGGAAGTCCGGCAGTCGGCTCCGCGCCGTTCGAAGTCCCGGTCCAGAGGGAGGTCGAGGGACCGTGCGCGGAGTCATCATCATCTGTCTTCGGGATCAAAGTCTTCGCACTCAGGGTCAGGTAAGACGAAGCACAAGAAGTTGAAGAAACGCCATCATTCTTCGACTTCCCCTCGCCGGTCGCGCGACGCGGCAGAGGGTTTGGGTGGTGCCATCTCCGTGGCTCCGGCGGAGCCTATGCAGTCAGCGCCCGACTACCCGCCCTTCCCCGGGTCGTCGGCGACTCAGGCCCAAATACAGGAGTTCCTCTCGGCCATGTCTCGCCTCTTTGGGCCGTCGGGTCCGCCCGTGCGCCTTCGCATGGGTGTCCTCGCGTTTCCTCGCCGGCGACTCCGGCCTCGTTGTTGGCTCCGGCCCCAGCGCCGCAGGACACCCTTGGATCCAGGCCTGGATCCCGGTCGACGCCGGTTGACCTTGTTACGCCTCCACCGACGTCGACTCCACCGGCACCAGTTCTGACGCCGCCCGCTCCTCGGGACGACGTCGACCTCAGTTTCAGCCCAGACGTGGACGCGGCGTCGATCGATGCCATTCTCGACGTTGCTTGGGGATTTCTATCCCCATGTCCCTGCTCCTTATTTTAGACCTGTTGAACCTGAGGAGCAAGGGGAGGACTGGGAGGGGTCTGAGGACCCTCTCGCTGCAGCCTGCGAATCTGAACAGGACTGGGCTGAGGAATTGGGGGACGTAGTGGTCTGGATACCTCACCAGACCTTGGCATGCTGTCTCCTCCTACCGTGGCTACGGAGGAGGGTGCTAGTTATGCTGTGGTGTTGCGTAGGGCGACCGAGGCCCTACATCTCGAGCTCCCTACTGTGGCCGTCAGGACTAAGCTCCTGACAGAGGTGGGTCAGCCGGCAGCTACTTCTGCGGAGCCGCTGCTTCCTTTCAATGAAGCCCTTTCTGATGTTCTTTTGGGCACTTGGTCCAGGCCCACCACAGGGGCTCCTGTGGATAGGAACGTGGCCCGACGCCATCGCCCGGCTCCGGGTGACCCCATTTTCCTCTCCCAACACCCCACCCCCGAGAGCTTGGTTGTCCAAGCCACTGCTTCCCCAAACCGCCTTCCCTTCCGCACCACCGGATAGGGAATCCAAGAAGCTGGATCAGTTTGGGAAGATTTTTTTCTTCCACCAGCTCTGCGCTGCGGTCCGTGAACACCGCATTCCTCTTGGGCCGTTATTCCCACTCTCTGTGGGATACGGTGGCGAACGTGCTGCCCCAGTGTCCGGAGGAGGCCCGGCCTGCTCTCTCCCAGGTTGTTGCAGAGGGGAGAGACGCCGCAAAGTTAAGCATTTGTTGTGGCCTAGACACCGCCGACTCACTGGGCAGATCGATTGCAACGACGGTGGCGGTTCGCCATCACGCCTGGTTGAGGACCACTGGATTTTCGGGGGATGTCCAAAACACCCTTATGAACATGCCCTTTGATGGCTGTCGCCTTTTTGGCGACAAAGCGGACAGAGAATTGGAGAGGTTTAAGGACTCACGGGCTACAGCCAAGTCCTTGGGACTCTCGGCAGTCCACCCTCCTCCGCCTTCCGCGTTTCGCTCCTTTCGTGGCACAGGAAGGGGCGCCCCGCAACTTTCGCAACAGAGCCACAGTCCGGCGCAGCAATCATCCCAGCACGGCCGCGGGTTCCGCCGTGGCGGACCAAGGGGCCAGCGGGAGGGTCAGTCCACCACCACCCCGGCCACCACTGCCTCCAAACCTTCCTAGTCCAAACTTTCAGGCCCATCAAACGCCAGTGGGCGGCAGGCTTTGCCATCACCTCCCCCACTGGCGCACCATCACTTCGGACAGGTGGGTTTTAGAGATAGTCCGGAGGGGCTACTCCCTCCCCTTCGAGACTACCCCTCCAGCCATGCCACCTCAGTACCACCGCATGTCGGGGGATCACTTGGTGCTTCTTCAGCAGGAAGTTGCGGCCCTCTTGGCCAAGGGGGCCATCGAGCGCGTTCCGACGCCAGAAGTAGGTCGTGGTTGCTATTCCCACTACTTTATGGTGCCCAAGAAGGACAAAGGCCTGCGTCCTATCTTAGACCTCCGGAACGTCAATCGCTTCCTTCGCAAAGAGAAGTTCAAGATGCTCACTCTAGCTCAGGTCTTGTCTGCTCTCGACCCACAAGACTGGATGGTGGCGCTGGACTTGCAGGACGCCTATTTCCACATCCCCGTCCTGCGAGCCCACCGGCGTTACCTACGGTTCACGGTAGGCCACGAGCACTTTCAGTTCACCGTGCTCCCCTTTGGCCTTACCAGCGCCCCTCGGGTGTTCACCAAGGTGATGGCGGTGGTCGCAGCTCATCTGCGCAGATCAGGGGTTTCAGTCTTCTCCTATCTCGATGACTGGTTGTTGAAGGCGGGCTTGCCCCAGGCAGTCGTCTCCCACCTCCAGACTACGGCCGACGACCTGCACTTGCTGGGGTTCTCCATCAACGTGCTGAAGTCGCACCTGATCCCCTCTCAGAAGCTCCTCTTTATCGGAGCGGTTCTGGACACAGCGCAGTTTTGGGTCTATCCTCCCGAGCAGCAAGTCCGGGATGTTCGGGCTCTGATTCCCATCTATCAGCCCTTGTCCCGGGTTTCGGTCAGAGTGACTCTGAGGCGCTTTATAAATCTTGATTTTAAAAAAGTTAATAAAATACATGGGTGTGTAAACCATCTGGGCACAAGAGCTTTATCTAATTTTACGCACCCAGTGGTTCTCAAAATCTCTAATTTTCTATCTCTAATATATTGAGTTTGGGAAGATTCAGTGCTTGCAAGTATTGTTTTCCGAGGGGAGGGTTGCCTACCTCTGCTGAAGATAGCGATTGATAAAACATGTGGAAGTCTGAGTTTTCCCTTCTCCCTGTCTTTTGTTTCTCCTGATCCATCTTTGATTTCTGTTATACATTGCCTCACCTTTCTAGTTTGCATTTTACTCATGAGGTCCTTACAAGCATTATTTCCTCCTCTCATGAAATTTAGCTTCCACATGTGTGAGGATATAGCTTATTTTTTCTTGTTTTAATGTGCAAATCTCTCCCTTTATGCTCTTACGATGTCACCATCCCTTTTTTGGGGGGTACTCTTTTGTGTTTCTCCTATGCTTCTTTCAATTCAGTGCAGGTTTAATACTTGTGAGTTTCATATTCTCTTTAGGTACACGGTGTCCTGCATTTAAGCTGCATAATCTTCTGTATTAAAGTGCCCAGACTGCCTCCTTCAAAGCCTCTCATACTGCCCCTTTATCTATCTCGTGTTTGTCATGAAAGGCAATGTAATCTGCCATCTTTACTTTTACAGTTTTAATCACCAGAGGGTTGGTTAACATTGTGTGCTTTAACCTTCAGTAGTCTCCCCCCCCATCCCCACTTCTGGCCGATGGCAAATATATTGCCCCCATGGCCAGTCTGTGATCAGACAGCCTCTGCTGGCCTTGTTCATCTGTCTCCAGTACATTCAAAAGGTTTTTGGCTACTAGGATATAATTTATTGTTGCATATGTGTTGTGTTGCAGAGAAGTGGGAGAGTAGTCTATACTCAAGCAGTAGCAATTTCTCCATGTGTCTCTTAAGCCCAGGTCTTCCAGTTACCTTTCATTCAAACCATCACGGGTCCCTCTAATTCTCTATTGGTTTCTGTCTGAGTATTCATTACTAAGTGTAGATCTATTCCCATCATTATTAGGCCTGTGGCGAAGTTCATAATTTCTCAAATGGCATTCCTAAGAAATTTTTCTTGCCCTTTGTTTGGGGAATAAATAGATGTAGTAGTTATAGGTTGTCCACTCTGAATCCATTTATCATTAACCAGTGCACCTCTCTGTCCCGCACCACTCTCAGTTCTTTAAAGGCATTATGTTTTGTTCAATAGTATCCCTATACCCACTGTTTCCAGAGGCATAGTATTTTTAAGGAAAGATTGAACTCATCCTTTTTTGGTCTTCCTGATGGAGGTGGATCTCCTGTAGGCAGCATGACAGCCTCCAGGTTCGGTGATTCTCAAAGGATACCTGAGTGTTTTACAGGAATGTTAAAGTTTATCATGCATTGTTGAGATTGATATGGTGTGTGTGTTCTTTAGTCCTTGCCACCCCTGCTGCACTTGTGTCTGAGGCTTGCATTTGGTGATTCACCGGTTTAACCATGGTTAAAATTTAAATCTACGTGATCATTTCACTTCTTTCATATTAAATACTGTTCTCCTTCACATCCTTGTTTTCAGCTGCTTCCCTAATGGTAGAAGTGACCATCATGGAACAAATTTGTGAAATATTGTTGGGATTGAAAAGCCTGGTCTACAACCCTCGTCTAACTGTCCCTCACTCACTGATGTCTCCTGCCTTTCTTTAGTCTTGCTCATTTTTGGGGGCTTCTCCTGTGAGACTTTTTTGGGATCTTTGACCCTCCCTTTAATATTTCATTTATTTCATGGGATTTGATCTAGGTCCTCACTGATCCTACACAAGTGTTTTACCACTTGCTCCTTCTCCTTAATGTCTGCAGTGTTCTGTCTTGAGGTTTCTCATCGACCTTGCGCTAGCTGCCACTTATCTCAACGGGACCTTATTGTTTTGGTGTCCGTTTCATAGTCTTTGAGAGAAGAACAGAAGTATTGGTGATCTTTCCAGCAGAAGATCAGATTAAATGAATGTGCACATCAATATTTAATGTCTTTGGAACGAAGGTAATCTTCCACCTGTTTGAAAGCTTTTCAGTTTACCAGGATCATTGAAAAGAAGTCCTCAAACAATTGGATTTTCTGGTCCATTGTATGAGATGGGGCTTCCATGTCAGGCTTTGTTCAGGATTATGTCCTTTTCAGAGCAGACGTTTACCGTAACAACCATGCTGTGCAACATATTCTTCTTGTGATATACTGAGCTCACTCTTTATGCTGTTTCGATGCAGATCTGAGTATTTTCCGTGTGCCCTAGCAAGGGGTTTAACAGTTTGATGAAGCATTGATTTATCGAGCAGTTTTTTAGATCTTCACATTTGGCTTGTAGGATCATATGCACTTCTTCTAGATGCAGCATGCAAATCTGAAGGTTTTTGCTATCATTCACTTGCTCATGCATATTTTCCTTTAGGTTGTGGAAAGCAGTTGCACGGCACGGACACGTCTCTTCTGATTTCTTTAAGGCCGGCCAGGACTATTATTTAGGTCTCTAATATTATTATTTATTGTTTGTATTTAAATATTTATGTGGGCCGCTTTTATTTCCTTGTTCACCTCTTTGAAGGCCCGTCTCATGAAAGCTCTAGTTACATCTTGGAACTGGTCATCCCGTTCATATCCTGCCTTCACCTTTGTATCTCATGTTTCTCTGGCTTTCAATTTCCATTTTGCAGGAGGCTTTGTTATGGAGTAGGTCTTTAATATTCCAGTTCCTCTTGTTTCGTTCCACAATCATACTTGCTCATTATTTGCGGCTGTTGTACCTTCTAGGACCTGAGGTCGAGAGCTAGACACAACATGCTCTTTTCTTATATCTTTTTATGATCTGCAGAAGTAGAGGCTGTCATAGGATAATGTTGAACTCCTTGAAGAAGATCGGAGACCCAAGCGCTGCTGTAATCTTTATGATATGCACAGCATCGAAAAGGGGATGCAGAGCAAATTTATTCAAAATCTCTACCTGCTTTGAGTGCTCCTGCAGTTTTACACTCGAGATCAGTTAAGTTCTAAGAGGCTGAGTGGAAAATCGAGTTTCTACTTTCATGTCGAGGTCTTGGGCATTCAGTGCCTAAGGTTGACTGCTGTGATTGTTAGATGATCTGTTGTTAGATCTTGGCAACCTACTTTCTGTGTCTTCTCGGGTGCAACACAGGTGTCCAAGATTAAGTAGATGCACATCCGTTGTGACGTAGTGACTCTTTTCCCTTTGGTTTATTGCTTTCTAGTTAACTCTGTGCCAGATGTGCTATGAGGCTATTGGGAGGGCCCATTCACTGTATATCTCTTTTTAGTTCTTAAGGTGAGTGCACTGGTTCCCTGTTCTTCCCCCACCAGTTTGTATGCTTAGAACCCCCAGGGGCCCACTTATTATTCTGGGGGCTTGGTCTGCCCCATCCCCTGGAATATGGGTGTCCCCTGTTTACTGTGCGGTGCAGATTTCAGCAGGTCCCAGTCACTTTTCCTCGAGCCTTCTCAGCCCTTGCTATAGTAGTGGTGTTCAGTGGTCGACTTGGTCTTCCAGGACAGCATTGCTTCTGTCAGTCCAGTTCTACTGCTTTTTATGAGACCACCCTCTGCCAAGGCAGACGTTTTCCAGTAGCGCCTGCCTATGCTGCCCCACCTCGCTGTTTGCACTATAGGGCCACACGCCTTTCTGTCTTACTTTGATGAAGTTGCCCAAGAGTGTTCCAACGGTCCTCCGAGGGGCTCTGTCCAGTCCCAGTGTAAGTGTTGCCTATGCTTTGCGTGGTTACCTGGCCACCAACACTTGTCCTCAGTTTGAATTCGAGCTCCGCGGTTTTCTGCTCGGAATCGGCACTGCATAGTTTTTTAGTGCAGCTCTCTGGTCAGAGAGGGTACAGATGTCTGTAGATGGGCCCCGGAGTTGCCCACTGTTCTATTTCAACGACCTGGCAGAGCACGGCCCCTGTTGATGTCTCTGCTGCACTTGGTGTTCCTGCGGGACGTGGGGATATTTCAGGCATTCGACGCAGTCCTGGATCTCTCTATCATCTTTTTTTCCCCCACTGTTTGACAGGGTAAAGAGCTGTCCGACTGGCAGTGAACGGGCAAAAGCCAAGTCAGAGCCGGGAATTAACATAACATAACGTGTATTTGTAAAGCGCGCGTTCACCCATAAGTATCTTGCCGCTGAATAACAGATGTTTATTGTTACCAAACTCAATGATACTCATTTTATTGACCTCAAATGGATGAAAGGCTGAGTGGACCCACCGGGATTTAAACCTGTGACCATGAGATCGAACACAGGTCCTGCAGTGGGCGCATTAGTCCAGTGAGCCACCAGAAGTAGCCTCCATCTTCTTGTGCTTGGCCACGCCCCTTCGTCTTTTTAAATATGCATTTATTCTGAGTCGTTTTTGCCGGCGCACCATCCTGCTGACATTCTGCGTGATAATAGTTTAAGTGTTAGCCATCGCCATGCTCTTCCATTGTGAGTAAAGGGAATATAAACCACACGTGCTCAGGAGATCACCTATGGTGACAGTGGAAGAGTAGAAAGGGTACAAGCACATATCCACAGCCGAAAGTATGGTATAGTTACACTCTGTGAGTAAGACGCAAGGCCTGGCACTTGCGACTGACCCTTGCTTTGCATGGCTGTGGTTCAAGTACAGAGGGGTGGTTACAAATTAAAACTAAAAAACACTGAAAGCTGCAAGTTATGGAGCAGCCATGCAAACCATAACTCGCACATTCAATAAAATGCCTATGACCTCACAATATTTATTCCAATAAATAACTCTTAATAGAAAAGTGCAATTAAACATTGAACAATGTTCAAACTAATAGCTAATACTACAATTAATGTTGCCTCTGTCAAAGTGGTAAGTGTAAAATTGATATGTAGTCTCTTCTGTGAGTTGCTTTACAGCATTTGTAATTGCATCTGTTTATTTAAGGTTAAGGTTATGAGCAGTGCATTTCGTGTGCCAGTTAAGGTTTGCATGACTGTCATGATAGTTATGGACTGTGGTCCTAACCATAACTTGCGAATTTCTGTGTTTAGTTTAATTCATTACCATTACTACAATTTACCTCTGATATGTTTTTTAAGTGTATTTCAGAGTGGGCAACTGAACAGGCATCTACTGGAGGATCATAAATGGTGCCTTTATCCTGGATTGCTCATAAGATCTCTGTACAACACCATTGAGAACATGCAGCACTGAGACCTCAGCACGCTGGAGTTTCCACCAGGAAGTCCATTTGGAGACTCAATCCTCCAATGGATCACAGACCTATGGATTTCCAGCATTACCTCTCTGGCCTTGGGATTTGAAGAAAGTCCGGACATACCAGCCATTTAGCTTGTTCGGTCCTGCAGGACTTTTTGGTTTGAGTCCACTCCTCAGACCCTCCACATTTTGAGGAATTGCTGCTTTGGTATCTATTCCAAAAGTGAGGAATCTATAGTTGGAAGGTACGAAGTATCCTTCAGAAGAGCAAATTACTTATCTCTGGTAATGCTCTTTTCGGTGGCTACACCATCTAACTGCAGATTCCTCACTAACCTCCCTGTTCTATGGAGTTGACTTCTGCACCTCTTAAAATGGTCCAAAGTTCGCCTCCAGCACACTGTCGTCTGCAAATTGAGTTGATCCACATCTGAGTGCTTGAAAGGAGAACTGTCCAGAAACTGGTGTTGGTGCATAGGGGTGATGCCTATAGGTGACTCCGCTCTGTCACATCTGGGATGGTGCTAGGCCATCTTGGAGTTGTATGTTACTACTTGCAGTGCACAGGAGCTATTGCTTGAAATCTCTCTGGGTCTGTTCTGATGCCTTGGAATATTCTAAAGATGAGGAATCTGTGGTTAAATGGAGTTATAATAATTAATACAGTTGAGCTGCGACATCATAATGCCTGCTGCCAGAGCCAGTAGCCAAGGTGAAAGGCAGGGCACAGAGCATAATTACAGCTGCACTTTAAGCAAGGCAAACAAGAACTGGCCTTCATTCTTCTCCAGTAACCATGTCCCATGTGCACTGCTTTTCCGGGGAATGTGCCAAGTTGGAGCTAGACTTGTTTTCTCCCAAACCCAATCATTCCAGTATCAAAAGTAGCTTTTTCATGTAAGCCCCACCTCTAGCCACTTTACCCCGCTGACACTCATAGAATTTGTTTGGCTTCACAGACATGCACCTGGTTCTGAAGAGTACTCTATTACATCTGATTTGTAAAATCACAAAAGTGCACCTACATAGAAGATAGTGCCAAAGTTCTGACAATAGCATACCCCATTGCAAG
Source organism: Calotriton arnoldi (assembly GCA_963921515.1). Classification (NCBI taxonomy): domain Eukaryota; kingdom Metazoa; phylum Chordata; class Amphibia; order Caudata; family Salamandridae; genus Calotriton; species Calotriton arnoldi. Next base: position 2,728,748 of record CAWUFW010000597.1, on the reverse strand, counting down.
TATTTTTAAACAAGTAAACAACACCCTCAGTGACTGTCTCATTTCCCAAAGTGAGAACATATACACCTATAAAGGCTTAAGAGTATTCTCAATTACATCAAAAACGCCATGGATATCCAACTTTCAGTGGGGCTGTTTTACAAGGACACATTTTGAAGATAAAGAACTGGATGGTGACCATAAAGACTTTGTACAGAAAGCTAGTTTGCATCGGGAAGTAAGCAGTTTGACCTCCTCGGGCGTCTACGGTGCGAACTCTTTTTTCACTGTAAACTGCTCATCAACGAAACATGTTAAAGTCAAATTTTCCTGCAACATAGTAGCATTCTATCTCAGCAGCAATTCTGAACAATAAAAACAGGTGATAGTTAATTTTGGAAGAAAGTGGAAGTGCCACCAAGCGACAGAGTGGCACATGCTAAAGGGTTTACAATGGTCAATAGCAAGTAGGTCATTAAGAGAGAAAAGCACTGAAGATGTTCAGCAAACCCGCCAGGACAAGGTTAACCCAATAGCAACATTTACTTTTAGGACAGCTTCCAAAACTTAGCATTGGTTTTGTTGGCGACACAGCCTTTAACGGTTGTATGCCTCAAACCCTTTCGCTTTTACACACTGTCATCACTTGCCCTGTGATGCTCCATGAAGTGGCACAGATTCCTGAAAAGCCTTATACATCCAGCATAAAGACAGCAATTTTCTTTGTGAATATCTTGGGTGTACACATTATTTGCAGTTGATTTGAGTCCTGATTTTGAAGACAGAGACTACTCTAACTTAACTAAAAATGGAAATCTAAAATCCGAAATATATTTTAAACAGCCCCTGGTGGATAATGTGATGTAATTCAAATCTATCACGCCTGTTCTATTCTTTTTAATTATCTTTAAAATTATGAACATTGACACTTTTCGGATTCATGAATTATTAAGCAATCATAAAAACACCCAAAAATACTTTTTAAGTTGTTGTTGTTTTGAATACAGATTCACATATGTTGTAGAAACTAACTGGTCAGTTGTGTTTTTAGATAAAAAAAGGTGTTTTTTAAAAACTTTGTAACTTTTTACCACAAACTGAGCGTTCATATGCAGAATCCTTCGAGACAATATCCATTGACTTTTTACATCTGAAAGAAACACATAGTGATAGATTCCTTACCTTAGAATATCCCCAGGCGTCAGACTGGATCCGGAAAGTTTTCGTCAGCAGTACCCCTGCGCGTCGGTAGGTGGCGTCGTGCGGCTCCGCGTCAGTCGTTGGCGTCGTGGACGCCGAGATGACGTCGTGGGCGCTACTTAGACGCCGCCCACGCGCGCTTACGTCAGTTCTTTCTTTTTCCGCGCCAGCAAGCGCAGATCCGGGAAGAGCAGGAACCCCCAGTAAATTTTTGACTGACTTTTTTGAGGCTTTTTGTCTCTATTTTTCTTTGAGTCATCGACTCTTGGTGCAGTAGGATGCCCGGTTTCAAGTCCTGCGGGGATTGTCACCGCATGATGTCAGTGACGGATCCACACCGTGTGTGTCTTTTCTGCCTGGGGCGCGACCACAACCCCAAGTCGTGCCCCGACTGCCGGGCCAAGGCGCCGAAGACTTTGCGGGAGCGGTCCCGAAAGTTGCTGGAAGTCCGGCAGTCGGCTCCGCGCCGTTCGAAGTCCCGGTCCAGAGAGAGGTCGAGGGACCGTGCGCGGAGTCATCATCATCGGTCTTCGGGATCAAAGTCTTCGCACTCGGGGTCAGGTAAGACGAAGCACAAGAAGTCGAAGAAACACCATCGTTCTTTGACTTCCCCTCGCCGGTCGCGCGACGCGGCAGAGGGTGTGGGTGGTGCCACCTCCGTGGCTCCGGCGGAGCCTATGCAGTCAGCGCCCGACTACCCTCCCTTCCCCGGGTCGTCGGCGACTCCGGCCCAAATACAGGAGTTCCTGTCGGCCATGTCTCGCCTCTTTGGGCCGTCGGGTCCCGCCGGTGCGCCTTCGCATGGGTGTCCTCGCGTTTCCTCGCCGGCGACTCCGGCCTCGTTGTTGGCTCCGGCCCCAGCGCCGCAGGACACCCTTGGATCCAGGCCTGGATCCCGGTCGACGCCGGTTGACCTTGTTACGCCTCCACCGACGTCGACTCCACCGGCACCAGTTCTGACGACGCCCGCTCCTCGGGACGACGTCGACCTCAGTTTCAGCCCAGACGTGGACGCGGCGTCGATCGATGCCGTTCTCGACGTTGCTTGGGGATTTCTATCCCCATGTCCCTGCTCCTTATTTTAGACCTGTTGAACCTGAGGAGCAAGGGGAGGACTGGGAGGGGTCTGAGGACCCTCTCGCTGCAGCCTACGAATCTGAACAGGACTGGGCTGAGGAATTGGGGGACGCAGTGGTCTGGATACCTCACCAGACCTTGGCATGCTGTCTCCTCCTACCGTGGCTACGGAGGAGGGTGCTAGTTATGCTGTGGTGTTGCATAGGGCGACCGAGGCCCTACATCTCGAGCTCCCTACTGTGGCCGTCAGGACTAAGCTCCTGACAGAGGTGGGTCAGCCGGCAGCTACTTCTGCGGAGCCGCTGCTTCCTTTCAATGAAGCCCTTTCTGACGTTCTTTTGGGCACTTGGTCCAGGCCCACCACAGGGGCTCCTGTGGATAGCAACGTGGCCCGACGCCATCGCCCGGCTCAGGGTGACCCCATTTTCCTCTCCCAACACCCCACCCCCGAGAGCTTGGTTGTCCAAGCCTCTGCTTCCCCAACCGCCTTCCCTTCCGCACCACCGGATAGGGAATCCAAGAAGCTGGATCAGTTTGGAAAGAAGATTTTTTCTTCCACCAGCTCTGCGCTGCGGTCCGTGAACACCGCATGCCTCTTGGGCCGTTATTCCCACTCTCTGTGGGATACGGTGGCGAACGTGCTGCCCCAGTGTCCGGAGGAGGCCCGGCCTGCTCTCTCCCAGGTTGTTGCAGAGGGGAGAGACGCCGCAAAGTTAAGCATTTGTTGTGGCCTAGACACCGCCGACTCACTGGGCAGATCGATTGCAACGACGGTGGCGGTTCGCCATCACGCCTGGTTGAGGACCACTGGATTTTCGGGGGATGTCCAAAACACCCTTATGAACATGCCCTTTGATGGCTGTCGCCTTTTTGGCGACAAAGCGGACAGCGCATTGGAGAGGTTTAAGGACTCACGGGCTACGGCCAAGTCCTTGGGACTCTCGGCAGTCCGCCCCCCTCCGCCTTCCGCGTTTCGCTCCTTTCGTGGCACAGGAAGGGGCGCCCCGCAACTTTCGCAACAGAGCCACAGTCCGGCGCAGCAATCATCCCAGCACGGCCGCGGGTTCCGCCGTGGCGGACCAAGGGGCCAGCGGGAGGGTCAGTCCACCACCACCCCGGCCACCACGGCCTCCAAACCTTCCTAGTCCAAACTTTCAGGCCCATCAAATGCCAGTGGGCGGCAGGCTTTGCCATCACCTCCCCCACTGGCGCACCATCACTTCGGACAGGTCCGGAGGGGCTACTCCCTCCCCTTCGAGACTACCCCTCCAGCCATGCCACCTCAGTACCACCGCATGTCGGGGGATCACTTGGTGCTTCTTCAGCAGGAAGTTGCGGCCCTCTTGGCCAAGGGGGCCATCGAGCGCGTTCCGACGCCAGAAGTAGGTCGTGGTTGCTATTCCCACTACTTTATGGTGCCCAAGAAGGACAAAGGCCTGCGTCCTATCTTAGACCTCCGGAACGTCAATCGCTTCCTTCGCAAAGAGAAGTTCAAGATGCTCACTCTAGCTCAGGTCTTGTCTGCTCTCGACCCACAAGACTGGATGGTGGCGCTGGACTTGCAGGACGCCTATTTCCACATCCCCGTCCTGCGAGCCCACCGGCGTTACCTACGGTTCACGGTAGGCCACGAGCACTTTCAGTTCACCGTGCTCCCCTTTGGCCTTACCAGCGCCCCTCGGGTGTTCACCAAGGTGATGGCGGTGGTCGCTGCTCATCTGCGCAGATCAGGGGTGTCAGTCTTCTCCTATCTCGATGACTGGTTGTTGAAGGCGGGCTTGCCCCAGGCAGTAGTCTCCCACCTCCAGACTACGGCCGACGACCTGCACTTGCTGGGGTTCTCCATCAACGTGCTGAAGTCGCACCTGATCCCCTCTCAGAAGCTCCTCTTTATCGGAGCGGTTCTGGACACAGCGCAGTTTTGGGTCTATCCTCCCGAGCAGCGAGTCCGGGATGTTCGGGCTCTGATTCCCATCCATCAGCCCTTGTCCCGGGTTTCGGTCAGAGTGACTCTGAGGCTGCTGGGCCTCATGGCCTCCTGCATCCTGCTGGTCAATCATGCCAGATGGCATATGCGGGCGCTGCAGTGGGACCTGAAGTTCCAGTGGGCGTAGCATCGGGGGAACCTGTCCGATCACGTCCAGATCTCGGAGGGCACTGCACGACGACGGCAGATCCCTCTCCCTTCCCCAACCGGAGTTTACAGTGGTGACAGATGCGTGCCTCCTGGGATGGGGCGGCCACAAGGGAGAGGCGGAGATCAGAGGCCTCTGGTCTCCGGCGGAGTCCCGGCTCCACATCAACCTTCTGGAGCTGCGGGCGATCTGGCTTGCACTGAAGGCATTCCTTCCCTCTGTCAAGGGGAGAGTAGTGCAGGTGTTCACAGACAACACCACCGCCATGTGGTACTGCAACAAACAAGGCGGGGTGGGGTCGTGGACCCTCTGTCAGGAGGCTCTGCGTCTCTGGACATGGCTGGAACATCAGGGCACGTCCCTGGTGGTTCAACACCTGGCAGGTTCTCTGAACGCCAGGGCGGACAAACTCAGCCGCAGGTGCATGCTCGATTACGAATGGCGTCTTCACTCTGAGGTGGTGCAAGGTCTCTTTCAGCAGTGGGGAGAGCCTTGGTTAGATCTATTCGCCACCGAAGAGAACGCGCAATGTCATCAGTTCTGCGCATTGGAATTTCCAAGGCGGCACTCGCTCGGCGACGCTTTTCGTCGTAAGTGGAGTTGCGGTCTGTTGTACGCCTTTCTGCCTATACCACTTCTGCCCAGAGTGCTGAAGAAGATCAGGCGCGACCGGGCCCAAGTCATTCTTGTGGCTCCGGACTGGGCTTGAAGAGTATGGTATCCCGAGCTACTCAGTATGAGCATCGATCCTCCGATCAGACTGCCTCTTCGGGAGGATCTTCTGTCGCAGCAGCAGGGGACGGTCCTCCACCCGAACCTGTCCAGCCTCCACCTCTTTGCGTGGAGATTGAGCGGCGGCAGTTGATTCCTTTCGACTTGCCTCCTGAAGTTTGAGACGTTATTCTGGCAGCCAGGCGTCCCTCTACTAAAGTGGTATACGCCTGCAGGTGGAACAAGTTTGTGGCATGGTGCACAGCAAAGGCTGTGGATCCCCTTTCTGCCCCTCTTTCTGAGGTCCTACTGTTCCTTCTCTCTTTGGCCCGGCAGGGCTCTGCTCTGGGCACTATCAAGGGCTACCTTTCTGCAATTTCTGCCTTTCTTAGGCTACCTGATCAGCCCTCTCTTTTCAAGTCCCCTGTTGTAAATATATTTCTCAAAGGCATTACACACCTTTTTCCTCCTATTCCTTTCGTGATGCCTCAGTGGGACTTGAATCTGGTTCTTACATACTTGATGTGCGCTCCCTTTGAGCCCCTTCACAACTGTCCTCTTCGTCTTTTGACATTAAAGACTGCCTTCCTGGTGGCCATCACCTCCGCTAGGCGGGTGAGTGAGCTCCAGGCTCTTTCTTGTAAGCCTCCTTTCCTTTCAGTCCATCCGGACAAGGTTGTGCTCAGGCCCCGTCCTTCCTTTTTGCCAAAAGTGGTTACGGCCTTTCACATTGGGCAGACTATTCCCTTGCCCACCTTCTTTCCGCATCCTTCCAGAGAGGAAGAGAGGCTCCACCGTCTGGACCCAAAACGTGCGCTCTCATTTTATCTCAACCGCACACAGCAGTTCTGGGTGGATGACCAGCTCTTTGTTGGCTACGTTGGCACCAAGAAAGGTCGGGCGGTACACAAGAGAACTATCTCCCGCTGGGTTGTCTTGTGCATCAAAGCCTGTTACTCTTTGGCTAAAAAAGAACCTCCGGTGGGGCTGCGTGCTCACTCCACCAGAGCTACTGCAGCCACTACTGCATTGGGACGCGGCGTCCCCCTGCAAGACATCTGTCAGGCAGCCACGTGAGCCTCGCTGCACACGTTTACCAAGCATTATTGCCTGGACAGCCAAGTCTGGAGATACGGCTTCTTCGGCCGTTCTGTTCTCCGTGAATTTCTGGTGTGATCTTAGTTCGCAGACCCACCACCGGGGTTGGTATTGCTGGGGTATCTATTCTAAGATAAGGAATCTATCACTATGTGTTTCTTTCAGATGAACAAGTTACTTCCCTTCGGTAACGATATATCTGTAAGAAACATTAGTACTGATAGATTCCTTACCGCCCCACCCATCCTCCCCGTTCTGCGAACTGATTTCTAAGGTTAAGGTCATCCCTTTCAGGGCCCTAGTTTCAATGCACCAGTGGTCAGTATCTTGCATGGCTCTGCGTTCCTGGCGCGGAAAGTCGTGTACAGAACTGACGTCAGCGCGCGTGGGCAGCGTCTAAGTAGCGCCCGCGACGTCATCTCGGCGACCACGACGCCAACGACGGACGCGGAGCCGCACAACGCCACCTACCGACGCGCAGGGGTACTGCTGATGAAAACTTTCCGGATCCAGTCTGACGCCTGGGGATATTCTAAGGTAAGGAATCGATCACTACTAATGTTTCTTACAGATATATCGTTACCGAAGGTAAGTAACTTGTTCGTTACACATATTAGAGCCACGGACACCTAGCACAGGTAAATACACTTAACATTTTTCATGGCTTAGTAGTAGACACAGCATCATATACAGTTAGGGAGACCAGCGCACCTGCGTTTACACACTATCGTCACCATCAGTCTCAGCAGTCTGATCACTTTCTGTCCTTGTTAAGTTCAATAATTCTCTACATAATTCTCTCCAAGTTGCTATGTCCTCATCCAACCTTTCGTCCCTGCGGCAGGCTTTCATGTGTAGTTCCTCCGCCAGGGACCACTCCCCCACGTCTCTCATCCAATTTGCAAAAGAGGGAGCCCACTCACCCATCCAGCAAATGGCAACCCTCCATTTAGCTAATACCAGCGCCAGCTGCAATAGCTTGTCGGCCATTTTCCTCTTCTTGCGGTGTGGCACCAGCCATAGAAGGCACTGCTCAGGCTTAGCATCAATATGATGGAGCCTCACCGGGGTCATATACACCCGTTGCAGGAAGTTATAGTGCAGCAACTTCAACCGGGCATTGCAGGACAACTTGCGTGTTGGTGTGCATACTCTGACCCACTCCCTCTTCAGTAACGGTGCCTGCAAGTCTTCATTCCAAACATCCCATGCCCTAAGCGCCAAAGACCCCGAGTCCGCCCTTATAAGCCTTATACAACAAAGACACCAAACTACGCCCTCCTCCACATGTTAACAAAATGTCCAAGGTCTCAGTGGTCCGGGGGATACCCGGATATGTGGTCCATGTCATCTTGGCCACTTCCATTAGACCAGCGTATTGTAGATATTCCGCCTGTCCCAAACCGAACCCTTCACATGCCTGCTCAAATGTAAGGTAGGTATCATTTATATATAGATCAGCCAACACCCTGCAACCGCCCTCGGTCCATGCCTGGAAAGACATGTTTTCCGCCATCCTGCGCACAGGTACCAACTGCCAAACTTATAATTACGGGTGAAAGGGAGCCCGCCCCAGCACTCGTTCCACGATTTTCTGCCATATATAAGCCGATTGTCTAACAATATATGGCACCTCCGCGCTCACCCCCGCACCCTCCATCAAGAGCGTAGGGAGATCCTCTGACTGCATTCGCCCAGCTAACAAATGCTTTTCCCAATGGTCGCCGTCATCCAACCACTGCACCGCATACTGAAGGTGCGCCGCATAATAATAAAGATCAAAACTGGGTACTCCAAGACCACCCTCCTCATACCGTTTCTGGAGTACCTGCAGTGCAACGCTTCACTGCCCAAAGCAGGGTCACCAGAAGCTAATTCAGTTGTTGAAACACTGTCACAGGAATCAGGCACAGTGCGTTCTGCAAAGCATATAGACATCTCAGCAGCATCAATACAAAAGGGTATGAGAGGCAATATATATACAAAGTATAACATAAAGTATGTACAAACAGCAAAAAAGGAAATTCCACGTTGTTGTTTATAATCTTAAGGTGTCTTTATTCAAGATGTACTCGGCTTTCATAAGTAGACAGCCAACGCGTTTCGCCCAGACATGGGCTTCTTCAGGCGAGAGCATAAAGTAGTCAGTTCGCCAGGGGTTAAGTTTGTGTCCGAATTTTAATCAAGTCCGTGTCGGGACAACTGATGTAAGAGGAATTGACCTCTCAAATTCAAAGCAGAGGTAGTCCAATAGTTGAGAGGACACAAGTATACGCCTCTGTTGAGCTGATCCGTAGTAGAGTCAAGGAGTATTTGAGAAAAAGGAGCTCCGTGTATGAGCAATATTCAGCGCCGTCACGGATATTGCTCGTACACGGAGCTCCTTTTTCTCAAATACTCCTTGACTCTACTACGGATCAGCTCAACAGAGGCGTATACTTGTGTCCTCTCAACTATTGGACTACCTCTGCTTTGAATTTGAGAGGTCAATTCCTCTTACATCAGTTGTCCCGACACGGACTTGATTAAAATTCGACACAAACCTTACCCCTGGCAGACTGATCTACTTTATGTTCTCGCCCTGAAGAAGCCCATGTCTGGGCGAAACGCGTTGGCTGTCTACTTATGAAAACCGAGTACATCTTGAATAAAGACACCTTAAGATTATAAACAACAACGTGGAATTCCCTTTTTTTGCTGTTTGTACATACTTTGTTATACTTTGTATATATATTGCCTCTCATACCCTTTTGTATTAATGTTGAACTTTGTGGTCATGTGGCAGCTGACCATCTGAGGTGGGCAATATTTTATTACCGCTGTGATTAGTCCTGGCAGTGCAATCCTCTTTAACCCGGCTGCCCTTTCGAATCTCAGCAGCATCACCATCTTTGCCACTGCCATTCTTCCCATTAAGGACAGCGGCAGCGTATTCCAGAACTCTACAGAGTGCCTCAGCAACTCCACCACCCTGCTCATGTTCAGCTGGAGCAGCCTGCGTCCCCATGAGCCACCTGCACCCCTAGATATCTAAAGTGATCCGACTCCCTTCTCAATCCCAGACTAGGCAGGACAGACAAGGTAAGTGTTTGACCGTGCGGTGGCGTTCCCTGCACGGAACATCGGTCCAAAACTAGTATTCACATATTTGAAAAAAGCTGAAAAAAGGCTAGTGTATAACAAAATACCAGTCTAAGGTAGATTCTTTGTCACATGTTGCTAGCATTGTATATATGTCTTAAGTAAAATGTCAAAAGGTATGTTGTTTAGAGTTTTTTTTTTAACTGTACTCCATGACCCTGTGAAAAATGACTATCTTGTTATGGAATATGTGAAGGAAAACGCATGTTCTTCAACAAAGCCGGATACTTAATCATTTTGACAAGGAGTTTAAGCTTAATGAATGCGCAACTCTCCACCTGTAAAATAGAGATTGGCGCTAGAATCAATGTAATAGCTTTGCATCGTTATTCACTTTTTAAGCATACATATTTAGCCTTGTAAATAAGGCTCCCAGATTTCCGTTTTTACTGATTTTTACAGATAAATACAGACGGAAAACAATATGTTTCCTGCCTGTATTTATTTTTAAAAGTGGAAAAATACTGAAATTTTTCCATGCTGTCTTTCATGAATTCCAGATAAAAACTGAGCAGATAGAAAGATAGGGAGTTTTCCTTAAATACAGGCATAAGTTAACATATATTTGTAGTATAAGCCTACTATGCACCTATGGGTGTAATAGCTTTGCATCGTTATTCACTTTTTAAGCATACATATTTAGCCTTGTAAATAAGGCTCCCAGATTTCCATTTTTACAGATAAATACAGACAGAAAACAATATGTTTCCTGCCTGTATTTATTTTTAAAAGTGGAAAAATACTGAATTTTTCCATGCTGTCTTTCATGAATTCCAGATAAAAACGGAGCAGATAGAAAGATAGGGAGTTTTCCTTAAATACAGGCATAAGTTAACATATATTTGTAGTATAAGCCTACTATGCACCTATGGGTGTAGTTTTATGTTATATGTGGCTGTTTAATTTGCTAAAACGCCACAGGCTTCCAAGTATGAGTGCACATCTAAGAGTTACATAAATGTGGAAGTATACCGTATTACGACTCCATTTATACTAAAAACACAAAATAAATATGAATAAATACCAATAAGAGGGTCAAAAAATAAATATGGTAAAATACATACGGAAATGTTAAAAAAATAAATACCATAAAACCAGGAGCCCTATATGTAAATAAGATGTTTTAAGAGGGATTTGCATCAGTAGCATTAACAGATCAAGGGAAAAGTATAAGTAGCACTTATAAACCAACAACTATTGAAAAGACACAGTAATGTTAAGTTTTTATTTCTAAAAAAGTCTCCACAGTACAATTCTTACTAAAACAAAACCTAATATGGTATAGAAAGGAAAATAATCAAACAGTTTACCATCTGCTTCTTAAATAATTTCTCTTTTGAGTGCCAGTGATAAACCTTCTGTGCTTGTCATGGGCAATAGCTGGGGGGGGGTGTTTGGAGGTCGATGTGGGTGTTGTGGGGATGACATACAGCCGGTAACAGGATCTTTGGGGGTGATTAGGGAATAAAGGAGAGGTCTTTCAAGCTTTCAACGTGTTGGTGTTCAGCATTACCAACAACAGTAGAAGGAATCTCGAGTTCTGCAGTGGCTTGCAGAAACAGCTGCCATCCTCCTGAAGCTGTTTGCTGTGATAGGATTTGGGGTGGTTGATACCTTTGAATAGATAGTACAGGTGAGAACATGCAACAGGTTGGCCTCTTTTGCTTAGCAACATTTTTACAGGCAATCTGTACTATTGCCTAATGTCTTTTAAAAGCTCATAAACAAAAGGGTCTGCCGTTGCTGGGTGGCTGCAGCATGGGATTTTCAGAGTTAGGGGCATATAGAGTCAACCTGTTGATATTTTAAAACTTTTTGAAGAAAGATTGAATGCTGGTTGGCTTTTTTATGGGGTTTTAAATTTCACCCGTCCAAACTGTCTTCATGTCAGCGACCAGGCGCAGTGTTTCATTTACCTTAATGTCACAGTTGTCGCATGTAGAGGCCTCAACTGTTCCAACTGATGCTGGAGTACAAAGAACCCCCAGTTTCTGATTAATACGTTGATTGTTTATCAGAGTAGCAATGCCCAGCAAAGATACTATGAAGCCTCCCAACTGTCACCTGCCGACTTTTTTCAAATGGAGTATCACAATTTTGTTTGAACGTTCATGATTGTGTCTAGAAACATTGACAAAAAGTTAGTTGAATGGTTCATTTCCTCTCTTGTATAATATACACTCTGCTGTCTTTCATGATTCTGTATACTGTTTATCACCTGAGCACTGCTAAGAAAATATTTCAAATGGATGGTTGTTATATCACTATTGTCGTTGTTTTCTTTTTCTTGATTACTGTGGCCAAATGGTTCAAAAAGTTGCTATGGTATACTCAGTGATTGCTTGATTAATAATTTGTTAACAATACTGTGAGGAACCATTGTTGTTTACTTGTTTGATTCCCCCTTTCAGCTGTTTAGCGGGCAGGCCCTGTCATCCACTTATGCTTAATTTATAACAAGCTATTGGGAAATTATTTATCTGATAGATGCATCTAGCTGCAGATCCCTTACCTTTGAATTATCCCCAGGTGCCAGACTGGATCCGTAACATTTTCTTCAGCAGTACCCCCACGCATGGGTAGAAGTTGTTGAGAGACTCCATAGCGACATTGCCCCATTACTGACACTGCTCTGCCTCCTCCAGAGGTTAACTGGATTTCTGAGCTGGGTGAAGCTAGTGGCCTTGAGTTCTCCCCTTCTGGCTTGTTTTCTCCTCCTGGCCTCGCTACTGAGGTTAGCTCTGATTTCGCTGAGCTTCTGAGGAGGGTAACTGTGGTTCTGGAGCTGCAGCTCACTTCTCTGGAGGTGGTCATTGACTCCTTAATTGGGGTGCTTCATCAGGGCCAAACAGGGGTTGAGCCTGTGCTCTCCTTCAGTGAAGCCCTATTTAATATTTTGTTGGGCTCTTGGGCTAAACTCTTTTCGGGGGCCCCAGTGGACCAGTCTGTAGCTCATAGACACCGTCCTGCCCCTTGAGACCCAGCCTGCCTTCTCCAGCAGCCTACTCCATGCAGCTTTGTGGTACAAGCTGCTACAGCCTCCCTGACATCAGCGCCCTTCCTAACATCCCTGATAATTTTGGTCTGCATATTGTTTCTGCCACCAGTTCCGCTTTGCAGTCACTTAACGCTTATGTTCTGAAATGGTTTGTCATGTGTTGTGGGATTCGGTCTCGTGCCTTCTCCCCTCGCTCCCAGATGAGACCCGGAATGAACTTACTTCGTTACTTCATGATGGCTGACAAGCAGCTAAATTGCTGATTCAATGTGGCATGGATACCACAGATTCTGTTGGGCGAGCCATGGCTCTTTCAGTGCCACTTTGCCGGCGTGCCTTGCTATGCACCTCTGGCTTTTCAGAGGCTGTTCAATCCACCTTGGGGAACATGCCTTTCAATGGTCAACATCTGTTCAGCGCTCACGCTGATTCCGCTTTACACTGTTTTCAGGACAGTCTGGGTGAAACAGCATTTTAAACCCTGTTTTGCTGTACCATCTGCTCCTCTTCTTCCTCCCGTACTGAGCTTGTCTGGTCTCCTTGATTTCTTTAGCATGTGAGCCATTCTAGGGTAGTGCCCACTGGCTTTTTTCTTTCAGACTTCACATACTGGTGGCACCTGGTGAGGTGCTCCTGCCTCCTGCAGGTATTTCTTTTATTACTTCTTAAACTATCAATGACAGGGTATGGTCCCCATTATTTGGGATGCATATTGTTTTATGGCCCTATTGGGCTTCAGCGCCTGTTGCTGCAAGGTGTTCTTTTGCTTTTCATCACAGGTTCTCATTGGGGTATTTTGCTTGTATTGTGCGGATGCACTGGTTCCTTGTTCCCTTTTCCTACAGGGTACTTAGTCTGTATGCCTTACAGCCATTCCTACATATGTTTCTGGCACTTTACTATTCCTTACAGGGGACTTCAAATTGTGTGCTGTGGTAAGATGGTGCAAGGCGTTTCTCCTTGCTCCCCCCCCCCCCCTTTTGTTGAGTATATTCTCCTCACTAGCCTGGGGTTCTTCCTTACACTCTATCTGGTGCCCTTTCTTTCCTAGCGGACGCAAGGGAAGAGGGTATAGTACTTAGCATAGGGTACATTGTCTTATCCTGGCCTAAGTGGTGTTCCTTCTTTAGTCTCTTTCAGGCGTTAGCACTCCTTATACTAGCTCTTGCTATGCACTGCAGGCGGACTCTTACCATTTCTACTGCTCTGAAGGTTCCTTGTGGGCATACCTTGTCCAAATCTTAGCATTGGTGGACTACTCTGCCTACTCCTTCTCTGCTATGCCACTGCTTGGACTGTTTTTAATCTGCTTCTGCCAAGTGCGAAGCTGTTGTTGCTTTTCACTTTTGGGAAATGTTTTTGTATTTATTAGAAACATTTCCATGACACTTCTGATGCCAACTCAAACACTTAGTACTGTACTGGTAGTTCTTCAGATGTTGCCTTCTACCCCTCTTAGGGGTTTATGGCTGTTTTTCTTCTTATGTTTCTTCTCAAAAATGTGTTCCTTGACCACCCTCTCTTGAGTTTGGTTCTTAAGGAGGTTTTGTGATCCTTTCGGGTTCCTACCGGAGAGTTCCTTCATTTCTCACGAGCGCGGATGAGGTTCCAACCCCTTGGGGGTTCGCCATCCCTTGAACTAATGAGTATGGAAAATGACGATCTTGAGTGACCCCCAGCACCCTCACTCATGATTTCACAGGAATTGTTAACTGGGCACAGATCGTCCAGTGGAAACTGGAGATTTCTTTTTTGTTTGTAGATTTTTCTCTCTCCCTTTTCTTCCGTTGGAAGCGATAGGGTTCTTTCTCCTCCATGGTCTTGGTATACTAAAGGTTTCTTGCTGTGTTTAGATTATACCTTCTTGCCATTTTATGTATCCTGTATTATATTGAGACATTTGTCATATGGGCTCCACACTTGTTATGCTGTACGCACTGCCACTCCAACTATTGTTTCAGTACCTTATACTGATCCTTGGGTTTGGACCTCCACTTGTGGTGTTTGCTCTTCCACAACTATTGTTAGACTTGGCATCTTTTGGCGTGTTTCCCCTGACTTTTTGCTTTCTGACCTCCTGGTTTTTGACTCTGTTTTTGCTGGTGTAATGATTCTGCGCACTTTCCTCACTGCTGTCCAGTGGGAAAGTGCAAGTGCTCCTGTACAAAATGTGTTATGGATTGGTATTTCCATGATTGGCCTATTTGATCTATGTGTCAGTCCCTAGTAAAGTGCACTGAGAGTGCCAGGGCCTATAGATCAAATGCTGTTGGTGGGCTGCAGCATTGGATTGTGCCACCCACGCAAACAGCCCGTAAAGTGTAACTCTGGCCTGCCACTGCAGAGCCTGTGCGCAGCCTGGGGCTGCCATGTCGACTTGGCAACTGCACACACTTGCAAGTCCCTAAACCTTCCCTTTTCTACATGTTAGTCACCCCTAAGGTAGGCCCAAGGTACCCCTGTGGGCAGGGTGCATTGTATCTGAAAGGTAGGACATGCCCTGGTGTGTGTGGCATGTCCTGGTAGTGAATTTCAGCCTATTTCGTTTTTCACTATTGCAAGGCTACCTGTTCCCCATAGGCCAGAATGGGCAGTTTGGTTATTACAGCTTATAATCCTAACTGACCCAGGGAACATGGTAGAAATTCGAGTTTAGTATGCCTGGACTCAGAATGATAAAATGCATCTTTTAGTAAAGTTGGTTTTAACATTCTGTGTTTGAAAATACCACTTTTAGAAAGTGGGTATTTTCTTGTCTAACCATCCAAGCCTGCCTCTGATAGGTTGTGTATTCCTTGTCTGGGGTGTGAGTGACAGGGGCTGGGGGATGCCAGGAGACAGGGTGAGTCAGCACAGGGCTGAATAGATCTACATGTAGATGGGTGGGAGGAGTCGCACCTGGGACCTGAATAGGGCTGGGCCTTCCCTCCACAATGCTGGCTCCACCTCCTGTGGTGCGTCTGATGTCCCTGGCCTGCACTGTGAAAGGAAAGAAGGAGACTTGTCAACAAAGTGCTCCAGGACTGACCAGAACTGGTTTGGACTAGGCAAAGGCCTCTCTGCCTTCAGAGAACAAAGAGAAATTGAGGATAAAAAGGGGGACCCAAACCCCAGAAAATTAGAACTCTTTTGGATTAAGAAGACTGCCAAGAAGAAGAGCTGGAGAAGCTGTGAGGAGGAACTACCACTTTGCTGTGTGCTTTGCTGTGTTGGCCTGCAGTGGCTGCTTCTGTCTTGGGCAGTGAAAGGACTGGAACTGAACTTTCTGCAATCTACTTTGTGAGTGTCTCCAAGGGCTTGAGGTAGAGCTTGCCCCCTGTTCAAGTAGTCTCAGGAACGGCAAAGACTTCAAGTTCTTCTGCCCTCAGCACTGGGGACTGTGTGTTTTGTGCTGCAACAGAAGAAAAGCAACTCGACGACGACGCTGCCGACTCCGTGTCCCGACGGCACCGCAGAGGGCAACGCCGCACCGCGACCCTGGTCTCACCGACGACGCCTGCTGACGCCGCCACCGAACCGCTGCTCGCACCGCGACCTGTGGGCCCCGCCTCGCGACGACGCCGTGGCCTTCCCGACGACGCCGCTCCACGCCGGACTCGACGCCGCTGCTTGCACCGTGGTTCGGGGGCACCGCTCGTAAGTTACACGACGCACCGCCCTCATCCCGCACCGCAGCCTTGGCCCACCGACGCCGGTGCCATCGACTCCAGTTTGTCAGCCGACGACAGCGCTGCAGCTACGACGACGCCGCTGCTGCACCATGACCTGCCAGCACCGTGACGAGCACCGCCTTCATCTCACACCGCGACCCTGGTCTCACCGACGATGCCATCCGACGCCGCCACCGAGCCGCTGCTCGCACCGCGACCTGAGAGCACAGCACCGAAGCACTTTGCACTGCAGCACCCGACGCCGGCCGACGCCAGAGCTCCTGACTTCAACAGAGGAGATCAATCTGCAACGCGTGTGACTTCGAGGGCCCCGACGACGCCGCACCGACCTCCGGAACCGACGCCTGCGGACTCAGTGTTTTCGGAAGCTCACCGGGAGGTCATCGACGCCCTGCATTTCTGAAAGGTACTGTTTGCGGGTCTTCCCGACACCTTAGCTGACCCGCGACGCCGCGGTCAGTCAGAACTGTTTGGATTTGTTTGTTCACGACGCCGTGATAGCCCTGGACGGAGCTATTGACATCAAGGAACTGTTTTTAAAGACATTTTGAGAAGTAACTATTTCTGAAGTACTGTACAGTGGATTTTTATCGTATTTGGTCTTGTTTAAAGTATATAAAAATATTGGATATTTTTCTAAACTGGTGTGGTGTCCGTTTGTAGTGCTTACATTGTATTACTGTTGGTTTGGTGCAAATGCTTTACACACTGCCTCTAGAATAAGCCTGACTGCTCATGCCAAGCTACCAAGGGGGTGAGCAGGGGTTATTTTAGGAGTGTAACTCCCTTAGCCTGACTAGGAAGAAGGGTCCCTACTTGGACAAAGGTGCAAGCCCTTGCCAACTAGAGACCCCCATTTCTAACATTGGTTGTCAGCGGTGAGGATAGGACTTGTGTTTGCACTTGACTTACAGTGATTGGTGTGCACTACTACCATATCGCAGACCATTACGTACCACTTACAGGTTCTTTTTCTTTTTGGCCTATTTTTGATCTTGCCAGTTTGAACTTGCTACTTCAACATGCCTGAAACTGTAGTATCATCAGTTGCATCAGTAGAAATTGCCTTTGAGGAGGATCGATTGGAAGCCTACAATGTCAAGGAGTTAAAATGGATTTGCAAGAACCTGAAAGTCCAGGTCAGAGGCCTCACCAGGAAGGAGGAGCTACAAAAGGCGCTGAGGGCCTGCGTAGCAGCCAGACATGCCAGTGGGCAATGTGGTGATCTCAATGGAGAGGTGGAGGAGCCTGTTCATAGGGTGGAGGTGCTTTTGGGAGGGGGGGAACCCTCCAGGCCAGGCAGCAGTGGTTTGTCCCCAGAGGAGCTGGAGGACAGGCGGGAAGTAAGGAGGTTTGAATTGGAGAAACTCAGAATAGAAAGTGAGAGGGAAGACAAGAGAATAGCCATGGAGGAAAAGAAGATGATGTTAGATCATGAGAAAGTGATTAAGGAGCTGGAGCTAAAGAGTAGAACCGGCTCAGATGGTGGCAACAATTCTTCAGCATACACAGACAGGGTTGTACACATCCCCAAGAATGTAGGTAAAGAGTACAAAAAGGGTGATGACATTCAAAGGTGGTTTCAAGGGTACGAGGCGTCTATTCATATGAATGGGGTCCCTGAGAGGAACTGGGGAGCGGGGTTGTGGCCTCTTTCCAGAGGAAGCTAGGGATACTCTGATAGCTTTGGGTAAGGGGCAGGACCTCACCTATGCTGACATGAAAGACGCTCTCCTCACTAGATATGGGCTCACACCTGAAAAGTACAGGGATCAGTTTAGGTCCAGTAAAAAGTCTGAGGCCAACACTTGGTTGGAATGTGTAGATATGTTCTGTCGGACGCTGGATGGTTGGGTGAAGGGCAGTAATGTAACAGATTTTCAGGGGCTCTACAATTTGATTGCATGGGAGCACTTGTCTAGTCTATGTTTTGCAGATCTACGCCAGCACCTAGTTGATAGTAAGCTAACTGACCCCAGGAAGCTTGCTATGGAGGCGGACCGCTGGGTGAGTACCCGGGTCCACAAGAAAGCGTTTGGGGGAGACTCAGCCAAAGGTGGGCAGGGTCCCCAGCAGAAAGGCGGGGGGGACAAGGGTAAAGCACAGGAGTTCTCTAAAGGGCCCCAAACTAGTACCCAGGGTAAAGGTTCCCATCCCCCAGGTGATAAGAAGTTGGGGTCTCTACAGGAAAGCCTGCTGAGACCGGCCCCCGCAAGTGTTATGCATGTGACCAGGTGGGTCACATGAAGGGGGACCCCAAGTGCCCAAAGGAGACACAGCCACCCACCGGTGGACAGTCCAAAGTGTTGGCCAGTGTAGCGCTTGGGGAGGAGGGGTGCCCACAGGAGGGTGGGGATCCCGCAGAAATGACCCTTGTCTCACTAGGGGACAGTGAGATGGTCCCAGGAAACCAGGTGCCCCCTAACACAAAGAAATATAGCACCTGGGTGACCATTAATGGGAAAAGTGTAGAGGCTCTCAGATACTGGAGCCAGTGTGACCTCAGTTCGGTGTCACCTGGTCTCTGAGAAGCAGGTAGTCCCAGGGGCCTTCCACCAAGTAGTTGTTGTGGACAACTCTGAGCGCCAGTGTATGGTGGCGCAGGTTCCCTTTGAATGGGGGGTCTCAGGTCCCTTGAGGGTGGTTGTGAGCCCTACCATGCCTGTAGATTGTCTGCTAGGTAACGACCTGGAGCAGTCCTTATGGAAGGATGTTGAGCTCAGGTCTCACTTGGAGATGCTTGGGTTGCCAGAGTGGGCATGCGTGTCTACTCGGTCAATGGCAGCCAGAAAGGGTGATCAAGAGGACTTGGAGCCTGGAACAATGGCCCAAGTCCCTGCCAAGAGGAAGGGCAGGGGGCGCGGGAAACCGGCCCCCGAAGTTCCCACGGACCGGGAGGAGGCGGACCTCGAGGGGGACGCCCCGGTGCCTACAGGGGAGCAGGTAGCCGACCTGGGAGACATCTCTGAGCTGACCCATTGGCAGCAAGAAGGGGGTCCCACCAGGGAGGAGTTCTGCAGGGAGCAGAACGAGTGCCCTACTCTGGAGGGTCTGCGGCGGCAGGCTGCAGACCAGGCAGCTGGTAATCAGTCCGGGTCACATCTGATCTACTGGGAGAATGGTCTCCTATACAGTGAGCCTAAGGTTGCTGAGCCTGGGTCAGCCCGTGTGGTGGTGGTACCCCAGCGCTTCAGGACCTTCCTACTGGGTCTGGCTCATGATGTGCCTTTGGCAGGATATTTGGGGCAGGACAAGACCTTTGACCGGCTTGTCACCCACTTCTTTTGGCCCCAAATGCGAAGGCAGTCAGATGCACACTGTAGATCTTGCCAAACTTGCCAGGCAAGTGGTAAGAGTGGGAGGAAGGTCAAAGCTCCTCTCCAACCTTTTCCTGTTGTTGGAACACCCTTTGAAAGGGTAGGGATGGATATTGTGGGGCCACTGGATCCCAAGACAGCCATGGGCAACAGGTACATCCTGGTCTTGGTGGACCATGCCACCCGGTACCCTGAGGCAATCCCTCTCCGGACAACGACGGCGACAGTGGTGGGCCGGGCGTTAATGGGGATCTTTTCCCGTGTGGGCTTCCCCAGAGAGGTGGTTTCCGACAGTGGGACCAATTTCATATCCAAGTATATGCCTTCCCTGTGGAAGGAGTGTGGTGTAACCTACAAGTTCACCACTCCTTACCACCCACAAGGAAACGGTCTGGTGGAGAGATTCAACCAGACCTTGAAAGGCATGATCAAGGGTCTAACAGAACCCATGAGGCGTAAGTGGGACGTCCTCTTGCCATGCCTACTCTTTGCATACAGGGAGGTGCCTCAGAAGTCTCTTGGGTACAGCCCCTTTGAGCTCCTGTATGGCCACCCTGTCAGAGGACCTCTGAGTTTGGTAAAGGAAGGCTGGGAGGCAGCTCCCAGGAAAACTCCCCAGGATGTGTTTAGTTACATGCTGGCCTTTAGAAACCAAACTGCCCGCTTCCAGGAAACTCGCTCAGGCGAACCTAGAAGCAAGCCAGGAAGAAATGAAGAGGTGGTATGACCAGAATGCCACTCTGGTCGAATTTCAACCTGGGCAAAAAGTGTGGGTCATGGCCCCAGTGGAACCTTGTGCCTTGCAGGACAAGTGGACTGGGCCATATGAGGTGGTGGAGCGCAAAAGTGACGTCACCTACCTGGTGGATTTGCAGGCTCCAAGGAACCCTTTGAGGGTCCTTCACGTGAACCGCCTCAAGCCCCACTTCGAGAGGTCCGAAGTGAGTATGCTCTTGGCGACAGATGATGGGGTGGAAGAGGAGAGTGAGCCTCTCCCTGACCTCCTGTCTACCAAGGAGCATGATGGGTCAGTAGAAGGTGTGATCCTCTCCCCTACACTGACTCAGGAGCAGCAGGGGGACTGTCACCAGTTGTTGGGACAGTTCGCCCCACTGTTCTCTCTGACCCCCGGTGTTACTCACTGGTGTACCCATGACGGGGACACTGGTGACAGCCCTCCTGTGAAGCACAAGATTTACAGGTTGATTGACCGGGTCAGGGCCAGCATCAAGGAGGAGGTCTCTAAGATATTGGCGTTGGGGGTGATTGAGCCCTCCAACAGTCCTTGGGCCAGCCCAGTGGTCTTGGTCCCAAAGGCTGCTGCACCAGGTGCCACTCCAGAACTGCAGTTTTGTGTGGACTACCGTGGGCTCAATGCCGTCACCAGGACTGACGCGCACCCCATCCCCAGAGCTGATGAGCTCATTGATCGGTTGGGAGCTGCCCGGTTCCTCAGCACGTTTGATTTAACGTCTGGGTACTGGCAGATTGCCTTAACCGATGGGGCCAAGGAGAGGTCAGCATTCTCAACCCCAGAAGGTCATTACCAATTTCGGGTGATGCCCTTTGGGTTGAAGAATGCCCCTGCCACCTTTCAGAGGTTGGTCAATCAGGTGTTGGCTGGACTGGAGGATTTCAGTGCCGCCTACCTGGATGACATTGCTGTGTTCAGTTCCCGCTGGGAAGAACATTTACAGCACCTTGAGAAAGTGTTGAGGGCCCTGCAAGGTGCAGGCCTCACGATCAAGGCCAGTGAGTGCCAGATCGATCAGGGTTCTGTGGTGTACTTGGGACACCAGGTAGGAAGCGGCCAGGTGGCGCCCCTACAACCCAAGATTGACACCATCCTGGCTTGGGAACCCCCCAAGACCCAGACAGAGGTGAGAGCCTTCTTAGGTCTCACTGGCTACTATAGGAGATTTGTTAAGGGCTATGGCACCATTGTCTCCCCCTTAACAGAGCTGACTTCCAAGAAGCAGCCCAGGAAGGTGATCTGGACTGAGTCTTGCCAGAAAGCTTTTGATGTCCTGAAGGCAGCCATGTGCACGGCGCCCGTGCTCAAGGCCCCTGACTTCTCCAAGGAATTTGTCGTGCAGACTGACGCTTCAGAGCTTGGTGTGGGAGCGGTGCTCTCACAACTGAACGAAGAGGGCCTGGATCAGCCTGTAGTCTTCCTTAACAGGAGACTAATCCCCAGGGAACAGAGGTGGAGTGCCATAGAAAGGGAAGCTTTTGCTGTGGTCTGGGCACTGAAAAAGCTGAGACCATACCTGTTTGGGACTCACTTCCGGGTTCAGACAGACCACAGGCCCCTCAGATGGTTGTTGCAAATGAGGGGTGAGAATCCAAAACTGCTGAGGTGGTCCATCTCCCTACAGGGAATGGACTTTACGGTGGAACACCGCCCTGGTACAGAACACGCCAACGCAGATGGTCTGTCCAGGTTCTTCCGCCTTAGTGAAGAGAACTTCAATGGGGTTGGGTCGTTCTCCCTACTTTCAGCTGGAGGGGACATATGTTAGACTTGGCATCTTTTGGCGTGTTTCCCCTGACTTTTTGCTTTCTGACCTCCTGGTTTTTGACTCTGTTTTTGCTGGTGTAATGATTCTGCGCACTTTCCTCACTGCTGTCCAGTGGGAAAGTGCAAGTGCTCCTGTACAAAATGTGTTATGGATTGGTATTTCCATGATTGGCCTATTTGATCTATGTGTCTGTCCCTAGTAAAGTGCACTGAGAGTGCCAGGGCCTATAGATCAAATGCTGTTGGTGGGCTGCAGCACTGGATTGTGCCACCCACGCAAACAGCCCGTAAAGTGTAACTCTGGCCTGCCATTGCAGAGCCTGTGCGCAGCCTGGGGCTGCCATGTCGACTTGGCAAGTGCACACACTTGCAAGTCCCTAAACCTTCCCTTTTCTACATGTTAGTCACCCCTAAAGTAGGCCCAAGGTACCCCTGTGGGCAGGGTGCATTGTATCTGAAAGGTAGGACATGCCCTGGTGTGTGTGGCATGTCCTGATAGTGAATTACAGCCTATTTCGTTTTTCACTATTGCAAGGCTACCTGTTCCCCATAGGCCAGAATGGGCAGTTTTGATTATTACAGCTTATAATCCTAACTGACCCAGGGAACATGGTAGAAATTCGAGTTTAGTATGCCTGGACTCAGAATGATAAAATGCATCTTTTAGTAAAGTTGGTTTTAACATTCTGTGTTTGAAAATACCACTTTTAGAAAGTGGGTATTTTCTTGTCTAACCATCCAAGCCTGCCTCTGATAGGTTGTGTATTCCTTGTCTGGGGTGTGAGTGACAGGGGCTGGGGGATGCCAGGAGACAGGGTGAGTCAGCACAGGGCTGAATAGATCTACATGTAGATGGGTGGGAGGAGATGCACCTGGGACCTGAATAGGGCTGGGCCTTCCCTCCACAATGCTGGCTCCACCTCCTGTGGTGCGTCTGATGTCCCTGGCCTGCACTGTGAAAGGAAAGAAGGAGACTTGTCAACAAAGTGCTCCAGGACTGACCAGAACTGGTTTGGACTAGGCAAAGGCCTCTCTGCCTTCAGAGAACAAAGAGAAATTGAGGATAAAAAGGGGGACCCAAACCCCAGAAAATTACAACTCTTTTGGATCAAGAAGACTGCCAAGAAGAAGAGCTGGAGAAGCTGTGAGGAGGAACTACCACTTTGCTGTGTGCTTTGCTGTGTTGGCCTGCAGTGGCTGCTTCTGTCTTGGGCAGTGAAAGGACTGGTACTGAACTTTCTGCAATCTACTTTGTAAGTGTCTCCAAGGGCTTGAGGTAGAGCTTGCCCCCTGTTCAAGAAGACTCAGGAACAGCAAAGTCTTCAAGTTCTTCTGCCCTCAGCACTGGGGACTGTGTGTTTTGTGCTGCAACAGAAGAAAAGCAACTCGACGACGATGACGCTGCCGACTCCGTGTCCCGACGGCACCGCAGAGGGCACCGCCGCGACCCTGGTCTCACCGACGACGCCTGCTGACGCCGCCACCGAGCCGCTGCTCGCACCGCGACCTGTGGGCACCGCACTCGCACCGCTCGCTTCACGACGACGCCGTGGCCTTCCCGACGACGCCGCTCCACGCCGGACTCGACGCCGCTGCTTGCACCGTGGTTCGGGGGCACCGCTCGTAAGTTACACGACGCACCGCCCTCATCCCGCACCGCAGCCTTGGCCCACCGACGCCGGTGCCATCGACTCCAGTTCGTCAGCCGACGACAGCGCTGCAGCTACGACGACGCCGCTGCTGAACCGTGACCTGCCAGCACCGTGACGAGCACCGCCTTCATCTCACACCGCGACCCTGGTCTCACCGACGACGCCATCCGACGCCGCCACCGAGCCGCTGCTCGCACCGCGACCTGAGAGCACCGCACGCCGCACCGAAGCACTTCGCACCGCAGCACCCGACGCCGGCCGACGCCAGCGCTCCTGACTTCAACAGAGGAGATCGATCTGCAATGCGTGTGACTTCGAGGGCCCCGACGACGCCGCACCGACCTCCGGAACCGACGCCTGCGGACTCCGTGTTTTCGGAAGCTCACCGGGAGGTCATCGACGCCCTGCATTTCTGAAAGGTACTGTTTGCGGGTCTTCCCGACACCGTAGCTGACCCGCGACGCCGCGGTCAGCCAGAACTGTTTGGATTTGTTTGTTCACGACGCCGTGATAGCCCTGGACGGAGCTATTGACATCAAGGAACTGTTTTTAAAGACATTTTGAGAAGTAACTATTTCTGAAGTACTGTACAGTGGATTTTTATCGTATTTGGTCTTGTTTAAAGTATATAAAAATATTGGATATTTTTCTAAACTGGTGTGGTGTCCGTTTGTAGTGCTTACATTGTATTACTGTTGGTTTGGTGCAAATGCTTTACACACTGCCTCTAGAATAAGCCTGACTGCTCGTGCCAAGCTACCAAGGGGGTGAGCAGGGGTTATTTTAGGAGTGTAACTCCCTTAGCCTGACTAGGATGAAGGGTCCCTACTTGGACAAAGGTGCAAGCCCTTGCCAACTAGAGACCCCCATTTCTAACATTGGTTGTCAGCGGTGAGGATAGGACTTGTGTTTGCACTTGACTTACAGTGATTGGTGTGCACTACTACCATATCGCAGACCATTACGTACCACTTACAGGTTCTTTTTCTTTTTGGCCTATTTTTGATCTTGCCAGTTTGAACTGGCTACTTCAACATGCCTGAAACTGTAGTATCATCAAGTAGAAATTGCCTTTGAGGAGGATCGATTGGAAGCCTACAATGTCAAGGAGTTAAAATGGATTTGCAAGAACCTGAAAGTCCAGGTCAGAGGCCTCACCAGGAAGGAGGAGCTACAAAAGGCGCTGAGGGCCTGCGTAGCAGCCAGACATGCCAGTGGGCAATGTGGTGATCTCAATGGAGAGGTGGAGGAGCCTGTTCATAGGGTGGATGGGCTTTTGGGAGGGGGGGAACCCTCCAGGCCAGGCAGCAGTAGTTTGTCCCCAGAGGAGCTGGAGGACAGGCGGCAAGTTAGGAGGTTTGAATTGGAGAAACTCAGAATAGAAAGTGAGAGGGAAGACAAGAGAATAGCCATGGAGGAAAAGAAGATGATGTTAGATCATGAGAAAGTGATTAAGGAGCTGGAGCTAAAGAGTAGAACCGGCTCAGATGGTGGCAGCAATTCTTCAGCGTACACAGACAGAGTTGTACACATCCCCAAGAATGTAAGTAAAGAGTACAAAAAGGGTGATGACATTCAAAGGTGGTTTCAAGGGTACGAGGCGTCTATTCATATGAATGGGGTCCACCGACGCCGGTGCCATCGACTCCAGTTCGTCAGCCGACGACAGCGCTGCAGCTACGACGACGCCGCTGCTGCACCGTGACCTGCCAGCACCGTGACGAGCACCGCCTTCATCTCACACCGCGACCCTGGTCTCACCGACGACGCCATCTGACGCCGCCACCGAGCCGCTGCTCGCACCGCGACCTGAGAGCACCGCACCGCTGCACTTCGCACCGCAGCACCCGACGCCAGCGCTCCTGACTTCAACAGAGGAGATCGATCTGCAACGCGTGTGACTTCGAGGGCCCCGACGACGACGCACCGACCTCCGGAACCGACGCCTGCGGACGCCGTGTTTTCGGAAGCTCACCACGAGGTCATCGACGCCCTGCATTTCTGAAAGGTACTGTTTGCGGGTCTTCCCGACACCGTAGCTGACCCGCGACGCCGCGGTCAGCCAGAACTGTTTGGATTTGTTGGTTCACGACGCCGTGATAGCCCTGGACGGAGCTATCGACATCAAGGAACTGTTTTTAAAGACATTTTGAGAAGTAACTATTTCTGAAGTACTGTACAGTGGATTTTTATCATATTTGGTCTTGTTTAAAGTATATAAAAATATTGGATATTTTTCTAAACTGGTGTGGTGTCCGTTTGTAGTGCTTACATTGTATTACTGTTGGTTTGGTGCAAATGCTTTACACACTGCCTCTAGAATAAGCCTGACTGCTCGTGCCAAGCTACCAAGGGGGTGAGCAGGGGTTATTTTAGGAGTGTAACTCCCTTATCCTGACTAGGAAGAAGGGTCCCTACTTGGACAAAGGTGCAAGCCCTTGCCAACTAGAGACCCCCATTTCTAACAACTATTTACTCTGTCTTTTATCCACTGCTTTAGCCAGGTCCATTTTTCTGTCTGACAGTCTTTCTTTAAGATGGAAACTAGTTATCTGAAGAGGCCTTCCCAGTGTTGGCCTTCGTTCAACTTCATCTTTTTAGAAACCCAGATAGTTCTCTATTCCAGCTGGATTGTTTTTCACTTGCTGTTTTCTTTTTCAGTTATCTCTCAGCCACCTGATTGTAACCATGTAATCTTATAGAGACTTCTAGCTGCATATTCCTTACCTTTGAATTCCCCAGGCATCAGGCTGGATCCGGAAACTTTTGCTGAGCAATACCCCGTGCGCGCGGCATCAGGTAGCTCCATTCGGCTCCGCGTGACGTCGTTGGCGTCGGTAATGATGTCGCGGTGCCTATATAGCCACCACCCAGGCATGCGGACGTCAGTTCTTTTCTTTCCGTGCCAGTTAAGCGCTGATCCGGGAAGGGCTACCCCTCTGCCGCTTTTTGGCAGGTTTTTTCTTGACTTTTGTCGAATTTAGAGAATTTTTCCCACTTCGCAGCGGGGGATGTCTTCAAGGAAGACAGGTTTCAATCCGTGCTATGCTTGCCATCGCATGATGTCGGTTACCGATCCCCACCTCGTCTGTCTCAGGTGTCTTGAGCGAGACCATGATTCGAAGTCATGCTGGGACAGCTGAGCCATGGCTCCGAAGACCTTGAGGGAGCGATCGATGAAGCTCCTCGTGGCCCAGCAGTCAACATGACCAGCGAGACTCTGCGGAGGTCCCGATCAAAGAAGAAGCGGTCATGAGACCTCTCCTGGAGCCCTAAGTCCTCTTCATCCCACTCGAGGTCCTCGGTACACTCGGGGAAGAGGCATAAGAAGAAGAGGAATTCCAAGCGGATTTAACCTTCACCTCGGTTGGCGTCCATCGTCGAGAGAGGTAAGGAGCACTGACGCACGAGGCCATGCGCCGCGTATTTGAGCAGAATGACCCCGCTGGTGTGCCTTCAGGCCCCGCGGAGTCTGAAGGGGCCCCAACGGGTTCGACGCAGTCGGCTCCAGCCACGGCGTCTGTGGGGCCTCAAGGATCCGGGTCGACGCCGGACACGCCATTGCGACCTTCCCTGGCGTCGGACCCAAAGTCGGTGCCCATCGATGGTGCCAGCCCCATCCTCATCCCCGATGACACGGAGCCAGAACGACGTCGCTTAATGCCAATTCCGGTGCCGATGGAACCCAGAGGTTGTCTGTTGTCGCCTAGGCACTTTGAGGATGTGCTAGGCTCAGGAGAGGCATGGGAGGGGTCTGTGGACCCTCTGGAAGAGCAGGATGTCTCTGAGGAGAACTTGGACTGGTATGGGGAACTTGGGGAGGCCAGTGGACCGGAAGACCTCCCCAGATACTGGCATGCTCTCTCCGCCAACAGTGGGTACGGAGGAGGCGGCATCCTATGCCATGATGGTGAAGAGGGCAGCTGAGGTCCTTGGACTAGATCTGCCCTCAGTGCAGGTCAGGACTAATTTCCTGACCGAGGTGCTTCAACCAGGGGCTTCCACTTCCGAACCTCTTTTGCCATTTAATGAAGCACTGACAGACATCCTTCTAGGCACGTGGTCCAAGCCTAGCTCAGGGGCTCCTGTGAATAGGACTATTGCACGCCGCCATCACCCAGCTCCGGGCGACCCTATGTTCTTTAGCCAACACCCCACTCCAGAAAGTTTGGTGGTGCAGGCCTCTACGTCCCAGAGTGAGTTCCCTTCCGCCCCTCCGGATAGGGAATCCAAACGGTTGGATGCATTTGGGAAGAAATTGTTTTCTTCCTCAATGCCTAGCGTTGCGGTCGGTGAATACCGCATGCTTATTGGGCTGTTTCTCCCATTCCCTTTGGGAGACAGTTGCGCAAGTGCTGCCACAGGTCCGGGCTGTGCTCTTTCAAGCGGTCAAGGATGGGAGAAATGCAACACAATTCACCATGCGGTTTGGTTTAGATGCGACCGATGCACTGGGCAGGTCAAATTCAATGACAGTGGCATTGAGGCCCCACGCTTGGCTTCAAACAACTGGCTTCTCGGGGTTGTCCAGGCTAATCTGATGGACCTGCCCTTTGATGGAACCCGCCTTTTTCGGGAAAAGGCAGACTCGGCCCTGGTCAGGTTCAAGGACTCTCAAGCTACGGCCAGATCCTTGGGACTCTCCTCCACTCCTCATGGCCAGTATTCCTTTCGTGGCAACAGAAGGGGTTTCCAGCCGCGTCAGCCCTATCTCAGCCACTGTCCTGTACAGTCCGCCCAAGCCGTGCGAGGACGTGGACGCGGTGCATTCCGATCCAGGAATGGAGGCCAGAAGTCGTCGGCCACACTGCCCCCAGCAGCCGCAGCCTCCAAGCACTCCTAGGCTGATTCTGCAGGGCCACACTACAGTTGGTGGGAGAATTCGTCATCATCCCCCCCACTGGAGATTCATAACATTGGACAAATGGGTCTTGCAGATCGTCCAGGAGGGCTGTTCTCTGCCTTTCCTTTCCTCCTCTCATTCTGCCAAATCAGGAACAGCTGATGAAGGATCATTTAAAGTTGCTCCAAGAGGAAGTTACAGCTCTCTTGGCCAGGGAGCTGTAGAAAGGGTCCCGGTTTCAGAAGTAGGCAGTGGTTGTTATTCCCGCTACTTTCTGATTCCGAAGAAGAACAAAGGGTTACTGCCCATTTTAAGAATTTCAGACTGTCAATCTCTTCCTCAAGAAGAAGTTCAAGATGCTCACTCTAGCTCAGGTCTGACCTAGACCAAGAAGACTGGATGGTAGTGTTTTACCTGCAGGATGTGTATTTTCACATCCCCATCCTGCCGGGCCACAGGCGTTACTTGCGGTTCAAGGTAGGCTGCGAGCACTTTCAGTTTACTGTGCTCCCCTTCGGACTTACCAGTGCCCCTCAGGTGTTCACCAAGGTGTTGGCGGTGGTCGCAGCTCATCTGCGCAGGTTAGGGGTGTCAGTCTTTCCCTACCTCGACTACTGGCTGTTGAAGGCATCTTCGCCCTTGGCAGTCATCTCCCACCTTCAGACTGCGGCGCACCTCTGCTGGGGTTCTCTATAAAAGTGCCGAAGTCACACCTGACTCCTTCTCAGACGCTTCCTTTCATTAGGGCAGTTATGGACACAGTGCAGTTTCGGGCCTATCCTCCGGAGCAGCGACTCCAGGATATTCAGGTTATGATTCTGATTTTTTGGCCTCAATCCTGGATTTCAGTGAGACTGACTCTGAGGCTGTTCGGCCTCATGGCCTCCTGCATCCTGTTGGTGAAGCATTCCATGTGGCGTATGCGGGCTCTGCAGTGGGACCTGAAGTTCTAATAGGCACAGCATCAGAGAAATCCCACTGACATGGTCCAGATCTTGGAAGGAACTGCGAGAGATCTGCAGTGGTGGTTGATGAACTGCGACTGGGTCAATGGCAGACCCCTCTCCCTTCCCCAACCAAATCTCACAGTCGTGACAGATGCGTCACTTCTGGGATTGGGCGGCCATCTGGGGGAGGTGGAGATCAGGGGACACTGGTCTTCGGCGGAGTCAGGGCTCCACATAAATTTGTTGGAGCTTTGAGCGATTCGGTTGGCATTGAAAGCATTTCTTCCCTCTGTCAAGGGGAAGCTAGTGCAGGTGTTCACGGACAACACCACCGCCATGTGGTACTGTAACAAGCAGGGCAGGGTGGGATCATGGGCCCTTTGTTAAGAGGCCCTGCGTCTCTGGACATGGCTGGAACAGCAGGTCATGGTGGTTCAACATCTGGCAGATTCCCTGAACACCAGGGCGGACGAACTCAGCCGTTGATGCCTAGTGGATCACGAATGGCGTCTCCAGTTGGAGGTGGCGCAAGGTCTCTTTCAGCAGTGGGGAAAACCTTGGTTACATTTGTTCGCCTCCGAAGAGAACGCGCAGTGTCAGCAGTACTGCACGCTGGAGTTTCGAAGGTGGTTATCGCTCGGTGATGCCTTTTGTCGTGAGTAGAGCTCAGGCCTGCTGTACGCCTTTCTGCCCATACCACTCCTGCCCAGGGTTCTGAAAAAGTTTAGGAGAGACCGGGCCCAAGTCATTTTTCTGGCTCCGGACTGGGCGAGGAGAATCTGGTATCCAGATCTTCTGAAAATGAGCATCGATCCTCCGATCAGGCTATCCCTTCGGGAGGATCTTCTGTCGCAGCAGCAGGGGAGGGTTCTCCACCCGAACCTGTCAACTCTGCGCCTCCATGCGTGGAGATTGAGCAGAGACAGTTGATAGCTTTGACCTTCCTCCTGAAGTCTGTAATGTTATTCTGGCGGCCAGATGGTATATGCCTGCCATTGGCAGAAATTTGTATTGTACTGTACAAAAGGTCTAGTGACCCTCTTTCTGCTTCTCTTTCTACTGTCCTTTTTTCATTCTAACCCTTGTCCAACAGGGCTCTGCTTTGGTAACTCTCAAGGGTTACCTTTCTGCTCTGTCTGGTTTTTTGCGGCTGCCAGACCAACCCTCTCTCTTCAAATCTCCCATTGTACATAGATTTCTGAAAGGGCTGGCTCACCTGTTTCCACCTACGCCCTTTGTTATGCCGCAGTGGGACCTTAATTTGGTCCTCACCTATCTGATGTGCGCTCCCTTTGAGCCTTTACACAATTGTCCCCTCCGGCTGTTGACCATCAAAACAGCCTTCTTGGTGGCGATTACATCGGCATGGAGGGTGAGTGAGCTGCAGGCGTTATCTTGTCCGCCTCCTTATCTTATGTCCTTTCCGGACAAAGTGGTGCTTCGCACCCAGGCATCCTTTTTACCAAAAGTTGTGACCCCTTTCCATATGGGTCAGTCCATCACGTTGCCCACATTCTTTGCTCCCCCGCATCCTTCTAAGGAAGAGGTGCTGCTCCACCGACTGTACCCAAAAAGAGCGTTATCGTTCTACCTTGACCACACTAAATAGTTCCAGGTAGACGACCAACTCTTTGTGGGGTACGTGGGAGCAAAGAAGGGAAGGGCAGTGCAGAAAAGGACCATCTCTCGCTGGGTTGTTCTCTGCATCAAGATTTGTTGTGCCCTGGCAAAGAAGCAGCCCCCTAAGGGATTAAGGGCCCATTCCACCAGGGGAAAGGTAGTAACGTGGGCATCTTTGCACACGTTTGCAAAACACTGCTACCTGGATGGTCAGGTCCGCAGGGACGGGCACTTTGCTCGCTCGGTCCTGCAGGACTTCCTAGTGTAGGATATAGGTCCGCAGCCCATCGCCGGGATGGTATGGCTTGGGTATCTAATTCAAAGGTAAGGAATGTGCAGCTAGAAGTCTCTATCAGATGAACAAGTTACTTACCTTCGGTAATGCATTATCTGGTAGAGACTTTAGCTGCAGATTCCTTACAGCCCCACCCATGCCTCCCCGCTTTGCGGACTAATATTGTAGGGTTAGGCTTACTCCCCTTTTCAGGGCCCTAATTTTGCACACAACTACGTCAGTTACTTCGTAGCTCTGCGCTTCTGGCAAGGAAAAAGCGAAAAGTACTGATGTCCGCGCGCCTGGTGGGCACCTATATAGGCACCACGACGTCATAACCGACGACGTCACGTGGAGCCGAATGGAGCCACCCGACGCCGCGTGCAAGAGGTATTGCTCAGCAAAAGTTTCCGGATCCAGCCTAATGCCTGGGAAATTCAAAGGTAAGGAATCTGCAGCTAGATAGTCTCTACCAGATAATGCGTTACCGAAGGTAAGTAACTTGTTCGTCGGTAATGGTGTTTTATGTCAGATTGCTTTTTATTTTTTGCGGTGTGTGATATCTACCACTCCCTCTATTGTTTTTACATGGTACCAGTCGGCTGTTTCCAGCTCGCTGTTTTCACATCTTCGGTCCATGACAGATGTTGTAAATGTTATTATGTACTTTTCTTGAGAATATTTCGTTATACAGTGTATATGTGTGTATCTATATATCTATATATATAAATATATGTGTGTGTGTGTATTTATATTCATACCTTTATATGTATTTTAAACATCCTTTTATATAGGCATCTCTATACATGGTTATGTTATGGTGCCTTTCCTAGGAGGAAGGGAGTTTTTGCTTACATTGCTGCGCTATTCCTCATGTCCTAGAGGGACCTTCCCTTGCTCGTTGCTTTGCTATTGCTTACCCTTCCTCCTCTGTGGGTTCTCTGTTGAATAGTCCCAGAGGGCTCACTTCTCTCTCGAAGTGTTTCCTCTGACCAAGAGTGGCCTATGCCCATAATTGTTATTGTACCCCCCCACCCCCTGCCAGTGCTGAGCCCTTTTTTGGCTATTTGGGGTAGTTTGTGCTTAGGGCTTAATAACTGTTTTTCACATGAGCTATCCATACCTAATTTGCATCCTTTATTTCCAACATCCTGGGTATTCTAGAGGTACCCAGGGTTTGTGAATTTCCCTGGAGGGGACTGAGAAATTAGCCAAAATACCGCTTTTTTGGGGGGTGTGGGGGATTGGAAAAAAGTGCTGAAGAAGAAAGCGTCTGATTTTTCCCCTGCAAACGGTATCAACAAAGGGTTTGCTGTGCTAAAATCACCATCTTTTCAGCTTTCAGGAACAGGGAGACGTTTGTCAGAAAACCAAAATCTGCTTCACAGTTTTGGCATTTTAATGGGACATATCGTATTTTTCCTATTTTTTGTGCTTTCAACCTCCTTCCAGTTAGTGGTAGAAATTGATGTGAAACCATTAATCGATCCCGGAAAGCTATATATTTCTGAAAAGTAGACACAATTCTGAATTCAGCAAGGGGCAATTTGTGTAGATGCTTCAAGGTTTCCTATAGAAAGTAACAGTTGAAATAAAAAAATATTGAAAACAAGTTGGAAAAAACAACCATTTGCGCCTGCGTTTTCACCTGTAACGTCTTCTAAGTATGGCAGATGTTTAAAAGCAATATACCATTATGTCCACTGGACCCTTCTGGTTGCGGGGGTATAAAGGTTTTGGGTTCACCAAGAACCAGAGGTGCTCAGGGCCAATAACTTAGCTGCACCTTGCAATGGTTTTTCATTGTGTACTGGGTATACAGCAATTCACTATCTAAAATATAAAGAGTGAAAAATAGGTATCAAGGAAAACTATGTATCTCCGAAATGGGAACAACATATGGAGCTTATTTGTAGAACTCCGAATATGTGGGTACCTATACTTGCATGTGAATTAGAGGGCATTTTGAAAATGACTTCTTTTGTACTCACTGTCTTACATTTGGAAGGCAGAAATGCATAGAAATTCAATTGGTAATAACACTTGTTCTACTATTCTGTGTTCCCCTAGGTCTCCCGATAAAAATTGTACCTCACTTGTGTGGGTAGGCCTTGTGCTCGCGACAGGAAACGGGCCAAAATGTACTGTGGAGACTTCAAAATTATCGATTACAAAAGACCTTGTTTTGCGAGGGAGTCACCTGCGTTTTTTATCCCGGGCTCGGCGACCATCTAGGAAAACCTACCATTCCCAGACATTTCTGAAAACTAGACACCTGGGGAGTCTAGGGAGGTGTGACTTGTGTGGGTCCCCTAACATTTTCCTGCCCAGAATCCCCTGCAAACCTCAAATTTAGCTGAAAAAATCACTTTTTTCTCACATTTCTGTGTGGGAAAGTTGTAGGATCACCGGGCTGACACAAATTTCCTATCACCCAGTGTTCCCCCAGGTCTCCTGATAAAAATGGTACCTCACTTGTGTGGGTGGGCCAAGTACCCGCGACAGGCAAGGGCCCAAAATGTATTGTGGAGACATCAAAATTAACGATCACAAAACGACCTGGTTTTGCGGGGGGGGGGGTTAACTGCGTTTGTGGTCACAGGATCGGCGGGAAACCTACCAAACCCACACATTTCTGAAAACTAGACACCTGGGGGAGTCCAGGGAAGTGTGGCTTGCGTGGATCCCCCAACGTTTTCCTACCCAGAATTCCCTGCAAACCTCAAATTTAGCTAAAAATATCACATTATCCTTGGATCTCTGTTTGGGATCACTGTGCTGGCACAAATGTCCTACCACCCAGCATTCCCCTTGGTCTCCTGATAAAATAATACCTCACTTGTGTGGGTATCCAATGCAGAATTGCCTAAAAACGTGTTTAAAAAAAATATAGTGCTCGGCGTTCGCTGTGCTATCCCCTCAATCCCTATGTTTTTGGCCCTTCCCAGTCGCAAGCCCTTGGCCCACCCACACTAGTGAGGTATCATTCTACTCGGGATACTGAAGAGAACGCGGAGTGGTGTAGGATATTTGTGCCGGCGCAGTGATCCCAGACAGATTGCAGAACTTTCCATCTCAGGAATGTGAAGATGATGTGTTTTTTTTTTGTTTTGTTTTGTTTTTTACAAAGTATGAGGTTTGTAAGGGATTCTGGGTAACAGAACCTGGTAGGAAACATGCAAGTCACCCCATCCTGGATTTTCCTAGGTGTCTAGGTTTCAAGCTCATACAGGGTTCCTAGGTTTCCCAAGGTGTCGGCTGCGCTAGGGCCCAAAATCCACAGCTAGGCACAGTGCATAAAAAAGGTCAGTGCCTAGTGGGCTTTCTGCTGCCCTGAGTCGGGGGGAGGGCAGATCGAGGGCTATTGCCCCGATATGCCCCCAAGGGGGGGGGCAGAAAGACTGTAGCCATTTGTTTTGGGGGGTGGGAGCATTGGCATGCCCATTCTGGGTAGCCCCCGCCTCTCCGTATAAAAACAACAACATAATTCCTGGTGCCTAGCGGGCTTTCTGCCACATCAGGGGCTGTTGCCCCCATCAGCCTTCCGGGGAGGCAGTAAGACTGGCTAATTTTTGGAGGGGAGTGGGGGCATTGGTGTGCCCTTTTTGGGCTACCTCCACCCACATGTATAAAAAGACACCATAATCCCTGGTGCCTGGTGGGCTTTCTGCCCCCCCTGGGGGCTATTGCCCCCATCTGCCTCCCGGGAGGGCAGAAAGACTGTCGATTTTTTTTGGGGGGGGGGAGACATTGGAATGCCCATTCTGGGCAGCCCCACACCTACGTATAAAAAGAAGCATAATCCCTGGTGCCTAGTGGGCTTTCTGCCCCCCTGTATGCAGATCAGGGGGTATTGCCCCCATCTGCCTCCTGGGGGGGCAGAAAGACTGGCATTTTTTGGGGGGAGTGGGGGCATTGGCATGCCCATTTTGGGCAGGCCTCAACCCTATAAACGTGAATTAAAAAAATCTGTGGGGCCTAGTGTGCTTTCTGCCCCCCTGGGAGGCAGATTTGGGGCTATTGCCCCTTCTGCCTCCCAGGGGGGGCAGAAAGACTGAAACTTCCCAAAAACGTTGGGGGGAGCAAAAGCCCTTGCCCAATGTGCTGCTCCCACCTCCCTGGTGCCTAGTGGGTGGATGCCTGCTTGGGGATCGTCCCCCTGCGGCGATCCCGAAGTAGGGATCCACTAGGGACGGGTACCATTGGAAAGGGGAAATTCTCCCTTTTCTAACGATACCTCTTCCGTCAGCCTACGTGCTCGGGGGATGAGATAGCCCCGAGCATGTAGGCTGTGAAACTGAAACAAGCCGATTGGCTCCTTTTAGTTTCAGTTTCAGTGAAATGACGACCAGCGCACCGTGCGTGCTGATCGTCATTTCACTGAAAACATCAGAACAGCCTTGGGAGCTGGGAAAGCCCTTCCCCAGCTCCTGAGGCTGTTTTGATGCAAAGGAAGTCCCTATGGTGCCCGCACCAGAGGGTTTTCCAGTGTCATGTCTTCAGACGCGCAGGAGCCGTTCGCACATGAGCACTTTTGTGTCAGACGGCTCCCGCACCCCCGACTCATCGAACAGGTTAAAAGTCACGCCCTTAATTACATTGGCCACACCTCTTTGAGAGACCCTCAAGTTTTTTCATCCCACTCAAAGTCCTAACAGAGAGAGATCTATCTCTCTCTCTCTTTCTCTCTCTCTATATATATATGACTTTTTGACAAAGACCGTGCTGTCGAAACGCGTCAAGTCAATAAATATTTTACTCCTAATTTGAAATCCTGTGTGCGACCTTTCTTGCGCTCTGAGCGCGAGATCATTGCGAATATATATATATATATATATATATATATATATATATATATTCACTGAAAAAACCGAAGGTTGCAGGGACGTTATAGTTAGGCTGACATTTTACCCGTACAAAACCAGAGAAATTCTGCAGTTATAGTTATCTGAGCTAACTATAACTCGCGCCCCCGCAATGCACTGCTTATGACCTCACATATTACATCACTCGTGACATGGTCAGTGACATCACTGATGACATCTCCAAATTACATCACTCATGACATCATCCATTGACTGTGAGTGTTTTAAAAATGTTTGAGTGTTTTATATATATACATACATATATATATATATATATATTCCAAACGCAATCCTGACGTGAGGAGCGCCACAGCCTCTCGGGTCGGGGCCCACCCAGGTGCGTCAGACACCTCAAATATTCCAAAAGAAAACACGTACTATTTAGTAACGTGATGCAGGCCACACCAACGGAGCACTGTTGGTGTGGCCTGCATCACGTTACTAAGTAGTGCGTGTTTTCTTTTGGATATATATATATATATATATACACACCAAGGTGTATTGACAAATCAGTGGGTGTATGAGTGCCTGTATCAATGCTTCAGTAAGTGCATGACTGACTGTATAAGTGAGTGATTAGGTGTCTCAGTGAATGTATAGGTCAATGACTAGGTTGTCTGAATGTCTGTATCTGTCAGTTGGTGTTGAAGTGGCTGTATGGGTTGGTAAGTGGGTACATGTGTGGGTGTATGGGTGATCGTCTGGGTGGGTGAGAGGGTGTGTGACTGCCTGCATGGATGAGTGAGTGCATGAGTCAGTGGGTGTATGGGTTAGTGGGCGTAAGAGAAGGGTTGTATAAGTGACTGAGTGTGTCTATGGCTATGTCAGTGAGTGAATGGATGTGTCAGTGGTATATGGGTGAGTAAGTGTATATGTGAAAGGCAGTATAGGTAAGTGTTGGAGTATAATCAATGATTGTATGTGTGAGTGATGGATTGTGATAGTTGCTGTATGGGTTAGTGAGTGCATGTGCGAAGGTCTCTGGGTCAGTGATTATATGTTAGCATCTGTATGAGTGAGTGGGTGTGTGTAACTTTATAGGTGAGTAAATGGCTGTCTGACTCTATAGGTGAGCAAGTAGGTGTGCAAGTAGCTCTATGAGTGACTGACAGTGTGTTAGTGGCTCTATGAGTGGATATATCAGTGGCTGTAATAGTGAGTGAGTTGATGTACGAGTGACTATGGGTGACTGAGTGGATATGTGTGTAGACCTATTAATCAGTGAGTGGGTATGCAAGTACTGGTATGGGTGTGTCGATGGTTTCAAGAATGGTAGTGTGGAAGTTGCAGTGGATGTATAAGAGGTTACATGGGGTGTGAGTGGGTGCATCAGAGATTCTGAGGATGATGTCATTTAAGATGTCATCAGTGATGTCACTGACCATGTCATGAGTGATGTAATATGTGAGGTCATAAGCAGTGCATTGCGGGGGCGCGAGTTATAGTTAGCTCAGCTAACTAAAACTGCTGAATTTCATTGGATTTGTACGAGTGAAATGTCAGTCTAACTATAACGTTCCTATAACCTTTGGTTTTTTCAGTGAATATCTAAGGTGTTTTTAATCCTATTTGCTAACCTTAGCAGCCCTGTAACCTTTGGTTTTTTTCAGTGAATTTCCAAGGTTTTTTTAATGCTAATTCCTAACTATAACTTACCTGTAACCTTTGATTTTTTTCAGTGAATTTCCATGTTTTTCTAAGTAGCAATAACATTAATAGTCACAAATACAAATGAAAAAGTGCAAAACGGATCTATACACATATTTTACACAAAGTTTGAGTCTGGCTGTTTAGTAACATATTGGTATAACTTTATTTCAACAACATATTTTTTTTAAAACAACAGTCTTAAAAAATAACTTTCAACATCTAATCACACAAACACAACATAACTTCCAAACAAATCTTAAACTATGGGGAACCAAGAACTGCAGCAAAACTAGTGCAATGCACAATGTCTGCCAAGACCCTCTCTAGAGGGACGAACAAAAAATATTCATGTGGGACAACGTCCATGTTACACCATCTAAAGCAGAGTGAAGATGGAGGATCATTGACTTCAGTGGTAGCAGCAACAATTCCTGGTCAGAAACTCCCTTCTGAGGTGCAGACTACTGCAACAGATATGGCTTCGGAGTTGTCAAGAATGGCCACGTGCTGCATGGACTCTAGTGTTGTTATAAGTGCTGGTGAGCAGTGTGTTACAGGTATTCAAAATGCTGCCAAAAATCATACATGGTGTTTTTTCCCCCTTTTATCTTTTTGCACATTTCATAAGAGGAGTCCATGTGAGCAGCAAGAAGGCAATGCAAAGCTGAAGGACCCTCGACTTCAATAGCAGCACAACAACACTGAAGCAGAGAGTCCATTCAAAAGTCCAATCTCAACTTCAAGATTTGGCTCCACAGTTTTCCCCGATGGCATCATACTGCATGGATTGTGGAGTGGTAGTTAGTGCTGGACAGCAGTCCATAACGGCCCTTTGCAGTGCTGGAAAGAATAATAAATGTTGATGTGTTTTTTTTATTTTTGACATTCATAGTTTTTCTACATTAGCAGGCATTTTATTATCTTAAAAAATGGGCATCTAATATCTATCTGTTGTTCAATTTATTATCTTCCAATTTATTGTAACACTACTTGCATATAACTTGCCATATACACAAGTCAAACCATCCCTCTACAAATAAATACACATCTAACTTTTGCCAGTTATCATAATTTACTTTTTCACTTTTTAAATTTGTCAACAGTCTGTTTAAATCTTCTAGTAAGTGCACCAACAACATATACAAACATACTCTGCTTTTTACAGAACACTCTATTAAATTTTGTAATCTCTTTTTTAAAACTATCAGCTGTAAAATGTGTCTTGTTCTGCAACTTCTCTTAACAACTCTTCATTTTTCCGTAGAATCCTGCTCAGGACCAAAGAAACGAAACTGCACATCACCAGAAACTTTTTCTACGTCTGCCACACTACCATGCAAAAGTGCTCTACTTATTTCTCCTAAACATAAAGCAGGAGTTTTCACATCATACAGTCTCCTACCTAAAGTTCGCATTGTTCCGTGGTATAACTTATTTTGTGTTCTAAACTTCGCCTTGGAAAGATGCATAGGAATTTTCTTAATATATCAATGGATTCCTGTCTAATACTAGAAACACTACTACAATTCCATTTGTATACAGTACCCTGACTACGCCTTCCTCGTACCTCTTCTGCAATAACTTATACATTTCTAGATACCATCACCTCTTTTGCTATAGGACTACCATTCTTCATTTGATAACATTGTCCTCTTTAATCAATGTTACAGCAAACAAATGATGGACGGAATGCTTACTATGCAAACATTCTCCCCCCAGTCAAAAGATCTGGGTTAAATCCATCGTTCTTTTGCCCACTACGCCACCCCAGTTTGGACCCAGCCATATGCAAATCAGTCTTGACCCTGTGCCCCATGGGAACAGTCCAGAACGAACTGCCAGGCCAGGTCCTCCCTGGACCGGAAACAAGCATCCTGGGACCGGTTTCAGGGTATGTCACCCTTCTTCAGCCAGGCTAGCTTGAATCCAGTGGCACAGTGAGCAAGGGACCCACATCTGGGCATACCCATCCCACTTAGGGCGAAAAGTGTTACAGCAAACAAATGATGGACGGAATGCTGTCAATGCAAACATTCTCCCCCAGTCAAAAGATCTGGGTTAAATCCATCGTTCTTTTGCCCACTACGCCACCCCAGTTTGGACCCAGCCATATGCAAATCAGTCTTGACCCTGTGCCCCATGGGAACAGTCCAGACCGAACTGCCAGGCCAGGTCCTCCTGGACCGGAAACAAGCATCCTGGGACCGGTTTCAGGGTATGTCACCCCTTCAGCCAGGCTAGCTTGAATCCAGTGGCACAGTGAGCAAGGGACCCACGTCTGGGCATACCCATCCCACTTAGGGCGAAAAGTGTTACAGCAAACAAATGGACGGAATGCTGACAATGCAAACATTCTCCCCCAGTCAAAAGATCTTTAATCAATAGCATGAACTAATTTGTTATCCTGGAGATCGCTTTCTTCATTAAAGAAAGCCTCTGTACAATAAGTATGTATCCATTGTCCACTAAAAACTCTACAACAGTTGCTTCTGTTCACTAATCTTTTCTCCTGGTTTTGTCTCGTCATGCAAAACACTATTTTGTCAAGTCTTCATTCTATTTAGAATCAAAATGAAAAGATTCCTCTTTAAAGCAAAGGCCTTATCACAACTCGTTCTTTCTGTTTTACTGCATCTCTCCTTCTGCACTTTTAAAAATTTAAGACTAAATTTACAAGGCTGTAACTATGCAATCATTATAAAGTTTGCACAGAACAAATGCTGTCATCTAAACACCCACTTACAACCTGTGCACGCATTGAAATACTTGTGCACTAATAAAACACTCAGGTTCACTATAGCGAGTCACACAACTTGCATAGACCTGTATATTGTCTAGTTGCCTGTTCTTTTTGTTTTGTTTACGGGTTAAATATAATGAAATGTGCCCACGTACTTTTTTGGGATTACTTTGCCTACGTGTACGTTTATTGAATTGTATTACACAAACCATCATATCACGTAACTGCCCGCTCCCCCTATTAGTTACCCGGGTGCATTAGAATGAAATGTGTCCTTACATATTAGAGCTCATTATACCTTAGACATATTGGTGTCGCCTGGGTAATACGTTTTTCAGAAGACTAAAATGACATGGCCAATGTTAGCATGCTTTATGCACTGTATGGTGTATGGATTTTAATTAACAGCATTTTTTTATTTTTATTCTTATCCTGGGTATCAAACCAGATCCCTGTAATCTTAGGGATTTTGGGACCACGTGATAGGACAGACTGTTCCTTATTCCTGTGTGGAACTGGCATGGTGTCCCGGTAATTTAGTACCGTGCCAGGTGAATGTCACATCTGGATGGTAGATGTGACTTTTCTGATTATAAGGTAGATGACTATCTGTGGTACAACATCATTTGAGCTACTTACCTTTTGGTATGGAAGAACTCTTGATGATATATTCCTTTTTTGTCGTTTCAGGCATGATTAGTTGCATGTCGTTGGTACCTTTTGAATGACGGTTTTGCATAAACAAAAGTTCATTGAATGTGACTTATTTATGGCAAGGGTCGCGGTGAATCTGTGACATCTTAACGTATCTTGGATGTACAGCATTCTTTGGTTGGTTTGTGTCCTTGGGTAGTTTTGGTGCTTTCCTTTTCTTTGGGGATTTGACTTTTTAATCTTCACATGGTTTTTTCCTCTTTGTGGCTTTCTTTTCGACTTTGGTGACCCCTTCTTTGGTACATAATTCCCTTTTGTTGAATTCCTTAAATCTTTTTGTGCCTAGCCAAAATATTCCTACTCCTTTTTTCTCTTCTCTATGCATGTCTGTTCACAGTTTTGGTTAGATTTTTCTTCTGACTACATACTTTTGTATGTGAGTAGTGACTTTTATGACATTTTGGACATCCGGGTATATTTTTTGTTTTAAAATGTATTGGATTGAAAATGTTTTCAAATGTTTTGTGAACATTTGCTCGCTGCACTAGCATCTTAAAAGGAACGCATTTTATAATAATGTTGTTGATCCTCTTGTGTTGTATTTGCAGCCCTGATGAAGCCCTGTTGAGAGTGAAACCCGTTGGCTGCGCTGTTGCTTTTTGACTACGTACAATAAAGAAACATACATCTTCAACACAGAAGCCTCAAGAATAATTATTTTACTTACTGTTTTGCAGCTATTGTTGCCTCTCTGTTTCTGAATTATATAAATAACTCAAAACATTTATCAGTATCTCAATATCTCTATAAGAATGCGC
The DNA here is from genome assembly GCA_963921515.1 of Calotriton arnoldi. Lineage (NCBI taxonomy): Eukaryota > Metazoa > Chordata > Amphibia > Caudata > Salamandridae > Calotriton > Calotriton arnoldi. Next base: position 2,686,837 of record CAWUFW010000597.1, on the reverse strand, counting down.
ATTAATGATTCACCAATATTCGCGGCGACCTTGATAGTTTCAATGTCCCCGTGACGATTCACGGGGGGCCGCGCTGGCAGTCGCGGCTTCATTGCAAATATCATGCATGATTAAAAAAAAAATATTTGGACACAACTTGTCACTAATACCTCCATTTATCAACCATGGGGTCACAGGATCTCCACCCTGTCCCTTATGTGGGCTTTCACACACATTTTCAGCCCCGGAAACCGTTCCCGATAGATAAAATGGCGGCTGCAACTTTCTATTCAGGTTGCGACCAGCCAATCAGAGCATTCCCATTGGCGTGTGCATCCGCTATTCTTCGCGAAACGTCAGCGGCAAGAGATAGCACTATCATTTAAACTTACATTTCTCAACAACTACTGAACGGATTTACACCAAATAAGCAAAAGGCACTTCCTTCAACCGACATCTACCTCCCTGCCAAATGTGGTGTAAGTCTGTTCAGCAGTTCGGGCTGTAGTGGTGGCTAAAGGTTCCAATGGGAATTTACATTACAAATGCAACCTTATTTCGTGCCCCAAATTCTCAGTCCCCACTGCACGGATCACCCCCAAACTTCCCAATCAATAGTACCCACTGACACACCTTTTTGGAAAATTTCATGCAAATCGGTCAAACGACGCCAAAGTTATAGCCAAGTCAAAAAATGCTTTTCCTATGGAAACTAGGTCCTAACTATAACTACCTACTGGCAACCGCCATTAGGTTACACACATATATATATATATATATATATATTGAGGACTTTGAATTCAACAGAATATTATGTGTGCATCCATCTGTGGATTACTAAGTGCCGAGACTACAGCTCCCATCATGCACAGTCTCATAGGAGCGGCCCAGTTGGGGGCGTGCAATATTTAAATGTGAACTGGGACCGGTAAATGCACGCATCCTTTCCGTTAAAGCCTCTGAGGAGAAGTTGAGGAACTTCGAAACGCGTCAGGCAGTCCTATACGGAACGGCTGTTTAAAGTATCCGCAGGCGGAATACCGTTCATACCTATCAAAGGCTGTTGTCTTGCTGCTGTTGTCTGAGTGCTGCTCATCTGGTGGACAACTTTGGAGCTGAATCTATACGCGGCTGTCCTGCCGCGGAGCGAGCACCACCCCGCGAATCAAGGGGGCCACGCGACTTGGTATTGACTGAATCGTATATGTGGGGCAGCAGCAGAGGATCTAGGACGGACCCGTCTGCGGGGTCTATTGAGGACTTTGAATTCAACAGAACATTATGTGTGAATCCATCTGTGGATTACTAAGTGCCGAGACTACAGCTCCCATCATGCACAGTCTCATAGGAGCGGCCCATTTGGGGGCGTGCAATATTTAAATGTGAACTGGGACCGGTACATGCACGCATCCTTTCCGTTAAAGCCTCTGAGGAGAAGTTGAGGAACTTCGAAATGCGTCGGGCAGTCCTATACGGAACAGCTGTTTAAAGTATCCGCAGGCGGAATACCGTTCATGCCTATCAAAGGCTGTTGTCTTGCTGCTGTTGTCTGAGTGCTGCTCATCTGGTGGACAGCTTTGGAGCTGAATATATATATATATATATATATATATATATATATATATGTGTATGTATGTCTAGACTCTCTCTATAAATATATATATCTCTTTCTCTAGATCTTTAAAAAAAAAAAATTTTAAGGTGTGGTTTCACTAGGGCCGATCACGGCCCCCAGGGAAACCACACATCAATAAACGAATTGCTCCCACAGGGGGTCGGCCAGTGAACAGGAGGGCCGAACCCCTGTCAATTTCAATATTTCTCTTTTTTTTTTTTTATAAAAACAAATTTAACCCCGGGGGAAAGGGGGAGATCATTCCTTCCCCAGAGGAATCCAACATTTTTTTTTTTTTTTAATACCTGAGGGGGGCATTCCCACAAGGGCCAACCCCCCCAAGACATAACTGGTGTCTAGTGGAAACCCTTTCAGGAAGGCCTCCTTGGAAAGGGGAGACTCTCTCCTTTTAAACGAGGCCTCCCTGAAAACTGGGGAGGCCGTTTTTGGCCTGTTTTCCCCACCGGAGTCGAGCGCAGCCTTACCTGCTCCGGTGGGGAAAACTGTGATGTCAGTGCTCTTCGCGGTGAGTTGGGCGGCGTATCCGATGTGTATGTTTGTGTAATGTAGCTTGCTGGTGATTAGGGCTGCTTGGGTGGTAGTTCGGGGAGTGTTAAGAGGAAGCCATCTGCATATCTTCCTGAGGATCTTGACAATGCAGGAGCAGGCGATAGAGTTGACGTAGCTGGACATCGATATTTGGTTGTCCACCACAGTCCCCTGGTTTCTGACTTAGCGGGATAGGGGTGTTGTTGGTCCCAGTTCCGATGGCCACCAGACCAAGGACTAGAGTGTGGTCCCCCTTCAGAAGTGTACTACCTCTGTCTTTTCAATGTTGAGCTTTAGTTGGATTTCATCCAGAGAGCGACTTTTTATATACCATTGATAAACTTCACTTGAGTATTGATGGTGTCCATCAAGACAGATAATTTATTTATTTGATTTGTAAAGCGCCAGAATCACCCCAACCGGGGAATCTCCGCGCTGTGACTGCCAGTACCAACCAAGGGGAAGATGAATCAGAACAGCGTTGTTTTCAGCATCTTTCTGAAGACCAGGAAGTTTGTGCATTGACGCAAGTGGATAGGAAGTTGGTTCCAATAAAGTGGGGCCAGGTGGGAGAAGCTTTACCACCCATGCGAGCTAGCTTGAAGCGCGGGATAAGAAGGAGAGCTTTGGAACCGGATCGAAGGGGCCTAGATGGTATATATCTGACCAACTTATCTGCCAGATAGCTGGGGCCCATGTTGTTCAGGGATTTGTAAACCATACAACAGATCTTGAATTTAATTCTCTTTCGCACCGGAAGCCAGTGTAGTTTTTGGAGTAAAGGGAGGGAGGCAGTCCTGGGAGGGGCATTGGTCACCAAGCGGGCCGCCGTGTTCTGGACTACTTGCAATTTGTTTAGGGAGATTTCCTTGGCTGAAATCAGCAAAGCATTGCAGTAGTCCAGGCGGCTAAGGATCAAGGTCTGGATCAAGGTTTTCCGTGTAGAGAGTGGTAGGAGGGGAAAGACCCTTCGAAGGAGTCCGAGTGTGTGATAGCAGGCCCCGGCAGTAGTAGTAGCATGCTCCTCCAGAGTTAGTTTATGGTCTATCCGCACTCCTAGGTTCTTCACCACCAGTTTAGGGGATGGGGCAGATCCTAGTTCCTCTGGCCACCAACTAGGGGACCATCTCACTGCAGCTTCTCCAAACAGCATTATTTCAGATTTTTCTGCGTTAAGCTGCAGGAAGTTTTCTCTCATCCAGAGCGCGATGACTTTCATACCCTCCCAGAAGGTGGTCTGAATATCGGGGTTGGATTTATCAAAGGAGAGAAGAAGTTGGGTGTCATCGGCGTAGGAGATCGGAATAAAACCTAATTTCCTCAGTAGCCCAGCCAAGGGGGTAACATAGATGTTGAATAACGTAGGGCTCAAACAGGAGCCCTGAGGTACCCCCTTGGTAACTTTTGTGGTCTGTGAGCGAAAAGGGCCCAGATTGATGGTCTGGGTTCTATCGGTTAGGAAATTGGCCATCCATTTTAAGGCATTCCCTTGGATGCATAGGTCCCTAAGTCTCCTGAGTAGGATCTGGTGGGAGATGGTATCGAATGCTGCAGACAGGTCAAGCAGCACCAAGAGTACTGCCTGACCATTGTCCGCTAGCATTCGGATGTTATCAGTAACTGCCACCAACGCTGACTCAGTACTATGTCTGGGTCGAAATCCCGATTGTGAGCGATCCAGACAATTCGAGGATTCGACAAACTCAGACAAGTTCTTGTTGATGCGCTTCTCCAGAAGTTTGCTATGTAGGGGGAGCGAGGAGATAGGGCGGTAGTTAGAAACATCTTCCGGGGGGCTTTAGGGTTTTTCCTGATAGGGATGATCTGTGCAGCCTTCCACTCAAGAGGGAGACTGCCTTCCTTCATGGAACTATTAAGAATGGAGCAGATGGGAGCAGCGAGTGTCTTAGATAGCAGAGTGGTGGTTTTAGCAGGGAAAAGGTCAAGTGGGGACCCAGATTTAACTACTTTTAGTAGAGATTCTACCTCCTTCGGTATGAGAGCCGGGAAGTTCTCCAGTGTTAAGGCATCAGGAGTAATCGGGGGAGGGTCTATTTTGGTGCCTGTCTGGGAGCTGTTAGCCGCAGTAATCTTATTGTAGATTATTCCTATTTTCTGGGTAAGGTGATTTGCAATGTTGTCGCACAGGATTTGGGAAGGGGCCTCTTCGGTGTTGCACGCCCTAGGGTTGGTGAACGACTTTAAAACCTGATATAATGTTCGTGGGGAGTTGTCCGCTTGTTCGAGTTGCATTGCAATATGCATTTTCCAAGCAGTTTTCAGGTTTTTGTGGTATTGTGCCAATGCATACTTGAATCTTTCTTTATCATGCAAGTCATGGGAACGGCGCCAGTGTCGTTCAAGTTTTTTGCAGTGACTTTTTTTGGTCCGGAGATTGGGAGAATACCATGGTATCTGAGAGCGTTTAGTGGATGTAGGATGCTGTTTCGGCGGAGCTAGGCGGTCAATAGTGGATTTTATGCTGGCCGTGAAGGAGGTTAAACGCTCCTCCGTACTGTCAGAGTTGGAGTTCTGAGGTGGTATGAAGGTGTCTTGAAACTTGGTGGGTGTGAGTTTGTGCCACTGTCTGTACCTCCTGGTAGGGGATATTTTGGGGACTGTATTTTCTTTAGGGTCGGTAATTTGAAATTCGATCAGAGAATGATTTGACCATGTCAGAGGACTGGTTGCTCCACAGATAATATTGGGGGAGTTGGTCAAAATTAGATCCAACGTGTGCCCTGCTAGGTGAGTGGGTTCATTGTTTATCTTAGTTCGAGTGTGGATAGGTCTGTCAATAGTGAAGAAGCTTCTGTATTAGCAAGATTTTCACTGTGCACGTTGAAATCTTCAAGAAGTAGGAACTTTCTAGTCGAAATAACATGAGGAGAGATGAGCTCCATGAGTTGGGGGGTAAAATTGGTGAGTGGTCCTGGAGGTTGGTATACGAGGGCACCTTTCCAGCTAAGTTGTGGATGTAAGTCCGCTCTGAAGACTAAAATCTCCAGTGTGTCGTTGCATAGTTGGTCCAAGATGGAAATTTTGATAGGGTCTTTATAGATGATAGCTACTCCCCCTCCCGTCCTATGGGGTCTATCTAGTTTTTGAATGTGATAGCCCTCTGGGAGCGCAACGGCAATGTCGGAGTTGGAGCAAGACTTAGTCCAGGTTTCAGTCAGAAACCCAATATGAGGGAAAGTCGAGGAGAGCAGGTCCCAAATATTAACTGCATGTTTGGGCAATGATCTGACATTGGCCAGGAAACAATTCCAACCTCCGTTGTGGAGGAGGGTGTGCGGGGGACCTTCCTGTTCGCAAGTGCCATGTGGTAGATTGTTTTTCAGGTCAGATGTAGTTTTATTCGTTTGGGACAGTGTTATCATCATGCTCTGAAATCTACAAGTCCTGCATGAGAAAGGTCCTTCTACGACTGCTGGTGAAGTGCAAGCTGTATTTACTGGGAGTCTAGAATGAGTTGTGTTTTTGTGTGTGAGATGATGTTGAGACCATGGGTTCGAATGATGTTGGTGAGCGGGCCATGAAGACATTGGGGGCCAAGGGCTAATCCCTGGGAGATGCTACAGGTCATATTGAAGGATTAGGAGGTATAGAGGGCTAGGCTGACCTTCTGTGTGCAGCCTGTAAAGAAGGAGCTGTTCCATTTAAGAGATGTTTTGTGAATCCCTGTCTCATTGAGCCATTGAATGAGATTCAGGTGGGAGACGGTGTGGAAAGCCATGGAGCGGTCTATGAGGGTGAGGGCTACGGTGTTGCCTTGGTCTATCATGAACCACATGTCTTCAGTGGCTGCAGTGAGGGCAGTCTCAATGCTGCGGTTAGGTCTGAATTTTTATTGTGATGGGCCCTAGAGGTGGTTATCGTTGAGAGGTTTTGCTACAACCTTGTTGATGAGTTTCTCCAAGACTTTCTCAGGTAGGATAGCATTGAGATGGGTCTGTAGTTTGTTGGTGAAGTCGAATTTGCTGTGCTTTTTTTTTTTTTGCAGAAGGATAGTGACATGTTTTCGGGTGTCTAGTGAGGGAGTCATTAAGGATGGGGGTGAGGACAGTGCAGTTGGACATGAGACCTGTGGATAAGGCGAAGGGCGGGTAATGGTCTGGGGGAGCTCCTGAGTGGATGGAGCACATGGTGGCGGCAGTTTCTGTGGGGGTGATGATGGGCAGTTTCTTGCGAGTTGTCATTGTTGTGATGAGAGTTGCCAGAGTGGAGGGCTCCAGTTGGGGTGCGAAGTTGTTGTAGATTATGCTTATCTTGTTGCAGAAGTAAAAAGTGATATGGGAGCAGAGCCTTGAGAGAGGGTGACATTACTTAAGCTGGCGGCGGGGGAGGTAATTCCACCACTATGGAAAACATTTCCTTTGAGTTTTTGGTGCTCTAGGTGATCTGCGTTGTCAGAAATGAATGCTTGGTGGCTTGAAGTTGCTGGTGTCCGAGGGCTTAACTTTAGGGCTGTTTGTTGTTGTGATCATGGGAGAGTCTCCACCAGCGCTCCAGCTTTTGGCAGTGGTGTTTGGTGAGCCTTCATAGGCCGTGGAGAGGTACCTTCTCGAACTGTGCTGGGAGTGTAGAGAACCAGGGGTGCTGGGCACAGGCCCGGCATGGACCGGCACAGATGGGTTTGTCTTTTACACACCTGTGGCATTCGCACTGCGCATGTTTGCTGCGTGCCCACGTTCCATTCGCCAGTAAGAAGTTCTGGGGGTGGGTAGATCCTGAGGGTGGTGGGCGGAGCATGACCAGAGTGTGTGATGGCGATGGGCAAGAGCAAGTAAGAGCACAGCGCAGCAGGCATCAAGGCGAGAAAGAGCAAGAGAGAAAAAGCAAAAACAGAGGCCGAAGGTGAGAAAAGAGGCAAAAGTGGCAAAAAGAAAAGCAAATGTGAGACTGAGAGCACAAGTGAAGAGTGCAGAGAGTGAGAAATAGAGAGACAAAAAGCAGAAAAGCAGCAAAAATGGCAACGAATATCGAGGCTAATCTAAGAGTGGAGATCAAGTGAGAAAAAATGCAAAGAGGCCAGCACAAAGGAGCAGAAAAAGCAGCAAAATGTGGCAACAAAAAAGAGCTAAGGTGAGAGTGAATGATCAAGTAAAGAGCAGAGAGAGTGAGAAGAAGCACAAAGAGGCAAGCTCTGAGAGGCAAAAAGTGGAGCGATGCAAAGAGGCAGAGGAGAAAAGGAGACTGCAAAAGAAGCAGATGGGCGGCTGGGGGATTTTTGGCCGAAGCAGCAGAGTGATCTGGTTCCAAAATGGGCTGGGCCTGGCTGGAGGGCCAAGGTAGTCAGGCAGGACCAGTCAACACCTTCACAGTACTGTTACACGCGTGTGCGAATCCAGTTTGGTGTTGATGCGGACAATGGGTAGAGATTTATCTGTGAGATGGTAAACATCTCTATATTGGTATTTTCGACTTGGTGGGAAGCCTGTGAGTAGACACTACTTCTCTGACAGTCATCTCAAGGAAGGGTTTTTTGGGTAAATGTTTTAAACAGTCTGAGTTCTATGGAAACCTCTTTCATGGATGTCTGTACCATATGGTGCAAAGCTATTTGTAAACATGGTATCTTAGAGGAATTATTTTTTTTGTATGAGCAAGCAAGAATGCGTTTTGTGGGTTACAAGATGTGCTAACGGAACTAGTCACTAACTGGAAAAGTCCAAGAGGATGGAGTAGGACGTGTGGTAGGTGCCATGATGCCGCTGGGTTTTGTAGGAAATCAGATTGTTAAGCTCTGAAGTGGTCTTTTCACTGTGTGAATGTTAACTAAAAAACAGAAATAAAATACATATTAAGAAATTTGTGCAGAATGCTAAGAGGTATATTTTCTAAATTAGACATCACATGCATTTGTACAGTAGATAAAAGGAAATAAATGCACCTTAGAAATGACTCAAAGACCTTTTTTTCCGAGTTTTGGTATTCCATATGGAGCCTTATCTCTTGGTGGGACCGGTTTCACTGGGTGCAGCTTCTCATGCAGAATGAAACTGCTGTAAGGGCAAGTGCAGCGGGAAGGAACACAGCCAACTCCTGCCCAATCCTTGCAGCTCTATAGGGGTGAGGGAGAGTAGAGCTGCCCTGGTCAGAAACGCCCTCCTGTCCTATACTTCGACTCCTGATCCTCACCATTTCTCCCTCTGATATTTTCCACCATCCCTGAGCCGTTGGAAAATGTCAGAGGAATAAAAAAAAACTCAGAATCGGTGTTGTTAGTCCCCATTCAGGAAAAAAACTCTTAATTGCCAGATTTTGGTTTGGGGGTACCAGCCAGAATCATAGATTCTGGCCGCTTGTATCCCAGCACAAAATTCCAGAAAAAGCTTAATGATGGCAATTTTTTATTTGAGTTGAAAAGAAACAATACTCTTACACCTGCCTGTAATCTGAAGGCCAGCATGGAAAACAAGAAAATATAATGGAAGAAAAGAAAATGTAACACATCATTCCGCCCATCCACTCTCTTCCATCAGATATGACTTAATTCATGAATATCAGTCTCTAGGAGATATGTAGTCATGGGTTTTTCAGATCTGTCAGCCAGTTGAGCCTTCAGCTCCCATTCACAACCACTGAGTTCATGTTTGTGACCCTGCCGTTTTGGGGGCAGTAAACGACAACACCCTCAATTTTAAAACAGAAGTAATAGGCACCTTACTGGTATATTTAAGGTGTGTCAACTACCCCTGTCCCGCTCCCAATCAGATAAAACATTGAACAAGACTTCCGCAGATCCCATTTCCGGTAAACTAGATGGGTATTGGCTGCAGTGGAGAAGCTAAGCACCACAATGGAGCTAACACGGACCTCACTCGAAAACAAAATTGACAAGGTGGCCCTTGACCTGAATCTCCTGCATGCAGACCATCCTAAACTTGCGGACAGAACACACTCGTTGGAAGTAGCTGTGGCGGAACTTTCCCCTAAGGCGCAAGACACTGAAAAATGCCTCAACGACCTTACGACCCAAGTGAAACTTCTTGAACACCAAGCAGAAGACTCCGAAGATCGCTCTAGACGAAACAATGTGCGCGTCTTAGGCCTTCCAGAAGGCGAAGAAGGGAAAGATGCCACAGCCTACGCAGAAGGATGGATCCGGGATTTGTTACCAGAAGGGTCACTATCGCAGCACTTTGCTATAGAGCGAGCCCACAGAGTACCAACCCGACCCCCTTCTCCGGGTGCTGGTCCCAGACCATTTTTGATTTGTGTACTGAATTACAAAGATAGAGATGCGATATTGCAGGAGACCAGAAAGCTACAGAACAGTACTGTAATGTTCTTTCCAGACTACAAAGCATTAGTCCAAAAACAAAGACACTCTTTTCTGGAGCTGAAGCCGAGGATTCATAATTTTGACCTCAAATATTCTCTGCTATTCCCTGCCAGACTACGAGTAGTCGCAAAAGGTAAGACTCATTTCTTTGATACCCCCATCGCTGCCTGAGAGTGGCTAGACTCCATACATTCTGAAGATGCCGCCCAATCCAATGGAAAATCTATGAGATCGCAATTGAGCGTGGAGTTGAGAAAACCCAGGGGGGAAAAGAGACGTAAGAAACAAATCCTGTTGCAAAGACTTGGCCCCAACCTGGAGCAAATGAGGATGGAGGAGCGCAACGTGCTGCAAGCAGCAGTTGATATCAGAAGCCACCAGAGCGACACACTATCGGAGGAAAGCCTGCATGAAGGAACAAGTGATGCAGAATGTATCGACGGAACCTCGGACTCGCAGGACTCAGGAACTTTGACGGAGATCACGCCTCAAACCGCAGATGACATAATATAATAAACTGTTGGCTGTCCGATCAACTCCGGCCACGATGCTGCAGCGACGATCACGCAAGTACTAAGGGACTCGCATAGTACTGTAATCTTTACTCCTTTTCTAACTGTGGCAGCCATAATGCCCTGCTCAAGTCACAAATAATGTATGTGTAATCATGGCAGCTAAGATCTGGCAACTCTCGCTCATACGAATGCCTTCTGTACTGACACTTTAACATATGTAATTTATAGAGTGGCCCCGGTGATTGCTTACTCTTCATCAAAGGGGGGATCACAAACTCTTTTCTACAGACACACGTCGCCTGGTTAGCTCTACCCACTAGCCAGCTTTGGCATGTCTGTCTGTATTATGGTTTGGACGATTGCATGTTGCATTTTCGCCGTACTGGTATTACATGTTTTGATTTTCGTTAGCTTAGGCACCCAACACACACCAACCCAATTCAATATTCAAGACAACATGGATAGGATGTGCCGGGTGGCGCAACCCTTCTGCACCCTCGCAGACACCATGGACGCCCCAGGGCCGCTCACTAGTCTTTGGTTCATATGCCTACCTGTAACATGACACATATCAAAATATGCACATGGAATGTTAGGGGGATAGATACTCCTTCCCGGAGGTATCTGATCTACTCCTACCTAAAGCGACATCATGTCCAAATAGCTCTCCTCCAAGAGACACACCTCACAAAGCCGGAGACGCTGAATTTGCAAAGGAGATGGAGAAGTCAGTTACACGCCACTTGGTACTCTGCCTTTTCCATAGGCGCGCTAATTTGGGTCCGGCCAGGCACCCCATTTCGAGCAGGGGAATCGCTCATAGACACAGACGGTCGATATGTCTTGGTAAAGGGTAGACTGGATGGTAGACCCGTAGTATTGGCCTCTATATATGCACCTAATACTGAGCAAGCTTTGTTTCTTGACTCCCTATCGAGCAAACTGTCGACTTGGCACGGAATCCCATTGCTCCTTGGAGGAGACTTTAACTGCATACTTGACACATCCCTGGACCGCTCCTTTACCTGGGACACCCACTGTGGCGGCCATGAAGGCATTAAACACTTGGATCACACAATGGCACCTGGTAGACGCTTAGCGGCATAGAAACCCCAAGGACCAAATCTACTCATTTTACTCAGGGTCACATGGTTTACACGTCCGACTCAACAGAATACTAGTATAACCGAGCCCCAATATTTTGGGAGAACTCATTCCGATCAAAACCCACCCACAGTACAAATAACATGGGACAATAACACATCTCGAATCCCCAGATGGCACATGCAACCTGAAACATTAGAAGACAAACCATTCCGAGAATCCTTAGGCACTTCTGTAATGAACGACTTCGACAAAAATGTAGACACTGCATCATCAGCCCTCATTGAATGGGACGCCTTTAAGACTGTAGTGCGAGGACATTGTCTAGGCACACAAGGTGGCATGCGTAGAACACTTGAGGCAGATCTTACCAAGCTAGAAAACGGTTAAGCCCACCCTGAAAAACACGCATCAGCTGACCCTTTAACTAGCATAAGATTGTGAGAGAGCAGGGCAGCACACACCCGCCTTTTGGAAAGAGTCCGCTGTCTCAATTACTCCAAACAACCATGCCAATACTGATAATTCAAAAATTATTTTCTAGAAAGCTCATAGACTTCAATCTATGACAATCAAACATCTTCGTTTTTAATCCTTCAATTTATTTTCAGTCTTTTTTTGTCTTTTTATCACAATAAAGTTTTCAAAAATTCATAAAGTTTTATAAATACACTAAACAAACATGGTCTACAACCATCATCCTCTCACTCTATTTTCTTTTAAACACATACCAAAAGAAATGTTTTCATTCACAACTATTTATAACCCACACCGACATCCATCCAAACGAAAAACACAAACAAACCCTTCCTGGTTCAACAGACTTATTTGGAATTTAACAACCAGAGGGGGCCACCAAACAACGAGCAATTCATAAACGCCACATTTTCAAATGCACTATAATACGAACTTCAAAATAATTTAACAAAAATAGCAAAACGTTTAAAGTGCACCACAGCTCAATAATTATAAAAACGTTTGTCTGGTACAATAACGCAAGGTCGACGCGTTTCGAACCCACTTCTTTTTAGGGGGTTCTCTTCAGGACCACAACAGCTTAATTTTTTGAAAACGTTATTGTGATAAAAAGACAAAAAGAAACTGAAAATAAATTGAAGGATTAAAAACGAAGATGTTTGATTGTCATAGATTGATGTCTATGAGCTTTCTAGAAAATAATTTTTGAATTGTTGATCAGTATTGGCATGGTTGTTTGGTTTTGTTCTACGGGCTCAGCCTTACTGATTCGAGCCAAGACCCATTGTTGTTTTTCTTGTCTCAATTACTCAGCACACCCAGCACGCACCCATAACGCCGCGGATAAAGCGTGGCTCATTAGTCACGATGATGCAAGGCCTCCTGTCACATCCATTCGCTCTCCGCAAGGCACATTACTATATTCACAACAGGAAATACACCAGGAATTCACACGACACTATGCTGCCCTGTATAAGTCCACAGTTATGGTAATGGCAAATGATATTCACCAGTATCTCTCGGAAATCACCCTCCCTAAAATAACTCCAGAACAGAAGTTAGAACTTGACGCCCCACTTAACCAGGAAGAAATCCTGGCAAGCATGCACTCCTTAGCCACGGGGAAAACCCCAGGCCCAGACGGTGTGCCACCTGAATTTTATAAAGCCTATGCCGCATTATTAGCACCTCAGCTAAAAAGAGTGCATCACGCCTCGCTAACTACTTACACACTCACGGACACGCAACGAGAGGCACAGTTGGTCTCTCTCCCCAAACCAGACAATTACCCTTCCCTACTTGGCTCCTATAGAGCGCTAGCACTCCCCAACACGGACTATAAAATCTTAGCCTCTATCATTGCTGCGAGACTTGCACCCTTGGTAAAGAAGTTAGTGCACCCCGATCAAAACTGGTTTGTTCCCACTAGGAACACTTCCCTGAACATATGAAGATTTTTCAGAATGCAAGAATACGCCACGCATGCTTGGCCCAACTCTGGGTGAGTGGTTCTGGATTTGGAGATGGCTTTCGACTTTCTCGAGGTACTGCGCAACTACGGCTTCAGGGACGCTTTTCTCAAGCTGATTAAGCTGCTTTACACACAACTTATTATTAGGATGCGCACAGGCAGTATAACATCGGAGAGTGTATCTATAAACAGAGGCACTAGACAAGGATGTCCCCTGTCCCGTTACTGTTCTCGCAAGCCATGGAACCGCTAGCAACACAATTATGTGGCGGGGCGATGACGGGCATCCAACTGGGGGATGGTATGCATGCGATCTCCCTATATGCGGACGATCTCCTGCTGTATCTAAGGGACTTGCAAAATATCCCAGACACCATAGCAGAAACACTATGGCAATTTGAATTGATGTCTGGTCTGAAAGTGAATTTGACCAAATCGTGTTTGTATCCCTTTGAGGCTGAGACTCAGAATCCAGATCTCCTGATAAATAACTCCTCTCAATTGGCAACCAACCTCCTTCCGATACCTAGGCATTTTCATTTACCACAGCCCCACTGACATCTTAGAAGGTAACCTGACCAGAGCCATTTCCTCCATCAGATCACAAGTAAAGTTCTGGAAAACGCTGCCATTGAATGTGATGGGCAGAATAGCTTTGACTAAAATGGTAATATTGCCCAAGCTGCTGTACTATTTCGCACACCTCCCCGTTTATGTCCCAAGTAAAACATTTGGCGAGTTGGAACAACTGATTCGAGACTTCAAATGGAACAAAAGTCGCCATAGATTGGCACTCTGGAAATTGTATGCGCCTCCAAACAAGGGAGGGCTAGCTGTTCCAAAAATGGAGCGCTATTACCTTGCTGCGCAGCTGCAGTGGGTGGCTAAGTGGTTCGCTGGGCTCAATCTAGCAGATACAGCCACGATACAACCAGCGTGGACGTTGTCCCAAATCTACCACTTGTTCCACCCATCGGCCCGCCACCCCGTCGCTGACTGGCCTGGCCCTAGCTTACCGATGTCATAGACGTAGCCTATACCTCACCAGAAACACAACCCCCTATGCTCCAGCACTGCCCCTCGTTGGTACTCCGAGAAACAAAACAAGCACTTCAAATGGTGCACTTGTTCATTGGCACGATGCTGAGATGCACACCCTTGGTGACTTGTAGGACGACGGCACACTGATACCCTTTGACAGGCTGACTTGTGAGAATGACTTGCCGGCAGGTCAATTCCTCTTACATAACTCGATCATAAGATCGCTAACGGCGGCTTCGGAAGATGTAAACCCTGAACCGCAAATGCATCTGTTGATTCAATACCTATACATAATGGGGAATGGGAGCCACATTATACACTGGCTGACAGAAGCATTACTAACTCACACACTCCAACTTTTGACATCCCTGCGTGCACGGTGGGAGGGAGACTGTGGAAGCCCATGGACGGATAGGGAACGGGACATAATCCTGGCTAGTCCAATGCAGATCCCACGAAACGCCAAATTTCGTGTTATACAGACGTGCATCATACACAGAGCATATCTGTCACCAGATAAATTAAACAAATACTTTCAATTAACCAACTCGGCGTGCCCCCGTTGTAACCAAGTGGGCGCAGATCTCCTCAACATGACATGATCCTGCCCTATGCTGCGTATGTATTGGCAGGAAGAAACAGCGGCACTAGCAGTTTACACTGATCGACCCCAATTACACACATGGGAAGAAAGCATACTGGGAGTATTCCCCAGATCTAAGAAACCTAAAGCTACCACAAGATTCATAGATTTAGGGCTCATAGTTGCTAAAAGATTAATCACCAAATGATGAAAAAATAGGCAACCCCCCATCCTTAACAACTGGAAGTGTTCGCTTCTGGTATGGGCTCAGGCAGAACGCACTGCACTGCATAGGGAGGAGATAGCTGGCTTACGTAAATACCCCATCGCACAATGTTGGTGCACAATATTGTCAGAAATCCATAATGCGGACCAAGAAACAGAGGGAAATAACTCACAAAATGGCGATGAGGTCATAGGGGATACAGACACTTAAATGGTATACACTCCAGGCTCCATACGCACTATTGAGAAGGGGCATCCTACAGGAGATGTGCACAAGGGTAACCCAGGGGCGCGGATGAATACAAACTTCAATATAGGCTGTCCTGCGGAGGTGGGACATGGGATCAAGCATCCTCCCAATATAACTGTTACAATGGACTGGTGTGATTTATGGGTGTTGGTTTGTTGCAATAAGTTCACTTTTACGTTAACAACGCATTGTTCCAATCCAGAAAATATTGGCCACACAGACCCAGAGTAAACTGCAAATGACCGGTTGCCATATAAGTTTTTCAAGATATAATATGCTTAAGAAAGTGTGAAACGTTTTTGCGATATGCGTTAAACACAAATGTATATTGCAATTGTAGACTCAACAGGAACTGCGAAACTCACCTAGTATAATTGATGTACCCAAACTGTCATGCCTTCTTTTATGCAAAGTGATGACCGCCGCTTGAAATTTACCATATATCCTGTAATGTATAATTGTGGACATTGTATCTATAATACTAAAAATGCAAATAAAGAAATTTAAACAAAAAATGAACTGCTCATTGCAAAATAGCAAACATAATCTAGTTGGAGTGTCTTAACTGCATTTAAAATCTGGCAAAATCTGTCAAAGGATATAAGACTGATAATCTAATGAGCTAATCTGCTGAAGTTGAACAGTGTTTGCTTTAAAAATGGCAGATGGAAAAGAAAAAGCTCCAGAATAGAACTCCCAGAGAGCCAAAGTGGAACCTCTCCATCTAGAATCACCAGTCAAGGAGAAATGTGAGTAGGCTGTGGAAATGGATCTGTTGATGAAGAAGCACAATGCCATTTATGCCTTAGCTTCGAGTTCAAAACCAATATCAATCTAATCCACGCAAAACTGTCTGCAAAATGCAAATATTTCAAAGCTCTAACCATAGGAGCAACAGAAGCTGAATCAAAGATCAGTTGATTGGAAGACTCAGACCTTAAGCCCAGGAAAATGCAAACTCTGGTCTTCAGCTCAGAAAAATACAGACAGCAACCAGCTCCAAATCTAGTTTCCTGCAATGAGATTTGTGTGATTTGGAAGTTCGTCTCCAAAGTAGTAACCTTCAGATTTTTGGAATTCGGAAGGGCTGGAGAGCAGTACAAATAATTTGTGGAATTCTTGGAATTGTGTATCCCAAGTACACTTGGTATCTCCGTTGAGAAGCCTTTTGAAATTGAAAGGACACTCCCATAATCTGAAACATGCTACATCTCTGAGAGCTCTCATTTTTAGACCTGTATGTTTCCAACATACAGAGAAGGTACTTGTGCATATGCATCAGTCCAGCGTTGTTCAGGAAGATTACAAAAAAGAGATTTACGTCATTAGCATATACTGACCCCAACTGCTGAGGGCTGTAACTTCAGGAAGACACTATGTAAAAATGTAGACCTTTCACACTTTGAGACTAATATCACTGTGGGTGGGGACTTAAGACTTCCTATAAATGAAGATTTGGGTAATCAATTGACCTGTAATTGTGAACCAACCAGGACACATCTTTGTGAATGATATATTCGTTAAGATGCATGGCGCATACACCACCATAATGATGGTGTGTTCACCTTTTCTCACATACACAACACAGTTATTCCAGGGTTTATCCCATTCTTATTGATAAAGCCCCCCTTTCTTTGAAGGATAATACATTTATAGAATCTATAAAACCAAGGACCATGCATGTGTCCTGCAACTGTACACTACTTCAAATTCAGGTAGTGTTACTAGCACCTGGAGAACAAATGAGGATCTACTAAAAGATGAGAATTCACTGGCATTAATCAGGGACTGCTTCTCCTAATTTTTAGGACATGTTGTACCCCACAGATCCTCTTGCCCTCATAAACGCCAAAATTGGAGATACCATGATTGGGATTATGACAAAAAATAAAGTTTATGATACGAAACTGAAAAAAAGATTAACAGAACTGAACAAAGACTCCATAGGAAAGGTAGTGCCAATTAAACTGTATTAAGATACTTTAAATAGGAGTGTTTTCAGAAGGAGGGCGTACTTATGGTTAAAAATACAAGAAATTATGTGCATGTACTAGAGCTGGAATAGACCTAGCAAATTACTTGAAATACAAAATAACTAAATGTGTTGCCAATAAAATATGGAGATGATAAAATAAGCACAAAGACTAATGATATTGCTGAGTTCCTTGGGCATATTTCACCTCATGGAATGCTCCGACTCAAAAAATTGACATTAAGCAATGTTTGACATTTTTAAATACACTGGCTCTTTCAGTAATCTATGAGATCGATAAAACCACACTTGAAAAACCTGTAAATAAAAGGAAATACTTGTGGTTATTAAATCCTTAAAGATGGGTATATCACCAGGACCAGGTGGATTTGGCGTCCTTCTTTACAGTCTTTGCAAGGAAGTGGTTAATTGAAGCCCTTTTTTGCTTATTCGAATTCTATGCTTGTTAAGGGAAATTTCAACAGCAGAAGCTACTGTTGTAATCTGTAAATAAAGAAAAGGTGCAATGTCAAACAAAAAAATAGAGACTTATCGCTCACCAAATCAGATTGTTACATATTCGCAAACATCTTTGCAGATAGATTAGAACCACTCCTCCAGCATCAAATTCACCCAACGTATGAAACGAAGATTTTTGAGTGATGACATCAGACCTTTTTGAAAAAACAAAACTGATGAACTCCACAACAGCAGGGATAGCCTTGACGTTGAAAAGGCATTTGGTATAGTTGCTTGACATTTCTATGTGCATCTCTTGTTCGAATTTATTTTTGCAGAACAGTTTGTCTGCATGACCATGGCCCTTTATGCAACACCATCCATCTGCTAATGTTTAAGTGAATGGTGGACTGTACCAGTGTGAAAGCGAATGGTGTACTGTAGCTCTGTGAGGTTAGGCCAGGGAACATTTTTTTTTCCTTTGGCGTTTGAACCGTTTCTCGAAAGCAGATTAACTATTGTAGATATTGGAAAGGCTGCATATATAGGTGAGACTTACAAGAATGACCTTGTAGTCTTTACTGCTGAAGCTGAAATGGCTATGTCTTCTTACTAAATCTCTTAAATATTCAGGGGTATCAGGATAAACCCTAAAAACAAACTACACCCGTTTGTTACCACGACACCTGAATTATTCTGATGTTCCAATCTTGAACTGCCGATCAGAGTTCCTCAGGTATTTAGGGATATGGTTTAGAAACAAATTAAAGATTCACCCCTCTATAACAAATAATAGTTTTTGAGTTAAGTCACATCAACACAGTTAATCCTTGCTAGTAAGTCAGAAAGACAGGTATGAACTCAAACATGTTGTGTTAGGGTCTCACTCTTAACAGGGTGAAAAGAAATCTCACCAACCTGAAAATTGGCATGCTTCATCATTGAGCTCCCCCTGGCACCGGTTATCCGGTTCCAGGTGCGAGCTACTACTTATATAAAGGAACTTTAATGCTAGAGTTTCCCTTGTATTGGGTGCATAGGAATAAATGAGTGGGGGCCAATTCAGCCCACAAGGAGAGGTCAACATATTTTTGTCCTAAGGTCTCCCTCTAATGAGTTGTAGTGGCACTCATCAGGACCATTGACCCTCTGCTGTGAAATGCAAAAGAGAAAGTGATTTTATAAGCAGTGATTTACAGATCTAAGTGTTTAATCCACCTGGTTAGAGTAAATAATTAATCTATGAAGCAAGAGTATGCAGGTTACAGAAGATTTAAACATTCATGTCAACATAGTGTGAAAACAGTGTACATTCAAGTGGCAAGTAAAAAGTGTCTACGGTGAAGTATGCACTACGAGAAGAGTTTCTGTTCTGGTAAAATTACAAATATCTTACTCTTCAATGGGGTTATGATGTCTCATCTCACAGGAGGAAAGGATAGGAACCAAGCTACTGATTAAAAACATAAAGCCTGTTAATAGATTTACAAGGCTTGTTTGTTTATATGCAGGTTCAAATGCAAGTCGGGGTATAAAAATTGCTAGTATTTAGTTTTGCCCTATGTTGAGGAAGCAGGCAAGAACTCTGCAGCTTTAATTTCACATTTAGGTATAGGTACAAATAAGTGACAGTACCAACATCTCATCTTAAGCCCATCTACAGGGAGCAAGGGAGGCCCTCTAATTAAGAATCGTAAGAGTGAGGTGTAATCAACTGTAAAGCGCTGTGCCAAAGTTTGGCAAAATCTTGAGACTCTCAAACAAATGCAGGTACAATTTATTAAAACTGCCAGGGTCTCAATTTAAGCCCATTTACAAGGAGCACGGGATACTCTTTCATTCAGGTCAAAAAGGGAAATTATGATGACACTTAAAGCTGCGTGCCCAATTAGCCCTAATCCTCCCAGCTTACCTTATGTTTCAGGATCCGAACCAAGCATGCTGTCCTTCGCAGTAAGGGTTCATACCGAGTATTAAGCCAATATGTAAGGACACGAAGCGGCACCTTTTGCATCAGTGACCTCATGCGCACAGAGCTTATGCGGTATCATGGGAAAGTTAGTTAAAATTATTAAAATGTGTTTGTCAAGAAACTCAACATTTCAAGTCTTCTGAAATCTAGTAGCGAGTATTGATGGAAATTTATAAATCCATTTTTTAAGGGAATGGAAACAACTCTAGCATAAAATTTAGATTGTGAAAGTGAAAAGTGGCTATTAGTATGACTGTTGTAGTAAAATGTTGCGAAATGGCCTTAATTGCCACAAAAAGGTAAAGCAACATAGTGTCACATAGATGTTGGTATGACCGTTGTTATTTGATGTGATGGTATGCCATATCAAAATGCCAGTCAGCAGTACCTTCGCCCCAAGTCTGGCCAACCTTTATATACTTGACTATATATGCCCCCATGCAAGATTATATGCATGACTTTGAGGTTAGGTGTATTTATCCGAACACCAATCCCTTTTACCAAAAGGTACTTAATGTGTTCCAGTATTATAGAATTTGGTCAGTGATTAGAAGTATCATGGTAGATTTCCATGGTGAACCCAAGCCTCTTAACCCCCCCATGTTGGACCTGACATCCTTGGCGTGGTTTTCCCCATCTTTTTGCCTTCCATCCTCCTGTTATTGCTGACTTTGTTTTTTCTGGTCTTTGGACTCTGCGCAATTCACCCCTGCTCATCCTTGTTAAAGTGCTTGTTCTCTCTCCTTTAAACATAGTTGAAATGGCTTACATCCAATTGGCATATTTAATTTACTTGCAAGTCCCTAGCAAAGTGGTACATATACCCTGTCATGTGTTCCATTTAGGCCTAGAGGTAAACACTGCCATTTTCCATATACACAGGTGTCTCTTAAAGTTGCCTTCACTTGTGCACGGTGACTTCTGACACATTTGCATCTTTGACAATATGGATTAGTTTCTTGGAAACTATACTTGCTTACAGAATCAACCTCGGAAGAACACTATCATGCTACCTTGACACCATGTACAAGGTTTATATTTACGTTGTGCAAATGTGCTTGTTGTTTTCGTACATATGGCGACATAGCTATCTATTACACACAAACAATGTTAGCGTGATCAAGATCTCGGCCAAAAGCAAGGATGCCTTTTCCTATAAATAAACATCTGTTTCCAGGTGTTGGCAGAGGAGTGCTTTGCTGTCATTGGCGAGGTCTTTACATACTGATACTTCAGCCCATCAGCCTACTGACATCTCTGCGAGGGGTCTCCAGCTCGTGACCACGAATGGTACCTACATTCTTTCCCTTCTGGTAACAGGGGTTGGATCATCCAATACGGATATTCTTGGCAGAACACAGACACATGCCCTAGTCACTTACGTTAGGGGACGCATAGTAGGAGTACGCCAGATTTCTATATTGTTTTATATGCTTGCATATATACATTGTTTTAGCACAATGGTGCAACTGTTTATTCTGTTCACTATCCTAGTACTTCTAAGAACAATAATTTGCTTCTGTCTATTGATCGCTGCAGCACATATATTTTATACAAGAATCATGCTGGTTAAATAAATATTGAAAACTTCTCACTTTTTCTCCGAGAGAAAGATAGCACGAGTGACTGAGAAAAAGGGTTCTAGGTCTGTTACCATGATTCCTGGGCAATCAGGGTTGTCGTGTTAAGTGGTTGACAGAACCATTTGCTATCCGACTAGGTCTGTGGGGGCGTGTAGTGGCATTGTGAGCTAGCTGGCCTGTAGGACGACATATCCTGAGGGAGTGCAGAGAATCAGTCTGGCACCATCACAACAGTTATGCTGTCCACAGACTTGCAGTTCCTACAGTAGGGTGTAAACTACACCTGTAAATTAAATGCTACTAGTGGATCGCCAGCACTTATTGTGCCACCCACTTAAGTAGCCCTTTAAACATGTCTCAGGCCTGCCATTGCAGCATATCTGTGCAGTTCTAAACTGCACATTCGCCCTGGCAAGATAACCCTCTTGCCAGGCCCAAACCTCCCTTTTTGATACATATGTTACCCCTAAAGTAGGCACAACATAGCCCAGAAGGCAGAGCGCAGTGTATTCACAATGTTGGCCATGTACTTTTAAGTGTTACATGTCCTGGTAGTGAAAACTCCTTAATGTGTTTTTTGGTACTGTGAGGGCTACCACTGTCATAGGATAACATTGGGTTTCTTTATTACATGTAATAAGTGGCACCTTTCAGTTCTGAGCAGATTGGATTGTCAAGTTTGGTGTCTAAAGCATTGGAATTTAAAATCCTCTTTAATGGTAAATCTAGATTTTAAGTCACAATTCAGAAAATGCCACTTTTAGAAAGTTGGTGTTTTCTTGTCCCAAACCATTTGGTGCCTACAGTCTGTATCCTGAGTCACATGACCAGGTGTAGCTGGCAGTTGGTCTTTGCGTATTGCTCCCAGAGAGAAAAAGGGGAATAAATGTTAGCATGATGGGCCATTTCTGTATTGAAGAGGGAGAGAGGCTGTCACCTACCACATTTGCACATCGCAAAGGCTCTGGCTGAGCATTCTCACAGATGGTTTGACACTAGTCTTTTGAGATGCCAGACAACCTGGGGTCGGGTGAAGCAGGCGGCAATAACAAGAACTTCTGGGGGTGGAAACCTCCAGAACCTTCTACTTCAAAGTGGGCACCATTTATTAATAATGGACCCTCGGACTGAACTCTTCAATATACCTCTGGACCTGTGGAAGACTCAGAAGGACTGCTGTGCTTCTCCCCAATAGGAACTGCTATTCTGCTGCCCGAGTGAAGAGGTCTGTACCTGCATTTTGAACCCAGGACCATCAGAGTGACTCCAAGGGCTAGCTGGCTGGCTTCCTGTGCAGAGCCTCTGAAACAGAAAAGGCTACAACCACCTAGAACCCAGCACCTGGACTCTGTCTGATGTGAGTCCTACACCCCCAAGTGGTGCCACCCTAGTCCTGGGCCCTTGCAGGTGGGTCTGAAAGTGCTCTGCCAGCCCAGCTGTGGTCCTTCGGGCAGAACTGCCACAGTGCGAGCATCTCCAATGCCAAACCTCGCATCAATCCCGCAGTCTTCTCTGAACTGTCGCTGTGTGGCGCATCCTCCGGCTAGGCCTTTGCATCGCCAGCTCCTCATCTATGTCATTCTTGATGACAGCGCAGGGCTTCGCATCGCTGTGCCGCAGCTTCTTTGGAGCCACCACTGTGCGACGGATCCTCGACGCAGGACTTCATATCGTAAGCCCTCATTGATGGCATCCTCGACGACAACACAGGACTCCTCATTGCCCCGTAGCTTCCTCTGCTCTGCGTGATGCACCTTTGATGCGAGATCTCACAACTCTCTGCACACCAGGATTTAAGGTAGATTGTTCAGAGTGCCTAACTTGGTCACTGTAGCCAGCCAGTGCTCCATTGCACTCAGCCTAAACTTGTGACTTTGTCCTGGTCCGGCACGACCAGATAACCGCAGTTGGCGCTTTGTGCTTCTATGCACTCTTTTCACTTAAAATGTTCTCTGATTCTATTGATAGGATTTTTGTCGTTTTTGATCTTAAATAACTTATAACATTTTACTCTATTTTTCTAAATTGGTGTGGGATTTTTCTCGTGTTGTGTTTTCACTTTATTACTGTTTGATGTGCTTCATACATACTTTACACATTGCCTCTAAGTTAAGCCTGACTGCTTTGTGCCAAGCTACCATAGGGCTAAGCACAGGTTAATTTGGGGGTTGCTTATGTTTTACCCTAGCAAGAATTGTGGTTGCTGCTTGAGTTGGGTTTCACACCCCTCAAACCAGTAGCCCAATTTCCTACAACCGGTACTTGAATCAAGCACAAGATCTGTAGCTTATCTGTTAGACCTGACATCCTAAGCGTGGTAGTCCCCCAAAACTGTTTGCATTCAGCCCGTCTGTTTTGCTGCATTCGTTTTTGTTTGCTTTAGGAATCTGTGCACCTTACCACTGCTAACCAGTTGTAAAGTACTTGTACTCTCTCCTTCAAGCATGGTAATATTAGCCTATCCCTAATTGACACATATAATCTACTTCTAAGTCCCTAGTAAATGGTACTACATGTACCTAGGGCCTGTACATTAAATGCTGCTAGTGGGCCTACATCACTCATTGTGCCACCCACTACAGTACCACTGTAAAACATGCCTCAGGCCTGCCACTGCAGCCTGTTGTGCAGGTTCAATCCATCAGGGGGTTTTGAAGCGCTCTACTCACCCGAGGGTCTCAAGGCGCGGGGGGGGAGCAGCTGCAGTCAGTCGAAGAGCCGGGTCTTACTGAAGATGTGCAGAGTGGGGGCGCGTCTGATGTTGACTGGGAGATCGTTCCAGGTCTTAGCCGTGATGTGGGAAAAGGGTGAGTATCTTGAAAGTTACTCTCTTCTCGACGGGGAGCCAGTGGAGGTTTCGCAGGTGTTGGGTGATGTGTTCGTGTCGAGGGATGCCGAGGATGAGTCTGGCTGCGGTGTTCTGTATGGTCTGGAGTTTGCGTAGCAGAGATTTGTTGATCCCGGCATAGAGGGCGTTTTCGTAGTCCAGTCTGCTGGTTATGAGTGCGTGGGTGACGCACTTTCTTGATTCGGTAGGGATCCATTTGAAGGTCTTCCGAAGGATACGGAGGGTGTTGAAACAGGTGGAGGTGATGGCGTTGATCTGTCGGGTCATTGAGAGGGAGGAGTTGAGTACGATGCTGAGGTTCCGGGCGTGGTCCGTGGGGGTGGGGGGCTGCCGAGGGCGGTGGGCCATCAGGTGTTGTCCCATGCAGAGGGGGAGGGTCTGAGGATGGGGACCTCTGTCTTCTCCGAGTTCAGCTCAGGCAGCTGCTGCTTATCCAGGATGCAACGTCCTTCATCCCTTCCTGCAAGCTGAGTCTGGTGGTGATGGGGTCCTTGGTGAGGGAGAGGATGAGCTGGGTATCGTCGGTGTAGGATACTATGCTGAGTCCGTGCTGTCTGGCGATGGCGGCGAGGAGGGCCATGTAGATGTTGAAGAGCGTAGGGCTGAGCGACGATCCTTGGGATACTCCGCAGTTGATCTCTGTGGGTTCGGAGGGGAAGGGTGGAAGTCTGATTCTTTGGGTTCTGCCGGTGAGGAAGGAGCGGAGCTAGTCTAGGGCGGCTCCCTGTATGCCAGCGTCGTGGAGTCTGACAGTGAGTGTGCGGTGGGAGACGGTGTCGAAGGCTGCAGAGAGGTCGAGTAGGATCAGGGCCGCGGTGTGTCCTTGGTCAAGGAGGGTGCGGTTGTCGTCCGTAGCGGCAAGTAGAGCAGTCTCAGTGCTGTGGTTGCTGCGGAATCCAGATTGGGAGGGGTCGAGGATGGAGTTCTTTTTGATGAATTTCATTAGTTGAACGTTGACGGTCTTCTCGGTGACTTTGGCCGCGAAGGGTCAGTAGTTCATGAGGTCTGTAGGATCTGCTGAGGGCTTCTTGAGTAGGGGCTTGACTTCTGCTCGTTGCCAGTCGTCAGGGAATGTTCTGGTTTTGAAGGTGGCGTTGATGGTGCATTGTAGTTCCGGTGCAATGGCGGCTCTGTGGAAGATGTGCGGAGGGCAGGGGTCCATGGGGGCTCCTGAGTGAATGCCTTTCATGGTTGATGCGGTATCTTCGGTGGTCACTGGGGTCCAGGAGGAGATGGTGGGCTGGCTGGCTTTGCTAGAGGAGGGAGTGGTTTCGGAGTCAGGTGTCTGTTCGTTGAAGTTGTCGTAGAGGGACTTGATTTTCAGATGGAAGTAGGAGCCGAGCTTGTTGCAGAGGTCCTGGGAGGGGGTGATGTCCGTAGTTTCGCTGGGGGGTTTGGTGAATTCCTGGATGATGCTGAAGAGTTCCTTTGAGTTGCTGGAGTTGGCGAGGATCTTGCTCTGGATGAAGGACCTTTTGGTGGATCTGGTGAGTTGGTGGTATTCTGTCATGGCGTTCTTGTAGGTGGTGCGGTCTTCCGGGGATTTGCTTTTTCTCCAGTAATTCTTGAGATGTCTGCAGGTGCGTCTGGATTCTTAGAGGTCGGCAGTGAACGAGGTGGCCTTTCTGGGGCGCTGTCTGTCGGGGGTTACGTAGGGGTGCAAGCTCGTCTGCGCAGTTGGTGACCCATCTGTGAAGTTCTTTAGCTGCGAGGTTGGCGTCGGTCGAGGTGGAGGGGCTCGTCGCGGTTGAGGGTGGAGTTGAGCTGTTCCTCGGTGACCTTGCTCCAGTTCCTTCGCGGAGGGCGGGGTGCAGGTTTGGGGGCGGTGGGTTTGTCGACGTGGAAGTGTACACAGTGGTGGTCCGTCCAGGGGGTTGTGTGGTGTGGCTGAAGTGGATGTTGTTACCTCCTGCGAAGATGGGGTCGAGGGTGTGTCCTGCCTTGTGGGTGGAGGTTGCGGCTAATTGTTTGAGTCCGAGGTTGGTGAGGTTGTCCAGGAGGGTGGCGGAGTTGGGGTTGCTGAGGTTGTCGAGGTGGAAGTTGGGGTCTCCAAGCAGTATGTAGTCCATGGAGGCGATGGCATGGTGTGCGATGAGGTCAGCGATGGTAGTGGTGAACGCGGTTCGAGGTCCGGGAGGTATGTAGGCGAGGGTACCTCGCAGGGTCGTTCTGGGGCTGGTCTGGATCTGGAAGTGGAGGTGTTCGGTGGTGGGCGGGCTGTTGCTCGTGCTGGAGGTGGTGAGTCGGAGGGAGCTCTTGTGTGCGATGGCTAGTCCTCCTCCCGGATGGTTGGGGCAGTCCTTCCTCTGGATCTTGTATCCGTCGGGGATGGCGGTGGCAATGTCGGGGGCAAGGTGGAATTGGTTGAGGTTTCTGTGAAGAAAGTGACATCTGGCGAGAGGGTGTCGAGGAGGTCCCAGATCTCTACAGCGTGTCTGTGCAGGGAGCGCATGTTGAGGAGGCTGCACTTTAAAACTGTCATTTCGACCTGGCAAACATAACCTTTTGAAAGGCCCAAACCTTCCTTTTTAAAACTTGTAAGTCACCACTAAGGTAGGCCCTAACCACCTAGA
The DNA here is from genome assembly GCA_963921515.1 of Calotriton arnoldi. Taxonomy (NCBI): domain Eukaryota; kingdom Metazoa; phylum Chordata; class Amphibia; order Caudata; family Salamandridae; genus Calotriton; species Calotriton arnoldi. Next base: position 2,660,330 of record CAWUFW010000597.1, on the reverse strand, counting down.
AGAGGACAGGGTGCATAGTATTTAAAAAGTGGAACACGTGGGTTTAATTTCTACATGTTCTGGCAATGAAAAACTCCTAAAGTCGTTTGTCACTGTTGCAAGGCCCATCTCTCCCATTGATAAACACTGTGTTATTGTATTATAATGATAATATACTGATTTATAGAGTGCATGGCTATTCCATTGAAGTGTCTCAGCGCTAGGATTCTGCCCCTAAGGGAAAGACTACTCTGATGTAAGGCTAGCAGTGTAGAGTAGAAAGCCAGGTTTTTAGCTGTTTCCTATAGAATGCTTCAGATGGTGCTTGCCGAACTTTTAAAGGCAGAGTATTCCAAATCTTGGGGACCAAATATATGAAAGGACTGCCTCTTACTGTGGCTTTATGTAATTTTGGACCTGAGCTAACCTAGCATCAGATGATCTTAAGTTTCTCCCAGTGACATATGGTGCGATCAAGGATTGAAGATATCATGAACCGGAGTTTGAGAAAGCCTTGTAACAGTACCAGGGGATTTAAAATGGATCTGTTTCTTGATCAGAAACCAATGCTGGCCCCTATGGAAGCAGGTCTGGGAAGCTTCAACAACAAACGAGCAGCAGAGCTTTGAATTCTCTTTTTGTTGTCTGTTAAGTTTCGTTTGTTAGAGCTCCAGATATAGAATATTGCAGTAGTCTAATCCGGAGATGACCAAGGCCTGGGTGACAGTTTTCTGGGCCAACAGGAGTAGGAATTCCTAGATATTCTTAAGGACTCTTTAACATCCCAAAGCATAAACCGGCTAGAAGATTTACTTATTTGTGAAATGACAGCTTGTACTTTTTTGTTTTGGGGATGGTAGAGGGCCCACACTGGAAGGCTACCTTGCAGGAGACCAGATATTGGGCTGATTTCCCAGAATCAGTACCTTACTCTTATCACCATTAGCTTTAAGCAGTTGTTATCCATCCACATTGCTACTTCCAGGAGACACAGACTCAACTGAGAAGCAGTAGTACTGATACTTTGGGAGAGAGGGATGATCAACTGCTGGTCGTCTACATAAGAGATAATAGTGAAGCCAAAGGCTTCAATTACATCAGGCAAGGGGCGGACATAGACATTAAAGATAGATGAAAGTCCTTTTTGCAATATGAAAACTTTCAAATTAAACGGTTTTAGGGAGACCCGAAATGACCTTTCATGCAAGTAAGAGGCAAACCAAAGCCGAGCCTCATTGCCAATGCCTCTTTCACACAAATACTGTGGGAAACCGTAACAAAGGCAGCGCTGAGATCCAACATAATAACTGCTGCGGAACCACCTGAATCCAGGATGTGACGCCTGACTCGATGGTCCGTAGCAAGGCGGATTCCGTACTGTAAGAGGGGCAAAAGCCTGATTGGGACTAATGAAGAGAAATATTAATTTCTATAAAGTTTGAAAAAGTTGCTTATTAACATGATTCTTGACAATCTTGGAGAAGAGAGGCAACAGGGAAATTGGGCAGTAGTTCTCAGACTTGAGGGTCGAGCTGTGGTTTCCTCAATAGTGGAACTACCATCGCATGTTTCCAGCTCTGGGCTACAAATCCTGTGGCTGGTGAACGATTCAATAAGGCATAAATGACTGTTGATCATTGCCGAACCCTGCTCCAGAATATGCGGGGATGCAGGATCCAGAGGGGAACCAGATTTGACCGAGGAGCAGAGAGAGGCCATATTGACCAATTCGGTAGCATCAAATTTTCAAAAGCCTGGAGGTTTCATCAGATATGGTAAAACAAGAACTCAGATGTGGGAAGTTTCTCACTTTTGCTGTAAATAAGGCATAAATATTGCTTACTTTTTGGGAAAAGAAAAGAGCCAAATTGTTACATCTCTCACCTTTAGGTGAGATGGCAGAAGAGACTGAGGATAATTAAGTTAATGGATTAACTAAAGAGAAAATCTCTCTTGAGGTGTTGGTTGCCTACTGTATTTTCACTGCAAAAGATTTTAAGGCTGCTAAGATAGTTTTGTTTACATGCTGGCTCATAGGATTTTTGTCATAATCATTCAAGACTATTACATTGAACAAGTGCTAACTTTGGATTGGGAGCAAAGATAGTGATATACTATTTACACTCAAATTAATTGTTATTTTAGATCTTCTTTATTGGTAAAGTCAAATTTTAAGTCACAATTCTGAAAATGCTACTTATCGAAAGTTGTCATTTTCTTGTCCCAATCATTTGTGCCTTCTGCTGTTGCAGGGATTCTGTGGAGTCACAGAACTGTCCTTGGGATTATGGAACCTTAGTAGGCAGGGACTGAGTCATCCTACCACCAGAGTACCCATTAGCCTGGGACCGACTAGCTGTAGTGTCTCACTTGCCCTCCTACTCACTCAGAGGAACAAGTGATTAGACAGAACACAACACACCCGACCCTCTCAGGAATCGCGTTTACAGGACACACCCTTTTGCTCTCACACTCGTACTAGTCCACAATAAGGTTTGACAGAGACACAAGGAAAGTTTAAGATGTTTATTTAAACTATTGTGCTCTAGTATGCAGTATACATTCCACAACAAGTAGGAAAATGCCTCACCCAAATACGGTTAGCATAGTAAGTAGTCTGTAAATCATAAATGGAGCTGTCATTATATATGACAGTGTAACGTAACCGCCCTCCCCTTCTACAGAAGCAAAATGATTATATATCAGAAGATCTCTAGGTGTTAGCAGCAGACCCCGTACCTTAGTATACACAGATTAAAGTTCTACATTTCAGGTGCTGTCTCGATATTGTCCCTGGAAAGGTCCCTCTCCAAGTGTGTGTTACCTATCTTTGCATACCTACATGACAAAAGTACGTGTTCCCAAACAACAGCTGCATTTGCCTGTTTTGTCTAGGTGCTAGGGCCTGACCAGAACAGAATAACAAGGGGCATTGTTGTTCGACCTTGGCTACAAATCCCAGGAAGAACAGAACGCAAAAACAACAGCGTGTTCTGCGTGAAAGTACAGTGTGGCACAAAGCAAAATGGTTTAGAGTAATGTGTGCAAAGCGGAGGGCAGTCTGCAACATGCTAACATAGGCAAAACGACAATGGGCCTGCATAGGACATATGACACCCTTCCCATGGTCAGGATAGTAGCACTGAATGGCGACAGAAATCAGATAAGCAGAACCAAAGTGCATAAGATTGTCTGAAAAATAGTATTGCTGAATGAGATGGAATGTTTAGTGCACAAACATATATCCAATTACAGCTTATCGCCGGGGCCCAAGATGTAAAATGCCAAATTGAACGACCTCAATTCCAGTAAGATATCCGAGCCTTCCAAATTGGAAATAGTTGCCATCCAATTGAGTAGGTCAGAGGAACAAACATGCTCCTAGTTTCCAGTTTTAGATAGAACCATCCAAGGAGAAACTGTGTGGACCTCGATGAAACTAAGATCCAGGAGACACTGTGTGTGAGAAGTTGGCCTGGTATATGCTGTCCACTAATTATAGTGGGCACCTTGCACCAGTCCAAACAACCCCTTATTGGAGATAGGTTAAAGACAACCTTTATTGAAAGCTATCCTAGTGGTAGCTATGGAGAGCAGCCTTCAGGCTAAGTCTTGAAGGAATGTAAAGCAGCTTGTTTTACCAGTCTATAATCTCTTGAGTGATCAAATGAAAGAGCACCACACCAGGTATATATTCAAAATATATGTATTTATTGCTAAACACACCCCTCTAGTCTCTTTTTGAGGCTAGAGTTCGAAGTACATAAGTTATTAAATCACAGTAATAGCACAAATACACGTTTGGGCCCTAGGGGCGTACCAAACCATATACCAATAAAGTGGTATGCGAACCACGACTGAACTAGACACTAGGCCTAGAGCCTCTAGAAGTGCTTGGACCACAAGGAACCACCCAAGGTAGTGACACAGGGGACCCACGGGAGACGCGTGCAGTGTAAATACACAACCGCGATACGCCGTTGACTTCTATGGAGAAAGTCGGGATCGGGAAAATAGAGAAAAGGGACACTTAAAAGAGGACTAGGACAAAACCCTTTGAGATCTAGGACTTTGAAGAGTCTCTACCCACGGGAGCACCGGAGTACTCATGTTACCTCACCCAGGGAAGCCGGGTGCATAGGTGCCTTTCGGGGTCGGGTTTCGTCTGCCGATTCGAATGGCGATCTGCTGCAAAGTGCTGCTGGCGTCCAAGAGAAAAGTGTCCGGGTGGATCCAAGAGTGGATCGGAGTTCTGAAGAACCTGAAAGCAGAGGGGACAGAGTCTGGGTCACTAGCCAGTGACCAGGAAGGCGATGGACAGATGCCCACCGATGTCGAGTGCTTCAGGTGCGTTGACGGTCGTCTTGACTCTTCAGCCACGAGGTCCAGGAGGCGTTGTCGGCGACCAGGAGCAGGATTCGGGCTGGTACACGATGTCTGTCGAGTGCTGAGGTGTCGGCGACCGGATTGGACCCAACAAGCCTTGGCAACGGCAAGTCTCGGTGAAGATGTAGATCGTCGATGGTGCAGACCAGCAAGGTCTGTGGAACTCACCCAGCGAGGGTAAGTGAGGGCAGGCCTGGAGCAACCAGGATGCCAAGTAAGAAAAGGATTGGCCTTCGTTGAGGGCTACTAGCCAACGGGCTAGCGACCGCGAAGGAGCCTCGTGACGCCGCACGTGGATCTGGCTTACAGGACACTCGTGGAGTGGGGGCCAGTGATCTTCGGTGCAGGTGGTGCTGGAGGCTAGGGCTACTCGGAGCCCAAAGCACGACTTCTTGGGAGACCCAGAAGATGATGCACTTGCAAATGTGCTCGGTGTCCAGGGGTCACGGTCTCAAGTCACCCACTATAGCCACGGGCCTCAGCTTTTCTGGGGACTCAGGGTAGCCTCGGGGAAGTCTGAGAATCCACCTCTGGTGATGCGATGACTTCGGCGTCCGACGGGAGCTTCAGAAATGCGAACCGGACAGATGCTTCTTTGGTGCCTGCCAAGCAGGGGAGTCACTCCTTGACCCCAAGGGAGATTCTTCAGTCCTCTAATCTTGTCGTAGAGCGTCGAAGGTCCAGGATTCAGTTTCAGAGTTTCGTCCAGGTATAATCTAAAGTCCTAAGGACTGGGTTCCTACCTTTATTCTAAAAATAGGGGTTGGACTACTCTGTGGCCCCACCTATGGGTGGGTCAGGGCAGAGGGGTGGCTACACCCCTTTCCTTTGTCCAGTTCGCGCCAAAGCAGGGGCTGCAAGCCCCTGATCCGGTTTGAACTGGGGTATGCACAGGGACACCAAATGTGCCCCCAGTGCAGGACTTCAAAGCACCCGAAAGTGCTCCCGCCCAGCCCCAATACACATTATCCTGTCTGGGGAGGTGGTCACACCTCCCTGGGACAGGAAACCTATTGTCCAGGCCTCCCCTGCCGGAGTTTCGTCCAGCAGCAGGAGGCCAGACTCGTGTCTGTGGCAGCAGCATCCATTTTGTGATGCCAGGGCTCTGGAAAGAAGTTACCGGACTAGTCAGAGTTAACATGTCTTTCCCTCTAGAAGGGTGGAATGCTACCCCCGCCGCCAGGATTGGCGGGGGGTAGTATTCCAAGATGTTTGACACCAAACACGACATGTTTAGGTGCAGCCATTCCAAAGTTAGCATTTTACCGCGAGGATATAATGCGCTTAAGAGTATATGGTCAGGCTGCACTACAAACAGCATCAGAGATGGTCTCCGAACGCTGCAGAGGGGCCCTGCTCATGCAGGGGCACCCTCTCACATAGGAACCACGCACTCTGCCTTTAGGATTGATAAGGCCTGCCTTAGGAGTGACTTATAGGTTTATATGTGTGTATGTATTTCGTGATATAGGTAACCTATATCACAGTAAGGGGTGCATGCACCACCTTACCCAGGCTGCAGTAGCAGACCTGTGGTGTCAGTTTGGATGGCCTCCCAGGGGTGGCATAATACATGCTGCAGCCCCTGGCAGGCCTCTGAGGTACCTATGCCCTTGGTACATAGTATACCATATACTAGGGACTTATAAGGGCACTCCAGATCCCAATCAGTGATGTGCCTAAGGCACATGGAAACCATTTTAGAGAGGAAGCAGCTAGGCTGGGGTTCTGATTAGCAGGGCCCCAGCCAGACTAATGTCGAAAAACAGTGAAGCATCAGCAAAAAGTGGGGGTACCCATGTGAAGCAGATCCTACTCTCCTACACAACCCCCCCAAACGTAGGGACATTAAACTAACCTTGCCCAGTTAAGTCTTCATGTTCTAAGTGGAAATACCTAGAGAGTCCATCTGCATTCGCATGGTTACTCCCAGGCCTATGTTCCACTGTAAAGTCCATCCCCTGTAGGGAAATGGACCACCTAAGCAGTTTGGGGTTTTCACCCTTCATTTGTTTTAGCCATAAGAGGGGCTTATGGTCTGTCTGAACCAGGAAGTGTGTACCAAACAAGTATGGCCTCAACTTCTTCAGAGCCCAGACCACAGCAAAGGCCTCCTCTCTATGGCTGACCAACGTTTCTCTCTAGGGGTCAGCCTTCTGCTAATAAAAGCTACTGGCTGATCCTGACCTTCTTCATTCAATTGTGACAGTACAGCCCCTACCCCCAATTCAGATGCATCAGTTTGAACAATGAACTTCTTGGAGTAATCAGGACTCTGCAGAATTGGAGCAGTGCACATGGCCTGCTTGAGGTCATCAAATGCCTTTTGACAGCTAACTGTCCACTGAACCTTTTTGGGCATTTTCTTAGAAGTTAAGTCATTCAGGGGTGTCACTATTGATCCATACCCCTTGACAAATCTCCTATAGTACCCAGTCAGGCCTAAGAAGGCTCTCACCTGAGTCTGGGTAGTGGGAGCAGTCCAGTCCATGATGGTCTGGATCTTGCTCTGCAAAGGTTGAACCTGGCCTCCACCCACAAGGTGGCCCAGGTACACAACCTGACTCTGCCCTATCTGGCACTTAGTGGCCTTGATAGTCAGGCCTGCCTTTGCAGGGCCTGTAAAACATTCCTGAGGTGGACCAGGTGATCCTCCCAGGTGGAGCTAAAGACAGCAATATCATCTAGATAAGCTGCACTATAGGCTTCCAGTCCTGTGAGAACTGTATTCACCAACCTCTGGAAAGTGGCAGGTGCATTCTTCAGACCAAAGGGCATTACCACAAATTGATAATGTCCACTAGGGGTCGAGAATGCTGTTTTGGGCTTTGCAGTATCAGCTAGTCTGATCTGCCAGTAGCCAGCTGTTAGGTCAAATGTGCTGAGATATTTGGCAGAGGCCAAAGTGTCTATGAGCTCATCTGCCCTGGGTATTGGATGGGCATCAGTCCTAGTGAGCATTGAGACCCCTGTAGTCCACACAAAACCTCATCTCTCTTTTTCCACCACTGGTGTGAGGTTTCGGTACAAGGACTACTGGACTAGCCCAAGGGCTATCTGAGGGTTCAATAACTCCCAATTCCAACATTTTCTGGACTTCAGTCCTGATACAGTCCCTGACATGGTCAGGTTGCCTATAAATCTTGTTTTTAATAGGCAGACTGTCCCCAGTGTCCACTTCATGAGTGCACCAGGTGGTCTGACTGGGTGTCAGTGAAAACATATGTCTGAACTGATTGAGGACTTGCCTGCAATCAGCTTGTTGCTGGGTAGTGAGGCTGCCTGCCAAGGCTACACCATCAACTGACCCATCGTCAGGGTTCTGTGAGAGCAGGTCAGGGAGTGGGTCACTCTCTTCCTCCTGCCCTTCATCAGTAGCCATGAGCAAGCCCATGTCTGCCCTGTCCACATATGGTTTTAACCTGTTGACATGGAGAACCCTGTGGGGACTCCTGGGTGTTCCTAGGTCCACTAAATAAGTGACCTCACCCTTCTGCTCAACAATAGTGTGGGGTCCACTCCATTTATCTTGGAGAGCTGCTGGGGCCACTGGCTCCAACACCCACACCTTCTGTCCTGGCTGGTAAACAGTCAGAACAGCTCTTTGGTCATGCCAGGCCTTCTGAAGTTCCTGGCTAGCCTCAAGGTTTTTGGTTGCCTTTTTCATGTACTCAGCCATCCTGGAGCGGAGACCAAGTACATAGTCCACTATATCTTGCTTTGGGGGCTTGAGAGGTAACTCCCATCCTTCCTTCACCAAGCACAGTGGACCCCTCACAGGGTGGCCAAACAGAAGTTCAAAAGGGCTGTAACCAACCCCTTCTGAGGCACCTCCCTATATGCGAATAAAAGGCAGGGCAAGAGTATGTCCCATCTACGCCTAAGCTTTTCTGGGAGCCCTTTAATCATGCCCTTCAAGGTTTTGTTGAATCTCTCAACTAAACCATTGCATTGTGGGTGATAGGGTGTGGTGAACTTATAAGTCACTCCACACTCCTTCCACATTGCTTTTAAGTACCCAGACATGAAGTTAGCACCCCTGTCTGATACTACCTCCTTAGGAAAGCCCACTCTTGAGAAGATTCCCAGGAGGGCCCTTGCCACCACAGGTGCTGTAGTGGTCCTGAGGGGAATAGCTTCTGGGTACCTGGTGGCATGATCCACTACCACCAGGATAAACCTGTGCCCAGAGGCTGTTTGGGGATCCATGGGACCAACAATGTCAATCCCTACCCTTTCAAAGGGCACCCCCACCACAGGTAGTGGTATCAGGGGGCCTTTGTAGTGCCACCTGCTTTGCCACTGGCTTGGCAGGTTACACAGGAGCGACAAAACTCCTTACTGTCTTCAGACATGTGGGGCCAGTGAAAGTGAGGGACAATTCTGTCCCAAGTCTTGTTCTGGCCCAGGTGACCTGCTAAGGGAATATCATGGGCTAGGGTCAATAGGAAGCCCCTGAACTTCAAAGGTATTACCAACCTCCTGGTAGCACCAGGCTTGGGGTCTCTACTCTCTGAGTACAGGAGTCCATCATCCCAATACACTGTATGGGGACCACTAGCTTTCCCAGCAGCCTCAGCAGCAGCTTGCTGTCTGAGGGGTTCAAGGGAGGGGCAGCTCTGCTGCTCCTGGCTCAGATCTGCCCTAGAAGGTCCCCCTGTCCCCAAGAACTCAACCTGGTCAGGTTCAAGTTCCTCTGGGACAGTTCCTTCTTCAGGGCTGAGATCATCCCCCTCAAGGGACTGATCTTCCTCCTGAGCCAAGGGGGAAGGCACTGCCTTAACCCTACTACTCCTCCTCTTGGAAGGCACTTGGTCCATTCTTCCAGAATCCAAGGCCTGTTCAGTGCTAGACATTTTGGCTTGTGACCTGGTCACAGCAAACACATCTGCAGGGATCCCCAGCATTTCTGCATGGGTCCTGAGCTCCACTTCTGCCCAAGCAGAAGTCTCTAAGTCATTGCCAAGCAAGCATTCGACTGGTAGGTTTGCACTTACCACAACCTTCTTAAGGCCAGTTACCCCTCCCCAGGAGAAGTTAACAACTGCCAGAGTATGGTCTGTTCTGACATTGCTAGCATTGGTCACTTGGTACATCTCACCAAGCATAACTTGCCCAGGAAGCACAAGGTCTTGTGTCACCATTGTGACACTTGCCCCTGTGTCCCTAAATGCCAAAGCCTCACGTCCATTGATTAAAGGCTGTTGTCTGTACTTGCCCAGATTACTGGGACTCACAGTGGAGGTCACATCCATGCCTCCATCACAGACTAACACAGCCTGAGTCAGTTCCCTGACTAAGTCAGAGCCCAACTCAGTTCCCAGGGTGAACCCTACTAAACCCTTTGCTGGAGCACTTCCACCAACTGTACTAGGGGGAACAGGTGCCTTAGGGGCATTGGTGGGTGCTGGACTGGAGTCTTTGGACTTGGTGCAATCACTGGTCCAGTGGGTCTTTTGCTTACAGACCTTGCACCATGGTTTTCTTTGGCCTTTCCCTTTGGTAGACTGTGAATCCCCACCAGAAGAAGATTTTTGGGGGCCTGATGAAGACTTTTGATCTTTACCCTTCTCCCCACCCTTGTCAGAGTTCTTAGCATCTTGCTTCTGGTTTCCCCACCTTGGTTCTGTACCTTCTGCTTCACCCTGGTTCTGACCCATTTGTCTGCCTTCTTTCCCAATTCTTGGGGAGAGGTCAGATCAGAGTCTACCAGGTATTGATGCAACAGCTGATTTTGACAGTTATTAAGAATCTGCTCCCTCATTATCAGATTGTACAATCCTGAGAAGTCACACACCTTACTGCCCATCAACCAGCCTTCCAGAGCCTTGGCAGAACAATCCACATAGTCTACCCAGTCTTGAGTCTGTGCTTTTGGGTGTCTCTGAACTTCAACCTGTACTGTTCAGTGGTTAGGCCAAACCCATCAATAAGAGCACTCTTCAAGACCTTGTAATTATCAGCATCCTCCTCTCTAACAGTGAGGAGCTTATCTCTACCTTTGTCAGCAAAGGAGAGCCACAAGATTGCTGCCCACTGCTCCTGAGGGACCTTCTGTACTTTACAGGCCCTCTCTAATGCAGTTATCCATTTGTGGATATCATCCCCACTCTGGTAGGGAGGGACAATCTTGCTCAGGTTCCTATGGTCATAGGACCTTTCCCTGTCTCTAGGGACATGGTTGCCACCATGGGACTCTAGTCCCAATTTTCTTCTCTCTCTAAGGAGATCTAGGGATTCCCTATCTAAAGCCAATTGCTTTTTTCTGATTTCCAGCTGAGTTTCCTCATACTGGACCAGTCTGGTTCTCCTCTCATGAGAGGATTCCCTCCTGTGAGAGGAGACAGAGCTCCCTATAGAGGTGCCAGAGTGGTTAGACTCCTGAGAAGGAGATCTAGACTTCCTGGGCACACTCTTAATCCTTCCTGGGGGACAAAGAGGGCATCATCTTGATCATCCTCATCATCATCCACAGGAGGGATTGGGTTTTCCAGGTCAGGGTCATTGTCACCCTCCTGGCCAGTTTCAGAGGGGGCTGGGGGTATTGGTACCCCTGGCCTCGTCCTCTTCTTCTGCCCCACCCTCAGCTCCTACCCCTTCAGTCCCTACAGGCTTACTAAGGTCATAAGCCACCAACAACTCCTTGAGGTGTTGGGTGGTGGGGCTTTGGCCTGTCCTTATTTTTCTCAAGTTACATAAAGCTCTCAATTCCAAGAATGGGAGTGTATCATACTTGGAGGGTGGAAGCTCAATGGCTTCCTGCAAGGATTCTTTGGATCCTGCCCTTAAAGACATTACTAGTGTGGTGTGGTGTATGCACTACCTACTCTAGTGTGGCCTACTAAACTCTCTTGAGTTGTAGAAAGGGTTGTGCTATCCCTTAACACACAACTCTAAGTTCAGTAGAACTTACTGTATTCTAAGCTTAAATTATATGTACCTTAGGTACCTTTAGTGGTTTTCAGTTGATCAATTCAATTGAGATTATCTGGTAAAACAATAGCAAGCTGGAATCCCACACGCTGCACACCAATGTGAGAAGTTGGCCTGGTATATGCTGTCCACTAATTATAGTGGGCACCTTGCACCAGTCCAAACAACCCCTTATTGGAGATAGGTTAAAGACAACCTTATTGAAAGCTATCCTAGTGGTAGCTATGGAGAGCAGCCTTCAGGCTAAGTCTTGAAGGAATGTAAAGCAGCTTGTTTTACCAGTCTATAATCTCTTGAGTGATCAAATGAAAGAGCACCACACCAGGTATATATTCAAAATATATGTATTTATTGCTAAACACACCCCTCTAGTCTCTTTATGAGGCTAGAGTTCAAGTACATAAGTTATAAGTTATTAAATCACAGTAATAGCACAAATACACGTTTGGGCCCTAGGGGCGTACCAAACCATATACCAATAAAGTGGTATGCGAACCACGACTGAACTAGACACTAGGCCTAGAGCCTCTAGAAGTGCTTGGACCACAAGGAACCACCCAAGGTAGTGACACAGGGGACCCACGGGAGACGCGTGCAGTGTAAATACACAACCGCGATACGCCGTTGACTTCTATGGAGAAAGTCGGGATCGGGAAAATAGAGAAAAGGGACACTTAAAAGAGGACTAGGACAAAACCCTTTGAGATCTAGGACTTTGAAGAGTCTCTACCCACGGGAGCACCGGAGTACTCGTGTTACCTCACCCAGGGAAGCCGGGTGCATAGGTGCCTTTCGGGGTCGGGTTTCGTCGTCGATTCGAATGGCGATCTGCTGCAAAGTGCTGCTGGCGGCCAAGAGAAAAGTGTCCGGGTGGATCCAAGAGTGGATCGGAGTTCTGAAGAACCTGAAAGCAGAGGGGACAGAGTCTGGGTCACTAGCCAGTGACCAGGAAGGCGATGGACAGATGCCCACCGATGTCGAGTGCTTCAGGTGCGTTGACGGTCGTCTTGACTCTTCAGCCACGAGGTCCAGGAGGCGTTGTCGGCGACCAGGAGCAGGATTCGGGCTGGTACACGATGTCTGTCGAGTGCTGAGGTGTCGGCGACCGAATTGGACCCAACAAGCCTTGGCAACGGCAAGTCTCGGTGAAGATGTAGATCGTCGATGGTGCAGACCAGCAAGGTCTGTGGAACTCACCCACCGAGGGTAAGTGAGGGCAGGCCTGGAGCAACCAGGATGCCAAGAAAGAAAAGGATTGGCCTTCGTTGAGGGCTACTAGCCAACGGGCTAGCGACCGCGAAGGAGCCTCGTGACGCCGCACGTGGATCTGGCTTACAGGACACTCGTGGAGTGGGGGCCAGTGATCTTCGGTGCAGGTGGTGCTGGAGGCTAGGGCTACTCGGAGCCCAAAGCACGACTTCTTGGGAGACCCAGAAGATGATGCACTTGCAAATGTGCTCGGTGTCCAGGGGTCACGGTCTCAAGTCACCCACTATAGCCACGGGCCTCAGCTTTGCTGGGGACTCAGGGTAGCCTCGGGAAGTCTGAGAATCCACCTCTGGTGATGCGATGACTTCGGCGTCCGACGGGAGCTTCAGAAATGCGAACCGGACAGATGCTTCTTTGGTGCCTGCCAAGCAGGGGAGTCACTCCTTGACCCCAAGGGAGATTCTTCAGTCCTCTAATCTTGTCGTAGAGCGTCGAAGGTCCAGGATTCAGTTTCAGAGTTTCGTCCAGGTATAATCTAAAGTCCTAAGGACTGGGTTCCTACCTTTATTCTAAAAATAGGGGTTGGACTACTCTGTGGCCCCACCTATGAGTGGGTCAGGGCAGAGGGGTGGCTACACCCCTTTCCCTTTGTCCAGTTCGCGCCAAAGCAGGGGCTGCAAGCCCCTGATCCGGTTTGAACTGGGGTATGCACAGGGACACCAAATGTGCCCCCAGTGCAGGACTTCAAAGCACCCGAAAGTGCTCCCGCCCAGCCCCAATACACATTATCCTGTCTGGGGAGGTGGTCACACCCCCCTGGGACAGGAAACCTATTGTCCAGGCCTCCCCTGCCGGAGTTTCGTCCAGCAGCAGGAGGCCAGACTCGTGTCTGTGGCAGCAGCATCCATTTTGTGATGCCAGGGCTCTGGAAAGAAGTTACCGGACTAGTCAGAGTTAACATGTCTTTCCTCTAGAAGGGTGGAATGCTACCCCTGCCGCCAGGATTGGCGGGGGGTAGTATTCCAAGATGTTTGACACCAAACACGACATGTTTAGGTGCAGCCATTCCAAAGTTAGCATTTTACCGCGAGGATATAATGCGCTTAAGAGTATATGGTCAGGCTGCACTACAAACAGCATCAGAGATGGTCTCCGAACGCTGCAGAGGGGCCCTGCTCATGCAGGGGCACCCTCTCACATAGGAACCATGCACTCTGCCTTTAGGATTGATAAGGCCTGCCTTAGGAGTGACTTATAGGTTTATATGTGTGTATGTATTTCGTGATATAGGTAACCTATATCACAGTAAGGGGTGCATGCACCACCTTACCCAGGCTGCAGTAGCAGACCTGTGGTGTCAGTTTGGATGGCCTCCCAGGGGTGGCATAATACATGCTGCAGCCCCTGGCAGGCCTCTGAGGTACCTATGCCCTTGGTACATAGTATACCATATACTAGGGACTTATAAGGGCACTCCAGATCCCAATCAGTGATGTGCCTAAGGCACATGGAAACCATTTTAGAGAGGAAGCAGCTAGGCTGGGGTTCTGATTAGCAGGGCCCCAGCCAGACTAATGTCGAAAAACAGTGAAGCATCAGCAAAAAGTGGGGGTACCCATGTGAAGCAGATCCTACTCTCCTACACTGTGCAGTTGCACAGGGACCACCTCCGGCCACTGGCCCCAACACTGGGTTGTTTACAAGCCGCATAAACAAGGAACAGTCCTGGATATGGACCACTAAGGGACCCATTAACGGTTTGAAATCCAGGGTAGCATGAGATGGGGTAGCCAGGCAGATATCCAGGGCCCAATGAAAGGGGCAACGGATACAATGAAACACAGGTTGCACACAGGTGAAGTAATTATATCAGAAAGTCAGCCAAAATTCTACATCTAGAGGCATCATTCCCAAAAAACTGTAGCATTCGCTCACGGTACAGCTGCAGCGCTGCCTGTATGGGCAAGACCGCAGATGGAGCAGCCATTGCGGAATAGAAGGAACAGCACGATGATGCCGCAAATCAAGATGAGCAGGAACCCACCAAATACGCTGGAAAAAATAGTATAAAAGCTGGGATTACTCCAAAAATAGTTTGAAAAGAAGTCATGAGGCCGGAGCACATGAGTTTAGAAAAATGTGTCGGGCCCGTGGTATCAGACGCTTTAAATATTTGATGTATCAATTCTCTGAAATGCAGGAGGAGATTTGTGTTCAGTAATGCCACCTGCAATTCTAAGGTTTCGGATGCTGAAGTGAGAGCCACTTCTTGTTGAAACAATAGCTCTTTGAGTCTGCTTAGCTTATTGAAGTCTGTTATCAGGGTTAGAATGGAAGGCCACAACGAACTACACTCCCATGTGGAGGGGGAAACAGGACGTTGTTGCAACAAGTAACGAACTGGGAAACAAACAACATGTACGGGATTCCCGCTCGCAGACTGCAACAGTCATGATTATTAAGAATAAGATATCTGCCATTTGAAAGGAATGTGAGGATAGGAATAATTGCGGGAACCGGAGTTCCTTTCAAATAACACGCCATATTAGGTGCAGCAACATTACAGTCGCCGTGGATTTTTACTTGTTGACAGACAAGGCAATGGCCAGTAGTGGAATTGCACTTCTCTTTCAGCCGGTTGACAACGATATGTAAAAGCCATGGACCATAACTCATCTATGTAACTGCTCCCAAGGGGTTCATATCTACCTATAGGGAAGTGTTTCATGCAGGCAGTGTCCTCATGTAATGTAACTGGTGCTATGTAAAGCGCTCTGATACCCGATTCAGGTCAAGTTTGCGCTATATAAAACTCTGGGGAAAAAAAAACTGAAACATCGAAATGGGCAATGAGATAACCCTGAATATTAAGCAAACCGCTGAATGAGTCTCTGCTACAGTGAAAGAAGCTGTTCAAGTTTTACTATATGTAGCATGGTATAACTCGCGTCTTTCATAGCCATTAATTGCTGTTTACATGTTAAATTGAATGGTAAGAACAATGCGCTACAATTCAGGTAATGCCAAGGTACGCTCCCATTTTTCAGTGTTTGCAGTGTCCAACCAAATTGCATAACCGATCTAAGTTGATGTTAACCATGATACAAGGTAGATGCTTCATTCTGCACAATATCAGTGACAGAAGAGACAATATTATCTAAAGTATAAATACAAGATAATAAAGTATTAATGCTGTTGTCGACAACAGCAAGCACTTTGTCTAAATTGTCCTGATCAATTTGGCATAAACGCACTGCAGCCTCCATTTGCGACAGTTTCCAAAATTTGTTCTATGCAGCATACACAAATCGTTTTGAACGAGGGGATTTTGAACCCAAAAGGAAATCGGAAACATGTATGTCTTCTGATAGAAGGGAAAGATGCTGTTTCACGGCAGAAAATGTGGAATGTTCTAACCATTGTTGATATAATTTACCTACAGAATAAGTGGTAACAGTGTTGAAATGTGGGGAACGTGGATCAGATCTGTTGAATGTAAACCCTGAAGTAGTGTTCACGAAACGAGAATGACAAACATTCGTGTTCAGAGGCCATATTGACCATCCGGATGGAGACATCGCAGTGGAATTAAATGTACCATTTTGTATCATACTATTTAGTTGGTCTGCAGTATAATTGGTATAAGATTGCCAATCATCAAACAGGGCCAAGGATGGAATAGTGGCAGTATTCAATTCTTTAATCTGAGCTAGCCCAAGACAAGTAGTCTGTTGGATGATGTCATTAAGCAAAATTATTCCGTGCTTGTCTGAGACCTGCTCAAATTAAGATTCCATACCTTGGATCTGCCAGGACTTAGTACCCCATACTGATTTCAAATCGATATTGTCTTTCCAATAATCGTTTCCTTTCAGTGCTAAGATGTCAATAAAATTAGATGCATAAATTAATTTGGTCTGAGTAAGCATGTATTTTTTTGAAAGAGTGGAAGCCAATTTAAAATAATATGATACTGGATCCGAAAGGTTATATCCAGTAAAATTAGTGTACTTCATTTTTTGTGTTGGAACTACCCTGAGATGGAGTTGGGCAATGTTCCCATTGAGTATTGACAAACACAAAGGAGGATCGGTGCACCCGTACACAAACGATATGAGTCTTTGCGTCCATTAGGAAATTTCTCGCTTTATTCACATCCAATTTTCAGATTTGTAAAATCCAAAGGTTAAAAACATCCAGCCAACGTGTTTCGTTCAACCAACATATGTTCAACCAACATAAAAAAAACTAGGACATAACTTAGTTTTAAATAATAAACAAAACATCACAAAATTACATAATATTGTGCTTATAAGCACTTATTAACCCAATCATACAGAGAATGGAGCAAAAGAAGAGACATCCATTAACGTTATCAGCCTATGAGTCTCATAGGTATTGAAAAGGTCTACAGAGATGAACATCACAAATTTCAAGGACAACAAAAATGTGCTACCCCATTATATACACAGTGTATAACTAAGTGGAACTGTCCCAAAAGAAACATATTAATAACCGTATACTTACAATACACAAAGAAACAGAAAAAAACATGATTACTTCATTTTGTTGTGTTAACACACAAGGCAATAACCTTAGTGGGTGCTTGGAATCAAGTCATGATACTTTTCATAAATTTCATTACATTTTAGATGGAATGTCTTGGGCGTACCAAAAATATCCCATAGTCAACTATATTCCCAAGCGTGAGCCCTTGCTACTACAGTTCTTTTACAATAAGTATTAAATAACTACCTCTTATTATATGAATACATTATTGTTTGCAAAACAAATGTTCCTTATGCTTACATGCCGTTGCGCCTCTTTCAATACGTATTTATTCTTCGAATGGCCATATTGTTCCATTATACAGTATAGCTGACTCACGTGTTGATAAATATATTCAATATGGGGATATTTCTTCCCCTTGTCAAATACCTAAAAGAAGTTATAGACATTATACTCTAAAGTTACAGCAAATTGCCAGTATAATCCTTATTACCATAACCATTTAAATTTTCACCGCAAAATCGCCATTTCAATCCCATGCACTCATTTGACATGCACCTTAGACGATTCTCAATCATGTTCTACCAACAATAATACGAGTTCACGTAAAGAGGCAATAAAAAATAATCATAAATATTCACCACAGATTCCGTATTCCATTCCCCATGTAGTCATTTTGACATGCACCTCAGTCAAGTCCCAAACACGTGCCAATCATAATAGCCCATATTCACATAAGGAGGCAACCGGAAGTGAAGCACAATTGTGAATGAAACACAATTCTAAGCCTGTTTAATCTATATCAAGATTTGAAAGTAACATCACTCAAGACTTCAGTTTGATAAGGAAGCCACTACGGACATATTTTAATGCCAGTAAACCACCTCTGCTTAGAAATGGAACCTGAAATGGGAAGACATCGGGAACATAGCCTGTACGTAACATGATTCGCACTGCCATGACTTATATTAAGTGTAGAAAAACATTCAGCATCCTCCCGCCTCCCAATTGCCAGAAACTAACTGACACAGGCCATTATGTCCCAGTCATTACGGAATGTAACTTCTAAGCTCACAGAAATAAACGATGTGAACGAATGGTGGAGACAATCCCATTGAGTCCGTTTCCTTACAGCCGGAAAAAAATACCCATCGCCATCTTACTTGAATCCGTATTGTCTCGTGCGAACCCACATTAGGTCATTCAAACGCGACCAATGGAGATACCCTTATTTATAAGCCTGAACTTCATAGGCGGAAAAAAACACTCTAGCGTGAACACTCATCTGCATTGTTCCACCCATTACAGGAAGAAGAAAATGCATACTTAACGTGGCAGCCATTTTGGAACAGTACGAGTAAATACATGTCTTGTACGTGTCCTGACTCAATTTGGTTTCATTCACAACCCTATGGGCCACATCAAACAATCCTGCTTAGCAAAACACTCTGCCTTATTCTTTTGCATACAGCACCCATCCAGATTGTTGTAGCTATCAAGATGTCAACCCAATATAGTTACATCCATTAAATTTAGTCGATAGAGAAAAATAATAATAAACACATATTCTACGGCGGCCATGGTGGAATGGAACAAGTTACATATGCAATCATGATGTACCAATGCTCGCCACCTTCATAGTTACTGTCGGTTTTAATTACCAATTAAAAACTGTCAACCTACATTACTTAAAAGTCATGTTTATGAAAGCACCACCAGACAAACCAATGTCATTGCTGTCCTACAACATAATAGCTAATGACTAAAAAAATTTACCACCCGTAGCGAAAGAGTCCCTTATGTTCCCCATACTAAAATGTCATGAGGCCAGTTATAAATGTAGATAATTGGAGCTTATGCAATGCAGCCTTTGCAATCCGTGCCGTACCCGATAAGTGCCCAATGTCGGGTGGGTGCCATAATGAAAATGGCTTCCAAAAATGATTCATTACTGCAATTCGTGTTGGTATATATCACATCCAAATCAGTCATAAACAATAATCATATTCCTCCTTATTGTTCACATTAGGGAACCATTTGCAATCTCCCCTTGAGTCTAATTATCGACAAATGAAACAACCCAGAAAGAAATTAAACTCATTGTCCGTATTGTGACCCAAGTGGGTGGCTCTAAGACGGCAAATCCAGGTTGCTTTAGTTTGTCTGAATGCCAACTCCCAATCCCCACCACGAAGATTTTCTGGCGTATAATCAATACCAAAGGACCAAAAGTTTATGGTTTAAATCTTTTTATTAGTTTTAAGAGTGCAAAGGTAACAATAGCCGCCACCTACGGACAATAGAGGAATGCTTAACTTCGTAATTGGGGTGAGAGGAGATAGAATGTAGAGGAAAGTCAGAAAAGATGGGGCTCGGGTATCCAGGGGTGATCTGTATCCCAGTGATGTAAACTCCTGTCCAAGGGGGGGTGCTTTATCATGTGTGAGTGTGGTCTTCCGTGGAGGGATTTGCCTTAGGGAGTCGGAGGACCCGTAGGTATCTCGGACACGTGAGCTCTGTAACTTCCGAGGATAAGAATTCTATGGTGGTGCCCCAAGTTTTGTCAAATCTGGGGAGTGTGCATGTAAGACTTGCCGTAATCTTTTCCATGCCCACTACCTCCCATATTTTATGTATCCAGTCCGGATTTCTTCTGTTCCCAATTTAGACAGCAACGCCTGCTTAGCGGCACCAGGCGCTAAAGTGATCGCTCTCCCTCGACAGGACTTGGGAGGGTATGTTAGCGCATTGGGAAGTTCTAATGGAATATAGCTGGGGAATCTGGGTATTTCTGTGCGGTAGATGGTGTCTATCTCCCGCATAATTGAGTCCCAATATGCTTGTATCTTTGGCCATTGCCAGTGAATATGTGTGAGAGTGCCAAGCTGTCCGCAGCGGCGCCAGCAAAGATTGTCCCCTCCAGGCTTCCATTGTGCAATTCTGGCTGGGGTGTAGTACCAATAATGTGCTATTTTGAGGAGCATTTCCTTTCCGGCGGTGCTACAGGAGGAAGCCCTGGCCCTATGAATAAAATCATGCTACTATCTGGGGGAGACTCACGTTCAAGTTCAGACTCCCACCGGCGCTGCGCGTGGGATTTAGTACTATGTTTAGGCGTATTCAGGAAGGTGTATAGATCTGATAGCAGGCGCTTATCTGAATTTCAGGTTATGTACCATTGTTCAAACTTAGGGGGCGGCTAGCGTGGGGGTACACCTGTGCTTGAGTCACCCAGTGGCGCAGAGCAAGATATTGCCAATACGCATCCCTGGGGACTCCAAAGTCTGAGATAAGTTGGGGAAATTCCATCACTCCCTTCTCGTCGAAGAGATTGCCAGTTCTTTTGCAATTGGCCTCCTGCCATTTAAAATAGCTGATCTGAAAGAGACACGTTAGTGACAGATTCCTTACCTTAGAATATCCCCAGGCGTCAGGCTGGATCCGGAAAGTTTTTTGCGTAGCAGTACCCTTGCGCGTCGGTAGGCGGCGTCGTGCGGCTCCGCGTCCGTCGTCGGCGTCGTGATCGCCGGGATGACGTCGCGGGCAGTACTTAGGCGCCGCCCCTGCGCGCTGACGTCAGTTCTTCTTTTTCCGCGCCAGTAAGCGCAGATCCGGGAAGAGCAGTGCCCTAGTCACTTTTTGACTATCTTTTTGGTGAATTTTTTCACTGTTTCTTCAACGAGTCTTCACGACTCCTAAGGTGTCGTAGGGATGCCCGGCTTTAAACCCTGCGAGGAATGTGGTCGCATGATGTCGATCACGGACCCGCACTCGAGTGTCTCTTTGTCTCGGCCGAGACCACGACACGAAGTCGTGTCCTGACTGCCGGAAACTTCATCCTAAGGCTTTGCGAGAGCGGTCTCGAAAGCTCCTTGAAGTCCGGCATTCGGCCCGCGCCGCACCAAGCCCCGGTCCCGGGAGAGGTCGAGGGGCCGGACGCGGAGTCCCCGCCGTTCGTCGGATTCAAAGTCTTCGCGCTCCTCCGGTAAGTCGAAGCACAAGAAGTCTAAGCGGCGTCATCGCTCTAAGACTTCGCCTCGCCGGTCTCGCGACTCGGCTGAGGTCCCTGTCGGCACCGTCCCCGCGGCCCCGGACGTGCCTGTCGAGTTACCCCCGCAGTACCCGCCCCTACCCGGGCTCGGGGCGACTCAGGCCGATATACAGGAATTCCTGTCGGCCATGGCCCGCCTCTTCGGGCCTCAAGGTCCCTCCGGTGCGCCTCCGGGCCCCGCGGGCCCTGATTGGGTTGCTCCGGCGCCGCCGTCGACTCCGGTCCCGGCGTCGCCTGTCCCACCAGCCTTCGTCCCGGCCTCGGCTCCGGTCCCGGCCTCGACCCCGGCTCCGGTGGGGCCGCAACCCCCATCGACGCCGGTTGACCTAACCACGCCTCCGCCGGCGCCGATGTCCCCGGTGCCGTTTCCGACGCCGTCCGGGGCTCCGGGCGGCGTCGTTCCCCGGTTCTCTCCGGGTCCGGACATGGTGCCGGAACGGCGTCGCCCGGACGCCGTATCCGGCGCCGATGAGACCTTGGGTCCCTGATGTCCCTCCTCCTCCATATTTTCAACCTGAGGAGGACCAGGAGAGCTGGGAGGGGTCTGACGACCCTCTCACACAACAGTGCGAGTTTGACCCGGACTGGGTTGAGGAACTTGGGGATGCCAGTGGTCTGGATACCTCCCCTGACTCTGGCATGCTGTCTCCTCCCGTGGCAACGGAGGAGGGGGCTAATTTTGCAACGGTGTTGCGTAGAGCTGCTGGAGCCTTGAATCTCCAGTTGCCTACAGTGGTCGTCAGGTCTAACATCCTGACTGAAGTGCTTCAGCCGGCGGCCTCCTCTTCGGAGACTGTGCTACCGTTCAACGAGGCACTGACTGACGTTCTTTTGGGTGCCTGGTCCAAACCCACCACAGGGGCTCCTGTGGATAGGAACGTGGCCCGACGCCATCGCCCTGCTCCGGGCGACCCCTGTTTCTCTCCCAACACCCCACCCCTGAGAGCTTGGTTGTCCAAGCCTCTGCCTCCCAAACCGCCTTCCCTACCGCCCCTCCGGATAGGGAATCCAAGCGCCTGGATCACTTTGGGAAGAAGGCTTTCTCTTCCTCCAGTGCTGGCTTGCGGTCTGTTAATACCGCTTGCCTCTTGGGCCGATACACCCACTCCCTGTGGGATTCGGTGGCAACTGTTTTGCCGCAGTGTTCTGAGGAGGTCCAGACACTGCTTACCCGCGCCATTGCGGAAGGGCGTGATGCGGCTAAATATACCATCCGCTGTGGCCTTGATACCGCCGACTCGCTGGGCAGATCGCTTGCAACGACGGTGGCGCTGCGTCGTCACGCCTGGCTGAGAACCACTGGTTTTTCGGGAGATGTCCAGAATACACTCATGGACATGCCCTTTGATGGTGTCGGTCTTTTTGGTTCGAAGGCAGACCATGCGCTGGAGCGTTTCAAGGACTCTCGGGCTACTGCTAAGTCCCTGGGCCTTGCTGTTGTGCGCCCTCCGCTCACGTCTGCTTTTCGCCCCTTTCGTGGCCACGGAAGGGGCGCCCAGTCACGTCCGCAGCCCGGCCAACGGCCCGCGCAGCAAGCGCCTTCGCGTGGCCGAGGACGTGGATACCGCCGTGGCGGTTCGGGCAACCAGCGTGCGGGTCAGGCCACTACCTCCAACCCGTCCGCGGCCTCCAAGCCCTCCTAGTCCCTCCTTTCAGGTGCACAGTACGCCAGTCGGGGGCAGGGTCCGCCATCACCTTCACCTCTGGCGTCCCATCACCTCGGACAGGTGGGTCTTGGACATTGTCCGAAGGGGCTACTCCCTCCCCTTCGAGACCACCCCCCAGCCATGCCACCTCAATTCCACCGCATGTCAGGGGATCACTTGGCGCTTCTACAGAAGGAAGTCACGGCCCTCTTGGCCAAGAGGGCCATCGAGCATGTTCCGACCCCAGAAGTAGGGTGTGGTTGCTACTCCCACTACTTTCTGGTGCCCAAAGGACAAGGAGGACATGCGTCCTATCTTGGACCTCCGGAACGTCAATCGCTTCCTCCGGAAGGAGAAGTTCAAGATGCTCACCCTAGCTCAGGTCTTGACTGCCCTCGACCCCGGAGACTGGTTGGTAGCGTTGGACTTGCAGGACGCCTATTTCCACATCCCCGTCCTGCCGGCCCACCGGCGTTACCTTCGGTTCACGGTAGGCCTCGAGCATTTTCAGTTCACCATGCTCCCTTTGGCCTTACCAGTGCCCCTCGGGTGTTCACGAAAGTGATGGCGGTGGTCGCAGCTCATCTGCGCCGGGCAGGGGTTTCAGTCTTCCCCTACCTTGACGACTGGCTGCTGAAGGCGGGCTCGTCCCAGGCAGTCGTCTCCCACCTCCAGACTACGGCCGAACTCCTGCACTCGCTGGGGTTCTCCATCAATGTGCCAAAGTCGCATCTGATTCCTTCTCCACAGCTCCTTTTCATCGGAGCAGTTCTGGACACGACGCAGTTTCGGGCCTATCCTCCCGAACGGCGAGTCCGGGATGTTCAGGCTATGATTCCGATCTTTCAGCCTTTATCCTGGGTTTCGGTACGGATGACCCTGAGGCTGCTGGGCCTCATGGCCTCCTGCATCCTGCTGGTCACTCATGCCAGATGGCATATGCGGGCTCTGCAGTGGGACCTGAAGTTCCAGTGGGCGCAGCACCAGGGCGACCTGTCCGATCACGTCCAGATCTCGGAGGGGACTGCAAAACAGTTGCAGTGGTGGCTCTCGAACCGGCAATGGGTTATGGGCAGATCCCTCTCCCTTCCCCAGCCAGAGCACACAGTTGTGATGGACGCGTCCCTTCTGGGATGGGGCGGTCACATGGGAGAGGCGGAGATCAGAGGCCTCTGGTCTCCGGCGGAGTCCCGGCTCCATATCAACCTTCTGGAGCTCCGGGCGATCCGACTTGCACTCAAGGCATTCCTTCCCTCTGTCAAAGGGAAGGTAGTGCAGGTGTTCACAGACAACACCACCGCCATGTGGTACTGCAACAAACAAGGCGGGGTGGGGTCGTGGACCCTTTGTCAGGAGGCTCTGCGCCTCTGGACATGGCTGGAACATCAGGGCATGTTCCTGGTGGTTCAACACCTGGCAGGTTCCCTGAACGCCAGGGCGGACGAACTCAGCCGCAGGTGCATGATGGATCACGAATGGCGTCTTCACTCGGAAGTGGCGCAAGGACTCTTTCTACAGTGGGGAGAGCCTTGGTTAGATCTATTCGCCACCGAAGAGAACGCGCAATGTCATCAGTTCTGCGCGTTGGAATTTCCAAGGCGGCACTCGCTCGGCGGCGCACTTCGTCACGAGTGGAGTTGCGGTCTATTGTACGCCTTTCCGCCTATACCACTTCTACCCAGAGTGTTGAAGAAGATTCGGCACGACCGGGCCCAAGTCATTCTTGTGGCTCCGGACTGGGCTCGAAGAGTTTGGTATCCCGAGCTACTCAATATGAGCGTAGATCCCCCGATCCGTCTGCCTCTTCGGGAGGATCTTCTGTCGCAGCAGCAGGGGACGGTCCTTCACCCGAACCTGTCCAGTCTACACCTGCTTGCGTGGAGATTGAGCGGCGGCAGTTGATTCCTTTCGACTTGCCTCCCGAAGTTTGTGATGTGATTCTGGCAGCCAGGCGTCCCTCCACTAAGGTGGTATACGCCTGCAGGTGGAACAAATTTGTGGCATGGTGCACAGCAAAGGCTGTGAATCCCCTTTCTGCCCCTCTTTCTGAGGTCCTTCTGTTCCTTCTCTCTCTGGCCCAACAGGGTTCTGCCCTGGGTACCATCAAGGGTTATCTTTGTGCTATCTCGGCCTTCCTCAGGCTCCCTGATCAGCCCTCCCTTTTAAGTCCCCTGTTGTTAACAGGTTCTTAAAAGGCATTACTCACCTCTTCCCTCCTGTTCCGTTTGTGATGCCTCAGTGGGACTTGAACTTGGTTCTTACCTTTTTAATGTGCGCTCCCTTTGAGCCTCTACATAACTGTCCTCTTCGTCTTCTGACTCTGAAGACAGCCTTTCTGGTGGCCATCACCTCCGCTCGGCGGGTGAGTGAGCTCCAGGCTCTATCTTGCAAACCTCCCTTTCTGTCTGTTCATCCAGACAAGGTTGTTCTTCGGACGCGTCCGTCCTTCTTGCCAAAGGTGGTTACTGCTTTCCACATTGGGCAGACCATCACTTTGCCCACCTTCTTTCCGCCTCCGCATCCTTCCAGAGAGGAAGAGAGGCTCCACCGTCTGGACCCAAAACGTGCGCTCTCTTTCTATATTGACCGCACAAAACACTTCCGGGTGGATGACCAGCTCTTTGTTGGCTACGTGGGCGCCAAAAAGGTCGGGCGGTGCACAAGAGGACCATCTCCCGCTGGGTTACCTTGTGCATCAAGACCTGCTATTCTTTGGCTAAGAAGGAGCCTCCTGTTGGGCTGCGTGCCCATTCCACCAGGGCAACGGCTGCTACCACGGCCTTGGGCCGCGGTGTTCCGCTGCCGGTTATCTGTCAGGCAGCTACGTGGGCCTCGCTGCACACGTTTACAAAGCATTACTGCCTTGACAGTCAGGTCCGGAGGGACGGCTTCTTTGGCCGTTCTGTCCTCCAGGACTTCCTTGTCTGATCTTTGTTCGCAGACCCACCACCGGGGTTGGTATTGCTGGGGTATCTATTCTAAGGTAAGGAATCTGTCACTAACGTGTCTCTTTCAGATGCACAAGTTACTAACTTGTGTAACGATATATCTGTAAGAGACAGTAGTTAGTGACAGATTCCTACCGCCCCACCCATCCTCCCCGTTCTGCGAACTGATTTCTAGGGTTAAGGACATCCCTTTCAGGGCCCTAGTATTTTTCAGACACCTATGTCAGCTTCTTGCATGGCTCTGCGTTCCTGGCGCGGAAAGTCGTGTACAGAACTGACGTCAGCGCGCAGGGGCGGCGCCTAAGTACTGCCCGCGACGTCATCCCGGCGATCACGACGCCGACGACGGACGCGGAGCCGCACGACGCCGCCTACCGACGCGCAAGGGTACTGCTACGCAAAAAACTTTCCGGATCCAGCCTGACGCCTGGGGATATTCTAAGGTAAGGAATCTGTCACTAACTACTGTCTCTTACAGATATATCGTTACACAAGTTAGTAACTTGTGCTTCCCTTCTCTAGCCGGGGGAAGTCCGGGTTGCCTATGAAAGGGGTCAGTGACAACATGGGGGTTGAGAGTCCACAAGGCTCCTGCACCCTATCCCACAGCCGAGGGTGGCTCGCAGAACCGGGGAAACATAAACCCCGGCAGGGGGATGTTGTTTAGGGAGCCAGGGTACCTTCCAAATATGCATACCTGCGATTGAACTATCAATAAAGCACCAGTGTTTCTCTGACTCCAATTTATACCATTCGATCATGTATCGCAATTGTGCTACCTGAAAGTATCGTTCCAGGGGCGGAACACCAAGTCCCCCATCCTCCTGCCTCAGATACGTTTGGTGTTGTGCCATGCGTGCTTGCTTCCCTCCCCATATAAAGCCCCAGATAAGGGGCTGCAGCTGGGCCACCAGCCAAGGCGGGGTTGCAATGGGAGTGTCTGCATCACATACAAGATGCGTGACAAGAGTCATTTTAATAGCAGCTAGCCTGCCCAACCACAACATTGTGTGTTTCTTCCAGGTCAAGAGCTCCACCCAAATCTCAGCTAAAAGCGTCGAATAATTCACCTGGGCCATCTTTTCGATCGTGGGGGATATCCGCAGCCCCAGGTAAGGGACACCTTCGGGAGCCCACGTAAATGGGAACTGCATCGCTAGTTGATTTTGTTCAGCTTTGGGGAGGGTTAAGCTAAGGGCTTGCTTTTTCTGGATGTTAATTTTAAAGTCAGGGGCTGGCTAAAGGCCTCTATTTCTCCTAGAAGGGGAGGTAAGGAAATTAAAGGTTGCGTGAGGAAGAGCACCACATCGTCTGCATAATGCGAAATTTTGTGTTCCCTATCTCCCATCCGAATCCCGGTGATGGTGGGATGTTGGCGAACTCTTTCAGCAAACGGCTCCATGTAGAGAGCAAAATGTAGAGGTGATAGCGGGCACCCCTCATGATCCGGCAGGGCCGAGAAGCAACCCCGTTCACCCTGATGCGCGCTTCTGGGCCACTATATATACTGTCCACCCACTGCAAGAATCGTTCGTCGACCCCAAACCTATATAGCACCTGCTTCAAGTATGGCCAGTGGACCCGATCAAATGCCTTCTCGGCATCTACCGACAGGAGCACAGCAGGTTGCTGAGTGTGCTGGATTTTATCCAGGAGATGGCACAATCGCCGAGTCCCATCACTACAGCTGCGCTTCAGGATAAATCAACATTTAATAGGGATATGGAACAAGTAAGAGGCACAATCTAATGGATCTTTGCCCGGCTTAGGTATCCCGACCACCTCCGCCATAGAAATCGTAGGGATCAGGGCCCCAGTTTCGCTAAATGAGTTAAAAAGATGGACCAGCAGCGGGGTGAGGTCAGAAGCAAAGGCTTTATAAAAATCAGCTGAAAAACGTCCTCTCCTGGAGCTTTCCCCAAAGTAAGTCCCTGGATGGCCCGTAGGACTTCATCCGGGAGGATATCCGCATCTAGTTTGGTTGCGTCTGGGGATGAGAGGGAGGCCACGGGTGCCTGGCGCACATAAGCCTCGGCCGCCGCTGGATCCAAGCGATCTGCCGAGTAGAGATCGGTGTAAAAGGACTGCAATTCGGCAGCAATGGCGCTATCGGATCAGAGGATCTCACCTTGGGTGCTTTTGATCCATGCAATGCGACGAGCATTTGTCTGAGAGCAAAGCATGTGTGCCAAAAGCTTCCCGGCCTTGTTTCCCCCCTCGTAGTAGCGCTGCTTAGTGCGCAGGAGAGCCTAATCCGCTCGGTCGCAGTCCAAGGCCCTCAATTGCTGCCGTGCGGTGTTGAGTTGGTGTCTGATCTGGACCGCGCCCGTACGGCGATGCACCCCTTCCAACTCCCTGATCTGTGACTCCAGGTGCTCCCTTTTGTCCCTCCTATCCTTGTTCAAGCCAGCTGCTATGGCTAGAAACCACCCTCGTATGACGGCGTTCAGTGTGTCCCACACCAGGGAAACAGAGGCCGAGCCGTCGTCATTGGTTGTTAAATAAGCTTGTATGGCTGCCCGTATTTTGTTAATGTTGGTGTCGTATGTGAGCAGTTTGATTTAATCTCCACGTTCTCTGGCATGGGGGTCCCCCGTCTAGCTGTAATACAAGGGAAATCGGGGAGTGATCTGAGAGAGCAGCTGTCCCCATCATGACCTCTCACATGTCCCTCGTGACTCGCAGGGATGTCAGAAACAGATCTATGCGCACATAGGTTTGGTGGGCCACAGAGAAGAACGTGTACTCCAGAGCAGTGGGATAGCGGTGCCTCCAGGCGTCTGTCAATCCAATCTCTTCCAACTTCTGTATCATAGAATCCAAGAGTGACCCCGAATGTCCCATCCGTTGCACAGACCTGTCCATTTGGTGGTCGGGTACTATATTAAAATCCCCCCCTAGTATTAAGTCCTCATCCGGGGATTCGAGGATGGGGGTCAGTGTTTCCTGGAGGAATGCTTCCTGATGCTCATTTGGGCTGTAGATAGAAGCTATAGTATATGTATGGATCCCAAGTGCCACCCGCAACGCTATCATCCTACCTGGCGTTTCTGCATGCATGCCTAGCACTGTTCCCGTAAAATGTGTTGCTAAGAGGATGTCCACCCCAGCACTTTTCCCCGCCACAGAGTAAAAATATAGTCGGTCAAACCATTTGGACCGGAGGCGTTTCCAGTCAGTGCACATTGGGTGAGTCTCTTGCAGTAGGCAGATGTTGCATTTTGTGTCTCTAAGCAGAGCAAAAGCGCGCGCAGTTTAATAGGTGAATTGAGGCCCAGGATATTAAAGCTCAGTATCACGACCTTAAGGGGTGTCATGGGGAAGGTTTAGGGGAACGCCACAGAGCACATCACAGAGATTTAGGGGGGGCTTGTGGCCTCCCCCCCCACCAACCCTTGGAGGCGGTGGGCAGCTGTGATCCGACAGCTGAAGTCCTTGCCAACCCCATTCGCAGCCAGAGAGATGGAGCTACACTGAACACACTCCTAGTGCCCTGCATGGAGACCCATATATTAAGACTTTGCCGGATTTAGTACCCACAGAGATTTCAAGCTGAACGTCCCAAAAAGGAGGCCCCCCCACGTCTGTCGAACATTGTCCCTATGTGTCTGTGGTTCTTCCCAATCTGGCGCACCCTGTGTCTCCGGCCCACCTAGCTGAGTCCCAGTCCATAACTGTAGGGAAGATGTCTCCGGATACCAAAGGGAAAGAAAGAGGGGGAAAAGAGTGAAAGGAGAGCAGAACGAGGGAACCAAATATAACAGGAGAACCACCCTCCGTTGGGTGTTGGTCACACCATTGTGCATGGGTCTATATGACCAGCAGTCGGTCATCATCTCAAGGGAAACCAGCTCCATCTACCAAGGCCGATTTCGTTTTCCACGGGACACATCAGCAACCTTCAGCGGCCCCTGAACAGAAGAGAGGTGCATGGCTTTTAATTCAGTCATTAGAGGACTCTCCTGTACCGTCTCAACTCTGTAATTGCCGAAGCAAAGCTTCTCTTTCTTTCTGGCTTTCCAATTCAGAGGGTCTTGTGCACTTCTCCCTCCCGGCCCGCCGGCCCGGTTTCGGTGGCCCGGTGGATGTTGTGTCTAGAACCAAAAGTTTAAATCATTTGGATGATTAACCTTGTAATGCTCGTTCATAGGGTATCTGGTGTCACCATTCCGCAACGCCCCGCAATGTTCCTGTATACGTGTCTTCAAAGGACGAATTGTGCTGCCAACATAAATCATATCACAGCTACATCCTATTATGTAGACAACAAATTGTGTGTTGCAACTAATAAAGTGTCTTATGTGATGTGTTTGACTTGTATTGAATCCAAACTCCTTCTGTTTATTTTTACCAAAGCGGCACACACAGCATTCATTGAAAGTAGCCATGTGTTCTTGTTACATGTAGAGGTAACGTAACTTGGACATAATGATTTCCTCAACGTACATCCCCTTCTATATACAACTCTGGACTTCTTTTCAACCTCATAACGTAACCCAGGTCCCTCCATTAAGTGGTGCCAATGTTTACGTAGAGCCCTGTAAAGCTTGTGACTATGGAGCAAATATGCGGTGATGAACATGGGTTTATTGAAACCTTGTCGTTTCCTGTTCTGTTTTTTTTTACTCATCCTCAGTCTTAAATTGGTTTCCCTAGTCACTTCCAGGACCTTCCTTTCCGCCTTCACCAAATTCTTTGCCTTATATCCCCTGTTCAAAAACCGTGTTTTGATCTGGGCAACGTTGGCTTTGAAGAGTGAGTCCTCACTACAATTTCGTCTAACACGGATCATTTCTCCATATGGGATGTACTTTATGACTAGAGCTCCCGGTTTCATGGTATTTATTTTTTTAACATTTCCGTCTGTATTTATCCATATTTATTTTTTGGCCATCTTATTGGTGGTTATCCATATTTATTTTGTGTTTTGAGAATAAACTGAGCCATAAAATGGTATATTTCCACATTTATTTAACTCTTGGATGTGCACTCATACATTGTTGCCTGTCATGTTTTAGCAAATTAAGCAGCCACGTATAACAAAACACTACACTCATGGGTATATTACATATATATGTTAACATATGCCTGTATTTAAGGAAATCTCATCATACAATATACAAGTTTTTTAACTGTCCATGCTATCTGCTCAGTTGTTTCCTGGAATTCATGAAAGACAGCATTGAGAGTCTCTCAAAAGAAGCACCATTTTCAGTATTTTTCCGCTTTTAAAAATAAATGCAGACAGGAAACACATTGTTTTCTGTCTGTATTTATCTGTAAAAATCTGTAAAAACAGAAAACCGGAAACCTTATTTATGACATAGGCCGTGTGCACTGGTAGCATTCAGGATACTATTACATGCTGTCGCCTTACGTTCCCATTGAGTATAAAGTGGGGACGCTGTTCATTTGCTCTGTGCAGAAAATGATGACCATAATGTTGATAACAGAACAAATCGGCATAGTTAGTAGAATTCAAATATAAATCTTCATTATCAAAAACAGTGTACTATTGCAATTCAGAAACCATCGCATTCACAGCATTGACATCCCAGTCATCTGATTGCAACCCAGGTATTATCACATCACCCATAGAAATACGGAATACATATGGAATCTGTAGGGTCTCCGTAGGACCGAATACATCAAATGGTACTTTATCCCTTACAATTCCATCAGTGCCTGGGACCGCTGAAATGTTAACAAAGGACTGGTCTCTTTTAATTTTATGCGAGGATGAATGTGGGGCTAACACCCAGTCGACAAGTTCTGCAGCAGAACGTTTCGGGAGGTAGTGGCCATTAATCAAAAGGAAAAAAACAGTCCCGTCTCAAATCCACATGAACAAAAATACCATGGAAAACACGATCTAGACATACGTCCAAGGTGGAACCAGATAAGAGCGTTTTAACCAAGATATGAACACATAAATCCTCGCGGGTGGTGTGGATAAAACTGAAGACAACGAAGAATTGTCAGAATAAAAATTGCCTTGATCGATATAGTAACCAGAAGAACTCAGCTGAAATAATGGAGGCTGGGATTCTGGATTTGAATTTGAGGCTTGCACTCCCGTTGGGGACTCAAGGGGTGGATCAGAATCAACTATTTCCATTGTGAAGGGTGTAGAAGGTAAAACAGATATCAGGTCAATTGAAGGCTCGACATCCCCCTCCGGCAGCCGGGGAGAATAAGAAAGAATGGAGCTCACAGGCTATAAAGGAATATCCCATCCTGGGACACCCCAAGGCATACTATTCAGTATTAGCCGTATGGTGTAGCTTGACATGTTCAATTGAAACAAAGCGATTATCTTTGTATCCAGGCAGAGGAGGTAAAACAGTCATCTGTACAGCAGTGAGAATGTTTTCAGTAGAAGAGAGATGCAATTCCACAGGAGTATACAGATGCGATTTATAAGCGATTGGGACTGTGTCACTAAAAATCACATAAGTGAAACCGATCGCTCCGGGCAGAATCCGGATGACCAAATTTGTAGTATTTAATCTAGTTTGCAAGTACTGCATTGCAAGTAAGTAAGACTGCAAAGCACGCAGCACTGCGGTATGTTCTGGAAGCCAAGCGGAAGTAGAAAAGGATGGGTGTATCAGCATAAAGTGGTTTGATACGCTGAGCATAGTCCGGAATGTAAGTCCTGCCGAAATTTAAAAAACCTAGCAGCCCCTGAAATTTGAGGGTAGATGTAGGTTGCAGTTGAGCACACTTCTCAAAAAAATAGGGGGGCAAACCCCTACTCTCATTGTTCAGTTAATAACCATGAAAGAGAACAGCCAGAAACGCAATATGTGATTTCGCAAAATTGAATTTGTTGCCTAGAGCTGCAAATCGTGCAATGATGCGATCCACTCGCGCAAGATGGGGATTCAGTTCATCGTCCATCAGGTATATGTCATCGACATAAGAAAAGGCATCAGGATCAATTTCATTCGAAAGGGACACTATGCGTGCCACAAAAACACTGGGGCTAGTCTCATAGCCCCATAAGCAGTCTCGTATAGCGCCTCTGAGTGCTGAGGGCGCTGAATGCGGACAAGTCCCGGCTCTCAGGAGCCAGGTTGTGACTAAAAAAGCCATTTGAAATATCCAAAGTACTCTTAAATCTTTTACATACAATATTACTGATCAGTGCTGTACTATGCATGTTTTGCACTGCATAAGTATGGGCATGACTATTTAAATGTCTATAATCCAAACCTATGTGATATGAACCATCCGGTTTCAAAACCGGAAAAAGAGGGTTATTCATCGCAGAAACACAGGGTTCAATTACACCCTGATACTCCGCCTTTGCGTCATGTTTTTTTTTTTTAAACAAATTTTATTTGTCAAAACATCACATATGACGCAGAGCTCTGTGACCCAGAAGCTTCTGCCGCATCAATATACATCAATTGAATTTGACAATTTTCATGTATTTTCAGGAGAAAATGAAGAGCAATACAAATAAAATCAGAACCCTAAAACTGTAACACCCCTAACCCCCCCCCCCCCAGCGCACTGTCGACCATTCCAGAGCAACACATCATATGGCTGACTGCAAATGTACAATTGTAACATATCAGTACCTACGAGGCAGCTGTCCTGCCGAGCATCCATTGGAAAGGAGGTAAAAAGGACAAAGGAGAAAGAGACAATAACGACAAGTGGGGAGGTCATTCTGGGTCTCGGCGCCGGTCCACCTGTGGCGGCTCGAGCTCCAGGCCACGATAGTCTGCCCAGCGCTTCCAGATCTTAAAATGCTTTCGGGGGCATCCCCTGGCTACAAAGATTGGGGTCTCTAGACCCATACAGAAGTCCAGACCATTTTTCCAGGCAGAGACAGAGGGTGCTACCGCTGCCTTCCAAGCCCTGGCAATATCCCTTTTTGCCAGGGTAAATCCCAGAAGCATGAGGTGGCGCTTGTAAATGTTGCCCCCAATCCCTTCCATAACATGCAGGAGGACCAACTTCGGTGAGTTTGGAAGGTCCCACCTCAACACTTCAGAGAGACAGGCCAGCACCCCCCTCCAGAATCGCGCTAATGCGGAGCAGTGCCAGACGGTATGCAACAGGGTTCCCTCCTCATGTTCACATCAGAGACACGCTGGGGAGGCCACCAAAGCCTAACCCTGGTGTAATATACCCGGTGTAGGTACGTGAACTGAATAAGTCGTAGGCTCATTGCGATGGCCGCCCCTCGCGGAGAGGCCAAAGCCTCCATCTAGTCTTCCTCCTCCATCTGACCAACGTCGCCCTCCCAAGTCTCCCTCAGGTGCTGTAGTGACGGGGAGCAGTGCGTGACTAGGGACTGATACATTTTAGAGATCTTGTGGTCGTGGAGGTCCCCCATAAATACCTTGGCTTCCACCGGACTGAACTTTGCCAGTGTGTCCACCCCCTCCAGGCTAGGGGAAATAGCATGTCGGAACTGTAGATACTTAAAAAATTGGGTTTTCGACATCCGGAAGTCTTTCTGGATATCCTGGAAGGATTTCAAAACTGGTCCCCGCATGACGTCGCCCAGGGTAGAGATCCCAATGTTATCCCAGTCACGGAATCCTGACCGAGCCGCCAAGTGTGGTAGGCGTCCATTATGCCGAAGAGGGGTTTCCCGGGTCAGTCTGTTCCACCAGCCCATTCTCCGTAACGCCTGCCTCCAGACCTGGAAGACCGTCCGTGTGGCAGACGGTAGGGAACGTCTCAACGGGGCAGAGTAGAGAATTGTATGTAAGGTGTGTTCCCCCATGCACCGACGTTCGGCGTATGCCGGATCCGTCCTGTCCCCATACCACCATTCATTCTGGACGAGCAAGTGCGAGGCCATATAGTAGGACAAAATATCTGAGGTCGCCAATCCCCCACAGTACGTAGACAGAAAACAAGTCCGTAACGCCACCCTTGCCGCTCCACCATCCCATAGAAACTGACCCAGTGCTGCATTGACCTGACGGAACCACCTAGGGGGAATCGGGTACGGATGATTCTGCAGTTGATACAGTAGACGCGGGAGCAAAACCATCTTAAAGATGGCCAACCGGCCATAAATAGACAGGGGCATGTGAGACCAGGTCTTGATGTCTTCCCGCACACGAACCCATACAGGCACCAAGTTCCGAACCCAGGACGTGGTGGGAGAATCCGATAGGAATACACCCAGATACTTCATCCCCCCATGAGCCACCCGCACCGAAGAAGCCCAGGAGCCGAGCTCACACCCATCACCCAAGACCCAAAGGGTGGATTTTCGAGGGTTCATGTATAGACCCGAGGTGTCCCCAAAGACCTGCATTATGCGCAGCAGCCGTGGTCCCGTCCTATCCAATTTAGTGAGGAAGAACAGTACGTCATCGGCGTATAACGCAATACGATCGGACAATCCGTTCGCCGGTCACTTGGGCGTCAATCCGCACCCAGGCGGCTAGGGGCTCCATTGCCAACGCGAACAAATAGGGGGACAATGGACACCCCTGTCTGGTACCCCGTCCAATAGAGAATGTAGAGGAGAGTGAGCCCGCCACGCGCACGGATGCAGTAAGATCCGTATACAGCAGGGTTAGATACGACAAAAAACGAGGTCCTTTGTTCAACCTACGCAACAGTGTAAATAAATACACCCAGCTTAGGGAGTCAAATGCCCTGTCCATATCCGCTAGCAAGAGCGCCGCCCGTTCCCCCAGACCTCGAACGGTCGCAACCGCAACATGCGCCCGCCGAATGTTGTGGCGGGTCGCCCGCTGGGGCATAAACCCGGCCTGATCCGGATGTACTAACGAAGCTATATGGGGTTGAAGACGATTTGCCAACGCCTTGGCCAAAATCTTGGCCTCGACGTTCAGAAGGGAAATTGGGCGATACAAGGCATGGTGTTCAGGGGGTCTGCCGGGCTTGTGGAATACTACCACTTCCGCATGCCTTCAATCACTAGGCAGGCAACCCCGTTCCCTGGCCTCCTCCACCACCTTACGATAGTGGGGGCCCAGCTGCAGGAAGTATCATTTGAAGAATTCGTTCGGGAAACCATTCGGACTAGAGGGCTTGCCGGGATTCAATTCCCCCTAAGCCGCTCCCAGTTCTTCTTCCGTGAACGGGCGATCTAATTCCACCCTTACTTCATCAGAAAGGGCCGTAGGCGGGAGGTCATCTAAAAAACAACCGATTACTTCCGCCGATAGGCATTCCTTGGGGGCATACAACTCGGCGTAATACATAGCGAAGCTCTCAGCAAAAGCTGATGAATCGGAAATACGTGTCCCCTCCGGTCCCACAACGCCCGGGAGAGCCTGGGGGCGAAGTGACCCCTGACATAGTCTATGCAGCAGCTTGCTGGATTCATCCCCCCACTGATAGATCCTGCTGCGGGTTGCCAGCCACGCTTGCCGAGCCTCATCTAGAGGTAGATGCGAATAATCCTGCTGCACCAGAAGCAACTGGCGGCGAACCTGTCGCCCCCCCTCCTCTCTGCTGCGCGCTTCTAGCCCGATGATGTCGGCCTCTGCCCGCACGAGGGCCTCCCTAAGTGATTTGCGGGCCGCTGCACAGAAAGAAATATCCACGCCACGAATGGTGGGCTTCATTGCTTCCCACAGAGGCGCAGCCCCTTGGACCGAGCCAACATTAAGTGCCAAGTACTGATCAATGGCATCCTCCATCCGTTCCCTATAGTCCTCCTTCTGGAGATTCCAGGCCGAGAGGCGCCACCTAAAAGGCCCATGGGCCCTTCCAGCCCGTATAGTGATGGCCACCGGAGAGTGATCTGAGAGCCCCCGTGGGAGAATGTCCGCCTCCACCACCCTGCTTTCAACCGCCCGGGGGACAAATAAATAGTCAAGGCGGGAGTAAGAATCGTGCACCGCCGAGAGGTAAGTGTAACCCTGCGGTGTGCCATGTAGCCTGCGCCAGGGGTCAACCCAGTCAAGACTCGTCACTAGGGAGCAAAGTTTAGTAGGATGTCGGACCTCTAGTGAACCCCCCGGCCTCCACCGATCCCTGGCCATATCCATCACATCATTCCAATCACCGCCCACGACTGCCAAGCCCTCAGGCATCTCTGCCCACAAGGTCATAATTCTCTCCCCCAGCCCCCAAGACCGAGGCGGGGGGGCATATACACTCCCCAGCACCATAGTATCACCACCCACTGTGCCCTGCACAAACAGGTATCTGCCCTGAGTATCCCCCCATGTCTTGACATGCGAGTAGGCCACCCGACGATGGATCAGAATAGCAACCCCCCGGGACCCCCTCACAAACCCAGCGTGAAAGACCTGAATATAACCAAATCGCTGAAAGCACAGCGCCTTCGTCCCCAGGAGTTGTCTCCTGCAACATTAGAATATCAGCGTGGGCGCGCTTAGCCTGTTTCAGAATAGCCCCACGTTTGATCTTTTCAAGCGCCCCTCTAACATTCCAGCTGAGTACCCGGAGGGACCCAGAGGCATCTCCTAGACTATCCGACATTGCTACCCTGTAAAGGCCACATGCAGGTCAGTGGCATCATGGACAAATTACAATACATACAAGCAGACTCTGGAATACTGTAGGACAGTGCAGCTATGAAACAAAAACTCCAAAAACACAACCCAACAGACCTCCCCCCCACCCTGTATCTCAAGAACCGTGAAGTACCTGTCGCGGCAGGCAGAGCAGGCTGACCCCAACAGGAGGTCCCACCCCTCACCCGCCAATGGATCCCCAACTCACAGCCCATAGTCAGCTGGCCCTCTCTCTGTTCGTAGAACCCCACAGAGAGACCGGCCTTCCTCGGTTCTTCTCCGGTCAAAGCAAGAAGTTCAGGAACACGGGACTACGTGTTCAACCTACGGCTAGTCTGCTGACTCATGCTGTTGTGAGGCCGACCCAGCCCGCGCGGAGGCACCACATGACTGGGAGCGGCGCCTGGACCTGGAGCGCCTGTTACCTCTCCCCCTTGG
Organism: Calotriton arnoldi; assembly: GCA_963921515.1. Lineage (NCBI taxonomy): Eukaryota > Metazoa > Chordata > Amphibia > Caudata > Salamandridae > Calotriton > Calotriton arnoldi. The sequence continues at coordinate 2,622,736 of CAWUFW010000597.1, read as the reverse complement.
CTTTACTTGATTCCGGGCCGTCCCACTTGAGGAAGAGTCCGACTCCCGCCCTGGCGGCGAGTGGGGGCGCAGCCGCACCGTCTCATCCGTCCATAAGAAAACTTCCTCTGGTGAATCAAAGAAGTGAGTGCGGGACCGATACACCACACGCAACCTAGCGGGATAAAGCAAGGCATAGGGGAGTTTAAGTTCCCGAAGGCGGGCTTTGGCCGCCAGGAAAGACTGCCGCCGCTGCTGCACCTGTTTCGTATAGTCCGGAAAGATCAATATGCGGGAATTGTCGAAGAGCAGCGGTTCTTTGGCCCGAGCCTGTTTCAGGATAGCGTCCCGGTCATGATAATTAAGAAGCTTGGCAATAATGGGCCTAGGTCGAGCTCCTGGCGGGGGCTTCTGCATCAAGGCCCTATGTGCACGTTCCACTGCAAAGCATTTAGACAGCACCCCAGGGGGAAGCCAGCCCTCCAGCCACTCGGTAAGGAACCGCTCCATGTTCCAGCTTTCACAGCCCTCCGGGAATCCAACAAAGCGCAGGTTGTTGCACCGAGCTCTCCCTTCGGCGTCCTCCACGCGTGATGCGAGGCCCCGTTGCGTGGTCTCCAGAGACGTCACCCGTTGCTGCAAGGTGGCGACGACATCCTCGACTCCCGAAATCCTTGTCTCCGTCTCCGTGATGCGTGCGACTGCATTCCGCAAGTCCTGTCGCAGCAGCATAACATCTGAGCCAACTGCCCCTATCTTTGCATCCAAGGCATCTCGAGACTGAGTGATGGCGGCCATGAGGGTGGCATTGTCTGGCACAGCACTCTGCGACCCTCCGGGCGCCACGACAGAGGCCCCCTGGCCCGTAAATTTGTCAATTGTGCTCTGCTTGGTCGATCCTCCCCCCGGCTTGTCCCTCGTCATGATGGACCGCTCACCACCTTCCGCCCCGGATCAGGGCCCGCCGACGATCAGTGTACCTCCTTTCTGGCGTGCGAGACATTCCCACTTAGACAGGAGTGACCGTCACAAGAGAGCACGGCCCCAATAATCCCACAGGCGCCAGCGATGGGAAGACGTACCACAGTCCGGGAGTGAGCTAAAGGCCCCCCTCCAAGAGGCACCAGGGGTCCGGAGGCACTCTAAAAAGCACAGTAGTCCAGGTCCACGGCTAGGAGCCCTTAAGGAGGTCTGTGCGGCCCGATAGACTGACGATAAAGGTCCTCTGTATATGGGGGAGGAGGATGGAGCACAGGGCCCGCCTGCACCTAGCTGCTGGATATGGTGGGGGGCACAACCAACAGCCCCCAATGTAGCGCGTCCTCTTCACTGCACCCCCAGTGGGCACCCCTTGCGGTCCGGTGAGACCGCCGACTGGCACGGTGGAAACCAGTAGGCGCAATCTGCCCCCCCCTGCGGGATTCACCCGCGCGACCCGACTGACCGCCGATGCGTACTCCTCTGGGATCGAGGGGAAGGCGGGAGATGGCACCACGATCACCCCCCGCTCAACCACGGCCCATGTGGGCGATCATTTCCTTCGCCTGTCGGCTGCGCCTGCCCGCCTCAAGGCACCTCCACTGCGCGCCCCCCACGGCCCGATGAGACCGCCGAACCCCCTTCCAATGTGTGCATGGGGGGGAAGGGGAGAGGTGCGGGAGCGCCCAATAAATGGGGGGGGCGCAGGCATATAGTGGGCCCCACGCCCCGAAGGCGCGAAAGTGCACGCGTGCCCCGGCCGGCCACCGGGACAAGGAGGGCGCCGGATATTGAGGGGGACACTCCCGTCTTGGGAGGCTCAGATGGGTCCCCAGCGGTCAAGGTAGCGACCCCGCCACGGTCACTCCCGGGACTTCGCCGCCACGGCCCGACACGGCCGCCGATCTACTCGAGTAGATCGCCGGAGTCCGCAGTCACAGGGGGCAGCCAACCCCTGGGAAGAAGCACCTAGTCCGGGGGCACTCACCGGAACTCAGGCCGCGGCGGCGACGTCTCTCCCGGCCGGCAGGAGACTCAAGCGACGCCCCGGCTTCACGATTCGGTGGACATTTGCCTATCACTGAATTAATAATAACTGGGCTAATCACAAGACCTCCACTGTGTGCAGCCTGCAACGGAGTTCTAAATTTCAGGTGCTGTCACAATCTTTTCCCTGGAAAGGTCCCTCTCCAAGTGTGTGTTACCTATCTGTGCACCTATATGACAAAAGTATGTGTTCCTACACACCAGCTGCATTTGCGGGTTTTGTCTAGGTTCTAGGGCCTGACCAGAACAGAATAACAAGGGGCATTGTTGTCCAACCTTGTCTACATGTTCAGACTATATCCCAGGAAAGAACAGAACGCAAAAACAACAGCGTGTTCTGTGTAAAAGTACAGTGTGGCACAAAGCAAAATGTGTCTGTAGGAGTAACATGTGTAAAGCAGAGGGCAGTCTGCAACGTGCTCATACTACCATAGGGAAAACGACAATGGGCCTGCACAGGACATATGACACTGCCAGTGCCCTGGGTCACATGAGTGTTAATGGCTCTGCTGCTGGGGTTTTTTGTATTGCTTTCAGAAAGTAATACAAAGGGGCCTTAGGAGTGGACAGTTTGGGCCATCCTGGCAGAATGACTAGGAAAGGGCTTTTCACAGCCCCACTTACACTTCAAAGGGCTTTGCTTCCTGCGCACACAGAGGAACCTGACACCACGCCTGCCCTGCCTCTTCTCACCCCCAGACAGTTTGGAGCCTTGACGGGGTAAGGAGAAGAATTTCTTAAAACCAGATGTAAGGTAGGACAGGGAGTCCTCCCCACGCATTGGCTGGCACCAGTTATAAATACTTGACTTCCAGAGCCACTCATCAGAATACTCCTAGACCTGTGGAAGTTACAGAAGAAGTACTGCCCTGCTACTTGAAGGACTGCCTTGGTGTCTGAGAAAGAAAACTGTATCTGCTTGCCTTCATCCAAGGCTACCCAGAGGGACTCTAAGGGTCAGTTGGGTGATCTTCTGTGTGAGCAACAGGGACCCAACATGCTTCAGTTGCCTCCCTGCAAATCCCCAACTGACCTGCTGCAAATGGACCTGCCTGAGCCTGGCTAGCCTCTGCTGGAGTGAGTCCCTGATCACCAAGAGGTGCCCCAGGTCCTGGAACCTTGGCTGGCATCGGTGTATTCTTCTTGAAGAAAAGGTGAATTTCCTGAAGTTTGGGCTCCTCACAACAGCACATGTTCATATTGAAATACGGCCTTCCTTGACGACTACCAGCGCGAAGCTACGGTGAAACCTGCTCTGTGTGCCGACAACATTATGTGATGACTGGCAATGAAAGACCTGCACTTCACGCTACAGCAATGACAACCCGCGACAACCACCAAACCAAAGCTACAGCAATGACAGTCTGTGATGCCCGTCCTGCTCTTCACGCTACAGCGACGACCATCCCCAACACTCAGCCTCCTCCTTGCTGCCTCCTCCAACCTGAATGGAACCTGGAAGTTAACTTTTCAGCAGGACTACCTGGTCCCAGTATTCAGCTTTGCTCCGTCGCGGTCAGTCTGGACTTGTGACTTTTCCGTGGTTTTTTTCAACCAGATGATCGCAAGTGGCTCTTTGTAGGTCTGTTTTCTCAAAAAACTTAAAAATGTAATATCTGTGGTTCTACTGATTAGTTTTCGTTGTTCTGGTATAATTTTATTTATTGGAATTTACTCTATTTTTCTGAATTGGTTTGTGATTGCCCTTGTCTTATGTTTTCTTTTTATTACTGTGTGTGATGCATAAATACTTTATACTTTGGTTCTATGTTAAGCCTGACTGCTTTGTGCCAAACTACCAGAGGGTTAGGGACAGCCTAATTTAGTGACTTTTGTCGTTCCCCTAGCAAGGATTGAGGTTGTTGCCTGAGTGGGGCTTAACCACTTCGCTGCTAGACCTTTCCCCCCTGTGCTAAGCCTTTTTTTGGCTACTTGGGGTAGTTTGCGCTTAGGCCCCTGTAACTTTTTGACCACATAAGGTATCCACGCAAAATTTGCGTCCTTTTCTTCCAACATCATGAGTATTTTAAAGGTACCCGGGGTTTGTTGATTCCCCTGGAGAGGACCCAAAAATTAGCCAAAATACAGCCACATTTTCTTTTTTTTTGGGAAAAAAGTGCTGCAGATCAAAGCGTCTGGTTTTTCCCCTGCAAATGGTATCAACAAAGGGTTTTTGGTGCTGAAATCACAATCTTCCCAGCTTTCAGGGGCTGACAGACGTTTGTCAGAGAACCAACATTTTTTACAGTTTGGGCATTTTACTTGGACATTACCTATTTTTGCTATTTTTTGTGCTTTCAACCTCCTTCCAGTTAATGGTAGAAATGGGTATGAAAGCAATAATGGATCCTGGAAAGCTTTACATTTCGGAAAAGTAGACAAAATTCTGAATTCAGCAAGGGGTCATTTGTGTAGATCCTTCAAGGTTTTTTATAGACAGTTGAAAAAAAGAAAAATTGAAAATGAGTTGAAAAAAACAGCCATGTGTGCCAACGTTTTCACCTGTAACTTCTTCTAAAAATGACAGATTTTTTAAAGCAATATACCGTTACATCTGCTGGACCCTTCTGGTTTTGGGGATATATACGACTTGTAGGTTCACCAAGAACCCGACGAACCCAGAGCCAATAACTGAGCAGCGTCTTGCAATGGTTTTTTATTGTGTACCGGGTATATAGCAATTCATTTGGGAAAATATAAACAGGGAAAAATCGGTATGAAAGACACCTAAGTATTTCTGAAATGGGAACAAAATATAGAGTTTAGAAACAGTAGCTATTTGCACATCTCCGAAATTGTGGGTACCCGTACTAGCATGTGAATTATAGGACATTTTTCAAAGTGACGTCTTTTTTTACACATTGTCTTACATTTGAAAGGCAGAAATGCATCAAAAGTCAATAGGTAATAACAGTTGCTCTACAATTCTGTGTTCCTCTAAGTCTCCCGATAAAAATGGTACTTCAATTGTGTGGGTAGGCCTAGTGCCCGCGACAGGAAACTGCCCAAAACGCAACGTGGACACTCCACATTTTTACAGTGAAAACAGACCCTTTTTTTGCAAAGTGCCTAGCTGTGGATTTTGAACCCTAGCTCTGCCGGCACCTAGAAAAACCTAGCAAACCTATACATTTTTGAAAACCATACACCCAGGGGAATCCTGGATGGGGTGACTTGTCTGGCTCTCACCAGGTTCTGTTACCCAGAATCGCTTGCAAACCTCAAACTTTGTAAAACAAAAAAAACACATTTTCCTCACATTTCTGTGGTGGAAAGTTCTGGAATCTGCGTGGATCCACAAAATTCCACCCACCCCGCATTCCCCAAAATCTTCCAATAAAAATGGTACCTCACTTGTGTGGGTAGGTCTAGTGCCCGCGACAGGAAACGGCCCAAAACGCAACGTGGACACACCACATTTTTACAGTGAAAACTGACCCTTTTTTTTGCAAAGTGCCTAGCTGTAGATTTTGAACCCTAGCTCTGCCGGCACTGAGGGAAACCTACCAAACCTATACATTTTTTTAAACTAGACATCCAGGGGAATCAAGGATGGGCTGACTTGTCTGGCTCTCACCAGGTTCTGTTACCCAGAATCCCTTGCAAACCTCAAACTTTGTCAAAAAAACACATTTTCCTCACATTTTTGTGGTGGAAAGTTCTAGAATCTGTGTGGGTAGGCCTAGTGCCCGCAACAGGAAACGGCCAAAAACGCAACGTGGACACACCACATATTTACAGTGAAAACTGACCCTTTTTTTGCAAAGTGCCTAGCTGTAGATTTTGAACCTTAGCTCTGCGGGCACCTAGGGAAACCTAGCAAACCTATTGCCCCCATCTGCCTCCGGGGGGGGGTGGCGGGCAGAAAGTCTTTTGCCTTCTTGGGGGGGGGGTAGGGTGGGGGCATTGGGATGCCCATTCTGGGCAGCCCCCACCCCTGGCCTATAAAAAAATAATCCCTGGCACCTAGGGTGCTTTCTGCCCCCCAAGACTGTCTGTGCCAAAAATGTATGGGGGGAGCAAAGGCCCTTGCCCAAGGGGCCGCTCCCCCCTCCCTGGTGCTAGTGGGTTTGATCCCTGCTTGGGGATCGCCCTCCTGGGGTGATCCCCAAGCAGGGATCTACTAGGGAAGGGTACCATTGGAAAAGGGATATTCTCCCCTTTCCAACGATACCTCTCCTATGTGTTTTGGTGCTCGGGGGACCGAGATAGCCCCACAAGCACCGAAACTGTGAAACTGAAACGTTCCGTCCATCATCTTGTGTGTTTTGCATTTCGCCCTAAGTGGGAAGGGTATGCCCAGACGTGGGTCCCGTGCTCACTACGCCACTGGAGTCAAGCTATCCTGGCTGATGAAGGCTGATAGCCTGAAACCGGTCCTAGGATGCTTGATTCAGGTCCAGGGAAGACATGGCTTGGCAGTTCGGTCTGGACTGTTCCCATAAGGCACAGGGTCAAGACTGATTTGCATATGGCTATGTCTGAACTGGGGTGGCGTGGTGAAGCAAAATAACGATGGATTAAACCCAGATCTGTGACTGGGGGTGAATGTTTGCCAAGGGGTCATTTGTGTAGATCCCACTTAGGGCGAAATGCAAAACACACAAGATGCTGGACGGAATGTTGCACATTGGCAAACATTCACCCCCAGTCACAGATCTGGGTTTAATCCATCGTTATTTTGCTTCACCACGCCACCCCAGTTCAGACATAGCCATATGCAAATCAGTCTTGACCCTGTGCCTCATGGGAACAGTCCAGACCGAACTGCCAAGCCATGTCTTCCCTGGACCGGAATCAAGCATCCTAGGACCGGTTTCAGGCTATCAGCCTTCATCAGCCAGGATAGCTTGACTCCAGTTGCGTAGTGAGCACGGGAGCCACGTCTGGGCATACCCTTCCCACTTAGGGCGAAATGCAAAACACACAAGATGATGGACGGAATGTTGCACATTGGCAAACATTCACCCCCAGTCACAGATCTGGGTTTAATCCATCGTTATTTTGCTTCACCACGCCACCCCAGTTCAGACATAGCCATATGCAAATCAGTCTTGACCCTGTGCCTCATGGGAACAGTCCAGACAGAACTGCCAAGCCATGTCTTCCCTGGACCGGAATCAAGCATCCTAGGACCGGTTTCAGGCTATCAGCCTTCATCAGCCAGGATAGCTTGACTCCAGTGGCGTAGTGAGCACGGGACCCACGTCTGGGCATACCCTTCCCACTTAGGGCAAAATGCAAAACACACAAGATGATGGACGGAATGTTGCACATTGGCAAACATTCACCCCCAGTCACAGATCTGGGTTTAATCCATCGTTATTTTGCTTCACCACGCCACCCCAGTTCAGACATAGCCATATGCAAATCAGTCTTGACCCTGTGCCTCATGGGAACAGTCCAGACCGAACTGCCAAGCCATGTCTTCCCTGGACCGGAATCAAGCATCCTAGGACCGGTTTCAGGCTATCAGCCTTCATCAGCCAGGATAGCTTGACTCCAGTGGTGTAGTGAGCACGGGACCCACGTCTGGGCATACCCTTCCCACTTAGGGCGAAATGCAAAACACACAAGATGATGGACGGAATGTTGCACATTGGCAAACATTCACCCCCAGTCACAGATCTGGGTTTAATCCATCGTTATTTTGCTTCACCACGCCACCCCAGTTCAGACATAGCCATATGCAAATCAGTCTTGACCCTGTGCCTCATGGGAACAGTCCAGACCGAACTGCCAAGCCATGTCTTCCCTGGACCGGAATCAAGCATCCTAGGACCGGTTTCAGGCTATCAGCCTTCATCAGCCAGGATAGCTTGACTCCAGTGGCGTAGTGAGCACGGGACCCACGTCTGGGCATACCCTTCCCACTTAGGGCGAAATGCAAAACAGACAAGATGATGGACGGAATGTTGCACATTGGCAAACATTCACCCCCAGTCACAGATCTGGGTTTAATCCATCGTTATTTTGCTTCACCACGCCACCCCAGTTCAGACATAGCCATATGCAAATCAGTCTTGACCCTGTGCCTTATGGGAACAGTCCAGACCGAACTGCCAAGCCATGTCTTCCCTGGACCGGAATCAAGCATCCTAGGACCGGTTTCAGGCTATCAGCCTTCATCAGCCAGGATAGCTTGACTCCAGTGGCGTAGTGAGCACGGGACCCACGTCTGGGCATACCCTTCCCACTTAGGGCGAAATGCAAAACACACAAGATGATGGACGGAATGTTGCACATTGGCAAACATTCACCCCCAGTCACAGATCTGGGTTTAATCCATCGTTATTTTGCTTCACCACGCCACCCCAGTTCAGACATAGCCATATGCAAATCAGTCTTGACCCTGTGCCTCATGGGAACAGTCCAGACCGAACTGCCAAGCCATGTCTTCCCTGGACCGGAATCAAGCATCCTAGGACCGGTTTCAGGCTATCAGCCTTCATCAGCCAGGATAGCTTGACTCCAGTGGCGTAGTGAGCACGGGACCCACGTCTGGGCATACACTTCCCACTTAGGGCGAAATGCAAAACACACAAGATGATGGACGGAATGTTGCACATTGGCAAACATTCTCCCCCAGTCACTGATCTGGGTTTAAACCATCGTTATTTTGCTTCACCACGCCACCCCAGTTCAGACATAGCCATATGCAAATCAGTCTTGACCCTGTGCCTCATGGGAACAGTCCAGACCGAACTGCCAAGCCATGTCTTCCCTGGACCGGAATCAAGCATCCTAGGACCGGTTTCAGGCTATCAGCCTTCATCAGCCAGGATAGCTTGACCCCAGTGGCGTAGTGAGCACGGGACTCACGTCTGGGCATACCCTTCCCACTTAGGGCGAAATGCAAAACAGACAAGATGATGGACGGAATGTTGCACATTGGCAAACATTCACCCCCAGTTACAGATCTGGGTTTAATCCATCGTTATTTTGCTTCACCACGCCACCCCAGTTCAGACATAGCCATATGCAAATCAGTCTTGACCCTGTGCCTTATGGGAACAGTCCAGACCGAACTGCCAAGCCATGTCTTCCCTGGACCGGAATCAAGCATCCTAGGACCGGTTTCAGGCTATCAGCCTTCATCAGCCAGGATAGCTTGACTCCAGTGGCGTAGTGAGCACGGGACCCACGTCTGGGCATACCCTTCCCACTTAGGGCGAAATGCAAAACACACAAGATGCTGGACGGAATGTTGCACATTGGCAAACATTCACCCCCAGTCACAGATCTGGGTTTAATCCATCGTTATTTTGCTTCACCACGCCACCCCAGTTCAGACATAGCCATATGCAAATCAGTCTTGACCCTGTGCCTCATGGGAACAGTCCAGACCGAACTGCCAAGCCATGTCTTCCCTGGACCGGAATCAAGCATCCTAGGACAGGTTTCAGGCTATCAGCCTTCATCAGCCAGGATAGCTTGACTCCAGTGGCGTAGTGAGCACGGGAGCCACGTCTGGGCATACCCTTCCCACTTAGGGGCGAAATGCAAAACACACAAGATGATGGACGGAATGTTGCACATTGGCAAACATTCACCCCCAGTCACAGATCTGGGTTTAATCCATCGTTATTTTGCTTCACCACGCCACCCCAGTTCAGACATAGCCATATGCAAATCAGTCTTGACCCTGTGCCTCATGGGAACAGTCCAGACCGAACTGCCAAGCCATGTCTTCCCTGGACCGGAATCAAGCATCCTAGGACCGGTTTCAGGCTATCAGCCTTCATCAGCCAGGATAGCTTGACTCCAGTGGCGTAGTGAGCACGGGACCCACGTCTGGGCATACCCTTCCCACTTAGGGCAAAATGCAAAACACACAAGATGATGGACGGAATGTTGCACATTGGCAAACATTCACCCCCAGTCACAGATCTGGGTTTAATCCATCGTTATTTTGCTTCACCACGCCACCCCAGTTCAGACATAGCCATATGCAAATCAGTCTTGACCCTGTGCCTCATGGGAACAGTCCAGACCGAACTGCCAAGCCATGTCTTCCCTGGACCGGAATCAAGCATCCTAGGACCGGTTTCAGGCTATCAGCCTTCATCAGCCAGGATAGCTTGACTCCAGTGGTGTAGTGAGCACGGGACCCACGTCTGGGCATACCCTTCCCACTTAGGGCGAAATGCAAAACACACAAGATGATGGACGGAATGTTGCACATTGGCAAACATTCACCCCCAGTCACAGATCTGGGTTTAATCCATCGTTATTTTGCTTCACCACGCCACCCCAGTTCAGACATAGCCATATGCAAATCAGTCTTGACCCTGTGCCTCATGGGAACAGTCCAGACCGAACTGCCAAGCCATGTCTTCCCTGGACCGGAATCAAGCATCCTAGGACCGGTTTCAGGCTATCAGCCTTCATCAGCCAGGATAGCTTGACTCCAGTGGCGTAGTGAGCACGGGACCCACGTCTGGGCATACCCTTCCCACTTAGGGCGAAATGCAAAACACACAAGATGATGGACGGAATGTTGCACATTGGCAAACATTCACCCCCAGTCACAGATCTGGGTTTAATCCATCGTTATTTTGCTTCACCACGCCACCCCAGTTCAGACATAGCCATATGCAAATCAGTCTTGACCCTGTGCCTCATGGGAACAGTCCAGACCGAACTGCCAAGCCATGTCTTCCCTGGACCGGAATCAAGCATCCTAGGACCGGTTTCAGGCTATCAGCCTTCATCAGCCAGGATAGCTTGACTCCAGTGGCGTAGTGAGCACGGGACCCACATCTGGGCATACCCTTCCCACTTAGGGCGAAATGCAAAACACACAAGATGATGGACGGAATGTTGCACATTGGCAAACATTCACCCCCAGTCACAGATCTGGGTTTAATCCATCGTTATTTTGCTTCACCACGCCACCCCAGTTCAGACATAGCCATATGCAAATCAGTCTTGACCCTGTGCCTCATGGGAACAGTCCAGACCGAACTGCCAAGCCATGTCTTCCCTGGACCGGAATCAAGCATCCTAGGACCGGTTTCAGGCTATCAGCCTTCATCAGCCAGGATAGCTTGACTCCAGTGGCGTAGTGAGCACGGGACCCACGTCTGGGCATACCCTTCCCACTTGAGGCGAAATGCAAAACACACAAGATGATGGACGGAATGTTGCACATTGGCAAACATTCACCCCCAGTCACAGATCTGGGTTTAATCCATCGTTATTTTGCTTCACCACGCCACCCCAGTTCAGACATAGCCATATGCAAATCAGTCTTGACCCTGTGCCTCATGGGAACAGTCCAGACCGAACTGCCAAGCCATGTCTTCCCTGGACCGGAATCAAGCATCCTAGGACCGGTTTCAGGCTATCAGCCTTCATCAGCCAGGATAGCTTGACTCCAGTGGCGTAGTGAGCACGGGACCCACGTCTGGGCATACACTTCCCACTTAGGGCGAAATGCAAAACACACAAGATGATGGACGGAATGTTGCACATTGGCAAACATTCACCCCCAGTCACTGATCTGGGTTTAAACCATCGTTATTTTTGCTTCACCACGCCACCCCAGTTCAGACATAGCCATATGCAAATCAGTCTTGACCCTGTGCCTCATGGGAACAGTCCAGACCGAACTGCCAAGCCATGTCTTCCCTGGACCGGAATCAAGCATCCTAGGACCGGTTTCAGGCTATCAGCCTTCATCAGCCAGGATAGCTTGACCCCAGTGGCGTAGTGAGCACGGGACCCAAGTCTTGGCATACCCTTCCCACTTAGGGCGAAATGCAAAACAGACAAGATGATGGACGGAATGTTGCACATTGGCAAACATTCACCCCCAGTCACAGATCTGGGTTTAATCCATCGTTATTTTGCTTCACCACGCCACCCCAGTTCAGACATAGCCATATGCAAATCAGTCTTGACCCTGTGCCTTATGGGAACAGTCCAGACCGAACTGCCAAGCCATGTCTTCCCTGGACCGGAATCAAGCATCCTAGGACCGGTTTCAGGCTATCAGCCTTCATCAGCCAGGATAGCTTGACTCCAGTGGCGTAGTGAGCACGGGACCCACGTCTGGGCATACCCTTCCCACTTAGGGCGAAATGCAAAACACACAAGATGCTGGACGGAATGTTGCACATTGGCAAACATTCACCCCCAGTCACAGATCTGTGTTTAATCCATCGTTATTTTGCTTCACCACGCCACCCCAGTTCAGACATAGCCATATGCAAATCAGTCTTGACCCTGTGCCTCATGGGAACAGTCCAGACCGAACTGCCAAGCCATGTCTTCCCTGGACCGGAATCAAGCATCCTAGGACAGGTTTCAGGCTATCAGCCTTCATCAGCCAGGATAGCTTGACTCCAGTGGCGTAGTGAGCACGGGAGCCACGTCTGGGCATACCCTTCCCACTTAGGGCGAAAATGCAAAACACACAAGATGATGGACGGAATGTTGCACATTGGCAAACATTCACCCCCAGTCACAGATCTGGGTTTAATCCATCGTTATTTTGCTTCACCACGCCACCCCAGTTCAGACATAGCCATATGCAAATCAGTCTTGACCCTGTGCCTCATGGGAACAGTCCAGACCGAACTGCCAAGCCATGTCTTCCCTGGACCGGAATCAAGCATCCTAGGACCGGTTTCAGGCTATCAGCCTTCATCAGCCAGGATAGCTTGACTCCAGTGGCGTAGTGAGCACGGGACCACGTCTGGGCATACCCTTCCCACTTAGGGCAAAATGCAAAACACACAAGATGATGGACGGAATGTTGCACATTGGCAAACATTCACCCCCAGTCACAGATCTGGGTTTAATCCATCGTTATTTTGCTTCACCACGCCACCCCAGTTCAGACATAGCCATATGCAAATCAGTCTTGACCCTGTGCCTCATGGGAACAGTCCAGACCGAACTGCCAAGCCATGTCTTCCCTGGACCGGAATCCAGCATCCTAGGACCGGTTTCAGGCTATCAGCCTTCATCAGCCAGGATAGCTTGACTCCAGTGGTGTAGTGAGCACGGGACCCACGTCTGGGCATACCCTTCCCACTTAGGGCGAAATGCAAAACACACAAGATGATGGACGGAATGTTGCACATTGGCAAACATTCACCCCCAGTCACAGATCTGGGTTTAATCCATCGTTATTTTGCTTCACCACGCCACCCCAGTTCAGACATAGCCATATGCAAATCAGTCTTGACCCTGTGCCTCATGGGAACAGTCCAGACCGAACTGCCAAGCCATGTCTTCCCTGGACCGGAATCAAGCATCCTAGGACCGGTTTCAGGCTATCAGCCTTCATCAGCCAGGATAGCTTGACTCCAGTGGCGTAGTGAGCACGGGACCCACGTCTGGGCATACCCTTCCCACTTAGAGGCGAAATGCAAAACACACAAGATGATGGACGGAATGTTGCACATTGGCAAACATTCACCCCCAGTCACAGAATCTGGGTTTAATCCATCGTTATTTTGCTTCACCACGCCACCCCAGTTCAGACATAGCCATATGCAAATCAGTCTTGACCCTGTGCCTCATGGGAACAGTCCAGACCGAACTGCCAAGCCATGTCTTCCCTGGACCGGAATCAAGCATCCTAGGACCGGTTTCAGGCTATCAGCCTTCATCAGCCAGGATAGCTTGACTCCAGTGGCGTAGTGAGCACGGGACCCACATCTGGGCATACCCTTCCCACTTAGGGCGAAATGCAAAACACACAAGATGATGGACGGAATGTTGCACATTGGCAAACATTCACCCCCAGTCACAGATCTGGGTTTAATCCATCGTTATTTTGCTTCACCACGCCACCCCAGTTCAGACATAGCCATATGCAAATCAGTCTTGACCCTGTGCCTCATGGGAACAGTCCAGACCGAACTGCCAAGCCATGTCTTCCCTGGACCGGAATCAAGCATCCTAGGACCGGTTTCAGGCTATCAGCCTTCATCAGCCAGGATAGCTTGACTCCAGTGGCGTAGTGAGCACGGGACCCACGTCTGGGCATACCCTTCCCACTTAGAGCGAAATGCAAAACACACAAGATGATGGACGGAATGTTGCACATTGGCAAACATTCACCCCAGTCACAGATCTGGGTTTAATCCATCGTTATTTTGCTTCACCACGCCACCCCAGTTCAGACATAGCCATATGCAAATCAGTCTTGACCCTGTGCCTCATGGGAACAGTCCAGACCGAACTGCCAAGCCATGTCTTCCCTGGACCGGAATCAAGCATCCTAGGACCGGTTTCACGCTATCAGCCTTCATCAGCCAGCCACTGGAATCAAGCTATCCTGGCTGAAGAGGGGTGAAACCCGAAACCAGTCCTAGGATGCTTGTTTCCAGTCCAGGAGGACCTTGCTTGGCAGTTCGAGCTGAACTGTTCCCATGAGCACAGAGTCAAGACTGATTTGCATATGGCTGGGTTCAAACTGGAATGGCATGGTGAGCAAAAACGATGGATTTAGGCCCAGATCTCTGTACTGGGGTGAATGTATGACATTGTTCTGCATTCTGTCCATCAACTGTTGTTTTTACTGCCCAACAGTCAGGCTACCCAAAGCGGTTTGTGAACACTGTAAGAATGAAAGTTACCAGATGGGGAACGTTTTTTGCCACATGTTGATACGGCCCACCACTACTTCTTCCTCTGCTGTTTTCCAAGGCTGTCTTCAGGGATTATAAAAGGATCACTACCAGAGCTTCTCACTGGAAAGTGTACCTCTTCAGGTGCATGTTGTCTGTGAGCAGTGCATTGCATTCTGGGGAGAGGATCTACTTAGACTCCTCTTTTAGGAAGAAAATTGTGTTCCAGCCTTATTTGCTGGACTCTTTGACTTTTGGAAGATGCTCTCTGATTGGCAGTAGGTTACACCCAACTGCCTGAATATGGACATATAAGCTGGAGCTTTACTCTAGCTTTGATTAAAAGTAGCCCTCTTGAGCTTAACCTGCGTGTTCCCTCCTGCTGGTGGTGCCTCCAGAACATTCAGCTAAGTGCTACCTATTTTCTGCCATGTAGGTACAATTCATAAGGCCCATCTTAAAGCTTTGCTGGCCCTGCCTGAGTAGAAGCCTCCATCCATCTTTGGGAATCTATAGTCATGGACATAGTGCTTGAATCCCTGTCTACTCCTCAGGAGATAGCGGCAGAGGACGGGTGAGCAAATTGCGGAGTCTGCATGGTGAACAAACTCCCTTCATGTAAAAACCTTTTTTGTTTTGTTCTTTGTTGGAGAGTGCTGCTTTTGTGGGTGTGTAAGGGCCTAGCTAGCCAGATTGAAAGAGGCCTCTCTGGCCTCTGCTTTTAGGTATGCAACAGTGTTTGTGGCCACATCATCTTTGTTTGTTGCCCTGGGGTCCCGAGTGAGGAGCCACTAATCTAGAGCCCCTATAGCCCTAATATGGTGAAATATCCCCTTGTCAATGACTGAAACCATTATTCTAAGTTGTGAAAGTCAACTTAAGTTCTTGGAGTGAGTAAATGCAGGCTTTGAACTTAGCGATGCCGTTCCCTTTTTGGCATGTTACTAGGTACAGTGTCTGTCATTTGATATTGCTTTTTTCCTTTCTTACTTTACATGTTCACGACCCTTAACTCCTCAGAGCAGAGGATGTGAACATCTTGTCCTGTTACTGAAGGCAGAAATTCCTGGTGTGAGCACCAGAAAGGTTTTCATTTTTCTGTAAAATCTCGAGCTGCAAGAGAATGAGATTCCCTCGCAGCGCTAGACGTTTTTTTCTCTCTCCCTGTGATGTGCAGCATGCCATGTGCTCTGACGTTGTAGAAATAAAAACCTTCTTAGGGGTTCACTGATACATCTGGTCCTTAAAACCAACAAAGAAGAGATTGGCACAGAAGCTGTAATATCAAAAAACATGTTTTATTAACCTCAGATGAGGGAGATTGCATCTTACGGTACCCGCAGGCCACTGTAGGAGGCATTCTAATGAGTGCAGAGAACAGGGTCCTTATATATGCATTTGTTATATAGTCAGCATAAAATCAAGGGAGGTCCTAGCACATACAAGCATGCTTATTGACTAATATGGGTATACAGAATTTGCTTGCTCCACAAAGTGGGAGGGAGACTAAACTGCTTACATGTTTAAGAATAGCTTGACAGTTCTATACTAGGAGCAGGTGCATTCTACCAGCTAGGCCTCTCTGAGCATGTGCAAGACTCTGGAAGAGGGAGAAAGCACATGGCGAGCACATGGCTAACTAAAATGGCTGCCAAGTACAAAATGGCTTTCAGCTCATGCTAACAGCGATTCCTGCAATCTTTAACAGACGATCCTTTTAGCATGAGCTAAAGACATTACCATGATCTAGTAGAGACATAGAAAATATTTTGCACATTTTCTTCTCATAAATTCATCAACATCCTATGCTAGGTGGGCATTTACATTCTAAACATTTCATTAAGCAGGTATATACAAGGTATAAGCAGGAGTACAAAGTGAACAGAGCATTGGGTCATACAGGTAGCAAGAGAGAATAATGACTATTATCTCAAACAGAAATCTCAATATTTTCCAATGATAAGTAATGCAAATGTCAGGGAAGTCAAAATAGATTATTACAAAAACAATCCTGGCTCCGGGGGACCAGGAGGACCACACAGGGCCATAGGAATTAGGACAAGGAGCCGCAAAGGGCTGCTCCTCCTCAAAAATGGGACGACCAAAGGGGTACATTACTAACAAAAAAAGAGTCCTTGGGAAAGTTCTAAAACCAACCAGCCAGAGGGAGTCTTCTCCCTGTGTCCGTTTTGAGCCTCACAGGCAGGCTCTTGTTGTTCCCACGGTGGAGCTGCACAACTCGCAACTCAAGAATCACGGAGAAGGAAAAGTCTTTCTTTCAGGATCGGGCAATCACCCCCCAGGGCAAATACCCTCAATGATCCTGTCCAGTGTCTCAGGCAGTGCACCAGTTTTCTTCACTTTAATCTAACAGGCACCAAGGGCATAGCACCTGTACCCTAAACTCAAGTCCTTCCCTAACTCCTGTATTTGCACCTCTGGCGCACTGCTCTTTTGTTGGGGCCACAAATTGTACCCAGTGTGCTCGGGCATCTCTTGATCAACAAACAAAAGGCGTAGACTTGCATTCACTTTGGGACCAGGATTAAGAGGCCTGAAGCAACCCTTGTTTCAAAGGGGGTCACCTCAAGCAAAAGCCTCCTTGCCGTCCTTGTCGTTCTGTGACTCTCTCAGCTGGGCATCAAAAACTGGATCCACACAAAGATTTCTCCATCCTGATTTGTAACCCCGTCTTTCGCCCAAGACAGTGGCAGGGGTACACACTTCACGTCCCAGTGCTTCCGACTTCACTGAGGTCCTAGTTGCCAGCAACGCCTATGCTGGTTCCTTTAACTTTGGCTTCAAACTGCAGTGGTGCTGACTCCCAGGCTGGATCTGATGTCCGGGCCCCTCTGGCAATGGTTGTAAGGCAGCAAATATCTATTGGTGGACAGAACAAGAGGTCTTTAGACAAGGCACAGAAATAATCTAACAACAGAGAGGATAGTCTCAAAATACTTCCTTAGTCTTGGGGCGCCCCATACATTAGCAAGGCACCCAAGAACCACTTCATCTATCTGAGAGTAGAAAACCCTGGACCTATTGGCAAGTATAAAAGGAACGTTTTGGTGAACTGACAAGAGTAATACATCACCCAATCCCAAGCAGCCAAGGAAGTCTGTGTTCATGTACTAAATTCTGAGGAAAAGAGAAAAACAATACAGACATACTCCAAATACTTATATTGGTGTATTCCTATATTACCAATCTGAAGAACCCTCAAGAAAAAGGAAATGATCTACACTTTTACTCATAGATTTTACATTACTTGTACAGGACTGCAGACACTTGTAAAATAATTTCTCTTACATGTTATGCTTAGGACCATGCTCTCATGTTATAGGTGCAGCAGGAAAATCTAAAACTGCTAATCTAACAGGGATTCTTATTGCATAAAGAACTAAACTTCAACATAGTGAGTACTTTTTCTTCAGCAGAACATGTTATGACAAACAAATTCCTATAAAACAATATTTTCCTTCAAAATGTTTGCTAAGGATCACATGAGCGTCTTTCCTGCATTGTACTTTTCACGATCTGAACTATGCAACATCATTTTCAAAAGGAAAAAAAACCCTATCTCCAGCTCTAATAAGGGCTGTCAGCTTATTTACAGAGACTAGCTAATAAAAGACTAGCAATGCCCTTGCAAAACTGTATAGAACATGAGAATAACATAAACAATAATAGTGTTGCCACCTGAGATTTTTGAACAGAAACCCCCACTATACAATTTTCCTTAAAGATCAAATAAGGGAACATCAATCTGTTCTACTCATTCTTTCATACAGGATGGGCAGTAACATAGCTTATGTGTTTCATCTTTTTATTAATTCTAACAATTTTAAAACAGTATTACAGAATAGCCAATTGTAATTGTAATTGTAAGTAGTATTTATATAGCGCAGCTGTCACCCAACGGGCATCCTGGTGCTGGGATTACCTAAATCATTGTGCAGCTATAAAACTATGAATCATCATGCGCCAATCTCTCAAGGCTATTCTTTTGGAAAGAGCCTGGTTTTTAGCTTTTTCTAAACTGCAGTAAGTCATCAGTCTGTCTGAGTTCACTTGGTAGTTTATTCCATAGCCTTGCGGCTGCATAGCCAAATGATCTACCTCCTAGTTGGGTTTTCTTGACTCGTGGGGTACATACTAGGTGGGCTGCCAAGGAACGAAGACTTCTAGCTGGGGAGTACCAAGTAAACATTCTCTGTAATGGTTTAGGCCCCATTTTGTGTGCCGCCTTATGAACAATGCAAAGTGCCTTAACTGTCACATGGCCATTTCCTAGACAGCTTTAGACAGACTCAAAAAAAGTGAGAAAAAGAAGAGAGAAAACATAATTTTGCCTACCCTTAATTTGTAGAGGAGCTAGCCTCCTTCCCCCATTTTGACAGTAGGAAAACCTGAAACAGGTTTTACTTCTGTCAACACTTTCAACCCCTATTTATAGCAACTGGGCACAAACAAACTTGTAGGAGATATCTTAGAAAGTGGCTATTCTCTGATTCAGTCTAACACAATGCAAATTGAGTTAACTTTAAACCAATTTCTACAGCAATTGTACTAGATTAACATGAGGGCGCATGAATGCAAACTAAAATCCATTTCCTCCTTATCGTAGCCCCTACACAGTATTCTTTAAACTAAAACCATTATTTGTTATATAAATGGCAGATCAATGTTCAACTGAGGGTTGTCTTCCTTCGTGGCATAGGACTGCGCAAAACGTGTGTTTGCCAAAAATAGGAAGCAAAGCTTCTCTTTCTCTCTTTGCGCTATCATCTCGTCTTTCAAAAACTTTTCGAAGGTCGAAGTGTTCCAGGAAACATTACCCTGCTAAGTTGCTAAATGCAGAACTCTGACCTTTGACCCGTTCAGCAGCTGCTCATTTTTGCGTGCAAGGCTTGCCATGCGGTTTGTAATGCAAAGCAACTCTGGAGAATCACAGCGAAAAGCAGTCCTATACTTATTTTCATTTATGTACAGTGGTGTGCAATCTAGTAATGCAGAGGCAGCTGTTTATTTTATACTTGCATATACTTTATGGAAGCCTGAGAGCACGTTAAAACTGCCTTGAGTGGTAGAACTGCTTGTAAAATTGTGAATTTAGCTCAATTTCGACTTTGGTGGTAGGGGCACTTAAAAATGAATATCCTACAATATTTTTGCATAATAGGAACCCCCAGAGTGTTCTCTAGATAGCTCAGGAATGGGAAATCGGAAATGAATAAGATATACCCTTATAAAAACAAGTTTTGTACGGCTGGGTAAAGTGACATTTCACATTTAAGTTCCCTTCTTATTGCGGTACAGCACTGCTTAAATTCAACTTTGATGCTAGGAATTCACAGTATGATGATTAGGCTTTATAAAGATGAAAAAACGAATTTAAAGCATTTGTTTTTAACAATATATTTTTTCCCATATAATTAAATTTTATTTTTTATCAATAAAACCAACCATTTTAATGATTCCACATTGGAAAAGCAAGCTTCATTGTAGCCTATCATATTTAAACACATTCATTCATAACCCTAAGCACAGAAGTCTTTACTTGAAACAGGAAAAGTCTGCGCCACTTTTAAAAGGACAATTATCATTTAATATCAGAACCATAGATGTACTTATAAAAAAAGGCATTAAGAAAGGAAATCCCTACTTTCAATTTTGTTCTCTGTTATCCAAAATAATGAAACTGGTTTTTAGAAACTTTTAAAATAATGCAGGCCTGTATACCAGGTTTACACTGACTTAAAATGTCGCTGACGCAGCATTCCTGTCTGTGGCCGTGAGCAGGAATAGCCATATGCTATGTATGCAGCTGTTGTTTGTCAGCAGGCGTCGAATTTGCACGCCTTTCTCAGGAAAAAACCCCTTTATTATTTGAAATACCCTGACAGAGTTAAATCCCCATTTGCTGTGTCAAACGGTTTCTTTTTAGTTAGTTAGTTTAAACACAGCTGTCGGAAAGCTTTTTTCTCGGGTGCTGAAAGAAAAGCATGTCACAGTCTATTTAAAAACTGAGGCATTTCAATGCAGTCAAATCTATCTTTCTATAATGTGTATTTAGTTCAGCAACGACCAAATTCACTCAAATGATGTGCATGCCTTTTAATGTCTAATACAATATTTAAAGAAAAGGCTGTAACATGTATTTTAAGTCTATTGATTACAAAACACACAATTTCGTTTTTTTTCTCTCTGTATGAGGCCTATTTTAATCCTATTGAATACGAATTCTAATTTTATGTTTAACATTGTGGCAATTTGCACACATGTACAGTGTCTTACTCTGTCAATTTAATAGTAACATGCAGCTGTTTAGCATATGTTACATAATTAATTTCTGGATTTTTATTTAATATGTAAGTAACTAAATGACATTTTGCATAACAGAATGAGGACAGCAAAAAAACATAAACAAACTCATTGAGCTCATTCCAGACAGTTACAGAAGGACACAACACAGCGCGCTTAAAGCTAGCCATTCGTACACAGAGTACTCACACAAGTATTACCAATGTCAAACCAAAAACCCCACATAGACATTTAAACACACATTTAACCCACAAATCAATATTTAGAACTTTAAGACAGCTTACAAACGGTACGCAAGACCAACCTATTTGTAAATACTAATTGTAAGTCATATTTACAAGAAGAGCTCTCAAAAGTAGCCCAAAAAACTGTTCTATGGTCAAAAAGCTGAAATACACCAAATTCGCCAGTTTTGGCTGGTAGAACACTCAAAAAGCGCTCTGCATATCACCACTTATGAATGTTACTAAGTGCGCAGATCCGGATCCGTTTTATGTACATATTTAGTTCCATGGGGTACTTAGTCACCAAGGAAGAAATATCTTTTTACTATACCTAAACCTATTTAGGTATCCCATCTGAGGGAGTCAACTGAGTACTTCCTAAATCCATATCGGTACCTCCAAGACAGCAACACTTTCAACAAAGTGTGCTGGTAACAGGCATGCCAAAAATATTATAGCATATATAATATTATACTCCAAGTGACACTTAACACAATGTGTGCCGTTCAAATTTTCAAAGTTAGAAAAAAATCTCCTCATTACCTGCCTATATGAATTGCAATGCATATATAATTACAAAACAAATTCCAAAATTGGCCAATCATACAAACAAAGCCACAGTAAGTGTTACTAAAACTACCTTACCAATCAAAGGCATCAAACCAACAGCAAGTGCCGCAAAACGGCTCTTACCAATCAAATGGTGTCCAGGTTCCAACTGCCAAGTTCTGAGTGACCTAACGGTCGTTTTAAAATACTCACGCCAAAGAAGTTCTCAGTCGGGAGCGGCAAACACTTGGAGGATCAGATCAGGAAGACCAGAAATATACTGGGCTGGAAAACAAACAATCTCCGTGCGCTGGGTACCTCCTCAGTAGATTCCTGTCCTGTACTCCTCAGTAGATTCCTGTCTTCCTTCAAGACCACTCCCTTGGATAGCCGCTGCACCGATGAGTCCCACTTTCGGGCGCCATTTGTAGAAATAAAAACCTTCTTAGGGGTTCACTGATACATCTGGTCCTTAAAACCAACAAAGAAGAGATTGGCACAGAAGCTGTAATATCAAAAAACATGTTTTATTAACCTCAGATGAGGGAGATTGCATCTTACGGTACCCGCAGGCCACTGTAGGAGGCATTCTAATGAGTGCAGAGAACAGGGTCCTTATATATGCATTTGTTATATAGTCAGCATAAAATCAAGGGAGGTCCTAGCACATACAAGCATGCTTATTGACTAATATGGGTATACAGAATTTGCTTGCTCCACAAAGTGGGAGGGAGACTAAACTGCTTACATGTTTAAGAATAGCTTGACAGTTCTATACTAGGAGCAGGTGCATTCTACCAGCTAGGCCTCTCTGAGCATGTGCAAGACTCTGGAAGAGGGAGAAAGCACATGGCGAGCACATGGCTAACTAAAATGGCTGCCAAGTACAAAATGGCTTTCAGCTCATGCTAACAGCGATTCCTGCAATCTTTAACAACGTTATATAGTGTGCATGGGGGCATAGCTCAGCACCGATCACAGGAAAGAATGTCCCCTTTCCCATGGTATTCCTCCGTAGTGGATCCATGCTCCAGGCTTGCAGCAGGAGGGCTGTCTCCATGTAGGGATCCCTCCACTAGCCACCAGGGATGTCTTAAAGGAGGGGACTTTCCCCCTGGCATAGCCAGGAGCCCTCCCTCCCCCATAAAACGGGCATTGTCAGTCTTCCTTCCCCACTCTGGTAGAGAATGATTGTAGACCCCCAGTCTACAAACTCCATAGGGATAAAAGTTCCACTAGATACCAGGGTAGTTTATATAAAAAAAATGGGGAAGGGGGCAGCCCCTCAAGCTATCAAACGTTACCCCTACATCTAAAGCACCAACAGACGTTTACATTACACCCACCCCCTCCACCTGAGTCAGATGGGGATTTTACACCACTAGATTCCAAGATTAAAAAAAAAAAAAAATAGATATGATTGGGATGACCTGCCCAAGCATCTGGTCTTACCCTCCAGCCTTAAACCCCCAGCAGTCTTTCTGCCTCTTGGGGTGCAAAATGGGGCATTTACCCCCCACTCCCCAGTACAGGTAGAAAGTATACCAGATACCTGGGATGTTTTAATATATTTAAAACAATGGGGTGGTAACCTGCCCATGTTATCCCTACCCCTAGAGCACCAACAATTTTCGGCCCCTTCCCTAGTGGCCAGATCAGGAGATCTATCCATGTGGATCTCTGCACATTTTCTTACTCAGTGAATGTCAAAGTATGCATCAAATTCTTTTTGCATATTTGTGACAAAAAACTCGGACTCACTTCCAGCTAATGTCCAAAGTTTTACCATCCTGCGTCCCATACTTCTAATTGAAACCCTGCCTCCCACTTGTGGGATTATCTAATGTATCAAAAACAACACAAGAGTGGAGCCAAAGGAAAATCACAACGGCAAAGAGAGTCACTCAAGAGTGTAAAAAGAACCCTCACTCACCAACCTGGTTGGTGACATGCTTCATCATTGGGTTCCCACCAGAGAGGCCGAATGCCTCTCTGGTGTGCTACAACGCCTGGTTACAGCGGAGCAGGTTGATTGTGACAGTGACAGTGCAAGGAAGTGAATCAAAGTGAATAGTTAAAATTGAGTTTACCCAACCACAAGAATTATTTATTAGTGGCAAGGTAAGTCAAGGCTAAAAACGTGAGGTGGACGGTAAACTGGGTAAATTGCCCAGTCACATCACTGGTATAAAAAAGACATGGTCTACATGTTTCAGCCTCATAGATGCAACTTAGCGAGGCTTTCTTCAGGACCAAAAAGCCACGGCGGTATGTACACTCTAAGGTACACCCTAACCTGTGGCCGAAAAATGTAACCGCATAACTTACGATTATCAGGAACACTTCAGAATTGCTGAAAGCGTTAATTATCTGTAAGGTAAAGAACATATACATAATAGCAATATACAGAGTACATATACAGACAAACATACACCCAGTCGTGATATTTGGGCTACTCTCTGTGCCACGGTTCAAGACTAATAATTGCTTAATCAATTGCATATATATTCAATAGGATAGCATAGCATCTCAACTGGTTATATGGGAGAGCGAACCTAGAAATCATTTAAATTTTGAAGATTGCACACAGGGAACGTAATTTAACAGGTGCAGTAGCGTTTTGTCGCAATAAATGTCATGTACAGTGTGAACCTGACTTTAAAACGCAAAGAGCGTGATAGAAAAATTAGGACCCTCAGGAGAACAGAGAGGCTAGTAATAAAAGGAAAAGAAAAATGTTCTTACAGATAACGTGGTAAAATATCACGTCATGGACCCAGGCGGGGAGCGAGGACTTGTAGTCACACTCTGTAACATAAAGAGTCACATGAATACTTGCACGTATACCAAGAAATTCATTACATGCTTTGTTCATGGACACAGATGAGTACTCACTACTCCAAAGTCCGACGCTCACAGAAACACCTAAATTCACCCGGCAGCAGGATCCCGATGGTAAGGTATTCCCGCAAACGCCGATATTTAAAAGCAGTGTTTCCGCATCACGTGAGCCCAGATCTGTAACGCCTGCACAATGATGTGGCCACGCTCACTGCAAGCGCCACAGACACGTTCTAGAAAACAACTAGAACGTTGCATTGACAATCAAAAACTTTATCAGTGTACCACCAAATAAATAATACGAACACTTTAAAGTTAACTAAATAAAATGAGGTGAATGCCTGAAACGGAAATGCCAAGACGGATAGTTGCGTCAGTAAAATTGCAATAATTCCAGTGTCAGGAAAAACCTACCTCAAATATTGGTGTAAAGTACACTAACCTAATTGCAGATTATTTATAAATAGAGCCGATAAATCAGTGAGAAAGGTATAGCTCAAAGATTTAGAATGAACCAGATGCAGACGGAGTTAAACTGGTATTCTAATTTCAAGCGCTCTTGGCATATTACAGAGCCGAGCAATTCAGTAGTAGGACATCACTTATAATTTACCCAGAGAAGCCAGAAACGAAAAACCAGATAACTTCAAGAAGATGAACCTGCTACCTTAATACAGTCATCGATTCAGTATGGACCCCCAAGGAATATTATCATTAAGGCCTTGCCTATGTGTGTCAAGACGGTACACCCATCATTGTTCTTTTTCAAATAAGGCCTTCTGGGTGTTATTACTCTGTTTGATTTGCTCCACAACAGTCCAATGCAAATCATTGGTTGTGTGGTTCATTTGGAGGAAATGTTCCGTCATTTTTGTAATACTTTTCTTGCACCGTATCGTGCTTCGATGTTCGCAAATGCGTTGTTTGATCCTCCTAGTCGTCATGCCGACGTAGCGAAGGCCACATGGGCATGTGATAAGGTAGATCACGTTACTAGAATTACAATTTGTATGCGCCCTCTGTGTCCATACTCTATTCGGTTCCAGCTTCAGTGTTTTGGTAGCCCTAGTCAAATGGCAAACACTACAGTCAGTGCAAGGAAAATGGCCCACAATTGGCGGTAGACCCCAAGTTTGTAGGACAGATGGGGGGTTACTGTCGCTTGCTCTTTTAGGTCGAGTGTGCACCAGTGTGTCCCTCAAGTTTCTTGCCCGCCGGAAAGAAAATATAGGTTTACACCAATCCTTATTGATATTCGATAGGATTCTCCAGTTTTTGTTAATGGATCTTGTTAGGGCATTAGACGCTGCGCTATAAGTAGTTACACAGGTCATGGGGACTTCATTCTGATGGTTAGTATTGTCCTCCAATAGAGCATCCCTAGGTTGGTTTCTTGCTCTCTTGTAACTCTTTTTCAGAATTTTATCTGGGTAGCCACGATTCCGTAGTTTAGTTGTTAAACCTACAGACTGTAGTTTGAAATCATCAACCCTACTACAGTTTCTCCGAATCCGGAGATACTGACCGTACGGAAGATTTTCACGCAGCGGTCGTGGATGAAAACTGGTGAAATCAAGAAGGTTGTTCTTTTACTAAAGTCTATCCCTACTCTGACCCTGAGTATACTCCCCCCTCTAGGAATACCACTTATTCGGATTCTTCGGATGATACTTCCACGACGAGTGGTTCTAGTGGTGGCAGCTCCAAGTCAAGACAGAGGGGTAGGGGTAGGTTTAAGCAACATTATCAGCCTCAACCTTGGCCTCCTGTGTCTATGCCGGGTGGCCAATACCAACAACCACCCTACCGTATGCTGGGTTGGAACCCAGGCTTTATGCCTTTCCCCTATCAACAAAGCAACTACAGACCCCCTTTTTTAGAGAGGGGCAGGAGGGGAAGAGGAAGAAGAAGAGATCCCAATCGAGTCCACTGGGAGCAGGAGGATCCGGTGGGCAACAACACTCGCAGCAAGGCGAGGGATCAAGCAGCAGGGACGAGCAACCAGAGACTTTGATCACAAACCTGTCGAAATTAAGTCTTACCCCAATGGAAAGAAAAGTTCTTGAGAAAGGACTGGGGTTTGCGCCTACGGCACGGTTAGACAAATTTCGTTTACATTGCGAATTGTCCAATTTTTTCAGGAAATTGCGCTTGAAGGCTTACTTTGAGAAGACCACATTATCAAATGATTCAAGCTCTGTAGGTGATACGGGTTTAAGGATCAAGTCCACCTTTACCCCCCCAACACACACTGTCCCGCCTGAGATTCTAACTTTCGAACAAGCGGTATTTAATGATATTGAGAAGTTTGAAGACAAGGGTGCTTTTAAAAATCTGAGCGCTGTTGACTTTCAAGCACTTCAATCCCTCCAGATGAATACTTCTGTTGTCATAAAGCCGGCAGATAAAGGAGGGGGTCTGGTTATACTGGACAAAGAAGACTATGATAAAGAATATAGGCGCCTTCTGGATGATCGTAAAATTATACACACCTGACCAGTGATCCCTCATCATCTATTAGAACAATGATTGTCAACCTGGTGAACCATGCTGAACTAAGTGGACATATCTCTAAATCAGAGGCCAATTTTTTGACTATTGGTGACGGTGTTGTTCCTTACTTTTACACCTTACCAAAAACTCATAAGAATAAGTTACCTCCACCAGGACGCCCAATAGTCTCCGGTATCGGTTCACTGTTGGAACCGCTATCACGATTTTGTGATTTTTATCTTAAACCCTTGGTTCAACAGACGTCGACCTACCTGAAGGACACCAAGAGTTATTGGCCCTGCTGAATAATCTGGAGATAGATGATGAATCAACAATATTGGTCTCTTTAGACATCGAGAGTCTATATACCAGCATTCCGCAGGATGATACTATCAAAGTACTTGGCAAAGCGCTGGAAGAGGCTGTATGGGAATACAATACCCCAAAGCAGTTTATTATTGAATGTGCAACCTTAGCGCTGAAGCAAAATTTCTTCGAATATGAGGGTGAGCTGTTTCTTCAAACAACTGGGACTTCCATGGGAAGCACTTTTGCCCCAAGTGTGGCCGGACTTTATGTTTTTGATTTTGAAAAGAAGTTCATCCTGTCTGAGAGCAACCCTTTTTCATCAGGGATTACCTTTTGGAAAAGGTATATAGAAGATATACTGGTCATCTGGCAGGGACCTGAACAGACTTTGACCACTTTTTTGGAATGGATTAATACCTGTGATCCTAATTTGAAATTTACATCCACAATTGATATGAAAGAAATGGTCTTTTTAGATGTGACCATTACGAAACTAGATGGTGGGCTCACCACTAAGACCTATTATAAACCAACAGCTAAGAACAACCTTCTTGATTTCACCAGTTTTCATCCACGACCGCTGCGTGAAAATCTTCCGTACGGTCAGTATCTCCGGATTCGGAGAAACTGTAGTAGGGTTGATGATTTCAAACTACAGTCTGTAGGTTTAACAACTAAACTACGGAATCGTGGCTACCCAGATAAAATTCTGAAAAAGAGTTACAAGAGAGCAAGAAACCAACCTAGGGATGCTCTATTGGAGGACAATACTAACCATCAGAATGAAGTCCCCATGACCTGTGTAACTACTTATAGCGCAGCGTCTAATGCCCTAACAAGATCCATTAACAAAAACTGGAGAATCCTATCGAATATCAATAAATATTGGTGTAAACCTATATTTTCTTTCCGGCGGGCAAGAAACTTGAGGGACACACTGGTGCACACTCGACCTAAAAGAGCAAGCGACAGTAACCCCCCATCTGTCCTACAAACATGGGGTCTACCGCCAATTGTGGGCCATTTTCCTTGCACTGACTGTGGTGTTTGCCATTTGACTAGGGCTACCAAAACACTGAAGCTGGAACAGAATAGAGTATGGACACAGAGGGCGCATACAAATTGTAATTCTAGTAACGTGATCTACCTTATCACATGCCCATGTGGCCTTCGCTACGTCGGCATGACGACTAGGAGGATCAAACAACGCATTTGCGAACATCGAAGCACGATACGGTGCAAGAAAAGTATTACAAAAATGACGGAACATTTCCTCCAAATGAACCACACAACCAATGATTTGCATTGGACTGTTGTGGAGCAAATCAAACAGAGTAATAACACCCAGAAGGCCTTATTTGAAAAAGAACAACGATGGGTGTACCGTCTTGACACACATAGGCAAGGCCTTAATGATAATATTCCTTGGGGGTCCATACTGAATCGATGACTGTATTAAGGTAGCAGGTTCATCTTCTTGAAGTTATCTGGTTTTTCGTTTCTGGCTTCTCTGGGTAAATTATAAGTGATGTCCTACTACTGAATTGCTCGGCTCTGTAATATGCCAAGAGCGCTTGAAATTAGAATACCAGTTTAACTCCGTCTGCATCTGGTTCATTCTAAATCTTTGAGCTATACCTTTCTCACTGATTTATCTGCTCTATTTATAAATAATCTGCAATTAGGTTAGTGTACTTTACACCAATATTTGAGGTAGGTTTTTCCTGACACTGGAATTATTGCAATTTTACTGACGCAACTATCCGTCTTGGCATTTCCGTTTCAGGCATTCACCTCATTTTATTTAGTTAACTTTAAAGTGTTCGTATTATTTATTTGGTGGTACACTGATAAAGTTTTTGATTGTCAATGCAACGTTCTAGTTGTTTTCTAGAACGTGTCTGTGGCGCTTGCAGTGAGCGTGGCCACGTCATTGTGCAGGCGTCACAGATCTGGGCTCACGTGATGCGGAAACACTGCTTTTAAATATCGGCGTTTGCGGGAATACCTTACCATCGGGATCCTGCTGCCGGGTGAATTTAGGTGTTTCTGTGAGCGTCGGACTTTGGAGTAGTGAGTACTCATCTGTGTCCATGAACAAAGCATGTAATGAATTTCTTGGTATACGTGCAAGTATTCATGTGACTCTTTATGTTACAGAGTGTGACTACAAGTCCTCGCTCCCCGCCTGGGTCCATGACGTGATATTTTACCACGTTATCTGTAAGAACATTTTTCTTTTCCTTTTATTACTAGCCTCTCTGTTCTCCTGAGGGTCCTAATTTTTTCTATCACGCTCTTTGCGTTTTAAAGTCAGGTTCACACTGTACATGACATTTATTGCGACAAAACGATACTGCACCGGTTAAATTACGTTCCCTGTGTGCAATCTTCAAAATTTAAATGATTTCTAGGTTCGCTCTCCCATATAACCAGTTGAGATGCTATGCTATCCTATTGAATATATATGCAATTGATTAAGCAATTATTAGTCTTGAACCGTGGCACAGAGAGTAGCCCAAATATCACGACTGGGTGTATGTTTGTCTGTATATGTACTCTGTATATTGCTATTATGTATATGTTCTTTACCTTACAGATAATTAACGCTTTCAGCAATTCTGAAGTGTTCCTGATAACCGTAAGTTATGCGGTTACATTTTTCGGCCACAGGTTAGGGTGTACCTTAGAGTGTACATACCGCCGTGGCTTTTTGGTCCTGAAGAAAGCCTCATCTATGAGGCTGAAACATGTAGACCATGTCTTTTTTATACCAGTGATGTGACTGGGCAATTTACCCAGTTTACCGTCCACCTCACGTTTTTAGCCTTGACTTACCTTGCCACTAATAAATAATTCTTGTGGTTGGGTAAACTCAATTTTAACTATTCACTTTGATTCACTTCCTTGCACTGTCACTGTCACAATCAACCTGCTCCGCTGTAACCAGGCGTTGTAGCACACCAGAGAGGCATTCGGCCTCTCTGGTGGGAACCCAATGATGAAGCATGTCACCAACCAGGTTGGTGAGTGAGGGTTCTTTTTACACTCTTGAGTGACTCTCTTTGCCGTTGTGATTTTCCTTTGGCTCCACTCTTGTGTTGTTTTTGCTATATTTCCAGGGGGTTTAAGAGTGGCTCCGTTATTCTACCCTCCCTCCCTTTTTGGTTATGATTATCTAATGTATGTCATAGGAACGGACAAACTGTAACAATATGAAGACCTCATTGACACCACCTTGATTTTGCACAGTCCAAGATTTGACCAGTTACTGATTTAGTCTATAGGACCACCCACACAAATAGGGTAGCAATTTATGAGGCGAAGTTGGGGCATGCTGGGTGATAGAAATGTTGTGGATCACAGAAATGTTGTGAAAATGTGATTTTAGAAAGTTTGTATTGTATTCTGGGTACAGAAATCTTGTGGGATCCATGCAAATCACGCCTCCGTGGACTCCCATGGGTGTTTAGTTTTCAGAAATGTCCGGCATTAGTAGGTTTCCTTGGGAGTCACCCAAGCCCAAATACCGCAACTACCCAGATAGCCAGAATGAGTGAATTTCAAAGGAACCATCTTGATGTCTTGATATTGCATTTTGGGGCAATTCCTGTTGCGGGGCCCTTCCACACAAGTGGGGTTCCTTTTTTATCGAAAGAAGTGTGGGAACATAGAATAGTAGAACAATTGTTATTATTTATTGAATTTCTCTCCATTTGTGCAATATGCAAGAAAGAACACATTTTGCAAAATGCCTACTGAATCAGATTGTTACCACACATGTAAATTTCTACAAATAGCAACTATACTTGAATTTATTATCCTGTATACATTTAAAAAATGCATAGGTTGCCTTGCTACTTACTTTTAGTTCATTAGAGTTTACCAAATGAATTGATGTATTGTTGGTATACACAGGAAAATCATTATAAGCTGCATTTCAGTTGTTGGCTCTGCATATCTCGTATTTTTGGACAAATTAACAAATACTATATATTCCTGCAATCAGAAGAGTCTGACCGACATAACAGTATATTACCGGTGTAGACCAGCCACAAGGACATATAATTAAAGATAAAATCTGTAAGAAAGTGGTCGATTAGTTGGGGTAGATTGGTGTTCACCACAAGTAAGAAAGTCACTTATTAAGTCCATTCAAAGGTTTCCGTGATTTAAACCTTAGTTCAACATCTGGTAGCTGTGGCACAGAGCAAACATTTACCTTAGAGAAAATGTGTAAAGCATTTAGAAGTACAAAAACAGTTGAAAAGTGAAAAGTGAAAAACACAAGACAATAAAAATCCCACTCCAGTTTATAAAGAAAATAGAGTAAGATTTAATAAGCAAAATGACACCAAAACGACAAACATCCAATTAGGGGAACTGGAGATATGAATTTTTTAAAGATTTGAAACAAAAGAGCTCCAAAAAGTGCAAAGCGCCAGTGATAGTTTGGCAGCCGACTGGGAGCTACACTCAATTTGAGGCCGACCGCGATGTAGTATGGATTGGATACACGATGTAGATTGCCCCTGCTAGAGCCTGGAAGTCTGGAAATTCGAAAACGTTTCTAAGTCCCCTATCTGAAAAGGTACTTTTTTGTTTTTCTGATGAAAAACTTCTCTCTGCACAGGACAACCCTGAAATTCAGTCCAAGGCAGCAGAACTGCCGGTCGGATGCTTTTCCTGCGTGGTCCAGTTGAAGCTCTGGAGCAAATGTTTTTAAAAGTTCTGAAACTTCTTTCGGAATCCAAACAACCACAGGTTCACGCTTCCCAGGCTCCCAGGACCTCAGGAAGAGCATTTGGAGAGTCTCAGAGTGTCAGGCAGAGGATAACAGCAAAGCCCAGTCCAGGTCCAGTTGCCACTGGTCAACTGGGATACTTCACAGGAATGTCCTCTTCAGCATTTATATGTTCCTAGAGCCAATCAGGAGATCAGCCTTATGATCCTTGGAGATCTTTCTCTCCTTGGATTTCAAGTGGAAGGAGGTCCAGTCCATTTCCTTCTCACAGGTCACAGATGCCATGTGCAGCAGTTTCAGTTCACGTGGTATCCTTTCTGAAGTCCGGCAGTGGTCTGAGGAAAGCTGGATGAGCGTCCAGGTTTGTAGAGTTCACAAGCCTTTGAATGGGGGACACACTAAGACATTCTTAGTTCCTCTCTAACCAATGCGCTAAAGGTTCCCAGGCCCTGACCTAGCTACTCTTGCAATAGTTCCTGTTTGCTCTACTACAAACAGGACCTAAATGCCTTGAGTCAAGGCGTTTTCAAGATGGTTAAAGCCTTTGGCCACACTAAACTTGAGCGCTGAGGGCTTAGGTTGTGTGTGGAGCGTGTACTATGGTAATTCTCCTGTCCTCCCACATCTAACACTAAAATCCAGTTTGAATCAGGCACTGTATCCACAATTGATAGGACAAAAGCGGGGTCCTCCAACAAGCAGACAGGTGACACACAATAATTGTCCTACTTACATATGCTTCAGATAGACCTGTCATGCAGGATTGCCCACTGGTGGCCACCAGAAGGGGGCACAGACTCTGCCCTGCATATTCTTTTGTGCTCAGAGGAGTCATCTCTGCCCAATCAGGTCAGCCTGATGTGAGCTCATGAAAGAAATTACATGCCTCATGGTAGTAGTTGGAGATGCAGTTCATATTAGCCCTCTAAAAGCTCAGGCAGGCGAAGAGGAACTTTCTAACAGTTAGTTTCCCTTAATATTTATTAGAAACTTGACTTTGCCATTGATTTGATTTTAAATAACTATTAAGTATAGTAGTTTCGTTATTTTTCTAACTGGTCCCTTTCCTGAGTTAGCAGTATTAGTATTTTAATCTATACTCTTGTTTTCTACAGAGGACAGCTAGGCCTGCCAAAGTGAAAAAACCTCTTTGTGCCTTGTCACTGTAGGGACATGTTAATACTAATTTTCTACATGTCCCACTTTTAAATACCATGCACCTTGTCTTGCAGGCTACAAGGCCTACATAGGGATGACTTACTAATATTTAAAAAGGAGTTTTTTTACCTGCTAAAAGGGTTATTTAACAAGTCACACTGCAGGTTTAAACTTCAGCAGCCAGGGCGCATTGGTAGACCTAAAGCCATGTTTCCCATATTATACTAGTGGATGGTACAATATGTACTGCAGATCACAGGTGACGTTTAAGTTTCAATGCTGTCGGTGCAGTTTCTACACAATATACTATGGCCTTATAGAAGTGTTAATACGCCAAACAGGGATTAGCCAATTTCTGTGTGTTTTAGCGGTCAGAGCACACACACTCCTCACTTGACAGCAGTGCCCCAGTGTGCAAAGTCTAAAAATCAGCAATAAAATTGAGCAAAAATAATGAGTGACCATGAAAAAAGAGGTATTATTGCACACAAACACTGTCATCTATTTACTTTTATTTATTTATTTATATAGCGCCTGAATCGACCCCCTGAGGGGTATCTCTGCGCTTCGGACAGGCAACAGGAAAAACTGAAGGACAAGAACAAAATCAGAAACAGAAAAGGATGGTCTTTAGGTGCTTTCTGAATTGAAGATGGTCCGGGCATTGTCTCAAGTGAATGGGGAGATGATTCCAGTAAAGAGGGCCAAGGTGTGAGAACGACTTCCCACCTAGCCTAGCTTTCCTGATTTGGGGGACCACAAGTAGGGATTTAGTACCTGAGCGGAGGGACCTGGAGGGCATATACGGCGTGAATTTCTCTGCAAGATAGGCGGGGCCGAGGTTGTATAAGGCTTTATGCACGGTGCAGCAAACTTTAAACTTAACCCGCTCGCGTACTGGGAGCCAGTGGAGCTGACGGAGAAGAGAGCGGGAAGCGGTCCTGGGGGGGGGGGGTTCTTTCAAGACCAGTCGCGCCGCGGTGTTCTGGACCACCTGCAATCTACAAAGCGAGGACTCGTTGGCTGAGACCAGGAGGCCATTGCAGTAGTCCAGACGGCTCAGTATAAGGGCCTGCGTCAGGGTTTTCCTAGTTGAAGCAGGGGAAAAACTTGGCGTAATAGGCCCAGCGTATGAAAGCAGGAGCCAGCTGTCTGAGCAGCATGTTCCTTCAAGGTTAGAGCCTGGTCCAGGCGAATGCCTAGGTTCTTAACAAGGGACTTGGGGGCGGGAGGAACACCAAGGTCCACCGGCCACCATTCAGGAGTCCACAGTAAAGGGGCCTCTCCAAAGAGCAAGATCTCAGTCTTCCCAACATTGAATTGGAGGAAATTACATCTCATCCAATTGGAAATAGCCCTCATACCAGAAGAGAAGGCCGACTGAACAGATGGAGTGAATTTGTTAAAAGGAAATAGCAACTGCGTATCGTCGGCGTATGAAATAGGAGTAAAACCACAGGTCCTAAGGAGATTGGCCAAGGGAGCAACATAGATATTAAACAGAGTAGGGCTTAGACAAGAGCCCTGAGGTACTCCCTTGGTCAGTTCCATGGACGCCGAACGATAAGGGCCGAGATTGATGGTCTGGGAACGGGAGGATATTGGTACTGTCAATTTGCGATTTAAACTATTAATGTATTTGGGAAAACCATGAGCAACCTACTCAAATGATCTCTTGCTAAATACAGATTTGTGTCCACTTTTAAGAAATCCACACCTTTGTAGGTACATCCATGGGTTCCAAACCAGTTTCTAACGGAAACTGCATGTAGGTAGATGGTTTGAGAGGTAGCATGCCTGGGCAACATCTGCATTTTTTTCTGGGGTCATTTTATTGTCGATATCTTGATTATTTGGACAGGTAGCACAGGAGACCTGGTGGACTATTTTGAGTATCTCAATAACAATCGTCATAATATTACTTTCACTATGTGCCATCATCCCAATAGAATAACTTTTTGGGATGTGGAGCTATATATTTCTGACAACAACATTCAAAGTAGATTGTAACGAAAAGAAACGGCCACTAACAATATTTTGAGAGCAGACAGTGCACTTCCTCATAATGTAACTAATGGGATACCTTATGGTGAGATGATCAGGGTCAGAAGTAATTGCAGTGAAGAGAGAGATTTTGATACTTGTATGTATAGTTTTAAAAATAGATTGAAAATGAGAGGTTATGGGGAACAGTTTCTAAATCAAGCAGAGAAAAGAGTTCAAAACACTCTGCGCTCTAATAAATTGGTTAAGATAGTACGAAAAAGCCAGTCGGACAGACTCAGCTTTGTTTCTACCTTTAGTGAAAATCACTCATTCATCTACAAAATTTGGTGCAAGAACTGGTCTCTATTAAGGGGTGTTCCAGGACTGTAAGACAGCATTCATGAGAGACCAAACATCACATACAGAAAAGGACCGACCATTAGGGACAAAATCATGAGACATTATTTGAGACCTGTAGATTCCCGCAATCGAAATTGGTTACCATCACAACCAATGGGATTTTTCACGTGTGGGAATTGCATAGCTTGTAATTTTGGTTTGAACAAAATGAGAGTTTTCGTATAATACGAGCAGCACTTACCACATTAAACAGTTCATTAATTGTAACAAAGTTTTTGTGGTTTGTGATTGTGTGCAACTGTTTGAAGATTTATGTAGTAAGTACAAAGAGACAGTTGAAAATCCATGAACATCGCAGATCAGTTTGCAATGATGATGAACGATCACCTTTAGCCCAACATATTAAGGAGAGTCATCCAAATAGTCGCAGTTTCCAATTCCATGGTATTCAAAGAGTAGATAAGGATGAAAGAGGAGGAGACAGGATCTTGAAACTCCGACAAGAAGAGACCAAATGGATTAGGCGTTTGAGAACAGTGCAGTTAGGAATGAACATTGAAAATTAGTTTCACTGCTTTCTTTGATCAGAAGTACACTTGAGTTTTTCTATGGTCGAAACAGGATACAGGTACTTTGTGGTAACTGTATATGTCCACAGACTGTAGTTGATAGCTGGATGGGCTGTTCACTATTCATTTACGGGCATAGGGGATGAGAAAAAGGTGGCTTTTTGAAGCACTGTTTCATTATTGGTTCAAATAGGTAAATATATTTTTTATTGGTTACTTGACAGGACAATTGGACAGCTTAGTGTGATGTTATGGTTATGTTTAGAACATTTAAATATGTTATCATAATGGAACTTTTTCCTTTCCGTAAGTTTCTCTGTTTTTTGTAGTCAATATATGTATGTGATTAAGGGACAGATGTACGACCATTCCAAATTGAGACTCGCAATTTGCGCTCAATTGCGAGTCGCAGATTGCGTGTCACAATTTGGAATGTACAACAGTGTCGGAGACACTGATTGCGATTCCCAATGGGGTCGCAAAATGCGAGTCTCATGAATATTAATGCGCCACTCGCAATTTGCGACCCCATTGGGAATGGCTGGTCCTCCCAGGGATGGTGGCCTGCTGGGCTCAGCAGACCTCCATGTCTGGGACTGCTTGTCAATAAAGCAGTTTTTTTTTTCTTAAGTGCAGCCTGTTTTCCTTAAAGGAAAACGGGTTGCATTTAAAAAAAAAAAACATGAAACGTTTTCGTTTCATTTTTTAAGGGCAGGTAGTGGTCCCTGAGACCACTGCCCGCCCTTAAAAAATATTTTTAGAGCCAGTCACAAAGGGAAAGGGGTCCCCTGTGGTCCCCTTCCCATTTGCGACTCCATTACCACCCTCTTGAAGAGGGCGGTAAATTGCAAGTGTTTTGCGACTGCAATTGCGGTCGCAAAACATTCAAACATGGCAAGAGACTCGCTTTTAGGAAAGGAACGCCCCTTCCTAATAGCGAGTCGCAAAACACTATTTTGCCAGTCGCAATTTTTTGCGACTCGCAAAATAGTGTTTGTACATGGCCATGTAGGTTTTTGCGTGCGCAAATGGGTCGCAAACCTGTTTGCGCACGCAAAAACTGGTCGTACATCTGGCCCTAAATTACAAGTAATAGGTGGATATTTAGATAGGTAAGAATGGGAGGTGACACTATTTTATAATTGTTTTGGATTAAATTCGGAGGCTTTTTTTTTTTTTTATAAACTAACTTTTCCTCTGGAATATAATTGAATGAGAAAATATTGAATAACGGAACGTGAAAATGTTCATTTGATTGGTCACAATGTGTGATGAGGGAAAGGTTGTTTCCCCATTGGCTAAAAAGGCAAATACGACTTTGTGATTGGGTGTCTATAAATGTGTGATGAGGGAAAGGTGTTTCTTTGAAACATTGTTTCACCATTGGCTAAAAAGGCAAATACGACTTTCTGATTGGTTCTGTCAATATGATGGGACTGCGCATTTTGGCTATACAGATATCTTGAGATTACGATTGGTCCATTTACTGACACATTCGGTGTTCTCTTTTCACATCTTGTCAGGATGAATTTGGTTGACCTTAGTAGCAAGCATTTAATAGGAGGATTGGTTCGACGGACCAGAGTGGAAACACCATACATCATTATTTTTTTACAAGAAAGCCTATTGGTTATTTTCTATCCTTGAATGATATAGGCCAGGTAATAGTCTTGTTTTCTTACTGTGCTAGAGATTATGATTGGCCCATTTATTGACCAATTGGGTACGTTCACCAATTGGGTACGTTCACCTTACATCATGTCAAGATAAGTATACAGAATGTCAAGATAAACTCTGTTGACATTAGTAGCAAGCATTTGATAGGGGGATTGATTTGATGGACCAGAGTGGAAACATCATGTTTTTATTTTGTAACAAGTAAGCCTATTGGTTCTTCTCTATACGTGAATGGTATTGGCCAGGCAACAGGCTTAAAAGAACGATTGTATGTCTTGGCTTAGTTACACTCTGAACCAGGTAGATGGTAGCTGTTGCTTGGATCCGTGGGAGAGCAATATAAGTAGGTGCTCGAGGCCTTTTTTTTTTTTTTTTTGAGCAAATGATAGAATGGTAGTTGTGTTTGAGGCTTTGTTCTGAATATATTGTATAAATAGGGAATGAATGTTGGTGTAGTATTTAGAAACATTTAATATTGTTTATCAAGGGGCCAGTAGCAAATGGTGTTTGTAAATAATAGATATATTCTTTATACTTTTTTGCGGAGTGATTACCATCTGTATCTGTTGTGGTTCTTTCCACAAGTGAGCTGTAGATAACAGCTTATTAAAAGTGTCTTGTAGGTAGTGTGGGTTGTATAATAATTAATCACTGGGTGTTGTGGATAGGTTATGTCTTATCTTGTATAAATATTTTTTTTTTAGTTGATCATAATGAATTCACTTCTGATGAGGAAGATGGAGGGTTGGAATAAATAAATTGGAGTTGAACATAGAATATTTGATGACTCATCTTTGATGTAAGTATTTTATACACATTAGAACTTTATCTGATCATAATACGATTAAAGTACTATTTTAGGGATCCTGAAACATTGTATTCTATATTTTATTGAGACTATCGTCTGGGATCCACTCAATTACAACGCAAAGCCAAACTAGAGATGATACACCTGGTTTTGAGCATTTACTTACAAGTGAGTTTTACGGAATAGGATTATAGTATTCGGGGTCATGAAAATTGATTTTCTGCAAATAGTAAGAAATGTGGAGTGTCTTAATCTATCATGGTAAACTGATCTGTATTGTAGGAATCTATTTAAAGTCACATTGTTTTGTTTCTTATCTAAATTGTGTCTTCAATATGTATCAGTGTATTTTAGAAATATTCATTATAGATATCTGATCCTGCATGAATATACTTATGATCCATTGGTGTAGGTGGATTCACGGTCTATTTGTATTGATTATTTGTTGATTAATGTATGAAAATGATTTAGGTGATTTAGATTGAAAATATGTATATTTAAAGCGAAAATCTGATCAAACATTTTTTGTATGTGTTTTAATCTTTTCAGCCCTGATAAAGTCCGTTTAGGACGAAACGTGTTGGCTGGGCTGAATTCATGTTTACATCTACAAAAAGAATAGAAATAAATCAATATTTTTTCATCAAGATTCCGTGACTCCTGTGTATTACTAATGTACACTCCCGTAATTATGGGTTGGACAATTTATATATTTGGTCTATATGATTTATGATGTCTGGGCATCATCAATGATGGAAATGTGAAGTTTCTAAAAAGATTAATGATAACACATGTGTAGATAATAGAAACTCCTGTCTTGTATGTGCATGTAGGTAGAATCCACAAAAATAGGAAAAATTCACTACCAGTTAGAAAATTTCAAAAACAGATTTAAATAAAGGTTTTTTTTCCGTACATCTCCACTTGTTTCTGAATGCTGTTAAGATAGTGATAGTAGCACAGAAAAACCTTTTTTGATTCCATCCTTATTAAAATAAAAAAACACTTTCTTGCTCAGTACATTTCTTCCATTTAAAAAAAAAAAAATCCCAACCTTCTTGCTTACTACTTAAGGAATCCACAAATCCTAAATACAGTAAGAATCCCCAGCATGTGTGCTTGAACAGGACTCAAATTTGGTATTGATACATTTTGAGGGAAAAAATTGAAGAAAGCTTAAGCACAAACTGCCCCTAGCAGAAAACAGGCCTGGGAGGATTTGGGGGGAGAAGAGCTTAAGCACATATGTGGTCAGTGTTGCAAACTAATCATTTCCAAATCACAACAAATCAACTCTTTTTTGACAGGAGATTGCAAATTATCCATCTTCCAGTATTTCGATCACAGTCATCTATTGATCACAATTATTGCACTGTTTGTAGACATTACGTAACCTTTTTCATTGATGTCATAACTGCATTTTTTTAATTGTCTATTTTTTTATGATCATTTAGTAATCATGAACAGTAGATTTTGCGCCCAGAGACAACAGTTTTTTTCTCCATATTGTTTACATTCATTATGTATTTGTTTATTTTTTGTGTTTTCTATCATTTGAGTTGCTATTTGTCCAGTAAATGTATTCATAAATCTTGAGTTATTTTAAAAGTGTTGTGCAATTACACCTCTGGCTAGACACTGCCATCCTTATGGCAACTCATAGTTGTGTTGTACTGTATGTAGACTCGCTTGTTGACTGCTTATACAAGTCTACCTCGAGAGTGACAAAGGCTTAGTGAAGACAACTTTCTATCACAGGCTCTGCCCTTAGAGCCCCAGTTAGTAGGGCCAGCTAGCATTCTCATGTTCTCAGTACTTCCTAACCCCTATAGCTGTGGGCCCTGGTGAGAAAGCCTGACCATCCCTCTGCCAGCATGCAAACACCTTGTAGTCTGAATGCAACTGAAGTGATGAATATTTCCATCCGTCTCCAAATCCACAGTAAACCGTACCTTCGATTGGTTAGCAGTAGACCTAGGGAAACCGGAATGGATAAGAGAAAAAACAGGAAATCTGGATATTGCAACTCTGACTCAACACCCAGCTGGGCATTGCCTTCAACTGGTAAAGTGCTGACATCTAAGACAAGAAAAAAATCTTTCATATCTTATCTATCTTGCCTCAGCACACATTATACGATCAAAATATCTGTTTCTGAGTCTGTAAGTTCTGATTGAATTCTGAATTTCCTAAGAACTGGAACATAATTATTATTTATGAAATAGATGTTAAAATAATTTGAAGCAATTGTTCTTCTTTCGCTATAGAAACCAATTTTATGAGAACACGTGCCCTGATTCAAATACATTTGAGGTTATTTGTTCTTACAACCCCAGTGTCACTGACATTCATTAGAATTATAAAGTTTACTTGGACAGCAAGCAGTACCTTTCCCAGCCTACATTGGTACCTTTGTACAATATGTGCATCCAGATGAAAATATATCCAAGTCTCTTAAGTGATGAAGATCCTTACTGTTTCTCATGTAGATTAACAAAGTGTGCGCTATAATAGAAGTTTATTATCTTGAATGTGCATCCAGATGAAAATATATCCAAGTTTCCTAAGTGATGAAGATCCTTACTGTTTCTCATGTAGATTAACAAAGTGTGCGAGATAATAGAAGTTTATAATCTTTAATGGATAGTGATGAAACAGCACTTTAACAAATAGCTTGTCCTCACAAAAACAAA
This sequence comes from Calotriton arnoldi, assembly GCA_963921515.1. NCBI lineage: Eukaryota > Metazoa > Chordata > Amphibia > Caudata > Salamandridae > Calotriton > Calotriton arnoldi. Next base: position 2,581,410 of record CAWUFW010000597.1, on the reverse strand, counting down.
TGGGTTCCCAAGAATAGTCTTCTGCATTTAGTTAGGTCTTCATTGCATTCCAAAAGTTATCCCAGACAGTTTCCAAGGTTTTCATAACTTTTGCTAGAGATCCTGGCTGCAACAACTGTGTATCTCAGTTGCGACTCTTTAGACTTGTATTATTCCTTGTTCTATTCAGGCATCCCATGTAGTGCACTGAGTGAATATAAAAGCTTCTGTCTCTTCAGTCCAATGCTTCATATGCACCACCAGCCTTTCCATCTTCTGAACGCATACACCGTCCGACACATCAGGGTATCGCGCTTTTTTAATTTGAAGTGGTGAATGTACTTTTTGTGGCCGTCAGGCAACTAAGTGAGTTCAGACAAGGGTTTGTAGTTTTTCTTGGACAAAATTTTACTTTTGGACCTTGTCTCATTTCTGGAATTAAAAATGTGCCAAGAGAGGCACAGCGAAGCACTGTGGCCAAGCAGTTCTGCATGGGGGCAGATACATTGATCTCGAGGTCCTGCTGGACTTCGAAACTTACTTCAAAAATCTCGGGACAAGCCATGAAAGCATAGCCTCCAAGGGCATGTTTTCATCAAGTACAGTTTTATGCCTTTTTCTACTCTTGCTGTTCACCTTACAACTTTGAAACTGTTTTGTAAGTTAAAGTTAGTCAGTGGGACAAGGCTGAAAGCTATATCAGTTTATGGCACTTGAATGTCAGATATCTTGTTTTGCAGTCCCACTAGAGCCTCAACATATGCAGGAAAAAGCTTAGCATAGGGAAGACCATGAACTTTTGCCTGCAGAGGTTGTGTCTAGGTTACATCGGCTTAGCACCTTGTTGTGGCCATTCAACCATTTTCAAAATTCTAACTCCTCTCAAAGTTCTCTAACTCCAAAGGCTCCCAAACTCCTAGGGACAGCTTTTTTGATTCAAGGCCATGGGCTTTAATTAACCAAAAAAAAAGCTTTATCACACTCTTCCTGGGGATGCTGCCAAAACGTGAGTTCACCACTAATTCTGCTGGCTTTGTTCTTGGTAGATGAAGCTGTTTCTGTTCTTAGATCTTCACAATTTCCCTGGCTTGGGGAAAGACGTTTCAAACAGGAGACTGGTTTCTCCCTGTCTAGTCCTGGACCGCCTCTTCCTTTAAGGGTCATAAAAAATACTAATTTCCTTAGCCTCAGATCTGCCTTCTAGTTCAACCAATTTAAGTGAGAACAATTCTCCTCAGTCTTTCCCCAGATGGATGGTTATTCTTCCAATTTTCAGTAGGCAGTCATCAGCTTTTATAGGACAACCTCAGCTGTGACTATCAAATTTCCTTAAGTAAAACCAGCTATGATACCTGCACATTTTCTTCCTTTTACTGCCTAGCACCTGTCCCTAGACTGACATACTACAAAAGCAAGTCCTCAATACTTTGTTCTTCACTTTTCTGAAATGGTGGGACTGAGCTTAGCCTATGATTTCTTCTCTATCCTAACTCCTCCTTAAGCCCCTAGAGGATCAAAGAAAATGCCCATTCCTTCAAGATACCTCTGCTTTCCAAACCTGGGAAGAGAGGCTTGTTAGTGTCTGTAATGTTCCTTCCCTTCAAATAAGAGAGATTTTAGTGGTGCTGTGGTGAAGGAAATGATGTAACAAAGGTCTTTGATTAATAGTAGATGGCCATGTGTCCCAGATGGCCATCGAGAAGGCAAGACTAGGCACAAATCCCTTTAAGCCCTCTCAATCACTTCTACGGTAGGCAGTTTAAGGCCACCAGAAAATGTCAGCTTATAAAAATCAGTTTAGACGCATATACATTTTTAAAAAGTGTCACGGCTAATGTTTTTTATTTTTCTTAAATTGGTACAGGCCACAAAAATGGCATTTGTACCTTTTACTATATTGGAATTTAGCGAAAAATAGTGAGTGTTCCCTTCATAAAGCACTTTCAAAGTAAAGAAGGGCTTTTATTTCTGCCGCTAAACTGCCGCTTCTCTCCTTGCACTGCTGTTAAAGATAAGCTGCTTCACTGGCTTCATCCGTCTCCAAACTGATGTTAAAAGCGTTCTCTGTCAACCAGAGGATAATAGAAAACAGGCATTGGAAATGCAATAGGTCTCGCATTTGTTGCAGTTGAAGCTATTGGCATTGTAAATGGAATTTCTTTTTTTACTAAGCAATAGGTTTTGTATTTGTTGGAGCTATTGGCATTGTAAATGAAAAACTGCACGCTATAAAAGTATGTCTGTTAGAAAACCCAAAAACACAGTAAGGTTTTTAGTAGCGTCACCAAGTTTTGTTCTGCAAATTGTGTAAGGTGAAACACAGACAAGCGGCAGAGAAGGAAACATACCTAGTTGCAGCCAGTGCTGCGGGCCCCTCTGTGACACTGCAGACTGAAAGACAAGAGTCCCTGAAGTGACTAAGTGAGATTGGCTGCTTTATTGTATGTACCCTATTGCGACTTTCGATTCTTTACCCTAAAAAGGCCCACAGTGCAATAAGGAAGTAATCCTTAGAGGCAAGCTGTTTGGCTCTAAAAGTGAATGCGGATGTTAGGAGACCCCCCTGAACTTGCTTCCTTAAACTTATTTTCACGCATGGTGACGGCTGCCTGTTTCTATCAGAATGCAACTGGCATGCTCTGCGCATGTACATTTTTTGTAATTTTGTAAAGATGTACTCTGACTTGTACCACCCTATTTGCGCCACCTTTCGTATCTTAAAACTTGTTTTTGTAACTTTCACGACTACCTATGAGTGGTTGCACCTACTTCCATGCTACTCTAATTCCTTATGTAATTTACTTTGTTCCATTGTAAAGCGCTCTGACACCTCTGGGTAAAGTTTGCGCTATATAAAAATGTATAAATAAATACATAAATGTGACATTTGGCTGCTTCTATGAAGTATTTATTAACACACAGGGGGCAGTTTGCTTCCATCACAGTAGACTTACTTAGCAGACCCCCTCCCCCGAGCACCACGGTGAGAGAGTGGGCTGTGGTTTGAGAATGTTTGCTGGGATAAAGAATGTACTGTATACTTCTTGCATTTGTATGTGAAATTAATTCAACTGAGCGGCTGTGAATGTGAATGTTTAGCAGACCCCTTTGAACTTGCTTCCTTGGAGTGTTTCCATCAGAATGCAACTGGCAGGCTCTTCGCTTGTGACAAGTATTTATTTACACACGGGGGCAGTTTGCTTCCATCACAGCAGACTTATTTAGCAGCCCCCCAGGACCACCGTGCGAGAAGGGGCTGTGATTTGAGAATGTCTGGTGGGATAAAGAACGCACTGCATAGTTTTTCTGTGAAAATAATTGAACTGTGGTGGCTGAGAAATTTCTATTTTTTGGGGGGAACGTGGCCACACACCAAGCAGGGTGTTAAGTAAGGGGCATGGTGTCCTGTCACCACCTCTGTTCTTTGACACCCTGCTGCTACTGCCACAATAGAGCATGACTTTGCCATTATTTAAGAGGGCGACTTTGCCACCAATTAAGTTGTGTTTTCTTAAGCGCTTTTTGCATAGCGCATTGGTTGCCATATGGGGCTGGAAAAAGTTAGTCCGTGGAAAGCCCTGTTTCCAAATTTGCAGCTGTCTGCATTGTTGTAACCGAGTACTAAAGTTAACAAAATGTATAATCGGCATGTACAAAAGAATACAGAGAATTTTCCAGAAATGGGCAGTGAGGTTTTTTCTAGGGACAGGTGGCAACTCCATAATGGCATGCAAACCTTTTACATGGACTTTTAGGCAGGGAACACTCACCAGTACTTCCCACCACACTCGACATCTCTGCGCTGCCCTCTGCTCACATGTGCCCATGTGGAGATGATGCCTCGGCTGAAAAAGGCTCCTCTTTAGATCCAAAGTAAAAATATGTAGAACATTAATATATCCACGGCATTACTTCCTCAAACATTCTTTACTGTAGTTTTATTCTGTTTGCTTACCATGTACTAGTTAAGCGGAAGACGTTAGAGTTACAATGAACACATTGACACTTCCCTGCGCAGTTTCAAGGTGGCAGCCATCTTGAACAAGTCACATTACTGTTAGGTTATGGGAAAAAGCTTTTATCCCAGAACGGGAGTGGGCAATTCATTTACATACAGAAAAGTCTGCGTCATTTTACAATACGACTGCTTTCACGCAAGAACGTTAGAGGATGCCTGGTAATGATAAACTGCCCCTGTATTAACTTTGGAGACAGTAAAGAGTTATTTTAAAATGAAGAGAAATAAGTCACATTAAAGTAAGAAAATAATTTGTTGTAAAATCGATTCTAAAAACGTTGTATAATCAGTTGAATATGGACATAAAGTGAGGCAAGTTTCACAGGGGATTGTTTACAAACCAGCTCACTCCATGCGCGCTGAGAGTTAAGTGCACAGCATTTCTGTCGGCGGCTGTCTGATTATGAGGAAATGCTGCTTTTGTGACAGAGAGTGGTGGGAGGGCAGAAGCTTTTCTTTCTTTAGACACAGGTCTTTATGTATTTATTTATAGACTCCTTTTTTTTTTTTTTAACAAGCGCCCCATTCAGTGCTTCCACTGTAATGGTGGCCCTGCTACTTTCTTTAGACTGGGCTCGTCTAAACAAAGGTGCGTGGCCACTTAAAGTGAAAGCACGGAATGGGACGCTTTTACAAAAAAAAGCATTTGTTTCTCAAGTCAACAAACAAATGCTTTTTTTGTAAAAGCACCCCATTCTGCACTTTCATTTTAAAAGCGGCTGCACACCTTTGTTTAGACAAGCCCAGTCTAAAGATAGTAGCGGGGCCACCATTGAAGTAAAAGTGTGGAATGGTGCGCTTTTTTTTTATTAAATAAAAGGAGTCCATAAATAAATACATAAAGCCCTACATTGTAAGGAAACGGTAGTTGGCCGGTGCTCCTGGATTACAAACGGAAGTGATGTATCTGGAGCACCGGCCAATAAGGAGCTAGGAAACAAAAGTGATGGAGATATGAACCAATGGCAAGCAGCAGCTGTAATCACACTCTGTAGAGTGATTACAGCAGGTCTTGCAGACAGCGCATGCACACTGATGCTCGACCTACAGCAGGTCTTGCAGACAGCGCATGCGCGCTGATGTTCGACCTAAAAACACTTGTATGATTTCTAGGATTTGCTTTCTCCCTCTGAGCTAGAGTGAGGTGAGACAGTTTACTGTAATAGATCGGCTTGTCTTCACCGAAGTGCCTGGAGAGACACGGGAGTTGTGGAGCTGAAATGAAAGTTGTTTTCCGTTAGAAATGAAAGTAGTGTGCGTTAAAATAATAAAAGGACCGGTGCCTAGCCAAAAGCCAGTGAGACAGGGCGCACCACCCCTCTAGAGGAAATGGGAACTTGCAGCCATAGAGTGCTAACTGAGAGGAGCCTTAACATTATATATAGCCAGCAAAGGGAGAATTCTAATCGTCTGGGCAGCTCCCAATGTTCCAATCTGAGTGCTAATTTCAGTTAGGTTATTGAGAAGGTGTTCTTGTATTGACTACATGTTGCTATCTTCAGAAGCACAATATTTTGTAGAAGTGCAGATTTTAAGTAGCTTTTGCAATATTCAGCGAGCTTTGGTCATTAGCGAATCATTGTTTCCCACTCCTGCGAGCAATAAAAGCATTTAATTACAATCCGCAGAGTTATGGGAGTAAATACCAGCTGTTATTGCCCTGTAACTAAGTTTAGAAAGGGCATTAGTAACCCCGCCTTTGACTTCACCCAAAATAAGGAGCGCTGTCTGGTCGGAAGCAGTCTCTTACCTTAAATGAGTTTCCATTTTACCGTGGCGCACCCTCTTCCTCCTGGGACTTCTGCCGTTTGTTCGATGAAAGGGAAGCAGAATCCGCCAAAGAAAAATAGGAAAATAAATTGTTTCATTTTCTATTTATCATTAGCAGATTTAGTCTTCCCTCTGACCAGAAGCAAAGGTGGATCCCATACAGCCGTGTGTGAACCTGGTTGCTTTATAATAGCCTGAGGGAGCGCCACAGGAGAAAGGAGCTGGGTATTTTTTGCATCCCATTTTTAAGGTGGAGACAGCTCCTCCAGCGATTCCAGGGTTCAAAGCACACTGAAATTCCCTTGGAAGCAGGCGCACCATCTCAAGGACACTAAGAGAGTGTTAACCTGCGTGTGCCTTCCATTGTCTCGTGGATGCGGAGACACGCAACAGTACTTACACCTTTAAGGAAGGAGAGTGAACATAAGTTAATCAATGCGTGACACACATGCGAATTTCCAGCATGTACCTTGGTGTTGAATATTTACCAGTCCAGCAGATTGGTCTGGAATGAGTTGAAGGTAACCAATACTTACGGCAAGCAGGATGGCGAGTGTAAGCTTTGCTGTGTCAACTAGTGGAAAACAATATTTTGCAAGGGGGAACACTACTGGATTTTGAGTCCTGGCTATGATTGGTGGAACAGAGACTGTGTCTATAGGCTGGTATTTGAAGATTGCAAAAGCAATTGAAACTTGTATTGCCAGACATCGGTGACAACTGTTATTATGTTAGTTTATTGTTTTAGCCATCCAGGTAATGGTGACTATTTTTTCTACGTAGGCTTATGTTGGAAAAAAGTACCAAGAAAGGAGAACACTGGGGGAATATTGGTATTAGCAAGAGTTAACAGTGTATATATAGATTAGGTTATAGTTTTTGCTGTGGCCAACGTGCAATAAATTGCATCTCCATCTACGTTTTTAGCTACTCCTGGTGAACCCATCGTGCCGTGGGGGGGACTGGCGAGAGGCCTTTGAAACCTATTTTGAGGCTATTGGTGGTGAAATGTTTGTTGCGAAGAGAAAATTGGTGTTGATAAAGCATAATTTGGGGGTGGAGGGCAGGAGGGTACTTCAAACATTGCCAGTACCTGCAAGGGATCATGAAGGAGGGGACACTGATTCTGATATGGAAGAGAAGGTGGACGATGTGTTTGTGTCTGCTATGAAAGCACTAGAAGAGATCCATGGAAAGAAAATGTGTGTTGTTGTAGAATGACACACATTCTTCTCTAGAAGTCAGTTGCTTGGTTAGTGTATTAATCATTATGCTGCAGTTTTGCAAACTTTGGCTGCAACATGAAAATTCAAGGAGTTGCATGAGGACTTCATTCATGATCAATTAATCAACTGTACTTCAGTTATGAAAATACAAGAAAGGTTATTGGATTTAATGGACTGTCCTTAGAAAAGTTTATAATGACGAATTGAAAATACCTCCCGCTATGTGGAGGAGTTGAAAGGACGAGAGGGAGTGTACAAAACTAAACTTGAATCTGTGCAATCTACATAACAGGTGGCAGAAAAGGCCAAGAAGAAAAGAGATGGCATGTTAAAAGATGGGTCTAGCAATGGAAAAAGTCTCTGTATAGATGTGGCAGCGCAAACATTTTGGAACTTTTATAAATTGTCCAGCGTCAAGGGCTAAATGTTTTAAGTGCCAGAGAATAGGACATTTTTCAAGGGTATTTAAGCAAGTGGATACTGTCTCTAAGGGCAATGTAAATATGGCGAAAGAATGTGGGATAAATACCAAAGAAGTGGATTTAGAGGATGAAGTATATCTATTAGCAGTGTGTGATATATATCTAAGAAAACTGAGCTTAAAACAGTTGCTAGTGTTGAGCCCTATCATCCACCTAAATATTTGGTGAAGATATGCTGGAAGGAAATTGCTGTGTGGGGAGATCCTTTCTCTCTGTACACTTTGGTGAAAGAGGAAACGTGGGGCAAATTGGGTCTGGAGGATCTGGAAGCAGGTGGTAAATGGGAAGGCTGCTGTGGAGTGAAATTGCTTGGTATATGATATTTGGAGACAAATTTGAGTTTCAAGGGAAGATCTGCATGGGGTCGAGTGTATGTAGCCAAAAGAGGGAGAACTTGTATGTAGTGGATGAACAAAGAGCGTAGGGGATTGTTTTGAATCCTAATGAGGAAGAGCAAGTTTTAATTTTGGATCAGACTGAAACCCAGGGAAGGGTATGTCAATTTCATAATCTGTTTGGAAGTGACTTGAAATGCCTGCAAAGATTCATGCATAAAATTGTTCTTAGAAAGGATGCCATACCCACTGTGCACAAGGTGTGTGATGTACAATTAGCTCTAAGATTGCTTGAAAGAAAAATGTAATAGGTTAACCAAGAATAACATCACTGAACCAATAGAAGCCTACGTTTGGTTAAGTCCAGTTGTTATTGGATGCATGCCTAATGGTAAGATATAAATGTGTGTGGATCTCAGCAAACTTAACAAAAACATGTGGGTGGATCGTCATCCGCTGCCGAATATGGATGAAATACCATCCAGAGTGACTGGAGGACGGTATAATTCTATATTAGATTTATCTAGTTCTTACCATCATATACGGTTGCATCTTGACTCAAAGCACTTGACATTGTTTATTGTACCACAGGATGCATTTTGTTTTGTGCATATTCACTTTAGATTAGCATCTGCATCCATGGTATTCATAGGGCCATGCAGCAGTTTTTTGATGATCTTGAAAATGTGATGTTCTTCCAGTATGATGTGTTGATGTGGGCTGCAAGTAAGGAAGGTCATGATAACTTGTTGAAGAAAGTACTGAAAGTCTTGAAAGAAGCAGGACTGACTGTGGAGATTGGGAAATTTAAATTTGCAGTTGAAGAAGTGAGTTTTTGGGACATAGCATTTCCAGATCTGGCATAAGATCGAAAATTAAACTTATGGAGGCTATTGAGTACCATGTACCCAAGATAAGGATCAGTTGAGATCTTTTTGGATCTAGCAGAATACTATGCCAAATTTGTTGATAATTTCTCTGATGAAGTTCAACCAATGAGACTTTTAATGAAACAAGGTCAGAAGTTTGAGTGGACACAAGAATGGCAAAAAGAGTGTGATATGGTGAAAGAAGGTAGAGTGAATGCTGTGGAACTCAAGCCATTCGATGCACATGAGCGTACCTTTGTGGCCACGAATGCCAGCATGCATGGTTTGGGTGCAGTGTTAATTCAGATAAACAAGGGTAATGAAAGAGTAGTAGCTTTTGCTTCTAGAACTTTGAGATAGGTGGAAATAAATTATTCCACCATAGAGAAAGAAGTGTTACCATGCTGGTGGTGTGTGCAACATTTCTGGAACTATGTGGGGTATTGAGTTTGAGGACAGTTCATAAACCTCTGTTAGATTTATTTACTACCAACGGAGCGAGGAAGGCAATGTCACAGATTGCAAAATGGTCGTACCAGCTTCAAGAATTTTATTTTGTCCTAAATATGTACCTGGGATTAGTAATTTCAATGTTGACTGTTTTTCTCGATTGCCGTTACAAGCGGGTGATGTTGAGCCTGAAGAGGACTGGATGATAGCTGTTGTGAAGTGTGATGGTTTGAAAGCCATATTGGAGGAGGAATGGAAACTGACTTTGTCTAAGGATGCTGGTATGCAAAAGATCATTGAGTTTTTGCTATAACATTGGTCATCATTATGTGGGGAGATACTGGAAGTGATTGATTATAAGTCTATATGGCATGAATTGTCTTATCAAAGAGATACTTTGAGAAGCATTAACATATTGTTGGTTCTATTGGAGTTGCGTGGTAGGATAGTGGAAATCTGGCATGAGGAGCATGGTGCTGTGTCTGCCATGAAAAGGACGGTGCATGAATATTTTTGGTGGCCTGGTTTGGATTGGGATGTAGAAAGGTTTGTGAGAGTTTGTGTGTGTGTGTGTCATGCAAGCAGTAACAAGGAAAATGAAACTCTGGTGGTACCTATTAAGTTTCTAGAAAGGATATGGCAAAGAGTAGCGATGGAGGTGTATGGTCCATTTGAGTTGTTGAACACAGAGGAAGTATGTCATTGTGGACTATTATTCCAAATAGCCAGAGGTGAGCCTAGTAAATGAAGTGAGGTCTAGGAATTTCATTGAGTTTTGTAAAGAGGTATTCAGAAGGGAGGGATACTCTGAAGAATACCCTGGAGCAATGGTCACAGATATGGTCCCAATTTGTGTCAGAAAAGTTAGACAGATATTTGGAACGATGTAGTGCGAAACATCGGACAACGGCCATTGGACATCCATGTGAAAATGGGTTGGTAGAATTGTTTACTAGGGTGTTAGGAGAACATGTGCAGTTGTCTTTGCAGAATGGTTTAGATTGGAGAGAAAAATTATCAGAAAACCTGTATGGAATTATAGACTAACTTCACATTCTAGTACTGGGGTATTGCCATTTGTGTTGTTAAAGGGACGCAAGCCCTGTACGAGTGGTGTTCCTGGATGGATGAGCCATGGTGAGGAATGTCATATCAGTAAGATGGAATTGCAAACAAAAGTGCAGTAAAAACTAAAGACATTCACCACATGTGAATCTAAAGAGTCAGAGGATGTGGGTGGTTCGTATAAGGAAATGGACTGTGTAAGGTGTAGACTGTTGGGTGGAGTAAAAAAAGGTTCATCTAAGTGGTCAGGACCAAAGCAGGTGTGTAAAACTGGGAGGTTTACAGTTATGTTGGAGGATGGGATGCGATGGAATGTGAGGAATGTGGTGAAGTGTTAGGAAGTTGAGATGAAGAAATGAGGAGTAGATCTGGGCTTGAGCTTAGAACAGCGAGATGCTTCTCCTGGTGATGAACTAACTGCAGCTTCGGAACAGCAAACACCTTGTCTGGTAAGCAGGTCAGATTGACAGAAAGAGTGTATCTGCGAAGAAGTGTACGTAATAGGAGGTGACAAATGACCAATAGGAACGGGCTCCCAATGTCAACTATGTACAAAACATCATTATGAAAAAGACAAACAATAGATTTTTTTTAAAAACCCGCACCCACCAACCTAGTTGGTGGCATGCTTCATCATAGGGTTCCCACCTTGGACGCCAAGTGCATCCTAGGTGTGCTAAGACGCTTGATTACAGCGGAGCAGGATTTCTTTTTTTTTGTGGGTGCAATTCGTGAGGTAGAAGTAAATGTAAAACTATCTCCAGAGAACCCCTCCTAAATAGGACCATGTTATTAATGGGAGCCTGGGACAGGGTTAAAAATGGAATGCAGATGTTTTTGAGGTAACAATGGATCCTGGCGGGGGGGCGGTGTCTGCAGTCACACCTTTGTCAAGGTCCACCGTCCGTGTTGCATACCTACTTCGGTCCTTGTTACTCGCTTAAGAAATAAATCAAGTACTACGTGTGGGGTGAAAACCGTAAGTTACAGTTTCACACATATAATAGAGGAAAATCTGCCTCACTTTTCAAACACACCTTACCGCGTGTGTTCTCACTACACCAAAGGTTGAAATTCCTTTGTCACTTTCACTATTTGGTCCTGACGAAAGCCATCCTAATCAAACCACATTTGGCTGAAACATGTAGACCAGTTAAAGGATGTATAAGATTATTGTTACCTCAAAAACATCCGCAGTCCATTCATATTGGTTTGTCTTTTTCATAATGCTGTTTTGTAGGTAGTTGATATTGGTAGCACGTTCCTATTGTTTTGTATTAATTAGGGGAGAACAACAAGCTTTCAAATAACTTCTCGCTCTCTGCATTTGTTGAATTACGTAATAGGAAGTTACCATCAAGGTTGAGAGATTACGTGTGAAGTGACGTTTGGTGTTGATTGGGGATTTGAGAAATATTAAATTTAGGGGCACGCAAACATTGTTTATGTAATAGTTTTTATTTCCTATGGGTATTATTAAATATGTAGCATTAATTGTATAATTGCCCAAATGTTGACAATATTATATCTGTAATAAGTTTTATTAGCAAAAGGGATTTGTTGTATCTTGCATATCATCATTGCAGAACATATAATTAGAATGTAAGAATTGAAATGTTCCACTCTTAGGCAGTTGAAGTTGGGAGCTTGCCAAGGCTGGTTCTGCATTTATACCTGAATAAACAACTTCATTTCTACAGCGTTGTTTGCAGTGGCGGCTCCTCCGCCAAGGCGGAGGAGCGTCGCCCCACTGCTTGTATAATAATAAGAAGTTATTATCATTTTATTTTTCTTTGCGACTTCAGCCAGGTCGGGTGGGGCGTAGCGGGGCTGGCTCACTGCAGAGGGAGCAGGAGTGGTTTGCACTCCCTCCTTACGGGCGCATGCCGCTTTGACAGGCCCTCTAGGGCTGGCCAAACCGTCATGCACACTTGGCATGTTCTCCATTGGGCTGTGCTGCACAGCCCAGTGGAGAACATGCCCAGCCTGCCCAGGCACTATCACGACGCTGCTCCTGCAGCGTCGTGTTTGGCCGGCAGAGTCCAGAAGCCTGGGTGCTTCCGGTGCTTCTTCCAGCAGAGAAGGAGACACAGGAGAGGCGAGAGAGAGGCATGCAGCGGAGGCGGCGACGGCAAAGAAGGTAAGTTAAATTTTTCATCCCTACCCCCATCCTACCACCCCGGTTCACAGGCGGCCGCCACTGGTTATTTGGAGTTCAATTAGTGAAGGACGTTTGAATACCCTTGCTAAAGATGGAAAATATTGAATTCAGTTTTCGGTTTTGGGATACCTTGAGATGTGTTCAGTATTTCTCCAGATATTTGAAATGGTTCCGTTTTTTTTAACTATGCTTTGCAAAAATTGTTTTGGCAAAACCAATGGCTTGGCATTCACTTTAAAAAGGCGCGACCTATTGGCTTTGTCAGTGCTTGTTGTATGGTTGTACCACATGTTCAGATGAGTCAACCTGTTGTTTTTCATGAGTTATTTATCACATTTTGACAGGAAGGTAGTAACTGCACTATTATGTAAAAATTTTTACTTCTATACTACAGATAGTTCAGCGAGTGTACCATTGTTGTGACTTTGGAATTTCCATCCTATTCACCTTACATGCAGACGCAGCCACTCCTTCCATGCAGACTGATTCAGTGACTTATTTGTGCCTCGGCCTGCAACAGATGAGGCCAACCTGACACTTACAGAAACGGCATTGGAATTTGAAGTGGTCTGGCAATGTTAATATGCAGTGAGTTATTACTTTTTAAGGCATCAATGTTAAAGAAAGAGGCATCAGAACCCTCTTGCTTGACTAATTAAAGAGGAACGGCGGGGCAAGTTTGATTATGGAAAAAGTAATGTATTCACATTTTGCCTGCATATTTAAAGCTTATTTTGCCACATAGTACACAGCCAATGGCCGCCCGTGTATAGTGCATATCAGCATAAGTGTTTTCATATGTATCGAAATTGTAATTTACAGATTCTTTTTATTAGCACATAATGATTTCCATTTCTTTAAACATAGATACAAAAATAATTTTTACAACATTTACCAACTTAAAAATAAAGTTAGCTATTAAACATCTCAAGTATACATCTAAAGTAAAAGCACATTATTTTATAATACACTGTTTAAATACTGTGGAGTGTTAAATCCCTGGGTTGACTTTGCAGGTATGAAATTGAAATTCTACGATTCTTTGTTTCAGTAGTTATAGTCATCCTTCTTTGCAGTTACTTTTATTGTGGCTGTAGAGTATTGACAATCGAAAGTTGTCAGATGAATATCTGCTTGAGAAGTTTTTTTTGACCCACCACATGAGTGATCAATCTTGCAGTTGGAGGTATAGGCCGAAAAATGATTTACTCTGTAAAGTTCTGCCTGGGTTTTGCAACACCCAAACCTGCTCATCAAAAGAAAGAAATCTCTTCGAAATGCTTTTGTAAAAATTGCATATAAAAACGGGTTTGCACAAGAGTTCACTGGATAAAATAAAACAAGTAAAATTTTAGAGTTTGTCACAGTGATGAGAGGTACTTTAAAAGCAGCAGATATAGCAAAGAATGATATCGGTGCCATGCAGGTAAAGTCAGTGAAAATCAACACAGCCATTTTTTTGGCAATTTTTGTATCTTGATTTGCAGTTGTCAACTCCGGATTTTGAACTGCAATATAAATTTTAATGTAACATGCACAGATAATGATAAAAGCAACAACATTAAGGACTAAAGTAAAGATAATATATGCCTGTGACAAAGGGGTTTCTATGTCCATAGGCAGGCATATACTGACTTTAATGTAATTGCTGACGCCAAACAGGGGCAGCAATGCAATTACAAGAGAAAATAACCAACCCCCAAACATAATCATTATGGCATGCCTTAATCTGATTTTTCGATCTAACTGCATTGCGTAAGTGATTGTATGCCATCTTTCTAAAGTAATAACAGTCAATGTATAAACTGAGAGTTCACTTGAGAAAACTGTGAAAAAGCCAGCAGCACTGCACCCGCTACCTGTTTGCCAATCAATTGCATGGTTATAGTACTGGTTTTTTGTTTGAGAGTCAACTGAGGCAATAAGCAGCAGATAAAGTCCCATGCAAAAATCTGCAAAAGATAGGTTGCACATTAGAAAACGTGGTACTGTGAGTTTGTAGTGACTTGTTAGCAAAACGAATAGGACAACTGCATTTCCAGCAATGGCAAGGATACTAATGAACCAAATCATGATCCGAAGAAAGTCGTATCCCATGATATCTTCACAAGGATTAAAAGCATCTGGCTCAGGAATGCAAGTAAGCTTTTTAGGATTACATATGTAGTCGTAATCTGCAGGTATCTCGTCATCGAAGTTACTTGATGTAAACGTTTGGGATATATTCTGCTCTTCATACCACGAGGAAAGGTTGAAAAACTCCTCCTTAAGCCTGGAATAAAATTAGACATGTATATAAGAAGATTCCATGATACATCATTCAAGGATAAATGGTTACAGAATTATAGCAATTTGCATCTGGTGTCATTTTTGATACTGTTGATTCCTGCAATGTTGAAATCTTGCATGCTAAATAGTTAGTACTAAACCTGTATGACTCTGGGATTGTTATATAGAACTTGGACTTATGGGTGCTGTAAGAATCCATTCAGTCTATGTATTAAATTCTGCCTGCAACAACTGAATGCACTGATTATGGACCCTCCTTCAACTGAAAATGTTAGCAGAATGTATGTCAGTTTTTGAATGGATGATATTGAATAAAGTGTCCTCAGGCACAGGGTTTTCTTCTGCTGAATTATTTCACCTGGGCGTCTATATTGGGTAAGCTCTTGTTACAAATTAATGCCCCTTCGACCTTTTGAGGAGTGCTCAGCATTGAAGCCTATTGTTTGACGCATACTCATTTGCTGTTTTCGCTTTCAGATCGTCATCTATGATAAGGGGGGTCATCAAACCAAAAATCATTGATTCGGTTAAGTAGTCTACAAAGAGGTTTTTCGCATACTTCTGTTTCCTTAGCATGCTGTAATTGCATGACTTTTCAAAAGAAAGTACACCTCGCAAACAAGCAATTGCTTGAGCAATCGGTAGAAGAACACGGCTGGAACGGTATCTCTGAGTACGGGCTATGATTTTTAATCTACATTTTTCATGGTCATTGCCTCTTTCAAGTAGAATATTGTGAGCTTGACGCTTGTCCCTTAGAGAAAGTTAAAATATCCCTACAGTGACACCAATGATGGGAAACAATGCAAGCATGTAGATGCTGAAGGATTTCTAGAGTCTCAAAGAGGTAACTAGATCCGTATGCACTAGAACTTCCCAACCTGAACCCCTTTCAAATGTTTAAAAAAAAAAAAAAAAAAAATGTTATTGAGTTTTATTGCATACAATTACTTACAAATCAAATGATAGTGGCAGCATAAAAGGAACAGAAAAAAAGGGCAATAGTAACCCGTGTACATGCATTAACAATGATCGCAATTTACATAGATGATGGCAGCATTGCTTAACTATAAACAAAGGCCAAGCACAGTGCAGTATCCCAGTTTGTAAATCAGCACGGCAGATTTCAGCTGTATTTTACTAACATAGAGCAGTCCTCACGCCCCGTCAGGGTACCAGAGAGGAGGAACAGCATGCACATCAGAGCTTCAATCTGACAGTAAATGACAAATACCCCGCCCCTTCTCAGCTCACACCTCAGGAGGTGAGCAACACAACGACACCAAATCCAACTGACCCCTTCCAAATGGTTTGTGTACAGCTGAAAGGGTGGCTAAATGACTACACAAATTCTACAACAATATGAACTCTTTGCTGGTATGCAATATGTGTTGTAACTCACTTCGTTTATCCCTTTCCTTCTCCCCTGCCCTTGGAACATTCTGACTGTTTGTTGAACCAACATTCCACAGCTGCCTTCAGCTGACTGGAACCTGTTGGTGGTAGAAGACGGAATAAAGAATCTTCAGCACTTACCTGGTGGTATTGTCTTTTTAACACTGGCGACGATTTGCTGCGAGGGGGCAGCCACACCACCATCCCCAGCTGTACCAACGACGCAACAGCAGTACTCCAGGACAGCGGTACTACAAGATGATCTTTTCTTAATTTCTGCCTTAAGGTACTGTAAATTTACATAAGGGATTTCTCCCTTCTTCAAGTTGAAGAGCTCAGCCTTGCCCTCGTTATCGCCACTTCAACCCCTGA
Organism: Calotriton arnoldi; assembly: GCA_963921515.1. Classification (NCBI taxonomy): domain Eukaryota; kingdom Metazoa; phylum Chordata; class Amphibia; order Caudata; family Salamandridae; genus Calotriton; species Calotriton arnoldi. The sequence continues at coordinate 2,564,999 of CAWUFW010000597.1, read as the reverse complement.
GGGACACAATCCTTCACCTCTGCTAAATCCTCTGCGGTGTTTTTCCAAATTGCCAATTTGTTCCTGTGGCTGCACGGTCGGTAACCTTCATGGACGTGAGGAGACTGCTGCCCTGAGAGACGCAAGGAGCTTTTCCTTCTGACTATAAATTTCCTCATGACGGAAACGTGAAGTGTTTCACTTTTCTTTAGCCCAGCCGCCAGCATTCACTGCAGCGTCACCCTTCCAGTGTCACTCTGCTTCACGGTGTGGGGCGAGTGCGCCGCTCATTACTGAAACGTGAAGTGTTTCGTCTTTCGTTGCCCAGCCACCAGCACTCACCGCAGCGTCACCCTTCCTGCCTCGCTCTTCTTCACTGTGTGGGGCGGGTGTGCCGCAGTTACGCAGAGCAGCTCCGCCTCCATCGAGCTGATCTCCGCCCAACTTGTTTCCTCAGACCTGCTTGGCTCGATCTACGACGTCGTTCCCTCACTTCGCAAGGGCGGGAACACTACAGAGACGGCCTCCAGCTCCGCCTTTCCTCCACTCTCTCCGCTGACGAGCACAGCCGCTTGTCAATTTCCTCAATTCTTTGCTGACGGGCACAGCTGCTTGTCAATCCCCTCGGGAGCGCGCTTGGTTACAGATTCTTTCTGCGTATTCGGCCTGTTCTTCAGCTTCATACCTTCATTCGCTGACGCGCACTGCTGCTCGTCAGTCGCCGTACTTTTCTCTGACGGGCACAGCAAGCTGTGTTTTTCAGCCTCATACCTTTCTTCGCTGACTGGCACAGTCACTCGTCAGTCATCTGATTTTCTCGCTGACTGGCACAGCAGACTTGCCAGTTTTATCTATCAGTTTCTGATGGGCACAATATATTCACAATTCGCCAGTCATCTTATCCTTCTCTGATGGGCACAGCTGCTTGTCAATCTCCTCATTTCTTCGCTGACGGGCACAGCTGTTAAATACTCTCTGCTTCTGTTGTTCCTCAGTCATTTTACCTTCGCTGATGGGCACAGCAAGCTCGCCAGTCACTGTTGCACTCGCTAACTGGCACAGCAAGTTTGTCAGTCACCTCATTCATTAGTTCATAGCTCATTCTTTACTTGTTCTCCTATATACCTATTCAATGATTTACCTTGTGTACCATGGCTGCTCTAAATATGTCCTTAACACCTCCTTTCTTAAATGAAGTTGGGGAACCAAACATTCCCTGAAAGGAATGGAAGGAACTGTTCTAGTCGTATCAAATAGCTATTGGAGGGGACACATTTTCCAATTTCAGGAAACAACACATTCTTTCTACACAATTTGGGAATTGAAGGCCGTAAAACCTTTAATAATTTAAAAGATTCAGAACAACAGGTTGATGAAGGTGATGGAGATTTCTATGTTTATCTAGCAACTGGAAACAAGTTGGAAAAACATTTTGGTCAAGCTATAAATGTTGTGTTAGAAAGGCACACATTTTTCTCCAGAGTGCAAGGCAACAATGAGAAAGTTAGATCCTACATTGCTGTGCTAAAGGGTTTGTCCAACACTTGTGATTTTAAGGGTTTAACTGACTCCCTCAGCAGGGACCAATTAGTTAGATGTACTAACAACCACAAAATACAAGAGAAACTATTGGCAGGGAACCCTGATCTCAAATAAGCCATTGAAATTGCATTGGAAATTGAGCATACTGCAGAGTGCATAAAAGAGATGAGTCCGCGCAGATTCATGCAATGAAGTCAATGCCATCTCTAAACAAGAGAGTAGGGAGAGTCTCAAGCTAGATATAGATCATAAACAAAAGATCCAAGGGGGGTGCAAGTTTTAAAACCAAATGCTACAGGTGTGGTAACCCAGCACATCTGGCAAACAACCCTTCCTGTCCTGCCAAGAATGTAATGTGTCACAAATTCGGGCGGAAAGGACATTTGGCCAGGGTGTGCCGTGATGTTCGTGAAAAAACAGTATCCTTGATTGAACAAACTACACCTGTGGAGACACCTGTGGAGACCAAACTCATTTTCCAGTTAGAAAACAAAGAGGATAGTGTCAAATTTCCTGAGTGTTGTATCACTTTAGACAACAAACAGGTCAAAGTCTTTGCAGACTCATGTTCACCTTACACCCTACTGGAGGGCAAAGCTTTTGATGTTATGTTCCCCAACAGACTAAGCACACTTCAAGCCGCTGACATCAGACCAGGAGGATACAATGGCGATCCCATTCCACTAATAGGCATGACCACCATGTTGTTTGGATATAAGGGTAGGAGCACGGTGGGTAAAGTGTATATCACAGAAAAGGGATCCAACCTTTAGGTTGGAAACATCAAAAGGAGTTGGGCATGAAACTTGACCCCAATAGTCCAGACCAAGTACTGTTGGTAGATCGCTCTGTATGTGGGCAAGATATCTGCGAAGAGTTTCCCGAAGTTTTCACTAACAAATTAGGTCTCCTAAGGGATTTTCAGCACCACATAAAACTCAAAGATAAGGCTAAAGCCATTGCTCATAAGGTTAGGCCTATTCCCCATGTAATGCAGATTCCTCTTCAAAAAGAGTTAGACCGTTTTTTGGAGTTGGGTGTCATCGAACCCATAGAGACCTCTCAATGGTTAGCTCCCATTGTCATCACGTCCAAATCAGCGAGCAAGGATGTCAAGCTTTGCATTGACCTCAGAGACCTAAACAAGAATATCTAGATAGATAGACATCCACTACAAGGATACATGAGATCTTAACCCTTATCAAGGATGCCAGTTTCTTTAGTGTTCTTGACCTATCCTTGGCATACCACCAGGTGGCACTGCATCCGGAATGTCGCCACCTCACCTCGTTTATCACTCCCTTAGGGGTGTTCCCGTATCTTCGCATGCCCTTTGGATTGGCCTCGGCTGCAGCCGCATTCCAAAGAATCATGCAACATATTCTCAAAGACGTCCCGGGCACCTTGTGCTTCCAAGATGATATCGTCATACATGGAAAAGACATAAAAGAGCATGATTACATGTTGAGACAAGTCCTGCACAAGTTGAGTAAGGCTGGCCTAACTCTGAAGAAGGAGAAATGTCAAATCGGAGTAACCTCTGTGGAATATCTAGGTCATACTATTTCCCTAGATGGCATCAAGCCCAAAATGAATTTAGTCGATGCCATTCTTAATGCTCTTGCTCCTACCCAATGTAGAAGAACTTAAGTCCTTTTTAGGCCTATCGGAATATTACTCAAAATTTATACAAAACTGTGCCAGCCGAGTAAAACCTTTACGCAATTTACTAAGAGCAAAAAAACCCTTTGTATGGGACAAAGACTGCCAAACTGCATTCATGGCATTCAAGTTATGCACCACTAATGCACCTTTCTTAGGCAGATTTGACCCTACCAAAACTATCTATTTGTCCACAGATGCCAACAATAAAGGGTGGGAGCCAGCCTCACCCAGAGGGTAGGGGACAAAGAGCAAGTTGTTGCTTTTGCCTCAAGGACATTAAAAGGGGCTGAACAACACTACTCCGTAGTAGAAAAAGAGGCTCTGGAATGTTTCTGGGCCATCGGACATTTTAATTTTTTTTTGTGGGGTATGCCTTTCACTGTCAAAACCGACCACAAACCCCTCACCTATGTGTTCACAACCAATGGTTCTATCAGGACCACACCGAGAATAGCCAAATGGATTTTGGGACTAGAAAGCTACAATTTCAAAGTAGAATACGTACCTGGCAAACACAATGTTGTAGCTGATTTCCTGTCTCGTGCTCCTCTTAAAGCAAGTGCAGGCACGCAAGAAGAAGAACATGGAGACGTGATTCTTGAAGTAGCAGTCTTGGACAAGAGGATTTGGGAGGACTGCAATGTGCTTGACGAAACAGTAGCTCCTTTAAAGGAATACATTAGGAATGGATGGCCTGACAACAAGAGTGCCTTACCTGAAGCTCTCAGGAAATTTTGGGAAGTAAGACTTGAATTGAGTATTATTGATGATGCTATTTATCGGGGAGAAAAGATTGTACCTCCCATGGGAGTCAGAAGCAAAATTGTAAACGTGGGACACTTGGGTCGTAGCATAACTAAAGGCAAGGTATGTGAGGAATACTGGTGGCCAGGAATGGATGCCATGGTTGAAGAATTAGTCAAAAACTGTAAAGAGTGTGCCAAAAGTGATAAAACGCTTACAGTTAGGAAACACCCTTTGTCCCCTGTTCAAGTCCCTACTCAACCATGGTCGAAACTTGCTTTAGACATTATTGGCCCATTAAACCTCAAACATCTGAATGAACGATTCATCTTGGTTCTCATAGATTACCACACTCGTTGAGTGATTACGAAATGTGTAAACCAAATTGACACCAAGTCCCTTATTCAATTTCTAAAAGACTCTTTTTATGAAGAAGGCATACCAGATACCATAGTAACTGACAATGGTGTCCAATTTACATCTGATCTCATGAAGGTTTTCCTTTCAGACTTACGCATCTCTCATCAGAAAACCGCACTGTATTGTCCCAGGGCTAATGGGTTAGTAGCACGCATGAACAGAGTTATTAAAGAATGCCTTCAAAGAGCAGAAATCACTAATGTATCTGCTAAATCAGCCTTGCAAGAAATGATATGGGCGTACAGAACTGCACCAAATAGTGTCACAGGGGTCTCTCCGTTTATCTCTTTAAAGGGTAGGAAGCCAAAAACCAACCTCACTCCTGGATGGATATGTAAAAACAGCCCATGTGCAGTAGACAGATCAGAAATTGCCAGAAGGATTGGAATACAGCAAAACAAATACAAAACAAGATATGACCACACTAAGAATGTCAAAACACATTTGCTCAATCCAGGTGAATGGGTAAGCATCGACCTTCCTAAAGCAAGGAGAGAGAGCTATTCTCGTGTTTCTGAACCACTCAAGATAACAAGAGTAGGAAGAAACGTAGTCCAGTTGGAAAATGGACAAACTTGGGGGATGGACAAGGTGGTAAATGCAAGTCTCCCCAAATTGTTCAGGAGGAAGCAGGTCTTATGACAAAACGCTCCATATCTCCTCGCAGGTCATCCAGGAACAGTGGTTGTCCAGTTTGGCACAAAGACTTTGTGGTTGGTTAAATTTTCTCTTAACCACTTTTGGTCTATAAACTGCTCGCTGTTGTTCTAGCACTTTTCGGTAGTGTTCTTCTTCCCTTGTTCTATTTTTCTTCTGTTTTCCTTGTTGTTCTCTCTCACTCTTCTTTTCTTCTTTCCCTCCTGCCTTGGGAGGTGTGTTGTAACTCGCTTGGTTTATCCCTTTCCTTCTCCCCTGCCCTTGCCCTGCCCTTGGAACATTCTGACTGTTTTTTGAACCAACATTCCACTGCTGCCTTCAGCTTAGTGGAACCTGTTGGTGGTGGAAGATGGAATAAAGAATCTTCAGCACTTACCTGGTGTTATTGTTTTTTTAACAATAAGCTATATTAAAGCAGTATTGCTTACCACGGTATATTTCCTGCTAGGACAATTTTACATCCCATTGTTTTTGAACAATATGTTGTGTATTTTTTTTAATCAACAATAGAACGCATTCGCAAATTATGTATTTCTCATAATTTGTGATTAGCTCAGCTGGATCGAGGGGAATGGAAATAAAATGATTCAATGAAGTAAATGATTCAAGGTCCACCTGAGAGCCATACTGAGTGAGTGGAAAAGAAATTATGTTATGTAGTATCACAAATGAGGTGCAGGCAGCCCAAGGGGAGTGTGAATGAGATCATGCTGGACTGCAGCTGATATGCGGACAAATTAATGTGAGTGGCAATGAAGTGATACAGGCTAAGGGGGTGTCAGAATGAGATGATAGAGGGCCACAGCAAGGTGTTTGTTGACAAGTGAAGTGCTAAATAAGGTCATGCAAGGCTTCAAATTAGATATGACCAGACTGAGGAGAAGGGAATGGGACTATGGCGATTTTAGGCAACCAGTGAGATGAAGACATACCAAAGTCATCATTCAATTTTTTTGGTTCAGGACAGCTTTCCATTGAAAAGGGCATTTTTAATTTATAAATTTGCTCTCCGTTACCCGATCGCCACTAAAAAGCGAAGGGTGGCAGTGAAAAAAGATGCGTTTTCCACTTTCAGCTTCCACAGGAAATTTTGCTTGCGCCTTCAGCAAAACCCGCTGGACGGGTTCATGCCAAACTTGGCATGAAAATAGAACTTTTTCAGAAAGCATGCTTGTGAGAAGTTGGCCTGGCATATGCTGTCCACTAATTATAGTGGGCACCTTGCACCAGTCCAAACAACCCCTTATTGGAGATAGGTTAAAGACAACCTTTATTGAAAGCTATCCTAGTGGTAGCTATGGAGAGCAGCCTTCAGGCTAAGTCTTGAAGGAATGTAAAGCAGCTTGTTTTACCAGTCTATAATCTCTTGAGTGACCAAATGAAAGAGCACCACACCAGGTATATATTCAAAATATATGTATTTATTGCTAAACACACCCCTCTAGTCTCTTTATGAGGCTAGAGTTCGAAGTACATAAGTTATAAGATATTAAATCACAGTAATAGCACAAATACACGTTTGGGCCCTAGGGGCGTACCAAACCATATACCAATAAAGTGGTATGCGAACCACGACTGAACTAGACACTAGGCCTAGAGCCTCTAGAAGTGCTTGGACCACAAGGAACCACCCAAGGTAGTGACACAGGGGACCCACGGGAGACGCGTGCAGTGTAAATACACAACCGCGATACGCCGTTAACTTCTATGGAGAAAGTCGGGATCGGGAAAATAGAGGAAAGGGACACTTTAAAGAGGACTAGGACAAAACCCTTTGAGATCTAGGACTTTGAAGAGTCTCTACCCACGGGAGCACCGGAGTACTCGTGTTACCTCACCCAGGAAGCCGGGTGCATAGGTGCCTTTCGGGGTCGGGTTTCGTCGTCGATTCGAATGGCGATCTGCTGCAAAGTGCTGCTGGCGGCCAAGAGAAAAGTGTCCGGGTGGATCCAAGAGTGGATCGGAGTTCTGGTGAACCTGAAAGCAGAGGGGACAGAGTCTGGGTCACTAGCCAGTGACCAGGAAGGCGATGGACAGATGCCCACCGATGTCGAGTGCTTCAGGTGCGTTGACGGTCGTCTTGACTCTTCAGCCACGAGGTCCGGGAGGCGTTGTCGGCGACCAGGAGCAGGATTCGGGCTGGTACACGATGTCTGTCGAGTGCTGAGGTGTCGACGACCGGATTGGACCCAACAAGCCTTGGCAACGGCAAGTCTCGATTAAGATGTAGATCGTCGATGGTGCAGACCAGCAAGGTCTGTGGAACTCACCCAGCAAGGGTAAGTGAGGGCAGGCCTGGAGCAACCAGGATGCCAAGTAAGAAAAGGATTGGCCTTCGTTAAGGGCTACTAGCCAACGGGCTAGCGACCACGAAGGAGCCTCGTGACGCCGCACGTGGAGCTGGCTTACAGGACACTCGTGGAGTGGGGACCAGTGATCTTCGGTGCAGGTGGTGCTGGAGGCTAGGGCTACTCTGAGCCCAAAGCACGACTTCTTGGGAGACCCAGAAGAGGATGCACTTGCAAATGTGCTCGGTGTCCAAGGGTCACGGTCTCAAGTCACCCACGATAGCCACGGGCCTCAGCTTTGCTGGGGACTCAGGGTAGCCTCGGGGAAGTCTGAGAATCCACCTCTGGTGATGCGATGACTTCGGCGTCCGACGGGAGCTTCAGAAATGCGAACCGGACAGATGCTTCTTTGGTGCCTGCCAAGCAGGGGAGTCACTCCTTGACCCCAAGGGAGATTCTTCAGTCCTCTAATCTTGTCGTAGAGCGTCGAAGGTCCAGGATTCAGTTTCAGAGTTTCGTCCAGGTATAATCTAAAGTCCTAAGGACTGGGTTCCTACCTTTATTCTAAAAATAGGGGTTGGACTACTCTGTGGCCCCACCTATGGGTGGGTCAGGGCAGAGGGGTGGCTACACCCCTTTCCCTTTGTCCAGTTCGCGCCAAAGCAGGGGCTGCAAGCCCCTGATCCGGTTTGAACTGGGGTATGCACAGGGACACCAAATGTGCCCCCAGTGCAGGACTTCAAAGCACCCGAAAGTGCTCCCGCCCAGCCCCAATACACATTATCCTGTCTGGGGAGGTGGTCACACCTCCCTGGGACAGGAAACCTATTGTCCAGGCCTCCCCTGCCGGAGTTTCGTCCAGCAGCAGGAGGCCAGACTCGTGTCTGTGGCAGCAGCATCCATTTTGTGATGCCAGGGCTCTGGAAAGAAGTTACCGGACTCGTCAGAGTTAACATGTCTTTCCCTCTAGAAGGGTGGAATGCTACCCCCGCCTCCAGGATTGGCGGGGGGGTAGTATTCCAAGATGTTTGACACCAAACACGACATGTTTAGGTGCAGCCATTCCAAAGTTAGCATTTTACCGCGAGGATATAATGCGCTTAAGAGTATATGGTCAGGCTGCACTACAAACAGCATCAGAGATGGTCTCCGAACGCTGCAGAGGGCCCTGCTCATGCAGGGGCACCCTCTCACATAGGAACCACGCACTCTGCCTTTAGGATTGATAAGGCCTGCCTTAGGAGTGACTTATAGGTTTATATGTGTGTATGTATTTCGTGATATAGGTAACCTATATCACAGTAAGGTGTGCATGCACCACCTTACCCAGGCTGCAGTAGCAGACCTGTGGTGTCAGTTTGGATGGCCTTCCAGGGGTGGCATAATACATGCTGCAGCCCCTGGCAGGCCTCTGAGGTACCTATGCCCTTGGTACATAGTACACCATATACTAGGGACTTATAAGGGCACTCCAGATCCCAATCAGTGATGTGCCTAAGGCACATGGAAACCATTTTAGAGAGGAAGCAGCTAGGCTGGGGTTCTGATTAGCAGGGCCCCAGCCAGACTAATGTCGAAAAACAGTGAAGCATCAGCAAAAAGTGGGGGTACCCATGTGAAGCAGATCCTACTCTCCTACAATGCTTATGTTAGTTTGGCGTTAATCCGTTCAGTAGGTTTGGAGATGAAAGAGGTTGCCAGGTAGGCTTTAAAGGTTTATTACTTTTGTATTTCTGATGGATACATCTGCCTGTTGATTCCTCACCTTTTGAATTACCCCTGCGCCAGCATTCCACGGAAACTTTTTTTCTAGCTCTCCGTCGACGAGGACGTCACAATAGCACGGCTCGTCGGCGTGCTGCCGTCAGTTCCTTTTTTCCGCGCGGTCAACGCGTAACGGTTTTCTGGGACTCTCCAATTGGTTTAGTTTTACTCTCCATTTTTGCTGAGTTTACTTTGTTACTAGATTTCTTTGTGATGCACTAGAAATGGCTACTTCGAAGAGGTCGGGGTTCAAGCCCTGCAGAGAGTGTGGGGGTCGTATGTCCATCACATATCCCCATGAAGACTGCCTGTGGTGTCTTTCTTCGGACCACGACGTCAAAGGGTGTTCATGCTGTCGGAGGATGAACCCGAAGGCGTTAAAGGAGCGAGAGGTAAACTCTTCATGGCTCGTGCGAAGGAAGAGGGGTCGTAAGAGGTCGAAGTCAAAGTCGTCGACTTCTCATGCTTCGAAGTCGAAGAAGCATAAGGAAAAGAGAAGACATGAATCTCGACGTCGGTCTTCGAAAGGCAGGTCATCGAGGTCGACTTACCCTGTGAAGCGGCGTCATGAGAAGGATGCTGTCTCCTTCACCTTCTCCACAGTCGACTCCGGCCCATATTCCGGCGTCGGGGTATTCACTGACGCCGAGAGGTTCTCCGATTCAGAGAGAGTCTTCTCCGGTTCCTGCAGCTTTGTCTGTGCCAGCTCCGGTTTCTCCGGCGCCGCAGCTCCAGCCCCCAGTAAGGCCTCGTGTGGAACAGGACCAAGGGGTGCCGGATCCTTATCCTCCTTTTCCAGGGCCTGGAGCGGATCCATCGCATTTCCTGAATGCGATGTTTGGCATAATTGCTAAGGCATTTTACCCTACCGGTGCGTCGTTTGGCCCCGTGGGTCTGCTTGCCTTTAATTTGGGTATTCCCCAACAGTATGCCCAGGCACCTTTCGTGCCTTTTATGCTGATGACTCCATCATGGCAGTTTCCGGCGCCGAGGTTTTCGACTCCAATATCTCAGTCTCCGGCGCCGTCTGGCGTCGGTCCTGTGTCTTCCCGGATTCGATCAACGCCATTGCGTGCTTTGGAGGGGTCTTCTTCGACACCGGCGCTGTTGTCACCGGCGCCGCAGGTGGCGCTGCCGACGTTGATCCCAAAGCAGAGTTCCAGGAGGGAAGCGCAGAGACTGCTGGAGGAAGATGAGTACCAGCAGGGGCATGAGGAAGGGGAGATCCTCGACTCAGTAGACGACTTCGAAGGTCTGCAGGAGGCCAGTGGCCTGGATACTTCCCCTGAATGGGTGCTTTCCTCTCCAAAGTCCTTACCTTCTCAGGATGTTGCACCTTACCACGTTGTCATCAGGAAGGCTGCTTAACTTTTGGACCTTCAATTGCCCACATCTGACATCAGGTTATTCAGTCTGGCCTGGACACTGCGGATTCGGTGGCCAGGATGATGGGTTCCTCTGTTGCTACCAGGAGGCATGCCTGGCTCAGGTCTTCGGGGTTCTCTCCAGATGTGCAGGCTACTCTTCTTGATCTACCGTTTGATGGATCCAGACTTTTTGGTGAAAAGGCGGATTCTGCACTGCAAAGGTTCAAAGACAGTAGAGCTACTGCAAAGTCCTTGGGTCTGCAGTTCCAATCCAGGGGCTATGGTTATAGGAGGTACTGTGGTTTTGGTAAGATGGCTTCCTTTTGGGGACGCCAGCAGCCTCAGCAGCAGCAGAACCCTCTGTTCAAGTCGTACAGAGGAAAGGGTAGAGGTCTGCGGGGTGCCTCCCGGCAACTCTCCTCCTCCTCTTCTTCCTCCCCTGTCCCCACCGCTGGTGCCATGGGAAAGCAGCTCTAGATCCCCCATCTTGTAGCATGTTGGTCCTGTAGGGGGTCGGTGTCCCATTTTCTACAAGGTTGGAAATCTATCACTTCGGACCTTTGGGTTTTGAATCTTGTAGAAAATGGCTATGCCCTACCCTTCCGAGAGTTTCCACCTCCTTACCCTCCTAGCCAGGGCTGGTGTTCGGAGGACCATTTGCTGCTTCTGCAGCAGGAGGTTCTTGCTTTACTTCAGAAAGGTGCGATAGAGTTGGTTCCGGAGCAGGAAAGGGGTCAGGGATGCTACTCCCGGTATTTCTTGATCCCCAAGAAGGACGGCAGGTTAAGACCGATCCTAGACCTCAGGGTCTTGAATTTTTACCTCAAACAGGAGAAATTCGGGTTGTTGACCCTAGCTCAGGTTCTTCTGGCGCTGCAGCAGGAAGACTGGATGGTGTCGATCGACTTTCAGGATGCATATTTTCACATTCCCATCCTGAAGTCGCATCGGAAGTATCTCCGTTTCACAGTGGGGTCTCAACACGACCAGTTTGCAGTCCTCCCATTCGGTCTTACTTCCGCACCTTGGGTCTTCACAAAGGTGATGGCAGTGGTGGCAGCACATCTCAGAAGGTCGGGGATTCCTGTTTTTCCCTATCTGGACGACTGGCTGCTCAAAGCAAAGTCTCCAGAGATGGTGCTTCATCATCTGCAGGTAACAGCACGGCTTTTGTTCGACTTGGGCTTTTCGATAAGTGTGCCGAAATTTCACCTGGTGCCCTCACAGAGCAACCTGTTCATAGGGGCAGTACTGGACACGACTCTGTGTCGAGCTTTCCCGCCTCCGCAGAGGATTCTCGACATTCAGGAGATGATTCCTTTGTTTATCGATGGATCGGTTGTTCCAGTCCTGAAGGTATTACGCCTGCTCAGTCTGTTCGCTTCCTGCATACTGTTGGTCAACCATGCACGCTGGCAAATGAGGGCACTCCAGTAGTGCCTCCGCAAGCAGTGGTATCAGCACAACGGGGATCTCAGGGAGATGGTCAGGATCTCCAGCGACACTGCGGCGGAGTTGTCTTGGTGGAGTGCAACCTGTCTCAAGGGAGGCCCTTTCAACTTCCTTCACCGGTTGCCACGGTGATCACGGATGCCTCCACTCTAGGGTGGTGTGCTGATCTGGGGCATCTGGAGATCAAGGGTCTTTGGTCTCCGGAGGAAAGGTTGCTCCACATCAACCTTCTGGAATTGCGGGCAATTCGTTTGGCTCTCAAGGCTTTCCATCCCTCCCTTCGCGGTCAGTCAGTTCAAGTCCTAACGGACAACACTACAGCGATGTGGTACATAAACAAACAGGGAGGCGTAGGGTCGTATCGTCTCTGTAGAGAGGCTCTGCGACTCTGGTCCTGGGCTCAGGGCCGTCAGATTTGTGTGTTTGCAAATCATCTGGCCGGAGTGCTGAATGTGCGTGCAGACAGTCTCAGTCGTCAGTTCTCGGCCGATCACGAGTGGAGGCTTCATCCAGAGGTGGTCCATCATATCTTCAAGAAGTGGGGGTTCCCTCGGTTGGACCTTTTCGCCACTCGAGAGAACGCGCACTGCCCGTCGTTCTGCAGCCTCCAGTTTCCGATGTGGGGAGCTTTGGGGGACGCATTTCAGTTGGAATGGGGTTCGCAGCTCCTTTGCGTGTTAACTCCCATACCCTTGATTCCTCTGGTTCTGAGGAAGATTCGCCAAGATCGGGCCCAAGTTATATTGATCGCCCCGGATTGGCCAAGAAGGGTGTGGTACACAGACCTTCACCTCTCATCGCACCCTCCGCTCCGTCTCCCTCTCAGGGCAGACCTCCTCTCGCAGTCGCAGGGGCAGGTTCTTCACCCCCAACTCCAGAGCCTGCACTTTCATGCCTGGAGATTGAACGGGGGAATCTGAGTTCTTTCTCTCTCCCACCGGATGTGGTGGATGTTATTTTATCATCCAGGGGAGACTCCACCAAATCCATTTATTCCTCTAGGTGGTCCATGTTTGCGAATTGGTGAGGAGAGAGGTCCATTGATCCTTTGAAGGCCCATTTAGCTGATGTTCTTGGTTTCTCTCTTTCCTTGGCTCAGCAGGGTTGTGCTGTGGCTACAGTTAAGGGTTCTTTGTCGGTCTTGTCAGCTTTTTTCTGTTTGCCAGACCAGCCTTCTTTATTTAAGTCCCCCATTGTTATGAGGTTCATTAAGGGCCTCACCAATAGGTTTCCTCCCACTCCCTTCATTATGCCTCAGTGGGATTTGAATCTGGTACTTACTTTCCTGATGGGTTCTCCTTTTGAGCCTCTTCATAGTTGCCTGTTGAGGCTTCTTTCTTTTAAGACGGTCTTTCTGATCGCTATTACCTCAGCCAGGAGGGTAAGTGAGCTGCAGGCTCTTAGTTCTAAGCCTCCGTTTTTATCCATTCATGCAGAAAAGATGGTTCTCAGGACCAGGGCTGCTTTCCTGCCTAAGGTGGTTACTCCTTTCCATCTAGGACAGTCTATTACTTTAGCTACCTTCTATCCTCCCCCTCACCCTTGCAAGGAGGAGGAGAGACTTCACCGCCTGGACCCTAAGAGGGCTGTCAGCTTCTATCTGGACAGAACCAGGGATCTAAGGCTCGATGATCAGCTCTTCGTGGGCTACATTGGACGAATGAAAGGCAAAGCTGTCCACAAACGAACACTCTCCAGGTGGATCATCTTGTGCATCAAGATCTGCTACGCTTTGGCCAAGAATGAGCCTCCTGAAGGTATCAGAGCTGATTGTACTAAAGCTAAGTCTTCCACATCTGCTTTGGCTAGAGGTGTTCCTGTAGTGGACATTTGTAAAGCTGCAACATGGGCTTCCCTCCACACCTTAGCGAAGCATTACTGTTTGGATTCTGAGGTGAGGAGGGATGGCCATTTTGCACATTCAATGCTGCAGGACTTTTTGATATTAGTAGGTGGACACCCTCCTCCGGGAGCGGGACTGCTGTGGGATTCAATTCAAAAGGTGAAGAATCCACAGGCAGATGTATCCATCAGAAAAACAAGTTACTTACCTTCGGTAACGCTTTTTCTGGTGGATACAGTATCTGCCTGTGGATTCCTCACTGACTCACCCTCCTCCCCGTTGTCCACCTTCGTATACCGAATATGTTTTTAAGGTCTCGCCTAGCGTTGCAGCGCGCAGCGCGATTTATTGGGGTAAAAGTATTTTTGGGAGAAGGACTTCTGATCCCGCCCATGGTTTCTATTGGGCAAGGTCGATATTTATTTAAAACCCTGTCTTGCCATTGCTCTGCAGGGTTTTTGGTTACCGCCCTGTGGCTTTTCTGTGCACGCCCTTGGGACACCGAGTCTACGGCGTCTCTGAGTTTTATGATTCTTCTCTTATCTGATGGGGCGTGTCAAGGGAAGGTTCAGGGAGAGTTTAGCACGGCATCTGCTTTCCAGGCCGTCACGCTGCCTTCATGCCTGCAGCACGCGCCACTGCGGCTCTCTGATTGGGCCGTGGACTCAGCAGCAGACCACCCCGGCCGGGCTCTCCTTCCCAGCGTCTGCCGGGAGGAGGGGGCGACTCACAACCCTGGTCTATATTCCTGCCAAGACGCATGCAGTGGAAATCCGGGGCCGTCATTTTATTTATTTAACTAAGGGCCCTGGGACTGTGAAAAACTGCCTCTGCAGCGCGGGGCGTGTAAAACTCATTTATCACCCCCAAAGTCACCGCCGCTGGCCCCGACTGAGCGCATTATTATATCACCCCCGTGGTGCTGTGCGCGGGTGTCTGCACCCTACTGAAGACCGGATTTAAAAGCTGCCCCCGAGATCACCGCCGCCGGCCCGGGAGCCTCGGGAACTCTGTGCTCATCATCGCTGCGGGCCGGAGTCAAGCGCAACCAAATTGCTCCCCCCGTAATCACCGCCGGGAGCCTAGGGAAATCTATGCTCGTCGCCGCTGTCGTCCCAAGTCCGTCGAGGGCTGGACGGGCTGCCTCGCTCCTCACCCGTACCGCGTCAGCAAGGATCCAGTGCCCCGGGGCCTGAGGAACCTTGCACCAGTGACCGGGTTGCAGGTAACGCTTCATTGTTACCAGGTCGCTGCAAGTGGGCCGGTTGCGGGCCGGCCGGTTCCCGTGAGCTTACTTTGTGTTGGGGCATTTTAGAGAGCGGCTGGATTGTTGACCTGGGGACCTTGTTTCTTGTTCTTGCAGCATAGCAGATGTTTTGCTTTCACCAAAAGCACACTTTTGCTCACATCTCAGCTTGCAAGTTAATTTGCTTGAGAATTTAAAAAAAAACTCGACATCTATTTTATTTTTAAATATCCAGTAACTCGAGATTAGCCGCTTCCCACAAACTGAGAAAATACATTACAGAACACTTCCAGGCAGCGCTCGGCGGATTAGTCCAATGGGTTTCTTATGCCACCCCCTCTCTTTCAGTGCTTTTTCAAAGAAAACACGTAGGCGCGGACACCAACGTTCATCATTGGAATGACGCTATTTATGAAGTGCCAACATGCTTACAGGCTACTGACGGCGAGCAGCCCAATCTTCTTTTACCAAGAAACGAGGGGAAATTATATAGCGCACTGAAGTTATTTATACAGCACTTTACAGAACAAATAATGGGACAGGCATGTAAGATACTTAAATTGCAGATATGGCGTAACGGCCGGGGTTGCCCACTTACCATACCATACCAAGACATTTATAAAGCGCACGGCTGCCACCAACGGCGGTGTCCCGGCGCTACACAGAGACAAGGGAAGATAAAGAGTGGAAAGGCAGACTAAGGGAGATCAAAAAGCCAGGTTTTCAGAGCACTCCTAAAAGTGGTTTCAGATTCAGTTTTGCGCAAGTAGAGCGGCATCGCATTCCAAAGAGCGGCAGTTTTAACTGCAAGGCGCGCCTCCCATCCTGGCTTTGCAGTAGGAAGGGGAGCAGAGAAGAAACTGAGAGTTCGAGCGCAGAGTCCTATTTTGGTGGTATTTCCGAAGTCTGAGCCTCAGATAGTCAGGTCCACTATCTCTGGTAGCTCTAAAAGCGAGTAATAAGGCCTTAAATTCGATTCTTCTCTTCACTGGAAGCCAGTGAAGACTGCGCAAGTGGGGGAGATGTGATGCCGAAGAGGCACGTTTCTAGAAACCTAGCTGCAGCATTCTGAACTGTCTGGAGCTTTCTAATCAGATAGGCAGGGAGGCCTAGATACAAGCTATTGGCATAGTCCAGCTGGGATGTAACCAAAGCATGGACTATGGTGGCCCGACAGTTCATCGGTAATAAATACAGGAATCTACGCAAGCATTTGAGCTTCCAGAAACATGCTCTGGAAACTCGGCCAATCTGGGCTTTCACCGACAGGTCCGAGTCAAATCTAAAACCCAAGTTTCTAACAGATAGAACTGGGGTGGGAGGGGGATTCAGCTGTATTGTACTTTGGAGCTGGGGAACCTGGTTCGAGTCTCGGCAGGCACGCTCAACATCCTGTAATTCAGGGCAAATCACTTAATCTCCCAGTGCCTAACAGAAAACAAAGCGCCGCGCACAGCGAGTAGAAGCCGATCTTGTGACCACAGACGAGAAACACCAACATTTACCGTTAATAACACGCTGATGCACTTTTTATCAAGATTTATACAAATATGACTTTTCAGGGGGAGGGAAGCCCACGCGCAAATAATTTAGTAGCGCTTGTGTAAATACTATAATAGGCACTTTTCGAGCGCCTAGAAACAGATCGGGGTGGAGTGTTGAGGACTCATGGACAACATCGTGTCCTCCAACCCCCGTATCCCACTTACACTGGGTCAACGTGCAGTGCTGTGAAGGGTCTGACCAGTGGCGTAATGCAAAGCGATGGGGCAACCTGCAGAAGGTAATAATAACAAGCATTTAAAATGCAATAGGTCTCGCAATGACATTGTTTTGAGCTATTGGCATTGAAAATGTTATTGTTTTTTTTTCCCCTTCGTGAAGCATTAATCAAGTAATGGCATTGTAAATGACAATGTCTTTTACCCCTGTTGACCCCGCAAAGCTCATCAGCAGTCCAGATAATTATGTATCGCATGTTAAACTAAATTGACATTCTTGTTACCTGAAAGCCACATATAAAGATCTTAAATAGTCACCTGACCAACAGAATTGCCTTCTCTCAATAGCAAACAGAGTTCAGTTATACAGAGAAAATGCAGCCTAAATCCAAGTAAAATTATATAACGTTTCCGTATGCTGGCCACCCGTAGATTTAGTGTGTAGGGAGGACTGACTTTAGGCAACGTCATTGTAAGTTATGCACATATTCTCATCAGTAAACAAAAATGGTGTTAAATGGTTACAGAGCGTCTGTTTAATGCGGTATCAACGTACCACAAACAAGCATAATACATTACCACACAGCTCCAGAAGAGCGGACAACGTTAGGCCTACACTGCTCACAAGTATAATCAAGATTTAAAGCCTGCTCCCCCACAACACCAATAGAGACTGTTATTTGTAAACAAAGCAATACACCAACTACACTCGGTTTAAAACAACAAGTATTTAGCACTGCTGTTCCATAACGTTAAGCGCTGCCAAAGCCAGTAGGTTTGGCCTATCACTTATAGTGCCTTGATATTTCCATCCATGCTCTTACATCCATGCAGTTAATTATATTTGTTTGTCATAAAATTAAAATTGCCTAACTGCGTCTATTTGCCTTACCAAAGAGCATGAATGCTGACTTTGTAAAAAGAGAATAATTGTACAATCTGTTCCAAGCTATTTATACGATCCACAATGCAGTCAAGCATTTGTAGTTCCGAGTAAAAATATAGCAGACATTGTAGTATCTATAGTAATAAAGAATTCTTTGATGATTCGGCTCAGATGATTTATCAGGTCACCATGGTAACGTGTACCCCTTTAATGGATAGGAGACACTACCCAGACATGGATCCACATCCCCAGCAATAAAGAAATAAAAATGCCTTTTATTTATGTTTTACAAAAGAAAAACAAAAAAACCCAATGTCATTTACAATGTCAATAGCTCAAAATAATGTCAGTGCGAGACCTATTGCATTGTAAATGCTTGTTATTATTTGACATGGTTGTTTTCCTATGTCTTTTGTTTGCCATGCTGTTGGTTGTTAAGAAATGCTTTGTTTCTTTAGCTTTTCCCTTTTTGACCTTATACTGTGTATATTCGTGTATATATTGTATACTGTGTATACTCCAATTATGTTGTCGGTCCACCCGTTCGCCTCGAAGGCACAGAAAAAATGGGTGGAACTGACGTCAGCACGCCGACGAGGTCCTCTTATGGCTCCGATGACGTCATACGGAGTCGCGAGGGGAGCCGTGCTATTGTGACGTCCTCGTCGACGTGGGAGAGCTAGAAAAAAAAGTTTACATGGAATGCTGGTGCAGGGGTAATTCAAAAGGTGAGGAATCCTCAGGCAGATACTGTATCCACCAGAAAAAGCCTTACCGAAGGTAAGTAACTTGTTCATCTCTGCCGTTTAAAAAGCAGCTATGGAAATCACGATTCCCATCGGTTGCGTTTGAATTTTCTTTCAAATGTGATTGGCAGATCAAAAATTTATTTTTTCCCGTCATTTATAAAACTGTAATTTTTAAAAAAAACATGATTTTCTCACTGTGAGAAAAAACATCTCCAAGGCAATTTGGGGTAAGGGGGCACTCGGAGACATGCCCAGCACAGGGAAGTTCTTGCGGTGCACTTGTGTGTGTAAGTAAAATCATGAAAGCAAAATTAAAATAAAACAAGTTTTCCCTGATAGTCATGATTTTTGGTTTTCACACAGCCACCGATTTATGCTTATGAAAACAGGCACCATTTTAAGTAAAAAAAAAATTTGGAGGCACACAACGCACATGATAAATCTTATCTCTAAACAAATTGATGTATTTAAGTCTGGGCTGCCTGTCCCGCCACGCCTCGCTCTGAAGCAGGAGACGGAAGAGAGGAAGTAAATCAACTTTCTGTAATGTGACGTCTGATGCAGGGCTTACCTTTCTACAGGCCTTCATTGCAATTGTAGCCTACGGTGGTATCCACTGTAGGCCAGTGACTGTCACCTTCCCGGTTTCGGGCATCGGAGTCTGCATCCCTGCGTGTGGCCAGACGTCAGTCATTCACAGGTATAGATCCCACCCTTTCCCATTCGTCACATCGTAGGACTGGATGCAAGCATGTGTGATTTGGCGCCTTGTTTTCGGTAATGGTAAGGGTTATAATGCTACTGTTGTGTCATGTATATTGTGCTGAGACCCCTGGTTATGCTAACCTCCCCATTATGACATCCCAGGCCTTGCCTGTGGTTGCTGGCCCCATTACATGTGGCAGTGCTATATTTGTTACCCCACGAAATTGATCCAAAAGAGAGCAGGGTTTTTGTTCCCTTGTGAAGTTGATCCAAATATCTGAGCCAAGTGCAAAGGGAGAAGTATGTGCTGATAGTAAAGACAGTTACACACTGTATGGCATTAAAACTGGCCCTATCTTCATGCCCTTTATATTAATGGCAAAAACATGGATTAATTTCCGAACAATGAATGTTAAAAATGTTAAGGTAATGCATGTCAGTGATTTAGTTCCTCTTTTATTTGACATTTTACTTTATTGTTCTTTCCCCAAGATTGTTGGCTATTCTATCATTTGTTTCTGTATTTTTTGTGCATCTTATTATTCTTTTGTAGTGCATACTTTGAGTTGTGCCAGGTGTTTATGAGGGGCTTTGACTGAGCGTTCTGGCCCTGAGGCTGAAGACGGCAAAGCAAAGTGCCTGTCCGTGGGTTGGCCTCTCTGCAGAACACACAGAACAATGGTCATGTATTCCAGTTGCAATTGAAATTCTGTGTAAATGTGTGTGAAGGGGGTACACAGATGTCAAAATATTTACAAGGTGAAAGTAAAAGAAAATAAAGTGCTTAAATGTGAGTGAGTGCTGTGTGTGTTTGGGGTGGTGGTGAGGGAGATGCAAGGAGTTGTATTCTGGAGAGAGTGAGAAGAGGGTGCTGAAGAGGAAAGAGATGAAGTTGAAGATGTGCAGGTGGATGAGATGTGCAGAGAAAAATGGCATACATATTCAACATAAAGCGCACATATCTGAAGGTGAATACGCTTTCCACAGGCCTCAATAATATTTAGTTTACACACACACACTTTCAGAATTGAAACTTTTCCAATGTTAAGTATAACAAATCATTGTTGTTACTCATTTATCTTAAACAGCTAACAACCATTAACACAGACAATCGTACTGGCAGGTGCTAGGTGTATGTCAGTTGTGGTAGTATATATCTGGATGCAATAACATTTTAGAGAGAAACCAAATTCACGGTCGGGTTGCGTACTATGGGACTCACAGAAGTTTATTTTAAATGGTCCCTTTTAGTGAGCCCCCACTTTTTTCATCCCACTTAAAGACTTGTCTGCATCTATTTCTATATGACTGATTGGCACTAGCAGCTGTGGGTCCTTCCTGTAGCCTGGTTAGAGCATTCTCTTCCAAAGTCGATGCCGCATGCAGTGCAAGCACACACTTTAAAGGGCCTGAAGTGGTCATGCTGTACAATTTTCACATTACAGTAACTGTTAAAGGCAGTAAGATATGGGGCAGTTCCTAATGTGATTAGTACTTTAAGTCTGTATGTTCCCACTGCTTCACAAACCTTGCTTTTTCACTAAATTAATTTACTTTAAAATGAACCATTTGCCAATTATTTTTTTTTCAGGAGGAGGTCCCTTGCCCCAAGAACTCACGCTTGTCCATGAAGCCTGCTCTCTTTCCTTGCTACATAAAAGTCAAATACAACTTTTTATGCCGCACCACTTTCAAATGTCACCAGCCGCCACTGAGCATGAGACAGTGTACATCGCTTGATAAGCTGCATTCTACTGAAACCCTACCTACATCAATGTTTTAAGGCTATTCAAACATCTAAAGATCAGGCGTTGTCTGTTAACCGATAGGAAAGGGGTAAATATCGGAAAAGTAGTTTAACAGGATAAAACCACTGCTATGCGCACCTCATAATTTCTTGACAAGACACATTAATAGGTCTAAAAAAATCATACCCTGCAATACATTAAAACCAATAAATCAGGGATTTGTAAAGCACACTATTCACCTGTGAGGGCCTCTAGGCGCTGGGGTGGGTGTGGGCAGCTCTGTTAGGGTCATTTGAAGAGCCAGGACTTGAGGTCCTTCTCAAACTGGTGCAGTGTCGGGCTCCATCGGAGGTGAAGGGGGAGTTTGTTCCAGGTCTTGGCTGCGAGGTAGAAGGATCTTCCACCTGCTCTGTAGATGTGAGGGATGGTTGCTAGGGAGAGGTCGGCTGTGCGGAGGTTTCTCTTAGGTGCATGGAAGGAGATTATGTCGTTGAGGTATTGGGGTCCGGTGTTGTGGAGGGCCTTGTAGGCGTGTGTGAGCAGCTTGAAGGTTATTCTTCTTTTGACGGGGAGCCAGTTGAGGTTGCGATGGTGTTGGGTGATGTGGTTGACCCGTGGGATATCGAGGATTAGTCTGGCTGTGGCGTTCTGGATGGTATGGAGTTTGCTGAGGAGTTTTTTGTTGATTCCGGAGTAGAGGGCATTGCTGTGGTCTAGTCTGCTGGTGATGAGTGCGTGATTGACCGATTTCCTGGATTCAGGGGAATCCACTTGAACGTCTTGCGTAGTATGCGGAGGGTGTTGAAGCATGCGGAGGAGACAGCGTTGATATGGCGATTCATGGTGAGTGATGAGTCCAGTATGATGCCAAGGTTGAGTGCATGGTCCGTTGGGGTGAGTGGGTTTCCGAGGGCATGGGGTCACCAGGTGTCATTCCATGCAGAGGGGGTGGGGCCGAGGTTGCGACGGATTTCATTCCTTCTTGGAAATTGTGCCTGGTGAGGGAGAGGATGAGCTGGGTGTAATCGGCGTTGGAGACGATGTTGAGCCCCTGGTTTCTGACGATAGTTGCGAGGGGGGCCATGTAGATGTTGAAGAGGGTGAGGCTGAGGGAGGATCCTGGAGGTACTCAGCATCTGATCTCTGTTGGTTCTGAGAGGAAGGGCAGGAGTCTTATTCTCGGTGTTCTGAGAGGAATGATCGTAGCCAGTCTAAGGTCTTTCCATGGATACCAGCGTTGGGGAACCTTGTGTCTAGTGTGTGGTGGGAAACGGTGTCGAAGGCTGTTGTAGGTCCAGGAGGATGAGGGCTGCTGTATGGCCTTGATATAGGAGGACGCGGATGTCATTGGTGGCGGCGAGGAGGGCGGTCTCAGTGCTGTGGTTGCTGCAAAGTCATCCTGTGTGCCTTGTGCCCTGTGCACCCCCATTTGTTACTGACTGGTACTGGTGGTAACTGACTCTGCCTGTCCCTGGGCTCTGTCTAACCAGGCCCAGGGCTATGTTGAAAAAACTGTTAAAACACACAAATGCATTAGGGTACACTATGTATTAGGGTACACTTCCATTGGCATGACCTACCCAATACGTCTATAGTAGATAATAGGGCAGGGGGATGAAAACTACCTATAAGTCCCTAGTATATAATAGGGCATGGCAGTTTCGAGGCCAGCAGCCCTTTCAGCACTTGCATGTGTGAGGTCATTTTAAAAGCAGCCCTGCGTTGCAGCACTGTTTTTAAAAGTAATAGAACTGCAAACTTGACTTTGGTGGTAGGGGCACTTAAAAAGTGACAACCTACAATATTTTTGCATGTTCAGTGCCCCAGGATCCCCGCTAGGTGTCCCAGGGGTGGGCGGTCATGTAATCATAGGCAGGGTCCTTATAAACTATGTTTTATATGCCGTGGGGATAGAGAAATTGCACATTTCACTTCCTCCATTGTATGAAAGGGCCTCCTAAAGTCGACTTTGGTGCTAGGAGTACTGTGGAGTGAGGATCTACACAATTTTTGCATATTCAGGATCCACAAGGTCTCCCCGTGGTGGGAGGAGGGTCATAAAACTATAAGCAGGGCCCTTATAAAAGATGTTTTATATGCCCTGGTGATGGAGAAATTGCACATTTCAGTTTCCCCATTGTAGATGCCTAGCCCAAGAGGATAACATTGCAATAGTTTATGAACGCATACGTCTTGCTAGGAATTGAATGAAAATATAATTCATAGCCTTAGGAGAATGGTATTGATAAATCCAACATTAAGCTATTGTTGAATTTATCTTAACTTGTACAGAAAAGATAAAGACTTTCTTGTCTGTAAGCCAAAATTCTGCCTTCCTGCAGTCTTCCCTGATTGGTCAGAGTTAATAGGATTAGCCAGGCCGCTTTGTTGAAGAGATAAGTGGCTCACACAGGGAGAGACTATCTGGGGGAGAGCTCTGCTACATAGGAATGCCAGAGCAGGGGGGAGGGGTCGTAAAGCATGAAGCTTCAAAGGAGGAATAGGACAGGGAATGCCAGGTCAAGCTATCTCCATCCCCTTTGACCCAGGCAGATGGGAGGCTTAAGGAAGCAATCTGCCGATGTTTGGGGTTGGAGAGCTATACAAACGAGCCATACTGGAGGTTGGTTTAGTTAACTCTTCACGCTCTGCTGAGATTTCAGCCTTCTTGAATTTTGGAGGAATCGTGCTTTCTGGGAGAAGATTATGCCACGCTTTGGAGTAAGTGGTCATGCTCCAGGGTGTTGCCCTGCACCTCATTGAACAGGAGTGCTCTCCTACTTGACCCCAGAGAACACTGAATAGATATGGGAGAGCTGCACAGCCTCTCAAATCTGCTGCTTGAAACTCAGAGAAGAAGAAAGATTGCCATGCTGGAAACTTTATTTGCCCCACCAGGCCGTGCATTCTGACTTACTGCGCTGGCTGCATTATCTGGAACTACAGCCCGGTGGACGTACCTTGCTTCTGAAGGATTGAAGAGTGGACTTCCTGCAAGCTACAGGTTAATAGAATTCACCTGCACTATCACCACCAAGAGTCCCCTGTCTGGAGTGCGTCCAGTGTACTTTTAAGTGTGTTGTGGGAATTGTGGTCTCAAACTTTCAAGGACCATCTTGGAGCTTCCAGACCCTTGGATTGTATTTTGGGCACTTTTGACCCTCAAGAGGAACTTCAGGAAGAAGTTCCAGAAGTTTGGAACAACTTTGGAAAAAAGGTCCTTAAGGTGACCTACTCAACCATGAGGACCAAGGCCACCTTCAACTGAGAGCCAGCCCGAATTTCGGGTTCGTCCTGCTGAAGAGCTCCAGAGGTCCAACTTCCAGAGTTTGACATGGAGCTCCCTGAAGGTCAAGCCGGCAAACCCTCACTGAATCCAAATTGGGGAAGAGCATCGAGGGACGCCAGCAGAAAAAGCACCAGACAGGTTTCTAAGTCCGAAGGTAGAATTTTGATCCGCACAGGGCTCCATCGCGGTCTGCCTGACAGTTTAAGGGCGACCAGATGTACCAAAAGTGGCGCTATAGATTTCTAAGTGCTAGAAAGTGTTTAATCTTTAGAAATTAATGTCTCAGGGTCCCTAAATTGGATTTTTGTCGTTTTGGTTTCATTTTAAAGATAAAAATATTTTCTATTTCAATAAATTGGTGTGGGATTTTTGTTCTGTGTTGTGTCTTAATTATTTACTGAACTTGTGTTTTTAAATGCTTTACATACCTGTCTCCTAAGTTAAGTCTGCCTGCTCACAGCCAAGCTACCCAGGGTTGAGCATGGGAATAATTTATTGAGACCTATAGTGAGCCCTAGACCGTGTTAGTGGCCTTAGGGCCAGTGGTAAATGCATATTTACCACTACTAATAACCCACTTTCCAATAATATGTGGCTGCACTTTATCTAGTGCCAGACCAGCACCTTCAATAAGGTTGACTCATGTCTTTCAGTGGACTATATGTCCACTGGACTCTATGGTCTCTCCAACCTCACAAGCTTGCCTGGCGGGAACACATGCTTTAATACAAATATATCATAATTCTAAGTAATTGAGACATTAGTTGTGCAGTATGTGAGGCCTACAGCTCACTATATGTGTCCTTACTGGGAACCAAGCACCCCATTGTAACACTTAACCTCTCTCAGGTTAGCGAAGCAGAGCAGCCCAAGGCCTACTCAGGGGAGATGGTGTGGGCTGATGATCACAAATCACTGGCACACAATACCACCATCACTTAATAAATGATTGTTCAGCCAGTGTTTTTTCTATAAAAAAGGAAATGTACATTTATTACACACACACAACTAAATACTTCACATAAATGTGTAAATCTATACATAAGGTAAATAGCAATATCTTTGGTGACATTCTAAAACCACATTGACCTCTAATGAGTCATGACTCACGAAATCACAATAGCCTCCTACCCATACCAAGTAGAACATCACAATATGGGGGTGTCATTTTAAATAAAACAGGCTATTGGCTTTGTCAGGAGCACTCAACAATATATAAGTGAAACCTATTGACTTTGTCAAGGGTTCACCTCATTATAATATAATACAAGCCTATTGGCTTTGTCAAGGGGTCAGCACATGGGAATTCTAATACCCACATGTTAAAAATCACTAGAATCATTAATCATGTTTAAAGACAGTGAAATGTTTAAATAAAGCATTTTAACTCAACATATAACATGTCTGAGTGTTACTTTGTTGCATTTAGGCCACATAAAATGCAGCCATGGAACAAAACTCAAGAGGGCCCTGCACTCCAAAGAAGCTGTAAAGCAAAAACATCAGCCAGAGTGCCTGAAAAACAATGGAAATTCTCCCCAGGTCATGGATATTAGGACCTGGGTAACATAGAATTAGTGTTTTAAAGTTGACCAAGGGAGACTACTGTGCACCTTTAGCCCCTAAGCCTACCTACAATGTTGGTGGTGCCCCTGCACCTCTTTGGCGCACCACAAAAGCCAAGAAATCTGTAAACAAGCCTCTCATGAGGCATTATGGGATGCTCCAAGCCAGGATTGATAAATACTTTCTTAGCAGCTTCATCCGCAGTGGTTTTTGAGGCATGTGGCTTTGCATCGTGTGTCTCTATTTTCATTTTGGCTTTTTTTTTTAAAGACTTGCCTCGGGACACTCAGAGACTTTTTCCATGTTGAGTCATTACTGGAAGCCCACTCCCACGCTGCCCTATAGACTCCCCTCCTGGCCAGCGGGAGCCGGAATTCTTTCTCCTTCCTTGTCGCAGCCTGTGCGCGATGAAACTTCGGGTCCCTGGGATGGAGTCCTGGGAACCTTCCTTTGCCTTCTAGACACGGGCATTGGTTATTGAGCCTTATCCATGAATGAGCTGGCCCTGTGGATGAGAGTCTGGAGAGGGGGCCCCACGCACACCTCTTTCTGAGCAAATTGACTAAAAGTATGTGCTGCGTCATCCCCTGGGTGTTTGGCCCTCCCCTGAGAAATTTACAAGAAGTTGTGGTGGCTCACACTCGTTGGCCGATGCAGACATATTTAAATGGGCCAGACTTCAAATGTACATAACTCAGACCCTGTTGGGTTTGATTTCCCTGATCTTGAACTCATTTTGCTCCTGATGGTGAGCCGTAGCCACCTGGAGCAGTTTCAGCAGGACCCCTGGCCTCCAAAGGGCACACTCTGTGGGAAGCTGGTTTTACTGACCCCCGATTCCAGCTTTTCCCCTTTATCTGGCTCCTGGTGCTTCTCTTCTCCTGCTACAGTACATAAATCCAGGTCTTCCCCTTCTGTTCCTCAGGTTGTGTAATGGGACCAGCAACACTGGCCCTGGAGAGACCCTTGTAGTCCTAGGCATAAGCTGCAGACAGAGTCCTTAGTCCGTTTAGGCATCAGGTGGCTTGTCCTTCAAGCTGTCCATGGTGTTGCTAGTGTACTAATCTTGCTCTCCTTCATGTTTTGTCAGTGCCACATCTATGCCCCTGCCAGCCTGTGGGCAGGGGACACCCCTTTATCTACCCCTACAACTGGTACTGCTCGGTTGCTCCCTTTCCCTTGGGTTTGGCTGTAGCCTGGCTAGTGAAACAAAGGCAGGGGCAGGGCTGGTGTCAGGAAAAAGCTAGACAATATGATTGGGTTGGCATGAAAATTAGTGCTTTGAAGCATGCTGCCCAGTAATAAGAAATGCTGGGTACTAGCTAAGTATGCAATCCTGTTCTTGGGCCTTTGAATTATGCTAGTTTTAAAACTACAGAGTACTCATAACTGTAGGGCGCCACCCTGCCCTTACTTCTCAGAAGGGCCAGTTGGCAAACACCTCGAATGGTAGGACCGTCCAAGGAGATAATAAAGGGGACCGTGGCCATTCGAAGTTACTCCCAGTTTACAGCACCGAAGTGGAGTATTCACTGGCACACTGCACCCTTTTACAGTGGTTACGAGGATGGGAGGTCGCTTTCCTGCTCATGCGCCTATACCTAACCACCACTAACGCCCTCCTTTCCAGCTGACTTGCCTACTATTCCTTCAGGCAGCAAGGAAGAGTGCACATGCACTTTTCTCTGTAGTATGGCCATTTAAATTTGGAGGACTTGGCTAGCTCACTCACCCAGTGCTCCAGGCATTTAGGATACAGCAGGGGGAGAGTGAGGCACTCTGATGAAAGCGACGGCTGTGCTGCCATATCTCAGTGAGGCCCTGGAAGCAGAGTGGTCCTGTGGTGAACCCAGAAGTCCCAGCCATACCAGAACCATTCAGAACCTAGTAATTACCTTATTTATATACTGTTGTTCGACACCACAAGTGCAATCGGTATGCCCAGATGTGGTTCCAGTGCTCACTGTGCTGCTGGGTCTGAGCCCCAATCACAGCCTAATCAGTCTTGGGTAGTTTGTGTTCCAATTGAGGGAGGACCTACCCTGGCAGTTCCAGCTGAACTGTTCCTGTTGAAGCAGGGTCAAGACTGATTTAGCAAATTAAGGTGGCATGGTGTGCAAAATAAGGATGGACTGGGATACATCCCTGAGTAATTTCCAGTGGCTGAGATTATTTCAAGCATTCTGTCCATCACTTTTTTGGATACTCCAGTGCCATGCCCTAATTGCAAAGGGTATGCCTGATGTGGGTCCTGTGCCCACTGTGTCAATGGAACCAGGCTGCACCTGACAGACAAGCCCAAATCAGGGCAACACTGGTCTTGGGTTCTGGTTCTGGTTCAGGGAGGACCTGGCCTCACAGTTCGGGATGGAGTGTTGCCATTGAAGCATGGTGAAGGCTGATTTACATTTGGCTGGGTCCAAACTAAGGTGGCATTATGTACAAAACAACGATGGACTGGGATGCGACCAGAGTAATTACCAGTGGTTAAATGTAATTCAAGAATTAGATACATCACTTTTTGTATATTTCACTGCCACGCCCTAAGTATAACAGGTATTCTCAGATTTGGATCTCATGCTCACTGTGCCACTGGAACTAAGCTGCAGCGACGAATGTATGACGGAACCACACATGCCATTACCACGCATGCTTTTACAACGCAGGCTTAACAATGCATGTCTTTACCATGCAAGATTTTACCACGCATATACCTTTACCAGGCATGCCTTTATAACGCAAATGTAAGTATTTTGCAGGTAACTATAAAGCATGTATATATGGGTGTGTGTGTGTGTGTGTGTGTGTATATATATATATATATATATATATTACCTTACCGACCCACAACCCCTAAACTCTACCTACCCTAAACCGTAAAAATACTCTTGCCCCCAAATACACCTGGCCTCTCTTAACTCTAAAAATACCTTGGCACTCAAATACCCTTACCCACCATAAACCCTAAAAATACCTTTGCCACCCAAATACCACTACCCACCCTAAAAATACCCTTGCCTCCCAAATACCCTTACTTATCTTGAACCCCAAAAATATGCTTGTGACCCAAATACCCTTATCCACCCTAAACCCTAAAAATACCCTTGCCTCCCAAATACCCCTACCCACCCTAAACCCTAAAAATACCCTTGCCACCCGAATACCCTTACCCACCCTAAACCCTAAAAATACCCTTGACCCCAAAATACCCACCCCCACCCTCAACCCTAAAAATACCCTTGGCCCCAAAATACCCACCCTAAACCCTAAAAATACCCTTGTCACTCAAATATCCCTTCCCACCCTAAAAACAGCCTTCACCTAATATACATACATACAAACATATATATATATTTACATTATATATATATATATATTTTTTTTCCCACCAACTCAAAAATACGCTACACTCTTCCAGGGGGTTGTTTCAAACGGTTTATTTATGCCATGGAACTTCTCCTTCCCTCACCAACGCGTTTCGACCAGCAGGTCTTGATCACGGTGCAACAATTTGTCCCTCTACCATTTCTAATATTTATACCTCTTGCCCAGCTAGCATATTAGGTGCATTCTGGGTCAGGTAGTTTTTTGCAAGGAACACCCAAAATCGTGTGAAAGCAAAAACTATTAAAGTGCAACTCCAAAATAAAATACAACTATTTCTATCACCATTTTGTCAATTTGGGGGATATTAATCATTCGGAGTGAAATACAGTTGATATTGTATAAGTTGGCATTTCGAGGTTTGCTAGTTCATATGAATCACAGTCTCAGTGACATATTATATTTCACATTACAAATGAGTTGGGGAATTTATTCCGATATATATATATGAGTCTCTATACATATGTCTCATAGTCCATTCGGCTAAGTGCCATTCACTCGATTCCTCCAACATCATTTTAGAAGTATGGGTCTCAGTGCCCCAATGTTTACTTTATGCCGCTTGATTGTCTAAATCTTGATCACTCCGTTTTCATCTCCTCCCCTGTTGGATACTGTACTTCCTTGTTGTTACTTTGTTATATTTTGTATATTTTCTTATCTGTTTTCCATTTCACTGTTATATTCATTTCCTTTCCATGTCCAGTTCTTTCACAGGTGTATATACATCTCCTCATCCCCATTCAGACCCGTCGGATGTTTTGTCTTGAATCTTATGGTGAGGGAAGGAGAAGTTCCATGGCATAAATAAACCGTTTGAAACAACCCCCTGGAAGAGTGCAGCGTATTTTTGAGTTGGTGGAAAATTTATGTTCGAGGCGAGTCCGGCCTCGCAGCGCGCACCAGCTGTGTGAAAGTGCGCCCTTCGTCTGGGACAAACTTGGTGGATAATTAAATTACGAAGGAGCGCCCAACCACGGCTTTTCCCAAACACGCCGGAAAGGAGAGTTTGTGTCCGTCTCATGTCTAGTGAGGCTGCGAGGGAAATAGACACGCAATTGACACGAACGCCCAAAGAACTGGCTTAATTGATAATAGCTCTACTGTGTGGCGTT
Source organism: Calotriton arnoldi (assembly GCA_963921515.1). Classification (NCBI taxonomy): domain Eukaryota; kingdom Metazoa; phylum Chordata; class Amphibia; order Caudata; family Salamandridae; genus Calotriton; species Calotriton arnoldi. The sequence continues at coordinate 2,534,869 of CAWUFW010000597.1, read as the reverse complement.
ACAAAGGGAAAAGCACCCGCTTTACTGAACAGGACCACAGAGGAATCGAAGGAGACCGGAAATATTTGCGGCAGACAGCGCCATACAAGCGAGGTGAGAGCGCGAGTCTGCGATATTATTTCCTGATCAGTGTAACGGGGGTTGCAGCGAGTGACTAAATTACCGAGCAAAATACACAAGTATCATTTGCAGGACTGAAATAGAGTGTCACTATCCGGGGTTAAACGGAACAGAAGTAGAGTAAATTGCCATGTGTTAAATCTTGCTCCTTTGCCTGCCAGTGTGATTTTAAGTGAACAGTGCACGGAACTCAAATTAGCTGTCAGTAAACGGATCTGTACGTTTGTATTATGGAAGAAAGAGCAATGAGACGCTCGCAACGAGCTGAAAAAATGTTTCAAAAAAGTAACCAACCGCCGAGTGGTAAAAAGGATAAAGAAGCACTTGCTAACAAAGGGAAATGAATTTGAAACAACTGTTTGTCCAACTGGAAAGAAAATTGAAAAAGAAATTACCAAGAGCTGGGAAATACTTACTCTTGAAAAGTACATTGAGTGTGAAAGGGTGCCCAGGGGCCTGAGAATTTTCACCCTTCCCAACCACCCTGACACCCCTCCGGAAATGTTGGTAGAGTGGGGTAAAAATAATATGCAGTGCTCACATAATATGATGCTCATAATTGTCAAGTATGCAAAAATGGATGGGGAACGGCTACACAAAGAGATAGCTGAATTAGAAGCCAGCATTCTTGCAATAAGCCAAGAAGATGAGGTAAAGAAACTGAGGAAAGAAATGGAACGAAGCCTTGACAAACATGAAAATCAAGTAGAAGAGCGGAAAGAGAGGAAGTTCCGCAGAGATGAGCATGATTATCAAACAGGCACAATTCTAACTTTTGCCAAACGATTCGAGTCTCTAAGATTGCAAATGGGCACTAATAAAGTACAGTCGCAAGGATCCCCCAATACGACACAAAGTGAGTCTGACACTGACTTCAGTGAGAGTGAGGGACAACCCATTCCCGGGCAACCAACGTCTTTTTTAGACGAGATGAAAATGGTATACCTGGACCAACAAATTCCAAAGGGAAGAGGAAGAGGGAGAGGATGGAATGCAGGACGAGCAAGAGGAAGGGGGAATGTATCCACAAGAGGAAGAAACGAAAAACCAGAAGAAGCTGCCGCAAAAACAAGAAGATATCACCTGCGCAACCGGACAACCAAGACATAGACAAGTCAGAACCACGGGATCCTTATCTAATCATCAATCTTTCTAAACACGTTTTAACCAGAGCGGAGGAAAGCCTCCTAAATAAAGGACTAACCTTTTGTCCAGAAAGGCATTTTGATCCCGTGGAGACCAAAATAGATCTATATAAGTATGTCCGGAAACTCAAACTAGCTAAATATTTCAGTAAACAGAATGGACGGAGTAGCCAAAACTCGGAAGAAGGGAACATCACTGTAGAGGATGAAACATCACAGGTATTTACCATAGCGGAAATTCAACACTTGAGAACAGCGCATGGCCTGGCACATGAGATGGACAACGAGAGCCTCTCTGATTTACAAATACTAAGAGAAATGGGTATGAGAACAGATGCGCATGTAACAACTATGTTTAAGGACAAATCCAAGTTCTGCCCCGTCCTATACCCAGGAAATAGACTGGATACCTTCTATGACCTGGTGTCAGCAGATATTGAAAAAATTAGTAACATCAAACAGACCTACAAAAAGGAAAATCTAAGTCAACTGGAACGGATAGCTATGGATTCTCTGAAAAAAATCCGTCCATAGAGATAAAACCCGCTGACAAGGGGGCAATATTGTCATCTTGGATAAAGAGGATTATGTTGCAGAAGCCATGCGGCAATTAAGTGATAGTGACAACTATGAGAAACTTAAGAAAAACCCAATCAATGATTTAGTCAATGATTTGAATGGAAGATTGAAACAATGGCAAGAAAAGGGTCTCATTTCCGAACAAGAGGCACAATACCTAAGAAATGACTCACCAACCATACCCACTATATACTTTCTTCCGAAAGTTCACAAAACTTTGAACAAGCCCCCGGGAGACCCATCATCTCCAGCTGTGATTCCTTATACCAGAATGTTTCAATCTATGTGGACTCTTTTCTGGCCCCGATAGTACCAACACTCACGTCATACATAAAAGACACTGGAGACTTTCTAAGAACTTTGATGAATACACAGTGGTAGAAAGACTATCTGCTAGTAACCATCGACGTTGTGTCACTTTACATGTCAATTAACCATGATATAGGTCTACAAGCAGTGACATATTTTTTTAAACAAAAGCCAGTTGAACAACTAGAGCACTGCATGATGGTACTGGATATGATAGAACTATGCCTACGGAACAATATATTTCTATTTAATAAAGAAATGTATTCTCAAAAGTCCGGAACCGCGATGGGAGTTTCCTTTTCTCCAAGCTACGCCAACCTCTTCATGGGGTGGTGGGAAAAGACCATAGCTTGGAGAGAGGAAAATGACCCATACGTAGCTAAGGTGGTCCTTTGGCTGCGCTTTATAGACGATCTATTTCTCCTTTGGAATGGAACGGAATTGGAATGCCGGGAATTCATGGATATACTGAATGAGAATAAAATTGGCTTTAAATTCATATTTAACATCAGCAAAAAAGAGATAGTATTTCTTGACACCAAGGTATATGTAAAATCAGAAAAGATCGAGACTAAGGTACACAGGAAGCGCACAGCGACCAACAGTGTGCTACATGGGCAAAGTTTCCATCCAGAAAGTCTTAAGAAAAGTATACCGTATGGTGAATTTATTAGAATGAAGAGGAACTGTTCAAACACTAAAGAAATGAATCTCAAATTCAAGGAAACAAAGAACCGGTTCTTACAAAGAGGATACCGTTACAGTGACATCAAACGCGGAGAAATGAGAGCAAGAGCCATCAACAGATCTGAGATGTTGATTAACAAATGCAAGGAAACCAGCGGCACGTCAGAGGAAATGATCAGAATGATAATGACATACAGCAAAGAAAGCTTCAAAGTCAGAAAAGTAATAAATAAGTATTGGAACATCTTATTGAAAGATCCAGACATTGGCAAGCAAGTTGGAAACTACCCTCAGATCTCATACAGAAAAGCCCCGTCATTGTCAGATAAACTGGTCAAAAGTCATTTTGAAATCAAACGACCTGACACGTGGCTACAGGAACTTAAGAAAGGATTCAGCAAATGCAGTCATTGCAAGGCCTGCAAGATTGGAAGGACAATGAAAGTAATCATTGATCCACAAGGCAAGATCTTTAAAATAAATGACCCGATAACATGCAATACAACGTATGTAGTATATCTTCTGGAATGCTACTGTGGGAAACGTTACATCGGAAGCACCATCTGTCCCTTGAAAAAAAGAATTCTAGAGCACACAAGGGCGATCCAGAATAAAGACACGACGTATGCTATGTCTAAACATATGCTCACCCACCAAGGAAAATCGTGGAAAGATATGACATACTCAGGCCTTGCCACCATACCAGTACATGAAAGAGGAGGGAACAGAACCCTCAAGCTGAGACGACTAGAGTCACGACTGATCATAAGATTCAAGACAAAACATCCGACGGGTCTGAATGGGGATGAGGAGATGTATATACACCTGTGAAAGAACTCGACATGGAAAGGAAATGAATATAACAGTGAAATGGAAAACAAATAAGAAAATATACAAAATATAACAAAGTAACAACAAGGAAGTACAGTATCCAACAGGGGAGGAGATGAAAACAGAGTGATCAAGATTTAGACAATCAAGCGGCATAAAGTAAACATTGGGGCACTGAGACCCATGCTTCTAAAATGATGTTGGAGGAATCGAGTGAAAGGCACTTAGCCGAATGGACTATGAGACAAATGTATAGAGACTCATATATATATATATCGGAATAAATTGCCCAACTCATTTGTAATGTGAGATATAATATGTCACTGAGACTGTGATTCATGTGAACTAGCAAACCTCGAAATGCCAACTTATACAATATCAACTGTATTTCACTCCGAATGATTAATATCCCCCAAATTGACAAAATGGTGATAGAAATAGTTGTATTTTATTTTGGAGTTGCACTTTAATAGTTTTTGCTTTCACACGATTTTGGGTGTTCCTTGCAAAAAACTACCTGACTCAGAATGCACCTAATATGCTAGCTGGGCAAGAGGTATAAATATTAGAAATGGTAGAGGGACAAATTGTTGCACCTTGATCAAGACCTGCTGGTCGAAACGCGTTGGTGAGGGAAGGAGAAGTTCCATGGCATAAATAAACCGTTTGAAACAACCCCCTGGAAGAGTGCAGCGTATTTTTGAGTTGGTGGAAAATTTATGTTCGAGGGGAGTCCGGCCTCGCAGCGCGCACCAGCTGTGTGAAAGTGTGCCCTTCGTCTGGGACAAACTTGGTGGTTAATATATATATATATAAAAAACCAAACTCCCTTGCTTGTAACAAGAAGTCGAGCACACACGGGTTGTCAGGTGAGAGCTGCTTTAATTCAACCATTGGCATGACGCGTTTCGGTTCAATAAACTTCCTCAGATGCCGCTGCTCGCAATTGGTTCTCCCGCCCTCCTTTTTGAAACGTCAATGCCCTTCTCCGATTGGCTGAGGCATCGCGGGCATCCCAGCACGCAGAGTAGCTCGAACTCGCCAATGCAAGTCCGTGCGGAGCAGACACCCAATCGTCAGTACTAGCCCCAGTGGGCGGTGTCTGCTCCTTCTCCATGCTTGCCATTCTGATCTCATGGTGGGGGGTGAGCAGCTCCCCTTGATCCCTCACCTCACCGCTGCAATCCTGGAATTAAGCCTGTCGGTACCGCTTACGTAAGCGGCAACATCCCGCGAAGTCGCAGTCCATCAATGATGGTCAGGCACACATTACAGGTAAGCGGGGTTCCGGCGTTACCAAAGAGTTTTTAGTTACACCACAGTTTGCCACCAAATACGCCGGACCTCTTAAAAGGTGGGTGCTCCTTGAGTGCTGATGGCCACACTCCAAACATCAAAACCAAACTCCCTTGCTTGTAACAAGAAGTCGAGCACACACAGGTTGTCAGGTGAGAGCTGCTTTAATTCAACCATTGGCATGACGTGTTTTGTTTCAATAAACTTCCTCGGATGCCGCTGCTCGCAATTGGTTCTCCCGCCCTCCTTTTTGAAACGTCGATGCCCTTCTCCGATTGGCTGAGGCATCGCGGGCATCCCAGCACGCAGAGTAGCTCGAACTCGCCAATGCAAGTCCGTGCGGAGCAGACACCCAATCGTCAGTACTAGCCCCAGTGGGCGGTCTCTGCTCCTTCTCCATGCTTGCCATTCTGATCTCATGGTGGGCGGTGAGCAGCTCCCCTTGATCCCTCACCTCACCGCCGCAATCCTGGAATTAAGCCTGTCGGTACCGCTTACGTAAGCGGCAACATCCCGCGAAGTCGCAGTCCGTCAATGATGGTCAGGCACACATTACAGGTAAGCGGGGTTCCAGCGTTACCAAAGAGTTTTTAGTTACACCACTGTTTGCCACCAAATACGCCGGACCTCTTAAAAGGTGGGTGCTCCTTGAGTGCTGATGGCCACACTCCAAACATCAAAAACCAAACTCCCTTGCTTGTAACAAGAAGTCGAGCACACACGGGTTGTCAGGTGAGAGCTGCTTTAATTCAACCATTGGCATGACGCGTTTCGTTTCGTATATATATATATGTATATACATACATACACACACTCACAAAAACAAAGGTTACTGGGGCGTTATAGTTAGGCTCAGATTTCACTCGAACAAAACCATATAAATTCTGCAGTTTTAGTTCCCTGAGCTAACTTACGCCCCCGCAATGCACTGCTTATGACCTCACATATTACATCACTCATGACATGGTCAGTAACATCACTGATGACATCTCAAATGATAAAGACTTCTTGGCTTCCGAGGGTCGTTGGAGGCCAAAAACCCCTATTGTTTATTTATTTATTTTATTTATAATGCGCGACAGCTACCCAAAAAGGGTTTCCCGGCGCTAAAGCAGATCAGAGACTGTTTGAAAAGTGGCTTACAGGTTATTGGTTAAAAAGCCAAGTCTTCAATGATTTGCGAAATTGGACGTATTCTGTTTCGGAGAGCTATGGGCAGGGCATTCCAAAGTGAGGGGCCTAAATATGTAAATGACCTTCCACCCACCAGAGATAGTTTAATTTTAGGAACAAAAAACTTCCCCTGAGTGGATGAGCGGAGGTTACGAGGAGGGGCGTATGGACGGACCAGAGATTGAAGGTATTGAGGGGCAACTCCTATTTTGATTTTAAACATGTAGCTCAGGGCTTTGAACTTGATTTGGTTCTCCACCCTGAGCCATTGCAGGTCTCGTAGATGGCCGGAGATAGAGGTGGCTCTAGGAACCCGGCACAGAAGCCTTGCAGCAGAGTTCTGGACCATCTGCAGCCTGCGAGTCACTTCCTTGTTTGAGCCCAAATAGAGAACATTGCCGAAGTCCAGCCTTGAAGTGATCAAAGCATGGACTACAGTTTTCTGAGTGGGCTCTGGTAGCATCCAGATGACCTTTTTTAGCCACTTCAGGATGGTAAAACATGTGGCAGCTACCTTGACAGCTACTACCAGTTGCTACAAGTAAGTCCCCCACAGCGGGATTGCTGGTACCTCATCGGAGAGGCCTCGTCCCCTGTCTCAACCACTCTGTAAAGGGGCCTCCTGGGGCACTACTGGTTGGGGGATGAAGTCCCCTTGGCTGCTGAAGGTTGTTGGGGGCCAATCAATCAATCAATCATGTCACTTATAAAGCGCACTACATACCCGCGAGGGTCTCAAGGCGCTGGGGGAAGAGGGGGGTGGTGCTGCTACTGATCGAAGAGCCAGGTCTTGAGGAGTCTTCTGAAGGCCAGTAGGTCTTGGGTCTGCCGAAGGTTGGTGGGGAGGGTGTTCCAGGTCTTGGCGGCGAGGTGGGAGAAGGATCTGCCGCCGGCGGTCGTTTTCCGGATGCGGGGGACTGTGGCGAGGGCGAGGCTGGTGGAGCGGAGCTGGCGGGTGGGGGTGTAGAAGCTGAGTCGTCTGTTGAGGTAGGCTGGTCCGGAGTTGTGGAGTGCTTTGTGTGCGTGGGTGAGGAGCTTGAAGGTTATCCTCTTGTTGACAGGGAGCCAGTGCAGGTCTCACAGGTGGGGTGTGATGTGGCTGCGTTGGGGGATGTCGAGGATAAGACGTGCAGAGGCGTTCTGGATGCGTTGCAGCCGTCTCAGGAGCTTAGCCGTCGTTCCTGCGTAGAGGGCGTTTCCGTAGTCCAGCCTGCTGGTGACGAGGGCCTGGGTGACTGTTTTTCTTGTTTCGGTGGGGATCCACTTGAAGATCCTGCGGAGCATTCGGAGGGTGTTGAAGCAGGATGAGGAAACGGCGTTGACCTGCTTAGTCATGGAGAGGGTGGGGTCGAGGATGACCCCTAGGTTGCGTGCGTGGTCGGTGGGTGTCGGGGCTGTTCCCAGTGATGTTGGCCACCAGGAGTCGTCCCATGCTGAAGGGTTGGAACCAAGGATGAGGACCTCCGTCTTGTCCGAGTTCAGCTTCAGGCGGCTGGTACTCATCCATTCGGCGACGGCCTTGATTCCTTCGTGGAGGTGGGCTTTGGCGGTGTGAGGGTCTTTGGTGAGGGAGAGGATCAGCTGGGTGTCGTCGGCGTAGGAGATGATGTTGAGGTTGTGCTGTCGGGCGACGTGGGCGAGGGGTGCCATGTAGATGTTGAACAGCGTTGGGCTGAGGGAGGAGCCTTAGGGTACGCCGCAGATGATCTTGGTGGCTTTGGATCTGAAGGGGCGAGGCGGACGCTTTGTGTTCTGCCGGAGAGGAAGGATGTGGTCCAGTCCAGGGCCTTCTCTTGGATCCCGGCGTCGTGAAGGCGTGTTCGTAGTGTGTGGTGGCAGACCGTGTCGAAGGCGGCTGATAGGTCCAGGAGGATGAGGGCTGCTGTTTCTCCGTTGTCTAGCAGGGTCCTGATGTCATCGGTGGCGGCGATGAGGGCGGTTTCGGTGCTGTGGTTGCTGCGGAAGCCGGACTGGGAAGGGTCCAGGATGTTGTTCTCCTCGAGGTAGCGGGTCAGTTGTTTGTTGACGATTTTCTCGGTGACCTTCGCGGGGAACGGGAGCAGAGAGATGGGTCGGAAGTTCTTGAGGTCCTTGGGGTCTGCCTTGGGTTTCTTGAGTAAGGCGGTGATCTCGGCGTGCTTCCAGCTTTCCGGGAAGGTTGCTGTCTCTCCTCCACAGCGGGATTGTTCAGAACTCATCGGAGCCCCTGCCCCCTTTCTCAACCACTCTGCAAAGGGGCCTGCTGGCGCACTATTGGCAGGGGGATGAAGTCTAGGGGTGAGCCCTCCTTTTTATAATTTCTCATGCCCCCCGGGACCTGGCTCACCCGGAAGCTCATTTCAAAACCACTGCAGGAGACATCGCTTGTTTGTTTTTCTTTCTCTCAAATTGCCACGGATCCATCCCCGAATTCGCGGCAAAATTGAAACAAAAATGTTTTAATCCCCAGCAGGGACCCCACCATCACATCTAGGGGGTCAGGGTATTCCTACCCTGCCCCCTTTTCTTTATTTTAAAAGTTTTTTGTGGGACTCGGCTCAAGCCGAGTCCCAAGATGGCTGCCAACTCTTCCTGGTTGAAGGGTTGGCATCAGATTACAGCACGGGGACTGTCAGATCCGCGTCCCTATACATACACATTTTTTTCAGTTAATATCTCTTAAACTACTGAACGGATTTATGCCAAATCACAAAAAGCGTGATCTGTGGAACAAAATATACCTTTCTGCCAAATTTAGTGTAATTCCAACCAGCGGTTTGGGCTGTAATTGTGTTCTAAAAGCCTATGGGAATTAACATTGGGAAAACACATTTTGGGACCCCCTCCTTTTTTTCGGCCCCTGCTTCAAGAGCAAAACCGAAACGTTCCAGACAAACTGAAAAGAGAGTCAAATTTCTTTGCAAAATTTTGTGAAGATTCGCCAACAGGCACCAAAGATGCAGGCAACTGAAAATGACTTTTTAATAGAAATTAGGTCCTACCTATAACTACCTACTGGCAACAGCCAGTGAGATATATATATATATATATATATATATATATATATATATATATATATATATATATATATATATATATATTCACTGACAAAACCATAGGTTTCAGGCAAGTTATAGTTAGAAATTAGCATTTAAAAAACCTTAGAAATTCACTGAAAAAACCATAGGTTTCAGGGGCGTTATAGTTAGTTGGACATTTCACTCGTACAAAACCATAGAAATTCCCCGTTATAGTTAGTTCAGCTAACTATAACTCGCGCACCCGCAATGCACTGCTGATGACGTCACATATTACATCACTCATGACATGGTCAGTGACATCACTCATGACATCACTGATGACATCTCAAATGACATCACTGATGACATCATCCTTGTGATAGAGTGGCAGACCTCCTCTCACCCTAATATAACCTTTGATACACACACTCAAAAATACAAACTAACATTTTCAAAACAATGGACATACCAATACCAGTTACAACACACCTATTCAGTAATTCCAAGATCTACACACACATCCACTCATTCACCAACAGTCCCTATACAGTCACTCATACATGTACTCATACACCTATACATCCTGTTACACACCGCCACTCATCCATAGAGTTACTCACACACATAGTCACACATGCAAAGAATCAAACATCCACTTACTTGCATATACAGTTATACACACACTATCACACTTACTTCTACAGAAACTTACACATACTTACTCTCTTAAACAATCACTTATAGAAACACCTACTTATTTGTACAGGAACTCTTCCAATCTCTCACTCTCACATATACTCACTTATATACACCAATACTCACATATACTAGTTTAAAACATATGTAGTTACTCATAAAGACACTATTGAGACAGTCATTCACTCACTAACACACCCATACACATACTCATCCACCTATACAGTCCTGCACACATGCTGTCTTCAACACATACAAACAGTGAGTCACTCATTCATGCATCTATGCACTAAGTAATACCCCCCACCGAACCATACAGACACTCACACTCATACTGATACTCAAAAAACCAACTAATAACCCATATAGACACTCATGTAGCTACTCACCAACCCATGCAGCCACTTATACACAAAGTGAGAGACTGATACAGATATTTTCATATTTAAACATTACTCACTAACCCATGTATTCACTAAGATACACTTAGTCAGTTATACAATCAATTTTACAAAAAAATCATCCATTTAGACACTTATATACCCATTTATTCTTCCATCGACCTTGAGATATACATATATAAAACATATTTAATTTTCAGAAAAACACACATTCACTGGATGATGTCATCAGTGATGTCATCAGTGATGTCATTTGAGATGTCATCAGTGATGTCATGAGTGATGTCACTGACCATGTCATGAGTGATGTAATATGTGACGTCATCAGCAGTGCATTGCGGGCGCGCGAGTTATAGTTAGCTGAACTAACTATAACGGGGGAATTTCTATGGTTTTGTACGAGTGAAATGTCCAACTAACTATAACGCCCCTGAAACCTATGGTTTTTTCAGTGAATTTCTAAGGTTTTTTAAATGCTAATTTCTAACTATAACGTGCCTGAAACCTATGGTTTTTTCAGTGAATATATATATTTATTATACTATGTATACATGTGAAAATGTCTCGGTCCCCTGTTTGCCTCGGTGGCACGGAAAAATGGGTGGAACTGACGTCAGCAGGCCGAGGTCCTCTTATGGCTCCGATGACGTCATACGGTGTCGCGAGCGGAGCCGTGCTCGTTGATGTGGAAGAGCTAGGAAAGAATTTCCGTGGAATGCTGGTGCAGGGGATATTCACCTAAGTGTTCAGGCTAGTCCTTTGGGAGCAACTGTTTATGTTGCCACTCCAGAAACCGAAACCAGTGATCCGAGGGCAGAGGCCCTGCAGATGGCACATGAGGTGGGGTGCCCAGTCGTGTGCACCGGCGGGGCAGCGAAGTGACAAGCACCACAACCCACAAAAAAGGTAACGAGGGCACTGAATAATACAGGATCTTCTCTTTGTATCTGGCAGGAACAACGAAGTTAAAATGCCCTAGTACCAAAATGTAGAATTAGTGCTACAACGGTCTTCAAGAGGACCTGCGATGCCGCTTCTGCCTCCCGTACCCTGGAGGCGGCACATGGGTCACGCGGTACGGTCATACTGCGGTGGGACGCACACTCGTTGACCTCTCATGGCACTGCTCCACACTTCAGGGAGGACGCTTTCCATTAGCTATGTTTTCTGATGACATGTCGCGCCGGCCCCGTCCAACAACAGAACTCCTTTAGATCCAAACAGACTCTTCCACTCTCTCACCGGAAGTGAAACCAGGCCACGCGGACACTTTCACAATACAACAGCCGAGAATGCACTTTTCGGTAAAAAAAACACCTCCCTTCCTCCTAATTAATCAAATAAACATCTCACTGAAGAACAGGGGCCAGCTTCGATCGGTAAACAGCCGTTACAACAACTTTTTTACTTTGCGATACCATTACAACGCATGCATTACCACGCAAGCGTTGTACATCACGAAGTCATTACTACGCATTTTTTTAGAACGCATGGTCATTTAGCACGCATTCCTTTACAACAAATGTTGTGGTAAAGGTATGTATGGTAAATGACCATGCGTTCTAAAAAACATGTAGACGATCCATGTCGTTGTAAGGAAACAGAGGCTGTTCCGTTTCCTCACAACGACGTGCACCGCCCTCAGAGATGACGTGAAGCAGGAACCACGAGGAGAGAAGAACCATGAGGAGTGAGAGGTAAGGGGGATTGGGCATGGGGTGGGGGTTTCTTTTCTAGGGTTTAGGGTAGTGCAGTGGTGTTTGGGTGGTGTAGGGGTCGTGCTGGGGGTAGTGTTTTAGGGTTTAGGGTAGTGCAGTGGTGTTTGGGTAGTGTAGGGGTCGTGCTGGGGGTAGTGTTTTAGGGTTTAGGGTAGTGCAGTAGTGTAGGGGGTCGTGCTGGGGGTAGTGTTTAGGGTTTAGGGTAGTGCAGTGGTGTATGGGTAGTGTAGGGGGTCGTGCTGGGGTAGTGTTTTAGGGTTTAGGGTAGTGCAGTGGTGTTTGGGTAGTGTAGGGGGTCATGCTGGGGGTAGTGTTTTATGGTTTAGGGTAGTGCAGTGGTGTTTGGGTAGTGTAGGGGGTCGTGCTGGGGGTAGATTTAGGGTTTAGGGTAGTGCAGTGGTGTTTGGGTAGTGTAGGGAGTCGTGCTGGGGGTAGTGTTTTAGGGTTTATGTTAGTGCAGTGGTGTTTGGGTAGTGTAGGGGGTAGTGCTGGGGTAGTGTTTTAGGGTTTAGGGTAGTGCAGTCGTGTTTGTGTAGTGTAGGGGGTCGTGTTTTAGGGTATAGGGTAGTGCAGTGGTGTTTGGGTAGTGTAGGGGGTCATGCTGGGGGTAGTGTTTTAGGGTTTAGGGTAGTGCAGTGGTGTTTGTGTAGTGTGGGAGGTCATGCTGGGGGTATATTTAGGGTTTAGTGTAGTGTAGTGGTGTTTGGGTAGTGTAGGGAGTCGTGCTGGGGGTAGTGTTTTAGGGTTTAGGGTAGTGCAGTTGTGTTTGGGTAGTGTAGGGAGTCGTGCTGGTGGTAGTGTTTTAGGGTTTAGGGTAGTGCAGTTATGTTTGGGTAGTGTAGGGTGTCGTGCTGGGGGTAGTGTTTTAGGGTTTAGGGTAGTGCGCCCAACCAGCCACAATATCCGTGGACAAAGGGGATCCTGACTCTTTGGAACGCTCCGTCAATTGAATAATTTGGGTCAAGGGCCCTACCACGTCCAAGACCTATCAATTCCTTTCTTGGGATCCCTCATATACTTGGAGAAAAAGGTACATAGTTTCTCATCAATTTCAGGCGTGTGTGCCACTTCCCCTTCAGTGAGGGCCTGGGGCATTCTCCCCTCATCCTATTCCTGACCTCCCTTTCAAGGGGTTGATGGATTTTCCCCACCACATACTCTGCCACTTTGGCGTCAGGTGTCCACTCTGCCGACCTAGGATGGTAAATTTAGGTAGGCTCGAACATGTCCGAGTGGACCCCGTCCCCAACCGGGGACTGAGAGGAGTGGGACTCTGGATGCCAGGGACGCCCGAGTCCTAATCCTCATCGGAGGAGAAATCGCCCTCCGATACACCCTCTCCCTCTAAGGGAAACCCGCCGTCGGGGTCTACAATAGTGGTGACAGTGTCGCAATTTTCTCCGGGCCCCTCCTCCTCCCGGCAGGGTGCATGTTTTAGCGTTTGTGCACTCTTGAGGAAGGTCTCCGTAAGTTTATCAAATCCTTCCAAGTGCCCCGCGTTATGCTTAACGGCCCTTTTATTCCCCATCTGGGAGCTACTTGGACCCGCCACCACCAGATCTGGGTCACTGAACACCCCAGGGATGCTTTTCGCCAGCTTATCAACCTGATCCCTAAGAGGAGCCAGCGCCCTAGAAATAGCCACAGAGAGGGCTTGGTCCACTGCTGGAGGGAGAAGTTGGGGGCCATTCCTCCTCCACTTCCTGGTAGGAGGAGTAAAAATGGTCTTCTGGAGAAGACATGATAGCAGAGGGTGTGAGCATAGAACAAATGCCCTTAAAATCCTTAAGACAGCCCCCTCGCCGGTGCTCCAACAGCTGGGCTTTCCCGAAGCTGTTATAAGAATAGACTGAGGCGCAATACCAATTACCACCACCAGGTGGCGCTGGTCACTAACGTGGCCGTGTGGGGAAATCACCGCGTAGCGGTGTCAAAATTAGGCGAGGGTTGGTCGGGAATCAAGCGGACACTAAAGGAGTGACCGGATTCCCAAACGCGCGTAAAGACCAGCGGGAGCGCTCGACGGAGCTGCCTCGCTCGGACCAGACGCGCCTGACAGGATCTCACCGCGCGCAGAGCACACAGCGGGAGAAACTGCGAGGGGAGAACGCGCTCGGGCAAGAGCCTGCTGCGCAGGGAATATGAAACAATACCAAGGCAATAATGCTAATAACGTGCACAAGAAACCGCTATACAAACAGCAACAACGCCAGATTAAGCCAAGAATGTAAGGAATGCACTTAACTGACGAGCAGTGAAGAGAGGAAGCGGAAGGGACGTCACGATATTATATACGATGGTCTGTGATATGATTGGACTATAGTTGCCTTGGAGACTACCCCCTAAAGGTTCATGGGTTGTGTAGTCTTTTGTTTAATGATTGTTGTGTTACGTTTTCTTTGAACTGCTATGCAAATAAAGTGAGGAAAGATATGCATAATCCTCGCCTCCGTCCTGCCATAGAATTCATTAACCTTTATTTGATCTGATTTAGAAACATAGATCATAAAAGTGTACATAAAAACAGTAAATCCTCTTCCTAATACAATACAGTGAGAATTAATTAAAACCAGTAGGTAAAAACGGGTGTTACAAAGCCCGGTTCAGAGCAACTTCAGGTTAACAGAATCGTAAAGTTCAATGTTTCGCAAGATCAATCTCATGTACTTCGTGCAAAATACGCAATAAGGGGTCCAAGTAAGATGTAACGCTCCAATACCTGACCAGTTTGCACTATATAAAACTGCAGAAAAACTAAAAATAAAAGTGTTTTGCACACTTCTGTCATTGGGCTATATGTGGACTACATCTGGGTGATATTTGTGCTACATTTGGGCTCTTTTTTCTCTGGTGGCCATCTTGGGAGACTTATTTGTTATGAAGTTTCCTAATTTCGTCATTTACTGCAGTCTCCTCAGTAGGAAATGCTTTCAGTTTTTTACTTTGATTCCATCAAGAAGGCATTCAGATGTGTCACACATTTGCCATAAATTCAGAATGTTAGCACTCTAGTTGTTCATTAGATCACTGTAGTAAAGCTACTGCTCACCAGGGAGTTAACTGGAAGTCTACTGCTGGTATTGAAAGTGATTGTTTCAGTCTGCATGTCAGAATTTTCTAATGAAATAGAAGCGGATTTGAGATCTCACTTAAAACATGCCCTAAATTTTCTTTCTGCAGCACTAACCATAATTTCTATGGCAAAATGAACCCCTCATTTTGTTCCTTTTTAAATTAAATGTTTTAAGTGTTACCAGTTTATTCCAATCAAGATGGCTTCAGGTGTGCCATACTTTTGTCATAAGTAAGACTGTTAGCGCTCTAGTTGTTCTTTAGAACACTCTGGGAAGCTGCAGTAGAACACAAAGGCATCAACTGACAGGCTGCTCCTGTTGAAATATAACAGGAAGATATTTGAGATCTCACTTAAAACATGTCCTAATTTTTCTTTCTACAGCACTAACCATAATTTCTATGACAAAATGAACCCCCTCATTTTGTTCCTTTTTAAATTAAATGTTTTAAGAGTTACCAGTTTATTCCAATCAAGACGGCTTCAGGTGTGCCATAATTTTGTCATAAGTAAGACTGTTAGCACTCTAGTTGTTCTTTAGAACACTCTGGGAAGCTGCAGTAGAACACAAAGGAATCAACTGACAGTCTCTGCCCTTGTTGGATGTACATGTTTTACTGAGAATGTCAGACTTCATTCTCACATGACTGAGAAAGATAATGTGAATTTACAGAAAATATGCTCTCCTTTTAGCATCTGGAGCACCTTCCAAAACTGTATGGGACAAGCATGTGAAAATACTTTTCTCTCAAACATGATTCATGATATCCCAGCAGAAGGTTTTTCACAGGGTAAAATCACCTTAGAACACACCACAATTCCTGAAATTAGTATGGTACCATCAACAAATGAATTCTAATGTAACTAAAGTCTGTTATCACCCTTTATAGTTCTCCTTTTGGTAACCCTCAAAATCTTCGATTCACTACAATGCATTTCAATGGGGTACTATCATTTATATTGGTCCCAAGATGGCTGCCAGCAATTCCAGGATGAAGTGCTGACAGCCAATCAGATCTCACGATGACATGTGTGGTTAGGCTCCGCCCAGATATATGTGTTTTCTTTTCAAATTTCTCAGGAACTACTGAACGGATTTACACCATTTAACCAAAAGGCATGACTCTGAACCAAGGGCTACCTTTTGCCAAATTTGGTGTAATTCCGTTCAGCAGTTCGGGCTGTAGCTGCGATGAAAGGTTCCTATGGAAAATTGCATGGGGAAAACACGTTTTGGGACCCCCTTTTTTCTCGGCCCCCACTTGACAAATCACCCCGAGACTTTCAGGATAGGAGCGGACCGGAGCGCCCCACGAGTTTTGAAAATTTCGCGAAGATTCGTCAACCGGCGCCAAAGTTATTTCAAATAGAATGTTGCGGATTTCCTATGGAAAATAGGTCCTAACTATAACTATCTACTGGCGACCGCCAGTAGATATATATATATTCACTGAAAAAACCACAGGTGTCAGGGACGTTATAGTTAGTCAGACATTTCACTCGTACAAAACCAGAGAAATTCGGCCGTTATAGTTAGCTGAGCTAACTAAAACTCGCGCTCCCGCAATGCACTGCTGATGACATCACATATTACATCACTCATGACATGGTCAGTGACATCACTGATGACATCTCAAATGACATCACTGATGACATCATCCAGTGACTGAGTGTTTCTAAAAAGTTTAAGATTGTTATATATATATATACACGCCAAGGTTTATTGAAGAATGAGTGGGTATATGAGTGTCTGAATGGATGATTTAGTAGGTGCGTGACTGACTGTATAAGTGAGTGATTGAACGTGTCTCAGTGAATGCATGGATGATTGACTAATCTGTGTGAATGTCTATCAGTCTGTCAGTTGGTGTGTAAGTGGCTGCATGGGTTGATGAGTAGCTACAAGAGTATCTATATGGGTTAATGATTTGTTGTCTGATTACCTGTATGGGTGCCTGAGTGTCTGTGTGGGAGGGTGGCTGTGTTGTGTGACTCCCTGCATGGATGTGTGAGTGGGTGATTCAGTGGGTGTATGGGTTCATGAGTGCGTCTGCAAGGGGCTGTATGGGTGAGTGTGTGTATGGCTGTGTTGGTGAGTGAATGGATGTCTCAGTGGTATATGTGTAAGTAATTACATATGTGAAAGACAGTATATGTGAGTGTTGGAGTATATAAGTGACTACATGTGAGAGTGAGTGATTGTGAGAGTGGATGCATGAATGAGTGTGTGCTTGTGTCAGTGATTGTAGAAGAGAGTAAGTATATGGTACTATCTGTATGAATAAGTGAGGTGGTGTGTATGTATAACTGTATAGGTGAGTAAATGGCAGTGTGATTGATTCTTTGGGTGACTGACTAGGTGTTTGAGTAACTCTATGGGTGAGTGCTGTTGTGTGAGTGTCTGTATGGGTGTATGAGTGCATATATCAGTGACTGTATTGATGAGTGACTACGTGTATGAGTGACTTTATGGGTTAGTGAGTGGATATGTGTGTAGACCTATGAATCAGTGAGCGGGTATGTACTAACTGCTATTGGTGTGTCTATGGTTTCGAGATTGGTAGTCTGTATTTTAGAGTGGGTGTATGAAAGGTTATATTAAGGTGTGAGGAGGTGCATCAGATGATCACGTGGATGATGTCATGAGTGATGTCATCAGTGATGCCAATTGAGATGTCATCAGTGATGTCAACAGTGATGTCACGGACCATGTCATGAGTGATGTAATATGTGACGTCATCAGCAGTGCATTGCGGGGGCGTGAGTTATAGTTAGCTCAGCTAACTATAACGGCTGAATTTCTCTGGTTTTGTACGAGTGAAATGTCTGACTAACTATAACGTCCCTGAAACCTGTGTTTTTTCAGTGAATTTCAAAGGTTTTCTAAATGCTAATTCCTAACTATGCCTACATAGGTAGGACATGTGCAGAAAGAGGAAGAAAGGCGCAGAAAGAAGCAAGAGAAATACAGAAAGAGGCAACAGAAGCCCAGAAAGAGGAAGAAAGGTGCAGAAAGAAGCAAAAGATGTGCAGAAAGAACCAACAGAGGTGCAGAAAGAGGCCTACTTTAACTGTACCTTACATCAGACTCGTACAAAGTAGCCTAATCACTAATCCTTCTCCCAAGATCTCTTAAACCTCACTTTTCTCTTGAAGGTTCACTATTCATCGACTGCTCAGAATGTTAGGCGTACCAAATATAAAACAGCAATCCTAAGCATATCACTGTTGTAAGTCTGACCAAGTTTGTGAAGGTATGCATGCGTGTGTCTCTGCTTTTACCTAGTGACATGTTACATAAAATAAACATTCAAATATTTTAATACCTGTGTTTCAAACGGCATACTCTGTAAATTTGTGTACAAAAAGGTAGAAGCAAGAGAAGTGCAGAAAGAAGCAAAAGAGGTGCACAAAGAGGCAAGAGGGGTGCAGAAAGAGGCAAGAGCAGTGCAGAAAGAAGCAACACAGTTGCAGAAAGAAGCAAGAGAACCGCAGAAAGAGGCAAGAGAGTTGCAGAAAGAGGTAAAAGAGGTGCAAAAAGAGAGAACAGGGGTGCAGACAGAGGCAAGAGTGGTGCAGAATGAGGGAAGAGGGGTGCAAAAAGAGGCAAGAGGGGTGCAGAAAGTTATGAGAGGTGCAGAAAGAAGCAAGAGCAGTGCAGAAAGAACCAACAGAGGTGCAGAGAGAAGCAAGAGGGGTGCAGAAAGAGGAAACAGAAGTGCAGAAAGAAGCAAAAGGTACAGAAAGAGGTAAGAGAAGCACAGGAAGAGGCAAGAGAGGTGCAGAAAGGCAAGTGAGGTACACAAAGAGGGAAAAAGGGTGCAGAAAGAGGCAAGAGGGGTGCAGAAAGAAGGAAGAGAAGTGCAGAAAGAAGCAACAGAGGTGCAGAAAGAGGCAAAAGAGGTGCAAAAAGTAGAAGAGATGTGCAGAAAGAGGCAAGAAAAGTGCAGAAAAAGAAAGAAAGGCGCAGAAAGAAGCAACAGAAATGCAGAAAGAGGCAAGAGAGGCGCAGAAAGAAGCAAGAGTGGTTTGCGCACCATTAGTACCAATTTAACACCCACATTTAGCAATAAGTAACTGGTGACAATTCTAGGTTTGCAAAGGACCTTCCACCGCGCTGTAACAACTAAAGAAGCAACAGAGCTGCAAGAGGGGTGCAGAAAGAGGCAGGAGGGGTGCAGAAAGAAGGAAGAGAAGTGCAGAAAGAAGCAACGGAGGTGCAGAAACAGGCAGGAAAGGTGCAGAAAGAGGGAACAGGGGTGCAGAAAGAGGCAAGAGAGGTGCAGAAAGAGGGAAGAGGTGTGCAGAAAGAGGCAAGAGGGGTGCCAAAAGAAGCAAGTGAGGTGCAGAAAGAGGCAACAGAGGTGCAGAAAGAGGCAAGAAAGGTGCAGAAACAGGCAAGAGAAGTGCAAGAGTGGTTTGCATACCATTAGTACCAATTTAACACCCACATTTAGCAATAAGTAACAGGTGACCATTCTAGGTTTGCAAAGGACCTTCCACCACGCTGTAACAACTGAAAGAAGCAACAGAGCTGCATGAGGGGTGCAGAAAGAGGCAGGAGGGGTGCAGAAAGAAGGAAGAGAATTGCTGAAAGAAGCAACAGAGGTGTAGAAAGAAGCAAGAGAAGTGCAGAAAGAGACAAGTGAGGTGCAGAAAGAGGCAAGAGAAGTGCAGAAAATGGCAAGAGAACTGCAGAAAGGCAAGAGGAATGCAAAAAAAGGAAGGGTGCAAAAAGAAGCAAGAGAGGTGCAGAAAGAAGCAAGAGAGGTGCAGAAAGAGGGAAGACGGGTACAGAAAGAGACAACAGGGGTGCAGAAAGAAGCAATAGAAGTGCAGAATGAAGCAACGGGTGCAGAAAGAGGCAAAAGAAGTGCAGAAAGAAGCAACAGAGGTGCAGAAGGAGGCAAGAGAACTGCAAAAAGGCAAGAGAGTTGCAGAAACAGGCAAAAGAGGTGCAGAAAGAGGGAACAGGGGTTGCAGACAGAGGCAAGAGAGGTGCAGAAAGTGGGAAGAGGGGTGCAGAAAGAGGCAAGAGGGGTGCAGAAATTTACAAGAGAGGTGCAGAAAGAAGCAAGAGCAGTGCAAAAGTGCCAACAGAAGTGCAGAAAGAGGCAAGAGGGGTGCAGAAAGAGGCAAGAGAAGTACAGAAAGAAGGAACAGAGGTGCAGAAAGAGGCACAAGGGGTGCAGAAAGAAGCAAAAGAGGTACAGAAAGACGCAAGCTAAGTGCAGAAAGAAGCAACAGAGGTGCAGAAAGAGGCAGGAGGAGTGCAGAAAGAAGGAAGAGGCGTGCAGAAAGAGGCAAGAGAGGTGCAGAAAGAGGCAAGAGGGGTGCACAAAGAAGCAAGTGAGGTGCAGAAAGAAGCAACAGAGGTGCAGAAAGAGGCGAAAGAGGTGCAGAAAGTAGAAGAGATGTGCAGAAAGAGGCAAGAGAAGTGCAGAAAAAGAAAGAAAGGTGCAGAAAGAAGCAACAGAAATGCAGAAAGAGGCAAGAGAGGCGCAGAAAGAAGCAAGAGTGGTTTGCGCACCATTAGTACCAATTTAACACCCACATTTAGCAATAAGTAACAGGTGACCATTCTAGGCTTGCAAAGGACCTTCCACCACGCTGTAACACTTGTCGCTGCATTTTTGGTAACGTTTGAGCCGTTTGTGCTAGAAACAAGGTTTTTTTGTTCAAATCTGCAGATTATGCAGCAGATGATGGATTATGTGGCAAATGCGGAAAATGTATAATTGTGCAAAAGTCGGTGCAGCCAAACAGTCGCATAATTCCAGTGGCCCTGCTCATACCTCTGACTAGGTCCAGAAGTGCTCCTCAGTAGTTCCTTCTTTTTTTTTCTCATTGAGTTTATAGTATGGAAACGAGGAAGACTAAACCTGAGGTTGCCACTCCACAACACAGACTATCATATACCACACAATTACTCTCTATAACACATAATCCCACTCTACATAATTCCTACACACTAAATACCACATACTTTCTATCCACATAATTTCACTGCACAACATACCACATAATTCCACTACACACAACCTACATCCGCTCCACTCCAAGAAACATTAGTAAAACACTTTTATATTTACAACGCCAATAGCTCTAACTCTTTCAAATGCGAAACCTATTATATTGCAAATGCTTCTTTAACTAGTAGTCACGTTTGCAGAGAGGTGGAGAAAAGGGGCTGGGCCTCCGATCACCACTCAGGAATTCCTATGCATAGGACTTACAGGAGGTACCAGGAGGGCTTCTTGGCCCCCAAAGTCCCTCAGGAAAAAGTCGACTTCATCCCCCAACCCGTAGTGTGCCACGAGGCACGTTTGCTGAGTGGTGGAGAAAGGGGGGCATGGCCTCCGAAGACCTCTTAGCAATCCCACTGTGTGGACTTACTGGAGGTAACAGGAGGGGTAGTGGGCCCCCAAGGACAACCTTGGGGGCCCACTATCCCTCCTATTACCTCCAGTAAGTCCCACACAGCAGCATTGGTAAGTTCTCATAGCAGGCCACGCCCCCTTTGCCCACCAGTCTGGAAGCGCGCTCCCTGGCATGCTCTTTGATGGGGATTAAAGTCCCCTTCACTGCTGGGGGTCGTTAGGGGCCAACTAGCCTACCTGTTACCTCCAGTAAGCCCCACACAGTGGGATTGTTGAGAGGTGGACACAGGCAACACCCCCTTTGTCCACCACTCTGCAAACGCACACTCGGTTGGGGGATGAAGTCCCCTTGCCTCCTGAGGGTCCCTGGGGGCCAGCTAGCCCTCCTGTTACCTCCAGTAAGCCCCACACAGCTGGATTGCTGAGAGTGGTCCGAGGCCATGCCCCCTTTTTACACCACTCTGCAAATGCGCCGCCTGGCTGCTCGGGGGATCCCCGGGCTGCGGGGGGGGCACGTGCCCTCCCACATAATATTAATCATGCCCCGGGGAGTTTCGGGGTGATTCGTTGAGCGGGGGCTGAGAAAAAAGGGGGGTCCCAAAGGCGTTTTCTCCATGTTAATTTCCATAGGAAACTTTAGACAAAGCTACAGCCTGAACTGCTGAACGGAATTACACCAAATTTGGCAAAAAGGTAGCTCTTCGTTCAGAAAGCGACCTTTTTTTAAATGGTGTAAATCCGTTCAGTAGTTCCTGAGAAATTCAAAAAGAAAAAATATCGATATCTGGTGGCAGAGGAGGATTCGCGAACCCTCCCGAGCACGAGCTTGGCTGCCAACACTCCAAACCAAAATGTGCGGGCAGCCATTTTGTGACTCGGTTGAATCGAGTCACAAGGAAAAAGGTAAAGAAATGTTATAAATGAAGGAAAGTGGGCAGGGTAGAAACACCCTGACCCCCTAGGCCTGGTCATGGGGTCCCACAGGGACCGCCAGGGCCAAAAAAAGCATTTTTTTAAAAACAAATTCGTTGGAAGTCGAACTGGGTGCGCGAATCCCGCCGAGAAAATAAAAACAAAAACGAAGTACGGTCTCCCGTGCTTCGTTTTAATGAGCCCCCGGGTGGGCCAGGTCCCAGGGGCATTTGTGAATATTTATGCGGGGGCTCTGCAGAGGCCCCCGCAGCCCCGGGGACCGCCACTTCCCCGGGCGATAATTATTCAAATGTGGGGGCGGCTCGTGGGCTCCCCCGCAGCCCCGGGGACCGCCACCTCCCTCTGGGCTTTATTTATTTATTTTAAAGCGTGTGGGGGCTCCTGCCCCCCTCACGCAGCCCCGGGGACCGCTACCTCCCCGGGGATGTGTTAAAAATAAAGTAGTGTGGGGGTGTCGGGCCCCCCCACATGCCCCGGAGACCACCACCCCCCGGGGCACTAATTAAAAGAAGCTGGGGGTCCGTTGCGGACCCCCAGCCCCGGGGACCACCACCTCCCCGGGGCTATGTTTACGTTGGGAGGGGGGCCACGTGGCCCCCCTCCTGGAGCCCTAGGTGGCCCTGGGGACCGCCACCCCCCAGGGCTGGCTCTGGCAATATCCCGGGGTGCCCACCCCAGGGACATTGCAGTTTGCAATGACAGGGCTGGAGCACGGCTCCCGCCCTGTCATTGCAAACTATGCTTCGCTTCATGGAAGCGAGAGCAGGAAACCTGCTCTCACTTCTGTGAAGCGAAGCAAATTGCTTTTGGACAAGGGGAGCTGCATGTTAGCAGCTCCCCTTGTCCAAAGGTAATGCCGGCTCCAGCAAGAGGTGGGGAGCCGGCAGGGACCGCCGGGGCATTGGGGCTCCCCGCGGTCCCCAACATGAGGCCAGGATGGGGTCCCCGGGGCTAATAGTGGCCCAGGGAAGGGGGGCCACACGGCCCCCCCTCCCGTATTCTTTTTTTGTATTAAAAAAAAGACAGAGGCAAAGCCCCGGGGGATGGGATCCCCGGGGCCAAAAATTGCCTCAGGAGAGGGGCTGTGCGGTCCCCCTCCTTTTAAATTAAATAAATAATTATTTTAAAAATAGATGGCCATGCCCCGGGGGATGGGGTCTCCAGGGCGAATACTGAATAATGGAAGTGGGGCGACCCCAACGCGGTTCTCAGCGCGGCCCCCGTGTAACGTCACGTTGGATTCGCGTATCCACCTCAAATAAATAATTTAATAGTATATTATTTAGAAGGTAGTGTTGCATTTGTGAAGTTGTTTAATAGAGGTAGTGTGATTTAAGTTAACGATAAGATTAAAATTGATAGTGTTAGTAAAAATATATAAAATTTAAAATTAATAGTTAAACCTGAAAAGTGTATTGTGTTGTAGTACATTGAATTCATGCTTTTGCAGATTCGCAACGGGTGCGCAAATCCACAAAAAAATTAAAAAAAGAGTATGTATGTGTAAAAAAAAAATAGATTCACTATTGTGTTATAGAGTGGCTCTAAAAAGAGCCCTTGTTTTCATTATGAGTTTTTTGTAGCTACATGTAATTGCAGATGCACAGCTTTAGGTTGTTGAGAAAGACTCTGTTTCCTTGATCTGTGAAGTGTACTCCATCACTTCTGTAGATGTCATCCATATCAAAACGAAGATTGTTGTTATAGATGGAGCCCATCCTATGGTCTCTGAGGTAAGCAGAAACAGCTTTATTGACATTCTTTGTAGCTTTCTCAATCTGTGGACAGAATTGATTTGACCACTTCCATTTCTGTCTTTGGCATATATTAGAGTATACAAAGACCGTTTGAGGCAAAAGCAACATCAATTGTGCAAAGGTGTCCTTCATTAGCATTTCCAGACCTACCCCAGTCAATGTGCCTAGGTCATTGCCACCACAGTGCACAATCATGAGGTCAGGGGGTTGGAGATGCAAAAAGGTTTTAACCAAAGGCATCAATTGGTGCCACTTTAATCCTCTCTGTGTAATCCATTTAATATCCACATTTTGCAAAACTAGGTCTTTATCAATACCTCTGCGTTCAGCATACCTTTTGCACCAGAAAACATAACTGTGCCCAACAATCCATACTGTGAGCATCTTGAAGGGTTGTCTTTAAGTAATGAAAAGATGTCTGTAGCTGAGGTAGTCAGTTGGTAGAATGAGAGGTATCTAAAATGGTGGACAAGATGCTGTTTTAAAAAAAGCAGATAATTGATTGGTTCTTTATAAACATTGTACACTCAAAAATAGGGTGTATGTTACTTTCTTTAAAAAGCATATTTCTTATTGGTTATTAAAAAATGCTTGAAAGGTACAGTAGATAGGATAAGGTAATATTTTGCAAAAGTCAACCACACCTGCTATTTGCATTTGTAATCTTGTCTGCTGAACTTGAAAATATGGCGAACTTGTGACCTGCCAGTTCAGTTGAATGTTGCATAAACTGTTACTATGGAAACTGGGATTAAGGAGGATGGGGGAAGGGTTGAATCATTACTGTGGATTTAAAATATGGAATTGTAATTTATATGTAGGTGATATGTTATTAAAGTAAGATTTCCCAAATCAGTACTATGTTTAGAAGTGGTATGTTCTTAAAAAATAATACTAGTATTATTAGTAATACATTTTTGAACTCCCGTATGGATTCGCGGCTCCATTGCGATGGTACACGATGGAGTCGCGACTCCAAAAAATTCCAGAACCAGTTTGGACACTTTTAGAAATCAGTTGGTATGGTATTGGTATGTCTAACCAATAGAAATGTGTTTTACAATTTGAAATAATGTAGGAAGCAATGTGATTTGTTACTTACATTTATTTCTGTGGAGAAAGAGAGGGAAAGTTTGCCATTACTGGGTTTACCTTGTTGAGAGTGGTGCATTACATTGATTGTGTGCATAAGAAAATGTTTTATGAGTTTCTGATATTTCATATTCTACAAACCTATTTGGTAGGTGAGTTATATATTTGTGAGGTGTATTATGTATTAACTTTATTTTCCAACTTTAAAAATTATTCAAGAACTGTGATGTTTTAAATATATTAAATGTAGAGATGTGTATTGTAGTTTGTTTTATTGTACTTAAATGTTGTTTGAAATAGATTGTGTATAGTAATATGTGTATATTGGAAGATGGATTAGTGATTATGGTAGTTTGTATTAGTGTGTAGAAATCTAGAATTGAAGTATACCACATAATTTTAGGTGTCGCTTTCAAATTGGATGTGCACTCTGTCAAGTTTTAAGGTGTGCATGGACTTGTGACTGAATTATGTCTCTACTTGTATATGTATTCTCATATGTCTTATACATTTGAAGATGCATGATGTATAACAAAGAGGTGTTGTTGCTTTGTATGTGGCTAGGCTCAACACTGTGAGTAGTAGTAGAATGGTGAAGTTGTACCACAAAAGTGTGGTTTAAAACATGTTTACATAAGGTATTAGTGATTAGGCTACTTTGTATAAGTCTCTAGAGAGGTACAGTTGAAATATGCCACATAATTTTGGTGTTTGCTTGAAATGGAAAGTGTGTTCTGTGAATTTTTGAGGTGTGCATAGTGTTGTGATTGAATAAAGTCTCTACTAGGACATATATTGTGATGTGTGTTATGTATCTAAAGATGGTAGATGTATAAAACACGTATGCGTCTATTTGTATATTTCTTTTATATATGATGCTGCTAGCAAAAGGTACAGACCTATGCATGCATGCTTTCAGGAATATGGTGAGACTTACAGTTGAGACATGTGAAGGGTTTCTGCTTTATTTTTGGTTAGGTGTAACAGTCTAAGTAGTTGTAGAATGGTAAAGCTGCAGCACAAAAGTGAGGTTTAAGACATGTTTGCAGAAAGATTCGTTATTAGGCTAATTTGTGAGAGTCTGTGGAAAGCTGCACTTCAAATATACTCCATAATTTTCAGTGTCTGTTTGAAATTTGAAGTGTAGTCTGTCTAGTTTTAAGAGGTGGATGGTGTTGTGAGTGAGGTATGTCTCTACTTACAAATGTATTATGGTACGTGTTATGCGTCTGAAGATGCTAGATTTATAAAATACAGGTATACATCTATTTGTATGTTTCATTTATATATGATGGCACTAGGAAAAGGCACAGACACAGGCATGCATGCTTTTAGAAATATGGGGAGACTTACAATAGAGATATGTGAAGGGTTGCTGCTTTGCTCAATACCTGATTAGTAGAAGAATAGTGAAGCAGCAGCAGTAGAAAAGTGATGTTTAAGATATGTTGGGTGAGGAATTAGTGATAATGGTACTTTATTAGAGTCTGTGTAAAACTTCACTTGAAGTATGCTGCATAATTTTAGGTGTGTTTGAAATGTTAAGTGTAGTCTGTCAAGTTTTAAAGCCTTTATGGTCTTGTGAGTGAGGTATGTCTCTACTTGCACATGTATTGTTATATGTGTTATGCTTTTGGCAATAGTTACAGATACAAGCATGCATGGTTTTAGGAATATGGTGAGACTTAAGGCAGAGATATGTGATAGGTTGCTGCTTTATATTTGGCTAGGCACAACATTCTGAGTATTCATAGAATGGTGAAGCTACAGCACAGAAGTGAGTTTTAAGATATGTTGACAGAGGGATTAGTGATTAGGCTACTTTCTATGAGTCTTGGGAAATGTATACTTGAAATACACCGCAGAAATGTAGGTCTCTCTTTGAAATGTAAAGTGCAGTCTGCCAAGTTTTAAGTTTAAGGTCTGAATGGTCTTGTGATTGCTTTATGTCTGTACTTGCACATGTATTCTCATGTCTGCTATGCATGTGAAGATGCTAGACGTATAAAATACAGGTATACATCTATTTGTATATTTCTTTTAGATATGATGATGATTTGAAAAGGTAGAGACATATGCATGCATGCTTTCAACAATATGTTTGCGCTATATAAAACTCAATAAATAAATAAATAAAAAAAATATGGAGAGACTTACAGTTGAGTCATGTAATAGACTGCTGCTTTTTATTTGGCTAGGCCCAACACCCTCAGTTGTTGCAGAATGGTGAAGCTGCAGCACAAAAGTGAGTTTTAAAACATGTTAGGAAACGGTTTAGTGATTAGGCTAGTTTGTATGAGTGTGTGAAATGGTACATTTAAAGTACGACGTATACATGTAGGTGTCTGTTTGAAATGTGAAGTGCAGTCTTTCAAATTTTAAGGTCTGCGTGGTCTTGTGATTGGTGTATGTCTCTGCTTGCATATGTATTCTCATATGTGTTATGCATTTGAAGATGCTAGACGTATAAAACACAGATATATCTCTATTTGTATGTTTCTGTTATATATGGTAGTACTAGTAAAAGGTACAGACACATGCATACATGATTTCAGGAATATGGTGAGATTTATAACAGACTCATGTGTAGGTTTGATGCTTTATATTTGGGTTGGTCCAACACCCTGAGTAGTTACAGAATGGTGAAGCTGTAGTACAAAAGTGTACACCATGTCATAATTCTCAGTTTTGTGCTACAATTTCAGTATTCTGCGACTACTCAGGATGTTGGGCCTAGTCAAATATAAAGCAGCAACCCATCACATGTCTCAGCTGTAAGTCTCCAATCACCCAGCCACTACCCATGCAGTCATTCGTGAAATGAGGCACTATGTATGCACTCGTTTAGTCAGCCAGGCACTACCCTTGCACTTATGCAATCACTCATGCTCTATGCTTGCACTCCTTCAATAACCCAGACAGTACCCCTGCACTCATGCAATCACCGAGGCACTCCCCATGCACTCCTACAATCACCCAGCCGCTATCCATGCAGTTATAAAATCACCCAGGCACTACCTATGCACTCCTCCAATCACGCAGGCACTACCACTGTACTCATGCAATCACCCAGGCACTATGTAGGTACTCCACCAATCACCCAGGCGCTTTTTATATGTGTTATGCATCTGAAGATGCTAGATGTATAAAATGCAGGTATATATCTATTTATATTTTTCTTTTATATATGATGGCACTAGGGAAAGGTACAGACAGATGCATCCATGCTTTTAGAAATATGGGGAGACTTACAACAGAGATATGTGAACGGTTGCTGCTTTCTATTTTGTTAGGGTCTACATCTGAGTAGTAGTAGAATTGTGAAGCAGCAGGAGCAGAAAAGTGATGTTTAAGGTCTGTTGGGTGAGGAATTAGTGATTATGGTGCTTTATAAGAGTCTGTGTAAAACTTTACTTGAAGTATGCCACATAAATCTAGGTGTCTGTTCGAAATGTTAACTGTAGTCTGTTAGGTTTTAAGGTCTGCATGGTCCTGTGATTGATGTATGTCTCTACTTGCATATGTATTCTTATATGTATTATGCATCTGAAGATATTAGATGTATAAAAGAGAGATATATCTCTATTTGTATGTTTCTATTATATATGGCAGTAGTAGTAAAAGGTACAGACACATGCATACATGCTTTCAGGAATATGGTGAGATTTATAACAGACTCATGTGAAGGTTTGATGCTTTATATTTGGGTAGCCCCAACACCCTGAGTAGTTACAGAATGGTGAAGCTGTAGTACAAAAGTGTACACCATGTCATAAACCTCAGTTTTGTGCTACGATTTCAGTATTCTGCGACTACTCAGGATGTTGGGCCTAGTCAAATATAAAGCAGCAACCCATCACATGTCTCAGTTGTAAGTCTCCAATCACCCAGTAACTACCTATGCAGTCATCTGTGCACTGACGCACTATGTATGCAGTCTTTCAATCAGCCAGGCACTACCCCTGCACTCATTCAATCACTCAGGCGCTACCCATGCAGTCCTTCAATAACCCAGGCACTACCCTGTACTCCTCGAATTACCCAGGCAGTACCCATGCACTGATACAATCACTCAGGCACTACCCATGCAGTCATACATGCACTCAGCCACTACCCCTGCAGTAATGCAATCACCCAAGCACTACTCATGCAGTCCTCCAATCATTCAGGCAGTACCCCTGCACTCATGCAATCACCTAGGTACTACCTATGCACTCCTCCAATCATCCAGGCACTACCCCTGCACTCATGCAATCTCCCAGGCACTACCCCTGCACTCATGCAATCACCCAGGCACTACCTATATACTCATGCAATAACCTAGGCACTACCCTTGCACTCCTCCAATCACCTAGGCACTATCCATGCACTCCTTCAATCACTCAGCCAGTACCCATGCACTCATAAAATCACTCAGGCACTACCTATGCACTCCTCCAATCACCCAGGCACTACCCCTGCTATCATGCAATCACCCAGGCACTACCTATGCACTCATGGAATAACACAGGCACTACCCATGCACTCCTCAAATCACCCAGGCACTACCCATGCACTCATGCAATGACTCAGGCACTACCCATGCACTTAAACATGTACTCAGTCACTACCCCTGCACTCATGCAATCACCCAAGCACTACCCATGCAGTCCTCCAATCATCCAGGTACTACTCCTGCACTCATGCAATCACCCAGTGACTACCCATGCACTCCTACAATCACCCAGCCACTATCCATGCAGTTATAAAATCACCCAGGCACTACCTATGCACTCCTCCAATCACCCATGCACTACCCCTGCACTCATGCAATCACGCAGGCACTACCCCTGCACTCATGCAATTATCTAGGCATTACCCATGCACTCCTTCAATCACTCAGGCACTACCACTGCACTCATGCAATCACCCAGACATTACCCATGCGCTTCTCCAATCACCCAGGCACTACCCCTGCACTCATGCAATCCCTCAGGCACTGTCCTTGCACTCATCCATGCACTCAGTCACTACTCCTGCACTCATTCCATTTACCCATGCACTCATATAATCATCCAGGCAGTACCTATGCATTCATGCAATCAGCCAGTCACTATCCATCCTCTCCTCCTATTACCCAGGCACTTCTGTTGCACTCATCCATTCACCTAGGCACTACTCATGCACTCATGTATGCCTTCAGGCACTATTTATGCACTTATCCATGCACTCAAGCTCTACCCCTGCACTCATGCAAATAGCCAGTCACTATCCATCCTCTCCTCCAATCACCCAGGCACTACTGTTGCACTCATCTATTCACCTAGGCACTACCCCTGCACTCATTCCATTAACCCATGCACTCATAAAATCATTCAGGCAGTAACTATGCATTCATGCAATCAGCCAGTCACTATCCATCCTCTCCTCCTATTACCCAGGCACTACCCTTGCACTCATACAATCACCCAAGCACTACCCATGGAGTCATGCGATCACTCAGGCACACCCATCACATGTCTCAGCTGAAGGTCTCACCATATTCCTGAAACAATGTATACATATGTCTGTACCTTTTGCTAGCAAATTCATATATAAAAGTAATATACAAATAGATGCATACCTGTGTTTTATATGTCTATCAACTTCACATGCATGATATGTATCAAAATGCATATGCAATTAGAGACATACCTCAGTCACAATACTATAAAGGCTTTAAAACCTGATAGATTGCGCTTTACATTTCAAGCACACACCTAGATTTATGTGACATACTTCAAGTGAACTTTTCCACAGATTCTTACAAAGTACCATAATCACTAATTCCTCACCCAACTTATCTTAAACATCACTTTTCTACTACTACTCAGGTATTGAGCATAGCTAAGGGCAAAGCATCAACCTTTCACATGTCTCTGCTGTAAGTCTCCCCATATTCCTAAAAGCATGGATGCATGTGTCTGTACCTTTTGCTAGTGCACCATAGATAAAAGAAGTATACAAATAGATGTATACTTGTGTTTTATACATCTAGCATCTTCAGATGGATAACACATATCAGAATACATGTATAAACAGAGATATACTTCAGTTAGAACACCATGGAGACCTTATAACTTGAGAGACTGCACTTCATATTTTAAACAGACAACTACATTTATGCGTTGTAGTTTAAGTGTACCTTTCCACACACTCATACAAATTAGCTTAATCACTAATCCGTTTCTTAAGATGTGTTAAACCTCACTTTTGTGCTGGAGCTTCACCATTCTGTGACTAGTTATGGTGTTGGGCCTAGCCAAATATAAAGCAGCAATGTAGCACATATCTCAGCTGTAAGTCTCACCATATTCCTGGAAGCATGCATGCATATGCCTGTACCTTTTGCTAGCAGCATCATATATAAAAGAAACATCCAATTAGATGCATACTTGTGTTTTATACGTCTAGCATCTTCATATGCTTAATAGATATCAGAATACATGTTGAAGTAGACATACCTTAGTCACAACACCATGCAGACCTTAAAAGTTGACAGACTGCACTTCACATTTCAAGCAGATAATGAAAATTATGCGGTATATTTGAAGTGTACCTTTCCACAGACTCATACAAAGTAGTGTAATAACTAATCCATCTCCTAACATGCCTTAAACCTCACTTTTGTGCTGCTGCTTCACCATTCTATGACTACATAGGGTGTTGGGCCTAGCCAAATATAAAGCAGCAATCCTTCGTATGTCTCTGCTGTAAGTTTCACCATCTTTCTGAAAGCATGTATGCATATGTCTCTACCTTTTGTTAGTAGCATCATATATCATAGAAATATACAAATAGATCTATATCTGTGTTTTATATATCTAGCATCTTCAGATACATAAGACATATCTTAATACATGTGCAAGTACATACATAGCTCTATCATAAGATCATGAAGACTTTAATACTTGAGTGACTGCACTTCATATTTCAAATAGAGATCTAGATTTATTCAGCGTACTTCAAGTAAACTTTTCCAGAGACTCTTACAAAGTACCATAATTACTAATTCCTCACCCAACATATCTTAAACAT
The DNA here is from genome assembly GCA_963921515.1 of Calotriton arnoldi. NCBI lineage: Eukaryota > Metazoa > Chordata > Amphibia > Caudata > Salamandridae > Calotriton > Calotriton arnoldi. The sequence continues at coordinate 2,502,624 of CAWUFW010000597.1, read as the reverse complement.
TACTTTTCTGGTGCTGGTGCTTTATGATTCTACTACTAGTTAGGTATTGAGCATTGCCAAAAACAAAGCAGCAACCCTTCACAGGTTTCTGCTGTAAGTCTCACCATCTTCCTCAAACCATGCATGCATGTGTCTGTACCTTTTGCTAGTGCACCATATGTAAAAGAAGTATACAAATAGATGTATACTTTTGTTTTACACATGTAGCATCTTCAGATGGATAACACATATCAGAGTACATGAGTAAGTAGAGACATATCTACATAGGCACCTACATTTATGCGGCATACAAACATATGCATGCATGCATTCAGGAAGTGTTATATGGCACTTAAGGTCATTGACGCCATTGCTAAATTAGCGCAGCCATGATCCTGCGTTTGCACACGTTACTACATGACTTTATTTTGCAAGACTCTGTTTGTGACTTTCACATGAGAACTGTCTGCTTTCTGCATTCTCTGCCTGTTCCTGGAGTTTAGTCTGAACACAATGTGCACGGTCGATAAACAATCCCCCTTGTTGTTCTGTTCTGGTCAGTCCCTAGCACCTAGACAAAACATGATAACACAGCTGCGCTGCTGGAAACTCGTGCTTTGATATTACGGGGTTGCATGTTGTTCTAACACACACTTGGAGAGGGATCTTTCCAGGGAGAAGAGCTATGCAGTTCCTATGATGTAAAACTTCCATCTAGGCACAAAGGTATGGGGTCTGCTGACTAAGCCCAGAGATCTTCCTTTATATAATAAACTTCACCTTACCAAGGGGAGGGTAGTTAGGCCTTATAGTCCTTTTTCCACTGTCGGTATATGATGACATCCCCCTTTATATTCTATGGAATTGTAAAAATGCTAACTGTGTTAGGTTTATGCATTTCGCTGCTGGTAGTGGCTCGTATACTGCATTATAGAGCACGATAGTTAAAATAAACATTTTGAACTATAACCGTGACTCTGACAATTCTTATGGTGGACAAGTACGAGTGAGTAAGCGAAAGGGTGTGTCTTGCTACCGCGATTCCTGTGAGAGTCCGGAGTGTTGTGTTCTGGGTTGTCTAATCATTTGTATCTTCATGATTATGTAGGAGAACAAATGAGGCACTATAGCTAGTCAGTTTTGGGATTTTGGGTACTAAGGTGGTAGGAAGGTTCAGCCCCTGTACACCGAGGTCCTGTTTTCCTGCGCATAGTTCTGTGTATGTGCAGAATCCCCGCAACAGAAGATGGTGAGACTTACAGCATAGATATGTGATGGGTTGCTGCTTTATATTTGTCTGTGGAAAGGTATGCTTGAAATGCACCACATGATTTTAGGTCTCTAGTTGAAATGAGAAGTGCTGTTTCTTAAGTTTTAAGGTCTGTATCGTCTTGTGACTGAGGTATGGCTGTACTTGCAAATGTATTTTTATATGTTATGCATCTGAAGATGCTAGATGTAAAAAATACAGGTATATATCTGTGTATATTTCTTTTACATATGAAGGCACTAGGGAAAGGTACAGACAGATGCATCCATGCTTTTAGAAATATGGGGAGACTTACAACAGAGATATGTGAAGGGTTGCTGCTTTGTATTTTGTTAGGGTCTACATCTGAGTAGTAGTAGAATTGTGAAGCAGCAGGAGCAGAAAAGTGATGTTTAAGATATGTTGGGTAAGGAATTAGTGATTATGGTGCTTTATAAGAGTCTGTGTAAAACTTTACTTGAAGTATGCCACATAAATCTAGGTGTCTGTTTGAAATGTTAACTGTAGTCTGTTAAGTTTTAAGGTCTGAATGGTCCTGTGATTGATGTATGTCTCTACTTGCATATGTATTCTTATATGTATTATGCATCTGAAGATAGTAGATGTATAAAAGAAAGATATATCTCTATTTGTATGTTTCTATTATATATGGTAGTAGCAGTAAAAGGTACAGACACATGCATACATGCTTTCAGGAATATGGTGAGATTTATAACAGACTCATGTGAAGGTTTGATGCTTTATATTTGGGTAGCCCCAACACCCTGAGTAGTTACAGAATGGTGAAGCTGTAGTACAAAAGTGTACACCATGTCATAAACCTCAGTTTTGTGCTACAATTTCAGTATTCTGTGACTACTCAGGATGTTGGGCCTAGTCAAATATAAAGCAGCAACCCATCACGTCTCAGTTGTAAGTCTCCAATCACCCAGTAACTACCCATGCAGTCATCTGTGCACTGACGCACTATGTATGCAGTCTTTCAATCAGCCAGGCACTACTCCTGCACTCATTCAATCACTCAGGCGCTACCCATGCAGTCCTTCAATAACCCAGGCACTACCCTGTACTCAAGCAATCACCCAGGCACTATGTATGTACTCCCTCAATCACCCAGGCGCTACCTGTGCACTCATAGAATCACCCAGGCAGTACTTATCCACTCCTCTAATCACCCAAGTACTACCCATGCACTCCTTGAATTACCCAGGCAGTACCCATGCACTGATGTGTTATGTTTCGTATATAGGCCCTAATGTAGACCCGTTCATATATGCCATAATGTAGAAATACTGGTATATGCCCTATTATGGTCATACTCGTATATGCCCTATTATGGTCATACTCGTACATGCCCTATTATGGTCATACTCGTATATGCCCTATTATAGTCATGGCTCCTAATATAGGCATGATCTTTCACCTACATTAGTTCCCTACAGTACACAACGAGCTCTGAGGGTTGAACGTTATCTAGTCTGTGGTTAGAACACTGCAAGGTCTTTCCAAAACACAGGCCTACAATGTACTCATAAATTATGCATGAGCATTCACCAGCTACATCTCCCGCATAATATGTATGTACAAAGTTCACCCCTGACGTCTTCCTCATGTCTAACAAAGACCAATACAAACCATACTAAGGGACGAGACACTTTAGGGTATAAATACACCACATCTTGCCACGGTAAGATAGAGGGAACCGACACTTCCATGCTGACACACTGAACAGAGACGCTGAGGCTCCTGCATGCAGTCGCTCCAGCTGACAGCGATCTAACACAGCCCTTGCGGGGTGTCCAACTCGAGACCAGGACGGCGTCCCACACTCTGTCTATTCAGGTATGGGGGTTCGACTAAATCCTAGAGGGATTCTTGGCTCTTAGGCTTTTAGACCTACACATATGCTAGGTACACTCAGGTACATCTAGTTAGGCATCGTAGGAGTACGCGCACTTTCATAATGCCTTTTATATTCATGTATGTATTCATGATTATTGCAATATGGTAGAACTATTCTATCCCTTCACTTTTATCGTACTGCTGATAACATATCTCTGCTATTGTCTGCTGGTTGCTGCAGCACATATATTTTACACTAGAATAACAACTGTTCAATAAATACTTATTGAAACGCCCAGACTGTTTATTCTGTGTAACTCTCTGAGACAAACCGAATAAGTAAGCACGAGTGACTGAGCGAAAAGTAGTACATTGTTTCCACGATTCTGGGGAATCAGGGTTGTCATGGTCTAAGGTTGCCAGGAACTAATCTCTCCCCGATAAGAGGAGATTCTAGTGGCACTGTGAGCTAGCTAATGCAAATACGGCTAACATATGCGGTGGGGGTGCACAGAATCAGTCTAACACCAAGCCCACAGTTTATGTTATCTAAACGCGCTGGTCCTGCAGGGGTACTATAGGAACTACACGACATGGCGCCGCTAACGTTGGTTGGGTACTTATTTAACAGTAGAATCTGAGTAGTTCAGTTGTGCTATTCTCAGAGAACCTACTCACAAAACCCCAGAGACGTCTGGAGTGGGTGGGCACAAACTCCGCCACAGCTGAGTAGGCGAGATATCCTATTTATCGGCTGTTGGTTATTCAAGTTTGAAGGACATTTAGTTCCTAAAATTGTGCCTAAAACCTTATCATAGTTTCTTTGAAACATTAGTCTGTGTTCTATACACAATGACTACCGCGGTCATAGATCCTCTACAAATGCCACTGCCCCCGTCAGACGACGAGGAAGATCCTGAGGATGCAATACAGATTGCACCAAAATGCAGAAGGACAGTCACCATAAGACTATTAGAAAATGGCTTACAAGCCAAGGGTGGCATCGTAGTTTTCGTGATTGAGGCACACGAATCAAACAAAACAGAGGTATTCTATTCATGGGTTACACTCCCAGCAGCAAATGCCATAACACAGACATTTCACTACTACATTGCAGGAGATGCACCACCGGAATATGCCCTGTTTGAGGACATAGAGATTCCACTCACTTACCAGGAACATTATTACTGGTTTAATGGCGCCCTACCCCACATAAGAAACAGAGTAAGATTAGGCCCGCTCGGAGGAGACGGGGCCACATGGCCAATACTAGCGGCTTACACACCGCACCCTGACATTGGAACAATGCCACAGCCAGAATTACTCATACAACACAGAGATTTAATTAAAATCTACAGAAACCTGACACAATTCGTCATGAGGACTTTAACAATCCAACCTGCACCAGGTGCAGCAAATAGTACTCCAGCTCAGGGTACAGGAAATAAAATTACTCCTCAAACATTACACGGGGTAATGGGCAAAATGCCCGCAAAACGCGAACAATACCATTCTGGATAGCTCAGAAAATAACTCCGCTTGAGGCGGTATTCCCGAATACTACCACCTGTGATAAACACAGAATTCTAACAATCTGCTTGCCCATGGGGATCACACCACAAGTAGAGGATTGCACCTCTTGGGGTTCAGTCTTTGCTGCCATATATACCAGAACACATGGTGTCCCGTCCTTAGCAGTAGTGCCAGACGTATTGAGACAGATACAAAATGAGTACGGAGCAGAGCCTGCCCTTAACTTAGGGATGAAGTTACTAAACAACTTAGATCAGGTATCAGCCATAATACTAGCTAACATTAAGGGGGAAGCAGCTTCAGTGGCAATCCACCAACGCCTAAGGGAGTTTGGTCCAATAGATCAACAACACGAACTACCCAAAATAATTGAAACTGCATATGCAGAACTAGGCAGAGACAGTCTAGGTGGAAAAGAAATAAAACCACAACTGGTGGGCAGTCCTGAAAAAGACACTACAAAGCAGACACCTACTTCTTCTAAGAAGAAGTGGGAAAATAAAAAGCAACCAAAGGCTAAAGACAGCAGATCTCAATCCCGAGGCAGGTCTCCTCAACAGGAGCCCTCTGAAAGGAGGTATAACCTCAGGAATAGGGATAATATTAGGAAACCTGACCGGTATCAGGATACTGATACACGTTCCTCTCGTTCCTTTCAGGGTTCATCAAAAAACTCAGAGAGGGAAGGATGGTCAGAACACAGACAAGAGGAGCGTACAAAGTCCAGAGACAAGCAACGCGCTGCGGACTACGCACCTAAAAAAGAAGATAAACAAAAACCTCAGTTCAAAAAGAAGAAGGTAGCAGGTCTCAAGATCAGACATGCCCATAATTCTGAGGACACAGCTTCTGAACGGGGAATAGGCTCTGACGATGCTAGACAGCGCGGCAGAAGTAACGATAGCTCGCCAGAACCTGAAGGAATTTCTGGTGACAGCGGAGTTGAGTGAGTATATCACGGTGGAAACACCTGATACTCAGGTAAGTGTCCCACATAAGTTACATGAGCTAACACTCCGGATGGAGGGGGACAAGCCCAGGAAAGTTAAAGGTCTATTTTGGACAAATCTGTCATCTGGATATGACATCCTATTAGCAGAGCAAGACTGGCCGCCAGCATTCGTCATGGAGTGCCCAAAGGGAGAAACAGTAATTTTTCCAGCATTTTCTGACCTCGTTCCCATACATCTTAAACATGCATATGCGCAGGAGTGGGCGGTTGCCCTAGCTCCAGCATTGTACAAAAATCATGTTGGTTGGGATGAGGATTCAACCCGCCACGTGATCCCGTTAAATGTTTCCCCAAATGCCCAAAGGCAATACCCTATAAAGCAGGAAGCTAAAAAACAAGTCAGGCCGATCCTAGATCAACTTGAATACCAGGGGGTGATAGAAAATTGCACTTCACCTATGAACAATCCTTTGTTTCCCGTATCTAAACCTGACAACACATATTGTTTAGTTTTAGACTACAGACATTTAAACACCTGCACAAAGACATTTGCAGTTCAAAATGCACACAGTGCCGCATTAATGAATAACAATGTGCGACAAAAATACAAATCAACACTTGATATCTCAAATGGATTTTTCTCCAAAATGTAGCGCCTGAAAGCAGGTATCTGACCGCATTCTCAGCGCTAGGGTCGCAATGGCAATTTTGTCGACTCCCCCAAGGGTATAAGAATAACCCGGGGTTGTTTTCAGCAAGGGTAACCGAGTTACTCCAAAATTTGGATGAAGAAGCATTATCCTATGTAGATGATATTTATCTGACGGACGATGACTTACCGAGGCACTTGACCAGGGTGAGCACCATTATTATGGGAATCGCCTCTGAGGGCTATAAATGTAATTTAAAAAAATCAAAGATTGCCCATCTCAATGTCCTATTTTTAGGGTATGAGCTGTCAAGACAAGGAAAAAGCCTAGCAGCTAACTTTTTAGAAAAGTGTGCGCTGCTCCAACCTCCAAAATCATTAAAGAATTTACAATCAATTCTGGGATTCCTAAATTTTGGTCAAACATACATTTTGGATTACGCAGAAAGAGTAAAACCTTTCTACGACTTAATGAAACCTGATTTTTCAATCAGACAATGGACACAGGAACATACAAACATCCTACGTTCACTACAGGAAGACATGATAGCGACAAAAAAATTACAGGCACGCGTAAACGTACGCAACTTAGTGATCCGAGTAATAGGTCAATGCGGGTACACTTATTTAACTTTCAATGAAGGCAAAACGGTACCAATCGCATACAAATCACATCTGTACACAAACGCAGAGATGCGTTTCACTTCAACAGAAAAAATCCTGACAGCAGTGCAGACCGCTGTAGCAAGAGAAAGAGCTTTGGCTCAGGGAAAGCGCATAATAGTCGTGACCCCAGTGCCAGCCTTAGAGGCTGTTACAAAGGCTAGCATTCCAAATACGAAAGCCTTACATCCCAGATGGATACAATGGGCTAATTCTCTTACTGCAACGGATGTTGAATACAGATTTGATCAAAGTTTAAAAACACAAGCATTTCTGCAATACGAACAAGAATATCCTCTACCAAATAAGATTTTGCCTCTAGATCAGTATGAATACATTATTTACACTGACGGATCTGCTCAACCAGCCATAGGGAGTAAGCAAGCTTACAGCGCGGCGTGTGCAATCGTTAAAGGTGGCATGCGCGATGGAAAGTTCCATCGAAGTTGCACTAAAACGTAATCTCTAGGAGACTGCACAGCTCACTTAGCAGAATTAAAAACACTGATACTGGCACTGGTAAATACGGAACACGAATTCCCCACACTAATTGTGTGTGATTCCTTTTACTGTGTACAGTCGTACAATGAATATTTACATCATTGGGAACAAAACAGGTTTAAAGACGCAAAAGGTGGCACAATTAAGCATAAATTGCTATGGGAACAGGTAGTGGAGTTGAGAAAAAAACTACCAAGGGCTCACGTGATACATACACTGAGTCATCAGCGTGATGGCGTTCACGTTGAAGGGAATTCATTGGCTGATGAAGCCGAAAAAGGGGGCTGTACGTACGGCTTCCGTAGCTGCAATCACTCGTTCAAAAACGAGAATAGACGGCGAGATTTTGGTAGCTGTCAATGCTTCACGCAAAGGCAGCACAGCAGTACCTAAAAGATTTCCACTCAAGTACTCCTACAAGTTAGATGCACAAAACATTCCATATGCTCAGATTCCTGGAGTGGGGGATAGAGTAATACCGAATATGGATCGTAGGCAAGGCTTAATTCTAGCAGCACACAAGGGTTTGGGTTCTGCGCATACAGGCGTCACAGCGACTATTTCTTTACTGAAACAGCACTACTGGTGGCCAGGGTTAACAAAGCAGACCAAAGACTATGTCTTAAAGTGCGACATCTGCCAGCAGATGAAAGGCTCCACTGTAACACGCCCAGCGCAGACACCATTACTAAAATCAGACAAACCTCTTGCATGTGTATATTTGGACCACTGCGGACCCCTACAATCTGATGGGGCCAAGAAATATATCATGGTTGCAGTGGATTCCTGCTCTAGATTCCTATGGGTTTGGCCTCAGCGCTCGGCTGACGCTCAAACTGTTATAAAAGATTTGCGAGTCTTTATCGGCACATATGCAGTTGGCACGTTACATTCTGACCGTGGCCCGGCGTTTAGCTCTCGGGCTTACAAAGAGGCCATGGAAGGAATGGGCGTAGCATTGCGGTACTCCTCTCCGTACCATCCTGAGGGAAATTCTGTTGTGGAGAGGAAAAACCGGGACTTAAAGCAATCTTTAACAGCTAGGGTATTAGGCAAAGGCGGTAAATGGGTCGATCACCTTTATGGGGTCCAACGAGCAATAAACAATCAGCCAAGAAGCTCTCTAGGGGGTGTCACTCCTTATGAGGTCCTATTTGGGACAAGAATGTGGGTACCTGATCTTGATTGTGAAGGCACAGTGGCGGATGAAAAACCATTTGATATCCATGATCGTTTGGCTGTTTTACAGGATCTAAATGAATCCAGGACACAACAAAGCAACGTCCACTTAAAACAGACCGCCACTGGGGAAGTCAAGGCAGTAATGGCAATTCCTGTCTGGATCCCAAAAGTTGGGGATCTGGTCAGAGAAAAGATTGCAGACAAGAAAGAATTCGGACCATCCTACAGACCAGCTGTACCGGTCCTAGCAATCCAAGGCACAAGAACTGTACTTCTGCCGCCTCTTGCCGGAAAAAAGGAGAAAAGATTTGTCTCAATCGACTTAATCAAACCACACTATGTGGCTGATACTAAACAGTAGGCCTCGTGGACTCCACAGTAGCAGACGCCCTCCTCTTGCTACAATCCAAGAAGTCCAAACAGAAATTCTCATCACGTTTGAAGAGCCACCTGTACATAATGAAGGACTAAGCAACAATGCTATGGAACTCGTTCCACTTCAACAAGAAGAAAATCAACTTAACAACCAAGTTGCAATCAGACCGACTACAGACGTCTACGTCAACATGCCTCGTCAAGAGCAAAATCCGATTTCAACAAATCCCGATGCAATTCCAACAATTGATCAAACTGCTTCTGGCTATTTCATGAACTTTGATACGTTTTCACTGGATCCAAGTGAGCCGGAAACGACGCCAGCCAAAAAATCACTCAAACAGAAACTCACTGACTTTTTGAACTTTTTTAGAAAGACTTACCTGTTGTCACCTTGGATTGAACTATGGTATATCACTGGGATTTTATTTTTTCTTTTCTGGCTAGGTTTAATAATAACTTTTAGTATGCTTATTAATGGGCGATACCTCCAGCAGAGCTTGACAGCCCAAAGAGTCAATTTGATTTTAAAACCACACCAGTCTTCACATCGTGAACCAAGAGATTCGTCTTCAATGAACATCACAGCAGTTCCTATACCGGACGGTATAGTATGGGACAAGATTGATTATGATATATTCGGTCCGACTGAACTTTTAAAGCTTAAACATGTATTTAAAATTCCTTTGAGTGATATCATTACCTCCAGTACATTTTCTGATGATTGGGACACTGAAACTGTGAATAATTTAGAGAGAACTGCAGCATTTCCAAACAATGAAATGTTAGAAGGTACTTCAGACTATGATACATTGTACTGTTATCAACATTGTGGTCATCATTTCTTGCACAAATCTATAACACCTAGAAATGTATTTGAATACCACCAGTGGGAACACTGCCCAACACCTCCAAAAGGTAGTTCGCAAACCTTTGCACAGAAATTCACATACTTTTCAGGGTTTAATACATCTGACCCGAAGTCATTTTATTACAAAGTGGCAACAACATCAGCACAGAAAATTATGTTGACAAACACCAAACAGATTTACTCTGCTTCCTTTATGGCCCAGTTGTCTACACAGGGTTTCGACCTATGGAAGGACACAATAGATTTAAAATCAATCTGGGGTTCTAGGGACTGGCAAGTCCAGGGAACAGGAGCGCTTTTTAGAGCATGCCTCATTCCACAGCAGATAATATTTCTGAATGAAACTGTGCAACAGACATCCTATCTTGGACTAGCTAAGAACAAGGAAATGAACACACCGGGGTTTCCAACACCATCACGGGTGGGGGGCAGAATTCAACTACACATGGGGTAAGATTAGATGACATTCTCCAGTACAACAGATCAGATCCCAATTGGACAGGATAGCTGATTTGGCCCATTGACACGAACACTTGTCAACAGAGATTCCTAGGTACACCCGAGGGATTTAGTATCCATAGGCCAGATCCTCGCTATGTGCAAAGACAACACCCAGGGGTAGTGACATCCTTTAGTGTTGGGAAGTTGTGCCTTGATTGGCTAGAGACCTCAACACTCACAGAAGTTAAACATCACTTGACCTCACTCACATCTGATGTAGACCTTAGGGATTTCTTGTCAGGCCCAAGGAAAATACGTCGGAAACGTTTCATATATGCTGGCATTTATGCCTATTATAATGAAAACTGGAAAATATCCCAACAGGAGGCCGCAGAAAGAATACGGGAAATAGACCGTATTAACCTAGAGAAGGCATTAGCTGTAGTGGACAATGGGTTATCAACTTTGACCTCCAGGATTTTCTCCTTAGGCAACATTGTGTCTTCGGCAATCGACATATTAGAACAACATCTGGCCTTGTTGCAATACGGGCAATCCCAATTACGTTCTATTATGATGTTAAGCTGGACGCTGCAATCTTTGTGTGCAGGCTATGTGCCCTGGCGTTTTATAAACACCACGTCTCTGTTTTCGGAATACAATCTAACTGATAAACAGACAGAAATGGCACAAAGGGGAGCCAAATATACAATGCTGCGTATTGAGAAACTGGAAAGGTTACCATTCACTGTAGCCGAATTACCATCAACTGAATGGCTAATTCATGGCCAGATCACTCTGCCGGTCACTACGTTTCAGTTTCAATGTTGCCTCGAGCAAAGGCAAGCAGGCAAATATGAAAAGATGGGTAAGGGTTACATCAAGGAAGCTTGGGAGTTACCCTATAGATATCGATGCCGGAATGGGGATCGAGAAGCGTATCTGAGTGGTACAAACTGCAAGAACGCTTTAAGCGGTCTCTCATGTGTCAGGATATTTCTCTACACGGAGCATGTAGTGGTTCGGTAGTGAACTTATCTTGTCACATGTCAGGGACCGCAGCGGCCATGATCACGCCGGTTTTCCAGCTGCTCTCGAATGGGAGTTACTTAATGCTAAATGATCAAGGTTGCTGTGGGATGCTTCCGGGCATCGCCTATCTGGTCACTGTTAACTCCAGGGTTACTTGCTGTATGCAAGTATTGTTTCCGCCACTGAACACAGTCAGGGAGGTGCCGTTATGGCCTTCATTGAATGTTTCCTTAATACAATTTGATACTTTGAGCAGACTGAAAGCCATGCTTTTACAGCAACCCGTGCCCTTAACCTCCGCTCGAGAAACCTTTGAACTTCAAGTTGCAAGGACCTCGACTGACATACAGGCGCTCATACGTACGAACTGCCCCTTTCATTTCGCAGAAATGGTGGGTCGTATCTTTAACATGTCTGATACGAGCGGTATTGTACACCTATTTAAGACCATAGGGTCAGGACTATTAAGCACCTTTCAGACAGTCCTCGGAGTAATCCCAAATTTTATACACTACGTACTGGGAAGCGTGTTTGGAGGTCTCCCGCTTATCCTGTTCCTAATTGCAGGAGTCCTGATTGTAATCTTACTGCTACGCAATGGACGGCCCAATTTCCGAGGAAATGGCGAACGTACTCATGGAGTGGAAGTACCGTGAACGCATGGTACAGCTTCTGGGTATACCTTGCCTAAGAGAACTGAACGCCTCTTGGTTTCTATCGTTTAGACCAGTCTGGGTGGACTGCATCTTACCTGTTCTTCGATGCCTGTTTTGCGGAGAAGAATGCACGTTGGATTTCTGTCTAACGTTTCCATCAGATACGCCTCCGGACATGGATGCTATGCTGGAACCCCTAAAGGCCCATGCTCTGCGTTGTCCCCAGCATCTTCCAATTCTGATGAATGCATTCCTTGAGAATCCACAGGTGCCGTTTGCTCCTGCTGGGTTAGGTGGTTCCTCCACAGGCACTCCGGTAACAACTGCTGCACAAGCTGCCGCAGCACCGACTGTTGGCAGTGCTGAATTCCATCTATGTGCGATTGACGTTCTCTGTGAGGCGTTGGATTTGTCGTCTGCAGTAGCTAACACCGATAATGTTTTATCTCCAAGCCAGGACACTTAATCTTGAATTGGCTCATCGCGTCCTGGGAAAGAATTCGGCTTCTCCACTTCGTTTCATAAATAAACGAACTAAATTTGGAACACTTCCTAAATTGACACTTTTCACTTGAGAAAGTATGGCTTTCTTCTGCTTATGGTAATGCAACTTTTATGAGTAAGACAGAATTGACTTTTTCAAGTGGCAACAAAAGAATAGTTGACTTTTAATATTTTTTAATCATTTTTAAATGTCTTTTTAAGATCATGTTTTTAGCTGTTTTTAAGAGAATTTTTAAATTGTCCAGATTTTAAGTATGGTCATTGTCATCCAATTCGAAAGTGGAGTGGGTGTTATGTTTCGTATATAGGCCCTAATGTAGACCCGTTCATATATGCCATAATGTAGAAATACTCGTATATGCTCGTATATGCCCTATTATGGTCATACTCGTATATGCCCTATTATAGTCATGGCTCCTAATATAGGCATGATCTTTCACCTACATTAGTTCCCTACAGTACACAACGAGCTCTGAGGGTTGAATGTTATCTAGTCTATGGTTAGAACACTGCAAGGTCTTTCTAGAACACAGGCCTACAATGTACTCATAAATTATGCATGAGCATTCACCAGCTACATCTCCCGCTTAATATGTATGTACAAAGTTCACCCCTGACGTCTTCCTCATGTCTAACAAAGACCAATACAAACCATACTAAGGGATGAGACACTTTAGGGTATAAATACACCACATCTTGCCACGGTAAGATAGAGGGAACCGAGATTTCCATGCTGACACACTGACCAGAGACGCTGAGGCTCCTGCATGCAGTCGCTCCAGCTGACAGCGGTTTAACACAGCCCTTGCGGGGTGTCCGACTTGAGACAAGGACGGGGTCCCACACTCTCTCTATTCAGGTATGGGGGTTCGACTAAATCCTAGAGGGATTCTTGGCTCTTAGGCTTTTAGACCTACACATATGCTAGGTACACTCGGGTACATCTAGTTAGGCATTGTAGGAGTACGCGCACTTCATAATGCCTTTTATATTCTTGTATGTATTCATGATTATTTCAATATGGTAGAACTATTCTATCCCTTCACTTTTATCGTACTGCTGATAATATATCTCTGCTATTGTCTGCTGGTTGCTGCAGCACATATATTTTACACTAGAATAACAACTGTTCAATAAATACTTATTGAAACGCCCAGACTGTTTATTCTGTGTAACTCTCTGAGACAAACTGAATAAGTAAGCACGAGTGACTAGGCGAAAAGTAGTACATTGTTTCCACGATTCTGGGGAATCAGGGTTGTCATGGTCTAAGGTTGCCAGGAACTAATCTCTCCCCGATAAGAGGAGATTCTAGTGGCACTGTGAGCTAGCTAATGCAAATCCGGCTAACATATGCGGTGGGGGTGCACAGAATCAGTCTAACACCAAGCCCACAGTTTATGTTATCTAAACGCGCAGGTCCTGCAGGGGTACTATAGGAACTACACGACAGATGCAATCACTCAGGCAGTACCCATGGAGTCATACATGCACTCAGCCACTACCCCTGCACTAATGCAATCACCCAAGCACTACCCATGCAGTCCTCCAATCATTCAGGCACTACCCCTGCACTCATGCAATCACCTAGGTACTACCCATGCAGTCCTTCAATCATGCAGGCACTACCCATACACTCCTCCATGCACCCAGGCACTACCCATGCACTCCTCCAATCACCTAGGTATTACCCTTGCAATCATGCTGCCAATCACTAGAAAAGGGAACTGTTCCAGAAGTCTGGAAGCAGGCAGTGGTGACCCCGCTGCTCAAGAAACCGTCACTTGATCCTAAATGCCCATCGAGTTTCAGACCAATTTCCCTTCTGCCGTACCCAGTAAAAATTCTGGAGCGGGCAGTTAGCAAATCCCTGTCCCTTTATTTAGAAGAAAACCACCTGTTAGACAAGGCTCAATTTGATTTTAGACCAGGGCATGGAACAGAAATGGCCCTAGTGACGGTACTTGATAACCTGAGAATGCGAGCCGACAATGGTAATCCGTCCATATTAGTGCTATTGGATATGTCGGACGCATTCGATACGGTGAATCACAGTATCCTGCTGAAAAGACTAGAGGACATCGGAGTGAAAGGACGGGCACTGAAGTGGCTGCAATCTTATCTGATGGGCAGGCAGCAGGCGGTAACTATCCCACCATTTACATCCCCAAAGACCCCTGTGCGACACAGGGTGCCACAGGGCTCAGCAATAAGCCCAATGTTGTTTAATATCTATTTGCGCCCTCTGATCCCAATCATCAAGTCCTTTGGCATCGATCTAGTCAATTATGCAGATGAGACACAACTGGTGTTCTCTCTGGAAGGAAATCAAGCAGTATCCCTAGATAAATTCCAGGAGTGCATGCACAATACCTCCAATTGGCTCAGGAAAAACTCCTTACAATTTAATGGAGATAAAACGGAGATAGTATATTGCTCCACGGCCAAAATTGCGCGGCCTTTTCCCTCCGAGTTTAGACTCACCCCTATGGATAAACCACTGATCCCAGCTAGAAAAGTGCGTAACCTGGGGGTTTTAATGGATGATAATCTTCAACTTGAGTCACAAGTCAACAAAACAGTTGGTACCTGTTTCTCCTTGATAAAAGCACTACGCCAGATCCTCCCACTACTGCCCGTTGCTACTAGATCTCTAGTAGTGAGGAGTATAATACTGAGCAGGTTGGATTATTGTAACTCTTTGTATTTGGGAGCACCACAATCAGTGTTACTGAAGCTACAGAGGATCCAGTCCATAGCAGCCAAATTGGCGTTAAATAGGCAGTGCAGGTCCTCAACGACTCTAGCTTTAAAGGACCTTCACTGGTTACCCATCAATGAGAGAGTTCAATTCAAATCCCTCTGTATTGTGTTTAGGGCAGTACATGGTCTGGGTCCAATGTCTATGCAGGAGAAATTTACCTGGTACACTCCTGGGAGAAATCTCCGTTCATCGAGCGCAAATCTGGTAACCACCACTAGATTTAAGAAGACCACGACAGGTGGAAGAGCATTCGGTGTAGCAGCCTCACGACTCTGGAATGATCTTCCCTTGAATATCAGACAAATTAAATCTCTGCTCCCATTTAGGAAAAGCTTAAAGACATGGCTCTTTCCTAGGGATTAGTAATATGAGCTCCTCCTAACCGGCGAATATGTTATCTGTATGCACACTGACAACAGGGTGAGTCGCAGCGCCAGGATACCCGCAGGGTGACAGTTTGCGCTATATAAGTTCAAATTACATTACCTTACATTACTCAGGCAGTACCCATGCGCTCCTCCAATCACCCAGGCACTACCCCTGCACTCATGTTATCACTCAGGCACTATCCATGCACTCATCCATGCATTTAGTCACTACTCCCGCACTCATTCCGGTTACCCATGCACTCATAAAATCACACAGGTACTACCTATGCACTCATGCAATCAGACAGTCACTATCCATCCTCTCCTCCAATTACCCAGTCACTACCCTTGTACTCTTACAATCACCCAGGCAGTACTGTTGCACTCATCCATTCACCTAGGCACTAGTCATGCACTCATCTATGCATTCAGGCACTATTCATGCAGCTATCCATGCACTCAAGCTCTTCTTCTGCACTCTTGGAATCAGCCAATCACTATCCATTCTCTTGTCCAATTACCCAGACACTACCCATGCACTCATACAATCACCCAGGCACTACCCATGGAGTCATGCAATCACTCAGACACAGCTATCACATGTCTCAGCTGTAAGTCTCACCATATTTCTGAAATCATGTATAGATATGTCTGTACCTTTTTCTAGCAACATCATATATAAAAGTAATATACAAATAGATGTATATCTGTGTTTTAAATGTCTATCAACTTCACATGCATGACACGTATCAAAATGTATGTGCAAGTAGAGACATACCTCAGTCACAAGACTATAAAGACTTTAAAACTTGCACTTCATATTTCAAACACACACCTAGATTTATGTGGCATACTTTAAGTGAACGTTTCCACAGACTCTTACAAAGTATTATAATCACTAATTTGCCACCCAACTTATCTTAAACATCACTTTTCTGCTGCTGTTGCTTCACTACTCTACTACTAATCAGGTATTGAGAATATCTGAGAGCAAATCAGCAACCTTTCACATATCTCTGCTGTAAGTCTCCTCAAATTTTAAAAGCATGCAGGCGTGTGTCTGTACCTTTTGCTAGTGATACCATATATAAAAGAAGCATGGAAATGGATGTATATCTGTGTATTACATGTCTAGGATCTTCAAATGGATTAAACATATTAGAATACATGTGTTAACAGAGATATACTTCAGTCAGAACACCATGGACACGTTAAAACTTGGGAGACTGCACTTCATATTTCAAACAGACAACTGCATTTATGTGGTATACTTTAAGTATACCTTTCCACACACTCATACAAACTAGCCTAGTCACTAATCCGTTTCGTAACATGTGTTAAACCTCACTTTTGTGCTGGAGCTTCACCATTCTGTGACTACTTATAGTGTTGGGCCTAGCCAAATATAAAGCAGCAATGTATCACATGTCTCAGCTGTAAGTCTCACCATATTGCTGAAAGCATGCATGCATGTGTCTGTACCTTTTGATAGCAGCATCGTATATAAAAGAAATATCCAAATAGATGTATACTTGTGTTTTATACGTCTAGCATCTTCAGGTGCATAATACGTATCAGAATACATGTGCAAGTAGAGACATCCCTCAGTCACAACACCATGCAGATCTTAAAACTTGACAGACTGCACTTCACATTTGAAGCAGATAATGAAAATTATGCAGTATATTTGAAGTGCAGCTTTGCAGAGACTCATACAAAGTAGCATAATAACTAATCCATCTCTTAACATACCTTAAACCTCACGTTTGTGCTGCTGCTTCACCATTCTAGTAATGCTCAGGGTGTTGGGCCTAGCCAAATATAAAGCAGCAACCTATCACATGTCTCAGCTGTAAGTCTCACCATATTCCGAAAACCATACACGCATATGTCCGTACCTTTTAAATTGAAAGTATTTCTTTATTTATAGATGAGAATATTTGTATATAATTATTTTAATAATATAAAATAATTTTTAGAAAGTTTTAAACTTTTCTTTTTTTTTTAAAGATATTCTCCATTATTATTAAGAAAGATTCAGTATGACAAGAAAAGTTCAAAAGACAAGACAAGAAATTATTTAAAGGAGAGAGAAAAGCAGAAATTAAATGAAGTACAACATGTGACTTTTAAGAAAAAGACTTCTGGTAAGAGAACTAAAGAATTTGTTAAAAGACTTTTAAAGAACGTAATGAATTTTCAAAAGGTGGAAAAGAGGAAGAAAAGTTGTACAACCAATCAGAAGGAAACGAAAAAAGGACATATTAATGGAAAATCAGGCTATGGGAAAACAATCCATGTTGAAAGACGGATGAAAGAAAATAAAGACATTAGGAAGAGAATGTATAAAAGTAGAGTACTACAAAATTTATTGAAAGATTGTAAAAAATATAAAAAAAGATCAGCAGCTTACAAGAAAAAACAGCAGATTGAAAGTATAGTAGAAAAAGCTTTTGAATTGAAAAGAAACGTATTTATATTGGTATTGAAGAGAATGAAAACATTGAATAAAACAATGCACTTTATGAAGGAGAAAAGCAAAAGAAAAAGACTGGTTAATAGAAGTAACTTTTGCAATTTTTTTTCGGTAGAGTGGAAGCACACTTCTAGTACTGAGCCTTTTTTTAATAAAGAAAGCTATTTTCAACAAAATACATTAGTTCATGCAGTTGATACCAGTGTTCGTTGTTATGAAATAAAAGATGGTTGTCCAATTGAAAAAGAAAAGATGGTTCCTAGAAATGTGGAAGAAGTAATAGCTGAAGAAGTTCAAGGGAGACGTACACAAGCTCCAGTGTTTAAGTGGGATTGAGGTAGTATTTGTAGTATACGACTGGAATCTATTGATATATTACGAATTCTCTTACGAGATTATGCAAAAAAAAAGTGTTAAACAGAAGATTAAGATGTTGCAAGGACTAGATCCTTGTAAAGTGAGAAAATATACTAAGTTGCAGGGTCATTCTCTGGCTTGTCTTTCTAGAAAAGTGTGTCAAACTACTTTTCATGATTTAAGAATGTTAGCAGTACATCATTCAGAAATGCAGAAGTTAGTAAGAAGATTGTACTACGTAAAAAGTCCTGCATTATCTTTAAGTGAAATAAACACAGCTCTTTTGCATGGTTCAGTATCGGATGTAAAAAAAGTTTCTGATGATCTACAGTTTCCTTTCTTTGGTTCACAAGAGGAGTGTAGAGAAATTGAGAATTTGGTAAGTGCAGGTGTTGAACAGGTGGAAGATATTACTACTGAGAAGTTTGCAGAAGAAATTACAAAGTTAAAGGTACTTTCATGTGAAAAAACAAACTATGTTTGTATTTGTTGTCGACGTACTCACTATAAAAGTCAAACTAGGAATGTTGATGTGTATTTAAAAAGTGAAAAGGAAACCAATGATAAGTGGGAGCAATTTGGTACCTATTTGTTGGTGGAAGGTCGTTTTGAGTTGGGTACTGATCAACGTATTTGTAAATATTGTTACAACAAATTAGAAGAGAACAAAATGTCAGCTAGAGCAGTACATAACAACTTAGAGTTGAAAGCTATTCCTCTGGAACTGGCAGATTTAAATACATATGAGTCCATTCATATTCAATCTGTGCACCCGTTTCAGGCTATAGTTCGTATGGAGCCTAAAACAGGTAAGCTGCCTCCAACAGATTTACAAAGAGGTCTGAAAGGAATAATTGTGTACTTACCTTTAGATTTTAAGAAAAATATTGAAACTGTTGGTATAGAGAGAGAGGAAACTGATCCTGTAGTTATTCTAGTTAATGGTGTACCAACAAAGAGTCGGAAAATATGGCAAGAGTTAGTAGATGTCATCAAACTTCAAAAAGCTACATTATATCTTGTACAGAACAATATTTATTATAAAACTGTAAATGTGGAAGAACAGGAAATATGTTTAGAAAATGATACAGAAATTTCAACTGGCCAAATAGAAAAAGTGGACAAGTCCAGGAGTGAAGAGATTTACGAACATTACTGTATACATCCTCTACATTCAAAAGAAATGATTGGAAACACTATTGAATTATTTTAATTGAAGAAAGCGAAGGGAACTCCCATGAGTGTATGGGAAAAAAGTTTAGAAGCTCGTTGTTATCCACAGCTCTTCCCCACTGGAAAAGGTGGACGATATGATGAACGACCACTACAGATTCCAGCTTCAGAATACCGTTCAACAAGATTGTACTCAGAAGATCCAAGATTTCGACAGTGTATTCCATATATATTTCATCTTCTGTTTGAAAGTGATTTGTCTGGACTTTCATATGCAGCGAACCACATATTAAAAACAGGAGTTCATCTTACACATGTTTCTGCAAAGGAATTCTTGGACAAAGTTCAACAAAGAGACGATCATTTAGAATCTCAGTATATTAATTTGATGGCGTGTCAACGTGGTACTAATGAGTATTAGTATCGTCGTCATGGAGAACTTAAATGTATGTTAAGATACTTAGGTATGCCTACGTGGTTTGTTAAGCTTAGCTGTGCTGAATACTCATGGGACGATTTACTTGAATTTCAACGACAAGCAAATTCAAATGTAAAAAACATTGAATTGTAGACAGCTGGAGAACTGTGTTCCTTGGATCCTGTAAATGTGTGCAGATATTTTAATCATAGGTTTCAAGCTATTATGTCTTTTATGTGCAATAAAAATAATCCACCTCTTGGAGAAGTTATTGATTTCTTTTGGAGAAAGGAGTACCAAGCCAGAGGTGCTCCTCATATACACATGCTATTATGGATCAAGCATGCACCTAAATTTTGAACCGATTCTGATGAAACTGTTTTGTCTTTTATTGAAGACTGTTACCTGTGCCATTCCAAAAAAGGAGGAGAAAACAGCTTAAGACAAAAAGTTTTACGGTTTCAAAGTCATCGATGTGGAAAATATTGTGGGTGTGAGGAGGTGCATCAGATGATCACGTGGATGATGTCATCAGTGATGTCATTTGAGATGTCATCAGTGCTGTCACTGACCATGTCATGAGTGATGTAATATGTGACGTCATCAGCAGTGCATTGCGGGGGCGCTAGTTATAGTTAGCTCAACTAACTATAACGGCCGAATTTCTCTGGTTTTGTACGAGTGAAATGTCCAACTAACTATAACGTCCCAGAAACCTGTGTTTTTTTCAGTGACTATCTATGGTTTTTTAAATGTTAATTTCTAACTATAACGTCCCTGAAACCTATGGTTTTTTGAGTGAATATAGATATATATCACTGGCGGTGGCCAGTAGGTAGTTATAGCTAGGACCTAATTGCCTATATCTTTGGCGCCTGTTGACGAATCTTCATGATATATAGAAAGGTTTTATATTTTCCTGCGAAATACTTACATTTTTGTTGTAAAGGCATGCGTTGTAAAGACCTACACGTTGTTAAGGATGCGTGGTAATGGTATTGCGTGGTAACGGCCGTGTTGTAAAGTCTGTTTCCTGGAATGACTGCTGTGCCTCAATCAGGATGCAACTGTCTTTGGGTTGCTTGTGTCCCTTTTCAGAAAGCTCTTGGCCTGGAAGTTCAAGCTGGGTTGTTCCTATTGGAGCAGGGTCAAAACTGATATGGCTGGGTCTCAATTGAGGTGGCATGGTGTGCAAATAAATGATGGATTGGGATGCTGCCAAAGTAATTACCATTGACTGAGATTAATTCAACCTTTCCGTGCATCACTTTTTTTTATACCTCATTAAGTAGAAGTGTCATAATTTTTATCTCTGTGGGCGAAAGTCGAGAGTTGGGACCTTCCGTTCACTTGTTCATAGGGATAGCCTAACACCACCTGCTGAGGAAAGAGCGGTGGCCAGCCCAACTCCAGAAGTAACTTTCAGGTAGTCTACCTACCAGGAGTCTGCAATCCCACCAGCTCCTGGTCAAGGCATCCTTAAGCTGGGGACTAGAATGGGAATGGGGTGGATGATGACACTAAAAACTGTATTCATCTGGTCACGTAGAGAGCTTGCCCGAACTCAATAAACTGGAGAGATTCAAAGCAGCTTAACACGCAAATGAGTGCCCACAGAAGATAATGAGGGACTACAAGACCACCTATGAAAAGATTTCTTAAGAGACTCGCAGATGTAAGAGCACATGGACAAACTTGTGCCCACACAGTTGTGGAAAATTAGGTATAAGCTAAGCATCATGGGAGTCTTCTCCTGAGAGGACGACACATTGTAGTGCTGCAGCTACTGTGGAGACAAGTCATGGAACTCACACACCAAGGATACCTGGGAGCTGTCAAAATGAAGTCCCAGCTCTGGGAAATAATTGTGGATCCCTGGGATGATGAAGCAGTCGAAAAGATGGACAGGAAGCCCAGCAGTCGAAAAGATGAACAGGAAGCCCACTGCCCATCATATCGGAAGAACCCCAACAGACTCCGTGGACTAAGATCAACAGTTTTCCTTATGGACGGTTGGCAATGGTAGTTGTGCACGAGCACTCCAAATTTACGATTGTGGAAATGTTAATATCCACAGAGTTTGAGAAGGTGCGCCTGCTGCTAGAAAAGACATTCGCCACATTTAGGCTGCCTATGGAGATCAGGATAGATAGTGATATCTCCTGTTCCAAGGAGCTTTGTTAAAAAAAATACTTAGAAGATCTAGGGATCAAACTTCAGAAGATAATACCACAGTGGCCACAGGCCAATGGAGATGTGGAGCAGTTTATTAGAACTCTCCATCAGTGCCTCTGCATTGGGGTGGACCAAGGAGAGGTCTTGGAATGGTGTCTACCCCAGTTTTCTAGGGTGTATCTGAACATGCCACATAGCACAACACAATACTCACCCATGGCCCTGGCATACCTCTCTTCTGGATATCACAAGGACCCAACAGCGACGGAGGGAAACCAATGGCCTAGTAAGCCGAACTCAGAGGCACAAGCCCCCAGGTCAGTGTGGGTGATCAATTGCTCATATTGGATGAAGCACAAGGTGAAAATTTTGGACGCTATTTAAGAGCGTTTCATAGACAGTGGAGTGCGTAAAAGGTACAAAGATATTGGCATTACGTGGGGGTGAAAGGGTGGTGAGAAATGTTTCTTGGTTCAGAAAGATCCCTGCAACAAACGGGAATATAGACAATGCTTAAGAAATGGTCGAGGTACTGGAAATACCAGTGACCCTACCAATGACAGTGGATACTCAATTGGCACCAGAAGTGAGCCCACCCGTTCCCTCCAAATCCTCATGTGAGTGTGTGAAAGAAGGTGAAAAACCAAGGCCACCTGCGCATAGTAGAACCATGGGTGTAGGAAGTGTGGGGGATGCGTGGGATATATCCCCCCGAAGATTAGGGAGTGAGGGGGACTCGGGCAACAAGGGTGGGAAGGACGAGGAGACAAAAGAATTTCCCCTCTCCCTTCTGTGCTTTGCAGGACCATTAGCCCGTGAAAGTGCTACCTATAATGGTCCTGCACTTGACCTGTGACCTGCCTCCAGTTACCTCTGACCAATCTGATAGTCACAGTCTAAAGGTGACGTCAAAGAAGTCACTTGCCCTCTGCCCTTTGGTTGTGCTGCAACCCTCCAGGAATTCTTTATCACCTCGCCGCCACAGCTGCCTACAGTCTGCATTTCTAAGGACAAGGGAAGAGAGAGGTCCTTTGTTGATTGTTGTCTGATCCTGACCCTACCCTTCTTGCCGCCTTGAAGACCAAGCCCTGTAGGTAGAAGGAAGATTTGGAGAAGCAAGGTAAGGAGGTTTGGGAAAATACAATATTTGCCTCTGTGCTTGACCACTCACGCAGCAAGCATTCTAATCGCACCACAGCCATAGTGTGCACTGATTACCACCCAAGACACACACACTTGCAGAGACACACACACACCCACACACACACCCACACACATAGAAACACAAAGACTCACACACATGCAAACAAATACCAAGAACTACCGGCCCATCTCTCTCTTCCCCTTCGCGTCAAAGTTCGCTGAGAAGATCTTCAACGCACTGCTAACAAAATTCATCGAAGTCAACTCCATCCTCGACACCTCCCAATCCGGATTTCGCAGCAACCACAGCACCGAGACCGCCCTACTCTCCGCTACAGATGACATCTGCACCCTCCTCGACCAAGGCCACACCACAGCCCTGATCCTACTCGACCTGTCAGCAGCATTCAACACCATCTCCCACTGCACACTCCCCGCCAGACTACACGACGCCGGTATACAAGGCACCGCCCTCAACTGGATCCGCTCGTTCCTCACCGGCAGAAGCCAAAGAATCAGACTACGACCCTTCATCTCCGACCCCACAGAAATCAACTGTAGCGTGCCCCAGGGATCATCACTCAGCCCAACACTTTTCAACATCTACATGGCCCCCCTCGCCATCATCGTCCGACAGCACGGCCTCAGCATAGTATCCTATGCCGACAACACCCAGCTCATCCTCTTGCTCACCAAGGACCCCACCACCACCAGACTCAACTTCCAGAAAGGAAAGCAGGACGTCACATCCTGGATGAGCAACAGTTGCCTGAAGCTCATCTCGGAGAAGACAGAAGTCCTCGTACTCGGACCCACCCCGTCGGCATGGGATAACTCCTGGTGGCCCACCGCCTTCGGCAGCCCTCCAACCCCCACGGACCACGCCAGAAACCTCGGCATCGTGCTCGACTCCTCCCTCTCCATGAACAAGCAAGTCAACACCGTTGTTTCCAGCTGTTTCAACACCCTCTGCATCCTCCGAAAGACCTTCAAATGGATCCCCCCCGAGTCAAGGAAGACAGTCACCCACGCACTCATAACCAGCAGATTGGACTCCGGAAACGCCCTCTATGCCGGCATCAACAAGTCTCTACTCCGCAAGCTCCAGACAATACAGAACACCGCAGCCAAACTCGTCCTAGGCATCCCCCGACACGAGCACATCAGCCAACCCCTAAGGAACCTACACTGGCTCCCCGTCAAGAAGAGAATCACCTTCAAAATACTCACCCACGCCTGCAAATGTCTCAACAATACAGGACCCCAATACCTCAACGAGAGAATCACCTTCCACGTACCCAAAAGAAACCTCCGCTCCACCAACCTCGCCGAAACCCCACGCATCCGCAGAGACAGAACAGGAGGAAGAGCCTTCTCCTACATCGCGGCCAAAACCTGGAACGAGCTACCGATCAACATCAGACGCGCCCCCTCCCTGAGCACCTTCAGGAAGGCTCTCAAGACCTGGCTCTTCGACTGAATGGAACTGCTGATCCCCCCCCCAGCACCTTGAGGTGAGTAGTGTGCTTTAAAACCCCCTGATTGATTGATTGAACAAATATTGACAGTGTGCAGAAAGAAATACTTAATGGCACATTTCTTGAGACGTCAATCTCTCAGATGGAATTTTGCTTCTGTAACAGGAAAAAATGCTAACGTTTTCCGACCTGTAAAATTTCATAAAAATCTGCAAAAATAAATTCTGAAGTCAGCATTTTATCCAATTGCACGACGACACCCCCAATCAAGTTGGTATAGTGGCTCAGTGAGCTAAAAGTTCTCAGTTAACGTCTGTACCCCTCGGCAAGTTTCATGTTTACATCCAGGCACTCCGAACCAAGACTCCATTCCGAGGTCAGCACATTGAGTACTCTTCGAAATGGTAACGTTAAGGCCTGGCATTTACAGCACATAGAAACTGGAGAGGGTTTTATGAAGTGCTGTATAAAAAAGCAATTTGTTCTTTGTTATGGCATCAACATTTGTATAGCGCCTCCTATAATCATGATGGCACCTTAGCGCTTCTTAATGTAGGGGGTCATTTTGGTAGGTGTCTGCGATTTCCATGACACGGTTGTGCGATAATCTGCAGGTCACAAATTCCTTCACGAGATACCCCATGTTGTCTCCTTCTTCCTCTACTCCTCTTAGCTAGTATACTCCCATTGAACCAGCCCTCCCCTGCTCCTCTTCAATCCATCTTCTATAAATTCTCATTCGTAATCTTGCCTCTCTGACTCCTCCTCACCCTTCTTTCTGACTCACTTGTTCTTTTTGCCTCACTCCCCCTCTTTCTACCTCACTTCCCTCTTTCCACCCCATTACCCTCTGGGCCTCCCCTCTTCTCCCTCCTATCTTCCCCTCATCCCTCTGCCTCCACTACTTCTCTCATACTCCTTCTCCTCCTCACGATCTCTCCTCTTTCTACCTTGCTATCTACCAGCTCCTGCTCTACCTCCCCTCTACACTCTCCCTATATCACTCTTTCTGCACCTTCTCTCTGCTTTCACCTCCTGTCTGCATCACACAAGCTCCACCTCTGCGGTGGATGAACATGATGACAATGCCTCATCCTGCTCCCTCATTTCTCCATGTTCTTAAACAGCACCCCGAAGACAGATTTACTTATTCTCTACACTGCAGGTCAGTGATGGTGACCATTTTCACTAGCTACCCTGCTGTCAACTTTGGATTCAGCATACTTTTCACCCAAAAGTTTCAAATTTGTTAATGGTGATTTGTTAGTTGCTGGCGCCTGTGCTTCTAGTCTTCTTTCTCTGTCTTCCCATTTCCCATTAGTTGCCTGATTATCATTGCCATGTACAGCAGCCAGCTGACATTCTGAACCCGCGAATGCAGTACTATTTCCTGCTCTCTTGAGGCCGAGACAGAAGTAAACTGGTTCCTCAGAAATTCCTCCTTGTTAATACCTCATGTCTAGTCTATGTATGACGCTACTCAGTGCAAGATCCCAAGGCCAACGCTAGGCATGAGCAGCTGCCTAGGACCTCGCACCCAGCCTGACCAACATGAGGCCCTATGACTGTGAGGCACCATGACTGAGAGGTCCCCTGCCCTGGGCCGCGCAGCTATGGTGTGGATGTGTGAGGCCTAGGACCTTGGAATCATGTAGCTCTGCAAAGAATAGGGCCTTGCTGCTCCGGACATGACTTTGAGGCCCAGGGATGGGACTACCCATCGCAGCGCTACACCATAGGTGCGATGCTCATGGTAGGAAAAGGCCTCCTCCCGGGCTAAGGAATGATGGTATGGCGCAGCAAGTCCTAGGGTAGGGGCCCTGGGTAGGGTGGCCAGTCTCTGTGTTTGGCAGGTTTGGCCTGTAATTGGGGATCCAGTCCAGTGCTGCCCACACACAGGCACTGCAAGACAGCTACAGACCTGCACTTTTAACCCTTTTAAAGGACAAACAAAGCATTTTCAGCTTTTGATGAGCTGTGAAAGAAATACTTGTTGGCTAGTAGGGAGGCACTGCAGCACAGGAGGGGTCCTGCAAAAAGCAGCTTCAGGAAAAACTTCAACTATTGGGATGCAAAAAGCCTTGAATGACTGAATGAGGCCCATGTTCAGGACCTGTCCTGGGAGTATGGCCTTCGTGTCTATTTCTTCCATTGAGCTGTTTCAAAGTGCTGTCACATTGTCAACAAAGTGGACAAGGCAGAGGGAAAATATTATTTGCCCAAGATCAAACAGTTGGTTAAAGTAGTAAAGCCAAGACTGCAGTGCATTGCTACTTGGTGCAAAGGCTACACAGAGCAACTAAATTATGCAGCATGTAAAGGCAAATTGTGCGGCGCAGTGCAGCACATTTTGGGATAGTATGACTTATTTTCCCATTTTTACACTTGTTAACACTGTCCGGGCTTAGGGTGCCCCTCATTTGTACAAGATTAACACCCAAATATAGCAATAAGTATTAGAAAGACGACTAGTCAAAAAGGGCCTTTCACTGCATAGCAACATGTGTCGCTGCGTTTTTAGTAACTGTTAAACCATTTGAGTTAGAACCAGTTTTTTGGGGGTTAATATCTGTAGATTAGGCAGTGGATGATGGTTTATGTGACAAAGGTAGCAAATCCATAATGATACGAAAAACACCATGGCACACAATCGCATAATTCCAGTGGCTCTCACTATACATTTACCACTGTATTGCAATTTGGTGAATATACCATGCAACTGGACACTTCACCCCTCCCAGATAATATTCAACCTATTTTGTAATCATACGCTTGCTAGCAGTTTTTACATGGAATCAAAATACTCCCAATGTTGCCAAAAAAGGATTACGTTCAGAAAAGAGAATGTCCAAGAGCACACTATTTGGTCAAATGGAAGGCCGAGATTAAATAAACGTGTCTCCTGGTTCCACGTTTCCAACTAGTCCACTAGACCAGAACTGGAGTTTAATTCCTATGGCAAGGCCAAGGGAGTGCTCTTCCCAGGAAACGTCATTCTCGTCATGGTGTTTATTTCAATCATATTTAGCTGAATTGGTGAAGCTGAGGTTAAATGTCAAATATTCTAGTTCCATGGCTTGAATGTGCCAGTGGACAAGGCCTGTTGTACTGGGTACTTAACTGGACAGTATGAACTGTAGAGTCTGATATATACTACTGGTGTTTCAAAGCTTAACAATTTCATTCTGTTTGCATACCAGAGCCCATTTTCTAAACTTAAGGTTCAAAATTTGTAATAGCAAGCAGTCAAGGCTTACTCCAGGAGGTGGTAAAGGGATTAGAATCCACATATAGTATGAATAGCAATTATAATCAATAAACTCAATCTCCAGCTGAGTTATGTTAAGATGTCTTTTGTCACCTGCCTTACCTTTACCCATCCCTGAACACCAAAGTCGCCCTCACCTTCCTTTACCTATCTCTACCCACCTCTGAACCCTCAAGGCACCCTCACCTCCCCTAATCTCTACCTATCCCTGAAACATCAAGTCATCCTTACCTCCCATTAACTTTTCCCAGCTCTAAACCTTAAATTCCCCTTTTTTTTTTAAATAACAAGAAAAGTATGTTACTTAAAGAAGAAAACTTACCTTTGTGGTAAAGACTGTGTGGTAAAGGCTGTTTCCCCTCAGGCATATTTATGGGATGCTATTGGTTGTTTTATGTCCTTCAGTATATTTGGAAGGAACTTTCACCTCTTTGACAGTTTGCTCTATCCCTCCACCCACACCCTACACTTTAGGTCTCGCCTGAGACAACACAGGCACTGTTGCTTGCAAGACATTTTGTTTACCTAGGGGGCTGAGAGCCCGCCAATTGGTTGGCTTCATTGTCACTCTCATTCCCTTGCTTTTCTTTTGTCAGCAGGTAGCAAATTTACTTCCTTTTGTGTGTCACAACAAAAAAAAATTCTTTTCTGCAAAGCTGGTCAAAAGGCAAATACAATTCTCTCTCTTGTTGCTGCCGTATCTGCCTCTTCAGACTTCCCAAAAGTTTCAGATTTATATATATGTGACATGTACTCAGAACTCGGCGGCAAGACTGCTTTGCCAGGTGCCTAGAAAAGCCTCCATATTAGGCTCCCTCCTCGACCTGCATTGGCTGAGGATAGAGAGCTGCATTAAATTCAAGGCACTGTGTTATATGCATAAAATCAAAATGGGCACTGCACCGCAGTATCTGAATGCCTTAGTCCATCCCTACCTTCCAACACGTCATCTACGATCCTTCACTCGGCCAAGTTTTCAGTCCCTAGGATCAAAAGATCGCGTATGGGTGGCCGGTCTTTTTCCTACCTAGCCCCCCTATTATGGAATTCGCTCCCTATGCCACTTCGGCACGAAATCAACCATAAGAACTTCCGAAAAAGTCTCAAGACATGGCTATTTAACCAATAATGTTTCCTTGCTCTGCTTGCGACGGTCCGATGGCGCCGGGAACCCTCCGGGTAGCTGAGCGCCTTATAAAATTAAATTAATAATAATAATAATGTACTCATAGTAAACTCTATGCACATTATTCGGCACACAAAACAAATCACCAGCCTGAGTGCAGCACACACAGTTCTAGAAAGAAGTGGTTAAATACACGAGGCCTTTAATGTACCACAGCCACACATGAGAAGTAATTTGGTTGTATCTTTAATGCACTATTCTATAAAAAATGGGAAATAGTGTTTCACAATGGCACAGTGAATCAGTAACCCTTCCACGTCTCAATGTTTTCTATTCTACCACATCAAGGGTATCTTCAGTCAAGCTTCTCCAAGCAATCAAAACATGCATCTCTAAATTCTGGAACCTGTGGGTGAATATTGTCCTCAATAGGCCAGGGCACCAATAATCCTCATCCTCACGACTCAATATTGTCTGTTCTCACAGAAAGGGCGTGTTTTCCTCTGAGCTTCTTAACATAAATCCAAACACATCGACCATACATCGGTTTCGAGAAAGTGATGTCCGTTTCAGAGCTACCAAACGAGGCCACTCCTTTTCTTGGTAGAAATAACTATTCCCCAAAGATTACTTCACTGTTAATACGCAACTCTCCAAATGCCACTTGTAAATAAATCATCATAATAATCTTGAACAAGGCCTCCATACCGTCAATCATTGTTTCAATTAAATGCTTAATATTTTGGCTCCAATAGTCCTAGTACGAGACATATTTGCTAGTTTTGAGCATTTTATATAACATGCTGTTTGTTTTTGAAAGCCTCCCACATAGCAATGATTTTGTGCTTTAGTGCATCCCACTGCCTATTTGTGACCTCCCACCCACTGTATTCATTTGTAAGCTTCACACACAAACACTAAGTTTCTGGTGTTCACTAAAACTTCATATCTAAGCTTTGCCCACAAACCTCATTCTGCATATTTCACTATACCTATCTTATGAGAGCAGCTCATATGTGTCATGCACAGCTGGCTTGTTTACATTGGTAAGCATCTCTTTTCCACAAAAACACTGTCCATATTATTTTTGCGAGCATCCCACACAAGGCTTATTTATTGCAAATTTATCTGATTGGGCATCTAATATTTTTGCACAAGATAATGTGGTTTGAGTGCACTCTACACTCATATAATCAATCTGCAATAACGCTTCCCATAGATTAGACAACAAATGTTTTTGTATTGTGTTTTATACATTGCGATGCATTAAGAGTTGATCTACCCTCCAGCCACAGGAATGCAGGCAATAAACTTCCATTATTTGAAAAACTATTCTCGCTTTCCATCTTCTGTTGTGCTAAACCAGGGGCTTCAAAAAGGTATCTGACTGATTTCAATAGTCAAACACACACACAGAATTCTATTCCATATATGTGTCATGAATATGACACTTTACTCCGCACGGGTTTACAACTTGTGCCATTACCCTGCATGTTTTACACCGAAACAACTTTTACAACGCAGGGCTTTACACCGCAAGTCATTACAACGCATTGTCCATTACAACACAATTTACTATTCTAACTCCACCGGGGCGTTGTAATGGGGAATGTGTTGTAATGGCTTGTGGTGTAAAGCCCTGCGCTGTGAAAGTTGCTGCGGAGTAAAAAATGCGCGGTAATGACATGCGTTGTAACGCAGTCAGTGTAAAGGATGTTTACCATGTGTCACATGCTCACTGTACACACACACACACATCTCTCTCTCTCTCTCTCCCTCCTCTCTCTCTCTCCCCCAATAGGAAGTTGGTTCCTAGTTCTGTGTTTCACAATTCTCAATTGCCCTTGAAAGTGTGCGGAGTGTTAAGAAACCTGATGGTAATTTGGCCCAGGGCACTGCTATTAAAGATTAGGTCTCAAGCCCCTAAGTTTCATTTCTATGTACTTTTACCACCATTTAATAACTGAGCAGGACCATCTTTGACCATCCCTTGAGTAACCAGGACCTCATTCAATTTCAAGTCCAAAGACTGAGCTCCAATTCACCTGCACTATTACCTCGTGGTAAGTCTCTAGAGTCCCTGTGCAGAAAGAAACGCAGCACCCCCAGAATCCAGTAATCAGTCAGAGCAGCAACTTCCAACCAGTGAATGGATCAAGATAATCGGAAAAGAGGGCCGCTGCTACTACTGCTAACAAGTAAGTGTACCATAGGGTTGTATCTACTGTAAAAAATGAATATTTTCTTGCCCAATCTGTTTGGATACTTTTTGTTCAAATTGTGATAATGCACTCCCTTTCTCAGCATCACATCATTTGTGCATTTTCTCTTTCCATGCTGTGTATTGAACAATTCTGTAGTACTGTACTTGTATTACTGTGACCAAAATCAAAAGCCTTACAATGTCATATGATGTTCCCCAACAGATTCCTTTTTGCCACAAGTACAAATATACTTCGCTTTTGGAGACCTGCTTGACCACACTGCTTGCCATCTTCAGCTAAAGGAAATTTTTCAGGTAGGTTCCTCTGCCAGTGTAAAATATATGCTGCAGTGTCTTATGTATTGCTGAAACATTTTAGTCACGTAAGATGCTGACTAGAATACTCTTCTTGCTGTGGAAACATAAAAGTGTTGTAAAGCAGCTGGATAGACCTTCTATGCAGCCTTTGCACATGCATCACTTCATTAATTGTCACACTACTTAGGGAGAGGATCCTTGTACTGGAGGCAGTTTTTGCCTCTAACACTCCCTGTGTTGATTCCATGTGAGGTTGCACACAAAATACTGTTTGTAACTTTTAAACGGCAGTTCCCAAATTACAGCTACTACAAATGTATTTGTTCCTTTTTTCCTAGAATGGGCATCTGGAAATTCTTTGCAAAGAAACGGCCAAGTGAAGTGAATCTATATTCAGACAACTCAAAAATTAATATGATTCATCGTAATGATATGCCGGAGCTGCAGTCTGCAATTCAATATGCAGTTGGGACTGCAGATTCAGAAATATCAAGTGATTATGCCCTAGTCCCAGGAAAAATTTGTGGAGACGTCACTGCCTCAGATGAATCAAGCAACAGTTCTTCTGTAACAACCAGTCTTCAGGATAACGAGGGAACACTTGGAAGCGCAGTGGCACCACCCCAGCCGCATGAGAGCACCTTGCTCCTACAAATCATAGTAACACAGTCACAAATGAAGGAAAAGTGCATTCTGCATTTTCAAGGGAGATGGTTCCTGGATTTCTCCTGCCTGCATTACAGCGATAGAGTGGCATGAGTGCTATGTTTTCACTTTGCAAAAGCTAAGTCACTGAAATTAACTGAGATTTCCAAGAACACAGAGGAAGCATTTTGCAGCACCGGTTATACCAACTGAAAGAAGGCAATAGAAAGGTTCAAAAAGCATCCGAACAGTTATGCTCATTCATATGCACTGAGTCAACTAGCACAGTATAGAAGAGCCCAACCAATCAATCAACAGTTATCACATCAAGTCTAACAACAACAGAAAGAAGCCTGGCTTGTCTTAACAAAATAATTTATACCATAGCTCTTCTGGCAAAACAAGGCCTTGCACTTAAAGGTCATGATGACAGCGATGGGGATTTCCGTCAGTTTCTAAGGGCACAAGCAGAGGATGTACCTTCTTTGAAACTGTGGATTACCGCAAATCGAACAGAATATCTCAGCCCAGACATCCAAAATAAAGTTCTTCAGTTATTGTCCCATGCAGTTTTGCATCAAACTTTTAAAAAATATTGGTGACAATCCATACGCAGTAATTGTTGATGGCACACATGATATATCTGGTCAGGAACAAGAAAGCTTTTGTTTTTGTTACACTAATCAAGATCTGTACCCTTGTGAGCATTTTATTGGACTGTATCAGGCTTATAATACCACTGGTACTGCAATCGCTACAATTGTAAAGGATGTTTTATGCCATCATGGTCTTTCTCTGTCAAAGCTGAGAGCACAAACATATGATGGTGCAGTAAATATGGCAGGGAAATACCATGGTGCACAAGCATTAATACGTCAGGAACAACCACTTGCTCTTTATGTCCATTTTGGAGCACATAGTACAAATCTGGTTATGCAGGCTGCAGCACATAAATGTTCCATAATGGAATATGCACTACTTTATGTCCCAGAACTTGGTGATTTGTATGGTCAATCTGTGACATTGCATACAATATTCTCAGACCTCATCCAGCTCAGTGTAGAAGGCCCTGTAAATGTGTTAAAAATAAAGCCAGTGTGTCCAACACGCTGAATGGTCCATGTAAAAGCTGTACAAAAAGAAATGGATAATTATGAACCTATTCTGGAAACCCTAGAACAATTATCAACATCCAAGCTCAGTGGTAATGTGTCTGCTCGTGGTTTGCTGGCACACTTTCATAGAGGAACAACCGTCCTAGGTCTCCAGATTGCTCTCTAAGTACAGCAGCTTCTGTAATGTTTCAATATTGCCATACAAGGACACCAGCAAACTATATCCGGGCTACTAGCTGCTGTGAATGTAGCAAAAAGTGCAATACTAAAGCTTTGTAGTGATGAGTCGTTTGACAGTCTGCTCGATACCAATAACCACATGACTGCTAAGTACCATCTTAATGCCATTAAATGATGAAGGAGCAGCAAAAACATTTCATCCTGCAACCGTCGGGGACTACTATCGCTCTCAGTATTTTGAATATTTAGATACAGTTTCTCTTCATCTCACTCAACGTTTTGACCAGGAAGTCATCCAAACATATAAAAAACTTGAATAGGTGCTTTTAACAGGCAATGGCATTGATTCTCTTGCTCAGTACAAAGAAACTGACCCTTTGCTGCTCTCAACTCAATTAACTATATTATCAAGTATGTTGAATTACTCTTCAGTCCCGGAACTGGCAGACATACTCTGAAAAATGCTTCCAAGAGAGGGAGAGAGCTTCTTTTTCACAGGTGGAGAAGCTACTCCAGATTCATTTGGTTATTCTAGTATCTTCTTGTGAGGCTGAGAGAAGCTTCAGTGGTCTCTGCTGACTGAAGACTTGACTAAGGTCAACTATGAAATAAACAACAAAAGAGTGCAGCCAACAAAAGAAGAGCCAGCAAGAGAAGTCACTCTTGTTTTTTAAAAGAACCCTCACTCACCAACCTGGTTGGTGACATGCTTCATCATTGGGTTCCCACCAGAGAGGCCAAGTGACTCCCTGGTGTGCTACGACGCCTGACTACAGCGGAGCAAGTTTTTTGTGATGTGAGTGTACAAAAGGTGAGTGAAAAGTGGTTTAAAAATGCCTTGGTTTTATCCAATAAGTTTTATTGGTGGAAAACTAGGCTCAAGTAAAAACAAGTGTGGTGGATGTTCAACAACTGGTTAAGTTAGCCAGAAACAGCCTAGTGTGAAAGAAAGTGTATGGTCAACATGTTTCTGCCTCCTTTCGCTCTTGGCGAGGCATTCGTCAGGACCAGAACCCCACGGCGGTATGCGCACGCTAAGGCGCACCCTAGCCTGTGGTGTTAAAAGACCGAATTAACTCACGGTTATAACTGTGCCTTCAGAATTTCTGAAAGCCGTATGAATCTGTAGAAACAAAAAGACATACAAAAAGACAACACAAGTCACATAACAGAAGATACATGATTGCTTAAGTGCTTGAATTCGTCTTGGAGTGACAAAGCTCATGCCGCTGCTCAGTGCTCTTCAGGGTGCAGCCATAGGCTTATCGCTAGAAGGCTACAGTGCTTATCAGTGAAAGTGACACGTGAATAATTAGCACTAACTCATTGTGCTATCCACGTTTGTAGTCAGTAGACGAGGAAAACTTTATCAAGTATGTTGATCAAGTGTATTAAGTCCAAGGAAATGATCCCAAAAGGCTTTAAACCCCGTGACGGGTAATAAGCAGTATTGTAGATCAAAAGACACAACGTTTGTGTGTCCGTGCATAGTCCGAGTAATGTTTATATAGACAGAGTAATTATTGTGGCCCATAACAATAAATGGTGCATTTGTGCACGACCGCTTGTGCCCCGATTTTTAGTCATGTTCACTTATTATAATGATTTACTTACCAGCAACGCCCGAGTTGGCGTGTAGGAATAAAGCGCGCCTTTGATATTTATGAATTAATGTCAAACAAAACCTAGAGCCTGGCATTTCACCGGGTCACGTGGATAGCACAATGAGTTAGTGCTAATTATTCACGCGTCACTTTCACTGATAAGCACTATAGCCTTCTAGCGATAAGCCTATGGCTGGACCCTGAAGAGCACTGAGCAGCGGCATGAGCTTTCTCACTCCAAGACGAATTCAAGCACTTAAGCAATCATGTATCTTCTGTTATGTGACTTGTGTTGTCTTTTTGTATGTCTTTTTGTTTCTACAGATTCATACGGCTTTCAGAAATTCTGAAGGCACAGTTATAACCGTGAGTTATTTCGGTCTTTTAACACCACAGGTTAGGGTGCGCCTTAGCGTGCGCATACCGCCGTGGGGTTCTGGTCCTGACGAATGCCTCGTCAAGAGCGAAAGGAGGCAGAAACATGTTGACCATACACTTTCTTTCACACTAGGATGTTTCTGGCTAACTTAACCAGTTGTTGAACATCCACCACATTTGTTTTTACTTGTGCCTAGTTTTCCACCAATAAAACTTTTTGGATAAAACCAAGGCATTTTTAAACCACTTTTCACTCCCCTTTTGTACACTCACATCACAAATAAACTCGCTCCGCTGTAGTGAGGCGTCGTAGCACACCAGGGAGGAACTCGGCCTCTCTGGTGGAAACCCAATGATGAAGCATGTCACGAACCAGGTTGGTGAGTGAGGGTTCTTTTAAAAAACAAGAGTGACTTCTCTTGCTGGCTCTTCTTTTGTTGGCTGCACTCTTTTGTTGTTTATTTGATATTGTTTAGGGGGACCAAGAGTGGCTCCAGTATCTTCCCTCTCTCTCCTGTTGTTTAATTATAAGGTCAACTATGTCCCAGAAAAGACTGAATCATGTTGCCATATGCAACATACATAACATAAAGGGATGATGGACTCAGTTAACCTACATTCAGTAGTGAAAGTGAAAAAATGTGTCCTCTGCACTGAACCGCACAAGAAATTAATTGGCTTTGCAAATTAAAGTTTATAATTTTATTACAGATTCATGCAACAAGAAAAAAACTATTTCTAATTAGTTCAGTTGGATTTTGAGGTTTAGGAATGTCGCTAAGAGAATTTAGTTTATTCTTCCTTTTTTTCATCCCACCGTTGCTTGCTTGGTACATGAAGATGCAAAATTCATAAACATGTTATTTTCAAATTTGGTTTTATTGCTTTGTGAATGTAAATAACAATAAAGCACACTTGCAAACTGTGACTATATGCCTGCCTTTCTCTATAGTTCACTTCAAAACTATGCAATTGAATTAGTTTAATGGGGCATACGGTTCTCACACAACGGGTGATTTGCATAAGGTCACTGGAAAGTCCACAATGTTGTCCCTGCCCCTCTCTCCCCCCCCCCCCAGAAATGTAGTGTCTCCTACTACCCTTGGTAGAACAATAAAAGAGAGGGATGCCAACACAACCTGTAGTCAGCTATATGATCTGAGACCAAGGCCAGTCAAGCACTGCAAGATTACTTTTGTGGTCTTCAGGGAGAATAACTGGGCTAACCCAAAAGATTGGTGATGGCATAACTAAAGTGGGTAGGGATTTAGGGGGCCACGCAGCATGCACCCCGGATGGCCGGGCGCAACTGAGGGGATAAATAAAGGAGAGCATGGCTGCTCAAAGTCACTCCCAAATCACAGCACCTGTGTGTGAAGTGTCCATTACCAGCAGTCTAAGGTGCACACAGATCACCCCTTAACAAAATCTTTCAAATAATTTTAACTATTTCTAAAATAAGGGTCAGTTCTCTCAAGCGAGGGCCACTTGAGACTGAATGCGGTATGTACTTTAAACTTTATTGTGCAATTATTGTAAATAGACAGTGTGTCTTGTGGGCACTGGCCATTGCATTGTGAATGTCTTTCAAACTGGGGTTTTGTAGCACAATATACTGCGTAGTTGACTTCATAAGCAAATAATAGCGCACGCCAACCACCGTTGTGTTTAACCCATTGCAACTTAAATGTATTTTAACCATGCATTGTCATGTTTCCTTTCTCAACTGGACAAAATGCTATGTATTTAATGATTAAAGCAGTTTTAGGCACACTTTTAGACCCAGTATAAAGTCCCAACTATTTTGCCATGACTTAAATTGTTGCATTGTGCTGTATTTTTCTTCCATTCCACGGCTCTTAACATGTCTGTTTTAATAATGGCAATCTATAAGGTTTTGCTACTGCATTACTTTAAAAGGTACTGCCCTGAAGTTATACTTTTATGAATGGTCAGGGCAGTAACAAACAAAATCACACAGTTAAGAGCTAATACATCCTGCTTAGGAAGTTGAATTGTTCATTTTTCGAACTTGGTAAAATGTTCCGGGGCATTTCGTTTTAGTTCATTTTTCGAACTTGGTAAAATGTTCCGGGGCATTTCATTGTAGTACATGCAGTAGGGAATTTTGTTTTGCACATTTTTGTTTTGTATATATAAATTTGGGTGATATGTCAAGCATTTGGGTCCTGATGAACTATTGGCATTCGCAAACCAGGCATATGCACACCAACTTTTTGTGAATGGGATTGCAATTTGCATTGTGACCTATGTACTAATAGGTCACATTACTAATCGTATATTTGCAGGAGACCCAAAATCATTAATACTCAGGCGCTAGTTTGTGAAACCCCCTCCCTCACATGCCCCCACCCCCAATGATTTGCTGCAAATTCAAGGAGGAACACCTGCAAAGGACAGCTTACCTACATCCTTGCATTTACAAATAGAAAACATTTTTTTTTAAAGCAGACCGAGTTCATAAAAGGGGCCAGTGCTACTTTTTTTTTTAATAAAAAAGATTTTTGTTTTACAATTGCTTCAAGTTCAGCTCTGACTTTATAGCTGACTCCATGCTTGGCACATGATACATGCCTGTTTCTGCCACATCGATGCTGCCAGCGTCATCGGAGGATGTTGGCAGCATCGTCGGAGGCTTGTGCTTTCCGGATCAAACTAAATCCATCTCGGGTGAAGTCACGTCCGAGAACTGTTTAGAACTGTCTGGCCCCAGTTCATTCTGACTCTGAGAAAACAGTGCCTTTGACTAGAAGCCTCCTTGTGCTGCTAACACCTCTTCAGATCGGACTCTGATCCAAGTCAGCCAGCTTTTGGTAATGATAGAGGGGACAAACTTTCCCCACAATCTGATGATGATAGTTTTTATCTTTGCAGTCTTAGCAATCTTATTGCTACTTACAGTGGTTTCAAAACCAGACCGCTAGAGTTTGCTTATGTTTGTCTACATGGAACTTCTTTTAACCTGCTGTCAAAGATTTCCACGGGGTCCTAGTAAATGCTTGGATCAAGCCCAAGGTCTTGTACAGTGGATTTGACATGATTGAAGAATGTCAAACATCTGCAGATTTGACTCTAACCTCCTTTTCTTCAGTCTGTTTTCCTGCAATACTCTGTGGCTCTTTGAAGTGAAGAAAAGTGACATTTAACACAATATAAAACCAAAAAATAATTAGGTTGGAATATTACCTTCAAGTTATAGCGTATTGATGTTTGTGTAAGTAATGTAGTACAGTAAATAAGAGTGACAAGAGGGATTCAACCGTCTGATTTCAGTAGGCTCTTAAGGTGTTTTTCTGCCTCGGCCTAGTTTAAGCTTTGTTTAAAAGGTAAAGGAGCTTAAATCAATTAAATTGAAATGGCCAGTTAAACCATGCTTCTCTTGACTGCTGCAATATGGTTTCCATTTCAAGCCTTGGATTTGCATTACCAGTGCTTTGTGGTTTGACTTCCTTTTGCCAAAGCCATATGAGCTGTAGTGTTTAAACTGATATGGAAAATTAAGACTACTTTAAGTATCTATAAGACAAAACCTATCAAGGTGAAAATGACTGCCTTTACAACAGCTTTGACCAACTGAAATAACTACAGTTTTCTTTCACTAGAACACCAAGACAAGGCACGATTTTTACATTTTATTTATTTTATAGACATTTTTGCATTATCCATCGTATTCGGCTAGCTCATGAAAGCCCTGTTGTATGCTCACTCCCAGAAAAAAAACCTTCTGTTGTATTACTATTAGGTGACGTCATCAGTGGTGGTGTTTAACATTTCATGAGTGATAATATTTGAGGTCCTAAGAAGTGCATGATGGGGACGCAAGTTCTAGTAAACTGAGTAAACTATAACTGGCAAATTTCAGTGTTTATTTTGTGTTTTTAAATGTTAGCTCTTGTCTCATTCCATGACCCAACTAACTATAACGTCCCTTTAACCTTTGGTTTTTATCAGTGAATTTCTCAGATTTTTCTTCATGCAAGTTTAGATCTTATTACCATACCTAACTATAACGTCACTAAAACCCTTGTTTTTTTTTTCCAGGGAATTTGAGTTGTTTTTTTTTCCCAGATACTAAGGGGCCGATTCCGATCTCGGTCGGAGGCGCACCCAATACCATTCGGTCGGGAAAAAAGCCATGCGAAAGCCTGTTTCCCGACCGAACCGTACGCGGGTCCGGCCGAGCGAGTACGATGCGAGTCGCCGACCGACTCGTCCGGGCGTCCCGACAGCTCCGACCGACTCGCTCGGACTCGAACCGCTCCGACCGACTCGCTCGGACCCGATTCGCACCGCGCAATGGAGACGTTTTCCGGCCGGGTAAGTACGATGCGCACCTCGACCGCTCCGACCGACTCGCGCCGTCCGACTCGAACTCGCTGTCGGAGCCGTACTTTGGGGGTCCGTGTCGGACCCCCTGTACGCGTACCCGTGCGAGGCGCACACAGGGGGACCCAAGGGTCCCCCTACCTGTGCGTGTACGCCGCGAAGCGCTCCGCGGCGTACTCGCTGTAGGGGCGCCCTTGTCCGCCTCGCACCCATTGAGGCAATGGGAGCCCGCGTACGCGTTGTACGACCGGCTCCCATTGAGTTCAATGGGAGTCCGACCGACTCGTGTCCGATAACATACGGACGCATCGTACTCGTTCGGTCGGACTGCACGGGTCCGATTCGGTCGGAAATCTCTCCGGGTCCGGCTCGGTCGGAGAGATTTCCGGCCCGAATCGGAATCGACCCCTAAATGTATTATGTGTAGCATCTTCTTCAGTTGAGCAATCCTACTGCACATTTTTTACGACCATGCACAGTGGAGTTTGGGCATAAGGCTGGGCCTCTGACAAGACCTTGTGCCCAACCCTCTGTAAGCATCCATCCTGACCCCCTCTGCACAGAACCTTTAGTAGTGTGCAGAAGAGATTGGATGGAAAGCAAAGGTTTGCCTCTGGACCATTTGATTTTTGTTTTAATTTTTTTAACGTTTTTCATTTTGGATTTTAAAAAAATCAGTGCTACTTTTTATGTAACAGAATTTTCTTTTTTTTGTACAGATCTTTGTGTTTCTTTCTTATCTGGTCTTGGCATGGCTTTGGCTAAAATTCTTTTGTTGTCTCTCTAGATGCCACAATTATCAAGCAGTTTTTATAATATGTAGTGAAATGCTGCATATTGTCATTGACTTACTGTTTTTGTTTGTGTTGTACTTCTGGGGGGGGGGCAGTTTCTTCAGCCTCTGCTCCTTGTTGTTTTCTTTTACACTGGTCGAGGTATGTGGTTTGGATGTATACCCCACAGGTACTTCCGCATCCCGCTCATCCTTGTGTACAAATAACTCCTATTAGCACAAGTTGCATGTAACCTGCTGTGAATGTATTTTTCTTTGACCCTGCAAGTAACAAAAAGCTGCAACACCATCGATTATTTTTCGGAACTACCTGGTTGTGGTGCTGCAGATGTCAAAGGCACAACTTGATAGAGACTTCTAGCCACAGATTCTTACCTGAGAATTTTCCCCAGGCAACAGACTGGATCTGGAATCTTTTTGTGAGCAGTACCCCTGTGTGCCAGTAGGTGGTGGTGTTTGGCTCCGCGCCGTAAATTATGTGTGCAGTGCCTATGTAGGCACCACTCCAGCGCGCTGACTTCAGTTCTTTTCTTTCCGCGCAGGCAGTGAAGATCCGGGCAGAGCTACCCCCAGTCAATTTTTAGACTGACCCTTTTTTGACTTTTGTCTAAATTTTTTTCTTGGCTGAAGGCTTCTTAAAGTTGGCATGTATATAAGCTGTTATTTTAGGGCCCATATGAGTTTTAGCAAGGACCTTTGAGAGGTATGCCCAATCGACCCTGCCAAATGCCTTCTCAGTATCGAGGGAGAGGAGCGCCATAGGCTAATGGTGCCGTTCAGCCACTTGCATGAGGGCTAGGGCAAGGTGGGTATTATCATTGGCCTATCTGTTGCGAATAAACCTGACTGTTGAGGTGCTTTGAGTGCTGGCCATATATGATGGAGACGTGCCACAAGAATGGGTGTGAAAAGTTTGACATCGCAATTCAAAAGTGTGATTGGGCAGTAGGGCGAGCAGCACATTGGAGACTTGTGGGGCTTCAAGCTTAGCGTGAGGTGGGATTCCAACATTGAGTCGGTGACCGTGCCCGATGTTAAGAAGGAATTAAACACCTGAGCCATGGGATCGGCCAGCAGAGAC
Source organism: Calotriton arnoldi (assembly GCA_963921515.1). Classification (NCBI taxonomy): domain Eukaryota; kingdom Metazoa; phylum Chordata; class Amphibia; order Caudata; family Salamandridae; genus Calotriton; species Calotriton arnoldi. Next base: position 2,460,764 of record CAWUFW010000597.1, on the reverse strand, counting down.
GCAAAGGCAAATATGGCTGGAAACCTGTCAGGACCAGGAGCCTTGCTTGTGAGGAGATTGATAATCGCTGCCCTGACCTTGTCTGGACTGCTGTTGTCCTCCAGCAAATTCAATTCCTCCCTCTGATTAGGAGGTGCATAGTCCTGGAGGTATTCCTCTTGGTATTGTTTGTCGAGGTGTTGGGCTTGGTATAATTCTGAATAATAAATGTGGGAAAAAAGCCACAATGTCGGGCGTCTTGGTGTACCTGCCGCCCTCCTCGTCTCGGATTTCAGAGATGTAAGTATGAGTGGATCGTATATGTATTTTATAGGCTAAGAGGCGATCTGCCTTGTCCACGCGCTTATAATATTTTTGCCCACTATAAAGGAGCTTTTTAGCTGCATCTTTCATCAGCAAATGTTCTAATTCGTCCCGAATATGTAGAAGGTCCCCCAGGGTTTTCTGTGAGCCCCCTTCTATCTGCCTAGTCTCAGCTTGTTGCAGCTGAGTTTCGAGTTCCTGTTTGCGATGCTTGGCTGTTCTTTCAAAGGCTGCTGTATGGGATAGGAGCTCACTCCTAAAAAACGCCTTTGATGCATCCCACAGGGTCGCAGGAGATACGCCCTCCGTGTCATTTCATTAAAACATAGTGTTTGATGGTGTCTTTTCAGCGATCACGAAGAGTCTGATCATGAAAGGCGATCTCATTCATGATCCTTGGGTATGGAAACGTAGGTTTGGGAGCGATAGGACTCATGTCCAGCTGCACAGATGCAAGATCGGCCAGGACCTTAACCTCTATTGAGGTATCAATGAGGCGAGGGAGGCCAAGAAATTATCAATATGGGAGCACGTCCTGTGGACTTTGGAGTAGAACGTGTAACCAGTTACACAGGATGATGGTGATGCCAGACATCCACCAACAAAAGGTTGAGGAGGCCTTGGGTTAGGGCCGGGGGCAGAAGGGGTTCTCCCTGCCGGGGCTGTGTACAATCATACTTAGAATTAAGAGAAACATTTAGCTCTCCTCTCAGTAGAATGTCCCCCTGGGTAAAGCAGTAGATTTTTGGGAAAAGTTCAGTGTTGAAGGCCTCCCTCTCTCCGTTGGGCCCATAGATCGAGAACATGGTGGTGAATGTCTTCCCCAGGGTCCCTTGTATGCCTCCATGTCCCTCTAAACCCTATCAAGAGTAAAAAGGAGGCCTCTTGGAAGGAATATTACAACCCCTCTGAATTTGCTGGTGTATGAGGAGTACTACTGAGTAGGATACCAATAGGAGAATAGGCGCCTAATGTCCTCCCTGGGCAAATGGAATGCCTGAACAAGGGCAACGTCCACTTCATGGCGACACAGCCAATTTGTTAAAGCCCTACATTTATTTGGTGAGTTGAGGCCTTGGGCGTTCAGGGTAATGAAGTGTAGGGATGTCATGACTTGGTATGTGGTGTGATTCACTCATCCAGGAAGGGTATGATGCACCCCCTCCTCCTCCTATGTCATCACTCAAGTGTGTCGAGAAGTGTAAGCAATAAGAACAGCAAGAAACCAAACATATGTTGAAAAAAGAATAGAGTCACTTCGCCTGGACCCCGTAAAACAAGAGGCCTGACAGGCAACCCCCAACAAATATGTAATACGCAAAACAGATATTGGCATACCATGAGTTCAGAAGGTTAGGGGGCTAGCTCCAGTTGAAGCACAGCAGCCCCCCACCACTTACGCACAGTCACATAGTAGTAGTGTAGATCAAAAGTCGGTATGGGAGTCACTGACTCTTCTCACAGTACCGGAAAATAGACATGCAGCCATCGCCAAAATGACACTGAGGAAGTTCAGGGAGGGGTCTCATCGGCTGAAGAAGCTTGGCACTGTTCGTTTCTGGACTGACGTTTCTGTTTTTGCGCCTTCTTTTTGGTCGATCTCGTTGTTTGAAAGCACCAACCTCCCCTGCGATCTGCTATCGTCATACATTGCAAGTCTCGAGAGTCCTCAGGGTCTGAGATAGGAGGCATTCCCAGAGCAGGACGTGCCTCCAGCGGTGTCCAGGCGGCGATTCACTTTTCCTGGAAGCTAAAGTGGAGGCGGATTGGAAAGGCCCATTGGTAGGGCATTTTGTTGGCCTGAAGATGCTGAGTGAAATCTTTAAACTCTTTGCAGTGGGCAAAGGTATAAGCCGAGACATCCTAGTATATGGAGATAGTGTCCCCTCGAAATACGATTGGTTTCTGTTGCCTGGCTACCTGCATTATGCGTTCCTTCAGGTGAAAGTAGTGGACTCGAGTGAGGGTATTTGATGGTAGATTCTTCTGCTGTTGAAACGCCGAGAACACTCTGTGAGTGCAGTCGAAGAGCACTGGCTGGTCATCCGTCAACTGGAGGAGATTGGTAAAGAGGGCCTGGACGTGAGCCTCAAGGTCTGCCTGTAGGACAGAGGTAGCAGTGCCTCTGATGCGCATGTTGTTTCTCCTTAAGCAGTTTTCCAGGTTGTCGAGTTTATCTTGGAGTAGGGCGTGGCTCTTTTCAAGTTTTTCAATGCTTGACATGTGGTCCACATTGTCTTGCATATGCTCCACCACCGTAGTTTCCACAGTAATCGGATGGGAATTTGTTTGGCACAGGGACCAGTCCAGATCAGTAATGGCTCTAGTGAAGTCCTGGCAAATTGAGGAGATATCTTTGCGGAACTTGACTAGCAACAGCTGAATGTCCTCCTTGGTCACCGGGCCTGAGCATCGGAGCCCTCTGCGTATCGTGGATCGTAGCTTAAGAATCCTCGCCCTGTGGACGAAGGGTGTCTGCTTTCTGCAACATGTCTTTAATGGATGAGGGCCGTGCTCACTTGGCCCCATTGGATGTCATTGTGTGCAACAAAGAATGGAAGTGTATTAGGGCCACCAACGTTGACTCACTGCAGGTGGCTGAATGGAGGCTGGACAACAGCCTGCTGGACCCTCTCGAACCGTTGGGCTGTCACCCCCGTGCAGCTGAGGTTTAATATGTCATCTGAGTTCTTCAGCAGTCAAGGTGAAGATGTAGAGGGAATAGGGGCCGAAGCAGCCTCCCGCCCCAGCGACCAGCGTGGCTATGCCCTGGGCCAGTCAGGCCTCCTTGTGTAGAGTCCCCCTATGACCCTTTAACTCAGGTTTGGCCCTTCGGGATGTAGGGGAGCCCTTTTTACCCCTCCATCGAGTACTCACTGCGCCCGTTGCCATAAAGATCCCCCGGGCCAGGTCGATCAGCTTTGCCAGGTTCCTCAGAGGCGGTCCAAGATAGCAGCTCTCTTCAGGTACCAAGGGAGGAGGGCCTGGGGGGGAGCTCTCGGGCACTGAAATGTCAGGCCAGGATGCCTTGTGGTCCACCAGTGCTGGGCAGGATCACAGGCAGTGTGTAGGGCGAGGGCCTGAGGTCCCAAAGCCCAGATTTTTATGAGAGGCCAGCAGGAACACTCCTCACACAAGTAACAATCCAGTATAGCGGTTGTAAGCCCGCAAGGCCGCACTCACTGTCAGGCAGGCCACGATGTGCATGTCGCTCTAGGCAAGGGAGTAGCAGGCAAATTAAAATACCCCCACTTTGATCCATACCTCAAATGCCATTGGGTGAGCAAAGTTAGTAAACCCTACCCACTCTAGATAAGGTCCCTTATCAATGCCTTCTGTTCATTTTTAAGCCTTTCATGTATACATCCATCTATCCATCTTTTCATACTTTCATCCATCCTTTCACCATTCCATCCATCAACCCTTTTATTATTAGTTTTCTATCTATCCATCCTTCCACTTCCACTTCTAAACATGCTTACATCCTTTTACCCATCCATTCATCTATCCATTCTTGTTCATCTGTCCACCAATTCGCACTACTTCTACACCTCCATCCAGGGAGCCATTCATCCGTTCACCCATTCATCCAGACTTTTATCATTCCAGCCACTTTTTCTCTCACTCAAGCAAATATTGTTTTTTCCTTCCATCCATCAGTCCATTTGAATCTTGCACCCATCCTTTTTACCCATCCTTTTCGCTTCTTCCTTATTTTCATATGCCCTTCATTTCATTCTTCCTTCCAGCACTGTAAGTGTCAACACCACCCCCGCTTAAGCTGCAAAAGCGGGGAGTTCATGACACCACTAGCTCTAGTGGCTGTCGGCATTGTATAGTGCGTCGGCGAGGGTGCTGGGGCTATATTCTTCTCACAGCCAGCCCCACCATCTAGCATCGCCAGTGTCACAGATGAGGGATCTTCACCACTCCTGGCCCACAGGATAATGCCAGGTCTAAATCCGTATTTTGTAAAGCGCGAACTACTCACCCTTACGGGTCTCAAGGCGCTGGGGGCCGTCGTGGAAATTAAGCGAGCTATTGCCCAGAGTCACATGGTGCTGAGCTGAGCTGCCGCCGGAGCCGGGGATCGAACAGTGAACCCTGTGCTCCGAAGTCAGCTGCCCTGGCCGCTGCACCAGGGCAGGTCCTCCTGCAGAGCAGCCGCCAGACGTGGCTGCACGATGGCCACCGCCGCCTCTGATCGGACGAGGCCGCTCTCACTTAGCCGGGCTCCGATGCTCGGCAAAAAGCCTGTCGGGCCGCTCCCGCTGTTCATGGGCCCTGGAACTCCATCTGGGGGTAGCACTGTCACGGATCCACTGTATTTTGATGTGGAAAGGGGAGCAGCAAATGCAGCTCAAGGGAGATGCATGTTGCCTGGTCTCCGCCCTGGCCACACCCCCTAAGGTTTTTTTTTTCATTTATCTCCTGGTGTTGCAGGGATGTCCACGAGGAAGGCTGGATTCAAGCTCTGCAGTGCCTGTTACTGACAAATGTCAGTGACGAACCAGCACCTCATCTGTCTCTGGTGCCTTGAGCACCACCACAATGCTAAAGCCTGCACCGACTGTCACACCATTCACCCCAAGGCCTTGATGGAGCGGTCCCTTAAGATCCATACCACTTGACCTGTGATGCCGTGGCAGTCTCGATCCTGGTTGAGAGGAAGGTCTGGGGATCGGTCGCAGAGCCATAGATCTTCGTTGCAGTTGAATTCATCCCACTCTGGTAAGTCTCATAAAAAGAAAAAGAGCAACAAGTTGAAGAGATATTCGACTTCACCCCATCCGTCGAAGTCATCAGACGAGATGAGGGAGCGTCGTCCCTCGAGGCCTGGCTCTGCATTTGAGCCTGCTCCCTCCCCAAGTGTCGCAGAGCTCGAGCAACCCCCAGACAACTCTGAGAATTCTATTAGGGACAGATGGATCCAGACCAGTGCCGGTTGCACCACCACGACCTTCCCACAACACCGGGCCTGCTGTTGACACTCTCAGCGCAGCACCACCGGGACCCTCTGCAGCGCTGTCCCCATTCTTATACCCGACTCCGACACCGAGCTGGAGGGGAATCACCCGACACCGACTCCAGCACCGAATGGAGCCATTCCCTCCTGGCCGGAGCCTGAACCCCATTCTTATGGGCTAGGACTTGGGAAAGATTGGTAGGGGGCCACTGGACCCTGAAGAATACCAGCCCCTAGACCCAAATATGGACTGGTGTGAGGAATTGGCAAATCCCAGTGAAATAGACACCGACCCAGATACCGGCTAGGTCTCTCCTCCTACTGTAGCTATGGAGGAGGGTGCCATATTTACTATGGTGGTGAGGATGGCAGCTGAGGTCCGCGACCTTCAGTTGCCCTCCATGGCTGTCAAGACTAATTAATGTCTTGACGGAGGTGCTACACCCAAGAAGTCACCCCTTCAGAACCACTTCTCATATTTAATGAAGCCATTACAGATGACCTGCTTGGGGCCTGGTCCAAGCCCTGCACAGGGGCTCCTGTGGACAGGGCAATTGCCTTCCGCCATCGGCCCGCCCCAGTGGACCCCTCTTTCCTCACCTAGCACCCTACCCCAGAGAGCTTGGTGGTCCAAGTTTCCCGTTCCAGAGTAAATCTTGCCACATTCCCTACTGCCCCATCACATAGGGAATCCAAAAGGCTGGACACCTTGGGAAAGAAAATTCTTTCTTCTGCCAGCCTGGCATTGCGGTCTGTGAACACAGCATGCCTTTTGGGCTGTTAATCCTATTTCCTCTGGGATTCAGTTGCACAGGTGTTGCCCTATGGTGGCACGGGCCATACTCTCCCAAGCTATGGCTGATATGAGGGACGCAGAGAAGTTCTCAATCAGATGTGGGCTGAACACGAGTGACTCACTAGACAGAGTGGTTTCTTTAGTCTGTGGCCTTATGGCCTGGTTGAGCGCGACTGGCTTTTCAGGGAATGTCCAAGTTTGCTTATGGACAAGCCCTTTAATGGCTCCTATCTCTTTGGAGATAAGACAATCCGTGCTGGAGCACTTCAAGGACAGCAGGACTATGACCAGGTCTGTAGGCCTTTCTATGGCCCCCCCTCAACCCCAGTCCCCTTTTAGATTCTTTTGTAGCCACGGAAGGGGCTTCCAGCCACGTCTCTAGCTGCCCAGCCACCAAGGCCCGCAAACTTCCCAGCCCTTGTGTGGCAGAGGATGTGGCACCCACAGACCCTGTGGGTCAGGCAATTAAAGGTTGGCCCAGTCCTCCACCCCCTTGGCAGCCGCAGCCTCCAAATCTCTTTAGTTTGCCGTCCGACCATCATGGGCAACCATTGGGCGGCAGGATAGGCCATCACCTGCACCATTGGAGGTCAATAACATCAGACCGCTGGGTTCTCTAGATTTTCTGAAGGGGCTACTCCCTCCCCTTCATGACTACCCCTCCACCCATGCCACCCACTTACGACAGGCTGACAGAAGGCCATCTATCTTTGCTCCGCCAAGAAGTAGCAGGACCAAGGGAGCCATAGAGAGAGTGCCAGCACCAGACATAGGCTGTGGTTGCTATCCTGCTACTTTCTGGTGCCCAATAAGGACAGAGGCCTTTGTCCTATCCTAGACCTGAGCCCTCTCAACTTCTTCCTGAAAAAGTAGAAATTCAGAATGCTCATTCTCGCACAGGTCGTCTGCTCTGGACCTGGGTGACTGGATGGTAGCGTTGGACTTGCAGGACGCTTATTTCCACATCCCTGTTCTGCCTGCCCACAGACATTACCTGTGGTTCACTGTAGGCCACAAGCACTTTCAGTTTTCTTTGCTACGCTTTGGCCTTACCAGCGCCTTTGAGTGTTCACCAAGGTGGTGGCGGTGGTTGCAGCTCATCTGCGGGGATCAGGGTTGGCAGTCTTCCCCCTATCTTAACGACTGGCTGTTGAAGGCGGGCACGTCCCAGGCAGTTGTCTCCCTCCTCCAGACTACGGCGGACCTCCTGCCCTCCCTGGAGTTCACTATCAATGTGCTGAAGTCAAACCAGACCCCTTCTGAGACACTCCCTTTCATCTGAGCTGTTCTGGACACAGTGCAGTTTCGTGCTTATCCTCCTGAACGGTGAGTCCAGGATATTCAGGCTGTAAAAATCGATGTTTCAGCCTCTATCCTGGGTTTTGGTGAGACTCACTCTGGAGCTGCTGGGCCTAATGACCTCCTGCTTGTGACACATGCCCGTTGGCATGTGTGGACTCTGCAGTGGGACTTGAAGTTCAGTTGGGCGCAGCATCAGCGAAATCTCTCCAACATAGTCCAGATCTCGGAGTGCAATGCTAAGGATCTGCAGTGGTGGTGAATGAACCCCAATTGGGTCAGTGGCAGACTCCTCTCTCTTCCCCCAGCAGATATGACAGTAGTGACAGATGCTTCATTCATAGGTTGTGGCAATCATCTGGGAGAGGTGGAGATCAGAGTCCTCTGGTCTCCGGCGGAACCGGGACTCTACACCAACCTATTGGAGCTTAGAGTGATCTGTCTGGCATTGCAAGCCTTTCTACCCTCCATCAAGGGATGGCTAGAGCAGGTGTTCACGGACACCACCACCATGTGGTACTGCAACAAACAGAGCAGGGTGGGTTGTGGACCTGTGCCTCTGGACATGGCTGGAACTTCAGGGCATTTCCCTGGTAGTTCAAAACCTGGTGGGCTCTCTGAATGTCTGGGCGGACTAACTCAGCTGAAGATGCTTAGTGGATCCCGAATGGCGTCTCCATCCAAAGGTGGTGCGAGGTCTCTTTTAACAGTGTAGAAAGCCTTAGTTGGATCTGTCAGCCACCGCCGAGTTTGCGCAATGTCAGTATTTTTGAGCGATGGAGTTTCCAAGGCAGCTCTTGCTTGGAGATTCTTTGTGTTTTTAGCGGAGCTCAGGTCTTCTGTACGCCTTTCTGCCCATACCACTCCTGCCTAGAGTTCTCAAGAAGATCAGTAATGTCCTGGGCCCAAGTCATCCTTGTGGCTCCGGACTGGGCTGGGAGAGTTTGGTATCCCCATCTATTGAGCATAGCTAACGGTCCTCCAGGCTGCCCCTTTGGGAGGCTCTCCTGTCACAGCAGCAGAGAAGTGTTCTCCACCCGAACCTGTCAACTCTCCGCCTTCATGCGTGGAGAATGGGCAGTGAGTTGACAGCTTTGTACCTCCTTCCGCCCGAAGTCTGCAATGTTATCTTGGCAGCCTGGTGTTCGTCCACCAAGACGGTGTACGCCGGCCAGCCATTGGAACACATTTGTGACATGTTGTGCTGAGAAACAGACTGATCCCTTATCTGCTCCTCTTTCCCAGGTTCTTTTGCTTATCCGTACCCTAACATAGCAGGCTCTGCATTGGGCACCTTGAAGGGTTATCCACCATCTCCACCTTTCTGCGGCTTCCAGATCAGCCCTCTCTCATCAAGACCTCTATTATAGAAGGTCTGCAATACTTTTCCCCCAGCTCCCTTCATTATGCCTCAAAGGAACCTTAATTTTGTTCTTACTTTCATAATGTGCACTCCCGTTGAGCCTGCTTCATTCTTGTCCTCTTATGCTCCTCACCATCAAGATGGCCTTTCTGATGATAATTATATCTGCCCGGAGGGTCACTGAGCTACAGGCACTGTCCTCTCAGCCTCCCTACATCTCCTTTTTCCCCAACAAGCATCCGTCTTGCCTAAGGTAGTCACCCCGTTCCACATAGGCCAATCCATCAGTTTGCCTACCTTTTATGCTCCGCCTCATCCCTGTAAGGAAGAGGAGAGGCTGGACGCAAAAAGACCGTTGTTGTTCTGCCTTGACCGCACAAAACCGTTCTGGGTGGACAATCAACTCTTTGGGCGGTCTGTCGGGGCCAAGAAAGGAATGGCTGTGCAGGAACGGACCATCTCACAATGGATCGTGCTCTGCATTAAAATCTGCTATGCATTTGCCAAAAAGCAACACCCTGAAGGTGTGCATGCTCATTTCACCAGAGCCAAGGCTGCAACCACTGCGTTAACATGGAGAGTTCTGGTTCTGGACATCTGCCAGGCAGCAATGTGGGCATCTCTACACACGTTTTTCCCAAGCACTACTGCCTGGACAGTCAGGTCTATAAGGATGGGCATTTTGTCTGTTCCGTCCTGCAGGACTTTTTAGTGTGAAATTATTTTGCAGACTCACCTCCGGGGAGGTATTGCTTGGATATCTATTCTAAAATAAGGAATCTGTGACTAGAAGTTTCTATCAGACGTACAAGTTACTTACCTTTGGTAACGCCTTATCTGGTAGAGACTCTATCTAGATGCAGATTCCTTACTGACCCACCAATCCTCCCTGCTCTGCGAACAAATTTCTTGGTTCAAGGCTGTTCCCCTTTCAGGACCCTAGTTTTCCACACCAGTGGTCCGTGTTCTTCATGACTCCGCACTCCTAGCGTTTAAAGTTGCGAAAAGAAACATGTCAGTGTGCTGGGGTGGCACGAATATAGGCAGTGCACACGTAATTGCCAGTGTGGACTACACCACGCGGAGCCCGACACCACCCACCGACACGCAGGGGTACATTTCTGAATCCAGTCTGACGCCTGGGGTAAATTCTAAGGTAAGGAATCTACGGCTAGATAGAATCTCTACCAGATAAGGCGTTACCATTCATTAGGTCGTTATTTTGTGATGAATCAGCTTTGGAAGGCCTGTTGGGTGGTGTGGTCAGTGGCTGTTTCTGTGGAGTTTTGTCAGATACCATGAATCACTTTGGATTGTCTGCACAGCAGTATGGCTCTACAGAAACCAGTCTGCTCAGGGTGTTCTAAAAATGTGTTGTTTTTTTTTCTTAGAGTTGTGGGGTTATTTTTTGGGGTACTGGACTTTGGATGGCCTACAGATAACTGCTTTCATTTTTTAAAACATTTAGACTGAATGAGTACAGTAATACTGCTGCAGGACCCGTACAACCAGTGATACAGTGCTGCATCACTCCTGCAAAGCTTTAAATCACTTTTCCGGGTCTCGCTGAAGTACCTTTGGACCTTTAATTTTTTTTTTTAAAGTTTACTATACCATAATGGGGTCATTTTATATTAAGTTTGAGGAAAGGGGGGCGTGGTCTCGCTGAGCAGCAAGATGGCCGCTCTCTAAGAGAGCTCTGCCAGTCGAGCCATCAATCCTGCATCTAAACTACATCCTGGGGTCCCCCAGCGGCATCAACACATGTGGGCACCACACAGAAGCTAGCAGCCCCGCGCCTGTGCCACAGTGCGCCAGGCAGACCTTAGCACCCGGCCGCATGGGTGCGCTGCATCGGGACGCGACTGCGGCCTACCTGGGTGCGGCTTGCACTGAGGCCATGTCTGCCTTGGAGGCTGGGCAGCCCCGCTCAGCATCGGCTGCGACAGGCGGATCTAGCCACCGCAGTGGGAGACAGCTCTGCACCCCAGCTTTCCCACAATGCAGAGTGAACACTCGCTGACCGGGTAAGGAGCTGAAAGCCATGGCTCGGGGGGGGGGGAGATGGACGAGCGTGGGACACCACACCTGGCCCAACTAACTGTGTGCACTGAGAGGAGATCCCTGCCGACTTGCCTCTATGTTGCTAGGACGTCAGCGGTTAGCCCCCGCCGCTCGACCTACCTCACGCGGGGACCACGCTGTGGGCCTGGCTGCTGAGCCTCGAGGGCCACACCTCAGTGGGAGGTGGCCCGCGGTCGTCTGTCGGGACGCGTGGCCTACTTCCTCTGCCCACTACACCACCTGACTGGTGCCCAAGGATCCTGCGAGGGAGGTGCCGGTGACTGGCAGTATTAGATCACGGGCACCCAGGGCGCACTATCTGTTACCACCCCTCTGGCCCACTGGGAATCTCCTGCCCTCACATGGAGGACTGACTTGCTTGCCCCACCGTCAACTTGTGTACTCTGTGGGCGTGCTAGGGAATCACGTGCCCCCTAATCCCCATGCTGTGGAGGTCGATGTGTGCCTCTATGCCCCTTGTTGATACGGGGGTCTATTTCAGGACCAGACACAGGGCTTACCCTCGCCCTCCCACCCTGAGAAGTCAATCTACATTAATGAGATCTCCTGCATGCTGTGGAATTTGAGAGGGTGGTGGGCCCACGGTGAGGGCTTGGTCCGCTGCTGTGTGGGAAGTGGGGCTGGATCGCCTCTCACAAAAGAAGTCTGTGCGGAGCCCGTTGGCGGCCCCATTAGCCGGTGACATATTGCCCCCCAGGACAATGTCCTGCTATCCCCCATCCTCACTACACAATGGGCAAACATGAGACCAAGCTTTCATTCGAAAAGAGACATGCTACTCGGCAGGCTGATCACACCGAGGAGGGTGAGGCTGGCCCTACTCATGCGGAGGGTTTAGATGAGCAGGAGATTGACTTAAGGGGAATGCTCATGGAGGTAAAATCAAGCTTGAAAACAATAAACTCCAAACTAGATTTACTCACCTCGCACCTAGATCATGTGAAGAAGCGTGTACACACACACGACACCAGGCTCGATCAACTGGAAACCCACATATCTGGCGATGACGATAGCCAAAGGAACAGCTCCCATGCATGGATAGTGTACTGGAACTCATAAAGGCCAAAAACGAGGACCTCGAAGCCCATTCGACGCGCAACAACATTTGCATCGTGGGAGTGCCAGAGACCACCGTGATCTCTAAAATGGAAGACTTTGTTGAAACCTTGCTAAAAGACCTCTTTGGGGCGGAACTGTCATCGTCGACAGGGCCCACAGGTCACTCGGTCCCAGGCCCCCATTGGGGGGCACTCCTCGGCTCATCATAGCTCGCCTATTAAACTACAAGGACTGCCACACGATCCTCAGGCTGGCTCGAGAAAAGGGACAAATTCAGCACCTGAGCAACCCTACATCCTTTTATCCCGATTTCACCATGGCATTGCAGGCCACCCGCTGGGACTTCCTACCAGTCAAACAACTGCTGCAGCAGGCGGGTGTGCGATACGCCATCTTATACCCGGCAAAACTCAAAATCACGCAAGAGGGTAAGGTACATTATTTTAGAGATGCAAAACAGGCTCTAAAATTTGCCAAACAAAAGCCTAAACCAGCCCGGTCTCTGGCGAAATTGCAGCGCTTCTCAATTGGGACACAACTAAGTGATAATGACTGATCACCGGTTATTCCCCATGTTTTACTATATCAAAGGCATCTAACCGTTGTACTTTGTGGGGGTGGGCTGGTCTCCAGACACACTAAGTTTACCCTAACAAATGTTAATATTCCACGAAAATCACACTGTTTTTCATTTAGCTATGCCCATTTGCATGTGCATGTTTCTTTCTACAATAGCCTTGACTGGGAGACCCTGACAGCTCTCAACACTCGGCCACCCAGCCTTATTGACGGGTAGTCAGCTCGGAGTCTCTACTGCCCCATGGGATAATTCCCAGTTAACAATGTTAAGGGGAAGGAAATCACAACCTAATTGGGAGGGTTGGTGTCGGTGGTGGGCGGGACAGGGTATGTTTAATTGTTGTTGGGGTTCGGGTGGGGGGAGTGTGGAGAATTTAAAAAGTTGTTGGCCACAAATTGTGCACAGACACATCACTACACAACACTTTTATGCATTTGGCACCAGTACAGTACATCTTCTCAGCACAGCACACGCCACTCAGATCATGCCCATTCCCCCTCATTACAATCCCAAATAAGATGTCCGCAGTTAGCTTTCTTACGTGGAATTTACATGGGCTAAACAATGGCCAGAAAGTCCGATTGGTACACGCATACCTGCTCAGGCACAAGATTTACAACTGCCTCTTTCAAGAAACTCACTTAGCCAAGGCCCCTCTCCCAGCCTTCTTACTCGAGGATGGGGGGGGGGCGACCTATTCCCGACCTATTCTAATTATGTCAGTGGGGTCAGCAACCTCATACGAAACGGCTTTGCTTGGAAAACATCTCACTGTATCAGTGACAAGGACGGCCGTTATGTCATCTTGGCAGGCACATTACATAACCACCCTTTAACACTAGCTGCCATGTACGGGCCTAAAATTGAGGACCCCAAGTTCTTTGTAAAGATATGTTACTTAATCGCTGATATTGGTCCTCAGATAGTGCTCTGGTTTGGCGATTTCAACGTCCCTCTGGATGACTCGCTCGACAGAATTGGCGGCCCCCGACGCCCTCACCCCTGTGTGGCCAAAACCCTGCCCACATTAATTGCAGACAATTACCTTACAGACGTTTGGTGGGCTGCACACAGCGAGACCCGCGAAGGTACTTGCTTGTCCCTACAGCACAAAGAATGGTCCAGAATTGATTATTGGCTAACCACTAGAGTTGTGCAGCAGTGGTTGTCATCTATCACCCATCTCCCTCACACCCTTTCCAAACACGCCCCGGTGCAGTTAATCATTCAAATGCCTCTCACTCTTCCCCGTGCATTTTCATGGCGGCTGTCGCAAGGAGCTTTGCGGGGTACGGTTTTTAGCGAGGAAATTTGTGCGGCAATCCTGGAGTACTTCGAGCTGAACACTGGTTCAGTCAGCTCACCCTTTGTGCTCTGGGAAGCGTTCAAGGCAGTTATACGAGGCACATGTATTGTCCAACAAAATGGTATCCTTAGAGATATTCACTTGCGAGACTAGAGACTGATATTGCAGTCCTGGAATCAGACATCTTCCGTTCCAACGATTCGGTTACGATGGCCAGTATCTAAAATGTCAATTTCAGGAAGACCCACTACGCGAAACTCACTACTTGGGCCATAGAATCTCAAGCTCGTAGATATGGGGAAGGGGATCGCCCCGTCAAAACCCTAGCTCGTCTGCTCTAAAAGCCTCACACCTCGACCCAAATATCAGAACTACTAGACGCAGAAGGCCATACCCGCTTTTCCCCATCTGACCTTCTGCAGACCATGGCAGCCTTATTCGCTCGCCTTCCAATAGCAGACTCTGCAGACCTCCAGGCATACCTGGACACTATACAGCTGTTCTGGCTGTCAGACACCCACCGGGAATTCCTAAACTCTCCCATCACTGTGGAAAAATACACCAGGCAATCGCCAGTCCCCCCCCCCCCGACAAGGCTCCAGGCCTTGACTGGCTGACTGCGGCCTTCTACAAGGAATACTCCTAGCTCCTAGCCCGTAAACTCATGGATATGTACCAAGATGCCTTGGAGGTGGGGTCCTCCCCATATCCTTGTGGTAGGCTGTCATAGTTACTCTCCTCAAACCTGACAAGCTGCTCTACCTGACGCCACAAAAGCGTTTGACTCGTTGGAGTGGGAGTACCTCTTCCCACTACTACAGAGGCTGGCCTCGGCTCCAGATTTATCACACAGATCGGGCTTCTATACACGCTACCAACCGCTCACGTGTGCCTCAATGGGCTAATTTCAGACCCTTTTCCAGTCACCAGGGGCACGAGACAGGGATGTTCGCTATCCCCTATACTGTTTGCCATCGCTATGGAGCCCCTTGCTGTGCAACTCCATCAACACCTTGCAGACAGGGGCTTGGGTTTCACATCTCAGGGTCTCATTATATCCCGATATGCTGACAATGTCACACTTTACATAAAAGACCCTGAGATCAACCTGGCACTTCTGATTCATGAGGTTGTGAGATTTGGCCACCACTCTGGCATGCAGGTAAATTGGGCCGAATCAATGCTCTTCCCCTTGACGGATGCGACCTCCCCTTCACATCAGAATACCCGCTACAATGGGCTTCCAGCCCAATTAAATATCTAGGCATCTAGAATAGCAGAAACCCTGAGGAGTTGTGGCAGGCCACCTACGGTCAGGCCGTGGACTGGCTGGAGGATCGCATCCCAGTGTGGTCTAAACTACCCCTGTCAATTGCAGGTCACATCGCCATAGCAAAAATGGTCGTGCTACCCAAATTTCTTTATTTATTTGTGAATATTCCAATTCCTCTCACTGTCTGCTTCTTCAAGCACCTACGATCCAATTTGATTTCGCTGGTGTGTGCTGGCCAACAACCCAGGGCCACATATGAACTGCTTACGTTACCACAATCACAGGGAGGGACGGGTGCCCCGGATCTGTATCTATATGCTTTGTGCGCTCAGGCCCACTACCTGCATTACTAGACCCACCCCACACCATTCCAACCCCATGTTGCAGTTGAGCTCTATAGAGTCTCCCCTTGGCCACTCACCCTGGCTCTTTTCCTCCCCTACAAACCGCCCGGACCAGAGATCGACACTACGCAATGTATTCGCTAGGCATGGGCTGGACTTGGGAAATGTGCAGGCATCACACAGCTATATGCCCCCTCCATCCCCATAGCCAACCACCCCTTCCTGCCTCCTTTGCAGGATAAAGGCGCAAAAAGCCGCGCAAACAGGCTAGGCATCCATTTATTTGCAGATCTCTAACCTGACGACCACTTCCTTACCTCTCCGGGAACCACTAACACTGCCACCTCAGTGCTGCTGGACACCTTGCTACATTTCCAGTTGCGAGCCACCTCCTGCGCAATTCATGGCACTTTCCCTGCTCCCCCACGGACACTCACAGCGCTGGAGCATATATATCATTACACACAGCATCACAGCGCAAGCTGTCTTTATCATCACATGCAACAATCTGCTCAAGTGACAACCCCAAAGATGCGAGAGGCCTGGAATGCGGACCTTGGTACTCCTTTGACTAACGCTCAATGATCCTTCTGCTGCACTCAACTCGAAATGCTATCCCCCCCAACTACTGACTCCGCCTCATCCACTTTAAACTTTTACACTGACTATACCGCACACCCACACAACTACTACAGATGGGGCTCTCCCTCGACTCTCACTGTCAATGTTGCCACATGTCTCATTCACACTTCATACACCTCGCTTGGCACTGCCCATCGGTCTCTGCTTACTGGGCCAAAGTTTTTCACACAATAGAGGATGTCACAAACACGTTGATTCTCCTCTCCCCACTCACTGGACTACTTGGCTATGTGAAAGATGTGCTGTGCAAGTTTCACAGAATAGTCTTCCTGATGCCCCTCTTGCGAAGCGAAGAGTTGCAATCTACTGGGGCAGGTTGCAGGCCCCTAAGTCCCAAGATTGGATCACATTTATTGCATACTGTCATGAACAACTCGCCGCATACTGGGACCTGATGCTACTGGGGGCTCACCCCTGTGACATCTGGGAACCCTTTATTTCCTTTCTTCCGCCGCAAAGACACTGCCCCGACTGCCCCGACTGTGGAGGCCAAACATTCCACACTTACATGACAAGTTACTCTACGATTCCCTTTGTCTTAATCCATGACTCCCCCAGACTGTAATAAGGATGACCAACATATACCCAGTGTGCCACGTAGTTTGCAGAAAATGTGGATGTTGCCTTGCCATACTGCATGCATAAGTTGGAATTGTATTCTGTGTGGTCTGTTGTCCTATAATGTGTATCAAGTGCCAATAATGCGACCACATTTGATATGTACTGTCCTCTATTATTGATCACAACGATGATTACCTGTGTACTGCCAACTGTTCATAAATAAAAAAAAAAATTAAAAAAGTTTGACAAAAGGGATATCCTGACAGACCAAAATAATTTCGATATATTTAGCGTGGGACTTAAAAGTTGTACAGCGGTACTTAACAGTAAAACCACGTCTGATTATTTGATGTGACTATATTGATACATTTTGTAGGATTGCCCATTTCATTAGTCTCATAAGGGATTTGCACGTGAGTATATCCATATCTTGTTGTCTCTTGCCTCTCTTTTTGTAATTGTTCTCTTTTTTTGTTGATATTAACTCTGAAATTAGAAAATATGGCATTTGGAGGAGGCCAGAGACCATCTGAAGACCCTCAAGATGAGGAGGTGCAGCCCAGGACCTCTCGAGTCCGTCATTTAGGCAATTCTTTTCTGTTCCACCTGGAGAAAATGAGGTGTCTGCGAAACATGTGAAGTACTCCTTTGGCACTTCTGGATGCACCTCAGTGCGTGGCACAGCAGGCAACTGAATGCTGCAAAGAAAAGATGGTAGGATGATGAAGAATCCTCAACATCTTTTGCATCAAGAGAGTGTGAATATCGGGCTCTGATGCGCTAAGTGTTGTAAAATTATTTCTGTAGTGGAGAAGAGTTGTGCAGCTTGTGACAAACAGATAGCTGCATATGAAGCAGACTGCAAGAAGTATTTATTTGGACAAATGTTTCAATGCCCTGTTTGTTTCTTTTTTTAAGTTGAAACCCCAATAATTGAAAAAGTATGTAAAGAAAAACAGTCTTAAGAATCAGAAAAGGTTCTAGTTAGGCTGCCTTTTGTGTTTAAAAAAATGATGTTTGTCATGTCTGTGTCTAAATGTTAAAATATGTTAATATATTTTAAAGCGGAAATGTAATATTCTGTGGCACAACATCGCTCAGCATACAAACATGTTGCACTGCATTCCATCTAAGTCACAAAGAAAGAAAACACTATATCTAACAAGATATGGTGTTCTTTTTCTCTCCCCCCAGTGCTGGCGAACTTTTCACTGCTGTTAGAAATTGGGTTGTTGGTTGACTGGGCTGCTAGTCAGGGTGAGGTCAGGCAAACCATAAATTAACTTGTGCTCACCTTCTTGTAGTTTGGGACAGAGCATTCAGGCTTAACTTAGAGACAGTGTGTAAAGTATTTGTGCAACACTTCAAACAGTGAAAATACCACAAAAAATTATCCCACACCAGTTTAGAAAAAAATAACTTAGATTAATAAATAAAACAAGACCAAAACAACAAAATCCAACTAGTTTAATGGGGATATTGATTTTTAAAGTTTATAGTAAAAAATAGCACCAAAAAGTACAAAGCGCTATTGGGGATATCTAGTCCTGTCGGACTGGGACAAAATCACAAGTTCAGGCCGACCGTGATGGGGACCCAGAGGGGACCCAGTTCGGCAAGCTGAACAGAGCACCTTAAATCCTGGTTGCGGAGCGTTGCGTGGATACGCGTCAAAGATGCGCCAGTTCTGAGATGTGACGAGTGACAGGTCCTGTTGCGTCGGCATCGAGGATTCTGTCAATGGCGCTTGGGATGCGAAGTCCAGTGTTGAGAATACGAGGAGCTGCAGAGGCGATGTGTTGGTTCCGATGAGTGGTGAAGCTGCAATGCGGAGTTTCATCAATAATCTTTGAAGTGCACAGATGTCCTCCCTTCCTGCTGTGGCTCCAGACTCACTACAGGGGGTATGCAGCCCTCTGTGTGTGGACAGCACACAGCCTATTCAGGTGTAAGTGAGGCTGTGCCCATATCCACCCTCCCATCCTGCCAGAGATGGCCCATTGAGACTCACCCAAGCTCCCATTATGTGTGGCTGTCTAGGAAGAATACGCATCGCCCAACTGCCAACTACACTGAGCCATGTTATCTGAGACAGGCTACAGGCACCAAATGGCTAAGGCAAGAAAATTCATGTCAAAGCAACACTGGAGGTCCATATTTGCATCATAATTTAATAAAATGAGAACGTTTATAGGTTTCATCGCTGTGGTTCAAGTGTTCAGCCACAGTTAGCATTTATTGCTTGATTTATGTGGTATTAATTTTTAAAGCATTAATTGTTTTGAATATCATTGTGCCAGTTTTTGAAAATATGTTTTGCAGTACAATTAAGTCATTGATATGGTTCAGGGTATAGTGTGAGTTAATGTTGTATGGTTGCATGAAAAGTTGGAGTATTTTTTCTTTTTCTTTCTTAGCCATCACGGGGCACAATGGTCACGTAAATATCGTCACGAGACTAACGTTATAAAAAATTTGGCAAACATGTGGAAGTTTGAATTGAGCACAAACGCATGGGTGGAAATGTTTGGTTTAGTGCACTTGTGGAGGTATGTGGAAATTAGAATGTTCTTTTCTCCTAAATGGTGTCTCATCTGGGTTGTATTGGGCATTTTGATATATATTTCCTAATTTGTTTGTGGGGGAGAGAACCCGTTGAAAAGAATTTATGAATGGCAGTCACTATTTATGATTTTGTGAAAAGGTTGCTGAAAAAGCACGTTTAGACACACTGTGTATATTGTTGATAGTGTTTTTTATTTCGGGTTTTCAGAATTTTTGTGCTAAAGGAGTCACATTTTGGCACATATGGTTTTCAGTTTCGCTGGCAACATGGAGTTCTCATTTGTGTATTTATGTTTATTGTAGTTTCCCCTGAGGAAAGGCAGTTCAGTGCCCAAAATGCCTTGGGAATGACATCTCGACATTGAATTATGAGGAAACCATGTACCTCTGTGTGTTGGAGTAAAGCTGCAGTGGCACTCGATGAACCTATGAGAAGAGTGAAGTTGAAATTTTGGAATACTTGGGATTACTTTTGGAACAAATAAGAATACAAATTAAACAGAAAAAACTGAAGATATTGTTTGAACTTAAGGGATGTTTCATATAGGACTCTAGCTGTGCATCCTGGTTGGGGAACCTGACGAGGCACCAGTATTAATATTAAGGCAAGAAAATGACACCTTTTTAAAAGTGGCATTTTCAGAATTGTAATTTAAAATCCGACTTCACCATAAGTTAGGATTTTAAATTAGGATTCCAGAGACACCAAACTTGAATCAGTCCTATCTTCCCATTTGGAAATTACACGTATAAAATGTAATAAGGTGATCCCAATGTTATTCTATGGGAGATATAGTGAAAAACGAATTTGAGAGTTTTTCACTACCAGCTCATGTAAAACTTATAGGTACATGTCCTGCTTTTTAAATACATTACACCGTGCCCTCTGGGTTGTCCAAGCCTACCCTAGGGGTGACTTATATGTATTAAAAAGGAAGGTTGGGATCTGGCAAAAGGTTTATTTTGCCAGGTCGTCATGGCCGTTTAAACTGCACACACAGGCTCTTCAATGGCAGGCCAGGCCTTAGATATGGTTGAAGGGCTGCTTAAGTGGGTGACACAATCAGTGCTGCAGGCCCACTAGTAGCATTTAATTTACAGGCCCTGGGCACATGTTGTGCACTGTACTTGGGACTTATAAGTAAATTAAATGTGCCAATTAGGTCTGAGCCAATATTACCATGTTTAGATGAGAGAACGTATGCACTTTAGCTCTGGTTAGCAGTCGTAAAGTGCTCAGAGTCCTAAGGCCAACAAAAAAGAATTTAGTAAAAAGTAGGAGAGGGAAGTCCAAATGTTTGGGGGTGACCCTGCAGAAAGGGCCATTTTCCAACATGTGCTAATGCAGATGCCCTTGCACCATACTGCAAGAGAGTATGTGCGCTGTGTTTAGCACACCTGTTAGTCCAGTATGGAGACCTTTCTTGTACAAAAACAATGCTTTAGCTCCTTTCTAACTTTTTATGTGTACAGTAGCACACAATGTATGAAGAAATGAAAGACTTTATCCTTGTTAAGCTTGCCTTGAGTAGGTGTAACATTTGGGGCAAATCCTTGTGTATACATGTTAGTATGTAAGGGTTTTCTGAAGGCCATGCGCAGCGGTAGGTGTGTGTGTGTGTAGGGTGTGTGTGTGTAGGGGAGTGTATGGGTGCCTGGAATGGTTGGGTGCAGGGCCAGGCTGAAAGAACATGTGCAAGAGGGTTTTGGGTTGCCCACTGGGATTGTGCTGAAGGCCTAGCTTATTGTCACAAGGCTTGGCACCCACTGTACACAGCAATGCTCAGGGCCCAACCCTCGTGCAACAGTTCAACTCCTGCTGCATACAGTTTTCGGCTGCTTGCAGCGGAGGTTGGCCGCTGGACTTGTCCTGCAGTCAGGCCCTGCACCCACCTCCCAAACAGCAACCCCTGCTGCATTCAGTTTTGTGCAATGGGGTTGGCTTCAGGGCCAGTCTGGTCTTTCCGTTGATTGACCAAGTCCCTGAGCCCAGCAATGGCAGCAGCAACATTTCCTTCAATGTTACAGCCAGCCAATTATT
Organism: Calotriton arnoldi; assembly: GCA_963921515.1. Lineage (NCBI taxonomy): Eukaryota > Metazoa > Chordata > Amphibia > Caudata > Salamandridae > Calotriton > Calotriton arnoldi. The sequence continues at coordinate 2,439,581 of CAWUFW010000597.1, read as the reverse complement.
ACCGCCATACCGAAATGGCCAATGGGAGAAAAAGCTCACTCGAACAGTCATGTTTGAGTATTTATTTTTATCTTAGTCCCACAGTTCCTTACTGTGGGAGTACAGTGGAAACCGACAATCCAGAAATGTCTAACTTTTTCTGGGGGGCTAACCTGCTAAGTTCTTGAAAATGGCTATACGGATTTGCACCTAATCACAAAAAGCACGCTTTCTGAGTAAAGTTCAAACTTTTTGCCAAATTTGCTGTAATTCCATTTAGCTGTATTTTCTGTTGTAGAGCAGTGTTTCCTATGGAAATTAACATGGGAAATCACACTTATGGGCCCCCTTATTCTTGCTCCCCCTCCCCCCAAGTGAAAGAACTTTTATGTTTGAAAGGTTTCGTGCAGAATCGTCAAATGACATTCTTAAAGAAACAAAAAAAGTGTGTATGTATATATATATATATATATATATATGTATATGTATATATATATATATATATATGTATATATATATATATTACCTACTGGCGGTCACCAGTATGAAGTTACAGTTAGGACCTAGTTTCCTTAGGAAAAGCATTTTTGACTTGGCTATAACTTTGTCATTGTTTGAACAATCTGCATGAAATTTTGCCCAAAAAGTGTCACGGTGGGTACTATTGATTGGGAAAGTTTGGGGTGATCCATGCAGTGGAGAACGAAAATTTGGGGCGCGAAATAAGGTTGCGATTGTAATGTTAATTCCCATAGGAACCTCTAGCCACCTCTACAGCCTGAACTGCTGAACAGACTTAAACCAAATTTAGCAGGGAGGTAGATGTCGGTTCAAGGAAGTACCTTTTGCTTCTTTGGTGTAAATCCGTTCAGTAGTTTTTGAGAAATGTAAGTTTAAAATTATAGTATCTCTGGCCGCGGATATTTCACGGTGGTTTCGCAATGAATCTTGAATGCACGCGCCAATGAGAATGCTCTGATTGGCTAGAAGCAACCTGAACAGAAAGTTATGGCTGCCATTTTATCTATCGGGAATGGTTCCCGGGGCTAAAAATCTGTGTGAAAGGCCACATAAGGGGTCAGGGTGGAGATACTCTGACCCCATGGTTGAGAAATGGAGGTATTAGTAACACAAGTTATGTGCCCAAAATGTATTATTTTAATTGCGTGCGATATTCGGGGAAATATTTAAAAAAATTGATCAGTGAATCATTAATACGCATTGTTATAGATATATTGAGATTCTGATAAATGTTTTTATAGAGTTATTTATATAGTGAGTTATCTATTGTGATGGTTAGAATTAATTATACAGTTATAATTTTTGAATGTGGTGGTGGCTATTGAATTCCTGCTTTTCCTTTCTGCTTTCGCAACATAACCTCTGGGCCTGCGATGACCAACGTCATCTCGATCCCCGGTATCACCGTGAAAACGGAAAATAGGTTTTAGAGATGGTTGTTCTAGAAATACACTAGAAAAATATGAGTTTGAAGTGTACAGTAATAAACCTCTAGTGTGTATATTGTAATGTGTGTCCATATATGTGTTTTCACTTTATGGGAAAGGAGCAATTGTCGCGGTTAACAACGTCATCGTAATGTCCCGAATAACCCCCAAAACGGGAAATATTTCCGGAAGATGGTTTTTGAAGAAACTTAGTACAGAAATATGAGTTTAAACATGCTTTGAAAGAAGTATGTATATAGTAATGTGTGTAGGGCAATGTTCAGAATGGATTTTGTTACATATTATTTTTGGATGTGTTGGTGGCCATTGAATGTCTGCTTTTGTTTTCCGATTTCCGACGTGTCCGCTAGGATCGTGACGTCGTCGCGAAGCTCCCAAAAACTAAAGAAAAAAAAACCTTTAGAAAAAAATGTCACAATATTTCGGGTACTAGGGTGGCTCTGACAAGAGCAGTTGCGTTGGTTGTATGTATATAGCTGCTACACATAATACCGAATGCAGAGTTTCAGGTTACTTAGAAATACCCTGTTACCTTCATCTGTAAAGTGTACTCCATCATTTCTATAAATTCCATGCAAGTCAAAACGCAGATTGTTGTTATGGATACAGCCCATGCGATGGTCTCTGAAGAATGTAGAAACAGTTTTATTAACATGTTTCCTGGCTTTGCCACTCTGTGGACAGAATTGATTTGACCACTTTCATTTCTGTCTTTGGCATATATTAGAGTACACCAAGACAGTCTAAGGTAAAAGCGACATCAGTTTTGCAAGGGTTTCTTTCATTAGGATTTCCAGCCCTACCCCAGGCAATATGCCTAGGTCATTGCCACCACAGTGCACAGTCATGAGGTGAGGAGCTTGGGAATCCACAATGGATTTAACCAAAGCCAGCAACTGATATAACTTTAACCCTCTCTGGGCAAACCACGTAATCTGCATATTTGGCAAACCCAAGTCATTGTCAATACCTCTCTTTTTTGCAGCCTCTTTAGCCCAATAGATGTAGTTGTGGCCAACAATCCATACTGTGAGCATTTTGAATTGAAGGAGCAATAGTAGTCAGGAGAAGGCTGGAGCTGAATGAGGTTGTTTTCCAAAGGAAAAGCAGATAAAATGGAGGTGTTTTTTTTTTTTACTATATATATATATATATATATATATATATATATATATATATATATATATATATATTTCAGTGGAGGCTGTCAGCATGGACGTGAATAAAGTTAGGTAGTGTGTTGGATGGCTCAGAAAGAAGTCTTATTATTGGCTGTTGTTTAAAAAAAGAAATGTAATACAGACATGGAATGCTTTTGAATCTGTGGAGTAAACCACACCTGCTCTATCTTATTTGAAGTGTTACAGCAAACAAATGATGGACGGAATGCTGACAATGCAAACATTCTCCCCCAGTCAAAAGATCTGGGTTAAATCCATCGTTCTTTTGCCCACTACGCCACCCCAGTTTGGACCCAGCCATATGCAAATCAGTCTTGACACTGTGCCCCATGGGAACAGTCCAGACCGAACTGCCAGGCCAGGACCTCCCTGTACTGGAAACAAGCATCCTGGGACCGGTTTCAGGGTATGTCACCCTTCTTCAGCCAGGCTAGCTTGAATCCAGTGGCACAGTGAGCAAGGGACCCACGTCTGGGCATGCCCATCCCACTTAGGGCGAAAAGTGTTACAGCAAACAAATGATGGACGGAATGCTGACAATGCAAACATTCTCCCCCAGTCAAAAGATCTGGGTTAAATCCATCGTTCTTTTGCCCACTACGCCACCCCAGTTTGGACCCAGCCATATGCAAATCAGTCTTGACCCTGTGCCCCATGGGAACAGTCCAGACCGAACTGCCAGGCCAGGTCCTCCCTGGACCGGAAACAAGCATACCGGTTTCAGGGTATGTCACCCTTCTTTTGTTTCTTTTGCATTTGTCGCCCTAAGTGGGAAGGGTATGCCCAGACGTGGGTACCGTGCTCACTACACCACTGGATTCAAGCTAGCCTGGCTGATGATGGGTGATGCCCTGAAACCGGTCCCAGGATGCTTGTTTCTGGTCCAGGGAGGACCTGGCTTGGCAGTTCGGGCTGGACTGTTCCCACAAGGAACAGGGTCAAGACTGATTTGCATATGGCTGGGTCCAAACTGGGGTGGTGTGGTGAGCAAAAGAATGATGGATTTAACCCAGATCCTTGTGACTGGGGATGAATGTTTGCATTGTCCAGCATTCCGTCCATCAATTGTTTCTTTTGCATTTGTCGCCCTAAGTGGGAAGGGTATGCCCAGACGTGGGTCCCGTGCTCACTACACCACTGGATTCAAGCTAGCCTGGCTGATGAAGGGTGATGCCCTGAAACCGGTCCCAGGATGCTTGTTTCCGGTCCAGGGAGGACCTGGCTTGGCAGTTCGGGCTGGACTGTTCCCACAAGGAACAGGGTCAAAACTGATTTGCATATGGCTGGGTCCAAACTGGGGTGGTGTGGTGAGCAAAAGAATGATGGATTTAACCCAGATCTTTGTGACTGGGGGTGAATGTTTGCATTGTCCAGCATTCCGTCCATCAATTATTTCTTTTGCATTTGTCGCCCTAAGTGGGAAGGGTATGCCCAGACTTGGGTCCCGTGCTCACTACACCACTGGATTCAAGCTAGCCTGGCTGATGAAGGGTGATGCCCTGAAACCGGTCCCAGGATGCTTGTTTCCGGTCCAGGGAGGACCTGGCTTGGCAGTTCGGGCTGGACTGTTCCCACAAGGAACAGGGTCAAGACTGATTTGCATATGGCTGGGTCCAAACTGGGGTGGTGTGGTGAGCAAAAGAATGATGGATTTAACCCAGATCCTTGCGACTGGGGGTGAATGTTTGCATTGTCCAGCATTCCGTCCATCAATTGTTTCTTTTGCATTTGTCGCCCTAAGTGGGAAGGGTATGCCCAGACGTGGGTCCCGTGCTCACTACACCACTGGATTCAAGCTAGCCTGGCTGATGAAGGGTGATGCCCTGAAACCGGTCCCAGGATGCTTGTTTCCGGTCCAGGGAGGACCTGGCTTGGCAGTTCGGGCTGGACTGTTCCCACAAGGAACAGGGTCAAGACTGATTTGCATATGGCTGGGTCCAAACTGGGGTGGTGTGGTGAGCAAAAGAATGATGGATTTAACCCAGATCCTTGTGACTGGGGGTGAATGTTTGCATTGTCCAGCATTCCGTCCATCAATTGTTTCTTTTGCATTTGTCGCCCTAAGTGGGAAGGGTATGCCCAGACGTGGGTCCCGTGCTCACTACACCACTGGATTCAAGCTAGCCTGGCTGATGAAGGGTGATGCCCTGAAACCGGTCCCAGGATGCTTGTTTCCGGTCCAGGGAGGATCTGGCTTGGCAGTTCGGGCTGGACTGTTCCCACAAGGAACAGGGTCAAGACTGATTTGCATATGGCTGGGTCCAAACTCGGGTGGTGTGGTGAGCAAAAGAATGATGGATTTAACCCAGATCCTTGTGACTGGGGGTGAATGTTTGCATTGTCCAGCATTCCATCCATCAATTGTTTCTTTTGCATTTGTCGACCTAAGTGGGAAGGGTATGCCCAGACTTGGGTCCCGTGCTCACTACACCACTGGATTCAAGCTAGCCTGGCTGATGAAGGGTGATGCCCTGAAACCGGTCCCAGGATGCTTGTTTCCGGTCCAGGGAGGACCTGGCTTGGCAGTTCGGGCTGGACTGTTCCCGCAAGGAACAGGGTCAAGACTGATTTGCATATGGCTGGGTCCAAACTGGGGTGGTGTGGTGAGCAAAAGAATGATGGATTTAACCCAGATCCTTGTGACTGGGGGTGAATGTTTGCATTGTCCAGCATTCCGTCCATCAATTGTTTCTTTTGCATCTATCTTATTTGAAAGCAGAATGTTCCTTCTAGAATGTGCTGTGAACTTTTGACCTACTGGTTCCACTGGGTTGCTAGCTACACTGAACTAAGACTGTATTTGGGGGAAGGGTGTTAAAGAGACAGAACATTTTTTTGAAAAGTTTAGGAGTGATGAGACAATGTAAATAATGGCAAGTTTTAATTTCCAACTAAGGACTATGTAATAAATTGTTGTTCAGTATTTAAATTTCAGTAATATGAAGCTAGATATCGGTTTGAACTCCATTTTATTTTCGCGGTTTCTCAGGGATGATCGCGAATACATCGCAAAAATGCAGCGACAGGAACCTCGTTTCGAAAGAGAGGGAAAGGGTTAACAGATGCTAACCATTCACAAGTGAAGATGCAGTAGTCTGAAATGAAAGACATGATTTCATTTGCTGCCTTTCTCATGATGATAGAGCGAAAAGTTGAAGAGGTTGCCATTTTAGACTTGCTTTGTATGTGAGTGGTGTACCATTCTTGTGCTTAGTTATTACAAATCTTAACAGTGTACAAACTATGCATAAAGAGCTAAAACAACAATATAATCTACAAAATGAATTCAGTGGTATGTATATAACTTTGGAAATTATTTTAAAAATGTACATTACAAATGAAGATGTATATGGGAGTTTGATTAAAAGGAGTATCACAGTGATGAGAAAAAATATATGAGATGAACTGCATCTATTAGAGGGTATGTGTTTAAGAGGTTAGTGGTGAATGTTTTGGGAAGTAAGAGAAAAATGAATTAGTTCATGTTTAGTGCATTGTGTATTTTATTTAAAAAATAACAGTATAGTTTTGTGGAAAGTTGCAATGTGGAACTAAGAATGTTTTAAATGTCTAAACATGTGCAGAATAGATACATTTGTCATTTGCATTCTGGGAGTTGTAGTACTCTTAGTAAAATTATTAAACAGGAATCGTGTAGTGAGAAATAAAAGATGAGAACGTGTTGTCTGCCTGTATATGAATTAGAAAGAAGTAATACTTGTTAGGTATATATTGTGAAGTGTTTGTCAATGTGGTTTTTAACTTGTATGACCACTTTGCATATGCTTAGATGGTGAGATATAATTTTTGTGCTTGCACATAGCTATATATTCAGTGGGACTTTTGAGTTTGCTTAAAGATGCAGAGAAGTATATATTTTTGTAAAGATGGCTTGAAGGTGTATATCTATTAAGAAATCGCATATATGTTTACATGGTGATCTATGTTCAGTAAGGCTGATGAAAAATTCATGTATATGGTGAGGGTAGTGTTTTTCGTTAAACATGGTTTGTTTAAAATTGAGAAGGATTAATAGTGCAGAATGCCTCGAGAGTTTTTGTGCTAGCTTCATTTCGATTGTAACTTTTGTTTGAGATATGTTGAATATATGTTTTAAAAGCAGAAGAAGTATTTGAGAAATGATGTAGGTATGCCATTCGCAAAAGGATTTGTGCTTTGAAAAATTTCAAAATGTTGTTTTCCATTTTAGAAACTTACTGATTCATTTGCACGCTCAGTAACAAAGCAATGTATATTTCTAGAGGGCCATGTATGCAATTCTATATCAAGTGTGATACCTAGGTTTCACTCACACATAGCTAAGACGAAAAGCATGTATACAGTAAAACAGGTAGGTTGATACTGACAGAAGGAAATAACCAATGATTCAGAGATATAGTGACAACTGTTATGTATCTAACAGGAATGAAGGTACTTTCTTAGTCAGTCAGGCAGTATTCAGGCACTCATGGAATCACCCAGACACTACTCAGGCAGTCATCAAATCAGTGATTCACTACCCATGGAGTTATTCAATTATCCAGAAACTATACATGTACTCTTGCAATCAGGCAGGCAGAAATTATGTAGTTATTGAAGTATGCAGGCACTACGTATACATTCATCTAATCACCTAGGTACTATCTATTGACTTATGCAATTAACAAGGCTGTAACTATGCAATCATTATAACATTTGCGCAGAACCTATGCAGCCATCTAAACACCCACTTACAACCCATGCAGTCATTGAAATACTGAGATACACGCGTGCACTGATGAAACACTCAGGCTCTACTCATGCACTCATAATTACATAGAAATTACCATTGTAGTAAACCTATCACCCATCCAGCACCTGTGCAGTCATTTAATTACTGAGCCAATGGTCTTGCACTAATACAATCACCCCAGCAGTATACTTACTTTCATCCAATTTCTCAATCTTTAACAGAATCATGCAGTCACTCAGAAACTAGTCATGCCTTCATCTAATTAGGTAGGCACTACTGATGCACTTATTCAATTCTCCGGGCACTACCCATGTAGTTAGGAAATAGGATTAAAAAACTTTAAATATTCACTGAAAAAAACAAAGTTTACGGGGACGTTATAGTTAGGCTGATATTTCACTCGTACAAAACCAAAGAAATTCAGCAGTTATAGTTAGCTGAGCTAACTATAACTCATGCCCCTGTAATGCACTGCTTATGACCTCACATATTCCATCACTCATGACATGGTCAGTGACATCACTGATGACATCTCAAATGAAATCACTGATGACATCATCCAGTGACTGTGAGTGTTTCTAAAATGTTTGAGTGTTAAATATATATACCAAGGTGTATTGATGAATCAGTGGGTGTACGAGTGCCTGTATTCATGATTCAGTAGGTGTGTGACTGACTGTATAAGTGAGAGATAAGGTATCTCAGTGAATGTATGGGTCACTGACTATGTTGTCTGAATGTCTGTATCAGTCTGTCAGTTGGTGTCAAAGTGGCTGTATGGGTTGGTGAGTATACATGTGTCGGTGTATGGTGATTGATCGGTTGTCCGGGTATATATATGGGTGTTTGAGTGTCTGTGTGAGTTGGTGAGAGGGTGTGTGACTGCCTGCATGGATGAGTGACTGCGTGAGTCAGTGGGTGTATGGGTTAGTGAGTATAAGAGAAGGGTTGTATAAGTAAATGAGTGTGTCTATGGCTGTGCCAGTGAGTTAATGGCTGTGTCAGTGGTATATGGGTGAGTAAGTGGATATGTAAAAGGCAGTATAGGTAAGTGTTGGAGTATATCAGTGACTGTATGTGTGAGTGAGGGATTGTGATACAGCCTGTATCGGTTAGTGAGTGCATGTGTGAGGGTCTGTATGGGTCAGCGATTAGATGTTAGCATCTGTATAAATAAGTGAGTGGATGTGTGTATAACTTTATAGGTGAGTAAATGGCTGTCTGATTGACTCTATAGGTGAGTGAGTAGGCGTGTGAGTAGCTTTATGAGTGACTGACAGTGTGTGAGTAGCTGTATGACTGCATGAGTGAATATATCCGTGGTTATATTTGAGAGTGAATGGGTGTATGAGTGACTCTATGGGTGACTGAGTGGATGTATGTGTAGACCTATGAATCAGTGAGTGGTTATGTACGTACTGGTATGGGTGTGTCAATGGTGTTCGAGAATGGTAGTGTGGAAGTTGGAGTGGGTGTATGAATGGTTACATAGGGGAGTGAGTGGCTGCGTCAGAGATTCTGTGGATGATGTCATCAGTTATGTCATGAGTGATGTCACTGACCATGTCATGAGTGATGTAATATGTGTGGTCATAAGAAGTGCATTGCGGGGGTGTGAGTTATAGTTAGCTCAGCTAACTATAACTGCTGAATTTCTCTGGTTTTGTACGAGTGAAATATCAGCCTAAGTATAACGTCCCTGTAACCTTTGTTTTTTTCAGTGAATATCTAAAGTTTTTGTAATCCTATCTCCTAACTATAACAGCCCTGTAACCTTTGTTTTTTTAGTGAATAATATATATATATATATATATCTCTCTCTCTCTCTATATATATATATATATATTATAAAGTTATAGTTTTAACTTAAATTTCTAATTCACTCATCACTAAAATTACATTTATAATTCACGCACCACCTTTAATTTACTATACGTCGCGGACCTCCATACACATTGCTCTCATATCAATCACCACACTACATTAATTATTACTCGCCCTATCTCCATGTACTGGTATATACCCTTGCATATTTTATCACTTATAGCATGTGATAGCATAGCAGTCATAATAAGACTTATGACATCTAAAATGACATAATATCTCAGAACACACTGCATGATAGAGTGGCGAGTTATATTTAATGTAGTGTGGCGACTGATGCAAGAAGAATGCAGTGCGCGACGTATGGCGTACAATAGATTAGCGTACAGTGGAGAGGGGTACAGTGGAATAACAGTGGAGAGGCGTGGAGTGGGATAGATTAGAGAGGCGTACAGTGATATAGCGTGCAAGGGAGTAGCATACAGGGAAGTGGCATTGAGTGGTGTACAGTGGAATAGCGTACACTGGAGTGGCATAGATTGGAGTAGAGCTCAGTGGACTGACGAGTAAAGTGGGGTACACTGGAGTGGGGTACATTGGAGTAGGGTTGAGTGGAGTGACATAGTGGAAAAGGGTACAGTGGAGTTGAGTGGTTAGAGTGTAGTTGCTTAAAATGGAATAGTGTATAGTGGAGTGGGGTACCGTGGAGTGTTATAGAGAGGAGTGGAGTATAGTGGTATGGGGTACCGTGGAGTGTTATACAGAGGACTGGAGTATAGTGGAATAGCATACAGTGAAGTGTTGTAGAGGTTAGTAGCGTGGATTGGCGTACAGTAGAATAGTGTACAGTGGAGTGGCAAAGAGTGAAGTGGAGTAGAATGGAGTGTGGTAGAGTGTAATAGCGTACAGTAGAGTAGCGTTGAGTGCAGTGGTGTAGAGTGGAAAGTGTACAGTGGAGCGAATAGTGGCATACAGTAAAATAGCCTAGAGTCGAGGGGTGTACAGTGAAATAGCTTATGGTGGAGTGATGTAGACTAGAGTGGCATACAGTGGAATAGTGTGCAGTAGAGTAGCATTCACTGAAATAGCATACAGTGGAGGAGCATACACCAATGTGGCATAGATTGCAATAGTGTACAGTTGTGTGGTCTAGGGTGGAGTGGCATAGAGTGTAGTTGGGTACAGAGGAGTATCTTATATTGGAATAGCATACATTGGAGTGGGTTAGAGTGGAGTTGCATAGAGTCAAATAGCATAGAGTTGAGTCACGTAAAGTGTAGTTACATACAGTGGAATAGTGTAGAGTGGAGGCGCATACGGTGGAGTGGCAGAATGTAGTGGCATAAAATGGAGTGTGGTAAAGTGTAATAGCGTAGAGTGTAGTGGTGTAGAGTGGAATAGCTCATAGGTGGAGAGGAATAGTGTACAGTAGAGTTGCGTACAGTGGAGTGGGGTAGAGTGACATAGAGTGGCGTACAGTGAAATGGTGTACAAAGGAATATTGTAGAGGGGCATACCGTGGAGTTGCGTGTAGTGGCATAGAGTGGGAAAGCATAGAGTGGAGTGGCGTACAGTGGAATAGCGTATGGTGGAGTGGTGTAGACTGGAGTGCCATACAGTGGAATAGTGTGCAGTAGAGTAGCATACACTGAAATAGCATACAGTGGGGTGACCTACACCGAAGTGGCGTAGATGGCAATAGTGTACAGTTGTGTGGGGTAGAGTGGAGTAACATACAGTGGAGTTGGTTACAGAGGAGTATCATACATTGGAATAGTATACAGTGGAGCGGGGTAGAGTGGAGTTGCATAGTCAAATAGCATTGAGTTGAGTGGTGTAAAGTGTAGTTACATACAGTGTGGAGTGGCATACAGTGGAGTGGCGTAGAATGGAGTATGGTAGAATGTACTAGTGTAGTCGTGTAGAGTGTAATAGCATATAGGTGGAGTGGCATAGTGTGGAATAGTGTACAGTAGAGTTGCGCACAGTGGAGTGGGATAGAGTAACAGAGTGGAGTGGAATACAAAGGAACAGTGTAGAGAGGCATACAATTGAGTGGTGTGAAGTGGCATAGAGTGGGATAGCATAGAGTGGAGTGTCGTACAGTGGAGTAGCGTACCGTGCAGTAGTGTACTGTGCAGTGGTGTGTGGTAGAATGGACTGGCATGTAGTGGAACACAGTGTAGTGGTGTAGAGTGGACTGGTGGAGTGAGATACAGCGTAGTGGCATACAGTTAAATAACGTTGAGAGCAGTGACATAGAGGTGAGTAGCATACAGTGGATTGGTGTGCAGCGGAATAGTGTATACTGGGGTGGGTTAGAGTGGAGTGGCGTAGAGTTAAATATAGTGGTGTGAGGTACTGTGTAGTGATGTACAATAGAACAGCATAGAATTCCTTGGTGTGGAGCTGGTTCAAGTGTAGTGGGGTAGACTGTAGTGGTGTACTGTGGAGTGGTGTACAGTGGAATAGCGTAGAGTGTAGTGGCATACAGTGGAGTAACGTACAGGGGAGCGGTGTAGAGTGGAGTAATGTTGAGCCTCCTGGCATACAGTGTAGTGACATAGCATGGAGTGACATAAGTTGGAGTAGTGTAGATTGGAGTGTCGTACAGGAGAGTATCTTAAAGTGTAGTAGCGTAGAGTGGAGTTTCATGGAGGTGTGTAGAATAAAGTGGTGTACAGTGTAATAGCATACAGTGGATCATCATAGAGTTGAGTGGCGTACAGTGCAGTGGTGTATATAGAAGTAGCGCACAGTGGAGTGGCATAGAGTAGAATAGCGTAGAGTGTAGTGTTGTACAATGGAGTTGTATACAGTGGAGTAGCATATAGGAGGGGCATACAGTTGAGTGCCATAGACTGGAGTGTCAGTAGATTGTAATAGCATACACTAGGGTGGTGTATAGTGGGTTAGTGTAGAGTTCAGTGGCATAGATTGTAGTGTGGTAATTGAAACCGACGTAATATGAAAGTGTGTGAACGAATGTAGATGTAATGTGTCAGGAATATACATTGCGAGGTGTAAATGGTAATTTTTGGTAGTGTGTGTGTGAATAGTGTAAGTAGTGTTAAAGTTATAAGGTTTTGAAAAAACCTAGTTATATATAGTGTTGCAGTATACTGCAGTAAGTTCGCCGTACATGCAGATGAGAAGTCAGTATGTGATTGTCTAATGGCGGTGTTTACCAAAGGTAAATAGCAGCCATGTAGTGTTTAGCAAAGTTTGGCTACGTTTTGTGTTTTGCTGCGTTCTGAGTTAGGGTCTTGGATATAGGTAATAGTACGTTGTATGGTTGTTTACTACCTATGACTACTTTATTAAAGTGGTAATTGGTAGAGAAATGTATTCATAATTTTCTATAACGTATCAGCCAGTATCCTCGCCTCTGTCTCTGTGGGTATCGTCAGCCGGGCGGGCAGGAAGAACCCGGGTTGGGGGGGGATCAGTAAACAAACTTGCAGGGTCCCAGGTAGGGGGTCACAACTGGCGAAAAAAAGCCTGTTGTAACCCATTAGAGGCATCCACATCAACGCCCGCCTCGTGGCAACACTTTGCTGGCGTGGGATCATTCCCTGAGGGTTGAGGGGCCCTTGAAGAGAGGTGAAGCACTGCGAGGTCCGCTTGAGCCCCTGCTATTTTGGCACATGCTTGCGCAATCTGGAGGGAGAGGCACTGTCTGGAGAAGCATAATCCTTGCCTCCGGTCCTAACATAGAAGTCAGTATGTGATTGGCTAATGGCTGTGTTTACCAAAGGTAAAAGGCAGCCATGTAGTGCTTAGCACAGTTTGGCTACGTTTTGCTTTTTGCTGCGTTCTGAGTTAGGGTCTTAGATATAGGTAAGTAGTACATTCTATGGTTGTTTACTACCTATTACCACTTTATTAAATGGTTAATCAGAAGAGAAATGTATTTTTAATGTATTTTTAATTATCTGTACAGTTTTACAGCAGTTTAGGGAGAACTGTGCATTTTGTTAAAAAAAAAAATGCTTTAAGCAGTGTGGTAATTTGTGGATATTACCTTGGTACCCATAGATTTTTCTGCATATTTAAAATTGTTAGAAATAGAAAATACACGATAGTACACTATATTTGTAAAATATAGTATATTACGGTGTACCGCTCTACTCCCAAGTCAGTACTGCGGTACTCCATCATTCTTTTAAAATATATATAAACTTCTAAATATTTTTCACTACCTATTGCCACTTTAATAAAATGGCTATAGGTAAGGGAAAAATATCAAACCTAATACTTAACCTAAATCTGAAGGTGTAACACAGAATCCAGCCATAGAATATCTAAAAAACAACATGGCTGCCTTTTACATTTGTTAAGGCAGTCATTAGCCAATCATATAATGACTGGTCATCGCTATGTACCGTTGTGCTTTCTACAAGGTAAAATGCCTTATAACTTAAACACTTACCTGTAGTACCAGAAAGGATCATCTGCGTACCATAATGTGTAATCCTGCCAAATTTAATTCTAATCTGTCCAGCCGTTTTCACGTTATGTGTAAGTACAAAGTCTATGGGGAAATGCATTGGTACCTGAAAGTATTTTGGGTCCCCCCTTTTTTCTTTGCACTCCCTGGATGAATATCTGTGAAACTTTGTGTGCTCTGCCGGTGTAGAAAGAGGAAATGTTCTGCAAGGTTTCGTGCAGATTCATAAAATGGGCGCAAAGTTATTAGCGACCAAAATTCTAAGGAATTTCTGTATCTGGTAATCCTAACTATATCTAGAGAGTGGCTAGTGCCACTCTCTGATATATATATTAACTGAAAAAAGACAAATATTAAAACTTTGTTATAGTGAGGTATGATAAAATCTTACTTTGCATTTTTTTTTAAACTTAGAAATTCACTGAAAGAAACAAAGGTCAAAGAGACGTTATAGTTAGGGGGAAATGTCTGTTAAAAAATACCATTTTAATCAAACAAAATCACTGAAATTCACCACTTACAGTTATCTCAAGTAACTATAACTCATGCTGGAAAGTAACTATAACTTGCTCCCCTGCCATGCACAGTGCTGTCATCAATTATGCAATTTCAGATGTTGCAGTGATGTTTCCAGTAGGGTCATAGAACATAGAATGAGTAATGTACTTTTGGAGGTAATTAGCAGTGCATGAAGAGCCAACGGCCAGGCCCTACGCAAAACCCCCTGCTGCCAGCCAACCCCACCCTGCACACAGAGCAGCGGGGAGTTGGGGGCATGGCCTAGCGCTAGCCCCCCGCACCCTAGCCACCGATGTCACTCACAGCTGATTATGTGTAACAATATAAATGGTGTCATTGTAAGTAAGGCAAGCATACTGGCTGTGTAAAAAATGACACCAATAACTAATCAGATTTGTATTTCATGAATTCACGCATTGCAATTATTATTAAAAGTGATTGTCATAAAATATTTTGAATAAAGCCTTTAAAAAAAACAAAAAAAAATGTCAGTCTTTTATCATTTTTCAAGGCACAAAGTACAATCATGGGACCAACCACTAGAGGTCTCCGCCCTCCAGCTGAAGAGCATACAGCTCTAGCTCGGAGTGCTTTTAAGAAATATGGTCAGCATTTCTGGGGTATATAATGCCCCACAGTCTGGCCGGCCCCCCTGCATGTGCACATCCCGGGTGCAGTGGGAGCTGGCCTTTGCTCCTGCCCAGCGAGAGCAGGTTTTTTTCTTTGCTCCCGCTAGGCAGGATCAGTCTGTTTCCCTGCCACAAGTGTGCAGGCAGGGAAAAAACATGTGCGCTCCCGCCCGACAGGAGCATTTCTCTATGCTATAAAATCAGAATTGTAGCATTTTTTACCTATTTGCCATGCATGCTAATAATTAAAGTGAGCAGTAACATAATGAATCTCTTTCTGTGGAAAAATTAACAATATACTTTTCTGGTTTCTAGGTCTGACGTTAAAATAGAAAAAAGCCATGAGAAGTACTTACATTGTGTCATTAGTATACATTCTCGGAGTGTTGTCACATTGCTTGGTAAAGTTCTCAAATAACAAAAGAAGACTGTTTGGTCTGAAATGAAACCAAGAAATAGTTGAAGCTTTGATCTTCCCATCTTTTAATATGACAAAGTTGCTCATCTCCTAAATTTGACTGTTTAGTGATCTTTGTTGCATTTAACAACATTTACAATATTTATCTGAAAAGTTCCTACTTGACCATATTTATACGTGTATATTTCATTCTGTGCTGCAAGAAAGATACCCTTAATCACAGACCTGCAGACAGCCCTGACCAAAAGTAGTGGAAAAGATGGGAAAGCTCCTGCTTCCCAGCCTGGTTGTGAAGGACTGGGCATACATAGTGCTTATAAGCAAACAATTTAGCTATGAAAGTCCAAGCTCACAAAGGCCCCAAAAGCATGAAATATGAAAACATAAGGGAAGCCACTGACAAATACAGAGGAGAACAGTACAGGGAAGAAAAGAGAAAGAATATGCATCAGTACTAGCATTATATATAGGCAAATTGGCACCATTCGCAGAGACCCCTGTGATGCTAGCAAGTGGCTACCAGATATGCCAAAAAGGAGATCAGCCCAAATAAAAGGAAAGCTTGGGGTCATCCTGTCTTAATTGAGCTGTGATTCTGAAACCGTGAGAAATCCAGCATCACATACCCCCCTGAAATGTGCATCATTGCATTTTATGTCCCATGTTCTATAGTAAATTCTTAAAAAGTGTGGTACATCGCACAGTTGAGGAAAGAGATGTGTTGTGTGGGCAACAACCTATCAAATTGCAGATAGCTGTGCAATCTGTTTCTGTTTTTTCTTGCAAATGTTTCAACTTTCCTCTATTCAACAATCTGCAAGTTCTTGGAGGGTCTTCATTGTTTCTTTGGCATTCCTTAACAGAGCTGTAACTCAATGCGTGTCGGCATAGACCTGCTTGGTATGATGGTTTTTTTTGCACAGAAATGTTCATAATAAAATATTTTTAACCTGTTACAACCCAAACTTTATTTTCTAGTGTAACCGATATTTTTCACAAATTTAGAACTGGGGTGGTTATCGCCTCCTATGTACCTCCTCATCTTTTATTCTTTCAACTTGCCATAAGCATAAACAACTGTACATGAAGTCAGATCTTCTGTTCTGAAACATCACTTTTCTGAATGTAAACCAGCCCAGTATTTGACCAAGAGAAACACACAATCAGCATATGAACTTGATTCCTTTGAGTGAATATCTGCTCATCATTCCCTCCCTAAAGGACCACAATGATACAACCCATTCAGGCAAAAAAGGGCCCTGCTTCTGTGGTGTAAACTTGCCAATCAAAAAAGCTTGGCAATGAACAATATCATGCAGGGTTATCCCTTTACTGCCTTTCACTGCCTCAGTTGCAGTGAACAAAATGATGTCTGTTAGAAATCAGGACCTGTTTGCAGTGTACCCCCACTTGTTGCCCTATTTGAGACCCCTGGTGTCACAACTCACTCCCTGTGCTCTCTTTCCCACCACCAGGGGGACGAATAGTGGGGCTTTTCAGTGGTCTAATAATCTTTCAGACACTCCCATTCTTGTAGATACTGACTTCCAGCCATTTAGATTCCATTCCCAATCCATGCCGGGTTTTGTGGAAGCCAGTCTGCTCATTCTGGAAACTCCATTACCTAGAATTCCCTGCTCACTGCTCTGTCTCCACCCCTGCAGGCCAAGGATGGGTGGAGGAATCCAGTTCACCTGTGGCTGGCTGCTGCTAGCCTGCTCACACCTGATGCATATGATTACTGTGAGCTCTTTTAAGCCCCAGCTCCCTTCAGTCCAGGGTTGGTCATTGTAGCTGTATACCGGTGAGGCCGATCCTTGTTTCCAGTGTTTCCTGAGCTTTTGATATTCCTTGATTCCTGAGCTATAGTTAATCCTTGTTACTTGATTCCTGAGCTATAGCGATTCCTTGTGCCTGAATTAGCACTGCCTGCAGTGCTACCTTGTTTCCTGAGTTCCTGAGCTATAGCTATTCCTTGTGCCTGAATTAGCACTGCCTGCAGTGCTACCTTGTTTCCTGAGTTCCTGAGCTATAGTTAGTCTTTGTTCCTGTTCCTGGGCTTCAGTTATTTCTTGTTCCTGCATTGCACTGCTTGCAGTGATCTCTTGACTCCTTGTTTCCTGAGCTGTAGCTATTTCCTGTTTCCTTGAACCAGTACTGCCTGCAGTGCTACCTTGACTCCTGGAGCTTTAGTAATTCCCTGTTCCTTAACTAGCACTGCCTGCAGTGCTACCTTGACTCCTGAAGCCTTCGTAATTCCCTGTTCCTGAACTAGCACTGCCTGCAGTGCCACATTGATTCCTGAGCCTTAGCATTCCTTGTTCCTGAACTGCAGCAGTTTCCCTTGTTCCTGAAATAGCACTGCCTGCAGTGCTACTTTGACTCCTGAGCTTTTGCTCAATTCTAGTTCCAGCTCCAGCACTGCCTTCAATGCTACTTTGTTTTCTTGATTCTGTAACCTGCACTATTCTAGTATACCCTTGTAGCCTCCCCTTCTGTATATCCTTTTCCAGTCCCTGCCTTTCTTCCCATTTCCTTGGTTCCAGTTCTAGTTTGCTGTCTTTCTATTCTGCTGTCTTGCTTCTGTTACCTTGTATGTTTGTTACCTGCTTTCTGCCAAGTGTGCCCTGTGATTTCCTTCCTTTCCTGTTAAGCACTCCTCCTTGCTAGCTCCTTGTCTATTGTGCTTGTGTTTAGTTCTACCCCTTTGCTGTTACTGCCTTGTGTGTTCCTGTTTGATCGCCAGGATCCGTGGACACTGCTGACTACCTAGGTGGTGTTTCTTGTTCACTGTGAGTATTGTCTTTGAGTTACAGTTATAACCTCACCATAGGTATAAGCTCCACAGACCCTGCCTTTGCATGTATATCCTATATGTGGGTATTTTCAGTCAGTATCTGTAACAGCAATTGTGGGTGAGGAACTTACTGAGCTTCAGTCTAACCGTGTGGAGTTCTTGAGTGCTTTACCCCACATTCCCTTTATTGTTAATGTTGTGTTATATATGTGTATTGCACATCCGTCCTGGGTGTAGTTTTTCTGAATGCTAAATTGCTTCATAAGTGCCTGTCCTTTCTGGGTCTTAGCCATCTTGTTCACTTGTACAGGCTTCCCCTTTGGATCCCTTTTCCTCCTCTGACTTCCTGTGTGATCCTGGGCAGCGCTGTACTCCTCTCTGTGTACGTTTTCTACCCCGTTCCCAGTCCTTGCCCAAGTCCCTGACTGTGTTCCTGACATAGTCCCGGACAGTCCCTGACAGAATGACCAACCTACATTTCAAGGGTCACTTGTGAGGTTTGTTTGCATTCAGTTAGCTACCATTTTTCTGTTAGATTTACCTGTGAAAGTATTGAAGGTGTGTCATAATGAGAGATTTAAGAAAGAAACACACCAGCGCATCATTTAGGTTTGTGCAGGGCAGTTCACCAGTGCCCAACAATGAGAGGCATTTAGTGTCTACTTTACAATTTGAGAATGCTAACCCTAGTCCTGAAACAATGAATCCTCCTATGAGAAATGGACATTTACGTTCTGAATATTTTACTCACTGGCTCTCAAACACCTATTTGCCAGATCCTGACCTAATCTTCTGTTCTGATCCAGATTCAATGTCTGTGTCAGCATTGCAAAGGGAGAATGATACTTTACTCAGTTTGCTGAACAAGAATTCTGATTCTCGCATTTCTGCTATAAGTAGTTGTAAAATACAATACTCAACCACACACCCAAAGAAAGAGCAGATTCATTTCATAACCTCTGTTCTGCATTCAAATAATGTTACCCAGTCTTGTAGTCCAGTCAAGATCACAGTCCCGGATACTAAAGGGACCTTGTTAAATACCACATTAAAAAATAATCATTTTAACAAAACAGAGAAAAAACCTACTAGAACACAGGTGGCTAATAGCCACGTTGAACAAAATCTAAGGTATAGCTCTGTTGTTTGTTGTGAAGTTGCCAAGTCTACCACTGTCCTTGTAGAGAAAGATCTGCAGTCTTCACAGGATATAATTACATCTAAGATTCTTGAATTACAACGAGAGAATAAAATGTTTCAGACTCTGTTAAAAAATTATAACCCACAGTTCAAGTGGGAATCTAAAACCCCTATAGAAAACAACTTTTCCACCTCTATGTTAGCCTCCTTAGAAATGGAGAATGAAGCCTTGCGCTCTCTTTTGCGTTACCCTCAGAGCTGGTCCAGCGATTGTGTGAACAATACAGTGGCTGATCCCTCAGATTCCATTCAGAAAAACCATAGTACCTTGTCTCACAGTCCAGTTAATGAAAGTATTTGTTTGAATTCTGAAATTTCTACCTCCTCTGATGTGTTGTCTTCTAGTGCTAAACTGTGTATAGGCACTACATCTGAGATTTGTCCCTCCACTTCTAAGGAACCCCAGATGCCAGGGAAGACACTAAATACTTGTTTGCTTTCTCTTCCTGGTAGTGAGGTCAGTTCCACCCTGGGGGTATCACATACACTGGCCATTGACATACAGACAAAACCTGAACCAGTGCCCAACATAATCCCTGATGTGACAACACCCTCTGACTCAGTCGATGCTCTTGGTCTAACTTCTGTAACTGAAGTCAACCTCCTCGCTGAGAAGAAACAAAATCCTGACCCCTTCTTTGCTGTTTTGCCTTCAAGCCCACCACATATTGAAAAGTCAGGAAATGATAGTACTGTATGCTCTGATGCACCTGTACCACCTTCTAATGCAGAAGAAAATGAAAAAATTTCCAAAGACCAAGTGATCTCCTACCTGTTTCCTCTGACTAAGACCTGTGAACTGCCAAATGGTAAAGGGAGTCTGGTCATCAGAGACTCTAAGATAAGCAGTACTCTTAGCCATCCCGAAGAAAGCGCTTCAGTGTGTTTTAATGAGCCAAGGGACTGTGAAGATTTCACTATTGACAACAGGGAATCTACTGTTCACGGGCTATCGCCATTCCAAGAATTTAAAGTCGGTCATCCTTGTGTCTCTCTGTCATCAGCTTGGCTGCTTTCAGAGTCTCCAGAGTCCTCAGCCAGCCTGCTGCTTTCAGAGTCTCCAGAGTCCTCAGCCGGCTTGCTGCCTCCTGAACTTCAGCCTGCCTGCCATCTGAGCCCGAGCCTGCAGCCTTCCTGCCATCTGAGCCCGAGCCTGCAGCCTTCCTGCCATCTGAGCCCGAGCCTGCAGCCTTCCTGCCATTAGAGCCCGAGCCTGCAGCCTTCCTGCCATTAGAGCCCGAGCCTGCAGCCTTCCTGCCATCTGAGCCCGAGCCTGCAGCCTTCCTGCCATCTGAGCCCGAGCCTGCATCCTTCCTGCCATCTGAGCCCGAGCCTGCAGCCTGCCTGCCATCTGAGCCCGAGCCTGCAGCCTGCCTGCCATCTGAGCCCGAGCCTGCAGCCTGCCTGCCATCTGAGCCCGAGCCTGCAGCCTGCCTACCATCTGAGCGTGAGCCTGCAGCCTGCCTACCATCTGAGCGCGAGCCTGCAGCCTGCCTGCCATTAGTACCGGAGCCTCCAGACTGCCTGCATTCAGAGCCCAAGCCCTCAGCTCACCTGCCTAGTAAGTCAGAGTCTCCAGCCTGTCTGACTCCAGAGCCAGAGCTTCCAGCCTGTCTGACTCCAGAGCCAGAGCTTCCAGCCTGTCTGACTCCAGAGCCAGAGCTTCCAGCCTGTCTGACTCCAGAACCAGAGCCAGAGCTTCTAGGCTGCCTGCCTTCTGGCCTTGAGCCTCTATCTTGCCCACTTTTTGACCCTGTGCTTCCAGTTTGCCAGACTTCAGAGGTCTCAGTACGTATACATTCAGAGACTGAATCTCCAGCATCAGAGACAAAACTCTCAACATGTAAGCCTCAAGGGCCTGGGTCTCCTGCATACCTGCTTCCAAAGTCGCCTGCATGTGAGTCTTCTGTATGTTTTCCTGCAGGGGCTAGAACTTCAGGTCTGCTTCCTGTCACCTCCTTCGTCTTCAGCCAGTTTGCCTTTGACTTCTGTGCCTCCTGCCTATCTGTTCCCTGCTTTTGACCCTACAGTCAATCTGCCTTTGTTTTCAGAGTGTTACTCTAGCCTCCCATCATCAGGACTTCAAACACCTTTGATTCGGGCTTCTAAGCCCCTTTTACTGGATTTGGACTCTTCAGGTTCTGCCTTCAATAGTGCTGTTAATTTACAGCCTATTATCCTACCCTACAGAACATCACAGTTTTCCTGTAGTCCTCTGGTATCTTGCACTACATCTCTGATGGAAATGGACTTATTTCATAGCAGCAAGGGCTTTGAATCCAGTCCCAGAGTCCGGGAGCCGGTCGTTGGAGGGGGTGTACTGTCACAACTCGCTCCCTGTGCTCTTTCCCATCACCAGGGGGACGAATAGTGGGGCTTTTCAGTGGTCTAATAATCTTTCAGACACTCCCATTCTTGTAGATACTGACTTCCAGTCATTTAGATTCTACTTGCAAATTGCGATCCATTCCCAATCCATGCCGGGGTTTGTGGAAGCCAGCCTGCTCATTCTGGAAACTCCATTACCTAGAATTCCCTGCTCACTGCTCTGTCTCCACCCCTGCAGGCCAAGGATGGGTGGAGGAATCCAGTTCACCTGTGGCTGGCTGCTGCTAGCCTGCTCACACCTGATGCATATGATTACTGTGAGCTCTTTTAAGCCCCAGCTCCCTTCAGTCCAGGGTTGGTCATTATAGCTGTATACTGGTGAGGCCGATCCTTGTTTCCAGTGTTTCCTGAGCTTTTGATGTTCCTTGATTCCTGAGCTATAGTTAATCCTTGTTACTTGATTCCTGAGCTATAGCTATTCCTTGTGCCTGAATTAGCACTGCCTGCAGTGCTACCTTGTTTCCGGAGTTCCTGAGCTATAGCTATTCCTTGTGCCTGAATTAGCACTGCCTGCAGTGCTACCTTGTTTCCTGAGTTCCTGAGCTATAGTTAGTCTTTGTTTCTGTTCCTGGGCTTCAGCTATTTCTTGTTCCTGAATTGCACTGCTTGCAGTGCTCTCTTGACTCCTTGTTTCCTGAGCTGTAGCTATTTCCTGTTTCCTTGAACCAGTACTGCCTGCAGTGCTACCTTGACTCCTGAAGCTTTAGTAATTCCCTGTTCCTGAACTAGCACTGCCTGCAGTGCTACCTTGACTCCTGAAGCCTTAGTAATTCCCTGTTCCTGAACTAGCACTGTCTGCAGTGCCACCTTGATTCCTGAGCCTTAGCATTCCTTGTTCCTGAACTGCAGCAGTTTCCCTTGTTCCTGAACTAGCACTGCCTGCAGTGCTACCTTGTTTTCTGAGCCTTAGCATTCCTTGTTCCTGACCTGCAGCAGTTTCCCTTCTCCTCTACTTTGACTCCTGAGCTTTTGCTCAATTCTAGTTCTTGCTCCAGCACTGCCTTCAATGCTACTTTGTTTTCTTGATTCTGTAACCTGCACTATTCTAGTATACCCTTGTAGCCTCCCCTACTGTATATCCTTTTCCAGTCCCTGCCTTTCTTCCCATTTCCTTGGTTCCAGTTCTAGTTAGCTGTCTTTCTATTCTGATGTCTTGCTTCTGTTACCTTGTATGTTTGTTACCTGCTTTCTGCCAAATGTGCCCTGTGATTTCCTTCCTTTCCTGTTAAGCACTCCTCCTTGCTATCTCCTTGTCTATTGTGCTTGTGTTTAGTTCTACCCCTTTGCAGTTACTGCCTTGCGTGTTCCTGTTTGATCACCAGGATCCGTGGGCACAGCTGACTACCTAGGTGGTGTTTCTTGTTCACTGTGAGTATTGTTTTTGAGTTAGTTATAACCTCACCATAGGTATAAGCTCCACAGACCCTGCCTTTGCATGTATATCCTATATGTGGGTATTTTCAGTCAGTATCTGTAACAGCAATTGTGGGTGGGGAACTTGCTGAGCTTCAGTCTTACCGTGTGGAGTTCCTGGATGCTTTACCCCACATTCCCTTTATTGTTAATGTTGTTTTATATATGTGTATTGCACATCCGTCCTGGGTGTAGTTTTTCTGAATGCTAAATTGCTTCATAAGTGCCTGTCCTTTCTGGGTCTTAGCCATCTTGTTCACTTGTACAGGCTTCCCCTTTGGATCCCTTTTCCTCCTCTGACTTCCTGTATGATCCTGGGCAGCGCTTTACTCCTCTCTGTGTACGTTTTCTACCCCGTTCCCAGTCCTTGCCCAAGTCCCTGACTGTGTTCCTGACATAGTCCCGGACAGTCCCTGACACCTGGATGCTGGTTTTCTGACTCTAAGAGTACCCTGGGCTCTGCTCTGGGCAGGGCCAGTGCTATGTTGAAAGCCCCTACTGTTAAAAACACACACATGCATTAGGATACACTATGTATTAGGATACACCTATGATTGGCATGACCTACCCTATAAATCAATAGTAGATATTAGGGCAGGGGGATTAAAACTATTAGTCCTTAGTATATAATAGGGCATGGCAGTTTAGGGGCCAACAGCCCTTTTTGCACATGCATGTGTGCACTGCTGAGCGCTTGAGGTCATTTTAAAAGCAGCCCTGCATAGCAGCACTGTTTTTAAATCTAAAGTGTGCCCAAACTCGTTGGTAGGGGCACTTGAAAAGTGATAATCTACATTATTCTTACATATTAAGTACCCCCAGGGTCTCCCCTAGGTGTCCAAGGGGTGGGGGGCATGTAGTTATAAGCAGGGTCCTAATAAAAGATGTTTTATATGCCCTGGGGATAGAGAGATTGCACATTTCACTTCCCCTATTGTAGTAAAGTGCCTCCCAAAATCGAATTTTTGCTATGAGCACTGTGGAGTGAGAATCTACACTATGTTAGAATGTTCAGGACCCCCAAGGTCTCCCCTAGGTGTCCCAAGGGTGGGGAATCATGTAACTACAAGCAGGGCCCTTATAAAATTGTTTTATATGCCCTGGTGAGGGAGAAATTGCACATTTCAGTTTCCCCATTGTAGATTCCCAGCCCCATAGGATAACATTGCAATAGTTTATGAATGCATAAATATCGCTAGGAATTGACTAAAAATATCATTCAAAGACTTAGGAGAATGGTATTGATAAATCCAACAATATGCTATTTTTGAATTTATCCTACATTGTACAGAAAAGAAGTTATAAGATGTTCTTGTCTGTAAGCTAAAATTCAACATTCCTGCAGTCTTTCCTCATTGGTCAGAGTTAAAAGGATTACCCAGGCTGCTTTGATGAAGTAATAAGTGGCTCACCCGGGAAGAGGCTATCTGCTGGAGAGAACTCTGTTACATAGGATTACCAGAGCAGGGGGGAGCTGTCATAAAGCATGAAGCTTCAAAGGATGAATAGGACAGGCAGGAAATGCTAGGCCTACCTACCCCCGTCCCCTCTGACACAGCAGATAAGGGGCTTAAGGAAAAAATCTGCAGATGTTAGGGGATGGAGAGCTATGGAAATGAGCCATACTGAGAGTTGGTTTTGTTAGCTCTTCATGCTCTGCTGAGATTTCAGCCAAGTTGAATTTTGGAGGAATAATGCTTTCAGGGAGAAGATTATGCCACACTTTGCAGTAAGTGGTCATACTCTGGGGTGTTGCCTAGCACCTCATTGGACAGGAGTGCTCTCCTGTTTGACCCCAGAGAACACTGAATAAATAAGTGAGAGGTACAGAGCCGCTCAGATCTGCTGCTTGAATCTAAGAGAAGAAGAAGGATTGCATGCTGGAACCCTGATTTGCACCACCAGGCCCTGCATTCTGACTGACTGCGCCTGCTGCATTACCTGGAACTACAGCCCTGTGGATGTACCTTGCTTCTGAAGGATTAAAGAGTGGACTCCCTGCAAGCTACAGGTTAACAGAGCTCACCTGCATCATCACCACCAAAAGTCCATTGCCTAGAGTGCATCCAGTGGACTTTTAAGGGTTTTGTCTAGGTGCACTGTGGGAATTGTGGTCCCAAACTTTCAAGGACTATCTTGGAGCTTCCAGACTCTCTGGACCCCCAAGAAGAACTTCAGGAAGTAGTTACAGACATTTGGAGCAACTTTGGAAAAAATCTCCATAAGGTGACCGACTCAACCGCGAGGACCAAGCCGGCCACCTTGAACCACGACCCGGCCCGGATTCCAGGCTCATCCTGCTGAAAAGCTTTGGAGGTCCGACTTCCAGAGTTTGAGCGGGATATCCCTGAAAGTCAAGCCGGCGAACCCTCACCAAATCCAGACTGGTGAAGAGCAGCGAGGGCCCTCGGAAGAAAAAGCTCCAGAAAAGTTTCTTGTTTCAATGGTAACATTTTGACCGGGGCCTCCCGCTCAGTGTATCTGCGCAGGGCTCCATCGCGGTAAGCCTGAAAGTTTGACTTTGCCCCTGTCAAGCGCGACCAGATGTCCCAGAGTGGCGCTATAGGTTTCTAAGTGCTAGAAAGTGTTTCAACTTTAAAAATTCATATCTCTGGTTCCCTACATTGGATTTATTTTTGGCGTTTTGGTGTCATTTTAAAGATATAAATAATTTCTATTTTTGCAATCTGGTGTGGGATTTTCATTGTGTGTTGTCTTAATTATTTACTGAATTGGTGTTTTTAAATGCTTTACTTACCTGTCTCCTAAGTTAAGCCTGCCTGCTCGCAGTCAAGCTACCCAGGGTTGAGCAGCGGAATAATTTATTGAGACCTATACTGAGCCCTAGACCGTGTTAGTGACCTTATTGCCAGAAGTAGATGCATATTTACCACTACTAATAACCCACTTTCCAACAATCTCTCAAAGAAAAATGGAGATTTACCGTAATGATCTAAACCAGTTTTCTCTGGAACATGCTTACCTTTACATCCAAATTAAAAAAAATACCACAGGCAATACATCAGTTTTGCCCTTGGAGCACAACATTTTTCTTTTATTGTGATTTTTTTCACTCCGCATTAAATTCTGCACTTAAAATTCAAAAAAGCATTTGGCTGGTAGTAGTTTATCATTCCCTTTACTGAATTTATTCATTTCCCAACTCACATGGCCATACGGAAGGAGCACTATGACCACCCCAAGCCTTTTCACATATGTTGTTTGTCTGCAGTGTTCACTTTAATCTGTGATTCTTTGTACAACCAAACAATTAACCTCCATTTCATTCAAGTGCACCCATTCTCTAGGAAAGGTTGATCTACTTCCAAAGCAGTTATTTTTGAGGCAACAGCAGATCACTGTGTAAGAGTCCAAGACATCAGATGATTGAGCCCTGATAGCTTCGGGATCGATATATATGGTCCCTTGTGCCACGCTGAAATAGAGGAAGAACAATGGCAATGCTCTTTTTCATCGGTTCATGTTGTTCTCATCATTAGGTGACGGTATTAAACATTCTGCCACAGCTACAGTCAGCCATATCCAGTGGCGGCTCGCATAGGACGTGCTGCGGGGCAGTGGGGCGAGGGAGGGGCAGGGTGAGGGGTAGTAAACTCGGACATACGACCGAACGGAGGAAAGTAATTATTATGTTCCTCCGTTCCGTGCCACTGCATATAACATGTGGGCTAGAATGCAACCTCTGTCTGGAAACTGCTTCCTCAAATTATAATCTGTCATTTTGGAGAACGTGAGACTTGACTTTTAATTCTATTTGCTCTTTCCTCCCCTTTGACAAAGTGCACCAAAATATCAGCAAAGGAATTTATCGCCTCGAGAGATCTGGTGCTTCACGAAAATGCTTCTCGAGCTTTCTGTGACCATGCACTTAAATATGCTCTTCACCTTGCAAAATACCACAGGCGCCCTCCCAATAGACCATGCTCCTCCACTGTACTTGAGAAACGTTTTTTGTTGTATCTGGTTCTCACATTACTTCTGATCTATCTGCAACGCTCCAGCTTTCGTAATGCAGCTTAATGAAGGGATA
Source organism: Calotriton arnoldi (assembly GCA_963921515.1). NCBI lineage: Eukaryota > Metazoa > Chordata > Amphibia > Caudata > Salamandridae > Calotriton > Calotriton arnoldi. The sequence goes on along the minus strand of CAWUFW010000597.1, from coordinate 2,412,531 downwards.
TGACCTATTGGGGCCCTAATAATGGTTGCCTCGAAATTTGCTTAATATGGATTTTTTCTAACTCAAAAATTCAATATTTCAAAGTATAGCAAAGATAATCCAGTGGAATGTCAGTGTAGCAAAATATCTAAATTATTACTTTGAATCAATTAAAAATGTTTCCAGTGCTGCTTTTGCCAGATAGTGTTTGCATGATTTGAAATTAACAGATCTTGTCATGCTTATCCAACAAGAGGCAAAGAAAGATAAATGCCTTATCAAAGATATGTGCCACATTGGCAGTATATAGACCAGTCCTGAATCCCTTTTGTGCTTTTGCTGTTCCCATGTTGGAAGGTTGTTTTTCTGTGCTACTTGTTTCAGTAGGTTGGGATGGATGCAGATCAGTAAGAAAAAGTAGAAGAACATTACTTTCAAATTGTTCCAGGTACTCTTAATCCTCTCACCTTCCGTTCACAACACCCAACAAAATATCCTTGCTAGCATATGCAGTACTTTCAACATTTTCATGTCAAAACTAGTGAGACTGAGGTGTGGACACAGTGGTAGAATATGGGGGCAGGAGTGAAGCCTGGCGCACTTATTGGCACGTTAAAGACCCTTTTAAATGTTAATGCATTTAAATGTTGTAGCATCCTTTTAAAACGTGTTTATGTGAACGCCCCATTGTCTCTTCATCGGGCCAATCCTCTCCTTCTTCTGAGATTATATATGTTACAATCCTGTGTGCATATACTATAATAATACGTTCTGACTCAAACACATGCTCTCTCCTTTTGTTTGCCATGTTCTCATTATCATACAACTTGACATTAAAGTATTACTATTGCATGGTGATAGTGTAAAGTGTGCAGTATCCATTTTTTAAATTACACTTAACTGCTCAAACAATGACAAGTGCCTTGTTACTGAGATTTAACAAAATGTAGTGGAAAAAGGAGCAACTTTTAGTTCTGGTTCTGCATTGTAGGCACTTACATTGAAGTTATTTTATAGACGTTAGATTAATTCCCCAGTGCATGCGAGGACCGCTTAATAATTCATATCAAACGTATAGACATGAGAAAGACTGGCAGACTTGAGCAATACTTACATACCTGATCCTTGGTGTGCAGTTGCTGTCCACATCATTTCATTTGCGAGGATGACAGGGGAGATAATGCATGAAGGTCTCTCCAAAACAGCTCCCAGGTAACTAGAGCGCTGACCTTGAACTCTGCGCAAGAAGTGATCTCGCAAGAAGAAAGAGTATCTTCGCTTCGGGCTATTTAAGAGATGTGAACCCTAACATGCATGCATACTGGCATTTTTCATAGACTGCTTTCGAGCCTGAGTTACTTCGGCTACAGACTTAGTGGCAAAATTCTCTTTTAACACTTTTGGGTCTATGGTAACCTTTTTGATGAATGGGCTTTCATTTGTGTCTTCATCCTTTGAGTATATGCACGTATTGCTATGTGAGGATTAATTTAGACGCTGAATTTCAGAGTCGTTACTTAATGCAATTTGGGCAACTTGATGGAAGCGAAGTAATTTGTTTTCAGCTGTCTACTAGAAACTGATCGTAACTCCTTTGAAACTTTCAAAAATGGGTACACATAATTTGGAATACTTCGCAAATTAAATGTTGACATTTGAGGTAGAAAGTTTTAGTAATGGTGTTACTCATAGTATATGTCGTCGTTGTCTGAATTAGGGGGGATAATGAGTTTAGTTTGTTCATTTTATAGGATTCTTAATTATCATAAAAGGAAATTTTACAGATTTGATACTCTAGCGACATAATTATAAAACTCTAGGTACGTGTGCATTAACTATATGTAATAGTTAGACAAAGTTTATCTTGTGCAATAGACTTGCAAGGGTAAATCTAAAAATCATTTTCTTTGTTGAACATAGGTGACTGAGTCCCATCTGTGAAGTCAAATCCAAGGTGAGGAGTCCCAGTTGCAAGCCATTATTGAGCAGATATATCTCGCTCTTTTTCTCTCTAAATTTCCCATTCCCCTTTTGCATGCCGGAGGTCATAGCGTCACTCAGATTTGCATGAATTGGCCAGCCTAAAGGGACACATGGAATCTGTTTTTTTGTTTCATCCCAGCAAAATCCAGGTTACTTGTCTATCACCGGTGAGTGCTTCTCATTTAGGACACATACATAAATAAATGAACGGCGCATGAAAGTCGCATGTAGCGAGAACTCTCAAAAGCCTATACAAGGCCAGATTTTCTCAGTTTTAGAATGTTTCTCAAAACTACATTTAAGCACCTACAGGTCAGACTGCTGCTAAAATAGTGAAATGAGCAGTGAGATAGACACTCATTGAGAAGATGAAAAAAAGCACCTTGCCCCTTTAAGGTTCTGAAGGCTTCATCTACCCGTGATGCATTGTACTGGCCATTGCCTCAGAGAGTCAGTTCTTTTTGTGTTGATATATGCAAATGAAAAATACTTTCTACTGTTTGTTTCTCTCTTGGCGAAGGTATAAGCTATGGAGGAAGGGGAGTTATTTAGGACTTCAATGATGATGCCTACGATGCTGATCCAGGATTTACAAATAAGTAACTGTTTTTGGGTTATTTTTGCATCATAGGATTCTCATTATGAGTCATAAACTTAGAGTACAAGTAGCAAGCGAAGTTAACCTAAAAGATATTTCAGAGTAGCTTGACCGATATTAGAGACGGGTTTGTCTCAGATTAAAGAAAATAGTTCCTTATAGATGTGTGAATTGGTTTCCAGGTGGCTACCTTTCATATGTCTGATAAAAGAATGTCTCTCAGCCAGGCCATAGTAACCTCTGGTGGAACAAGCTCTGGGTTTCCCTGGTATGGGTTTATTAGCCAAGTGATAACATATAAATATTCAAAATAACAATCCAGCAAGAAATAGATTGTTGCAAAGTGGCGAGACCTTCATGTATATGAATGACCTTTGTAGATAAATAGCTGGGTAGGTTTATGTGAGGTTTTTGTCCAAATGAAAACGTAAGACGACACTTATGTCCGAAGAGTGTAAGGGTCACTGTGCTAGAGTTGTCGGAATGTGATAAGTAAAGAAGAATAGTTTCTTCTTGGCAGGAGAAAGAATTGTGACCTTGTTGTTGACACCATAAGCAAACTCTCTTCCATTTGAAGAAGTAGGTACATCTTGGTGACCTTTTGTCTCTCTCAAAGGGTGTATGCCAGTGTGGGGGAGATTTAGATGTCATTTTGTTTGATTCTAAGAGCCATGCTTTTTACTCAAGTATGTCCTATTCGGGTGGAATATCTGACTTTATAATATGGTGAGTAGGTTTTGCTTGCATGAAAACCTCTTTTGATGTTTCAAACCTCTTTTGATGTTTTCAGTGGCATTTGCAGCAGATCTGCATACCACCATTGCCCGAGACAGAGGAGCATTGTTGCCTGGCAGTTTTGAAGTCTCTGGATGACTGTTGATATTAATAGCATCAACAGAAAAGGCCTGTATAATGTCCTTGGATCAAGTTAGCAAAACCACATTGCCCAGAGAGCTGGGTTCCAAAATGCTGGATGCATATTTCTTGACGGACACATTCGAGTAGAATCCATTTGCAGTTTTCTTCATAAAATCTGCTTAGAAATTCTGCTTGCTGATTTTAAATTCCTGGTAAATGGTCTGTCTTTATTGACGAGCCTCTCGACGGGTCGATGTCCAGTTTTTCTGCATTTCCAGTGCTGATGATCTTGTGCCTCCTTGTATGTTCAGGTAATGCATTGCTGTCTTGTCTGTCTGAATGAGGATGTTTATTTTCAGAGATGATAGGAAGGCCTTGAGAACCAGATGGACTACTCTGGGCTCTAGAAATTGATGTGTCAATGAATCTCCTAGAAGGGCTTCCCAGCCCGAAAGTAACACATCTTTTGCACCACCAGCAGAGACATTGTTTTGCTGCTATTAAGAGACAGATTTTTCTATGCCAGTTGTTCTCTCTTTGAGGTCACTGGTCTTGCAGACATTGTTGGAGAAGCATCATATGCAAGCTTCCATTTGGGACAATAGAAATGCAGGAGCCCATGGCACTCAATAGAAAACAGCTCTGACGAGCTGTTGGATTGCGAGTCCTTAAAAGAATCTGACACTTCTCGCACATTTATGACATTCTTTTCTCTGAGGGAAACCCTTTATCTTGTGATGTGTCTAAGGATGCCACCAGACAAGATAGAACTTGTACAGGGTTATGACAGATGTCTGGAGGATTATTTGCAGCCAGAGTCTGTGTATTAGTGTGTTGTTTGTAAGTCCCGCACTTGAGCACTGTGGGTTTTTATCAGCCACTCATCCTCAGCATTGTCAAATACATTAGTAGTTGCTGCATTTATTCTCATGTGAAGGTAATAGCTACACATGATATGCATGTATATCAGTATGTGTATAGTACAAAGAGTTATTAGCAAATTATATATGCACTGCTAACCATTGTAACTACAGAATAATAGCGCCTGTTAATTAATGGTTCAGTAGCTCAAGAATCAAGTAGAAACTAAGCTTATCTTCGTCAGGTAGCAAATAGTTCCAAAACGTGTGGGAGAAGTATTCATGAACATAGAAGTGTTGAGGAATGTATGTAAAGGTACTCCACTCTTGCTGTGCTTCAGTGTCAGAAATTACAAGCTTCATTCCAGAACACAGAGTTAGTCACATAGATATACAGTCAAAATATATCCTTTTCACTGTTAAGGATATTTGCAGAGCTTTCTATGCACAGGGTAGCCAGATATTTCCTACTGCCATTCGGCACAACTTTGACGTGCAGATGTCATTGCTTAGTACAGGGATCAGTCTATTTGATGGTATCTGGTGTTCGTTTTTTCTCTTATTCCATTCCCCTTCCCCATTTCTTCTACCCACCCTCCTATCTCTTTTGTATATGATGGTGGTAGAGGTGTCATTGTTGGAGGTGGTGAGAGACGGAAGAGTGCATCACTTTTGTTGAATCCAGAGTACAGGGCTAGTGCTTTCTGACAGTTTGTCTGTCTGAGTGATGGATTCTGACCCCACACTGCCCCAGATGTTAGATGATGTAAATATGTCAGTAAAGTGAAGTCCGAGATAAGGCTCCACAGTCAGAATTACTAGTCATACAACAAGAGATACATAGCAATAGAGATTTATTTTGCAAATAATTAAAATCGTTACAACAGATAAAACAAAACATATTAAACAATCTTTAAACCAGCCTTAAACAGTACAAAATACATTTTGGACCCTGCTATTTGATTACAGAACACCAAGGAGTTTAGATAATCAAGCCTAGTGCATACGTTTTTGCTTTACATAACAATCATTTTTTGTGCGAATCCTTTGGTTTATAGTAAATGAAGAAAACAATTGAAATTGCATTATTGTCAATAAGTATCAATTTACATTCTACCTAATAAAGAAGAAACTCACCCTTTTGTAGTTTTAAAATAGATATGTCTAGAAATGTCACCAAGCAACCTATAAATTGCCAGTCATAACCATCAAAACAATCAGAAGTTGCATAACACCACTGATTCAAACACTTTGAACCAGTGCTTCAGAAACCTTTTTCACTCACTTAGCAGCTCCAAAAATATATCCAGAGCAGGTGAGTTAGGGTCTCTTCCCTTGCCCCACAGAGATGACAGGATAGACATTTAAACTGTGTGTTTGCCTTCCATGCAGATCTAAATTCAGCGAAGGGTACAAGGAGTAGACTAACTTCAAATACTTTTGTTTGAAAGTTTGTGTTATAGGATCAGTTATATACCAATGTGGCAAGAAAACATCAAATGCATCTAAAGTGTATTGTAATCTTTTCAATATTTAAAATATTGAGATAGCTACAAGATATGATGATTCAATAATTTTCTCTTGATCGCCCTCTTCAAAGTAATGTGTTGCTCGAATATGAATTTACCTTGGAAAAAACAAAAGGCGAGGCATTTGGCAAAACAGGAACAGTTTGTTTAATTAAACACTTCGGCCGGGAGCACAGTTACAGAAGCGGATCTGAGAACTGTCTCAAAGTACACGTTTTTATACATTTCTTTGGGTATCATGAAGCACTTCCGGTGATCCTTTTTTGGTAAAACAATGCAGGACTTGTCTGTGGAGTCATAAATAAGGCCCTTAATAACAAATGCAGATAAGCCTCTACCTTGCGTGGACACATTGTGGGTCAGTGGGTAATGTGTCCAGATGTCCGGCATGAGGGGTGGGTGATCACTGCGTGTACCGTGTATGCTGTGTCCTGATTGGCTCTGTTCTCCTAACTTCATCTGACATTATGGTGTTTTTAGAATGGCCCACCCCTCTGGTATTGTGTGCTTTATTGTGGCCAGTCTCCCTGGACCATTGCAGTGTCGCTGCGCTTACCTGGGGGATGCTTCTAAGTTTCCTATTCGCATGTTTGTCTGCTCACTACGTGCCTCCCCACCTGTGACCTGTCAATCAGTAACATCAGGCCTAGGTCGCAGGGCCTGCCTGACCACGTATTTCTGAGTCTGGGTGGGTGGAGAGTTCATGACGACCAAATTTGATAATATTGGTGCGATTTTGTTCTTATGTGCGAATGTATCATTTTAAGCATTGGCATTGATTCTATCAATATTAACCAATGTATGGTACAGTATTTCTCCGTACCTCCTCTGCACACAGCTGGTTAAGGACCGTAATCATAACTTTCCAGGTGTTTCAGGGAAATCGCTCCAAAATTCCCCAATATCTCCAGCCACAAGTTGCCTGTCTCAGGCGGAGACAGTAGTTCATATTATATAACGCCATCAGAGAAGCTGTACGCACTAGACATGTTCAATTCTAAACTAAGTCCTAGAACATGCCCTTGGTAGGTAAAAGTCAAACTTAAGACACTTTAAAAGGGCTGAATCAGTACAACTGACTAACTTGTGTCCAGAACAAAGGGCACCATAGAACAGAGAAGAGACATATTTCATCTTCAATATGATTACCAGAAGATAAATTGTTGGACAGCTGAGTTTCAGATATGGCTTCCTCTATGAATATTGCAAGTGAGAGGCTCTTAGTTTAAAGGCATTTTGATGGGCCTTAATACCAGCACTCTTTTCCTGTGTCCTGTTGTTCAATAGTTGTCCCTACTAGCACCCGTTGAAAGATTGTTTTCTTCCTGCCATACACAATGACCTTAGTTTTGTTGACATTGATGATTAGTTCAGTGATTGTGGTCATACATTGAAGTCAATGCCCGTTGAAGGCCAATAGGAGTGGCGTCCAGTATTAGTGTTATCTGCGCACTGGAGCAGGGTAATACAAATTCCTACTTGTAAAGTGCGAACATATCACCTGCTTAAGGGGCCGTTGGGGAGATTAAGTAAGCTATTGCCCAGAGTCACATGATGCTGAGCTGAGCTGCAGCCGGGGATCAAACCGTGAACCCCGCGCTCAGGATTCATCTGCTCTGGCCGCTGCGTCACACCTCTGACAGGGTAACATCCTTGCCCCATGCTTCTTACCATATTTGCTGTGTAAAAAATAGAGGGTTAAGCATTCAGTCCTGTTTGAAGACACAATTGGTCAGAATTATGTTTGTTATTCCTGATCCATATACGAACCCTAATGCAGCAATGTTGCTTCAAGAAGTGTAGATGGTATAGCTCAACCCAAATGCTTTTTTCCAATGGAGTGCTCAGTTTAGGCTCAGAAAGGTGGCTGAATCAAGGGAGCTTGCAAACAATTTCCACCGTGGACATCCATCTGCCATCTAAATGAGAATATTTAGTACCATAATGTTGTCGAGGGTTTTGCATTCCTTTCTAAACCAACCTGATAGAATATTTTCTTCCACATTCCTTACTAAACCAACCTGATAGAATATTTTCTTCTTCCACCCAGGTTTCCTGATTATGGTATCCCTAAGAGCTCGGATAAACCAAGCTTTATTACGACAACCTTTTGTTATCTTAACAGACAGTTGAATAAGATCAGGAAGGCAGACTCTTTTTTTTTTTTTTTTTTTCTTCAGCATTGTAGCTAGCATTTTAATAAGCAGCTTCCAACGTTGTGTAAATATAATTCCATGCTTCAAGTGTTATCAAGTTTGTCTTCTTGATTTGGAACTCCAAAGAGGTCCACATAAGGATAAAATGACATAAATTCATTAAGTCATAAGAGACATTAACATCTTAAAACTTTTTTAAAAGTTAAAAATTCGATAGCAGAACATTTCACTGGGGGGATTAAACATTAATTGCAAAACCTCAGAGGAAGATTGCACCGACAATTTCAGAAATAAAGGTCTTAGCATTTTACAGCGGTGCAATAGCATAGCAGGGCAAACAAACAAAACATGCTTCAAATCTTGGACTCCATTTAAGCAAAGATTACAAGTTACTGAAGATCCATACCATTTAGTGGTTAGAAAATGTAGGGGTAGAATGTTTAATTGTAGGAGGGCCCACAAATGTCTAACCCCATGGGACATATTCCATGTTGCATACGGTTGGACTTTTTTCATGGCAATGGTGTCCTTTATCATTTAGTAGCCCATTTTCTTACTAAAAGCTTCGCTGTCTAAGTGAAAACTTAGAGCCAGCGTAGCTTGTTTTTAAACAGCCTTTAATTGGGTTGCAGGAAGTGAGAACACTAGACTTAGATCTAGTTCCCGTTGGTCTAAGGCGAATTTAAAATTCCTAAAGACTAAAGATTTTTCTCTACAAAAATTTCCTTCCAATATGATATCCTAACCCCTTGGGTGCTAACGGTGCTCGTGTGCTGAGAATGGAACTGTTCCGTCCTAGCACTCACCCAATCGGGAGGTGCTTGCGCTCCCCTCGCGGGCTGCCCAACTAGAGGCCCCCACCAGGGATAGCAGCGGAGCATTTCCACTGCCCCTCCCAAACCCCCCTTGGTGATCTGATGACGTTGGCGCGCACATTGTACACCAATGTCATCAAGCGCAGACAGGGACACGCTGGAAGCCATTTGCTTTTAGCAGGTTCAGAGAGAGGACGCATTTTGGGTGAGCCCTTCACTTGGAGAGGTTGGTAGGGGGAAAAACAGACATCCCCTGTGCATGTTTAGAGTGGATTGAGGGGGGCAGAAGCGCAATAGACACCAGGGATTGCATGTTCTATATGTCGGGGAGCGGCCCCTTGGACAAGGGTCACTCCGCTTTACTGGGGAAATGTGTTGCGCATTTTCAGCCATATTTTTAGACCCATGGGGGCAGAAAGCCACTAGCCACCAGGGATTTGTACAGTTATATGTTGGCGAGGGTCCCCTTGGGCAAGGGTTGATCCCCTTTATTGGGCAAGATCTTTAGGCCCAGCCACCCCCAAGGGTGTCAGAAAGCCACTAGTCACCAGGGATTTTATTTATTTATGTCGGGAGCAGCCCCTGTGCCAAGGGTCGCTCTCCTTTTTTGAGGCATGTTTTTTGGCCGTTTCTGCCCCCTTTTGGGGGCAGATCAGCCATACTTTTAGGCCCATTTGCCCCCAAGGGGGGCAGAAAACCACTAGACACCAGGGAATGTTTGTGTGTGAACTAAAGTTCGACTGACGGTCTGCGTGTACTTTGGTGTGTGTGGGCTAGCACTCGGCTGACGGTGAGTGTAGACTGGCGCTTTGCTGGCAGTGTTCATGGACTAGTGCTTCGCTGGAGGTGTGCGTGGACTGGCACTTGGCTGGCAGTGTGCGTGGACTGGCGCTTGGCTGGCGGTGTACGTGGACTGTCGCTTGCCTGGCTGTGTGCGTGGACTGACATTTGGCTGGTGGTGTGTGGCTAGCGGTGTGTGTGGACTAGCACTGGGCTGACAGTGTGTGCACTGGTGTTGGGCTGGCAGTGTGTGCTCACTGGCGTTTGGCAGATGGTGTGTTTGAACTGGGGATTTTGCTGGCTGTGTGTGTCGGCTGGCTTCTGGCTGGCGATGTGTGTGGCTGACATTCAAGTGGTGATGGGCAGACATAGGGTTTTATTATGCTAACTGTTTATTTCTTGTCATCATTTGTGATTGTAATGTTTTATTTCTCCTTTTTATTCTAGTGCAAAGGTTTTCATTTCCTGTGCTGTGACTCCTGCTTGTGATTTCGGCACAGGTAGATTTCCAGTTTGTGTAGTTGCATGTGTTTGGTAGGAAAACGTTTTTATACTGTTTACTGTAATAGAGTATCATTTCCCTGCATGAATGTGATTTTTGTAAATGCTGTAATAATAGCAGCATATTTAGCTTCTGTATTATTGTGTGTGAAATTCTCCTTGGATTTGTGCACAATGCGTATTGTGTTGTCTTGTGTGTCATTTTCTTTTGTTCATTCTTTCTAGGGGGATAACGTTGGAGCTTGCTGTGTATGTGCAGAGTCGGTGCTGGTGAGTCTTGCTGACTTCTGGCAAGTGAGTGGTATTGTTTTTCAGTATATTGACTGTGAGCTTTGTATTGATTGACTTTTCCTTTCAGATTACCAGTAGTTTTACTTTCTGTTTTATAAAGCCACACTTTGTTTATTACTTATTTTACACAGTGTTGTGCATTGTTGACTTATTTGTCAAGTAACTTTTCTTAGTAAGGATTATGGCTAGCCGCAGGATTACCTCTCTGCAGGTTGTTGATATGCTTTTCGAGTCTTCCTCTGACCATGATTATGAGACTGACTCTGCATCTGATGCAGAAGAGGAAGTTCAGGATTCTAGCAGTGAATTTTCTGTCCGAGACTAATCATCTGATGATGAGGCCACTTTCAGTGTGGAGGAAGTGCCTCTTTTAGAGGAGTACACTGATGTGCCGATAGTGCAGCAAGAGGTATCTGGATTGCAGCTTGGGGCTGAAAGGCTTCCCATTGGAAGAGCTGAACTCTGGGTTGCCCCAAACATGGTGCAGGCGACGTTTCCTGCCTTTAATGGTGTCGCAGGGTGTAGAGTGAATGCTGAAAGCTTTTTGCCTATAAATCTTTCAGTTATTTATGGATGATATATTTTTGGATGAGATTGTTGACCAGATTAATTTGTGCGCTGAACACTATTTGAGGAACAACAGTGCCAGACTTAGGCTCTACTCTTGAGCTACCCGGTGGACTCCCACAAATCTGGATGAGTTGAAGAAGTTCTTGGGTTTAAGTTTATTGATGGGCTTGATAAGGAAGCCCTCCTAGTCTTCATATTGGTCTACTAGTCCCTTGATGGCAATGGCTATATTTCCTGCAGCCATGAGTTGTGATCGGTATTTGCTGCTTCTTCAGGTCATGCATTTTGTTGATAATGCTTCAGCATTGCCACAAGAACACACTGATTGTGACCGTCTTTTTAAGATTTGGCCTTTCATTGATCACTTTGTAGATCTATTTTCAGAGATGTATGTTCCAGGGAGAGAAACAGCTGTGGATGAGTCTTTTTTCCTGTTCATGTTGCCGTTTGGTTTTTAGGCAGTACATTACTAGCAAGGGGGCACGTTATGGAATTAAGATGTACATGCCGTCAGAGAGTAGTACTGGATATGTCTTTAATTTCAGGGTGTACACCGGTAAGGATTCCAGTATTGACCTCACCCCCCCCCCACCCCCCAGTTGTCTGTCCTTTTTTGGAGTTAGTGAGAAAATTGTGTGGGAACTTGGTAGAGGACTTTTTAACAAAGGTCACCATTTATATGTACATAACTTCTACACTGGTGTGCAATTGTTCAGGAAAGTGTTCAAAGTGGACACTGTTGCTTGTGGCACAATCCACTCTAACCGTAAAGGTTACCCAAAAGAGCTTGTTTGTTAAAAAAAACTTGAGAAGGGATAGTGCAGTGCCTTACGTAGTGATGAATTTCTAGCTGTGAAATTTTCTGACATGAGAGATGTCTACATGCTGACTACCATCCATGATGAAAGTACTTCACCTTTGACTGGGGTCAGGTTGCTGAAGTGCACAAATCTGTGTACATTTTAGACTACAATAAACCCATGAGTGATGTAAACTGACTAGTCTGTATTGTTTTATATTTTTGGTTTAGATTTCACCGTTGGCATTAGTGTGATGCATTTAGTTAGAGCAGGTGTTTGTAGTTATAGTTTTGTATCTATTTCCAATTAGTTTGTGTTCTTTTTTGTTCCCAAAAATTGTGATGGCAGTGTGCGTGGACTGGCGCTTGGCTGGTAGTGTGCGTTGACTGGCGCTTGGCTGGCGGTGTACATGGACTGGCGCTTGGCTGGTGGTGTGCTTGGACTGGCGCTCGGCTGGCTGTGTGCATAGACTGGCTCTTGGCTGGCGGTGTGTGTGAGCTGGTGCTTGGCTTGCGGTGTGTGTGAGCTGGCATTTGGCTGGTGGTGTGAGTAGTGGCTTGCTGCTGGTCACTACACACACTACTAGCCAAACGCCGGTCCACACACTCCGCCAGCCAGTGTGATTGCTGTGTAAGTCATGTAGGTGTATGAAAGTGATGGACCTTTGAATGGCGCTGTCTGTTGATGTGAGTATTGTAATGTGCTGGGCCCACGGCTGGCGGTGTGAATGGCCTGTAAAGTGGTTGGCGCCTTGTCGCAGCTTTAAGGCTCATGAGCTGTGAGTCATTGGTTCAGTTTTTTTACCTTTTAATTATTAACTGTGCATTTCATTTTAAATCTCTTGTTAATAACATTCTACGTTCTGAACTTTCACTCACCCTTGTGCCAAATCCAACCAGTATGTGTGTGTACTTGAGAAATAGTTGGTTGTGAAGCAATATATATTTTTTAATAACAAATTTTATTGAAGTTTTAGGAACATCAAGGCCTGGAAGACCCTCGCATGAATGTTCCGACATTGGTACAACAGTTCTCAACAGTTCTAATGTAACATCACCCCATAAAACCTGCACAGAGAGGACACCCCCCCCCCTCCCAGACCCGGCCCATCCCTGACACCCGTGGCGTTATATGTTTAACAGACATATCATGTCTCAATACCATATGACTGTACTTCCATCTCGATAGTGGCTTCGGCGGACCATACAGGGGATAACATAATACCTCGAAAATTCCCCCATCGCTTTCAAATTTTACCATACTTCTGGGGCAGCCTCTTGCCTGAAAGATTGCAATCTCCATCCCCATCCACTTGTCCATGGCCGCGTTCCACCCACCCACCGACGGCGGGGACTTTGCCTTCCAGTGCTGGGCGATATCACGTTTAGCCAGTGTTAGCCCCAATAACAAAAGATGCTGTTTGTACCGGTTTCCTCCAATTGCCTCTGTGCTATGAAGAAGGACCAGTTTGGGCTCCAGAGGGATCTCCGATGACAACACCTGGGCCAGGCAAGAGGTCACTCCACACCACAATGGTTGTAGTATAGTACACGTTCATACCGTGTGTATGAAGGTCACCTCATCTTCGTCACAGCGGAGACACCAGGGGGTTGGATATTACACCAATCCGCCACAGGCGGTGTCTAGTTTAATAGGCCCTGTGTAAATATTTGAATTGGATCAGGCGGTAGCCTGACGATACTGAGGCACCGCAAGGGGCAGCCAAGGCCTCAGTTCAGTCATCGTCATTTAGGTCTTCAATGTCGCCCCTCCAGGCCGCCCATAGTGTTGACAGGGTTGTGTGACTATGTGTTACTAAGGTCTGGTATATTTGTCGAATGTTGTGGGAACCCAGATCTCCCAATCGCAACCTACCCTCCAACGGGCTGACCTCCGGCAAATCAACGTGCTGACCTGAGGCAAATCCTCTAGGCCCCGAAGATACTGGGACAGGGCATGTCTGAACTGCAGATACTTGTAGAATTGACTGCGATGAAGCTGATAGTCATCTTGTAGTTGTTGTAAGTATTTTAGCACTGATCGTTTCATGGCGTCTCCTAACGTGGACAGGCCTGTGACGTCCCATTCCCGGAACCCTGACAGTGCAGCTACTTGGCTCGGGAAGGTCCCATGCCAGAGCGAGTCTCCCCGGTCAACCTACCCCACCAGCCCAATCGTCTAACGGTCTGCCGCCATATTTGGATAACCACCCTAGCCGCCGGGGATAAACGCTCCGTCCCCGCCCGACTATAGAGGAAATCCAGAACAGATTGGTGTCCAATGCCCATCTTTCTACAGCGTAGGCAGGGTCAGATTGGTCACTATACCACCACTCGTCGATATTAAGGAGGTTGGAAGCCGCATAGTAGGAATAAACATCCGCTGCCACAATCCCCCCACAAAAGATGAACTGAACACAGGATCGTGCCACCCTCCAATAGGAAGCGATTAAGGACTGCGTTCATTTGCCAGACCACAAGTAAGGGATATTGTACGTGTAATTCTGGAGCCGCTACAGCAATCGCGGTAAAGATACCTTCTTGAAAATGGCAGATCAACCTAACAGCTACAAGGACAGGGGGGGCCCACCCTCTCACCTCCTCTCGAACTTGCGATAATAAGGGGCCTATATTATGCTGCTAGGAGATGGCTGGGTCTGGGGAATTATAGACTCCCAAGAATTGAAAGCCCTCGGTGACCTGGGTCCATTGTGATGCCCACGCCGTTTCTCCTGGGCACCACACACCGGAAAGAGTGTCGACTTCGTCGGGTTCATGTAGAGCCCTGAGGTCGCCCCAAAGACCTTCAAGATCTGCAGTATCCATGGGCCAGAGAATGCCGGGTTGGTATAAAAAAACAGGACATCATCGGCATATAGTCCGATCCTGTAGGATATCTCAGCCGACCTGTCGAAGCCGCACACTACAAGGTTGCACCGCACCCATGCAGCCAGTGGCTCCACAGAGAGTGCAAATAGCAGGGGAGACAGCAGACACCCCTGCCTAGTGCCTCTGTGTATGGGAAATGGATCAGACTGTACATCCGCCAAGCAGACGGACGCTGACAAGTCCGTGTATAACAGGTGGATATACGCGAGGAACCATGGGCCCAGATTTAGGGCCTCCAAAAGGATAAATAAGTACTCCCAGCTAATCGAATCAAACGCTTTGTCGATGTCTGCTAATAAGTGGACTGCTGGCTTTCCCCGCTCAGGTGCCTTTGCCAGGGCATTGTGATCGCGTCTAATATTATGGGGGGTGGACCGCCGCGTCATAAAGCCTGCCTGGTCTGGGTGAACCAGCTAGGATATATGCGGAAGAAGACCGTCGGCCAATGCTTTGCCTAACAATTTACCTTCCAAATTCAAAAGCGAAATCGGTGGTATGAAGATGGTTCCTCGGGGCAACGACCAGGCTTGTGGAAGAACACTATTTCCGCATGTCGCCAGTCAGGCGGAAGATGCAACATGTCGGAAGACTCTGCAGCGCCTTCAGTAAATGTGTCCCAAATTGGGGCATGTAGGTCTTCAAAGACTCGCACGGAAATCCGTTAGGTCCTGGAGCTTGGCCACGGAGACTCGCCAGTGACCCGGTCAGTTCCTCCACTGTGAGCAGCTCATCTAGTTGTTTGTGCACGGAGTCTGATCGAGGTCGAGGAGGCATGGTGCGTATAAAGTCTACAATTTGGTCATGAGTTAGGACTTCTCGCCGAGCATATAGGGCCCCATAGTATTCTGCAAATGCCTGGGCTACTTCCCAAGGGCTGGACCGTAGCCTTCCCCCTGCATTGCTGAGCACCAGCACCGGTGTCTGTACGACCTGACCATAAGCCATGCAGCATTTTACTAGATCTGTCACCCCTTTAATGAATCAGATTCTGCGCCGCCTGCCAGGCCATCCGAGCCTCATCTAAGTGTAGTTGCTGCTGTGAAAAAACAGTTTACGTCGGGCCAACGCCCTGCCACCTCCTCTGACCTTGTCCTCCAGGGCCTGCAGCTGGGCCTCTAGCTCCACTACTTTTTTGGTTTTGCAACGCCGTTCCCAAGTGCAAAAACTGATGTCCACCCCCCATATTGTGGCCTTCAGGGCCTCCCATAAAACCACCCCGGAGGGAGCCATTGCAGCGTTAAAGGAGAGATATTCAGTAACTGACAGTTCGAGTGTGGACCTGTACATTGGGTTGTGTAGAAGCCAGGGTGACATACGCCATCGAAATGAGGGCTTGTGGGGATCAATAAGCAATGTGAGGGCCACAGGAGAATGATTGGACAACCCTTGTGGCAAAATCAAGACAGCCGAGACCCTGGGGATATAAGGGCCTGGAAGAAAGAGGTAATCCAGCCTGGAGAAGGACCCTTGGACCACAGAGAAAAAGGTATAGCCAGGATCTGCAGGGTGGTAATTCCTCCCTGCATCTGTCCATCCCAAGGAGGACGTCAGGAGGCGTAGCCTAGAATCACCGGAGCTCTAGGCGGGTCCGGTCGTACGTCATCTGTCCTCCCCCAGCGCCATTACATAATTCCAGTCACCCCCAGCACTGAAAGCCCCGCCGGCAGTTCCCCCCATAGTCGTATGAGCCTGTCAACAAATGTACGGCCTACGGGAGGGGGGGTTGTAGGCACTGCCCAACGCCTGCAGTTCTCCATGTAACATTCCTGTCACCAGAGTGTACCTCTGACCCCAATCCGTCCATACTCTAGTAGGCCTATAGGGAACCTCGAACAAACCCAGAGTTGAAAATCGGATCAAACCCAAGCCGTGCCAGGCACGTCCCCTTAGTTTCCATTATTTGGGTCTCTTGGAGCAGCAGTATGTCTGTCTCCAGCTTCTGAGCCTGCCGTACGATCGTTCCACGCTTGATCTTGTCTAGGATACACGCTTCCAATGAGGCAGTCCGGCCTGGAAGTACCACGTGTGCGAACCAGATCAGATTTATGGCCCATACACAGGGCCGAGGACCAAAGCCAGGACCCATCTGGTGCCAGCACCGCAATCCGAGCCTGAATCCCTCTCATGGGGTTTCCCGCTGTGTCTGAGACGCCAATTAGAGCGAGAGCGGTGCTGGCGCTTCAATGGAGACTTCTTTGAGCGATTCCGTCGGTCACTTTGGGAGGAGTCTGATTCCAATGAAGGCGGTGTATGCAGCCAGAGGCGTACTGTCTCATCCATCCATGTAAAGACCACTTTGGGCGTATAGAAGAACAGGGACTGCGACTTGCATATGACCCTCATACATGCAGGGTATAACAGCATGTATTGAATAATCAATTCCTGCAGTCTCTTATTCGCTACCACAAAGGATTGGCGCTATTGCTGAACTAGCTTGGTGTAATCTGGGAAAATCATAATGGCGTGCCAATCGTGCGACAGCTTAACCTGACCCCGGGCAAATTTGAGAATGGCGGCTCAGTCCAAATAATTCAGCAACTTAGCGATCAGTAGTCGGGGTTTGGCACCTGGGGGGCTTCTTCACGAGAGCCCGTGGGCCCGCTCAACCACAAAGCAAGGAGACAGAGAATCCTCGAGCATGATAGATTTCAACCATTGCGACAGAAAAGCCTCCATTGATGCACCTTCGCATCCCTCCAGGAACCCAACAAAGCATAGGTTATTTCGACGAGCGCGACCTTCGCCGTCTTCCATGCGCAGATAATTCCTGAGTAACCACGGTCAGTTTATTAATCTTCTGTTGGAGCACCACAGAGTCTTCCACCGTCAACACCCTGGTCTCCGCCTCTATTATGTGGTCCACCGCCTTCCAGAGGTCCTGTCGGAGCAGGGAGACATCCGACCCCACCGCGCCGATCTTGGCATCAAGCGTGTCACGTGATTGCGTGTTGGCCACCAACAATGCAGCATTGTCAGGAGCCTGCCCGGCTACGTCAGGTTGGCCGATGGCTCCAACTCCTGCAGTCGTGTAGTGGTCAATGGTACTCTGCTGGGCAGCTGGTTTGCCCTTAGACATTGCGATTCCAGAAGGGCTCCTCTGGATCAGTGTAAATCCGGTCCCACGCCCCCGGCCTCCGCAGGGTGAACTAAACAGTTGTGACTGGGCATCACAGGGCCACCCACTTACTCAGCAGCACTAGCCGGGCTGCATGAAGCTAACCAGTCACGAGCCGCAAGCTGCACTGGGGCCTAGCCCAGCCACTTCTGCAGCCCAGAGACCAGCCACAACGCAAAACCCCTAATGGGATCTGGTGCACCGGACCACCAGCCCGCAGTGCACGCACCAAGGGCAACACCGAAGGGGCACCCTACGCCCAGCCCCACTCCAGAGGTAAACCTGGGTTGAGCAGGTATGGGCTGTGGCTCTAGGCCAAGGTTCAGAGGCCCCAGGACGCACCCCATCGGCCCAGGCAGTCCTGGCTTTCAGGGGCTCCAGGCCTGCACACCAGCCACGGGTAGGCCGGCCACCCTGACTGACTCTACAGATTAGCTGCCCGGTCCCTCCAGAGCGGGCCTACCTCCGCAGGGCGTGGCCTCCTCTGCCGCCGACCACGGCCTCCACTCCTTTCCAGGCCCGGCTGGCCCAGCAATACCCACTGCGCCAGCGCAGCACCCAGCTCCACCGCAGACATCTCGGGTATGGCTCTGGTGGTAACAGCCCCCGCCCGACTCTTCTCTGCAGCTTCAGGGCCGCGCACGGCAGGCCGGTGACCGGATTTACTGTGGGGCACCCACCGGCGCTCCCGACCTCTGAGGCCCCGTCACCACACTCCTACAGGGCCCGGCCCACCTATGTACGCCACGATCAGGTCTTTGGGGATCTTTTTTCGCAGCCCCGAGGTCACCACTACATCCATGGCTGCGAGCGACATGACTAAGGCAGAGATGGTGGGTGAGTACTGTGCCCGAACCCACATCACTTCACCCCGGCCACTCTGATGTGTTTTTTTTAGACAAATGTTGAGGTTTGCAAGCGATTTTACAGTACATTTGTTTTTTTGTGTGAATCATAAGTGTGTACAAACAGCTCCCCAAAAATGTGTGGGTACATTTTGAGTCCACACATCCTAGTCGAACGTTTTAAGCAGCAGAGACCCGGGGGCAGGATAATGAACACAGAATCTGCGTTTTCCTCCATTTGTGACAAAGCAGAAGGTATTCACATGCTGCTCTGTTATTCGTTACCTCCCATGTAACAACTGGAGATGATGGTGGGGCCTGCTAATGCCATCAGCTTCCACACCTAAGTTACTGGGAGCAGTATTGACATTTACGAACCTTGAAGGACCTTTGTGTCAATCCATGCATTTATATTTTCACCCCTAAGTTACCAATCTGTGAATCGGGCCCCATTTCATTGGGTTCACGAGGTGTAGATGCACATATATGTGGGGCATTTTACCCTTCGTAAATGTCTAGCTGCAGTTTAAAGACTATAGATCCCTACTCACTAAATACAGACTCAGAGCCTGCATTTTTTATCAGGTCCTTTATATATATATATATATATATATATATATATATATATATATATATATATATATGTTCAATCAGTGGGTGGGCACTACTGTTATTTTAAGCACCCCGTTGGCATGGTGATAGGGGCCTACTGATGTCAGAAGGCTCTCTGTCCCATATTCGTGTCAACCATTGGAGCAGCACTGACATCTAACGTATATGCCAGTGCTTACATTTTCATTTCTAGCCTTAACCTAGGGGTAGTAATGGAAATGTGTACTCTAGCTGCCATGGATTTCAGGAGCAGTGAAGGAGGCAGGACTGCATTAAGCCTTTACCTGTGTCAAACGTGGCTAGGTCAGGACTGCTATAGGGCAACTGGAGATGCTCCAAGTGCCAATTCCAGCATTTCTCTGTGAATGATAGATGCACTGCAATCTGCCCAAGTCACCCCCTATGACACAAAACTTTTTTTTTATACGCTGGTTGTGTACACATCAGTTCGCACGGTAACCTCTTATATTAAAAACTGGCAAATTCTCTTTGTGAATTTGCACATGTGCAGTTCACGGAAAAGGTTTTTGTGAATCTGGCCTAATGTGTGTATAGATGAGCTTAAATATAGCCTTTGTATCATGTCTTTCTCAATTTTAAATATTGGTGAA
Source organism: Calotriton arnoldi (assembly GCA_963921515.1). Taxonomy (NCBI): domain Eukaryota; kingdom Metazoa; phylum Chordata; class Amphibia; order Caudata; family Salamandridae; genus Calotriton; species Calotriton arnoldi. Next base: position 2,392,740 of record CAWUFW010000597.1, on the reverse strand, counting down.
CCTAAAACTAGAAACAATTGCAGTTGTCTCTTTGATGCAGTCTAATGCAGATCAGTTTTTTGAATGGTTTGGTACTGCCTGTGGAGACCAAACCAATAACCCTGTTTAAATGTCTTACCTGTAAAACATATTATGCATTATTAGAAATATTTTGGTAACTGGATAAATTGAATTATAATTAGATGTACTTACTCTTTCATTCTCACGTTTCTAAAAGCACAACAATGGCTTGGATATGTCAATTTGGCCTCTATGAGATGAACAAATCTGTCCAAAGGTGGCAACTTCTTCAAGGAGTAGGATGATTCAGCAACTAACACTTGAATTGGCTCTAGTCCGTAGCTAGGTAAAAACTCTAGTGCTGTAGAAGAGATGTCCCTGAAAACAAGAAAACATACGTTTAATACTTGTAATGTTTTAGAAAGGTTCACTAGTTGCTGTATTTGGATTGATGCATTGGCTTGTGGCACACTTGCAGTACTGCATTAAATTGCAATAACTGAAAAATCCGTGTAGGTTAAGATGTTAGATGATATTGTGCATTACGCTGTAACCTTAAAATGTCCTATTACTCTGTGGTCTGTATTCACCTAAGCCCTTCCATTACATTTAAAGTAAGTCATCCTATCAAAATTTGAAACACAATTTTTGATTAAAAAACATATGTACCCACAAACCAACTAACATTTTACTCTTTATGATTGAAGAATGCCAAATTCACAAAGCTTTTTGCTCATGTACCTTACAATTACAAGTGGAAACAGATTTTTGGGTGAGGGTAAATGCAGTTTTGCAATTCACAAAGTGTGATTTTATTATATTAAAAAAAAAATTAAGTTTTTGTGCAAGTAATTTGGGGTGGGTAGAGGACATCCCCAAGTAGGAATGGGCTGGATACATAATGTCAAACCGCAGAGATCCTGAAAGAAGGATTTGATGAAGGTTACATTGGCCCAAAGGAATGGAAGTTGCTTTAAAAAAAAATGAACCCACGGAATCCGATTATGTACCTGTTCTCGAAAATACATAAGGTAGACAAATCACCCCCGGGACGTCCAATAATCTCCGGCTGTAACTCCATTCTGGAAATTATTGCACAATATGTTGATTTATTCCTGGACCTTGTTTGCAGCAGATTCCATCATAGCTGCGTGACACTATGGATTTCATCACTAAAATTGAAGGCCTACAATTTAATTCTGAAACAGAGTCTGGCCACTCTTGACATAATATCATTGTATATCCAGAGAAGATGGATTAGAGGCAATTGAGACCTATCTTGAGACAAGACCTAGACCACAACAAGTGCCCACCAAATTCATCCTCAAATTGGTGAGGTTCGCCCTGAGGAAGAAATATTTTAAGTTTGGTGAAGATTTGTTCTACTAAGTCAAAGGGACTGCGATGGGATGTTCCTCTGCTCCAGAGCTGGCAGTTCTGTATATAGCCCAATTTAAGGAACAGTTCATTTACCAGAACAACCCTTTTCTCAACCAAATGTCAAGTTGGATGAGGTATATAGATGACATTTTTTGCATTTGGACAGGAGATGAAAATTATTTGAATCAATTTTTCACCTGGCTGAACAACAGATCTCCTATGTTGCCTTAACAGTAGTGATAGAACTATAACATTCTTGGATGCTGAAGTCCTGGCTAAAGATGGTCAGCTAGTCACAACATTGCACACAAAGCCAACAGACTCAACAAAGCTCTCCGTTATTCAAGCTATCATCCTCGCAGCATTAGAGATAACCTGCCTTATGGGCAATTTCTAAGAATCAGGCAAAATTGTCATTACAAGGAAGACTATTTCCACCATGCTACAAATTTGTTTGAGAAATTGAAGGAGCGGGGTTATCCACGCAGGTTACTAAAAAACACCATGAAAAGAGCATGGATCACTCCCCATGAATTTCTTCCGGTCAAGAAAACAAAAACATACTCAGAACGACTAGTGTGTGTTTCAACATTTTGCCTTTAAACCAATCATTTTAAGAAAATCGTTCTACAGAATTGGCATTTTCTCTTGAAACTGGACCAGTCTTTTGAACAGCCTTTCTTTACACTCAAGAAAGACCGCAGTATAGGCAGGCAAATTGTCTGGACGTGCACCCCCCCCCCCCGCCATCGGCTTCTAACTGTAATCTCAGACAATTTCTGAACCTGGCGCCACTAGATGGTCATCACAAATGTGGTACATGTGTTGGCTGCAATCAAACCATTGAAGGCACTGAGTTTCGGCATAACAACACAAAGTAGAAACGCTGCATTCTCGATTTGCAAACCAAAACATAATCTATGGCATTATTTGTCCATGGAATTAGTTGTACAGCGGTAAGGCGAACCAGGAGATCAGACAAAGAATCATTCAACATAAATCCAGAATACATCCAAAGGTCATCACAACACCCCTGGTTAACCATTTTATTGAAAGACGGCATACAGAGGACGACTTCCACTGGACAGTGTTGACTGCCAACAAACCAAACCCTTGTGACGGTGATTTTGAAATTAACTTGGTGCAGAAAGAGGCTGAACTGATACTTTGTTTTAACACAGTGGTTGATGGACTAAATGAAATTACAGAACTGCAGAACCTATGATCAGATATGGTCTTCAGCCTAGCCAGAAACAAGATTGAGCCATTTTTTCTGGAATATTCCATATATGGACATTATGAGCCCAGTCCCTCACGTTGCCTTCCATCAACTCTGCCATTTCCAACTTGACATTCATATAGCAATCTGATAATCTCAGTACACTTATACATACACATACACACATACACACACGTTCTCTCTAGTGCACTACAGTATAGTTTAAGGATTGACCCCGCAACCGTTATGCAATATCCATGTAAGCGGAGTTGGAATTTATTACACAATGGCTTCCCAAGGTACATAGAATACAGTTGTTTCTGTTCACCAACTTAATTGACAACTACAACAGAGAGAGATGCTTTGTCTGCCGATACCTCCAGACAGGCGCGCAACGCCCATAGGGCTTCAGACCCCCCCCCCCCGACGTGTGTGTCAGCCCGGGCTGAGACAGCTTCCCGGGCACACGCACACACAGTTTTTGAGCTGCTGTGGGATGGCTGGTCTGGCGCCTGTCTTATTGCAGCCGCGCCCGAGTACTTCACAGGTCTTTAAAAGACCATTTACTTGTTAACGAGGCTTTGTTGTTTTTTACCCCTCCTTAGAGCCACTGCATCTCCACTCTGCCTATTGCTGAATGAATATGCCCCCCCGAAATTTTTATTAGCCCCCCGAAATGTGGCTCTAGTTGCGCCTCTGACCTCCACCAAACATGGCACAGGACAATGCATTTAGAGGAGAAAGAAGTTGTTATCTTGCTCAACACAGGGGCTCCTGCTCAGATTGTTTAATTGTATTTACCTGCCTCTTCGTTTTAAAATGTTTGCGTGGTACAGTTTGTTAAATTGCTTTGAGATAGTGTGTTTCCACTTGTCCTAGCTTCACCTGCTACACACGACATAAGATTCATTAGGAAATTCATCCATAAGCTTCTAAAAAGATAACAAAGTGAGAGCAAGTTGCAGGCCTGGTATTTCTCTGCTTAAAAGAGACATGAGTTCAAAGTAACATGCACTCCTCTCCCTTGCTGTGGCTACTACGTTCTAGTGCGCTGTGTGTAATTATACATTTCAGCATTGCAATTTAGGCCAACATCTTTTTACTCTGTAGGAATTACGAGTGACTTTTGCCGAGCTCTGATTTCGGGTTTAAGAGGATCTGAAATAATCAAGCCTCCACCATGCTCATTCTAATCAAAGGAGTTAACAAGTTATATCAAGTTGTGAAACCGCATCAAAGTACAGAGTTGCACGGATATCCAATTGGTCATGTATTCTTTTTTGTTATAGAGTTATCTCAAAGCAAATAATTCTGTGTGGAAACAGAGGATTATGAGCCCATAGGATTAAAGCAGATATATGTAAGTTTTTTCAGTCGAGGACATTTATAGAGCCCATGACTGAGCTACTTTTAAATATTAAGTTTTTTAAGGTTTATGATACTTTTTCATTCGCTGCTTTCTGTTTTGCTTTCCTTAGTGTCCAACATTTCTTAGTCCTGAGGAGAACCCTGTGACTTTGTGTTGGGTTCGAAACGCGTCAACCACTCATATAGCAGGAAAGTGTATGAAAAAGAAGCTTTGGCATACAGGGAATTTGTTTTTTGGACCTTTTATATTTGCAACTCCTGTTTTCATTAAATGTGGATACAATGTAAGCCTCAATCCCTTGGTCTTGGCTGATTGACTATGAGCCTTAATTGTCACTTATATTCATCATAGGCTCTTGTCAATGGTTACAATTCAGAACTAGGACATCAATGTTTGTGTATCAATAATTTGATGTTTTGTGATTTGGTATGATTTATTGTCTTTAGAACAATTCACTGCATGTGTAAACTGTGATGTGGGCATCTTAAAAATGTGATTTGATTTGTCACAATATGTGTTATTCCGAGGCTTATGGCCGATATTGTATAAATGATACACAGTGTTTTTCCATGAATAATTATGAAAATAAAAAGAGTACATGATAATTGAGTTTTGTGTTCCTGGGTACAGAAAAGTGTTTTGAAAAAGCAATGTCAGTACACACTTTCTAAAATTGGCTTTCCTACAATAGTAATGTTAAATCCAACTTTACCAGTAAAGCGGATTTATCATTACCATTCCAAACATATAAAACATGACACAGCTACTCCTTTCTAATCCGGAATTACACCTTAAAAGTGTATTAAGAAATTTCCACTGTGAACCTATGAGAGGAGTAGGCCTCACAGTAGTGAAAAACAAATGTATGTGTTTTTCACTACCAGGATATGCAAACCTCAAAAGTACATGTTCTACCTTTTACTTAAACAGCACCCTGCCCTATGGGCTACCATTGGCTACCTTAGGGGGGACTTATGTGTAATTAAAGTGGAGTTTAAGGCTTGGAAAAGGGTTGTAAATGCCAAGTCAAAGTGGGAGTAAAACTGCACACACAGGATCTGCAGTAGCAGGCCTGAGACATGTTTAAAGGGCTACTTGTGTGGGTGGCACAGTCAGTGCTTCAGGCCCACTAGTAGCATTTAATTTAAAGGCCCTGGGTATATCGCATACTACTTTACAAGGGACTTAACAGTAAATTAAATATGCCAGTTGTGTATACACCAATGTTACCATGTTTAGGGGAGAAGCACATGCACTTTAGCACTGGTCAGCAGTGGTAAAGTGCTCAGAGTGCTAAGGCCAACCAAAATATTCAGCAAAAAGAGGAGGAAAGCAGGCAAAATGTTTGGGGGAAGACCACCCTAAGGCTGACAGGTCTAACGTGCCCCTCCCCCCAGCTGAAAGTGGGGAGATCTACCCAATCTCTAGCAAGTACTCATCACTGTTGACGTGCTGTACCTCTGGCATGTGGTCCACCCTGAAATCCATACCCTGTAGGAGAATGGATCACCTCAACAATTTTGGATTTCCACTCCTCATTTGCATGATCCACCTGAGGGGCCTGTGGTCAGTCTGAATCAGGAAGTGAGTATCAAACAGGTATGGTGTCAGCTTCATCAGTGCCTAGACCACAGCAGAAGCTTCTTCTATAGCACTCCACCATTGTTCCCTGGGGAGTAACCTCCTGGAGATGAAGGCTACAGGTTGGTCTGGACCCCCTTCATTAGGCTGGTATAGTATTGCCCCTGTGCCATGCCCTGAGGCATCTGTCTGAATGATATACTCCTTGGAGAAGTCAGGGGCCTTGAGCACACGGGCTATGCACATGGCCTGCTTAAGGGAGTCAAATGATTTTTGGCATGCCTTTGTCCAAATCAAATTTCTGGGCTGCTTCTTAGAAGTCAGTTCTGTCAAGGGGGCAACAATGGTCCCTTGACAAACCTGAAAATGTATATATGTCCCGCACACCGTTTTCATTCAAGTTTATCATAGAATATTCCATTGAGGGGAGCTATCCTGGAGTACGCTTCGTCCTCGGAGCGCCAAAGTAATATCCATGAGGTTGCTGATATTCATAATATCAGTCCCGGGATGCTCACGCCATATAAGGATGATGATGATCATCGTGAATCAACTTCATTCAAAACTTCACCACGTTTAATTATAAAATCTTCATTTATTATTCGTTTATATGGATTGTGAAACCAGTGATTTCCAATTTTCAAATGCGTGTATTATGCTCAATCGCCTTAAATACAGCATGTTAAAATCCCAGTTTCTTGTGAAAAATGCAGAATATATAACCCAATGCATTTCGGGCGACTACTGCCCTTCGTCAGGGGTTCATATCTGTAAAGTTAAAAATCAAAAAGTACTGTTACAATAATGCATGAGCTTTTACGCAACTAACATTAATCACCTATGTATTCATGCAGGTACCCGATGTTAATGCTCCCAAGGATAACGCTTTCCTGCTAAAAAAGTATCAAAATTTGCCCCCTCATGGACCATTCTATTACAACACCCCGAAGGGATCACCAACCTTCTAAAACCCAAACATTAATCTTCCATGTTCGACGCTGCCTTTTGCCTTAAACTAATGCAGAAACACTAACGTACCTCTATAATCAAATGCGAGTGCCGCACCTTCCACCTGTTTTGTGTATATGACCTTCCTTTCCTTTCATCAAATACGTTATTTATGCAAGGGACCTATTAATCATAACATGAATATTAAAATGTAATGCGGTGAAAACAATATTAACATTTTCCAACACATCAAATGCAACACAAATGTTTGATAATCAACTGAATGTGGTGAAGTTTTGAATGAAGTTGATTCACGATGATCATCATCATCCTTATATGGCGTGAGCATCCCGGGACTGATATTATGAATATCAGCAACCTCATGGATATTACTTTGGCGCTCCGAGGACGAAGCGTACTCCAGGATAGCTCCCTCAATGGAATATTCTATGATAAACTTGAATGAAAACGGTGTGCGGGACATATATACATTTTCAATTGTTTATTCAGTCGTCCTACTTTGACCCAGCACCCAAGATTATACCAACTATGAACTTGAAAAGAGTAACTACGGACAGTATCGCTTGAACAATTCAGTTGATTATCAAACATTTGTGTTGCATTTGATGTGTTGGAAAATGTTAATATTGTTTTCACCGCATTACATTTTAATATTCATGTTATGGTTAATAGGTCCCTTGCATAAATAACGTATTTGATGAACCATCCAGGGAAGGGCGGGGTATTTAAATTAATGGTTACCGATGTGGGCCAGTGAACAGCAAGCACGTGAGCACATTCACAAACAAGCAGTAAAAAGTGAATTATGGGAGTTGTAGGCTTGGGAAGCAAACATTGACGAGTTGAATCAAATAGCCACTTAGGTGGGTGTGGTCATGACGAGGGTTATAAAAGGATCGTATCACGTGGAAGGGTGAAAGGAAGGTCATATACACAAAACAGGTGGAAGGTGCGGCGCTCGCATTTGATTATAGAGGTACGTTAGTGTTTCTGCATTAGTTTAAGGCAAAAGGCAGCGTCGAACATGGAAGATTAATGTTTGGGTTTTAGAAGGTTGGTGATCCCTTCGGGGTGTTGTAATAGAATGGTCCATGAGGGGGCAAATTTTGATACTTTTTTAGCGGGAAAGCGTTATCCTTGGGAGCATTAACATCGGGTACCTGCATGAATACATAGGTGATTAATGTTAGTTGCGTAAAAGCTCATGCATTATTGTAACAGTACTTTTTTGATTTTTAGCTTTACAGATATGAACCCCTGACGAAGGGCAGTAGTCGCCCGAAATGCATTGGGTTATATATTCTGCATTTTTCACAAGAAACTGGGATTTTAACATGTTGTATTTAAGGCGATTGAGCATAATACACGCATTTGAAAATTGGAAATCACTGGTTTCACAATCCATATAAACGAATAATAAATGAAGATTTTATAATTAAACGTGGTGAAGTTTTGAATGAAGTTGATTCACGATGATCATCATCATCCTTATATGGCGTGAGCATCCCTTGACAAACCTCCCATAGTAGCCAGTGAGGCCTAAGAATGCTCTGAGCTCAGTCTGTGTTTTGGGGGGCTCCCAGGCCATGATGGTCTCTTTCTTGGCCTGGAGGAGCTGCACCTTACCCCTGCCCACCACAGACTCCTGCCATATCTGGTACTTACTGGCCTTAATAGTCTGGTATGCCTGTTGCAGAAAATGTTTTCTAAACAGGTGTGCCTAGACCAAGGTCATGAAGACAGTCAACAAGAATGTCTCATGTTGCACTCCCACAACTGGGCACCAAATCCTTGGGTATCCGGACTCATACTTCACTGAAGACACTGCAGGTATGCTGCCGCCATTACTGCTGTTGGACCCCACTTGTAGGGCTCTAATTTACAGCTCTCTGAGGCTCAGCTCATGTACCATCTTTCTCTCCTCCATGGCCAGCCTCTTTTCTTCCAAAACTTGTTTCCTCTCAGCCAGAGCCTGCTCTTTCTCCAGTTGAGCAAGTATTTGCTCCTGATCTAACTTAGCAAGTCCCAGATTGAGCTTTCTTTCTTCCCTCCCGTTTGCCAGCTCCTCTGGGGACAGGTTCCTTGATGAGGTGCTGCTCTCTGCTCTGGAAACCACTACTGTTCCAGCAAGTTGTTGGCCCCCTCTAATTGCAGTCCCAGATCCACAGCAGACCCCAGTATTAATCAAATCAAACAGGATTTGTAGAGCGAGGCTAATCACCCGTGAGGGTATCCAGGCACTGTGATTCTGTAGAAGAGTCAGGTCTTGAGTCCCTTTCTGAATTCTGTGAGGGAGGGTGCTGTTCAGAGGTGGAGGTGCAGGCTGTTGCAGGCTTTGCCAGCGAGGTAGGAGAAGGGGCACCCACCACTGTAGCTTTGGCAGATGCGGGGGTGTGAGCAAGGGTGAGGGATGCGTAGTGTAGGTATCTGGTTGATTGGTGGAAGTTCAGGCGGTGGTTGATTTATGTTGGTCCTTGGTCGTGGAGGGTCTTCTAGGTGTGTGTCAGCATCTTGAATTGGCATTGTTCCTTGATGGGTTGCCGGTGGAGGTTCCTGATGTGGGGGGTGATGTGGGTCCGCTTGGGGAGGTTGAGGATGAGTCTGGTGGCTAAGTTATAATTTGCCTCGAGTCTTTTTAGAATGGGGTGGTGATTCCTGTGTAGAGTGCATTGCCGTAGTGTAGCCGGCTGGTGACTAGGGCTTGTGTGACAGGGAGCCATCTGAAGATCTTTCGTAGCATGCTCATAGTGTGGAAGCAGACGGAGGAGACTGCGTTGATCTGGCGATTCATGGTGAGTTTCTGTCCAGTATGATGCCAAGGTTGAAGGCGTGGTCTGTTGGTGTAGGTCTGAGTGCGGGCAGCCACCGGGTGTTGCTCCATGGAGGAGTGTTGTTTCCAAAGATCAGCTCCTCGTTCCCGTCCGTGTTGAGCTTCAGACAGTCGGTCTTCATCCAGTCGGCGAGGCTTGTCATACAGGTGTGAAAGTTGGTTCTAGTGGTGGCGGGGTCCTGTGAGAGCTGGGTGTCATCTGCGTAGGAGATGATGTTGAGGCCCTGGGTTCTGACAATGTCAGTCAGGGGCATCATATAGGTGTTGAACAGGGTGGGGCTGAGGGACGAACCTTGCAGGATGCCTCAGATGATGCTCTTGGGTTTGGACGTGGAGGAATATAGGCGGAGTCTCTGTGTTCGTCATGTGAGAAAGGAGGTTATCCAGTTGAGGGTGTCTCTCTGAATCCTGATGTGGCAGAGTTGCTTGATGAGGATGTGGTGGGATACCGTGTCGGCGGTGATCAGGACGGTTCCGATGCTGTGGGTTGTGCAGAAACTGGTCTGGGAGGTGTCGAGCAGGCTGTTGTTCTCCAGGTGCTCAGTGAGCTGTCGGTTGATGACTTTTTCGAGGACTTTGGCAGGAAAAGGGAGCAGAGAGATGGAGCAGTAGTTCTTGAGTTTGCTGAGGTTGAAGGAGGGATTCTTGAGGAGGGGTCTGACCTCTGTGTGTTTCCATGAATCTGGAAAGCCGCCGGTCGTAATGGATGCTTTAATGATGGAGGTGAGTTTGCTGCTGATTTCCTTGTTTCCGAGGTTGAAGAAGTTGGGGGGAAGGGGGGGGGCAGGGGTCTGTGGTAGCTCCATAGTAGATGGATTTCATGATGGCCGTGGTGCTCTGTGTGGTGAGCTGTTCTTAAGCAGTGAGCAGAGGCATGTGGGTGGGGTCTGTCGGCATAAAGAGGCTGAAGAGGTAGGTGGTTTGGGGTTCGAAGTTACTGTAGGTGGTTGATATCTTGTTGTGGAAGCAGTCTGCCATGGTGTTGCAGAGTTCATGGGATAGGGAATCAGCCATGACTAATGGGCAGGAGTACTCTCTGACAATGTTGAGGAGTTCCTTACAGTTGGAGGAGGCTTCGATGCGGTTGCCAGCTTGCATTTTTTTCGTGTCTTGTAGGTTTTGATAGTAGTTGTTGAGGACTGATTTGAAGGTTGCTCGGTCTGTGGGGTCTTTTCTGGTGTGCCACCATTGCCTCTCCAGGCGTTTGCAGTTGCTTTTCGTGATCCTGAGTTCTTGTGTACCAGTTTGGTGGATCTCCTGGTCTTGGAGGGTTTCATGGGGGCCACTCTGTCTGCGCATTTGGAGATCCAGACGGAGAAGTTCTTGACCGCCTGCTCAATGGAAGATGCGGGGCCGGGTGGTGTTGAGGGCATCTGTCCATTGGGTCTCTGTCACTTTGTTCCAGCTGTGGTGGGGGAGCTGGGGGTCTTGGTGGTAGAGTGCTGTGCTCTTATGATGGTAAAGTGAACGATGGTGTAGTCAGTCCAAGTGAGTTAGGTGGTGTGGCTGTACTGGACTCTGTCGCTGGCTGTGAAGATTGGGTCAAGCATGTGTCCCGCGCTGTGTGTGGGGTCGGTGACCCATTTGGTGAGGCCTATGTTGCCCATACTCTCCAGGAGATTGGCGGTATTGATGTCTTTGTGGTCCTCTAGGTGGAAATTTAGGTCACAGAGGGAGATGGATTCCATGGCGAGTGGTGCGATGAAATCTGGAATGACGTTACAGAAGATGGGTTGGGGCCAGAGGGTCTGTAGGCGAGGGTGCCTCTGATGGCCCTTTTGCCATCTGTTTGGAGTTGGAAGTTGAGGTGTTCCATGATTGGTGTGGTGTCATCCAAGGTACAGCGTGACAGATGAGGAAACCGTGGTGGCAGCTGAAAGGTCCTACCCTTGATTGCGGGGATTCAAGGCAGCAGCTGTTGCAGCATCCGGGGTGGAGGGCTTAGAGCTCTTCGGTGAAGTATCTGCGGGTGGCAGGAGGACCAGGGTTCCTAGGGCTGTGCCAGGTCCAGGTGCAGACTGACTTGCCTGTGGGGTGCCTTCAGCACACATCCGTTGCAGCCTCCAAGTAGGTTCTTGGGGGGGGGAGGGGGGAGGCATTGTGTGGCTGGAGTGGTGAATGGGAAGGAAGGAGCAGGGCGAAAAGGAGGCAAAATCAGGACAGCAGACATGGCTAAAAATACAGAAAGCAAAAGAAAAGGTGACAACAGACCGCAAAACGGCTAAACTTGCACTGGCTGACTACTTGGGGGCAGCATACAGAGATAGGCAGCGGCGCGGGGTACAGGTAAAGAATGGTAGGCTAGTGCACAAGAATGCTTTCTTACTGATTGGACTGACGGGCTGAGCTATGAGGCAATCGTACACAAGACCTGAAAACGCTCATGCAGGCAACATGGAGCACAGGCAATGACGCTGGTAGCAGGTGGCAGACAACACAAGCAGAATCCCAGGAGACCTGCAGTATTAGGGGAGCTCCTCATCCTCAGTTTCCTGGTCCTCCTCCTCTGGAACCTCAGCCCCTGCATCACGGGCCTCTGCCCAGGCTCTCAAAGCCTTCTGCAGCTCCACTTTCCGGGTGAAACCTTTCTAAAGATACTTGAAATCCCTTGCAAAAATCCTTAAGCTGGGCCACAGTGTAGAAGTCTAACTTGGCCAGCTCAAAATCAATTACTGCCGGTACTGCTTCTCCAGAGAGAGACGGGGTTTAGCAAAAAATCAAAAAGCCAATTAGGAAGAATTGAAAAGAGTTTGAATTGGTCTTAGTATAGAGCTGTAGTGAACAATGAGTTACTACACGTTATTGCACAAACATCAGTCCTATCCTCACCGCTGATCACCAGTGTTAGAAATTGGGTTTCTGGTTGGCTGGGGTATGCACCCTGTCCAAGCAGTATAATGTAATAAGGAACCCCTTGGCAACCCATAGATTTAGTAGTAATTTCTTAATGACGGCCATGCGTGAACATGAAGATGAGGTTATTTAATAATTTTTATTTATTGATTTCATTTAGTTGATCGATAGATTTGAAAGCTAACAAAATATTAAATATTTTAAACCATAAAGAACAAATAGAAAAAACGCACAACATATCTAAAAGTATAGACTCATACACAATAAACCAGCTAACTTCAACAATACAAATGTGTGACAATACCAAATAATGCATTAACTCAAATATACATACATGTACCACTTCATAACACTTCATAACATAAATGTAAAATTCATGAAATCTATACAGGGTTAAAATCTCAATGTACAATGAATGAATTGGTCCCTATTTATATATATATATATATATATATATATATATCTGCTTCTTAGTACATCAAGATTAGGGACACTCTACGCATGTTTCAGTGTGAAACCACGCCTTCTTCAGGAAGAGCCACGGATTAAATATGTTGTGGAAAACCCTATACTGTCTAATTACAGTGTTTTTGTATGGAAAAGAGCGACAAAGAAGCTCTATATCCTAATGTCCACACAAATTGAATGGAGGATCAATAGCTGGTAATCGATCCGTGGTGCCAAACAAACTCGCATTATGGTTTGGTAACAAATATTGAGGATGATACTATGTTTATCCGGGTACTATGTTTATCCGGGTTCCTTATAAGTTGGATAGAATCTGGGTGTTTAGTTTCTGTATACTTTTATTGCGTTCGCCGATGTCCGAGTATTAATCCAGAACAGGATGGAAACCTCATTTAAAAGACCTCATCCTGAGAGCGTTGACTGCTCACAGATGTGTTGTGTGGCCACGAAGGGTATTCAGGCCACAAATCAAAACTAGACCCTGTCCAAGCAGTAACCACAATCCTAGTCAGGGTAAGTCAGATGCACACTAAAAGATAACCTGTGCTTACCAAGCAGTCAAGCTTATCTAAAGAGGCAATGTGTATTTATGCAACGCACACACACACAGTAACGCAATGAAAACACCACAAAAAGAATCCACACCAGGTTAGCAAAATAGCCAACAGTTTATAACTAAATCCAGACCAAAACAACAAAAATCCAATAAGTAGAAGTTGAGAGATGAATTTTTAAAGAATAAAAAGAGTTCTAGTGCTTAGAAGCGATAAGTTCCAGTGGAGGTTATCGGATCACGCTGGACCGGGGCATAAGAATGCTTGAAATAATTGTCCATTATTATTCTTTCTAAATTCAAGTAGGCTTGATTCCATTGTAAAGGGAGCAAAAGCGTGAGTCACTCGCTGGGTGTTTGATCTGCTGTTGGTCTAATCTATTCTATGTGAAATACTTAGGCTACATAAATTAAATGAATTATAGCGGATTGTTCGAGCTGTTAAGACAATGTAAGGCACCCTATAATTTCCCACATAAGGCTTTGGCTGTTCCTTGGCGGTTTCCTCAGCCTGTGCTGGTTCCCCCCCCCTACCTTGCAGCTAGCACCTCAAGCAGTTAGCGCTCCCGGACCCCAAAGCATTTCAAACATCTCAAGCCCTCCAAACTTAATATGCAAGTCACTATGTAAGTCACCAAGCAAGTTTGATTATTGTTGATTATTGTCGAACTGGTGAATTCAGTCAACTGAACTCAGTTAACCTCTGGTAGGTCCGTCTTAGCTGGCCTACTTCATTTTAGGTCATTTTCATAAGATGCCATCAAGGTGTTTGTGCTACAGCCATTTAATATCTACCTCTGGTTCAATTACTACTTCCTTTAGTCCTTCCAAGCTTTTAAAAACAAAAAACAATTCAGTGTAAGAAGCCACAGTCTCACCTGTCTCTCCTGAAATCTCACCCTTCCATTCTGTCTCTGTTTTCAAAGAATGGAAATCGGGTAGGGGATAAGGAATTGGAGATGGCTTTGGGCAAATATAAAGATGACGTGTGTTCAGATATGGCTCTGTCTCAGGGTATCTCCACATGCCAGGTCAGTCAAATTGGCCACAGTCCAGCTCCCCTAAGCTCGTCTAATAAATCACACTGTTCAATGGAAGCAGTGAGAGAAATGGATGTAGGGGCCGTACCTACGATGAACATTGCTAGCATCAACTCTAAGTCCAACACCCGCCCCAAGTGTCCCACAATTCCTGCCAGTGGCCAAGATGCTGTTCTTGCACTGGAAAATCTGCCACTCAAGGAGATTTCTCGAGAGTCTCATGGGGGACCCTATCTGGTTTTGTGCAATGGGGACTTTGGTGTGTCGTGGACTATTCATTGCCAGACATCGCCGCCCTCACGGAGAAGAATCAGATGAGGGAGGCCAATTTAGGACCACCTATTTCCTCTGGCACAGACTTGAGCCCAACTTTGCTTTGTCTTTCCAGCCAGCCATCATTACCGGCCTTGTATAGTAGTATGCCATCCTCAAGGGCCTCTTTTTTGGGCACAATGAACTTTTTGAACTGTGATTTATCTACGCCCGCAGGGTCTCAAGTACTTGTGAGTCATTTAATCTGGAAGGGGAGGGGGAAGGAGAGGGTAGGGCTCACTCTGACATTTTATTGTGCGTTGAGAAGGTTTTATCTTCGATTTTGCCCTTATTGGATAGATCAGTTGCTAATTCCCATCATGTGCTGTCTCCATTTTTAATGGGGGTGCAGCACCTCACCTCCTTTGGCCCTTGCCCAAGGAAGGAAAAAAAGGGTATTGAAGTGAAATCTCAGGCCTCCAAAACTAAAATTGTGGCAAAATATTGGGTGAAAAATTGGAATTCAGGTGAGTGATCCCGGTGGATTCGGGGTCTCATTTTTTGGGCTAACTGTAATCCAGAAGCCACTGAGGAGACTGACATTGTGCCTTTTTCTTCCTCTCTTAATCACTTGTCTGTAGAGCGTTTTCAAGAAGCTCAAAGTGCCAATTCAACCGTGACTAAGATTCCCCTTCCTATTTTTCTGATCTTTAAAAAAGTGTTGCCCCCTCCCTCTGGTGTTGTTGTCCCCCTAGACGATCATTCTATTGTTAATTCACCTAGGGCTTCCACAAGTGGTGTTTCTTCTGCGAAGGGGGCTCTTTCGGGATGTAATAGGGTAAAACACCTGAAGGGAAAACAGAAAAGAACCTGGTGCATTACGAAATGTAAATCTAAAAAACTAAGGTTTTCAAATACTTTAGAAGAGTCTGCCCCCATTAATCAGCCACCTAAAGCAGAAATGCCCCCTTACGTCTAGGCCCGGCGTGAGATTCTCCAGAAATAATTAGTATGCATTCTTTTTCTAATATCCTAGAAGTACCAATCTCGAACTGCCATCAGCAGGAGAAGGGGTTAACTCTGGATATGGAGGCAACTGTTCATAGTAATCGGGGCGACACGGAATTGGGTTTAGTGAAAGAGGTTATCAGGCAGGGGGTTGCAGATGTCAACTTGTTGAGCACTGGAAAAGAAAGTTGCGCTGTCCCTCAAGAGGTTGGGAGGATCCCCAAAAGATCATCATTAGTCTCCCCCTGTGGGGAATTGTCTCCATGCACAGCTCCTAAGTTTGATAGTATCCTTAATGGGGGACCTCCTCCTTTTTTTACATCAGCACAGCTGTCCCTTTTGAGGGCTTGGCCAAAACATAATAATTCTGGTGGTGGATCAGAGCTTGGCAACGTCTCTAATACTTTGAATTGTTTTTCTTTGTTTGATAATAAATTGGGCCCACTGAATAGAAGCTTCATTCTACAACTCAAACTAGAAATTGAGGCCCTGAGTCTGGTAACAAGCAGAGATATTGATTGTGTGTATTTGGTTCCCCCTTCCGAATTCTAGGGTCACGTTTAGCTCCAGGATATTTGCAATGGTGATCATAGGCAATGTAGACAACTTCTGGAGAAGACATTGATGTCTTTCAGTTTGAGTTGATTGCAGCTCCTAAGTTTGATAGCCTGAGTTTGGTCTCTCAGGAGTCTACTCAAAGATCCACACAGTAGAAGGGGGCTGCAAGTTTGAAGTACATCACAATCTCCTTCGGTAGAGACACGGGGAGGAGAGTAAGGAACATTGTGGGATATGAGGACCCGTGGGCCAGGGAATCTGGGAAAGAAGAAGAGTTAGCACCCTGGAGTTGGGTAGCAGGTACCTTGAATGCTTCAAAAATGATTACTAAACTTCCAATGTTGCAGAGGTAGCCCCTTTGGTAAAAAAATTAAATTCTTTGAATATGGCAGAGCTGGGACAGTCTAATTCTAAATTAAATAATTGATAATTTTCTTGTAGGAAACTTGGACATGTTCTGATTTTAAATATAAGAATTACTTTGTGTTTTCCTGCACAGCAGAATCCTGCGTAAAAGGCCACTCCAGTGGAGGTATAGCTATTCTACTCAATAGTGGCATAAATTAAAATCCTAAGGTTTTTGTTCATCCCTCAAAACTCTGCATCTGTTTAAAGTTAGCCCTGTTCAATGTAATAGGAGAACCATATTAATCCTTCCTATTGGTAAACGTTTTTATCCCTTCTGGGAAGTCTCATGATATCTTGGTTGACTCAATGCCATTTTTCTACCAAATATCAGTGCTTCGGAAGACTGCTCACTGATTGTTATTGTGGGGTATTTTAACACCAAAATCTTGAACCCTGAAATTCTGAATTGGAAGTGGTATGGAATATCCCTGAGGTCATCCTACCCGGAAATGTTAGATCAGATAGGCGGGGTCTACTTTTCCTGGAATGCTGAGATCTAATGAATTAATTACTCTAAATGGCAGGTTTCCAGAGGACTCCCCAGCCTCCTTTACTTTTCATTCCTCTCGAGGGCAATTATTAATCGATTTATATGGTGATATCTTATCAAATGTTTGGTGTTTGTACTCCATTTGAGGTATTGAGAATGGATTTAAGCAATCACAGCATTCTTTCGGTGGTTATTGACTCAGAGTTTAAGGTGCTCGACTCCTGGAACTCCAGAAAAGGCACTGTAGTCTATAACAGAACAAATGGGTGCACCTTTTGGTCAAGTAATATTATACTGAACTAGGTCTCTCATATTAAAACTGCGAGTTTAAGCCCCCCTGTTACCCCATCAGATATGATACCCCATCAGATAACCCTATCCCCTGGTTTGAAAAGGAGTTGTCTCTTTTTCAAACCTTTGGGAGCAAAAATAGAGTTACTAGTGTTAAGTTCCCTGTGAATATCTCTTGAGCACTAAAAAAGGTAAACCGTGATATTAACTCCCTAGTGAGAAAACCATCTAAGTTGCTGTCATTAATGAGGCAAAGGGAAATCAACCGGTAGAAGCCTGCAAGAACTAGATTGAAGGTGTCTGAATGAAGAAAGGAGGAGGATCAGAAATTGGATTAAGTTGAGAGAAGCTGCTACCTGTTGTGATTCACATAAATACTGGTCTTTAATAGCCCAATATTGTGACTCCAGAATTAAGGCAGAGGCCATTCCTACATCCGATGAAGAGGGAACCCAATATATTTCACAGTTATACACTTTTAATTATAGTTGGAGTTATAATTGAGGCTGCTTCTTTTGATGTAT
The DNA here is from genome assembly GCA_963921515.1 of Calotriton arnoldi. Lineage (NCBI taxonomy): Eukaryota > Metazoa > Chordata > Amphibia > Caudata > Salamandridae > Calotriton > Calotriton arnoldi. Next base: position 2,374,947 of record CAWUFW010000597.1, on the reverse strand, counting down.
ATGGCCGGGTCTCTTGTGAGGAGATGGAAGGTTTAAGTAAGGGTGCAAGGTCCTCTGGGGCGATGGGCCCAGATGAACGTCCGATATCCCTGATTAAACATGAAGTTTCCGCGTGGGCTGTCTTTTTGCATCCAGTGTTTGAATATTGTTACCTGACGGGTTATATCGTCCTCCTGGAAGGTAAGTGTCATTGTAGCTTTATATAAAAAGCATCCCAAAACCTCTCCTGTCAGCTCTAGGCAGATTACATTACTGGATGCGATTGGGAAATTGTTCACCAAAAGTATACTTCTTCACCTTCAGGATTGGGCTTTTGGTAATATCGTTCCAGTTGAGCAGGCCGGCTTTCACAAGAACTGTGGAACTTAAGATAATATTATAGCCCTTCAAACATTGGTCGAAAAGTACCCTGTGGTGAAGGGCATGGCTCTATACTTTGTCTTTATCGATTTCTTCACAGCTTTCGATAGGGTTGACCGTGGGAAGCTGGGGAGGCATCTACCTGTACTGGGGACCCCTGCTCACCAGTGTTCCCTGTAAGGTGCGCGCCTGCACACCTTTAAGGCACCGAGCGCGCAGTGTCCCGTGTGAAGCGTGCACACGTTCACGCCGCCGCCCGCTTTTAAAACGCGAGCGGCGTAAAACAGCAATTTCCCGGTTGCCTGAGGCCTTTGTGAAAGGATTCCTGTTAATCACAGCGCCTGTCATGCGCTGCAATTAACAGGAATACTTTCACAAATGCCCACAATCAGCCCGCAGCCTCTCTCTATTGAGAAAAGACATGCATCAAGTCCAAAAGCACGACGTGTGCTTTACATGTCGTGCTTTCGGACTTGCTTCATTTCTTTTCTAAATACATCGCGGCTGGGTGCTGATTGTGGGCCATTGTGAAAATATTTGTTAATTGCAGCGCATGACAGTGCTGCAATTAACAGGAATCCTTTCACACAGCCCCACAATCAGCCCGCAGCCGGGATCCATTAAAAATGCAGCAAGTCCAAAAGCACGACGTGTAAAGCACACGTCGTGCTTTTGGACTTGATGCATGTCTTTCTCAATAGAGAGGCTGCGGGCTGATTGTGGGCATTTGTGAAAGTATTCCTGTTAATTGCAGCGCATAACGGGCGCTGTGATTAACAGGAATACTTTCACAAATGCCCACAATCAGCCCGCAGCCTCTCTCTATTGAGAAAAGACATGCAGCAAAGACAAGGCAAAAGATAGCTATAAGCCATTCTTGAACAAAAGGTAAAGATTTTTGGAAAGCAGGGGAAGGAATTCCATTTTGTAGGGTTTAACTTCAAGAAGAATGTTGGCATTAACTTTAGGAGCTTTTCCTGTAAGAGGCAAAATATATCTGCCTGAATTATTATTTTGAGAGACAGTTGTGTATCATCTGCTTATGGTCTATAATGTTGGTGTTGAATCCTATGAACAAGCATATCCTCTACTATTCTTGGTTCTCACGTGAATAAAAGGTTGATCACAAAATCCAACAAATTAACAGGTTGGCAACGATCTATATGAGTTAGTGTCATCTAAAAAAAATTGGTGCATCAGTAATTGTCGATGGTTAGGAGCATATTAGCAGGAATTTCTACTCTTGCAGCTCTTTCGAATTGGATCGTGCCACAGTGGGCTAGGCTAGTCCGTCAGCTGTCACCAGAGTGATTAAGAGTTCCATTTAGTTCTGACTTGGCCCATATAAAATGAGTTTGTATGCTCATACAGTTCATTCCACCGAACGATGTACACGTCAATAACGATTGATCTTTTTAATAGAAATCAGGCTTTGCATATACTTGATAACTGGACTGCACAACTTCCCATTCATTTACCAACCTGCGAGATAACAATATGGAAGTAATATAGGCTTTCACCAAATACCTAGATTCAGTACTCTGAGTGTAAGTATATATGTATATTTTGTCCTGCTTGCTAGTAATTGTTGGGGAAATCAGGATGTTGAGTAGAAGCTGACTAACCTTGCCTTCAAATTACTAGATATGAAATGTGTGTTATCCACCTCCAGACAAGTATCAGCAGCTGCAACAGCTCAGTGAAATGGGGAGAAAGGTTCAGTGCAAATAAGATTAATGGCTTGTGCACTTTTTCTATGAGGATGTGTTTACAAGTCAGGAAAAAAGCAGCCTAACATTTTCATTTCAGTGTGTGAACTCTTTGTATCCTGTGACCTTCCACATACACGTTGGTGTGCACAGAGCACGTTACGTCACAGTTTTCCCTCAGTTGCAGGATCAGTGCTATCACATATAAATAAAAGTGCATATGACAAAGTGAGCCCTGCCAAAGGAAAGGTCTAAGTGTCATTTCAATTAGGACTGCACTTTTTCACTTGCCCATATCTTGCTTAAATATTCACCCATGTCCCTAAAACATAGAATTTCGCGTCGGAAAGACAGGATAATTTATTGGCTAAATTTATGCCGATCCCTTGAGTTGTGTTTGTGATCCCATACATGAAACTACCTATAATCTTAAATCACTTGCAAACTTAAAACTGCATTTTTTTACTCATAGATCTCTAAAATATGTTAAACCGGTTGAACTAAAATGTAAAACAACAATTTTTGAGACATATAGGGTCGAATTTTTGTATTCCACAAATGTTAAATGCGCCACTTTTATTTTTTCATAACAGAATAAATCCTACTTTTGGAGACAGGTTTCAATTAGAGGTTGTAATGTATGCAGCCTATGGGAGTTAGCCCAGTCCCATGCCGCCTAGCCCATACCAGGTATAGGATACGCATTAGAACTGGGTTGCCAATATGAGAGTAATGTGAGATTTCTGGAATGTGGTGGAAGTGGGTGGTCAGCATAGTGCAATATAAACATGCTTTGAGAAGCTGCATAGAGGTTGGGCAGATCTCTGCTATCCTCCCCTGTCTTATGGTTTCTTCTTTCAATGGAATTTTTATGTCCAACAAGAGGCAATGTGGCTCCCCAGAGCGGTGTGCTATGTCCCATTCTGAAACCCGCATACCAACAGAATAAACAGATCAGAAATGAGAGTCCAAGCTTCCTGGTTCGGTGCACGCTATTTGAATCAGCCAGGAAACTGTGTGACTTTCAGTACTATCATACTGGATAGCTGTACTATATGGGCTTGGTGAGCATGGGGGCGTGGTTCATACGTTGTCCTTGGCAACTGGTCGCGTCCTACTTAGCATTCAGAGCTGCTCATTGTATGAGCGGAACCTAGCGTTTGGTTGTTTGTTTAGGGTGAGGTATGAATCAGTGTGGATTATAGTGGTGTATAGTTTATTAGTGGAGTCAGTGTTCGTTCTTACCTATTAGGAGTATATGTCTTCTGTGCCTCTGCATTCACCGCCATGCATGGCCCCAATGTATAACCATGGACATGCTGGTACTGACCAAATAAAGGAAACATTAAATCAGAGGAAAAGCACATGGCACCTCTCCGCAGCGAACCAAATCACATTCAAACAGACAGTTTTTACTTCACTTCAGATAACTTCAGTGAAGCACAGTAGCCTGCTCTATTATCCTTGGACATAATTCCTAAAACATTTTCCAGTGTAGACATCACTCTTTAGGGGCCTGATGAACCAAGCCCTTTTGTGGCCACAAATACAGTGATTCACAATATCACAGGGTTTATAATCCCAAAAGGGCTTTTACAAAATACAAAACCTCCTTTTACGGGTTACAATAGACTTTACAACGCGGAAGACGGCTTTGGCAACCCATTTCAAATCTAAATGCTGGTCCGGTGCCGTGGAGGGCCTTGTGTGCGTGAGTGAGCATCTTGAAGGTGACTCTAGCCTCGACGGGGAGCCAGTGGAGTGTGCGCAGGTGCTGGGAGATGTGGCAGTGTTTTGGCAGGTTGAGGACCAGTCTTGCGGCGGCGTTCTTGGATGTTCTGTAGCTTGCGGGTGAGGTTTTTGTTAATTCCGACGTAGAGTGCGTTGCCGTAGTCGAGTCTGCTGGTGACCAGGGCGTGAGTGACGGTCTTTCTGTGTTCGAGGGGGATCCATTTGAAGGTGTTACGAAGGAGGCGGAGGGTGTGGAAGCAGGAAGACGAGACAGAGTTGATCTGGCGGTCCATTTTGAGCTCGGAGTCCAGGATGATTCCCAGGTTGCGTGCGTGGCCCGTGGGGGTTGGCGGGTTTCCGAGGGCGGGGGGCCACCAGGTGTTGCTCCAGGCGTTGGGGTTTGGGCCCATGATGAGTACTTCTGTTTTGTTGGTGTTTAGTTGTAGGCAGCTGTTTTTCATCCATTTGGCGACGGCTTCCATGCCTTCTTGAAAGTTATGTCTGGCGGTGTTGGGTTCGTTGGATAGGGAGAGGATGAGTTGGGTGTCGTCTGCGTATGACACAATGTTGAGTCTGTAGGTTCTGACGATGGGGGTGATTGGAGCCATGAAGACGTTGAAGAGCGTCAGGCTGAGGGAGGAGCCCTGGGGTACTCCGCAGGTGGTAGGTGTAGGGTCCGAGAGGAAAGGGGGGAGTCTGACCCGCTGCGTTCTGCCGGAGAGGAAGGAGCGGATCTAGTCGAGGGCCTTGTTCTGGATTCCTGCGTCGTGGAGTCTGCGTATTAGGGTGCGGTGAGAGACTGTGTCGAACGCCGCTGAGAGGTCGAGGAGGATGAGGGCTACTATTTCTCCTTTGTCTAGTAGGGTGCGGATGACGTCTGTTGCGGCGAGGAGGGCGGTTTCCGTACTGTGGTTTTTTATGAAGCCGGATTGGGAGGAGTCGAGGATGTTGTGCTCTTCAATGAATATGGCGAGTTGGCTGTTGATGGCTTTCTCGATGACTTTCGCTGGGAACGGGAGCAGGGAGATGGGTCTGTAGTTTTTGAGGTCGGTGGGGTCCGCCAAGGGTTTCTTCAGGAGGGGGTTGACCTCGGCGTGTTTCCAGTCATCGGGGAACGAGGCGGTCACCAGGGAGCGGTTGATGGTGTGGCGGAGCATGGGTGCGATGGTATCAAGATGTGGTGGGGGCAGGGGTCCATGGGGGCCCCTGAGTGGATTGACTTCATTGTCTTCGGTGTGTCTTCGGTGGTGAGGGCTGTCCAGTTGTCAATCGCTGGTTTTCGGGTGTCGGGTGGTTGGTGAGGGTTCAGTGTGTTGGTTGTCTTCGTCAAAGTTGTCGTAGATGCTCTTGATTTTGTGGTGGAAAAAGGTGCTGAGTTTGTCGCAGAGGTCTTGTGAGGGAGGGATGTCAGTAGACTCGCTGGTGGGTTGGGTGAACTCCCTGATGATGTTGAAGAGTTCCTTGCTGTTGTGCGCGTGGGTGGAGATTCTGTCTTCTATCGCTTTTTTCCTCGTTTCTCTGATGAGTTGGTGGTGGGCGTTGGTGGCGGCTCTGAAGTTGTTGTGGGCTTCTGTGGATTTGGTGTTCCTCCAGGCCTTTTCGAGGCGGCGGCAAGTGCGTCTGGACTCTCGAAGTTCGGTGGTAAACCATCTGGCTTTCTTGGCGCGGGTATTGTTGTTTTTCTTGAGGGGGGCTATGGTGTTGGCGCTGTCCAAGATCCATCTATGCAGGGTTCGGGCTGCGGTGTTGAGGTCGTCGTTTTCCGAGATGGTTGGGGTGGAATTGTTGAGTGAGGAGGTGAGCTGGTCGTCAGTGATTTTGGTCCAGTTTCTTCGTGGGAGCAGGTGCTGGTGTCTGTGGATGGTGGGTGTTCTGAAGGTGAAGTGGACGCAACGATGGTCGGTCAATTGGAGTTCGGTGGTGTGGCTGAAGGTGATGGAGTTTCCTGTAGTGAAGAGGGGGTCGAGGGTGTGTCCTGCTGAGTGCGTGGGCTCGGTCACGATCTGGCGGAGTCCAATGTTGTGGAGGTTGTCCAGGAGGGATGTGGTGTTGGGGTCCAGTTGGTTGTCGAGGTGGAAGTTGAGGTCTCCCAGCAGGGTGTAGTTGGTGGATGTGATGCCCTGCGGGAAGATGATGTCCGTGATGGAGTTGGCCAAGGGTCCGCGGGGTCCAGGGGGTTGGTAGATGAGGGTTCCTCGGAGGGTGACGGCACACCCCAGCCCATGTGCAGAGAGAGCCTGCCCCCTCTCCCGCCTCTGAACCCCAAAGCTGTGTGCTGCTCCGCGATGCCACCAGCCCCCCTGCTCTAGGACTGTATCACAACCAGTGCCAGCCAGGCTCCCTGCCAACGATGCCACAACCCGCGGTGTGCCCAAGAGGAGGACACCCGCCTGATCTTTGGTACAGAGATGGCTGACAGCGTCTCCTTGACCATAATAATGGTGGTGCCCAGGTGCCCTGCCCAGTCCAGAGCGTGCCCTTCCCGCAGCTGAGGGCAAAGGGTTTGGTGCCAAAGCCCCCTGTCCAGCTGAACGCTGCCTCTCTGACCCGGGGCTGACCTCTAAAAGCTGAACCCCCACTGTTAGACAGCTCCCCGAAGAGGGGATCGTTCGATTTGTGCATAGTCACACCTCTTGAAACTGCCACATAGCAGGGCAGGCGCTATATAAAATAATTCACATAAAAATAGACGTTTTGTGGGAAAAGTAGAGGTTGACACATGCCAGGAGAGTGCCTGGAAGAGATGTGCGTACTGTGCTAAAGTTACTATAAAGTATCCCCCGTCCCTGGCGGTGCCACCGATAAAGATGAGATCCCGGTGTTGGGACGTGACTTTTCTGCCTTTAAATCAACTAACAGGGCCATATTTGCACTTCCTGTGCAAGGTCTATTTTTTAAAATCCCTCAGTCTGGGACATTTTGCAGCTGCTACTGTACAGAATCCCCCACACCCTTTGAACAAGAGTGGGGACACACTTTGTGTTTGCGGGAGCAGTCTAGCGGCTACTGCCCCACCTCTGTGGCGCTTCAGTTGTTCCACTCCTACTGACTTGCTTAGAAACTACCCTAACATTTTGTGAAATTTCCCTCTAGTTGTTTTTTTTGTGGATTTATACCAGATAAACCAGGCGCTTGGCTCTCAGTATTTAATTGTTCACAGCTGATTTTATTCATAGATACTGCCATGTTGTGGTTGCAATAAAAAATACATTTCGATGTAATCAGCACCATGAAGGATTGCTTGAAATGACAGTTTACAGTGGTAAAGCAAGAGCCCCACGGGCACCGTTCTGCAAGGAGGTAAGAGAACTCCCGGAACCGTCATCTGGTAGTAAAAGAGAGATGGCTGTGGGCCCCTCATGCCCCTGGGCTTAGGGGCCACCAACTTTAAACCTTTCCCTAGCCAGGCCTTTCCAGGTCTCGCCTATAGACAGCCTTTAGCTGTTGTCGAAGACGTATTGTGGACACAGGGGTAGCCAAAAAGCAAACTAAAATACCCCCCCAATTCGATTGGTACCTCAAATGCCATCAGGAGAGTGAAGCTAGTAAGGCCTGTCCTCCCTAGAAGAGGTCCTTTCATCCCTCCTATCTATTAATCTCTCCACCCTTTAAGCCTTTCATCCAGCGTCCATTTCACCTGTCTATTCATGCTCCCATCCGTCCGTCTTTTCATCTAATCCATCCATCCTTCCTTTACCATTCCATCCACCCATCCATCCATCCATCCATCCATCCATTCATTCATCCATCATTTCACCCACCTTTTATCAATCACCCATCCTTTCTCCCTTCCATCCAGGTTTCCATCCATCTATCCAAACATTTATCCTTCAATCCATTCTTACGTGCACCCACTCATGCAAATATAACTTTACTCTTCCATCTCTCAAACCTTTCACCTTTGTATCCATCCTTTGATTGACCTCTCCTTCTTGTCGCGATTTCTTCCTTCTTTTCATATTTCCTATATTTCATTCTTCCTTTCTGCCCTCCCTTTCTCTTTCCCTCTATTTTCCTCATTCTTTCTCCATCTGTTATGGTTTCTACCCCGCATTTAGAAAAGAAATGCAGCAAGTTTTTATATAGTGCGAACTCAACCCAAAAGTATTGGAGCGCTTTACATGATTTATTATTATATATTTTTTTTGTATTCTCGGGGAGATTAATTGAATTGCCCAGAATCACAGGATGTTAAGCTGACCCGAGACTCAAAACCCATCTCCTAAGTCGACAGCTCGAGCATTAAGCCACAACCTCAACCACAAGAGCGGAAGCATTTTCAATATTATATACAACTTGATGCAAAAAACAACCATTGACAAAGCCAATAGTCTTGGCTTCTTGTAGGTGTAATGTTACTTGTATTATATATCTGGATACAATGACAGAAGCAGCAAAATATCAGTCGGGTGGCACACTATGCGATGCACATATTTTTAGCTTAATTGCTTTTAAGCCACACCCTTAATTGCATCGGTTACGCCCCTTTGACAGATCCCCGAGTTTTTTCATCCCACTAAAAGCCCTGGTCTACACGCGCGGTCAGGCTCTTGGCGCACATAGCCTTGGCTGCAGCGCACAGAGACCTTACTCTGCCGCACACAGAGGAAAATAATTAGAGGGAACATTGCTGCTCACCTCCTTAGGCTAATTATTACCCTGCATTCGTCAACTTGGTCTCAGGTCTTAATGGAAAGGAATCAGGGTCTGTCTAGCAAAGTAGGGACATACAATGGCTTGAAGCTGGGATGCCTACTTGCTCCCCTTCCATTCTCTCTTTGCACCCACGACTTACCAGGCAGAATTGGACAGACTAAAGGGGACCCCCCCCCCCTAAATTTGGATTTATGGATGGGGGATGTCTATTATATGCCGATTACTTTTGTTTTATTGGATTTAACCCCGATAAGATTACAGAGGCGTCTCTCTGCGCTGGGAAACTATGCTGATGAACATTTTTTAAAAATAAACATTTCTAAGAGTAAAGGTGTGGTTCTCCGGTCTCGTGGGTGTAGAATTAGGAAAGATTTAAATTGGTTCTTGGGGAATGATAAGTTGAAAGTGGTGAAGTTTTATGTATCCCCTGAAAGGATTTTTTCCAGCAATTGTTTAAAGATCATTTTAGTCAGTGTAGAAAAAAGGCATTGCCTCAAGCCTCAGCTGTTCGTAGACTATATAAGTGTTGTGGGTAAAGGCACTTTCCCCATGTTCTGCAGTCTATAAGATTAAAATCCCGCCTTCACTGAGTTATGCCTGTGAAGTAATGGGGTAGTGGAATCGGTCCTTTTTTGAGAAGGTCGAAGGGCGTATTCGGCGCCAAATTTGTAACTTGAATCATTCAGCTGCTTCTTCCGTCCTCCGGCTTGAGTGTGGGCTCCTCTGTACAAATGTGTTTGTTATGGCAGCTGTTCTAAGGTGGGGGAACAATTTATTGAATAGTGACCCGGGTTCTATCCGTGCTGCACAAGGTATTTTATAGCTTGAAGGGAAGAAGCACCTTTTTTTCAAATTATCTGGAAGCACTGGATATGTTCGAAATTGGTCAGAATGAGGTGGCACCTCTCACAAGCTTCTATAAAAAACCTGATTAAAAAATCTATTATGAAGTGAGCTGGAAAAGGGACATTCTACTTTGTGCCAATCATGCTCAGAATGGAATATTAGTTGAGAGTAGCATATGTAAAAAGAAAAAAACTCTACCGTATGTTTCATAGAACCTTCCCAATGGTGTGCTTAGAACTATCCTGTTACTAAGGTTGAAATTGCTTCCGTTGTTCCGAGTGGTTACGTGAGCTTGGGAAGGTTCTGCTAGTGAGGAAAGGCTTTGTGACCTTTGTTTGAACTGTGTCCAAGATTTAAATTGTGTTATTTGTATGTACCTTCCTACAGTCATTGCGACGCCAATTGTTAAGTCCATTGTTCATAAAGTACAATTTAACTTCGGCAGTGGAAGTTCGCCAATGCCTCTTTACCCCTCTCGCTGAAACAGATTGCACAAATTGTTTTACATTTTTAAAAATATTTTTCAAAATGTTTTGTTTACTGTCATTTTTAATATTTACTGTATTTGGCTTTGCGTCTGTCTGAATGGGGTATCATAGGGTTCCTTAAAGACTGCGTATCGCATAACAAAAGTATTGTATTACTATTGATTGGAAAAGTTGAATGAATTTCTTTTCCATTTATCGCATAGTAATGTTTAACTGATTCATTTGCGCATTTGCACAGTATCTGTTTTTTGGGTCGTTGAAGTAGAGCATGGTACTAAGCCGTATGGCATCTCTTAGTACTGATAAATGTGTATATATTTTAATGTGTGTGCCCTTGTATTGCGCTTTGTATTTTTTAGCTTGTATTTCGTGGACCTCTTTTGAGTTCCAAATCATAATAAATCAATGCTAATACTCCCACAAGAAAATCCAAAGTAAGGCGCTATCTCACAAATAAAATATTTATATCACAAATGATGATTTGCCTTTTCTGAACAGCTGACTAGGGTTGACAGGTTAGTATCATTCGAACCACACATAATTACAAAATTAACCCTTAAAAATGCAAACCTGTGCATTTAAATGAAAGTTTGCTTAGCTGCGATTTATGCAGCACCAGACTACGTGATTATTTCAGTCTATGCAAGGAAAATGTGATCCCTGATTGAGTTTTCATAACATCGGGAATTTACTTGCTACTTTAGGTTGAGCGAGTGAAGCTTTTAAATGATTTTTTTTTTCAAACCTGTTTTCTGAAATACATTGGACAACAACTTGCTGTTATCTCACAAGAACTGAAAACAGACATGTCAGAGACGAAACAAACTTAGTAATGGCATTTTATAATGAAATGTTTGCACAAGTGAAGCAAGCTTCACTCCCACACAAATAATTCTACAGTACAGCAAGTTTCCTCTTTTAAAAGCTGTTCAATACAAAGTTTGTATCTTATTTCATGTGGTGCAAGCAATATTTTTTGCAATGCCTTAACATTATGATTAATTACTAAATGTTTTACCCATACAAGTATAAAATAATTTTTCCATGTGAATAGTTGCGCACAGCAGGTTGGCTTGTGTTGCACTTGAGGGGCGTTTTGAACCAAGCATCTCGGGTTACTCCTATGTAATGTATAATGAGGTGCCGACAGTTCCCATATCATACAAATCACTCTTATACTCAAATGCAGGATCATGTTTTTCATTCACTGAGAAAATTCTTTCAATGTTTCAAACAGCTATTCTAAACAAGCATTTGCAATGCAATCGGTCTCGCCATTGGGACCTTCTAAGTGTTTAGCCAGAGCTATTGGCTCTGCCAATGTGTTTAAGTCTTGTTATTAAAAATTACTTAATTTAACGACAGCCCACAAACCACTCTGTACAGACTTCCCATTGCAAGGTCTGCTAGAATTATGTGGTAAATGTATCTAAATAATCTGACACGGTTATCGAAATTATGCAGCACGTTCTCTGGCAGAATTAATTTTATCCATTTGAGCTAAACAAAATATTTTTGGAAAAAACTGCAAATAGAGTGACAAACTATGGGGACAATTCAGTAAATTCATAATTACAAGGCATGCGCTGCAGCCACAAAATGCAATAAAGGTACAGGTTCTGACCATTAATATTCTGGATGTAAAATATTTAATAATTGAATTGATGTGTTTTAAACCTAATCTCTCGTACCCCTCTTATTACCCCCTTACCTAACAACTCTTTGGTTAGTATTTTGTGTGATATATTTTCTCTATTCATATTCTCGTACTCAATATGCTATTATTGTTATAATGAACAGTGCTTTAATGCATCTAGGCGAAGAAGCGCTTTACAAAAACACTGTAATTAAATAGTCTATTATTTCGAAGCGGTTAATTTTTACACCAAGGCAGCACAACAGATTCTGTAATTCTACGTGCACGTTAAAGGCCTATGCACCAGGCATGGACAGTCCCGGTCTTACTGCTCAGCATGGTGTCTACGACACTCTACGCAATGATGCAAAGCCTCAGCACCAGTGTTGCAGGTGCCATTCCGTCATCTCACCAACTTTTTATCCTGGAGTGTCACTTCTACAGAGTATATCAGAGGCTCGTTTATTTTTGGGTGAGGAGTATCAGCAGTGAAACCCACAGCACTTCCTTATCGCAACTAAGATGGAGACACACAGCCCAAACAAGAATGGAACCAGCTGAGGTAAACAGTCAGAACAAAAACAGCGCCCACAAATTTTTAAGGCTGACGCAGGACCAGAGCTCACACAACCCAGAACATGCCAAGACCACACACAAGAACAGCGCCAACATAAGGAAAGAGCACAAACAGTAAATGTAGTCTCACAAGCAGCTTACGCTATAATACATGAGCACTGCAAGGACAGGCCCAATAATACTTCAGAAGAGTTATACTATAGCAGACCAAACATGCAAACACTGTAACCAAGGAGAGAACAAAAAGGTTGAAATACACGTCCCTTCCGATTCCCTGAAAACACAAACACGACACTCATGAACTGGAAAACTATACAGAGCCCGATAAAATCACCCAACTGTCTAATCAGACACTTCCCAAGTAGACGCCCTGATTCTGCTCAATGCACGTTGTTCTTTTCAGCTATTGTTGCAGTCTCACTGTGAGCCAGCTTCTATCTATTCTGCCGGCGACGCTTTTTATCTGTCTGGTAGGTGGAAAAGAGCCGATTTCTCACTGCTAGTTGGCCTATGGCATGCCTCATGTCACTTCAGTGGCTCGCCCACTCCACTCCGGTATTGATGCCTTGTATTCTGATCGCTTTAATAACTGAAATGGAGGCATAAGTGGCACTGCAGGGGAGGCTGATGCCTAGCAAGGGACTACCTACCCCCTCGGAGCCGGTTACTGTGCTACCACCGCGCACCTGATCTGCAGGGAAATCACATCTCACCAATAGACGTGACCCGCTGTATATGACGGCTCTCAATTGCCATCCACCGGGAATAGGGGAGGGATGCCGGTGAGAGCAATGGTGAGTTGAAGAGTGAATTACCAAAGATGTCTTCATCGCTTGCCACCCACCTAAAGTCGATAGTCTTACACTCCAGCTCGAAGTGAACATATATATACGACAAGTGCGTGGACTGCGAAGCGCAGCACACCAATTGGCCAAGCACTTCCTGAAAGTCTAGGCTCAGCACCAATACTCTCAAAAATCTGTTGGAATGCTTACATTGTGAAACCTGACTCAGGGGTACTTACAATAGCTACCAGAAAGGTAACCGTACAAGCCGTTGAGTTTAAATGCATTTACAGTACTGTAAGTGAAAAATTTGCGTTCTGTTTTTTTTGTTATTGTGAAATCAAGCCCCATTACTGTAGATAGTGTCATCTGCCTGAGGCGAGAGAGCCTGTGATTTGTGGCTTAGAAAGCTCCAGGTGTTAACTCGCAGCGGAGTTTAGGGTGTCAGGGCGGGATGAGCTGCTTTGAATTGCCTCTTTCTGGGTGTGCTCAAGGAACAGCCGTCAAGTTAGCTTCTTGGCGAACAGAAAGGAGGGATGCTGTGAACACACCCCAGACAAAGCGCGGCTTGTTATCTGTGCCGCCCGTAATACCTTTTCTAATCCGAGCCTCTCTGCCCCGGGGGCTCTGGTTTCGCTGGGATGGGAGACTGCGGCAGTCCTGTGGGTGGAGAGTGCGGCAGTCAATCAGGCACGGCCAGTCCCTGGCAGACCACTGCAGCCTTTAATAAAATAGAGGCTCCAATTTGATGGACTCAGAGGAGAGGCGAGAGGGAGTTTTTATTTAGGAGACTTACACTGAGTCTGAAGACTCATTTCAGCGCGCCTCAGCAGAAGCGCTGACACTGTGCTCCCGGCAGCACGTCTGACTCACTGTTTACTCTCAGATCCAGTTCTCTTGCTCTAATTACCACCAGCCACCCTTTATGGTCTTATGCGCAATTCAGAGGCTGGCACGGTACCGAGGATATTTTCTCGGCATGAAAAACGAGCATTAACAACTTTGTGCACTGCTTCCTATGCACTTACGGGGCAGCTCAGGGAAAGCGAGAGGGAGGGAGGAAGGGGTTAAGGGTAGGTGCATGGCGGGCGGGTGATTTGATGAGGGAAACAAAGCAAAACCCCTTTAAGGGGCTTGCCTTGAAGCGAGGAGGTGGCTTAAGATATAAAGCTGCCGACTTTGGAGCTGGAGAGCAGGGTTCGAGCCTCAGTGTGGGATGTATCACCTAATAATAAATAAATAGCAGCTCGAAGGGGGGTGGGGAGAGACAAATAAAAAAAAACACAACACACGTGGAGGGGGCGAGACAGATAAAATAAAAAATAACAGTCAAATGTAGCATCTGAAACCAAGTGAAACAAACGGTGCAGAGAATCGAACGGAGAAGGTGGCTCAGCATATAACGCTGCCGACTTTGAAGCTGGAGTACAGGGTTCGAGCCTCGGCATGGGCTGCATAATAAATAAAGGGAGTTCTCAAGATGTGGGTGGGGAGAGTGCTTTATTAATAATAAATAAACGGAGTTGGGGGTAGTGTAGAGAGAGACAAAAAAACAAGCATTGGCAATGCAATAGTGGGGGACGTGATAAGGCATCAGACTGCTGAGGGAAAGTAGTCTGTGCAGTAAAGGGGCCAGTAGCCGTGGAAGGACACAAATGGAGACATGTCCATCATAAGGAGGGACTAACAAACCTACAACCAATTGGAAGGCATTATTTAGGACACAAGCCAATGAAAATGATGGGCGGAGAGTGGGCGGAGCTTCTATGAAGCTTCCACACTATAGTGTATACTGCATGTCTCAACGAGACAGCGCAAGCGCTGCCTAGGCGAGACCTAAAAAGCGTCCTTTGGTGCATGGAAAACAAATCATTGTTGTTTCTCCCATACCTGCCCTAGAGGCTGCCACCAAAGCCAGCATTCCAAATGCTCGAGCCTACACCATAGGTGGATTCAATGGGCTTCCTACTGAAATGCAGTGGATTTGCAGTTTCAATATGATCCTACACTAAGAACACAAGACTTTCCCCAATGCGAGCCAAAGTTGCCTATAATTCCATAATTGTTACCCATTGAGAACTATTAGAGTGATCTATATGGATTGTTCAGTGCAACCAGCTGTTAGAACAAAAGAAAATCTTCGCAGCGTGTGCAGTGGTGCAGGGAATAGTTAAAAAGAGTCAATTTGAACCACATAACACCTTACCTTAAACTTTAGGTGACTGCACCGCACAGATTGCAGAATGCATGTCTTGTTGCTTACACGTCAGAAGACTGAGCTAGGAGTTCTCACACTAATAGTGTCCGGCTCTTCCCTTTGTGTGCAGGCCTACAATGTGGATTTCCCAGTTTAGAGAATTATTGGATTCAAAGATTTGAAAGGGAATCCAGTTAAACATAAAAAAGCTCTGGAAAAGGATGCCATCTTAAAAGATGCTCTTCCACTAGTTCATGTGTGGCACACATTAGGACACCAATGTGATTGAATTCATGCCTTAGGGAACTCTGCAGCCAAAGTAGCAGTGCAGACGGTAAAAATAGTTGCTGTGACCTGATCTTAAACAACTGTGGACAAAGACATTTTGGCTGTCATTGAAGGAACCTCAAAGGGTGAAACCCCTCCAGAAGGGTAGAAGGGTTTCCTCCGAAGTACTCCTACACCCTTCGTTCACAAAACATTTCGATGATGTGCCTACCCGGAGTGGGAGATGGGGTTGCCTTATAAGCTGCATGTATATGTGCGTGTGTGTGTATATATATATATATATATATATATATATATATATTTTAAATGATATTTTTCAAATATGCATAACAAAGTCTGTATCATCACATTACCAATACAAGTTACACATCATAAGCATCACGCAATGCCACATACAGTGAACTTAAATATATTGCTGCTGTGTACCTTGGTTCGCAGGGGTGATGTCTATACTATTTTAGGCTTCGACTGATGTCGACAAAAGGTATGTTGTAAACAGACTCCATATATCTGTTGGTCTCGAGGGCCGCGGGAGTTCCTCAGCGTAAAAGTCCAGCTGAGCTCTGCAGTATGCCGTGTCCTATATCCACTGATCAAGTTTAGGAACTGCTCTCTTACCCCAGTGAATAGCCACCCTCCTTTTTGCTAGTAATAAAGCTACTGCCACCAGCTTACGATTGGCCGGCTGCAGAGGCTAAACAAGGCCTAGGGGACACATGTGGGGGGTGTATGCTATTTGCTCCATCACCATATCAGACAGGGCCGGTGCCACCTACACCCAGAAACTATGAATGGGGCCACACGCCCAGACCAAGTAAATTAAGTCCACCTCCATAGCCCGACAGCGAACGCATTGTGCGTTTGTGCAGAGCCCATATTTGTGCAATTCAAGAGGAGTACAATACATTTGTTGCAGGTACTTAAAATGTATAAACCCTAAATTACAATTGGATATTAGTCTGCTCGTTAGTGTGCAGTAAAAGCCCCAGTCCTGTAAAGTGAGTGGGTTCTCCAGCAGGCTATTCAGTTTGTCTTGTATGATGCTCAGGCCTATAGTTCTGTCTTTCTGGGAGGCATTGTATAATCTGGTAATGAGACTTTTATTGGTGCTACTTGTGAGTAGTGTCGGCAGTGCCCCCAGTGTGGGCGGTTCATCTGGGAATTGTGAGTAAAGTGCCTTAATGGCCACACAGAGTTGGTGGTATGTAAAAATCAGCAGCGGGTTCCAAAGCTGTGTTTGCACTATGTCATCTAGTTCAATAAAACTTCCTCCCGGGTAAATATCTCCCATTGTTCTCAACCCTGCCTCCGATGGTATGGACAGTGCCTTGGGCTCCTGTGCAATTGAGACGGCCGGATGGTCCAGCAACGGCAATGCTGGTACGTATAGAGGGGACTTATTTGCCCGGATACTAAGTGCATGCAAGGCCTAGTGCTATGTATGGTGTTGATTTCCCCTTAAGTAATGGCCGTTCACGCATGTGGAAGAATAGGCTGTCTAGATTATATTTAGTTAAGGCAACCCAGGAGGTTTTAACATCTGCACTTGCTGGAATGGGAGCCACAGTTTAATTTCCTCACCAAAGTTACTTGTGGCAGGGATTATCCCAATAAACTAAAGATTATGTGCGGCGATGTGAAATTTGCCAGCAAATAAAAAAATCTACTGTTATACATGTAAGCCTTAGGGTGGTCTTCCCCCCCCCAACCTTTTGCCTTTCTCTTCCATTTTTTACTGACCTCGTTTTTGCTGGCCTTAGGACTCTGCACTTTACTACTGCTAACCAGTGGGCTAATGTGCTTGTATGCTCTCCTCTAAACATGGTAACATTGCCGTATACCCCATTGGCATATTTAATTTACTTGTAAATCCCCAGTAAAGCGGCACTACATGTGCCTAGGGCCTGTAGATGAAATGCTACTAGTGGGCTTGCAGCACTGATTGTACCACCCACTCAAGTAGCCCCTTAAACGCATCTAACGCCTGCCATTGCAGAGCCTGTGTGTACACTTTTAAACTGCCACTTTGACCTGGCAAAGTAAATCTTTTATTATAGTGTTTTGCGCACACCCATTTTTATTTATATGTACCTAACTCAAAGAACTCACTCGTCTGACTCTTAATTTGCCCAATTTGTTTGGCGTGCTGGTCAGGAATGAGGCTGCCTACCTCATGTACAAATTGTGCCTATGACAAGTGTGAAAGGTCACTTGCTACCTGGCCGCACAGCATTAGGATAAGTCCAACAATCTTTAACTAGTTTTAGATCGTAATGCTTGAACAAAGAAAATATTCCAATATATTTCACTTTTTTTTATTGTTGAAGTGACTCTCCACCCCTGTGAGTCACTCTTTCAAATAATCAGTCTTAGATAAGTCATACATTAATGTGTTATATGACTCCAACATAGGCGAATAGGAAAAACATTACATATTTTCCTATTTAACAAAAAACAATATTTTCTCATGAAGTTGTGATGAATGCCCAATGCATTTCGGGAAGAAGTAAATCTTTTGCCAGGCCCAAACCTTCGTATAAACCACCCCTAGGGTAGGTCCGGGGCAGCCCAGAGGGAATGTGCAACGTATTTAAAAAGTAGGACATGTACTTTTAAGTTTTACATGTCCTCGTAGTGAAAAACTCTTAAATTAATTTTTCATTACTGCAAGGCTCCTCTCTCCCATAGGATAACATTGGAGTTGCCCTATTACCTTTTATGAGTGTATTTTCCAAATGGGAAGAGATGAGCAGTTCATGTTTGGTGTCTCTGGAATCACAATTTAAGATCCTAACTTATGGTGAAGTTGGATTTTAAATTGCAATTCTGAAAATTCCACATTTAGAAAGTTGACATTTTGCTACAGTATCCATTTAGTGCCTGTCTCTTGTCACATGACTGGGTTTAGCTGACAGTTGGGCTTTATGTATTCATCCTAGACAGCCACACACAATAGGGAGCTTAGGTGGGCCTGGATGGGCCATCACTGGCAAGATGGGAGGGAAGAGTTGGGCACAGCCCCACTTACACCTGAATAGACTGTGCACTGCCTCCACACAAACTGCTGCCTTCCCCCTGTAATTAGTTTGGAGCCAGGACAGGGAAGGCAGGATGCCTGGGGACTTAAAGGGAAACCTCTAGAATCTTCTCCCCCTACTTCCGAGGCACAACTGGGTATAAATATTGGACCTCCGACACCACCACTTCAGTACACTTCTGGACCTGTGGATACTCTGCTGAAGGACTGCCACTCTGCTGGACTCCTGATCTGCTGCCTTCTTGCCTTGGTGAGAAGGACTGGACCTGCATCTTGTGAAACCAGAACCCCAGAGTGACTCCAAGGGCTAGTTGGCTGGCCTCCTGACTTGAGCCCCAGGTACAGAAGGCAATAACATCCTTGTGTCTGTACCTGGGCTCTGCCATCTGTGAGTTTACCCTGCCAAGTCGTACCACCCCAGTCCTGGACTCTTGGAAATGGATTTCAGGTGCTTTTACCAGCCTCAGTGGAGCCAGCGGAACTGGTGCATCTCCTCTGCTGCGCAGCGCAACCCTGAGCAGAATAGATGCATCTCTGCTGCTGCATGGATTAGACTCATCGCAAAGATCTGCATCGCCACGGCAGCCCTAATCACATTCGGAACTGCCTCTGCGCAACGCATCCGTGGCGCTGACCCTTGCATCCCTTGTCAATGGCAGCCTTGACCAGGATGGCAGACTTTTCAGCGCAGCCTTGCAGCTCCTCAGAACAAACACATCGCCCGACTGCGCGACATATCCCAGACTCCAGACTTTGCATCACAAGCCCTCATCGAGGGGACCTGTGAGGCTGACTCAACTGGACCTCGCACTGCAGCTCACAACGCTCCGCAAACCAGGATTAAAGGTACTTTGTTCAGTGGCTTCACTGGGTCCCAGTAGCTGGCCCGCGTTTCATTGTGGTCGGCCTGGACTTGTGACTTTGTCTGCATGACCAGATATCCACAGTTGGAACTTTACGCCATTTGGCGCTATTTTTATTAAAACCTTTACAATTGAATATCACTGGTTCTACTGATTGGATTTTTGTCATTTTAGTCTTGTTTTATTTATTAAAAACTACTCTATTTTTCTAATTCTGTTGTGTGCTCCTTTTGTGGTGTGTTTTCACTGTGTTACTGTTAGGAGTGTTGCACAAATGCTTTACACATTGCCTCTGAGTTGAGCCTGACTGCTCTGTGCCAAGCTACCCAAGGGTTGAGCACAAGATATTTAGGGTTGCTTGTGACATCACCCTGAGAAGAATCGTGGTTGCTGCTTGAGAAGGGTTTCACCACCCTCAACCAGTAACCCAATTTCTTACATCCAGCATTAGGAGGCCAGGGCAAACCCCATTATTGATCTCCAATAAACCATTCAAAATGTTGTATCTGGGCAGTCGCGGTCCTTTACAATCTGCTAACTGCTTACAATATATTTTAGTGGAGGTAGATTCATGATCTTGGTTCCTATTGGTGTGGGCTGAAAGATTTTCTGATGCTAGAACTGTTATAAAGGATTTGCGTGTTTGATTGCCACAAGCAGGGTGCACATTAGATTCAGAAAATGGCCTAGGGGAGGAGCCAAGTGTCGGACCAAGATGGCCACTTGAGCTCTCGGCTCCGCCGCTACTGTCCCCCCCAAACCCAACATCCTGACGATATCCTGTCCCTAATGGTCGGCGATTGCAGCAGAAAGTGAGCGGTGCCGATTGATGTTGTCCCGACTCTCTGACGCCGCCCGGAGCTGAAGATACCGGTGCCGGTCATTTGGGCCTGCTTGCTGGTGCTGGACCGGGGACCGCGGTGAGGAGGAGGCGGCTGTGACGCGAACGGGAATCGGATGCCCGGACCGAAAGTCGCCGGTCGGAGCGCGACTTCCCCACCCAGCGGAATCTCACCTTCTGGAGTGACACACGGGGCGCGGATGGGGCGGTGGTAGGAATCCTCCCCCCCCCCCTTTTCTTGGCGGCCCGTCTCCTCCTGGACCGAGCATGGAGGTAGCAACACAGGCAACGCGATAAGCGGCGGCTTGGGAGGTCGGAACCGAAGACCGACAGGAGGGGTGAGAGCGACCTGCATTCCATTTCCCCCCCCCCCCCCCCTCGGCGGCATTTGTTAAGGAGGTGCAGCTGGGGCCAAGATTGACCTGCTTCCTTGCCTGTGTTCTCGCGTCGGCCTGACGGCGGAAGGTGGCGCCGGCCGGACCGGGAGATGGATCGACAGTAGAGGTGGCATCTGACTGGGAGCGGCCGTAGCCGATCTACCTGTGTGTTTGAGGAGGCCGAAACTCCACACGAACCACGTGCCTCCGGTGCCTCCCGCTCCTGACCGGGCGCCCGCGCTGGTCTGAACCACGCGCGGCGACTAGCCACAGTATTGACCCCTCGGCTGCGCGCAGCAAGTGACCTGGACCGGACACTAACTAAGCGACCTGGGATACAGAGGGATAATGGCGAGTAAGGCAGACTCGGACAGGGGCCAGGCCAAGGGGTCCAGGGGGTCGAGACAGATCCAATCGAACAAACTGGACCGCTATACCCTGCCCAGAGGCTCGCCGACGGATCCGCATCATGCCCTTAGGGTGGGGGAGGTCTCTGCGAGCCCCACTCCGGAACTGACCCTGCAGGATGTCATGGCTGCCATAGAGGGGTCAAATCATCCCTGGAACATAAAATGGACACCATCTCCATAGAAGTGAACCTAATCCGGGCCGACCTAACAAAGATGAACGAAAAAGTCAAATCCCTGGATATTAAGACGACCGGTCTTACGGACGACGTGTCGCAGCTCCAGCAAGAAGTACGCGATCTTAAATCCTTTTGTGAGACGGCCGAACGTAAACTTGACGACTGCGAAGGAAGGTCTAGGCGCAATAATATCCGCATTTTAGGGGTGCCCGAAAAATCAGAAGGGCCAGCCCCTGACCTGTTCGTTGAGGACCTTATCCTGAACCACCTTAAACCCAAGGGACTGGGGAATTTTTTACCATAGAACGTGCCCACAGGATCCCGGGTGGGCGACCCAGGCCCGGGCGCCTCCGCGCCCTCTAATTGCACGGGTCCTCAACTTCAGAGACAGAGACGCTATCCTGCAATGCGCCCGAGCGACACCCCCCCTAAGCTACAAATGCCGCCCTCTCATTCTTTCCGGACTTTACACAAATGGTGCAAAGGCAGCGTAGAACATTTCTGGCCGTCAAGAAGAAACTCAGAGACAAAGGACTTAGGTACGCCATGATGTTTCCGGCGCGTCTACGTGTCGAGGACGGTGGAAGGGTATGGTTCTTCGATAATCCTGAGCTGGCCTCAGATTGGCTGGACAGTCGACCCGCTGGTGACCCCCGGGAAGTAGTCGAGATGGAGATCAAGCGTCACAGGAACGGGAGTGAATACTGGCTAACATGCGGGCGGCCTGTATGAACATAACCAGGTACCGGGGTTCTAAGGCCCCACAGTCGGACGACAGTTTTATGGAACTGTAGCTATTCAGCAAGGCACTCCATGACATTATGGGAACAATTTATCAGTGACGAATGGGTTGGGGACAGTGGGAAGGGGCGCCGACCTTTCTCCTCTTTACTACCTTTAGTTATTGTACGTTTTAGGGTGTTGGGTGACAGGCACTCTGCCAGTTTGTAATGGGCAGTTCTAAGTCCAGAGAGCAGGGACGCAGGGAGGGGGTTGTTGGAAAAGGGAGTTGGGAGGGGTGGGTTGTTCTATTGTTATTTGTATTTATCGACACATGATTTGTGTACAGATTGTTCTTTCGGCAAATTTTATAATCTGCATGACCAAGGCTCTGGGCGACACATACACTTATGACGCATACGCAGTGGGATAAAAGTGCGAGGATCCTGAGCTGGAATGTCAACGGGTTGGGGGACAAGGTTAAACGTAGTATAGTTCTCCAATATATTAGGAAGCAAGCCCCCGACATTGTCCTGCTTCAGGAGACACCCTTGATAGGTAGCTCATGTAAGGCATTGTGTAGATCTGGATATAAATTAGTGGCACACGCAGGGTTCACCAAAGGCTCCAGAGGCGTGGGTGTAATGTTGAAAAATACCTTCCCGCTCACTATAGACCGCATTTGGGCAGACGACAGGGGCCGATACGTGGGTGTCACGGGGTCCTGGGAGGGGCGCACTACCACACTGGTCTCAATTTACGTTCCCCCTGGCCTCCAAACCACCACATTCCAGGACCTGCGTACCACTCTCCTCTCACTACCTGAGGGGGTATTGTTGCTGGGAGGGGACTTTAATTCTGTGGGGTCGGGGAGCTTGACCGCCATCCACCGCGGAAACTGGGGCCCTCGCATAACTGGTTGCCTGACTTTCTTGACACCATGGGACTAGTGGATGGCTGGCGCACATATAACCCTGACAGAATGCAATACACGTTTCACTCGGGGGCTCATGGCAGCTTCTCCAGATTAGATTATATCTTGATCCCAGCCCCCAAGTCTCGCACATCCATGAAATTAGACATCTGGCTAGGGGCATTTCGGATCACTCACCACTTTGGGTCCATGTACTTCTTGATCAAGCCCGGGTGGGTAGGGTAGCCCCTATTAACCCCTGGCACCTTCGCAACCCTAAAATCCATCAAGAACTCACCAAGACAATTGATACATATTTTGCCGAAAACCTGGGCACAGTGGACTCCTCACAGGCGCTCTGGGAAGCATTTAAGACAGTGATTAGGGGAGAGGCCCTGTCCCTGATATCCGGACAAAAGAAAGAAAGATATAGAGCAATTACAAGAGTAGAGGATGAGATCTCTCACCTAGAGAGAGAGATGGAGATGACGGTCACACCTGCCACAGCTCACTTGTTGCGACTCAAACAGGATGAATACAAGGCACTATTGACTGAAAGAGCGAAAGTGCTGGGGAGAGAGACGCTCGGTAGACTCTATGATCTCGGGGATAAAGCCGGGAAACTAATAGCCTGGCTTGATAAACGCGAATGGGCAAACAGGTTAGTCCCAGTCCTTCACGAGGCTAATGACACTGACGTAACGGATCCACAGGACATAGCAAACTGCTTCGCCAGGCACTATAAATTAATATACTCCGCAGTGGCGTCTTATACTGAAGACGAATCTTTCGAACTACTGCGCGACATCAAACTTCCCACTCTTTCTTTAGAAGATCAGCGTCTTTTAGATAGCCCCCTGACTAAAGAGGAAATAGCGGCAGCAATCAGGTCACTGCGGTCAGGAAAAGCTCTTGGCCCTAACGGCATCCCAATTGAATTGTATAAACTCAGCCCTGACAAATTGTCCATTCATCTCAAGAACATGTTTGAGGAAAGTAGAGACTTAGGAGTGCTCCCAATTGACCAACGTATAGCCAACATAGTAACGATACACAAGGAAGGTAAGCCCAAAACGGACTGCGCCTCCTATAGGCCGATATCCCTCCTCAATGCCGAACCCAAGATCCTTGCTAAAGTCCTCGCCACTCGTCTCATAAACGTAATTCCGGAATTGGTACACCCGGACCAGTCCGGCTTCATTCCGCATAGGAACACGGCGTTGAACCTACGCCGTGTTCACGGTTCACGGTGTTCTGGGCAGAGTAGACACGATTCTTGAGCCAGCTGTCCTCGTGTCTTTAGATGCCACTATGGCATTCGACACTATAGAATGGCCTTATCTTATGGCGGTCCTCCGAAAGTTAGGGTTCGGCCAGGAATTCATGCGATGGATCCATCTTCTATATTCGGAACCCATGGCGCAAGTCGTGGTGAATAACAAAAAGTCAGATTCCTTTGCCCTGAGCCGGGGCACCCGTCAGGGGTGTCCACTCTCTCCCTTCTTTTTGCACTGGCGCTGGAACCACTAGCCGCGTGGATCCGCCAAAACCCAGTTATTCAGGGAATGCGGTGGTCACCCGACTGGGAGGACCGCATTTCGCTCTATGCGGACGATATATTACTTTATTTAACAGAGCCCAAAAAGTCTCTAATAGCAGTTCTTGACATCTTAGCCACGTTCGGTAAATATTCCGGTTTCCGGATCAACTGGTCTAAATCCCATCTCTATGTTCTTCGGGGACCCCCTGCGTTACCCCGAAACTGTCCCATCCAAGTTAGCACCACCGGGTTCAAATACCTGGGTATATTTCTCTCCCGGGATCCTATACTCCGCTATGAAAATAATCTTCTCCCTCCATTGCTCCGCTTACGGCGAGACATTGCCAGCTGGAAATCCCTTCCCCTTTCCCTACTGGGCAAAGCTGCTCTTTTTAAAATGATGTCCCTACCCCGTTTTCTTTATGTTCTGCAGAATACACTTGATCCAGTCCCTCCGAAATATTTCACAGAAATTGAAGGCCTCCAGAGAGACCTGCTATGGAACGGGCCTCCCCGTGTAGCCCTGACTAAGCTCACGCTACAGTGGTACGATGGGGGCATCAGCCTTCCTGACATTAAAAAATATTACTGGGCGGCACACCTAGCAGCCATTAACCACAGCACATACGGAGAACGTGACAATCCGGGCTATCAGATGGACAGGTGGCTCCTCCCGAGCGGGAGCTATAATCGACCCCTCTACGCGAAATCCAGCAGATCCAAGCTCGCAGGGCCCACTGGACACTCTGTTAAAGTGTGGCACGCAGCAAATAAATCTCTGGGGTGGGAGGGTAAATTAACATTGGCTACCCCCCTGTGGGACTCCGCGAAACTTGGTAACCTGTGGTCCTCGAAAGGGTTTTCTAAATGGGACCTGATCGGAATATCACAGGTCAAGGATTTGTGGACACAGGGTGAAGTAAAACCCTTTGCCGCCCTTCAAACTCAGTACGAACTTGCGGATGCCGAACTTTTCCGATATAATCAGATTAGCCACGCACTATACTCTCTCATCCCTAGAGGCACATCCCTTCCTGACTCGTCCCCTTTAGAGGACAGAATATTAGATGGTCATGTTCCTGACAGGACTATTTCATTAATTTACAACAAATTAATACACCACATGGACGATCCTCTCCTGGCTTTGAAGGGGAAGTGGGTAGCTGATGGGATGGAATTGGACGATGAGGACTGGCAGGAAGCGGTCTCCTCGCCCCGGGTGGTGGCCATTTCGGCCCGACTACGACTTGTCCAACTTAAAATCCTGCACAGAGTATATATGACCGGCCCTCGACTGGTGATGATGGGGAGAGCCGAAACAGGGGACTGTCGCAGGAAATGTGGCCTCACGGGCACATTCATGCATATTATGTGGGAATGCACCCTAGTCCAAAGGTACTGGAGAGAGGTACATGAAACTATGAGTACAGTACTGAATGTCCGTATACGCCCGGAGGCACGTAGATGCCTACTAAACATATGGGAGCCAACTGATCTCAACACACACCAAACGCAGTGGGCAACTTTGGGCTTCATGCTGGCAAAAAGAAATATCGCTCAGGCCTGGGGGGCGACTGCCCCTCCTACTTTAACTACGTGGGAAAACAACATGGACTGGTGCATGTTCCGAGAAAGGACAGTGTTTACTGCCCGAGGATGCCCCCGAAAATGGACCCACATCTGGTCACTGTGGAACGCTTATCGTGGTGATATCTGCACCCCCCCACGAACTGTAGAACCTGATGATTGACTTCCCCATTGATTATCCCCACTGCATGTAAATTCGCTAATGTACTGCCTTGATTGTCATGCATATTTTTATACTGTACCGATTTCGATGCCGCTATGTTAATGATTGTTTAATAAAAAGTTATATTAGAAAAAAAAAAAAAAAATGGCCTAGAGTTCGCCTCAAAGGCTTACAGCTATGCTGTTAGTTTGGTGGTGGTGTCTCTCCAATTCTGTAATCCATTAAAAAGTAATGCCAATGGTTTAGTGAACTGTGCTAACCACATGCTTAAGCAAGCCCTAACGGGTGTACCGGTCTTAGTTGGTCCATCATCTGTGTGGAGTTCAGAAAGCATTAAATAATGTGCCTAGGGGAGTGTTGGGAGGTTGCATTCCCTACGAGGTACTCTTCGGAATACCTATATATGTTCCTGACCTAGATTCTGGGAAGGTGGGGAAAGAAAATCCTTATAACCTAGACCAACTTTTGACTGTTTTGCAGAAAATACAAGACATCAGAGACATGCTTTTGAATGTCAAGCATTCTCATTCTGCCTTCAGGGAAGAGAAGGTTTCGCCAATCCTTCTAAGGTGGATCCCCATAGTAGGAGATCAGGTTTGAGAAAAGTAGTGTTGCTCCCCTGCCTTGCTCAAAAAATATAATAGACCAGTATCAATTGATTACGTCAAAAAGTATCATCTGGCTGATTCTTTGCAGTTGTTCCACTCAGATACAACAATGGAGGCCTCAGGGTAGAACCCTGCAGGAGATTCCTTTTGATGAGCTCAACAACCAAGAGAGCGTAAGTCACAGCCTGAGGACAACCAGGACTGTTGACACTTCCATTTTACACACATTAAATTCAATGGAGGAGTTTGATGACTTTGTTTCTACAAGAACAACTGTGCAACACAATATGGAGATGATGCCCATCAGATCCGGAATTTGGTGAGACTGAATCCGGATACATAGCAGTTGACTTTTTGCCAAATTCTTCAGACACAGCAATTCTGAAAATTTCTACAGTGTGGTACTAGTTTCAGGACCGGTTTTTGATAACACCATAGTCCTGTGTTTGGACTGCTACAGGAGTGTTCTTTATCATGGGGCTTTTGATGATAACTATTGTGATAATATTGTTAAATGGACATTATATTCTAGACAGAACTGTGCCACAGATAGTGGAAAAAGAACTACAACCACATTTTTCTTCCCACAGAGTTCGAAGAGACTTGTATGCTGTGAACATTAGGGCCTACCAGATGATATGGCTTGGGAGAAGATCCCTCACCAGGTTGTGGGGCCTACTAAGATATTGTAATTACTGTATTTTATAAAAAATGTCAGTGGATGATTTAACTCCTGGTTTCATTTCAGATAAATGATATATAAAGACAGTAAAAAGTATGATGTCTGATGTAGAAACATATACTACCCTTGAAAAAGAAGACATATTTGAATACGCATAATTATAATGAAATGTATTGCTATCATCATCACTGTACATCACTACCTTCATAGAACCATTTCACACGGGAAATATACACTTATTCACAGTGGGAACTCTGCATAATACCTCCTGTAGACAGCACTGAATATTATATGAAGAAATGTCTTCATTTCTCTGGTGAAAACAGAGCAGATTCATCTGTTTTCTATTACAACCAGGCACCCAAGGAAGTGCGAAAGTATACATTGACAAGTCGTAATTGATTTATTCTGATGAATTTGATGGAAAGTTAAACATACAGACTTACGAGTATAGGAAAGAAAATGTAGACTTTAAGTTTTGGCAACTACAAGGCAAAGAAGCCCTATTTAGATCATGTATAATATCAGGGAAATTATTTACATAAAAAAGACATAAGTGACGCCTCCATTCCCAAGGCAGCACGATTCATAGATTGGGGAGCTGAAAATAAACACATCTGAAGACATGACAAATGACATGATTAAAAATGCTATCTATATAATTCATCTATGTGGTATCCAGAAGGTATGCATTAAACGCTTCTTTTCCAAAAACTCCTGGTTTCAAAGCTAACTGTCCTGATCCACGTTTTAAGAGCATGGATGTACCTGTAATTGTTACAGCTTATTGTGTAGGGAAATTATGTCAACATTAGTTGCAACACTGCAGTCTACAGGCTGTGAAACAACATTTGTCACAGATCATGGATATTCCTGACTTTATTTTGGGACCACTTGCTCCTAAAGTAAAACGCATGATATATTCTGTTTATGAGTTATTGAAAGTTTCACAGCAAGAAGCAGCTGAAAGAATTATGCAAATTGATAGAGAATTTGGAAAACGCTTTATACATAGTAGACAATTGTGTGAATACAATATGCAGACGTGAATTTCCTGAATAAAATAATGTCATCTGCATTTGACCTAATACAAGCTGACTTGGGAATGTTGCAACATGGCTAGGCTCAGTTAAGAGCTTTAATCCAATTGCACTACAAACACTGCATGCTAGATGTGTTCCTTGACAGTTTCAGAAAAATTCTGAAATATTTAAGCCATACAATTTAACACTTACACAAAGAACTATGGCCAAAAAGAGCTGACATACACTTTATAAAAAATTGAGCAATTGGGGCCAATACTATTTTCAGTGGCAGACACGCCATCTATAACATGGCTTTTGCACGGAATGGCTTTACACTACATTACAACATTCCATTTCCATGACTGTCAACAACATAGGTCCTTGGGATGGTTTAAAAAAATTCATGATCAATTCCTACACCAGAGGTGGAAGCTACCCTTTGTTTTCTTTTTGAACCTTTATTTACCATTTTTAAAGAATCGAACAGCCATGAATATGCAACAACATTCCATACAAAAAATCTACGAAAGTAGAAAGGAAAGAATAATCGCAGCAGAAAATGAAGAACGGTATACCAGTACACCCTGACATTGATCCAAAATGTACAATACAACAGAGCAGCATTTCATTCAACATGCAAGAGAAGATATGGTGGAGATAGGGGGCCAGGCTCATTCAGGGGCATCTCAGTCCGTATCCGCCTGGCTGTCATCGGGGCTCTGAGACAATAGATAATCACAGAGTGGCTGTCATATATCCTTTGGGCGAGAGGTAATAGGCTTCAGCAAAGCATATAATTTACTGGTAGTGTCACAGACTGTCATATCTTGGAGCCAGGCATCAGCAGTTGGGAGACGGGGACTGCCCCAGTAGAGTGCAATTTGCCGTTTAGCCAGGAGAAGGCAATGGTTGCAAAGCATCTCTGACCCGCGGCCACTAACATAACCCAGGAGGGCCATCAGTGGATCAGGATCGATAATGTGACCAGGCATAGTGGATACAGTAGAGAAGAGTTCCCCCCAATAGCGTTGAATAACGGTACAATTCCAAGTCAGATGTGAAAAGTCAACATCATCTGCTTTACAATTGGGGCAGTGGTGGAGTCTCGTAGAGTCAAGTTTTGATAACAACTTTGGTGTAGTGTGGTGAAAAAACTTGTAAGGCAGTAATTTGTGGTGATGGATATTTGACACCAGCTTAATTTGTTACAGCAATAATACCAAGATTTGTCAGGAAGGGAGTATCCCAGGTCACCCATCAGGCCGCTCCAGTGGGTTTTAATTGTAGCAACATATGATATAATTGGAATACCTGCCTGCCACCATCTGGGGCAGACAGCACCCATGACAGAGGGGGGGGGGATCGGGAGGCTCGTTGGGATACGTAGGCAGGCTTGTGCACATAGTGGTATGCACCCTGTAAAATGTAAACCTATCCAGGGGCATTGAGTGAGCTCCTTTTGAGAGTGCTGCACTAGGTTTCATCCTGCCATTCACGGACAGGTCACCAGTCACATGTAATTGATAGCGGGATTAGTGCGCTGAACTATGTGCTCCTGCGTGAGTGGCAGCCACGGGTTGTTCTGAAGTGGTATGTGCGGGGAGTAGAGGGTTCCACTAGCTAGATATCTCTGAAGTTTAAGCCAGGCCCAGCATGTGGTAGAGAGAGTGTATGTCTATAGGGTCGTGAGGTAGCCCTTGGGGTAAAAGAGAGGAGAGGGGAGGCGGGGCGGGGGCAGCGCCCTCTCAGAATTAAGATACAAGATCCTCGTCCTGGGTAATACCAATAATAAGGGAAGTGGCATTGGGCCATCAGGTAGTAAAGTTGCATGTCCGGGACTTTGAACCCACCACCTTCATAGGGAAGTGTTAAAGTCTCCCATCAGCTGCGTGGCCGATGGCCCGCCCAGAGGAGATGTGTTAGGAGGCCTGTACCCTGGCGAAGATGTGGGATAGGAATATTGAGAAATATATACAAAAAACGAGGTAGTACCACCATTTTAATAATGGCAATTTGCCCTGCTAAAGACAGTGGAAGTGTGGCCCAACCTTCTATCTGCGTAGTAAGCTTAGCAATTGCAGGGCCATAATTTCTGGGTATGACTTCGGACTTGTCCCTATATAAAAAAAGATGCCTAGGTATTTAGTGGCATCAGTGCACCATTGCAAGGGATAGTCAAGGCTGCAAGGCAGGGTGACTTTGTAGTGTAGTTCCTATTTCCCTAATAGGCTCTGCGCATTGGAATAATATAACCTATAGGTTTGACATAGGACTAAGGTCGGTATGTCCCTATCGAGTATATTAAACTTAATTACTTGTGCCAGCTAGCTCAGAGGCCACTAGAAACTCCTTGAGAACAAGAAGGGAGTAGTTTCTGGCAACCGAAAAACATGACAACTTTGTTTCCCTTTAGAATCGGAACACGTCTCAGAATCGTGGAAACAATAGATAACGGTTTCACTCAGTCAATCGTGCATGCTTAGTTTCTACAGAGTTACACAGAAAGGAAAGACTGGCATTTCAATAAAAGGTTTTATTGAACAGTCTTGTTTCTCATGTAAGAGATATGTGCTGTTATGATCACAATACAGTATGCAAGATAAATAATGTACAGCGTAAGCAGTAGAAATAAATAATACTGCGCTAGCATTATCTTTTAGCATATATTCACGTACATAAATAACATGAGCTAAAAATGCGAGTACTCATACGATGCGTCTCTAAGCGAGTTCTACCCTAATGTACCTAACCTAGTCTAGGTGTAGGGAAAGGTAGAAGTAGGTGGAGTATTCTCTAGTCTGGTATACTAAGAGTATGTTTAAGTCTAGTATGCCAAGTATGGTATGCCAAGAGTCCCTCTAGGTTCTAGTCAGCTCCATACCTTGAGAATGAGAGAGGTGGGAATCTCTTGCCGGATCTGGAACTCTAACATTCCGCTGAAGGAGTCAGAACACTGGAAGCTGGATTTGTCTGCGTGCAGGAATGACAGCGTCTTCTCAGTGCGTCAGGCAGGGATACGGGCTCCTCTGAAGTCGAGGTCTCCTCTAACTTGCTTTGGCAAGGGAAGGTATATTTATACCTGGTAGGTGTCTTGGAATGTTAGCATTGACGTGAAGTCGGACAGAGGAAGACGTCAGGAATGAACCCTTAAGGTATAACGGTTCATACATAATAGATGAGTTCTTGGAGAAATCAATAGTCCTGTGCTAGGGGAACTCCCGAAGCTTAAGGGTCTGGTTTCTAAGAACTCGTTGTGACGTTAGGGTGGATGGATGTCGGTGACCATGCCTGTATTTGGAGTGCACGGTTAATGCCTAAATAAGGACAGGGATTCTATGCCTATATAAGGGCAATGCGAATTGTGCCTATATAAGGACATGATTCAGGAAAACCTATATACGGACCCCTAAAGCGGAATACAACACCCACTCCACTTTCGATTGAACGATAATACTAAATGCTAAACATTTAAATGCTAAACATAAAATTGAGTACCACATGTTGCTAAAAATATTTCTAAAAGCATTTTAAAAGAAGCTCAAAACTGTTGAAATGCAATAGGTACTGTACATTTAAAGCATCGTTTCCATTCTAAGCATATAACGGAAGTAAGATGCAACGTGAATGAAACAGAAATATATACATATGACAAAATGGTCGATAAGTTCTCAAAATCAAAGCCATTGCATATCGTAGAATTAAATGAAATGTTAGACAAGTAAGGTGACAATGTGTCCCTGGAAGTATTCAAAGAAGTCCGTTTTATAAGACTAGTTCTACTGTAAGCAGATTGTCTATTTGCCATGTCTTTTCTATCGAGAGAAAAAAAAATTTTTTAAAGAAAAAGTTCAATTTCTGGGAATAGTTCCAAGTTTTGAAAATATGAAGGCCAAATTTCATTGTTGCCCTGGTACACTGTGAGCCGAATCAAAGTCAGTGTACGGGTCTGGCGTAAACATTAGATCATCTATTTCCGTAGCCAAAATATCATCCACCGAAGTTGGCGACATTTGGAACACCTCATTCAGAAGGTTAATTGCACAGAGATGAGAAACATCGCCTTCAGCAGAAGAAGCAATGTTCACGTCCGTTGTTACCTGTGTGCCCGTTGATCCATCTCGTACCTCAGCAGCAGCCGGAAGCGTCTGTGAGATCTCAATGAATGCCGTCATCAGGATTGGTAACCTCTGGGGACAACACACAGCATGGGCCGTTATCGGGTCCAGCAGAGTATCGATATCCATTGGCATGACTGATGGGAGTGTTAGACAGGTGTCCAGCACGCATTATTCACCGCAAAACAGGCAGCGTAGAACAGGTAAGATGCAATCTTGCCAGATTGGTCTGAATGACAGGAACCATGTTGTATTAAGTTCCGGTAGACGAGGCATGCCCAAAAGCTGTACTATTCGCTCACGGCATTTCCATTCAAGGAGGGCTCTCTCCACATCGCTCGGAGTGATGTTGGCGAAGAGGCTTGCCATAGCGTAGTAGGAGGAATAGAAACAGAATTCCTGCAACAAGTGCTAGAATTAACGGCACACCACCAAACACCGAATGTGCGAAGTTTGGGATGATTCTGAGGACAGCCTGGAAAGGTGCTAATAGTCCCGAACAGATGGTCTTAAATACATGTACAATTCCGCTTGTATCTGACATGTTAAAGATATGTCCTATCATTTCTACGAAATGTATAG
Source organism: Calotriton arnoldi (assembly GCA_963921515.1). Taxonomy (NCBI): domain Eukaryota; kingdom Metazoa; phylum Chordata; class Amphibia; order Caudata; family Salamandridae; genus Calotriton; species Calotriton arnoldi. The sequence goes on along the minus strand of CAWUFW010000597.1, from coordinate 2,342,036 downwards.
GGCAGTTTGTATGCAATTAAAGCCTGTATCTCAGCCGAAGTCCTTGCAACTTGTAGATCATAGGTTTCTTTGGCCGAGGTCAAAGGCACTGATTGTTGTATAAGCATGGCTTTCATTCTGCTTAAAGTATCAAATCGTATAAAAGAGACATTCAACGAAGGCCATAAAGGCGACTCCCTGACTGTGTCTATTGGGGCAAACAATACTTGCATACAGCAAGTGACCCTGGAGTTGACCGTTACTAGATATGGGATGCCTGGCAACATGCCACAGCAACTCTGATCATTCAACATGAGGTAACTCCCAATAGAAAGTTGGCCAAACGTTGGATTAATCACAGCAGCTGGTGTACCTTGCTGGTGGCAGGACAAATTTGCCACAGAACCATTACAAGCCCCGTGTAAAGATATGCCCTGACAAATCAGTGAACTGCTCTGTGCACTTTCACAGTGTGTACCGCTTAGAAACACTTCACGATCCCCACTCCAACATCTATAGGTGTAAGGTAAATTCCAGGATGTCTTAATGTATTCTTTACCCAACCTTTCATATTTGCCTGCTTGCATCTGTTTAAGGCAATACTGAAACTGGAAAGTAGTCACATGTAGACTAATTTTGCCATGAATAAGCCATTCTGTAGCTAGTTTTTCTGCCACTGTGAATGGTAATTTTTCAAGTTTTTCAATGCTCAGTACTGTATACTTTGCTCCCCTTTGTGCCAGTTCGATCTGTTTATCAGTTAGATTGTATTCTGCAAACAGAGCCGTCGTGTTGATAAAACGCCAAGGCACATAGCCCGCACGCAAAGATTGCAGTGTCCAGCTTAATAACATAATAGAACGTAACTGAGATTGGCCTTGTTGTAACATGGCTAAATCTTGTTCCAGTATGTCGATAGCAGAGGATACAATACTGTCCAATGAATAAATTCTGGAGGACAAAGTTGTTAACCCATTGTCTAACACAGAGAGAGTTTTCTCTAAGTTAATACGATCAAGTTCACGTATTCGTTCTGCGGCCTCCATCTGTGACACCTTCCATGCTTCATTATAAGCAGCATAAATGCCGGCATATATGAAACGTTTTTGACGCGGTTTTCTTGGTCCAAGCAAGAAGTCCCTAAGGTCTGCGTCTTCTTTAAGTAAAGATAAGTGTTGTTTCACATCCTTAAGTGTAGATTTTTGCAGCCAATCGAGGCATAATTTTCCTACACTGTATGTTGTCACTACCCCCGGATGCTGTCTTTGGACGTATCGTGGGTCTGGCCTATGAATAGTAAACCCCTGTGTTTTATTCAGGAATCTCTCTTGACAGTTGTTTGTGTCTGTGGGCCAGATCAACCATTTTCTCCAATCAGGATTTGTTCTGTTGAGTTGTAGTATGGTGTCAACTGTAACAGCTGCCTGTGTATTATTATCACTTGCAGGTGTTGGTACAGAAGGTGTTTTCATGTCTTTAATCTTGGCTAACCCAAGGCAAGACGTTTGTTGCACAGTGTCATTCAAAAACATTATTTGTTGAGGGACGATACAGGCTCTAAATAAAGCTTCTATCCCCTGCACTTGCCAATCTTTAGTACCCCAGACAGATTTTGTGTCTATTGTCTCTTTCCACAAGTCGAAACCATGTCTAGACAGTTGGGCAATAAATGTTGCAGAGTAAATCTGTTTTATATTTGTTAACATAATTTTCAGTCCTGTTTTGTTTACATTTCTATAGAAAAATGTTTCTGGATCAGATGTATTGTATCCTGAAAAATATGGAAACCTTTTAGCAAATGTTTTTGAACTACCTTTTGGTGGTGTAGGACAATGCTCCCATTGGTTAAACATAAACACATTTCTAGGTGTTGCAGATTTATGCAAAAAATGATGACCATAGTGGTTATAGCAATACAGCTGTTCATAGTCTGATGAACCCTCTAAATATTCATTATTAGAAAATGCAGCACATTTTTCTAGGTCAAACATCATGTTATTTACAGTTTCAAAGTCCCAATCATCAGAATAGGTACTGGATGAAACAAAATCACTTAGTGAAATCTTAAATAAATGTGGAATGTTCAAATGTTCCGTCGGGCCAAAAATATCAAAATCTGTTTTGTCCCACACTATACCATCCTGTATAGGAACGGCTGTGATGTTCACTGCAGACAAGTCTCTTGTTTCACGATGGGATGATTTGTGAGGTTTTAAAAGTAAGTTCACTTCTTTTCTTTCAGTGTCCAAATGGATGTATCTGCCATTTATAAGCACGCTCATAGTCATAACCAAAGCTAGCCAAAGCAGGAAGAAAAATATTCCAGAAATAACCGAAAGTTCAATCCATGGTGAAACCAGATCAGTCTTTTTCAAAAAATTTAAAAGGTCTTGTACTTGCTGTTTAAAAGTTTTTGATGCTGGCGACGTCTCGAGCTCACTCAGATCCTCAGAAAACGTATCAAAGTTAATGAAATAGCCAGAAGCAGTTCTGTCAATTGTTGGAATTGCCTCAGGATTTGTAGAAATCGCTGGAACCAGTTGATCACTTGTTACATTGTGTTAGACCTGGCATCCTTGGCATGGGTCTCCCTTCCATTTTTTTCATAATGCCTCCACTGTTGTCGATATGTTTTTGCTGGACTAGATGCTCATGGGCACTTGGGCACTGCTAATCAGTGCCAAAGTGCAAGTGCTCCCTATTGTAAATTGTGATGTGAATTAGTGACTCCATGTTTGGCTTATTTGAATTACTGTCAAACCCTAGTACAGTGCACTGAGTGTGCCCAGGGCTTGTAAATCAAATGCTGCTGGTGGGCTTGCAGCACTGGTTGTGCCACCCACAGAAGTAGCTTGTAAAGTGTGTCTCAGGCCTGCCATTGCAGAGCCTGTGTGCAGTCTGTGACTGCCATGTCGACTTGGTAAGTGCACCCACCTACCAGTCCCCAAACCTTCCCTTTTCTTCATATCAGACACCCCTATGGTAGGCCTACGGGCAGGGTGCATTGTAAGGATAAGGTGGGACATGCCTGGTGTGTGTGGCATGTCCTAATAGTGAATTACAGCCATTTTCGTTTTCACTATTGCAAGGTTACCTGTTCCCCATAGGCCAGAATGGGCAGTTTGATTATAACATCTTATAATCCTAAACTGACTCAGGGAACTAGGTAGAAATTCGAGTTTAGTATGCCTGAACTCAGAATGATAAAATACATCTTTTTGTGAAGTTGGTTTTAACATTCTGTGTTTGAAAATTCCACTTTTAGAAAGTGGGTATTTTCTTGCCTAACTATCCAGCCTGCCTCTGCCAGCTTGTGTATTATGTGTCTGGTTTGTGCGTGACAGGGGCTGGGGGTGGCCACAGGAGACAGGGTGAGGCAGCCCAGGGCTGAATAGAGAGATCTGCATCCAGAGTGGAGGGAGGAGTTGCATCTGGGTCTGAATAGGGCTGTGCCTGCCTGCCACAATGCTGGCTCCACCCCCTGCCGGGCGTCTGAGTACCCTGCCCCACATTCTGAAAGGAAAGAAGGAGTCATGTACACAGAGTGCTCCAAAGCTGCACTGAACTGGTTTAAGCTAGGCAAAGGCCTCTCTGCCTCCAGAGAACAAAGAGAATCAGGGTATAAGTACTGGGGCCCAAACCCAGGAACTTTAGATCACTTTTGGGAACAAGAAGAAACCTTTGCTGAGGAGCGGAACCAAGAAGAAACTGAGGAGAGACTAACCCTAAGCCTGAAGTGCTGCTTGGGGGATTGGCCTGCAGTGGTTTGCCTGACTGCCAAAGTAAGGAGAAAGGAACTTTTGCTTTGCTGTTACTTTCATCAACTTGTGAAGGATCTCCAAGGGCTTGGAAGAGAGCTTGCCCCCTGTAACGAAGTCCCAGGACCAGTGGACTTCACCAGCCTTTGTGAATTGCTGCTGGAAACTCTGTTTCAGTGGCTACAGAGGTAGGGAGCTGTGACCGACTCTAACGACCGGCTCGGTGTCCTGTTGGCACCGCATCGAGCACCGCTCGCATCTTGCAACGCACAGCCTTGGTCTCGCCGACTCCGTCTCGACGCCGTCACCGAGCCGTTGCCTGCACCATAACCTGTGAGCACCGCACTTCGCAACGCCTCGCTACACCGAATCGAACTGGTCCGACCGACACGGTCACTGCTACTGAGTTCGAGTCCTGTGACCTCACCGGAGTTGGGCACCGCTCGCACGCTTCGCGACGCACCGCCCGACTCGCACCTCTGTCCGGACTGATCAACGCCAGCTCCCGAATCCGGCTCCGTCGCCGCACCGCAACCTGCCAGCACCGCATCGAAGCACCGTCTCGCCCTGCAACGCATGGCCCTGGTCTCACCGACTCCGTCTCGACGACGTCAACAAGCCGCTGCCTGCACCGCATCGAGGGACAACGCGTCCTGCAACGCTTCCATCTTGCATCGCGACCGCGACGTGACAGCCATCCGGCTCGCACGCCCGTGCCTGCCGCTTCAAGTAAAGGTACTGTGACCGAGTCTGTCTCACGCTGTGTTGGCCCGTCTCGACGCGGTCAGCTGGATTTGTTAGACTCTGTTTGTTCTTGACATCGCCGTAGCCAGAGGAGGCTACCGACTCGCACAGAACCTTGAATTAAGCCTTTTGATCAGAACTAAGCATTCTTGACAGTATTGTGGATTATTTTTGTCGTTTATGGTCTTGTGATAAATCTATATAAAGTATACCTATTTTTATAAATCTACAACCTGTGTGGTGTCCATTTGTAGTGTTGTCACTTGATTACTGTATGTGTTCACAAATGCTTTACACACTGCCTCTGAACTAAGCCTGTCTGCTCGTGCCAAGTTACCAAGAGGGTGAGCAGGGGTTATTTCAGGAGTGTACCTACTTTCCCTGACTAGACTCAAGGGTCCCTATTTGGACAAAGGTACCTACCTCTGCCAACTAGAGACCCCCAAATCTAACACATTGGTGTAGACAGGTGTATTTGGACGAACTGTTACTTGAGTTTCAAGAGGGATGAGTTCCATGGCATTGTTGCTCAGTCCTTCATCTGTTACTGCTGAATTCTCGATGGTTATCAGTCTTTCAGTCTGAACCTCTTGGATAGTAGCGAGAGGAGTGTGTCTGCTACTAGGTCGGAGTCCACGAGGCCTACTATTTAGTATTGGCCACATACTGTGGTTTGATGAGGTCGATGGACACAAATCTTTTCTCCTTTTTTCCAGCAAGGGGCGGCAGAAGTACTGTTCTTGTTCCGTGTATGGCTAGGACAGGTACTGGTTGTCTGTAAGAAGGTCCAAATTCCTTCTTGTCCGCAATTTTTCTCTGACTAGATCCCCAACTTTTGGAATCCAGACAGGCCTTGCTGGGACCGCCGGTTTTTCCCCAGTGGTGGTTGGCTGCAGGAATACGTTGCTTTGTTTCGATCTTAGTTCATTTAGATCCTGTAAAACAGCCAAACGATCTTTGATATCAAAGGGTTTATTTTCCACCACTGTGCTACTACATTCTAGATCTGGCACCCACATTCTTGTCCCAAATAGGACCTCATACGAAGTGACCCCCCATAGAGAACTTCTTGGCAAATTGTTTAATGAGCGTTGGACCCCATAAAGATGTTTGACCCACCCATCACCCGAACCTAATACCCTAGCTGTTATAGACTGCTTTATGTCCCGGTTTTTCCGTTCCACAACAGAATTTCCCTCAGGATGAAACGGAGAGGAGTACCGCAATGCAACGCCCAGACTGGCCATGGCTTCTTTGTAAGCTCGAGAGCTAAACGCAGGGCCCTGGTCAGAATGTAGTGTGCCTATTGCGTATGTGCCGATAAAGACTCGCAAATCTTTTATAACAGTTCGAGCGTCAGCCGAGCGCTGAGGCCATATCCATAGGAACCTAGAGCAAGAATCCACTGCGACCATGATATATTTATAGTTACCGTCCCTTTGCAAGGGACCGCAGTGGTCCAGGTAAACACAAGCTAATGGTTTATCTGAAATTAACAAGGGTGTCTGCGCAGGACGTTTCACTGTGGAGACTTTCATCTGTTGGCATATTTCCCATTCCAGAACATAGTTCTTGGTCTGCTTCCTAATGCCAGGCCACCAATATCTTTGTTTCAGTAAAGATACTGTTGCAGAAATGCCTGCATGGGCAGAGGCTATCCCTTCGTGTGCTGCTAGGATTAGTCCTAATCTACGTTCCTTGTTTGGAATTACCCTATCCCCCACTCCAGGGATTCGAGCAAAAGGAACGTTGTTCGCATCAATTACAGAAGAGTACTTGAGTGGAAACTTTTTTGGTACCGCTGCACCACTGCCTTTACTCGTAGCATTGACAGCCAACATTATCTCACTGTCTATTCTCGTTTTTGAACGAGTGATCGCAGCTACGGAAGCCGTCTGAACAGCCCCCTTTGCGGCTTTGTCAGCCAATGAATTCCTGCAACGTGAACGCCATCACGTTGATGACTCAGTGTATGGATCACGTGAAGCCTTTGGTAGTTCGCTTTTTAACTGAACTACTTGTTCCCAAAGCGTTTTATGCTTTATTGTGCCACCTTTTGCATCTTTGAACCCATTTTCAAGCCAAGTTTGTATATATTCATTATACGACTGCACACAGTAGAAAGAATCGCACACTATTAGTGTGGGGAATTCTCGATCTGTACTTTCAAGTGCCAGTTTGAATGCTTGTAGTTCAGCTCGCTGAGCTGTACAATCTCCTAGAGATTGGGTTTTTGTGACCATAGGTCTGAAGTTGCCATCGCGCATGCGACCTTTAACGCATTGCGCACGCTGCACTGTAAGCTTGCTTACTCCCTGTTGCGGGTTGTGCGGATCCGTCAGTGTAAATTATGAATTCATACTGATCGAGAGGCAGAATCTCAGTGGGCAGAGGACATTCATGTTCATATTGCAGGAACGCTTGTGTTTTTAAATCAGGATCAAAAACATATTCAACATCTGTTGCAGCAAGAGAATTAACCCATTGTATCCATCTCGGATGTAATGCTTTTGCATTTGGAATGCTCGCTTTAGTTACCGCCTCTAAGGCCGGTACTGGGGTTACGACAATAATGCGTTTCCCTTGGGCTAGAGCTCTTTCTTTTGCTACTGCAGTTTGAACTGCTGTCAGTATTTTCTCAGTTGAAGTGAAGCGCATTTCTGCTTGTGTATACAAATGTGATTTGTATGCAATTGGTACCTTTTCACCCTCGTTAAATGTTAAGTAGGTGAATCCGCATTGACCCGAAATTATTCGGATCACTAAATTGCGTTGACTTACGCGTGTTTGTAAGTGATTTGTTGCTAACATATTAGCTTGGAGTGAACGCAAGATTTCTGTATGTTCCTGTGTCCAATTTTTGATTGAAAAATCAGGTTTGATTAATGCGTAGAGAGGTTTAACCCTTTCTGCGTAATTTAGAATGTAAGTTCTTCCAAAATTTAGGAAACCCAGGATGGATTGTAAATTTTTCAGCGTTTTAGGAGGTTGGAGCAGCGCACACCTTTCTAAAAAGTTGGCTGCCAAGCTCTTGCCTTCACTTCAAAGCTCATATCCTAGAAAAAGGACATTGAGATGGGCAATTCTGGACTTTTTAAAGTTGAACTTATAGCCCTCAAAGGCGAAGCCCAATATAATGGTGCTCACCCTGTTCAAGTGCCTATCCAGGTCATCGTCTGTCAGATAGATGTCATCGACATATGACAATGCCTCATTATCATAAATTTGTAGTAACTCCGTTACTCTCGCTGAGAATAACCCCGGGCTGTTCTTGAACCCTTGTGGGAGTCGACAAAATTGACGCTGGGTCCCCATTATTGAGAAAGCTGTTAAGTACCTGCTTCCAGGTGCTATGTTTTGACAAAAGAAACCATTTGAGATGTCCAATGTGGTTTTATATTTTTTACGCACAATGTTATTCATTAATGCTGTACTATGTGCATTTTGCACTGCAAATGTTTTTGAACAAGTGTTCAAGTGTCTGTAATCCAAAACTAGACGATAGGTGTTGTCTGGTTTGGAGACAGGAAACAAAGGATTGTTCATTGAAGAGGTGCATGTTTCAATCACCCCTTGGTATTCAAGTTGATCTAAGATCTCCCTGACCTGTTTTTTAGCTTCTTGCTTTATTGGGTACTGCCTCTGTGCAGTAGGTTCATTTTTTAGATGTATTTTATGGTGAGGTGAGTCCTCATCCCATCCTACATGGTTTTTGTATAATGCTGGGGCCTGGGCAACTGGCCATTTCCTGGCATAAGTATATTTTAGGTGAATTGGAATATGGTTGGAGAAGGCAGGCATAATAATGTCCTTGCCATGTGGGCACTCCCTGACAAATTGTGGTGGCCAGTCTTTTTCTGCTAAAAGTATGTCATAGCCCCTTGAAAGTTTTTCCCAAAAAAGTGCTTTCACCTGTCTAGGTATGTCTCCCTCCATCCGGAGTGTTATTTCATATAACTTTTGTGGAGTACTAACCCTGGTGTCTACAGTCTCAACTGTAATGTACTCATTCAAGTCCACTATCTCCAGAAGTTCCTTCAGGTTCTGGCGAGCTATTGTGACTTCTGCTGCACTGTCCAGCATTGTCTGAGTCCATTCTCCGTTCTTGAGTTGTGTTCTCAGTATCCTCGGCATGTCTGACCTTCAGACCTGCTACCTTCTTCGTTGAGAATTGAGGTTTGGATTTATTTTTTGGAACGTGTTTATCGTCTTTCGATTTCGCACATTTTTCTCTATGTTCTGACCGTCCTCTTCTTTCCGATGTCTGTGACGAGATCTGAAAGGTACGAGAGGAACGTGTATCAGTATCTTGATACCTGTCAGGCTTTTTCAAATTATCCCTATTCCTGAGGTTATACCTCCTTTCAGAGGGCTCCTTTTGAGGAGACCTACCTCGGATTGAGAACGTTTCTCGTTTGAATTTTGTTTATTAGTTTCCCACTTCTTTTTAGAAGATGTAGGAGTTTGTTTAATAGAGTCCTTCTCAGGACTTTCAGATAGTTTTGGCTTCAATGGTCTTCCACCCAAACTATCTCTGCCTAATTCTGCATAAGATTGTTCTATTATTCTGGGTAGTTCTGTTTGATGTTCTGTAACATCGAATTCCCTTAATCGTTGGCGGATCGCCACTGCTGCTGCCGCCCCTTTAATATTAGATAATATTATTGTTGAGACCTGGTCAAAATTTTTCAGTAATTTCATACCTAAATTCAGAGCAGGCTCTGCCCCGTATTAGTTTTGAATTTGTTTCAGGACATCTGGTATTACTGCAATTGACGGAATACCATGTGTTTTAGTATAGATGGCAGCAAAGACTGAGCCCCAAGTGGTGCAGTCTTCCAGTTGTGGTGTGATCCCCATTGGTAAACAGATTGTTAGTATTCTGTGTTTCTCATAAGGGCTAGTATTTGGAAATACTGCTTCGATTTGAGTAATTTTTTGAGCTATCCAGAATGGAATTTGCTCACGTTTTGTGGGCATTTTACCCATGACTGCGTATAGAGTCTGTGGTGTAATTTTTAGTGTATTCCCCTGTTGAGGAGTTTGATTTGGAATGGTTAATGGTGGTTGGACTGTGAAAGTCCGCATGACATATTGGACTAATTGTCTGTAAATTTTTATTAACTCTTGTAGTTGAGTAAGTAACTCCTCGTCTGACATTATATCAAGGTCAGGATGAGGAGTGTAGCCGGCTAGAATCGGCCATGTTGCTCCTGGTCTACCCAGTGGACTGAGCCTGGTAATGTTTTTGTGATGTTTTAGGGCGCCTTTGAACCAGAGCTGATGCTCCTGGTATGTTGGTGTAATTTCAATATCCTCGAAAGGAATATATTCCTCTGGTGGTTAATCTTCTTTGTAGAAGTGAAACAGTCTTGTTACTGAATTTGATTCAGGAAATATTACCCATGAATAGAATACCTCTGTCTGAAAGGATTCGTGTGCCTCTATCACGAAAACCGCTCTACCGCCTCTTGGTGGTAGGCCATGTTTTATAAGTTTTAGAGTGATGGCTCTTCTTAAGTTTGGATTGATGTCTATAACACCCTCCTCAGGTTCATTTAAACCTGTAACGTTAAAAACTGTTGCTATGGCTGGGCCAGCCGCAGCTCCACCGGTGTCGGTGGCATTGTCCCTGTTGGACATATGTTTTTTGAAAAATGCAGAACAACTTTCAAGGAAACAAAAAGATAAGGTGCATAATATTTTGGAACACTGTATCCTTCAACGTTGAACAAACCAAACAACTAATATATAGGGTGCTTCCCTATTTAGCTTTGGCGGATATTTAACCCTACCCACTCCAGACGTCTTATGGAGTATGTGAGTTGGGGTCTCTGAGAAAAGCACGACTGAATTACTCAGTATCTAGCGTTAAATTACTGCCTTACCAAACGTTTGGGCGCCATGTAGTGTAGTTCCTATTTCCCTAATAGGCTCTGCGCATTGGAATAATATAACCTATAGGTTTGACATAGGACTAAGGTCGGTATGTCCCTATCGAGTATATTAAACTTAATTACTTGTGCCAGCTAGCTCAGAGGCCACTAGAAACTCCTTGAGAACAAGAAGGGAGTAGTTTCTGGCAACCAAAAAACATGACAACTTTGTTTCCCTTTAGAATCGGAACACGTCTCAGAATCGTGGAAACAATAGATAACGGTTTCACTCAGTCAATCGTGCATGCTTAGTTTCTACAGAGTTACACAGAAAGGAAAGACTGGCGTTTCAATAAAAGGTTTTATTGAACAGTCTTGTTTCTCGTGTAAGAGATATGTGCTGTTATGATCACAAGACAGTATGCAAGATAAATAACGTACAGCGTAAGCAGTAGAAATAAATAATACTGCGCAAGCATTATCTTTTAGCATATATTCACGTACATAAATAACATGAGCTAAAAATGCGAGTACTCATACGATGCGTCTTCTAAGCTAGTTCTACCCCAATGTACCTAACCTAGTCTAGGTGTAGGGAAAGGTAGAAGTAGGTGGAGTATTCTCTAGTCTGGTATACTAAGAGTATGTTTAAGTCTAGTATGCCAAGTATGGTATGCCAAGAGTCCCTCTAGGTTCTAGTCAGCTCCATACTTTGAGAATGAGAGAGGTGGGACTCTCTTGCCGGATCTGGAACTCTAACATTCTGCGAAGGGAGTCAGAACACTGGAAGCTGGATTCGTCTGTGTGCAGGAATGACAGCGTCTTCTCAGTGCGTCAGGCCGGGATACGGGCTCCTCTGAAGTCGAGGTCTCCTCTAACTTGCTTTGGCAAGGGAAGGTATATTTATACCTGGTAGGTGTCTTGGAATGTTAGCATTGACGTGAAGTCGGACAGAGGAAGACGTCAGGAATGAACCCTTAAGGTATAACGGTTCATACATAATAGATGAGTTCTTGGAGAAATCAATAGTCCTGTGCTAGGGGAACTCCCGAAGCTTAAGGGTCTGGTTTCTAAGAACTCGTTGTGACGTTAGGGTGGACGGATGTCGGTGACCATGCCTGTATTTGGAGTGCACGGTTAATGCCTAAATAAGGACAGGGATTCTATGCCTATATAAGGGCAATGCGAATTGTGCCTACATAAGGACATGATTCAGGAAAACCTATATACGGACCCCTAAAGCGGAATACAACAACTTCTGCAAGGAGAAAATGTTCAGATTTGCCCCAGTTATTCAACAAACTAGAGAATGAGCCAAACTGCACAATCTCACGAATTGGGGTAAAGGGGGAGGTTAGCAGAGGAATCACGCATGAACAAGAGAATGTCATCTGCGTATAACGAAGTTAAAAGTGGACCGTGTTTTTTGATTTACAAACTGACTGCACCTCTTCAGAGATACAGACATTGCTCAAGACATAATATCCAATCTACTAAAAATGGAGCTGTGCATTTTGTTTAGGAGCATCGGCTCTGGATTTGTGACTAGATTTAGAAATGTGTTAGGAATAGTACCCTTATTTTTCCATTTGTTATTCTTAAGTATTTTTGGAGGGTTTACAATAATACTGCTGATCAATGACTTTGGAATTGTCATCCTCCTGGTGCTTGGAAATCGATGCCATATCAGAATGCGGAATGGAGACAACATACCAGCATGAGCAGCGTGCCAAGACAGACTGGCGAGCCACTTGGGCAATGAGAATCTTACTGAACTAAGTGAGGATTGGCTGTTGTTCCTTAGAAAAGTGGACCTTAATGGAGTAAAACCAATGTTTTGGTGCAAAAAATGTTCCTTCATAGTATATCTGGAACTGCATCTAGAACAACTGCTAATGGATTGTGTAGATGTGGAATGTCTTGTGCAACTGCTGAAGTCTCTTTGGGGTTTTACCGAGCAACTATACTGATGATTTTACAGAATGCTAACTAGGATGGCCCGCTATTGCCTTTTGAGTTATTCCAAGACTTGTCCCAATATAAAAAAAGATGCCTAGGTATTTAGTGGCATCAGTGCACCATTGCAAGGGATAGTCAAGGCCGCAAGGCAGGGTGACTTCTGTAAGGAGAAAAAGTTCAGATTTGCCCAAGTTATTCAACAAACTAGAGAATGAGCCAAACTGCACAATCTCACAAATTGGGGTAAGGGGGGAGGTTAGCAGAGGAATCACGCACGAACAAGAGAATGTCATCTGCGTATAACTGCGTATAACGAAGTTAAAAGTGGACCGTGTTTTTTGATTTACAAACTGACTGCACCTCTTCAGAGATACAGACATTGCTCAAGACATAATATCCAATCTACCGCCCCCCAGAAACACCAGCCAGCCCACCATCTCCAACTGGACACCGATCACGGCCGAAGACACCGCCTCGACCATCAAAATCATCCACTCGGGGGCCCCCACTGACCCCTGCCCCCCTCACATCTACCACAGAGCCGTGGCCGCCATCGCACCCGAACTACAACGCACCATCAACACCACCTTCAAAACAGGCACCTTCCCAGACGACTGGAAGCGCGCAGAAGTCAGACCCCTGCTCAAGAAGCCCACAGCTGACCCCACCGACCTCAAGAACTATCGGCCCATCTCGCTCCTCCCTTTCGCAGCCAAAGTTGCAGAGAAAACAGTCAACAGGAAACTGACACAATTCATTGAAGAAAACGCCGTCCTCGACCCGTCCCAATCCGGATTCTGAAGCAGCCACAGCACAGAGACCGCCCTACTCGCCGCCACAGACGACATCCGCACCCTCCTGAACCAAGGCCACTCCGCCGCCCTCATCCTACTCGACCTATCAGCGGCCTTCGACACCGTCTCCCACCGCACACTAGTCGCCAGACTACACGACGCAGGTATACAAGGAACAGCCCTGGACTGGATCCGATCATTCCTCACCGGAAGAAGCCAAAGGATCAGACTCCCACCCTTCCTCTCCGACCCCACGAAAATCACCTGCGGAGTCCCACAGGGTTCATCACTGAGCCCCACCCTCTTCAACATCTACATGGCCCCCCTCGCAGCCATCGTCCGACAACACAGCCTCAACATCGTATCCTACGCCACCCAGCTCATCCTCTCCCTCACCAAAGACCCCACCACTGCCAAACTCAACTTCCAGAAAGGAATGCAAGACGTCGCAGTCTTGTCGACCAACAGCTGCCTGAAGCTCAACGCCGAGAAGACAGAAGTCCTCATCCTCTGTACCACCCCTTCTGCATGGGACAGCACCTGGTGGCCGACCGCCCTCGGAAGCCCACCTACCCCCTCAGACCACGCCAAGAACCTCGGCATCGTACTCAACTCATCACTCACCATGAACTGACAGGTCAACGCCATCACCTCCAGCTGCTTCAACACCCTCCGCATCCTCCGCAAGACCTTCAAGTGGATCCCCCTGAGTCAAGGAAGACAGTCACCCACGCACTCATCACCAGCAGACTGGACTATGGAAACGCACTCTACGCCGGCATCAACAAGTCCCTACTCCGCAAACTCCAGACAATACAGAACTCCGCCGCCAGACTCGTCCTCGGCATCCCCCGACACGAACACATCAGCCAACACCTACGAAGTCTCCACTGGCTCCCCGTGGAGAAAAGAGTCCCTTTCAAAATCCTCACTCACACCTACAAATACCTACACAACAACGGACCCAAATACCTCAACGACAGAATCAACTTCCACGTGCCCAAAAGAAACCTCCAATCTCCCAACCTCGCACTGGCCGAAACCCTGCGCATCCACAGAGTTATTATGAATGCTGCAGGGAGCTGTTAATGAGACTCAGTCCGCAAGCCCACACATTCATACTAAGAAGTAAGATAGCTGTGCAAGCAGAGATGTGTGAAGGCTTGTACACTAAGATGGGGTGCATTTGTTAACACACTGAGAACGGCTTCCTGAGACATTACACCAAGGTATGTGGTTAGATCATTCCACCTGGGTCTGGCAGAGAATGGAACTCCCACAACGCTCTCACGTACGACTAATAGTGATAGATAGGAGTCATATTAGGAACAATTAACATGGTTTGAATTGATTGTATTTTTTACCATTTTAATAATGCTTATAACAACGATGTCTCATCTGTTTAATAATCGCAGTTTATCTGTAATATCAGATATCTGATTAATTCTTGTGAATTTTGTTCAGTGCGTTACAGGTTTCTTAACGCATAAATATTCATTTACAATGTTTCTTTGTTTTGTAAATTATCCCCTAGTTGGTCATTTACTTTGATTTATATTGTTATCCAAGCTCAGAAGGGGTTGTTGGGTTGCCCTTCTTCCGTCTATATTTTCTGACAATGCGCTGTAACACATGAGGCACTACTTAACTTTGCCAAAAAACACACAGTTGATGGACGGAATGCAGAACAAATCAAAACATACACCCCCAGTCAAGAGATCTGGGTTAAATCCATCATTCTTTTGCTCACCATCCCACCCCAGTTTAGACCTGGCCATATGCAAATCAGCCTTGACCCTGTGCCTCATGGGAGCAGTCCAGCCCGAACTGCCAAGCCAAGTCCTCCCTGGACCGGAAACAAGCATCCTAGGACCCGTTTCGGGGTTTCACCCCTCATCAGCCAAGATAGCTTGAATCCAGTGGTACAGCATGAAAGTACTACATTATAGGATTTTGCCGTACTTTAATTTCAATATCAGGTAGCCAACTTTAACACAAAGCTACCCATTTTTTTTTTTTTTTTAGTATTTACACAAGCAGCTTGGACGGCCCAATGGAACTTGTCCAGAAAATGGGCATCAACACACAGGACACAGTCTGATTCTAGCGTTATGGCACACCACCACATAAAACAATTTTATTAAAATGTTTCCATCCATTACTAAACGTTAAGATGAAGTTATTCATTTCTGTTTTGTCGCACAAGCAGCCCTGTTTTGGTTTTTCCTGAGACAAGAAGGAGTTGAGGCCTAACACCTGACAATTGTGGGTAACCATAGATATCTACTGTTGAAATATCGGATATGAAAAAAACAGCTACACCTGAGTTCATGTGTGTTTTGCAGTGACCACGAGGCACATGATGTGCACTCACATTTTTGAAGATTGGAGGACGCGAGTGCCGATTTAGGTATGAAGACACAGGGATTGATGTCTCTTGATGGTTACCTTTTTTTCAGGTGACGACAACAATTAGACGCTGACACACACTGTGGAACACTGGTTATACTCAATAGTGTGCATACGGCATGCGAGTCGCCCCTCTGAAGGCAAAACATCTTTTATCCCTCCTCCCAAATTCATTTGGCAACATAAAAGACATGAAGCAGGTTGTTGTTGTTGATCACTGCGTAGTCTTTTATTAAATCTTAAAGCAGAGTAATCCTTTATTCATCTTTGATTAAGGTACTTGACCATTTCTTCAAGGCAAAGGTATACACACAACACGCTTGTTATCAAAAGCGTTAGATTATTTCCATTCCAAGGAATACATTATGCAAACGATATTATTTACATTCCAATCATGGCCATACCTCCTCGTCATGGCCCCTGTGCTCGCTGCGCCAGCAGGCCCCAACTTGCACTGTTTTCCAGTTGTAACTTTCCGTCTTAGTCCTCCTCCCAGAGAGAGGCACTACCACCAGGGCTCAGCTTCCGCCTTGGCCCCACCGGACCGGGGTATACCCCCTCCAACGTTTCTTAAACATACACACAGGCATCCTGGGTAGGGCAGGAGAGTCCAGGACCACCAGCAGGTCAGTCCCCCCTCCCGCCAGCCCAGAGCCCCCCAATGACTGCTTGCCCTGTCCAGGGTCAGCCAGTCCGTGCCAAAAAAGTAAGTCCACACCCTTTTCTTGCCTGGGACCCCGCCATTCTCGTCCTTATTTCTAGGGATGGGTGGGTGGGTAACTTGTCGCTGGTCTGCTGCCACAGGAGCTGAGAGGACAAAGAGGATTAATCTGCATCTCCCAACACTTTTATACCCACTGAGGAGGGGAGGTCGACCCTGCGCCCTTTGATGACGTTGCGCTCACGGGGGCACGCCTAAACATCTACCTTGCTGCCTCCTCCCTGCCTCGAAGAAAACCATGTTGGCTCCCGCACGAGATGCCACTAAGGGCGCCACGCCCCCAGGTGCGGGTAGCGCCGATCATTACCTTCATACACAGAGCATAATTACTTTTTTAGGTCGAGCCTAGACAGCGCATGCGCTGTCTGGAAGACCTCTTGTAGTAGGAAAAAACTGGAAAGGACTTATGGCCTGCCTGCTTCTTTCCTATTGGTTTAATGCATTGTCGCTCCTCTTTGCTGCCTCCTTAATGGTTAATCGGAGCGATACCTCACTTCCGTTTAACGAAGAGCAGCACCCACCAACTACAGTTACTCTCCGTCTGCATTGTTCATCTGTTCCTCAGACGTACTCTTTTTCCTGTTTTTGGTGTGCCAAATGACGCCCTTCACGGATCATCATGCGCATAAGTTTAATAAGCACGGGCCCCGTGCTATATCTTTTAGCACGGCGCCCACTTTTGTCTTTTTTATCACCATGGCGCCCTTCACGGACCGCCATGAGTATAACTTTAATGCACACAGGCGCTGCGCTGTATGCTTTAGCATTGCGCCCATATCCACGCTAACGCTGGGTGCCACTCCTTTTCCATGCTCCATATTCAGCATTCAAAGCAGCCAGAGACAGCTGCGGAGCACAGGCTGAAGGAGGCGATTCTCCCTCACCACTCCGGTGACGATTGCTTGTTTTCTATTTATTTACTCCTTTTTTTTTTTTTGGGGACATTGGCGGCACCCGTGCTTTGCCTTTAAACATGTTATGCTGGTGTGAGAATAACTTCAGTTGAAAATAAAAGCCAGACACATGCATGTATCAGCAAGAGTAACGCTCCTGCCACCCCGTCATTCACAAGCAGAAGTCATGCACAGCTGCGATTTAAAAACGTCTGTAGTTATTGTTACATAGTCTCAAGTTTATTTACACATTTCCCCTATTATCATGGCAAATAAACTCGTGCATAGCGCCCCCAGTGGGACGAGCCTTGCAGAACATAAACGTCATTGGACAGTGCAGTTTACTCTTGTCGGCAAATCATTGGTCTGCGTCTATGAAACTGGATGAAACACGAAACATTTTTGCTTAACTTTTCAAACACGGTGGACAGCTAGAATGCACGGTAAAACGTACGCTACGTTGACATTCACTAATACAACAGAGCTCTTCAAATGGTATCCCTGGCGCCGTTAGCATCCAATTAAACGAACTCTCAGGTGACAAACATGAGGGGCTGGGCTAGGGAGACAAATGAAAGAGCTGCACATCGGCGATTGGATGTTCTGCGCTAGTTATTGCTGCTGGCTCTGCGTACACAAATCTAAAGTATCGCAGTTCCACTCCTGAGTACCTCATCCCTGCCAGATATTATCCTTCAACTCAGAGAGTGTCGTCCTGCTTTAACAATGTGTTAAAATGGACTATAAATCCCAGCATGCAACATCAAAAACTGAACTAAATGAGCTTCTCGAGCGCAAAAACGTGGGTGCTGTAGTAACGAATGCTTATATAATTGCACAGTGCTGCGCCCTCTGTGGTGTGTGCAATGCAGAGTGGATTCAGATGTATGCTCGGTAGTGCAGAACAGACACACCAGCTGCCTCGCCTATCCTTTGAATTTACGGTGTCAGGCACAGCGGTGCTACTAACTTTTGGAGCCGGTGCTGCAGTTCAGCTGTGCCGGCTCGGAGCGTGTCACACATGGCGCTCCCGCCCTCCCAGCCCGAGCGGCAGCCCGTACCCGCCTGTCATGAGAGCTCCGTTAACCAGTGGGAGGCTGAACAAAGCGGAGCAATGGGACGTTTCAAACGTGGAAAGTTTGTGCAACTGCAGAAACTATCCAGGAAGCAGTTCGGCGATACCGTGTCCGGTTATGCAAACACCGACAGAACACCGGGCACAAGATAAAACGTGCAAAGCGCTGCGAAGCCGCGAGCAGCGACACAAAGCACCCGAAGACCAAGGGAGCGGCGGGGGCTTACCTTCAGCTCTGACTGCCATGGCACAGCCGAGGCTAAGCAGCAGGATCCAAGTTGTAACTAAAATGAAACCAAAGTGCAAAAACGTTTTTTTTAACGAAAACTGGTGTGGGGGAAGCAACAATGGGTGGGGTTGGATGGCTACTGTAGAATATCTTCCAAACCTCATAAATTATATGAAGACGAACATACTTTGGAAATGCTGTTTCAGAAAATGGCGACTGGAAAGAATCCAGCCGCAAAGTCTGCAGCGTGGTTTAAATAATCCTATGTCTGTAGCGTATGCTTTCACTTCCAAACATTTCACATTTACGGAACTGAATGAAATGGCATACCTTCCCCTTGGCAAGAGCAAGCGGAGAGGAGAAGCGCGCAGCGCACTGTAAGCCTTTCATTCTACCACCTGCGATCTGTGGTGCATTCTCTCACTGCCATGAACCCTTCACCTTATGCAAATACGACGGCCCGAGGTGTAGCTCCAGTGAGTGGCATGTCCACAGTGCAAGTAAAAGTAATATAGCAATTTGATTGGGCCTGTCACATTCTATGAGGAAACGGGTCATTGGAAAAACTATTTTATTCTTGCTGGATCAGGAGCTAATTTTCTCGTTCTGAAATTGTTCTTTGAACATTTCTTCTTTTGATGAAATCGAACAGAATGCCTTCTAGTCCCTGATTTTTTCTTTATTGCTAATTTGGTTTATGAATGAGCCCATGACAGTTAGAATTATTGTCTATTTAAACATGATTTAATTGTGATTCTTAATTGTCAGCCTCTGTTTCAACGTACACATCTAAGGGAAAGCCGCACTTTCAGAAAAAACACAAAACCCACTTATATTTAGTAGCTGAAATTATTGTAAATATTAAAGTTGGTCATACCATACTGCGTATGCACCACAACACAATTTTGTACGTCCTCCATAAACATTCACTGTGCGATGGACAATCCTGTTGTTAATATTTTTCATCAGACCAAGCGTTACATTGGCTATTGCTTTGTTCCAGTGAGCATTAAGCACTGGCAGTTATTTTAACAGGGCAGAAGTGTCCCATGTCGACAAGGCAGTTCTGGCCACAGCGTGAAATGTGTTTAAGTTTGGATTATCCCTCAGTGTGATTAACAGGTGTTTATTGTTCCCGACTCAGTGGTACTCATTTTATCTTCCTCAGGAGGATGAACGCTTGCCGGTTGCAGCCCTATACCAAAATAAGTCTGGCCTGCAGGAAGCAGAGGCAACACCGTAAAGGGAGGGCAGCTCAGCTCCTATTTTAGCTGATCGTGCACAAGCAATGGTTGTAAAAGTACGGCGTCTATTTCTTAAGTAGATTAACAACTCCAATTGATCTAACTTTTGACAATGCGAGACCTATTGCATTGCAAATGCTTGTTGATGGCATAGCGACTATAGATATCGGTCCCAATGAATTCCTAGCACCTGATTATAGTGTCTTATGAATGGGCAAAAACATGTTGATCCCTCTACCAACATTCGGTTTTTAATTTCTCATTTTCACTTCCACTTCCTTGCACAACTTACCCACACTGACAGCTCACATAGGGCACTCACTCTAATTAAACCCTCCAAAGAGCTCCTTCCCAACGGAGGAATTGTAGCCCACACCATGAACCTCAGTGAGTGGTGTAAGGAGGAACCCTATGATGAAGCATGATATCAAAGGGTGGGTAAGGGTTTTCATCCTAAAACAAAGACATTTGTCACAATCGTAGAGACGGGAAAACTCAGAGCCACCCAATACGATTGGCTCTGGAGACTTTGTGCATTCTTGTGCATTTGATTGGTATTTGGGAGCCATGGACAACTGGTCTTAAAAATGCCCCCGTCGGACCCTCTTTGAATGTCAATGTAATAAATGTGTAACAATTCATTTTAGTTCGGTGTACATGAATTGTGTATAGTTTCAAAACCATGTAACGACTGCGATTTATTGGCAAGCAGCACATTTGAGCTTTACGGGCGCACTTAGCTCACTTTGGTCTTGTCACTTCAGAGCACTCTGTTGCTCAATCTAATTGTTTTTCTATTTAATTATGCTTTATTGATTTGGCTTGCATATTCTTTCCTTAGACAATTTTTGTGCCGTGATCATACTATTTTACTGATGATTGGCAATATTTTTGCTAGTTACAGTGCTACTATAATTTTAACTATATTTACTCAATAAATCTAATACTTTAAAAAGACCGTGTAAATGCCTTTGCTGAAATTATTTGCAACGGAGGTTATAAGTCTACTTTGCCTTCCATTGCTTCTGCGTATCAACACTTCTTGGTAGAACAGAAGCTTCATCAGTTTTTGGTGGAGAATGTAACAGGTATTAAAATTATTTAGCCATCACATTATAGAACAATGTTTGTTTGATAAGAAACCTCAGCCAAGGCCTGTGCAGTTTGAAGGATTGGGACACACGAGCAAATGTTCTAAAGCTGTAAGTCTGTGAAGGTTGGTGTAGAAAAAAATAAAGGTTGCACTCCTTGTTGTTTTAACATTTCTGCTTCCTTCTATACTGTACATTGAGGAAATACAATATTTGACTGTAATGTGTACATATTACTACTTCTTACACAACCCCACCCATGTATTCTGTCTCATCATCACACATAAATGACATTTTCTGGTTACTGCCCCGCATGAACTTCAAAATCTATCTTATTACCTGCAGTGAGACTTAGTATGGTATTGTTCTATTTTGATATGCAGATTTGTAGAGAGCACTATCACCCTGGAGCGTATCCTGGCAATAAGCAGGTAAGAGTCTAGGCATACGTAGGGCCTAGTGGAACTGCTCCAAAAGGCAGGTCTTCAGCTTCTTGCGAAGTTCAAGAAGTCAAGAGGAGGCTCTTATTTGTAGCAGCAGGTCGTTCCACGCTTTAGTAGCGATGAAGGAGAAGGCTCGATCTGCTGGATCTGGTTTTCCACATGTGTGGGACTTCTGCAAGTAGGAATCCAAACTAGTGCGATTGATGAGATATAATGGGCCAGTGTTATGTAGTTCGTTGAAAGTGTGGATGAGGAGTTTGAGTTGTGCTCGTTTGTGATTGGGGGATCAGTGTAGCTCCTTCAGGTGTGGTGTAATGTGAGTGCGGAGTGGGAAGTTGAGAGTGATTCTGGCCCCTGAGGTCTGAATGGTCTGCAGTCTTCTGGTGAGTTGTTTTGGTGATCCCGGCATAAAGGGTGTTCTCATAGCTTTATTGTGGTCAGGGCGTGAGTAATGGTTTTCCAGGTGCTGATTTGGTGCCATCGGAAAATCTTCCTCATCATCTTCAGGGTATGGGAGCATGAGGCAGTGACGGCATAGACTTGGACAGTCATGTTGAGATTGCTCTCAAAGATGATCCCGAATTTCTTGGCGTGGGTGTCGATACTAGCTCTGCTGGCCACCAGACGGAGTCCCACAGTGATGTGCTCTTCCTGAAGATCATGATTTTGGTCTTGTAGGTGTACAACTTTGCAGGCATTGAGCTTGATCGGGGTACTGGGTGTCTTCTCCGTAAGAGAGAGAGAGAGAGAGAGAGAGAGAGAGAGAGAGAGAGAGAGAGTGAGTTGCTTGTCATCAGCGTAGAAGAGGATATTGATATTCTGAATGCTGTGGCAACAAATGATGGTGAGCAAAAGACGATGGATTTAACCCAGATCTCTTGACTGGGGGTGAGTGTATGACTCATTCAGCATTCCGTCCATCATTTGTTTGCGTAGTACTTTTCGCCCTAAGTGGGATGGGTATGCCCAGACGTGGGTCCCTTGCTCACTGTGCCACTGGATTCAAGCTAGCCTGGCTGATGAGGGGTAATACCCCGAAACCGGTCCCAGGATGCTTGTTTCCAGTCCAGGGAGGACCTGGCTTGGGAGTGTGGGCTGGACTGTTCCCATGAGGAGCAGGGTCAAGACTGATTTGCATATGACTGGGTCTAAACTGGGGTGGCATTATGGGCAAAAGACCAATGGATTTAACCCAGACAGGGAGTGAATGTATGATTCATTCAGCATTCCGTCCATCATTTGGTTGAGTAGTACTTAATTGATATTGTGAGAGCAGATATTGCTGGCTAGAGGGATCATGTATGTGTTGAAGAGGGTCGTGCTCAGGGTCATCCTTGCTGGACTCCGCAGATGAGGTCACAGGCGTCCGAGTTGTACGGTGCCAGGTTGACTGACTGGGTCCTTCCAGTCAGGAAGAAGCAGATTCATCGGACTGCATGTTCTTTAATTCCAATGTCATCTAGGCATTGGATGAGGATCGGATGGGAGACTGTGTCAAACGCTGCGGAGTTGTCCAGGAGGATCAGGTCTGCTGTATCTCCTCGTCATGCGGATTACATCTGTGGCAGCGATGAGGACAGTTTCCATGCTATGGCTGGGTCTGAAACCAGACTGAGTGGTATCGAGGAGTTGGTGAACGTTGAGGTATTCAGTGAGGTGACTTGATGATCTTCTGTAAGACCTTGGCCGGAAATGGCAGGAGAGAGATCTGTCTGTAGGTTTTTAAATTTATTTTACGTTTTTAAATGAATATACAGCTTAATATTGCAAAGTAACATAATGGCTGCAAGCACAGTTACATAGGTTTTGTGGAGACAATAAGGCTGCAACATTTACAGTCAGGGTAGCCAGGTTGTCAACCATTGGAACAGTACATTGGAAGTTTCAGAATGCGATATACTGACATAAAGAACTCAGCCATCTCAGGTGCCCACAGAAGTAAGAGTATACAATGAGAATTACCACTTAGTTAGATCGAGGTCCCAGCGCACTTACTTGTAATTTCACATCTGCACACCAGGGACAACAGTGCAAGGAAAGATCATACTGAGTCCATCACTCATCCACAACAGCAACAACGGTCTCCTCTGCAGGATCACCTGTCGCAATGCTGGACAGGCAAGTTTGATAAGGTCCCAAAATGTCTCTAGGGCAACTATGAGGTGGGAGCAATTCACTATATGTGTCAGATTGCATGTTACAGAAGGCCATATCAGTGTGCCAGTCTTTCAGTGTCTGTGAGAGGGCCCCGGGCCCAGCGCATAGCCACACATCGTCTTGCGAGTAGGAGACTGATGGCTACCAATCATCTAACTGTCCCCTGAACTTCCTTGTTATAACCCAGCATCGCCGGTATACGGGTAGGCTCCTGCATTTCGCCAGCGATGACCTCTAGTTTACAGAACACTGCCCGCCAGGCCTCATGCTTTCCAGGACAGAACCAAGCCAGATGTGCGAATCCCGCCTCCCAAAGTGCTGGCAATCCGCACTATCAAGCAGACTGTATCAGTGGAGTCGTGCAGGTGTTTAGTTCATCTTATTGATGTACTTGAAGTGCAGAAGCCTATGTCTACTGTTCAGTTAGCTAGTCTTAATTACCGAACAACAATATTTCCACTGCTTATCACTGATAAGTATTTCCAGGTGCCTCTGCCATTCGAGTCTAGCTTTGGAAATTCCGGGCCAATGTGCCTCTTGTGCAAACGAATAAAGTCTCGCCACCAACCGGCAGAGGGTAGCTTTCTGCAGGAGAGAGGACAGCGCCGGCAACTTGGGGGGTTCCAGAATGTCATCACTCAACAAACCCCGCAGTATGTCTCTCGCTCTATTGTAATGAAATCGGGTGAGGACAAGGGCTTATCACCTCGCTCTTGAGCCTCCTCCCACGTGCACAGTGGCCCATCCTGAAAGAAGACCCCATAGTACGCACGCCAAGCTCCCCTAATGCAACTGCTGCTCCTCGATCCTGACCCATAGGATCCATGAGCACTAAGCAAGGGTTTGTGTGGTGAATATAGCAAGGAAGCAGCTTGACGCTGTAGGAGGCTCTGCCAGGAGTGCACTGTGGCATTCAGCAAATCAAAGACGCCATGCCGCTTTATCGGGTCTCTAAATAATGTCTGGGGTAATGTGTGGGGTTCTGCAGCATCGCGCTCAAGCCATAGGTGCGGTAAGTTGCCCAGGCCATGAATCCAATAGTGTGTAAACATACTTTTGTGCCGCTCTGTAAAATGTTTCTCCAGTCTGGGGCATTGAGCCCCCTATATCATATGGCAAGGTCGGATTTTCCCAACGCACCCGCGGCTGCTTTCCCACCCAGGCCAAATGGATCATTAGGGTCCGAAGGTTATCAAGCACTGCTTGAGGCAGTAACATTGGAATATTTTGAGACAGAAATAAGAATCTAGGCAACACTACCATCTTCATTATGGCTGTCTGCCCGGTGAGTGACTGGCAATTTGATCCAGCGATCAACAGACTCCGAGAGTCTCTGTGTTGCCCCACCATAGTTGTCTAGCATTACTACTGCAGAGTCCGTGTGCACCTGTATCCCCAGGTAGCGCACCGAGTCCATCGACCACTGCAGTGGGTATTCTAATGGTATGCTCGAGTAAGCGGGAATATTATGGACTAATATCAGTTCACTCGCAGACCGGAGTATCCCCCAAATCGTACCACCTTGCACAACCCTGGGGTGAGATTGTGTTCCTGATTGCTTATGTAGGGCAGTGTGTCATATGCATAAAGTCCAAAATGATCGAATTATAGCTTGTGAATCGCTGGCCCCGGTGTCTGTATTCCCGGAGCGCACATGCTAGCATTTCAGCCACCAGTTTGTACAACAGGGGAGACAAGGGGCAGCCTTGTGTGATGCCCCTTGTAATATCAATGGGAGCAGTAACAATGCCATTGACTCGTATTTGAGCAGTTGGCAATGTGAAGAGTACCGTCACAAAGGGCAGGAAAATTTCCCCCACCCCTATGTGTCTCAGGATCGCAAGCATGAATCCCCATTCGTCCTAGTCAAACGCTTTTCCAACGTCAAGGAACACAGCTGCTGCCCGCTTCTCCGGACCTGCATGTAACCCGTTTCCACCATCTTCTCATACAAAATGACTAGATAAGGAATAAGTTGGTCCTGACAGGCCTTGTAGAAGAACCCAGAGAGCCTGTCAGTGCCTTCCCAGATGGCATTTAATTTCTTTTAGCGCAGCAAATATCTTTTCAGGGCGCATCGGTGCCATAAGGTGTTCCCTGTGTTCTTTTGTAAGCCAGGTCATGGCTATGTGGCAGCAGTGTCATCAGGTGCGATCTGCAACTTGAATAGGTCAGCATAATGTCTTCGAAATTGGTCAGATACTTACTCATGGTGCTTAGAGGTAGTCCCTGTTTGTTGCACCAGGGCGTTTGCCTTCCCCGTATGTACACGCTACTGCATACTTCCCTAAGTAATGTACTTCCCTCTGGGCAGTTTTATTGAATTTGACTATATTAGCTCTAATATCACCAAGGAGCGACGATCAGCCCGTACCCCGATGCAACCAATTTAGGTCAGCAATCTCCATCTTGCACCTAGCCAATCGACTACACAACGACCTAACGACCCCAGCATGCTTAGATAACGTGACTCCCCGGATGTAAACCTTGAATGTTTTCCACACTCTCACAAACTTATCGACCATTTCCAAATTGATATGGAAGAACTCGTAGATCACCTGCGCTAGTTCCTCACAAACCACAGTGTGTAATAAAGAATATGGAGGGAAGCTCCAAGAGAACGCAGTCGGTCGCAGAGCATGCAGTTTCACCTCCAACAACTCAGGTGACTGATCTGAGTATGTCCGAGATAGCGGCTCGCAGCGCTGAACATGGGACGCCAGTCCCTTCGTTATCAGCCAAATGTCTATGTGTGTATGAAAATTGTGTTCGGTGGAATAGTGGGTATATCCCAACTCTGTGGGGGACTTATAATGGCAAATATCTAGTAAGCTCTCCTGACTTGCTATCTCTGGGAGAGCTCGAGCCTCTGACGAGGGTCTGCTCGGGGGGCCCCTAGAGCGATCACACTCCGAGCGTAACAACCAATTAAAATCACCTCCCCAGATTTGCGGCAGGTCACCCCATTGTAACAGTCTTGCATTGAGGGAATAAGGGAATAATAGAATTGCGGGCCATCGTAGTTGGGCCCATATACCCCAACCAGTAAAACTGACCAGGTCATCCTTGAAACAATGTGCCACCACAAATCTGCCCCCCGGTTTTACACATACCTCTTGCACGCAGAGATCTGTCTGTAGTTGGTGAGCATTGATGGGTCTGAAGAGGGTTTCTTCAGCAATGAGAGGATAGTTGCATGTTTCCAAACATCTGGGAAGGTCGAGGAAGAGGTGAAGGCATTTAGCACGGATGTGAGCTTGGCGCTGATGGGTTGCAGCCCTCTGAAGTAGGCATGGTGGATTCAGGGGTCAAATGGTGCCCCTGAGTGTTTTGACTTCATGGTGGCAGCAGCTTCTTCTGGGTTGATGACAGGCCATGCGGTTAACATTGGTTCTTTGGATAAGATCTGGAGGGGTTTGGCAAGGTCTGTCTGGTCCATTTGTGGGCCCGAAATAGCTGCAAAATGGCAGTGATTTTGTTGCTGAAGAATTGCGAAAGATTTTTGCAGAAGTCCTGTGAGGGAATGATCGAGTTGGAGGCGACCAATGGCGAGGTGAAATCTTTCACAATGGTTAAGATTTCTTTATTTCTGTTGGTGCTGGCATTGATGTGGTCCGCCAGACGGGAGTGTTTTGTCTGATCATTTGGTAGTAGGCAGGGCAGATTTGAGCGTGCTCATGTCTGCATTGTCAAGGCTCGTTCATTCATTTGTGCTCATATTGTTTGCTGTGATGTTTCATCAATCTGGTTTCCTCTGTGTAATATGTGGCCTGGGGTCTGGATCTTGTTGTATTGTTGTGTTTGATGGGGACCAGGGAGTCGGTGCAGGAGATAATTCAGTTGTTGAAATTCTTGATGGCTCGGGGAGACTGTCGCTGTGTTTGGGCAGGTGGGTGTTGAGAGTGGTGTTCCAGCCCTTGTCAGTGATGTTATTCCGGTATCGTTGGACTAGTCTGGTGGTGGTGCATGTTCGTTGGACTGGGACGGGGATGCTATACTTGACAAGGACTTGGTCTTTCCAGGGAACTGATATGGGCTTGTCGACTTGGGTCTTTTTTTTTCTTTCCTTAGTCCTCATATATTACATAGGCGGGAGGTGTAATCCGGAAGCGACCAGGGAAAGCAGATAATCACTAGGGTTTAACTTCCTTTGTTTAGCCTTCTTCAATCAATTGTTTGGGGGGGGGGGGATTGGCGGGAACCACTGCTGGACTTTTCCACTGTTGAAGTTTGTCTTTAATCCTTGGGCTGTCGTAGTTAAAAGTTGTGCCCATATTTCCTAAAAGCTATTATCCCCTCCCTACTATGAGTGCAACTGCCCCGGACGAAAGAAGGGGTTCCCACATTTTCTTTCTCTTTGTTGACCCGTTTAAACAGTCCAACCTGGCAATGCTCTTCGTAGAGTCCATCCAATCCAAGCAGGAAGGTAATGTGTTAGAAACCCATTTATGCATATTTCTGTTCATGCTAAAATTATTCAAGCGAAATGCAACTGGGTTTGTATCTTTCCCAGTCTTTATGCAGACTCTCCACCTGCTAGAATCCCAAAAATAACCAAAGGAAGGCTTACCTCTGTCTTCCCTAGGATTCCTGTTAGCACCTTACCCACTTTTTTCCAGAAGAGCAGGATACCTGGACACTGCTATAGGAGATGAACGTCATCTGCATTTTCCAAAGCACATTTAGGGCAGCACCTCTTCTTTTGCCGTCCTATCTTCGAGAGTCTCTTTGGAGACCAGGAGGCCCTATACAAGGTGAATAAATTATTCTCCTTAGGGGTGCAGATCTCACCGTTACCCAAAGTGTACACATGGAAGTGAAGAATTTCTGAACTTAGCAGGTCGCCATCCATATCTCCTCTGGCAATGTGGGGGAGCCATCTTTACCTTGTACTAAAGCCTAGTACCACTGGCCACTTCCTTTCTGTATATCTGATCCCTCTGCAGTTCTTCCTCCCCTTCTGTTCTGCTCCCTATATTAGATTGTTCTCGAGACCAGCTTACCATTGTAGGAAGGTGGAATCTGACTATATGGTTGCCCCCACTTTTTTCCTGGTGTTTTGCTGGTTTAGGACTTAGTTGGACTGGGATCCTGCTATTCAGGGCCCCAGTCTATCTGCTTTCTCTGTAAAATGGTTTCCATGTGCCTTAGGCACATCTCTAATTGGAATCTGGAGTGCCCTTATAAGTCCCTAGTATATGGTATACTATGTACCCAGGGCATAGGTACCTCAGAGGCCTACCAGGGGCTGCAGCATGTATTATGCCACCCCTGGAAGGCCATCCAAAATGACACCACAGGTCTGCTACTGCAGCCTGGGTAAGGTGGTGCATGCACTCCTTACTGTGATATAGGTTACCTATATCACTACATACCTACACACATATAAACCTATAAGTCACTCCTATGGCAGGCCTTGTCAATCCTGAAGGCAGAGTGCATGGTTCCTATGTGAGAGGGTGCCCCTGCATGAGCAGGGCCCCTCTGCAGCGGTCGGAGACCCTTCTCTGATGCTGTTTGTAGTGCAGCCTGACCATATACTCTTAAGCGCATTATAACCTCGCGTTAAATGCTAACTTTGGGATGGCTGCACAGAAACATGTCGTGTTTGGTGTCAAACATCTTGGAATACTACCCCTTTGCCAATTCTGGCAGCGGGGGTAGCATTCCACCCTTCTAGAGGGAGAGACATGTTAACTCTGGCCTGGCCGGTAACTTCTTTCTAAAGCCCTGGCATCACAAAATGGATGCTGCTGCCACAGACACAAGTCTGGCCTCCTGCTGCTGACCGAAACTCCGGCAGGGGAGGCCTGGACAATAGGTTTCCTGTCCCAGGGAGGTGTGACCACCTCCCCAGACAGGATAGTGTGTATTGGGGCTGGGCGGGAGCACTCGGGTGCTTTGAAGTCCTGCACTGGGGGCACATTTGGTGTCCCTGTGCATACCCCAGTTCAAACCGGATCAGGGGCTTCCAGCCCCTGCTTTGGCGCGAACTGGACAAAGGGAAAGGGGTGTAGCCACCCCTCTGCCCTGACCCACCCATAGGTGGGACCACAGAGTAAGTCCAACCCCTAAACTTAGTATAAGTATGGGACCCCAGTCCTTAGGACTTTAGATTATCCCTGGACGAAACTCTGACAGAATCCTGGACCTTCGACGCTCTACTTAAAGATTAGAGGACAGAAGAATCTCCCTTGGGGTCAAGGAGTGACTCCCCTGCTTGGCAGGCACCAAAGAAGCAATTGTCCGGTCTGCATCGCTGAAGCTCCCGTGCCGGACGCCGAAGTCTTTGCATCACCAGAGGTGGATTTCGCAGACTTCCCCGAGGCTGCCCTGAGTCCCCAGCAAAGCTGAGGCCCATAGCTGTCGTGGGTAACGTGGAACCGTGACCCTGGACACCGCACGCATTTGCAAGTGCATCCTCTTCTGGGTCTCCCACGAAGTCGTGCTTTGGGCTCCGAGTAGCCCCAGCCTCCAGCACCAACTGCACCGAAGATCACTGGCCTCCACTCCACGAGTGTCCTGTGAGCCAGCTCCACGTGCACCATCTTGAAGCTCCTTCGCGGTCGCTAGCCCGTTGGCTAGTAGCCCTTCACGAAGGCCAATCTTTTTCTACTTGGGCTCCCTGGTTGCTCTAGGCTTGCCCTCACTTACCCTTGCTGGGTGAGTTCCTCAGACCTTGCTGGTCTGCACCATCGTCAATCTTCATCTTCATCGAGACTTGCCGTTGCCAAGGCTTGTTGGGTCCAATCCGGTCGCCGACACCTCAGCACTCGACAGACATCGTGTACCAGCCCGAATCCTGCTCCTGGTCACCGACAACGCCTCCTGGACCTCGTGGCTGAAGAGTCAAGACGACCGTCAACCTACCTGAAGCACTCGACATCGGTGGGCATCTGCTCATCGCCTTCCTGGTCACTGGCTAGTGACCCAGACTCTGTCCCCTCTGCTTTCAGGTTCTTCAGATCTCCGATCCACCCTTGGATCCACCCGGACACTTTTCACTTGGTCGCCAGCAGCACTTTGCAGCAGATCGCCATTCAAATCGACGACGAAACCCGACCCCGAAAGGCACCTATGCACCCGGCTTCCCTGGGTGAGGTAACAAGAGTACTCCGGTGCTCCCGTGGGTAGAGACTCTAGAACGGCGGCAGATCCTTCTCCCACCTCGCCGCCAAGACCTGGAACACCCTCCCCACCAACCTCCGACAGACCCAAGACCTACTGGCCTTCAGAAGACTCCTCAAGACCTGGCTCTTCGATCAGTAGCAGCACCACCCCCCTCTTCCCCCAGCGCCTTGAGACCCTCGCGGGTATGTAGTGCGCTTTATAAGTGACATGATTGATTGATTGATTGAACGACCTAGTTCTCAAAGGGTTTGCTCCAAGTCCTTCTTTAAGTGTCCCTTTTCTTTAAATTCCAAACCGCGACTTTCCCCATAGAAGTTAACGGCGATTCGCGGCTGTGTTACTACACTGCACGCGGCCCCCGTGGGTCCCCTGTGTCACTACCTTGGGTGGTTGCTTGTGGTCCAAGCACTTCTACAGGCTCTAGGCCTAGTGTCTAGCTCAGTCGTGGTTCTTAAACCACTTTATTGGTATATGGTTTGGTACGCCCCTAGGGCCCAAACGTGTATTTGTGCTATTACTGTGTTTAAATAACTTATAACTTATGTATTTCGAACTCTAGTCACATAAAGAGACTAGAGGGGTGTGTTTAGTAATAAATACATATATTTTGAATATATACCTGGTGTGGTCCTCTTTCATTTGGTCACTCAAGAGATTATAGACTGGTAAAACAAGCTGCTTTACATTCCTTCAAGACTTAGCCTGAAGGCTGCTCTCCATAGCTACCACTAGGATAGCTTTCACAAAAGGTTGTCTTTAACCTATCTCCAATAAGGGGTTGTTTGGACTGGTACAAGGTGCCCACTATAATTAGTGGACAGCATATACCAGGCCAACTTCTCACAACCATCTGATACTATTTAAATCTGTAGAGTCTGTTAATAATGGCTTTTGATAAGCGGTCCCAAGAAACCAAAGAACCTTCTTCAAATAACTGACCCCAATGTACTATGCGGGCAGTCTGCAGCGGAGTGGCTAGAGCATCTTGTTGGCACTGGGGGTCCCCGGGGATTTCCATATTGGGCTATACTGCTATAGCATGAGATTCCCAGAGTTCTTCGAACTTGAATCCACACTTTACATGCTGCCGTTAGAACTTTACATTTGATCTTCTTAAAGTACTGGGGGTGTTCAAATATGAATTAGAAGTTACTGCCTTCCTCAGGGAGATTTTAGGGTAAAGTTCTGTATCGTAGGGATAGCTGTTGATAGCTATCCTTTAAAAGCAATCTTGTATTTTTCAGGAAAAAGGCCTAGTAGTAAAGTTGGAAATCCGGGAATGGTATACCTCAATTTATTTTCTTTTTCCGGAGTTTTTTCCAAGCTATCCTTACGCTTTTGTTCCTCCATATAAAGCTATTTAATTCTCTGTGTAGTTTTTTAAACCAGTCTGTTTTAAGGTGTAGAGGTAATGCATTAAAAATGAAAGTGATCTTAGGAAGGATCATCATCTTAATTAAATTTGTTCTCCCTAGAATAGAAACAGGGAGGTGTGCCTATAGTTGCAAGAGCTTTTTTAGTTTCCATCATGAGCCTGCTAAAGTTTACGGGCACCATTTTCTGCAAATCTTTAACCACACGTACTCCTAAATTTCTAATTTCTAACTTTTCTAAAGGACTATCCATTGGCCCATTCCAAGTCATAATCTCTGTTTTATCTTCATTGACTAGGTAGCCAGAGACTCTCCCAAAATCTCTCAATGGTTCTATTATTGTGGGGAAGGAGGATTTAAAATCACACATGTGAATTATAAGGTCATCTGCATATAAAGCTTCCTTTTAACCCAATCCAAATATTGGAAGGGCAGGATTTTCTGTTCAGACCCGATTCTTCTAGTCAGTGACTCAATATAATGGTTAAATAATAACAAGGAAAATGGGCAGCCTTGCCAGGTGCCCCTGCCAATTGGGAATTGTGAGGTGCGAGAACCGTTGACCAATATCCTAGCTACTGGGGTGTTATATATAATTGCTTCAAGGAAATGATCCCCAGTCCATTTTGTTTGATCACTTCATATAGAAAAGGACAGCTGACTCTACCTAAAGCCTTTGCGGCATCTACCATTATAACAGTTAGTGGAACTTCTGTTACCACGGCTACATCAATTGCGCTCACCAAATCATGAGTTAGCTCATAGAGCTGCCTATGCTTCATTAAGCCTTTTTGGCTTTCATGTACAATGTCCCCTAGTACCTTATCCAATCTTTTGGCCAGTATTTGCGTGTATATTTTGTGATCATTATTAAGCAAGGAGATTGGTCTGTACGATTCACATTTGATTGGCTCTGTGTTAGGTTTTAAGATCAGTGTTATTATTGCCTCGTTCCACGACGTCCGAGGGCTTAGATGCTCTATATATATGGTATTCAATAGTTTGGTCAGAATAGAAAACCTTATATAGTTCATTATGTATGCCATCCGGGCCTGACACTTCTGCATTTTTAACCCTCTTAATGTTTTATCTAGTTCCAAATTAGTTATTTTTTGGTTGAGAAGCAGCTGTTTATCCTGACCTAAGCTAGGATGGGTATCTTGCTGCACCCACTCTTTGATTTCTACCTGTGTCGCCTTTAAGTCATCAGTTTATAACTCTTGAAAAAATCCACAAAGGCCCTTCCAATATCGAGATCTTACTTGCATCGTTCTTTGGAGGCACTAATCTCTACTTCCTTAATCACATTCCGAATAATGTCTTGCTTTGTTTTCCAGGCAAGGAGTTTCTGACATCTTTCCCCATACTCGTAGTGTGCCAGCTTACTGGCATTCCACCTATCCTGCACCCTTCTTTCCAAATATTCTGCTAGATGTCCCTTGGCCTCCTTTAATTTCCCATGAAACTCTAATTCTCTACAGGGATAGGCACAACTTGCCAGCTCATTCTGAATTTCATCTATTCTCGGCTCACATTCTCTGAGTTTTTTACTTTCTCTCCTTCTATATGCCGCATAGCTGATCAATCTCCCTGGAATGAAGGCTTTGTATGTGTCCCACACAATATGTATGGGGGCAGAATTCCCGTTTTAGTCAAGGAACTTTGCAATATCTTTCTTCTGGGAGCTTATAATTTCCTGCTTTCTAATAGTCTTCTGTCTCGGGTTCATCTAGACGGAGATTGCAGACTCTCTAGGGAGAGCTCCAGTTTTCTGCAGCATGATCTGATAAGTGCTCTGGTTGATGTATTGACCTACTGATATATTTTCCAAGCTTTATATCTGTTAAAAAGAAATCTATCCTAGAAGCATGAGCATATTTTTTATTCTGATAGGTGTATTCTTTCCTCTAGCCTGCCTTTTGCCTCCAAATATCTATTAGACCCAGGTTTTTCATTAAATATTGTAAGTATTTCCTCATTTTGGGGGGGTTTGCCATTGGTCTATTGGAGGATTTGTCAAGCATTGGGTCTAATAGTGTATTAAAGTCTCCCGCAATGACTATATAATTCCTTGTATCAAGTAGGTGTTTATAGGTGTTACCAGCGGTAGGTCTATGCCGCACGCTCATGCCCTCACACGCATGCTGCCATTGACTTGAACTAAATGCACCTTGCACTTTAGCAACGACCAAGACTCGTGTAGGAAAGCTTTTTAAAAAACTGCTCTGGAAATAGCTATTTTTATTGTTTTTATTGCGACGCTAGCGCGAATTGAATTTACCTGCTTTTTTCTGTGTTCTGTGCCCCGTTCCACCGCGGCTGGTGCCGTTTGTAGTGGAGGGCAGATTGAACCGGAAATTCCTGACTGACTTCCGGGTCAGAGGAGGCAGTCACTTGTGTGCGTGCCAAATTCCCTGCCACTTTGCATAAATACAGGATGCAGCAGCGGACGCGCAGCGGGCGCGCCGCTGGTGCGCCGAAGGCGCGCCTAAGGCAAGCCCGTCTGCGCCCGTCTGCGCCTGGACCGGGCCCAGTGCCATTACCCCTGTTCGCCACACTCCAAAAGCAGGTACAAGACTGACGTACTCTAATGTCACTCTTATGGACCTCAATAAAACATATCTTAAATCCCCCTGTCTTCAGCTCGACCTATCCAATGAGCTCAAGTCATGCCCCCACTGCAACGCAAAGTTTCTCTTTACTAAAACTAAAGCATGCTCCACAGAAAAACATATCCCATATGGACAGTCACCAGCCCCCAAGACAGTTACAGGCTTGCTCATTAATACCCGCTCCCTAATAAAACACAACATAGAATTTGCAGAACTATTGACCTCACACAAAGTAGATATGGCCTTTGTGACCGAAACCTGGGCAAATAGCACCTCTGATTGTGATCTGGCCCTAGCTATACCCCAAGGATTCTCAATTATCAAAAATGATAGACAAGATAGACGGGGAGGCGGACTAGCGATCATAATCAACAACTCCCTGGAACTCAAAGGATCCCCGGCAGGAAGTAGCCCTGATTGCGAACTACTTTCCTTCAGAATCACTCTGAGTGCTAACTACACTTTCAATGGCTCATTACTGTATAGGCCTCCCAGCTCGAAAAGCAAAAGCAAATTCGAGGAAATTATCAGCCAAGTAATAGAATCAAGCACCAACTCAGAGGACTACTGTATATTAGGCGATTTTAATTACCACCTTGAAGATTTAGAAGACCATAATTCAGCATCACTAATAGAGATGATGTCTAATGCTTCACTGGAACAGAAAGTATTGCACCCCACACATGATGCTGGTCACACTTTGGATGGACTTTTCACATCCAATCCCCACCTTAAAATACAAGAAATCCTGCCAATTCCATGGTCAGACCATAGAGCCATCTTGTTCACAATAACCACCACACATCACATCTCCAGCGCGCACATACCCCATAAGATAATTAGAGGTCGCAACTGGAGGAATATTGGCCCCCAGCAGATGCAATACACTCTGGCATCCTCTAAACCTGACCTAAAATATGAGGCAAATCAAGCAACAGGTAACTTCACCAACTGGATTATATCCGCAGTGAACTTACTGGCACCAGAAAAAAACATCACGACCAAGCGCATAAAGAAATCTGAGCCCTGGTTCTGTGTTGCCCTGCGCAAACAGAAACAACTTTGCAGAAAGGCAGAGAGACGCTGGAGAAGCAACTACTCAATAACCGATAAAACTCTATATTCTCAATCTTTGAGCATCTATAAAAAGATGTTACTGGAAAAGAAAAGCAGTTACTTTTCAAATAAAATCCAACAGGCAGGCAATTCCAGCAAAGCACTATTCTCAACATTGAAGAAGCTAGTCAAGCTTCCTGAACCACAAAAAAAGGACATCAGCGTGGCTTTCTGCAACCAACTAGCAGGGTATTTTAAGGACAAAGTACAAATCATCTTCGAATCCCTTTCAGACTGGGAAGACGGCATGGCAGCCACTCCCGTCACAATCTCCCCATACCCCACCAATGTCTTGGATTCGTTCGAACCACCAAACATAGAACAGGTAGAGGAGGCAATTAAATCAATAAAATCCGGAGCACCATCAGACCCCTGTCCTCCCAACATATTCCATATGGCACCAGACACAATCAGTGAACAACTCAGCATTCTTTTTAAAGAAATAATTAGCTCAGGTGTCTTTCCAGACGCATGGAAGACAATATCCATTCTTCCACTATTGAAAAACCCAATCTAGATCCCAATGACAACAGCAATTACAGACCAATAGCAAGGATCCCCTTCCCGGCCAAGGTCCTGGAAAAATTCTAAATTTCCAACTAACGACCTTCATCTCATCGACAGACCTGCTGGATTCCTCACAGTATGGTTTCCGACAAGGACATGGCACTGAAACCGCCCTGATCATGGCAGCAGAGGAGATCCGGGCAATACTGGACACGGAGTGCCAAGGCCGCCTTGATCCTGTTGGATCTGTCGGCGGCCTTCGACACCGTGAACCATGACATCCTAATCAGGAGACTCCAAGAGGTGGGAATCAAGAACTCTGCCCAAACATTGCTCAAATCCTTTCTGAACAACAGATACCAATATGTTCAGATAGGGGACTCCTGCTCAGAACAGTTTACTTTGCCTTGCGGGGTACCACAGGGCTCCTCCTTAAGCCCCACCCTGTTTAACCTTTATGTGACCCCTTTAGCCAAGGTCATTAGGCAATTCGGCTTTACACTTATATCTTACGCTGATGACACCCAAATAGTGGTGTCCATCTCTAGTAAGCCTGAGGAAACAGCTGAGCGTTTGAACCTTTTATTAGGCTCTGACACATCCTTTTGGTCACAAAACTGGTGGCCTTCTAGTATGAGCGCTGTCCCTACCCCAGTCCATAAAGTGAGGAACCTGGGTGTCATTTTTGATGACAGACTGACCTTCCAACAACAGGTAAATAAAGTCGTCTCATTGGTGTTTCTCACTCTAAAATCAATCCGTAAAGTGCGCTCCTTCATTCCCCCGGAAGCAGTAAAAACGCTAGTGACGGTCCTAGCCTTGACTAGACTGGACTATGGAAATGCACTATACTTAGGCCTTCAGAAACAACATATGGTTAAACTTCAGCGAGCACAAAACACTGCTGCCAGATTTCTGCTAGACGTTCCCAAATTCCAATCCATCTCCGAAGGTTTGAAAAAACTCCACTGGCTTACTATGAAGAAAAGAGTAGACTTTGAAGCCCTATGTCTAGCATACAAAGCTGTCCACGGAAATGGACCAGCATTCTTGAAGCAACACCTCACCTGGTACCATCCATCAAGGCACCTACGCTCAGCACAGAGCAAACTCCTCCAAACACCAAAATTCAAGAAAGCTAGCTGGGGAGGAAGAAGCTTTGTCCTGGGTACTGTGAGGTTGTGGAACTCACTTCCGTTAAATATCAAAAGCTGCCCAACACTACTTGGTTTCAGAAAACTACTAAAGACATGGCTCTTTGCAAACTAAATACACCATCTCCGGCAATCTCCTCCGCAAAAGCGCCTAGACGCTCCAGGGCAATCGTGCGCTATATAAATTCCAAAATCAAATCAAATCATTTATATAGTTCCCTGCACGGGGTCGAATCATCTACATTAGGTCCATAGTATCCTACAAATGTATACCCAATACTATGTAACTTTACATTAACAATTAGCTTTCTGCCCCCTGGGTCTGCTATAAAGCTCTCTACCCTGGCTTGTGCAGCGTTTTTAAACAGGATCGTCACCCCTTTTACATTGCAGGATTGATTGGTGCAGGCAAATTGATTAATCGATTTATGTGTCTTTAGAACCTCCTACCATTCTTCTCATCGTAAATGCGTTTCTTGTAGTATTATGATATCATTATCGGAGATTTTGAGCAATTCCAAAATCTTCCTTCTTCTGTTATTAACCCTCAAACCATTTACATTCCAGGTTAATACCCTTATGTTGTGAGTTTTCCTTACTTCCTTTATCTTCTTTTTACATATGTCTGAACTAACCACCTCCAGTCAGTTCTAGTTTTTTTTACATAAAAGGGGACTACAATTTTTTTGTTTTCCCCACATGCTGCCCACCCTGTGCGCAATAAAACTACACACCACTATACCTGCAGTGACCATGTGTAACCCCCTCTCCTCACCCCACTAATACCCTCCCTGGGGAACCCTCCCTCTATCCAATCAGGGTAGTGCATCATACCCCTTGAGCTTCAGCTCTCCGGCTTACCATCTTTGTACCTTTCTGAATTTTTATGTGGCTAATCAAGTCATCAACCTCAGACACCTCTTTCAAATTGTGCATTTTATTGTTCAACATGACTCTTAATGTTGCTGGAAAATTTAACTGTGCATTTGCCCCAGTGATTTCAGATCCTGAATGCATTTCCCAAATTCCCAATGATGAGTTTGAGTTATTTTTGCAATATCTGACCTTATAGTGAAGGACCAGTCATTTTTCCGGAAACACTTTGCTTTGAGCACTTCCATGAGGATTAGTTATTTTATTACATTGGTATGAAAGTTTATTAATATTTCCTTTGGTCACAATGGACCCTTTGTATGTCCTGGTCAAGGGAGTTTGTTGCCGGGATATATTCTCGGATCTGATCTATAACAAACCTTTCAAATGTCCACCTTTTGCCTCCTCTGGGATTTTTAAAAGCCTTAAGTTATTCCTCCTGGAGTTGTGTTCTAATACTTCCAGTTTTTCTCTAAGCTCTTTTTCTCCTGTTTTTAATGCTTGAATATCTTTGTGATTGGACTTAACCTACTCCTGTAAGACCCCAAGTGAGGTTTCCATAGCGGATAATCTCTCAGTGATGTCCGCCATTTTCGTCTCCAGGTTCTCACAAGCCTCCTGTATTTTCGCTTGATTATTTTGGTAGATTGCACATTTGTCTCTAATATCTCTTGACAAAGAAAGTAATAAGGCGCTCACATCTGGTGGCTGTGTGTTTTTCGCTGTTACCATACCCTCCTCACAGTGGGTTGGTTGAGCCTCCGCCCCTGCCGAGTTATCTCCTGTGGGATCTTGAGAGAGAGTCAAGAACCAGTTTGAGAGAGGGAGATCAGCCCCCCTAGTTGTCACTAACTGAGGAGATTGAGAAGCGTTTGGTAGATCTATATCCTGGATATACTCATTGTGAGTCACCTTAGATGAACTATCCTGGGGTTCAGTGCCCCGAACTTAAAAAAATTATCTTAATGATGGTGTGATTTTAACTTTCCCTCCTCATGTGTTTGCTATATCCCTTATAGTTCTAGTAGCTCTCAGATCCCCTATTTGAGTTGGGAACTGACCTGAGGTATTTACAGGGAGGGATGACGTGTATAACAAGGAGGGGGGGAGATTAGTCACCTTGTTCAGGTGCTGGCTGACTTGGATCTTGCCAAATTTGGTAGAAATAGGTTCCAGGTGGTGTCTGGCGACATGGGTAGGGCCCTTTACTTGCTGAGTGAGGCCCTGGCTTCCAAGGTCTTCAATGAATGGTCTTGAGTTGGGGTCAGCGTAGTCTTCCAGGTGGAAGTTCAGATCTCCGAGTAGGATATAATTGCTAGTATCGAGGGCAAGTGGTGCAACAAAATCTCTGATGTCGGTGAAGTTAGTGCACGGTCCCGGTGGTCTGTAGATGAGAGAGTGCTGGGTATAGTGAAGTTGACTGTGACGTGGAGCTTGAATAACAGGTGTTCCATTTTGGAGGATGACATGTCAATGGATGTGGTGCAGCTGATTCTGTTCTTCTGGATGATGGTGATTCCGCCTATGGGCTTCTACAGTCTGTCCTGCCTGGCAATCGTGTAGCCAGGGGGGATGGCTATTGCGATGTCAGTTGTAGATGCAGGTTTCAGCCAGGTTTCCACAGGAAAAAGTAGGTCAGGGACACTATCGTGCAGCAGATCCCAGATCTCTGAGGTGTGTTTGGTGAGTGAGCAGGTGTTGAGGAGCATACATGCGAGTGTGAAGTGTTGTGTATGTGGTTGCAGGTCTTTGTGAATGTCAGAGAGTGGGGTGAGTGTTGAGTGTGGGTAGGTGCATGAAAACTTGCTAGTAGCACAGGAGAATGCTCCCTTGGGGTTGTGTGATGGGGCGAGACAGTAGCATGTGGAGCAGCGGCCGGGTTTGAGGGAGCAGATGTCAGGTTAATAGGCCCTGTGCTTAAACACTTCCATTTTACATGTTCATGTTTAAAGTTGACATCCTTTTTAACCTGTGACTTTTAGCACACATATGCTTGCGCACCCGTATGAAATAGTGTACTCAGAAAGAGTTTGCTTACAAATACATTTCTTCATAGGCACATTATCATACCTTAGAACATTCTGCCCAAAGACTGGGTACACTGCGCAAATATGCCTTGTTTTTTCTCTGTTTGACAACTCTGGGTGGGTAGAATCGACAATGACAACCAGACCAGAGCTCAGGTACAGAAGAGATGGGTCCTGTTTTATTATATAAACTGCACCAAGCCTTTGTTTGGCTGAGGAGCATTTCGATGGATTGTCATGATCGCCCGTGCCTGAATTCTAGCCCAGCTGAATTCCATCACTATCCTGAGAGGAAAGATGGCCTGCTCTACACCAAGACTGGTTGCCAAATGACACACTCGCGTAGGTAAATGGGGAGTTAGACAACTCTAAGGTATCTGGCAGAATAGCATCCACCCTATGCTTTCTAGCATAGGCAGTTTCTTCGACTGATAATTGCAGCATACATATTTTACATAAGAACCCCATTGCTTCAATAAATGTTTAAAAGGCCAATTTGTGTATTTCTTGTGTCTCCCTTTGGCATGCCTGAGTTAACAGCGAAATGGTAGATCTCTTTACATGATTTCCCTGGGGAAATTAGGGTTGTCATGTTCTGATGTTGCAGATACCATCAGGTACCCTGTAAGGTTTATGGGTCCAGATTGTGCACTGTGAGCTAGCCAGGAACTAGGTCAACATTTTCTGATGGGATGAGTGTACTCAGTCCCCATAGTTTTGACGCTTATGTTGCCCAAACGCACAGTCTTCCTGAAATAGTAGGAACCGTCCGACATGGCGCCACCAATGTTCTAGGTCAGGCACTTATTTAATAGGTCTCCTGAGTAGTTTTCTTACATGTGCCCAAAGCCCCTAGTCACCATCCTAACTGAGACATCCATGGTGTGAAGGAAAACCCCTAAGCAAAATAGGGAACCCCTATTTCTGGCTGTAGGTTTTTCAAGCTTGAACTTTCAAAAGAAATACCCCACCACAGTATAACTTCTCTGAATTCCATTCACTAAAATGGCTAATCTAGTACCAGTGGTCATACCACTTAAATGCAGACTTGTGTAACACAGATGTTATAACACCATGGGCTTGCTCTTATTGGAGGCCAATGAAGCATATAAAACAGAGGTATTCTATTCATGGGTAACATTTATGGCAGCAGACGCAACCACCAGAATAGTTCATGCATACACTTAGGCAGCAATTCCTAATCATTATAGAGCTTACGAAGATTTAGAAACAGGAACACATAAACTGGTTCCAAGGCACCCTACCACATCCACTAGCATATGTCAGACTGGGTCCCCTCAGCAATGATAGGGCAACATGGCCAGTCTTAGCCGGCTACACACCATATCCACAAATAGCAGAACTCACAGCAGCTGAGCTGCGTACAGTTTACACTGGTCTAGTTTGATTATACAGATGTATGACACAGTTCATTATTCAAACAATAATGACAAACCCAGCAATGACTGCTCAAGCTGTACAACCGCATTTGGAAATGCCAGTGATTAGTCCAGTAACCATTAACTCGATTATGGAAAAGATTCCCACCAGACGGGAGGAGATTCCATTCTGGATTGCACAAAAAACAAATAAGCTTGAAGCTGTGTTTCTCCATACAGGACCTCAAGATAAACTTAGAATTCTCACAATGTGCCTACCTTTAGGGATAGTTCCCCTGGTAGAAGAGATTACCACATGGGGAACAGTGTTCGCTGCAATCTATACCACCAAGCATGGTACACCATCCATAGCTGTTTTGCCTGAAGTACTCACACAAATTCAAAATGAATACAGGGCGGCCCCTGCCCTGGATTTGGGGATGAAGCTTATTGGCAATTATGCCATGTTATCCTCTATTATTGTAACATTAAGGGGGGAGTAGCAGCTTTGGATGTACGCCAGATCAAGAGTACAAACAACCTAAAATTATTGCTGAAACCTATACATCAATAGATTTAGATAATTTAAGGACCAAACCTAATAAACCACAACTTAGCGATAATTCTGAAAAGGATCACTCAAAACAGGCACCAGAGTCTTAAAAAAAAACTGGTATAATACATAAAAGGAAAAAATTACACCACATGGTGTATCTTTTCCACAGGAGCCCTCTGAAAAGTGCTGCAATCTGTGCAACCGTGAAACAATTAAACAGCCTGATAGGTATACTTATACACGTCTTCGTTCCTTTCAGAGTCATCCAAAATACCCTCAGAGAGAGGAGGACGATCAGGTTGGACTACGTGAAACCGAAGGAGGTATCGCAATGCTCTTCTAACATCACCATAAAAAGGGAAGAGAAACTTCTCCAACAAAAGCCTCAATTTAAGAAGAAAAAGGTAGGTAGTATCAACCTTAAATATGCCACAAAGTTTTGAGGACTCTGCTACTGAACAAGGAGTGTGCTCTGATTTTGTTAGCCAGCGTAGCAGAAGTCACAACAGTTCGCCAGAATCTTCAAGAGTTTCTGGTGGCAAAAAGCAACTAATGAATTTGTTCCAGTGGAAACAACAGATCAACGGATTAGTTCTCCGGGAAGATTGTATAATTCGCAACTCCAAATTGAGGGTGATATACCCCTTACTATTAAAGTTCTCTTCTGGGAGAACCTAAATATTTGACTATGACATTCTAATGGCTGAAAAGGATTGGTCACTTGAGTTTGTACGACAATTCCCACCAGGGGAAAGTGTGATAGTACCATCCTTCTCCATACTTGTTCCCGAAGCAGTTAAACATGTGTGTGCCAAGGAATGGGCCTTTGTTAGACCTGTCATCCTTAGAGTGGTGTTCTCCCAAACATTTTGCATGCTTACCTCTTCTTTTTGTTGGCCTTAGGACTCAGAGCACTTTGCCACTGCTGACCAGTGCTAAAGAGCATGTGCTTCTCCCCTAAACATGGTGACGTTGATGTATACTATACCCATTTGACATATTTAGTTTACTTATAAGTCCCTTGTAGAGTGATATACCTTATACCCAGGACCTGTAACCTAAATGCTGCTAGTAGGCCTGCAGCACTGATTGTGCCACCCATACAAGTAGCCTTTCAAACCTGTCTCAGGCCTGCTATTGCAGGGCCTGTGTGTGCAATTTCCTGCCACTTTGATTTGGCATTTAAAACCACTTGCCAAGCCTTAAACCCCCCTTTTCTTACACATAAATCACCCCTAAGGTAGGCCCTAGGTAGCCTATAGGGCAGATTGTTGTGTAAGTAACAGGCAGGACATGTAATTTTAAGTTTTACATGTCCTGGTAGTAACAAACAGCTAAGGCCTACTCCACTCACAGGTTAGCATTGGGAATTCCATAATACACTTTTAAGCTGTAATTCCTGCTTAGAAAGGAGTAGCTGCAGTATGTTTCATATCTTTGAAATGGTAATGATAAATCCTTTTTACTGGTAAAGTTGGATTGAACATTACTATTTTGGAAATGCCACTTTTAGAAAGTGGGCATTTCTCTGCTCTTACTGCTCTGTATGCCTTGCAGCCTGTCTCCAATACCCGTCTGGGGTGGGTGAGCGCTACAGTTTGTGCATTCCCTTTAGACAGCCACAAACAAAGGAAGGGTGGGTGTGACAGAGAACTCATCTGCATTCTGATAGCTCTTGGCAGGAAGAGGGAGGGGAAGCTGACAGTTACACCTGAATAGGCAGTGTCCTGTTTCCCACACAAAGGGCTGATTACCCCCTACTGATAGTCTGGAGCCAGGGCTGGGAAGAAAGGGGGACCTGTGCACTTCTAGGACCTGCTTTGAAGTCACCCCCGCTTCAGAGGCATAGCTAGCTATACGTACTGGGACTATGACCCTACCAAGACAGTACACTACTGGACCTGTGAAGAACTCTGCCAGGAGTAAAGACTGCTGTGCCACAAGGATTGCCACTCTGGTTAACTGCTGCTCTGGAAGAACTGCTTTTCTGCTTTGCTGTGCTGCCCTGCTGATGTCTGTCCTGCTGAGACTGGACCATCTCACTTGAACCCAGAGCGACTCCAAGGACTTGCTGGCTTGTCCCCTGTTCTGAAGTCTCAGGGCCACCAAAGACTTCCTTCAACACTGCAACAGCACCTGGACTCTGCCATTTGTGAGTCCTGCCCTGCCAAGTGTTGCCAATCCAGTCCTGGGCTCTTGAAAGGTGACTTCTGCTGTACAGAACCATCAAAATCGACGCAGTGATGACTTTGCGCTGATCGGAAGCGACTCATTGCTCTTTGACACTGATGCAGGAGCTTATCGGCATCGCTTTGACGGACT
This sequence comes from Calotriton arnoldi, assembly GCA_963921515.1. Taxonomy (NCBI): domain Eukaryota; kingdom Metazoa; phylum Chordata; class Amphibia; order Caudata; family Salamandridae; genus Calotriton; species Calotriton arnoldi. The sequence goes on along the minus strand of CAWUFW010000597.1, from coordinate 2,297,614 downwards.
GCGTGGCTGGACGACGATGGACAGCACTGCTCGATGACGATGATGGAGTGCCTTTATCGTGAAGGGGTTAGTCGATGAAGCCTTCATTACCTGTGCGGATTGGAACTGACGCATCGAGTCTTCAATGTCGACGCTTCCTCCATTCAAGGCACTTTTCAGCGGGACCTGCATGAGTACTGTAGCCAGCCTGCCCTCCATCGCAGTCGGCCTGAACTTTGGATTAACTCCGGTCGAGCGCAACCTCAAGTAACCCCTAAACCCTATTCGCTTCTAAGCGCTACATTTTGATGTAATCTTTAAAAAATCATAACCCTGGTTCTACTTATTGGATTGTTGCTCTTTCGGTCTTGTTTTACTCATAAAAATATTGCCTATATTTTAAGCCTCCCTGGAGTATTTTTGTGGTGATTACATTGTGTTGCTGTGTGTGTGTGTGTGTGTTGCACAACTACTTTACACATTGCCTCTTTAGATAAGCCTGGTTGCTCTGTGGCAAGCTAGCAGAGGGTCAGCACAGGGTATCTTTTAATGTGTATCTAGCTTACCTTAACTAGAATGGTGGTTCTTGCTTGTACAGGGTATATAATCTGACAGCCAGAAACTCCATTGCTAATACCAGCATTATATTGCAATCATGTGGGCTGGGATGAAGATTCACCTTATATTATACATAATGACACAAAGAAAGATCTTTATAGATCTGCCAAAAACTGTATTTCTTGTCTGGACTCTCAATCCAAGAAGAGAGACTCATATGAAAAAATATGCTACAGACATCGTGTGTAAATACATCTGGGTTTGGTATATTTCTTCTCTACCAGATAGTACACCGCATAGTTAGGGACACATGGTGGGATACCCCTCAGTGTTTTGTATTGTTTCAATTTTTGGTACTTCCTTCCATGTGCTGAGTATTTAATTTTTTTACGAACATCTGAATATCTTAAGCATGGGGGCACAATTATACCCAAATAGATCAGGGTAGATAGAATACTTTATATGAAGTTGGCCTTTTTGTATATATTACGTTTATTAAGGATAAAACCATATATATTCCTCTATATAATTGGTGTGAATTATATCAGAAGCATTCCCCTTATCCAAGGTGATATGTCTCGTAAAGATGACTACGAGTGTCAACATTCCCGGTGTGTATTATTAAACACATTGTAGAGGCATTGGATGTTTCAATCCATTCCAACTGGCTCAATATCTTTTGAAACATAGGGGGTCATTAGCATGTCGGGCGGATCGCCACCGCCCGCATGGCGGTGGCGATCCGCCCGACATATTCCTCCGCCCGCATGCCAATTTCCTCCCCGCCACATTACTATGGCGGGGGGGACCCCGGCGGACGGAAAGACCATCCGCCGGTTTTCCGCCCGGTCGATGAGTCGACCGGGCGGAAAAGCAGTTAATATGGTGGCGGTGTCTGGTAGACACCGCCATCCATATTATGATACCTGCGGGGTTATGCCTTTCCGCGGCAGCAACGCCGCCACGGAAAGGCATACAGTCTTCTACATTGGGGGCCCGTAGCGGGCCCCCAGGGATTCTGGGGGTGGGGGTGCACATGAGGGGTACCTATGGTACCCCTGCATTTCAATGTACAACGTGGCAGGCACCGCGCGGTGCCTGTCACGTTGTGCATTGAAAGCACAACTTGCATTTTGGCATTGCGGCGGGCGGTGCTTTCAGCACCGCCCGCCGCAATGTCAGAAATGCGGGATGCGCCCGCCAGTGTGGCGTGCGCATCCTAGTGGCATGTGCGGGACCGCCGCATGCATTGCAGGCGGTCCCATTTCCCAGGGGTATGGGGGGCGGACAAAGTCCACCCGCCATGCTAATGACCCCCATTAGCGTTTTATATCCCTAAATTAATGCCAGTGTTATTTGTAGAGTGTATCCAGATTTTAAATTCAGTGTAATCTTTCTGGGTTGTTTCGGGAATGTAGAACTTCTTTTCCTATCAGCCCATGTACTTCCGGGCTGTATCGAGTTTCGGTATGACCTTTTTGAAACAAACAAATGCCGGCGACGGAACGTATGCCTTTCCCCAGCCCCACACACAGAGATGATTTTCATAATTCAACAGGTTTTTATGGGCATTTAATGCTCTAAATATAGCGACAACACTAAGTATTGCCTTTTTGATGTGAGTCTGCCTGATTACAGAGACAAGTTAGTTTTACGGGTGAAGTGGGGGGAATAACAATTACGCATTGAACGCAGTGCACAACCCGGGTGGTCTTTACATACCGCCTCGTAGATTTATTGAGTGCCTGCACGTTTCGCGCATTTCCCTTACATAATTGTGATAAGGCTGATCAACAAGCGTAGTCTGACTTGGAACAGCACACATACTTATATCTTTCTGTCTTTCTACAATTGTTCTTAATCTAGATCTGTATACATTGATGGGTACTGATATATTGAAAATGGAATAGGTCTTCATACATCGGGTAAGAATACTACCCCTTCCCCTTTGCCCCGTTCACTACCCTTTCACGAGTGTGGTTGATGGTGATGGATGACATGCCGTACACTACATTAACCCTAACTTGGAGGAATGGTTTGGCAACTAAAGCACATTTGAGCAACTGCTGTTTTGTTTTCTTTTTCAGCGCCATAGGTGAAAACTTAGAATAAGAACTATTCACTCAGTAAACCACCAAGTCGAATGTATGGCCAGTATTTGACTTTATTATGAAAGCAGAGTGGTAGCTTATCTTTGGTCCTGATGAATGCCCACGAACTTTAGATAGTCATTAAGGGGCTGAAACATGTTGACCCACTGAGAGAGGTAGTTGTTATCCCCTGTCCTCACATATTTTTAAGTCCTACCCAATGGGGTCACCAGAATAAAACTATAGCTTGCCCACCTGGAGAAAGTTTTAAATCACTATTATCATCTTTTTGCACTCTGCCCCTCACCCACCAACATTACCATCTTGCTCATCTAAAACACTACTGCTCCTCCCAGTGTATTTGGGAGCTGTAGCGCACACATGGTACCTTGCGGTCCTTGTGTGAAGAGGGAGCCCTATGATAAAGAATGTCACCCTTGAGTGAGTGAGGGTTCTCGTCCTTAATAGCTAAATGCTCCCCTTTTGATACTGCTGAATGTACAAATATTGTGTACGACGGATAAAGATTCACCTTACCATATAAAACCCATAAGGTCGAGCCTGCAAGTGCAACCTCAATACCCCATAAAACACGAAGCTAAACGTCTAGTTAGAGAAATCCTAGCACAACTTGAATATCAAGGCATTATTGAGCCTTGTATCTCACCGATGAACAATCCCTTGTTTCCGATAGCTAAATCAGACCATTCATACCACTTAGTCTTAGACTACAGACAACTAAACCGTCATACTCACACGTATGCATTGCAAAACGCACACAGTGCAGCACTAATGAATAACATTGTGTGCAAAAAATACAAAACAACATTAGACATTTCAAATGGCTTTTTCTGCCAAAACATAGCGGCTGAAATCAGGTATTTAACCGCATTTACCCCACTTAGGTCACAAAAACTATTCTGTCAACTCCAAAACACAGGCTTGTTCTCTGCCTGTGTAACAGGACTGTTACAAAAATTTGACCAGAAAGTATTGTCCTATCTTGATGACATATACTAGACTATTGATGATGACTTAGAAACACATCTGGCCAGAGTAGATCGCATTGTTGTGGGATTTGCTCAAATAGGCTACAAATTTAATTTCCAGAAATCAAAAATAGCCTTAATCAGTGTCCTGTTCTTAGGATACAAGATATGTAATGAAGGCAAGAGCTTAGCGCCATATTTCCTAGAGAAATATCGTCTCTTACAACTACCCAACACAATAAAAAAGCTACTTTTAGACTTTCAAAATTTTGTAGAACAGACATTCTACATTATGCACAACAGGTAAAGCTGTTCTATGAACTAATTTGTCCAGACTTCTCAAGCACACATTGGACACCAGAACATACACAGATTTTATGTTCAGTACAGACTGACATGTTAGCATCAAAACACGTACACACCTGTGTCAACACCACAAACTTAGTGATCAGTGTAATCGTGGGGACCACAGGCTACACACGTCACTTTCAATGAGGTTGACATTGCCGATGGCATATAAATCACATTTATATTCCAATGTAGAGGTGCATTTTGCATCTACATGAAAAATACTGACTGCAGTACAGACAGCTGTTGTGAAGGAAAGATCATTGGCCCAGGGAAAACTACTAATTGTTGTGACTCCCATCCCAGCCTTAGAGGCTGTCACAAAGGCCAATGTCCTGAACGCAAAAGCCTTGCATCCTAGATGGATACAGTGGGCCAATTCATTAACCGCAACAGACTCAACATTACAAGCACAAGCATACCTACACTATGAACAAGAATACCCTGTGGCCAGTGAAATCATGCTTCTAGATCAGTACGACTTCATAATTTACGCTGATGGTTCTGCCCAGCCTGCAGTTGGAACAAAACATCAATACTCTGCCGCTTGCGCATTGGTAAGGGGTAAAAAGAACGATGGAGTCATCCAGCCTCTCAGAACATTTACAGTCACTAGGTGATTGCACTACACAGCTGGCTCAGCTGGAAGCTCTAATTCTGGCATTAGAAAATACAGATCCAGAATTCCCCACACTTGCAGTGTGAGATTTGTATTATTTTGTCCTGTCTTACAATGATCATTTACACTATTGGAGCCAGAATGCATTCAGAAACTCTAAAGGCTGTACTATCAAGCACAAGTTGCTTTGGGGAAAGGTGGCAAATCTTAAAGCAAGTTTGCCACGGGCTCATGTTATCCACACACTGAGCCACCAACATTTAGGAATACACGTTGCAGGGAATTCACTGGCTGTTGAAGCCACAAAAGCAGCAGTGCAAACTGCTGTCGTAGCTGCCATAACTCGTTCCCATACGAGGGTAGATGAGCACATCATGGCTGATGTCACAGCTTTGCGCTGTGGCACCCTATTACCAAAGTCCTATCCAACAAAATGCTCCTATTTATTGATTGTGCAAAACATTCAGTTTGCTTGTATTCCTGGAGTGGGGGATAGAGTAATTCCAAATTCAGATCTCAGACCTGAGTCGATCATGGCAGCATCTGAGGGGCTAGCCTCTGCCCATGCAGGTGTGGCAGCTACAGTTTCACTGCCATAGCAGTGTTACTGGTGGCCAGGACTATATAAACAGACTAAAGACTATGTCCTTAAATGTGACATTTGTCAACAACTAAAGGTTTCTACAACAGCTTGCCCACCGCAAACACCACTATTGATTTCTAACAAGCCTCTGGCCTGTGTGTATCTGGACTACTATGGACCGTTAAACAGTGACAGCTCCTCTAAATACATTCTGTTAGCAGAGAATTTATGTTCTTGATTCCTATGGGTATGGCCACAGCTCTCAAACTGTTATAAAAGATTTGCAAGTCTTCATTGGGACATATGCAGTAGCGGCATTCCATTCAGACCAGGGCCCATTGTTTGCCTCTAAGGCTTACCGGGATACCATGTGTACACAGACTAAAGACTATACCCTTAAATGTAAACAGACAAAAGACTATGTCCTTAAATGTGACAACTGTCAACAAATAAAGGTTTATACAACAGCTCACCCACCGCAAACACCACTATTGATTTCTAACAAGTCTCTGGCCTGTATGTAAATGGACCACTGTGGACCCTTAAACAGTGATGGCACCTTTAAATACATTCTGCTAGCAGTGGATTTGTGTTCTTGATTCTTATGGGTATGGCCACAGAGCTCGGCTGACGGTCAAACTGTTATAAAAGATTTGCAGGTCTTCATCGGGACGTATGCAGTAGCTTTCATTCCATTCTGACCAGGGCCCATCATTTGCCTCTAAGGCTTACCAGTATACCATGGGTACCTTGGCTGTAGCTTTGCACAGTTCCTCTTCCTATCATCCTAAGGGAAGTTCAATAGTGGAGAGGAAACACCATGACTTAAAGCAGTCTTTAACAGTTAGAGTATTAGGTTCAGGTCATAGTTGGATTTGCCACCTATATTGGGTATAGAGAGCTTTCAACAATCTACCTAGTGGATCCTTGGGTGGTCGGACTCCCTATGAAGTCCTGTTTGGAGCACAGATGTAGGTTTCGGTCCTCGACAATCCTAGCACAGTGGCGGCAGAGACGTCTTTTGATATCAATGAACGTTTGGCTGTCTTAAAGGATCTGAAAGACTTCTGGTACGAGCAATAGAAAGAGCTCGAGAAATGATATGCCACTGGAGAAGTGAAGCTTGATCCAGCAACTCCTGGCTTGAATCTAAAGATCGGGGAACTGGTCCGAGAGAAGATTGTAGACAAGAAGGAGTTTGGCCCATCTTACAGAGCACTGGTGCCAGTCCTGGCAGTTGAAGGTACCAGAACCACACTTTTACTGCCCATTGCTGATTGTAAAAACAAACGATTTGAGTTGATTGACCTGATCAAACCACACCATGTGGCAAGTCTTGCACAGTAGGCCACGAGGGTTCCTTGGTAGTTACCTGCCTCCTCTCACTACCATACAGGAGATACCTTTACAAGCATTAACCAACACAGAGGTTTCTGTTCCCCGCCTGGGAATATCTGACACTGAAGTTTTGCTACTTCCTGTTATATCGATAGACAGCATACAAACACTGTATGCGAATTCAGTTTTCAACACCACACACCAGCAATGAAGTTGTTTAATATGGTCCACCAATGGAGTTAACTACTAGCGCCACACTGCCCGTGAGGTCCCTGTTTTTGCACAGACTGCCTCTGAATATTTTGTCGACACTGATGACTTTTCCTTGGATTTGTCAGAACCACCATTGTATGGAATGTGTGCATTTATTATTTGGCTCAAAACTACATATTTTGTCCCACCCTGGATTCACATTTGGATTTCCATTTTGTTGCTTTTCCTTTTCATCTGGATTGGCTTTGTGACCGTATTCTTTTTACTTTTAAACAGACTTTGTCCCAGAACGCTCTGCAGTTGAACTGGTAGTTGAGGTATTGGAACGTTATTCTTCATCACTCAAAGTGCAAAAAGACCTGTGCCTGGTGAACATTTCAGCGGGTCTGGTAATGGATGGAATTGTTTGGGATAAGGTGCTATTTGGCATTTTTGGTGCGACAGAGACTTTACAAATAACACATGTATTCAAAATATCACTCAATAACGTTATCACTCCTGGCAGCATCTCTGATGATTGGGATATTAACCCTATTCGATCTATGCTCTCTGAGCTAAAAAATTATACCGTATTTGAGAGTGAAGATATGCATAGTGGTACAGCTAATTATGATGAAATGTTTTGTTAGCATTATTTACACAGAACTAGTACTCTACTTGCAGTATTTAATTATACACAATGGGAACATTGCCCTAGACCACCTTTGGGTAGTTCAAAAACATACTCACAGAAGTTTGCATATTTTTCTAGCCACAACCCCGTAGACCCAGAGTCTTATTATTATAAACTTCTCCCTTCCTTGGTCAAGAAAAATATGCTGACCAAAACAAATTATATTTATTTGGCCCCCTTTATTTCCCAGATATTGATACAAGGGTTTAACTTTTTGAAAGACATTATTGATTTAAAATCTGTTTGGGGAACAAAAGACTGGCAAGTTCAAGGTAATGAGGCTTTGTTTAGAGCATGTCTAATACCGAGACTGTTAGACCTGATACTCTTGAGGTAGTGTTTGCTTAAACATTTTTGCTTTTTCCTCAAGGGTTTTGCTGATTCTCTTTTTGTGGCCTTAGGTCACGTTTTCACTGTAATGCAGTGTGAAAGTGTGCGCGCCCTTCCTACACATGTTAGGAAGTGGTGCTTACCTGATGTTTTTGAACATGTCTCAAGTCTGCCATTGCAGGCCTGTGTGTGCGCATTTACACTTATGCTCAAGTTGGCCTTTTTAAATCATTGACCAGTGCTGATGTGCCTTTCACTAACAGTAGAGCACCCCTAGGGTGAGCCTTGGGGGGTGGAGCAAGTGATAGATGAAAGGCAGGCAGATACACATGTGTGTTCCCTGCCCAGGTAGGGAAGAACATCCATGAGTGTTTTCAGAGGTTTTCTCTCCCCATAGGTTAACATGGGGGAATGACTGAGATTACTTTAAGCTGTAATAGTAGCTTACAGTAGAGCAGCCTCATAATGTTTCCTATCATTGGATTCACAATGACAAACCCTCTACTGTGGTAAAGGTGGATTTGTCATTAATAGCTTAGAAATGAAACTTCTAGAAATTGGGCATGTCTCTGCTCTAAAACTCTTTGTGTGCCTTTTAGTTTGACTCCAGTCCACACCCGAGACTTGGGGAGCACATCTGTGCATTCCCCAACAACAGCCATAAACATTGGGCATGCAACTGGAATGACATATCTCTGCCATTTTAGGACCTGGCTGGATAAATTGGGGGGAGAGGTTTTGACACTTGGCCCCAGGGAAGTCAAACCATGGCCACACTAAATATTAAGATCTTTATTTAGACAGGACTAAAATTTAGGGGAGACATCTGTGGTTCAAAGGGAAAGCCTCTGAACCCCCCCCCCCGACTTCAAAGGCTCACTACAGTATAACTACTGGTGCCATACTTCAGTAGGGCAGAGAAACACTTGTGGGGACGTGGGACCAGACATCCTGGACTGTGTGGGTACACTGCCAGAGGAATCTGTTCTGCACAAGGAGGATTACTGCTGTGCACCCTTTGCACCTTTCCTGAATAGTGAGTGGCTGGCCTGGGATGACTACCTGCTGCTGTGTAGCACCCTAAAGTATGCTCTCCAAGGGCTTGTTGGCTTGCCCCATGCTCTTTGTGGAGGTCTCAGGAACATCAAAGACCTCCCGTGAGGGACCTACACAGTCTGCGTGTTCCACCTGGAGAGCGGTGCCCTCTCAAGTGCCTACTTTGTCTGCTGGATTCTCACTCCAGCGCGGTTGAGCCTGGAACTAAGTATTGTGCCTGGAGACTGGATTGCCTTGTGCAGAGCCCACAAACTTTGCCCGCATCGAAGGATTCTGGCCCCTGCATCGTGGGGCCTCAGCACGCACAACCGTCTCATAGATGGTGAGCGGATTCACTGGTTGTGTGACTCAGCGTGGCCCACTTCGTTGTAGCATCTCTCTCTTGCAACACACCGATTGCGTGCTCATTGGAGGGAGGACGCATCCGTAGTAGTGTCTCATTCTACATTGTGCGGTACTACTGAACTTGTGACTGTGTTTGTGGGACTGGCTTTTCTGGTGCGACTCGTATCATCTTGCACCAGACGTTGTGTCTCATTTCCAGGGAGATACGGAGAACCTGACTTATGATTAATTGTGACAGGATTGTCTGGCGCGACTTGGATCAACGCGCTCCAGATGTTGTATATCGCTTCACGTGGGGTGCGGGGACAGCTGCACCCCCATTCACCAAGAGTTCCATCTTGCCATCAGAGAGGTGAATCAACTGCCCTCTCCTCACCTGGCTCGATGACTGCATTGCCAGGTAGTATCACCCGGATCAAGCCTGGGTGGTGAGAGTAAGTGACTGGGCTCAGAAACACTTCCGAGAGCGATCGGAAGCGGGTCGAGAGTCTGCGTGACTTCCCTGTGCTTGGCAGAACTGGGATGGTGCTGAATTAAAGGACCTCTTGATCAAATTGGGAGAGCCTCTAGCCTGTTTCTTCTCCAAATAAAGTTGGTGAACTTCTCGAGTGGTGGCCAACCCCCATTTGTCGACTGTTGCCTGGTTACCCTGATAGTTACTCCGGCCTTCTCCTGTGGGCCCTTGCCTAAGGGGCTGATTATGATGGCAGTGAGACCGCCACCGACAACCCGTCAGAGGCGGTCTCACCACCGTCGTAGACAGGTTCACCGCCTGCCATATTACAATGGCGGGCGGTGTGATAGCGGTCGGAAACTTTGACCGCCACGCATCCGACGGGCTCCTTGAACCCGCCGGTGTGGCGGAGGGCCTCGTATTCCCTACAATGGTGGCAGTGCCTACCAGGCACCTCCGTAGGGATTACGATGTCCCTTTCTGCCCGCCTGTTCATGGCGGTTAACCCGATATGAACAGGCAGGTGGAAATGGACATTGGGGGCCCGTAGTGGGCCCCCCTTCCTTCCTGGCCCTAAGCTGGTGGGCACTATATCCCTTCACCATGTGGCAGGCACTGTATGGTGCCTGCCACATAGTGCAGGGATATGTAAAGTGTCCCTATTTTGCATTGCAGCGGGTGCTGCAGCCAGCAGCACCTGCCGCAATACAAACTATAGGCATTGCGACCGCCGTGGTGGCGGTCGCTTCATAATGCCTAATGCAGTCTGTCGGGCGGTCCCGATTTCCGATAGGGTGGCAGGCGACATTAGTCTGCCCGCCATCGTAATCAGCCCCTAAGTGTGACTCCAGCCCTAAACCAATCTAGTAAGGGGTGGTGTGTTTTGTTTACTCTAAACTGTGGGCAGAGTAGTGGGGGTAACTGAGAGATGTGGGAGGGATTTACCACGGGGTCCGCATTCATATCATCTGACCTGCCGGATATAATTTGCACTGCGTTACGGTGCGGTGTGCATGTGTGTGCGAGTGTGCTTCATACAGACTTGCCAATATCCTTTGCACTGTGTTAAGGTGCTGTGTGAGTGTGGGAGAGTGTGATGCATGAGAACAGCCTGCTAATAGTTGCACCGCACAGCTGTGTTGTTGTAAGTGTTTGTTTCATTACCTAACGAATACTCAGTTTTGACATTGGTTTTAACCGTGCAGCCTCAGCCAACCAGAAAGCACCAGTTCCAACAGAGTTAAATGATTTTTCTGAACAAAACTGTACAACAAACATCCTGCCTAGGCTTCGCCAAGATAAAGGATTTGAAAATTAGCAACAATTCATCAACCACACAGAGGAAAAGCTCAGCAGTATGCTAAGGGATGCTACATATAATTCTGCATATTCCAGTCCAGAGGGGTGTCTAGTGTGGCCATTAGATACTAATGGTTATCATGCACAATTTGTGAACAACACGAAGGGTTTTAGAATAAAAAGGCCAGCCCCACGTTACGTGCCGACACAGCACTCGCGGTGGTAACAATGTACAGTGTGAGAAAGTTATGCCTTCAATCGTTACGACATTACACATTAGACGAGGTGAAAAAACACTTGCCTCTCCTTTCAGATGACATGGATTTCTAGGATTTTTGGTTAGGTCCCAGAAAGCCACATCAGAAACGCTTTTTGTATGCTGTGTACTACGAGTTGTAGAAGGTGTCGCAGCAGGAAACTGCTGGGCTGATACGCGAGGATGGCAGAGTGAATTTAGAAAAGGCTGTAGCAGTAGTTGACAATGGTATGACTACTTTATTCACTAGAAATTATTTTCTGAGTAACATTGTGCCATCGGCTATTGGCATCATACAGAGTGACATATCCCTTTTACAACATGGACAAAGTCAGCTTAGATCTGTCATACTATTAAGCTGGACTTTACAAGATCTGAGAAGTGGTCGCATTCCCTGGAAACACTTAAATGTGACTGATTCATTTCTGCCATACAATTTAACACAAGAGCAGAAAATAAAGGCAAAGAAGGACGCGACATACACATCTAGAGAAATTATCATTTACTGTGGTGGAAACGCAGTAATGGATTTATTTGTTTGCCAATTTCAACATTCTAGTTTAGGTCCTGTTTAAAAACACTGGTGGGCAGGTATAAAGCATTAGGGGAGAGATTTGTACACAAGACATGGGTCCTACCTTTCGATTACAGGTGTAGAAATGGAGGCAATGAGTTTTTTTTTAGTGGTACAGACTGCGAGAATACTTTCGGCCATTCTTTGGTTTGTAGGAAGGTTACACTTCACAGAGCATGTAATGCAGCAAAGGTAAACTTAGCTTGTTATCCGAAGGCTTCCCCAGCTGCTGTAATTCGGCTGGCATTCAGATTACTTTCCAATGGAAGATGTTTGATGTTGAATGACCAAGGTTGCTGTAGGGTGAAACCGGGAATGCCCTATGTAATGATGGTTTTCAGGGTCATGATCTGTTGTACAAATGTGCTTTTTCCACCGGCTCGAAAATTTAGAGGGGTTCCTATTTTTAATGTGAACTTTGATAGTCTGAGCAGACTGAAAGACATTGTTTCAGAAGGAAGTTTCTTTAACATCTGCAAAAGAGATGTTTGATCTGCAAGTTGCAAAGTCTTCTTCTGAAATCCAGTCGCTACTACGCACCAACCTACCACAACACTTTGTAGAACTTGTGCACCACATACTTAATGCTTCGAATAATGTGGGAGCAGTACATTTTTTAAAGCAATTTGGTCGTGGGTTGTTAGCACTTTCCAGACTGTCTTTGGAGTGATTCAATCTTTCATACACTCCCTGGTTTACAGCATCTTTGGAAGCATACCGCTTGTCCTATTTCTGATTGTCGGGATCCTGTTTCTATTTATGCTGCTCCGCAGTGGATGTTAGGCCACGCATCCAAATAGGAATGGCAGTACCATATGTGCTGATGTGTCGTAAATGCATGATGCAGTATTTTGGCACGCCCTTACTTCAGGAACTGAATGACAATTACATTTTCTCAACAACTTAAGGATTGTATGACCATGTTATTCAATCATATTTCCAAGGGAGGCAGATCTCCGAGTTCCTGGTCTTCGGCCAAAATTGTGGTATTTCCCCCCCAAAAAAGGGTAGTGGAATTGGGGTCCCATCGCCCGATCACTCTGATCAATGGTGATTCTAAAATATATTCTAAAATCTTGGCCTCTCATTTAGCACCAATAATTCATAAGATAGTATCAGTTCGACAAAATGGGTTTATCCCAGGAAGAGGCTCAATTGACCATGTGCGGAGAGTTATCTTGTTTTTTGATGCTATGTTGCATGGGACCAGATGGCTTTAATTCTTTGTGATGCAGAAACAGCCTTTAACAGGGTCTCCTGGAAATTTTTGTGGGTGGCCCTGTCAAGGGTGGGTGTCGGTAAGGGATTTATTCATGCAATTAAAATGCTATATTACCATCCGGTGGCCAGGGTATCTGTGAATGGGGTACTGTCAGATTAGTTTTCGATCTCACGGGGGACTCAGCAATGCTGCCCCTGTTCCCCGTTACTATTTGCAATATATATCGACCCCTTTTTACATAGGCTGGAAAATAATGGTGCAATCTTACCAATCCAGATACAAGGGTGGGAAACAAAGACGTTGGCGTATAACGACGATATTGCCCTGGTGACCGCTGGTCCCTTAAGTGCACTCAAAGTGGTAGAAGATGAGGCAGTAAAATTTGGGAGATTTTCTGGCTACGTGTTAAACAAAAATAAGACTCAGATAGTTATCAATGAGAAAATAAAGCTGATTGCTGAGCGGGTTGTGGACAAGGCCGTATACCTTGGAGTTAGAATTACGGCAGAATTAGAATATAGTCAAAGATAATACAAAAACCCTCTTGAATAAAATCAAACTAGATTTGGGCAGACTAAATAACCTTCATGTATCCATGGTGGGTAGATGTAATGTCGTAAGATGCTTTTTTCCCCCAAGATCCTCTATTTGTTTTGGGCCATTCCATTGAAATTTTCTATACAGTGGCTTCAGAAAATGGAAGACCTTTTTTCACGGTTTATATAGACCTACGCTAGACCTAAAAGGACTCTCAAATTTCTTATGTTACCAAAAGAGAGAGGAAGCTGCAAAAATACCCTGAGGAAGGGTTAGTAGACCGTGTACCTTTGCCGTATGAACTTTTAATGGGGAAGGAGGCATGGGGTTGCGACAGCTAAATGACAGCTATTACAAAAAAGTACGTTTTATTACCCTTTATGGGGTCTTTAAGTTATGGAGTACTGCTTGTAGATTATTTGGGATCGGCAGACATTTTACACACCCTTGGCAAAAACGCAAATCTACCAGAGATTTTTAGGTATCAATTTATGAGTAATTGGGACAAGGTAGGGCTGTGTAGGGTGGGATTGTTTTCTCCCTTGGGTATAATCCCATTTGATGATCTTAAAGATAAATTTAATATCGGTTGGAGGGAGGTCTTTAAATACCTGCAAGTGAGAAATGTTTTGTTAAGAAAGGGGGGTGGCCCAGCTGGGTTTGCAAAATGTGCACTAGTCGATAGATTGTTTGGAGCTAGTATATGCTCGATTGGGGTAATTTATAGTCTTTTTAATTCTGCAAAGAAATATGATTTTGATAAATATTCCCAGAAGTGGCAAGAGAAGGTGGGGATAACAAATATAATGTTTTGGTAATAATTGAAAAATTCAATAAAAAGTATTTAAAAAAAAAAGGAACTGAATGACGACTGGTCCTTGTCTTTCCGACCTGAATGGTTACATTGCGTACAGCATGTGTTCCACTGTTTGCTGTGCACTTTCGAGGGTTTCTCGGGTATATGCCTTGGAATGCAAATTGGTTCAATCTACAGATGTGGAATTGCTGATGGGTCCATTGAGAATCCATTTGGAAAGATTTTCTGCGTGATTGCCTTTGCTGCAAAATGCATATTATGAGCCATATCTGGATGCCTCGGCGCCTGGATTTTTGGATCCTGGTTCCTCCACTACTGATGCTGCTGAGTGTCACACCTTCAGCGGCTGCTGATTGGGTTGGATACAACCATGTTTGTTCTTTGGAACTTCTGATTGGGGTGCCAATGCAAACACCGTCTTCAAAGCTGGAAACAACATTGTTTCTCCTAACTCTTGGAACACTTATACATTCATGCAGTTTTGAGAACTTTTTAATTCGGCAACTTTTTAATACAAAATTGATTTTTTTTATGCAGATATCATTTGCATATTATTTAAATGGCTTTTAATTCAATTTGGCATTCTTTATGCTTTGTTATTAAAGTGAAATTTGTTTTTAGACTTTTAGGTTTCATGAGCAATTGAAACTTTGATTTTAGTATATTTTTAGGTTTAATACAAAGCTGTCATGAGTATGAGGTAAACTTACAGGCAAGGAGTGGGTGTTGTGAGGTTAATAGGCAGTGTGCACAAACACTTACGTTTTAAATGTTCACGTTTAAATCGTCATCCTTTTTAAATGGTGACTTTTAGCACACATTTGCCTGCGTGTCCAAATGAGATAGTGTACTCAGAAAGGGTTTGCTTACAAATATATTTCTTCATAGACACATTATCAAACCTTAGAACATTCTGTCCAAGGACTGGGTGCACTGCGCAAATTGGCCTTGTTTGTTGTTATCTGTTCGGCAATAACTATGGGTGGGTAGAATCAACAATGATAACCGGACCAGAGCTTGGGCACAGAACAAAGAGGTCCAGTTTTACCAGCCCACACGCACGCAGGTAAATGGGGATTTAGACCACTCTAAAGTTATCTGGCAGAATAGCATCCACCCTATGCTCTCCGGGATAGGCAGTGCTAGGTAGGAGTGCAATTAGCTGTATTCATATAATCAATGCAACAGCTATAATGGTTGAATTATTCATCTTCTTCACCTTTCCTGTAATGCTGGTTACTGTGCTCTGTTTTCTAGTACTGATAATTGCAGCGCAAGTATATTACACAAGAATCTAATTGCTTCAACAAATGTTTGAAATGCCAATTTGTGTATATCTTGTGTCTCCCTCTGTGCAAGCCTGAGTTAACAGCAAAAGGGTAGTTCTGTTTCCACAATTTCCTTGGGGGAATTAGAGTTGTCATGTTCTGGGGTTGCAGATATCATCAGGTACCCTGTAAGGTTTATGGGTCCAGATGGTGCACTGTGAGCTAGGTCAGCAAATTCTGAGTATGAGAGGACTCAGGCCCCTTAGTTTTGATGCTTATGTTTCCCAAACACACAGTCTTACTAAAATAGTCGGAACTGTATGACACAGAGGGTTGCAGCACAGTAGCAGTAGGAGCACCAGGGTTCCTGGTGCAGTCCTGGCACGGATGGGTGCAGACATGTTTGTCTTTGGCATGCCCGCTGCAACTGTCTGCTACGCTTCCCAGCTGCGGCAGCCAATAGGTAGATTCTCGGAGGGGAGAGGAGTGGTGGCACTTCCTCTGCAGATGAATGATGAGAAATCCAGTGATGTTCCTATGTTTTATGGAAGTTTCTTTGAGAGTTGGTGTCATGTCACACACTGGTCAGCAGCTGTGCAGTAGCATAAAGGGCTGGCATTGGCTCAGTGTCTGTTGGCCTACAACCCTCCCTAGGTTTGTGTTTTAGCACCCTAAAGGTAGTTTGGAGTTGCCAACACGAGGGGTGTTTAGTAGGTGTCACTGTGCGGCACACTGCCATAAGACTGGGCCTTGGCAGCTGCAAGTGATGGCAGGACCAGCTGCTGGACCTTGCTATTCAGACTGCAGACAGCTGTCCTACGTGGGAGCTTGCCAGGACAGATACTAAGCTGGCCAAACCCAGCAGGTTTAATTTTGGTTGTTCTTGCCACAAAGCCCCTCCCTTTTCAATAAGAGTTATCTGTCTCAATACTTCTTGAATTGCAAATTCTAAAATGTTTGACCTAGAAAAGACATTTTGTTGGATTTACGTGGAATCATCCTTATGCAAAAATGTTGAACCACAAACCAGGAAGGTCCCATTACAAGCATTGTGGCCCGAGGCTCTTGGTTGTAAAGGTCACAATGTAAGGCTAGTGACACGGCAGTATTTTTTTGTCTTACTGAGGAGGGGACCAGGCTTGGGGAGAGGTGCATAATTTAACCCTAGTGGACTGGAGAGTGAGTTTAATGTTTGGGGGACAACCTAGGTAGGTGTTAATCATTATTATGGGGCCAGGAAGAGGGTATGCAACCCGTGAGGCACTACACAATGCTTTAGACGATTTACATTGTTTTGATGGGCCTAGCACAGCGCTTTTGAGTGGGTGCTGTAGGTCTCTGGATTGAGGTTTATATTATTTCAGTAGACAGAGACTTAGGGAAAGTGTGAGATGTTCAACATTGTTTTCATTAAATATACCAGAAGTGGCTCTTGGTATATAGAATGTGGAGAGTCTGTAATTGTTTTGTCCATTAATTGGTGGGCCAGTTGCACATGTACCTTCACCCGCGGCACACTTCACACTTGTATGCGGCAAATTCACTATTTGCCACAATAAAAACTTTGACCTCCTACCAATATACAAAAGCACTGGGATCTACCTAAGCCGTGATCTATTCAGGCAGTCTGTCTCATATCTCCTCTTCTTCTTTTAAACACTGTCTAGTTCAATGCTCCTAAAAGAATTCTGCCTGCCAGCCTTCCTAGCCAAGGCCTCATCCTCTGATGCTCTGACCTGCTGTGTCCATAATCCTGGGCAAAATCACTTCTATCTTGATGGTGGCCAAGGGAGACTCCAACATATCCCTATTTATGAAGCACCAATGGGGTACTCTATTGCCTAAAATTAATCAGTCCTTATTCACCCACTGATCAACTCTTCTACCCCATGCCTGTCCTCTGATCAGCAAGCAACAACTTTTGAGCAAAGGAGTTTTGAAGAGGACATCTCAACCTGCAACCTGAGGAGTCTTTCTCAAAATGAGATGAATGCTATAACCAGTTGACCCACGTCCTGCAGCATGAATTAAACATTATTTCCTACCCTCACCAGTGACATCACAAGCCTAGTGAATATCTCCATCACTGAGGGAAGAATACCTTGCCCATTAAGTATTTCAGGACCTCCTTCCTTCTTGAGAAATCCACTGTGGATCCAGAAAATGCAGCAACTTACAGGCCAGGTTTTCACCTTCTGTCTTGCATGGTAACCATGAGTGCCAGAAACATTCACATCGAGTTTGATGTGACATCATAGAACAAATTTAGAGTACATATGAGGACATTTGATGGCATTTTGGACCATTGAACGGGGGTATGTTTTGTGTACTGCTGGCTTTTCCAGTTGATTTATACAACTGACCCAATTCCTTTATCTCCCTTGCTTCATTTCATTTGTTTTTGCCAGTGTTGGAAGAGCTACAGAACAGGATAAACCTTGGTATCAAGGTCAAGTGCTATATAGAATACCATGTAGGTATGAATACATCTACCTGTGTTATACATTGAGCCTCAAATCATCTGGACAGAGGATTTCTGTTGAACGAACATGTGAAAAAATCAATTTACTGCGTCTGTGGAAGTCATAACAGGAGTTGGACAAATAGAGTATCATGTGCTTGACTGACAGCACCTTTAGTGGACAGTGCCCTGCTGCTACTTGTTTCACATATGCCCGGAGGTTCTGATGTGGTGGGGGAGTCTGTCCCCTGGGGGGCGAGGTAGGGGAAGCCTCGGCAGATGCAGAGATTGTAGGAGAGGAGATGGCTGGCTGAGCAGTGTTCTCTGGCCCTGGAGTAGAGTCGGATGCTGTTGTTAAGCTTGGACTTAGTTGTGAAGTACCTTGTGGGTATGTATGAGGAATTTGAAAAGAACCCATTTGTGGATTGGGAGCAGTTGAGGTCTTTGAGGTGTTTAGATATTTGGGTGCGATGAGGGAGTTTGAGAGTGAGTCTGGCAGCTGTGTTCTGCATTACTTGGATCTTGTTAATGAGTTAGACTGAAATGCTGCCGTAGAATGTGTTAACAATTTGAGCCTGCTGGTGACTAGGGCTTGTGTGGCAGATCTGAAGGTGTCCAAGGGAGCACTTTTAACACTTTCCTTAGCATTTTGAGGGTGTGGAAGCAGGTGGAGATGACTGATTTCATTGGTCTTAGAAATTTGGCTTTTAATCACAATACCCAGGTCCCTGGCAGCATTGGATGGGTGGGGGGAGTTAGTCATAGCCCACTGAGCCGCCAGCCTGAAGACCAGAGAGAGGTGTCTTTGCCAAAAATGACCACTTCTGTTTTGTCGCTGTTGAACTTGAAGCAGTTCCTTTTCATCCAGTCTGCTACTGAAAACATGCAGCTGACGAAACATATTAAAGAATAACAAGGCAGTGGAGCAGGAGAATAACAACCAGAGCAATAATGCAGACCTAGCCTTCCTTTCTCCTTGTGGTATCCACTCTGCTATGCCATTTATATTGACTACAGCTTCAAAGTACGAGACCCACAGTAATTGAAATTGTGTTACAAAACTCTTAATATATTTAATATACAAATGGATAATAGTGAGGATCCTCTGGTCAAGTGCTTTCTAGATACACTAGAGGCTGTTATCTTGGCGGTAGCCCCTACAGGCTCGACGCATAAGGCTGGGCACGCCATCAATGGGATAATGTCTAACATTGCGGTCCAACTGAAGACTCCGAGCCAAGTTGTCTGGTCGGACCATTTACTAATTCCCTTTTCATTGATCCTGTCCTTTCCCTCAGAGAGCAAGGCAGTGACACAAGCCTCCACAACACGAACCTGGAATAAAATCTCAATCCACGATCTCCAAAATGTTTTAATTACTACTAAACTGGTGCTAACAGGAGAAGTCATGGGGGATGAGAATTTGATTAGCGGACAGCTCGGGGGGGAGCCAAGGTGGTGGCACCAGTATCAACCACCCAGAAGGGCAGACCAAAGCGATCAACCCACTGGTTCTCTCAGGAGCTTGCACTTGAAAGAAAAAACTGTAAAAAGTTAGAAAGACAGTGGAGACGAGAGTATAAAGAAGAGGATACGGTGCTATATAAAAAGCACTTAGTACATACCATGGGAATATAAAGCAGGCGTGTGGCATGTATTATACACGCTGCATCAGGGATGCCGACAACTGTGGCAGAGAAATCTTTAAAATAGTGTCTAAATTCACAGACCCAAAGGTGTTGGCACCACCATGTGAGGTAAATCTGGAGCTATGCATGAACCTAAGCAATTTCTTTGATGATAAAATCAGAAGGATCCAAACAAATCTATTAATGTCTAATATGGGAACCTATACAACTGCCCAAGGACCCTATGTTACCCACAGTTGATCAGAAGCTGTTACAATTTTTTCCTCCTAAGGAGGACCAACTGATGGATGCGATGAGGATGTGTAGGTTGGGCTGCCCGTTAGATCAGTGTCCCCCTCATATTCTGAATTTAGTTGCTGAGACGGTCGGTCCTGTGTTTTTAGAGCTTTTCATGGCCTCTTTTCAGGCAGGGATAGTGCCTGAACCCTGGAAAAAAACCAAGGTGATCCCCCCCCACTAAAGAAACCGAATGCAGACCCTAAAGTCTTGTCAAACTTTAGACCAGTCTGTCTGCTGCCAGCCGTTGCAAAGATTCTCAAAAAATGGTTGAAAACTCAGCTATCAGAGTTTCTAACCACTAATAATAATGCATCCATCCCAATCTGGCTTCCGAGCCTGACATAGCACCGAAACAGTATTATTGGAAATAACAGAATCCATCAAGTGAACGTTGCCTTGGTTCTTCTGAATTTATCAGCAGCGTTTGATACTGTTTCACTTGCGATCTTGCTGCATAGGCTAGAGACCGTTGGCATGGGGGGAATGGAGTTGAAATGCCTGGGCTCCTTTCTAGAGCAGCGAGGACAAGCAGTGTGGATTTGGCCCTTCCACTCAGAGGAGAAAGCACTGAAATGAGGGGTAACACAGGGCTCTTTATTGAGCCCTACTCTTTTAAATATGTATATGGCACCACTGACATTTCTAGTAGAGTCGTTCGGCAATCAAAATAGTCTTGTATGCGGACGATACACAACTGTTGTTTTCTTACGAGGGGGACTTGGTCTCTGCTATCAAATGTTTGCATTGTGTTCGGTAGCAGTGATGTGCTGGCTTAGATCCAATCTCCTTCTATGCAACCCGAACAAAACAGAAATACAGCTGTTTGGCCCTCATACTATTCCGGGCTGGTCAGCTGCCTGGCCAATCCTTACTTTTCCAATTCCTCAATCTGAACGCCTACTTCTCACTTCAGCTTTCAATAGCAGGCGAGAAAATTCCACCTTCTTGATGTAGCCTGTACTATCGGTGTAGGCCATGCATGACATTCATGATCAGGAATAGCATTGGATCTTCCCTCCTTCAAACCACGAAATAGACATTAGCAAAAACAATATCTAGAAAAATTATGTTTGTGAAAATTCTAACCAAAATATTGTTCCTAAACTTTTTTCCCTTTGTCTATTTGAAATAGTGTATTATTCTGCACTTTGAGAGAGGACTAGTACATTAATCTCCATATTGAGAAAGGGCTTCACCAGAGTAGAGTTCAAATGAAGATTGCTTTTTGGGTTACATTATTAAACTAAGTATTTCATCATGTTCCATGGCTCACTGACAATCCAGCAAATATCAGCTACGCACTTCAGACATCAATTGTTCCTTGACGTCGTTATGACGTGGCAGGGCTGGGTGGTGCCTTGTTCAGGAATCAGGAAGTGGTGGACCGCGCACTGTATAGCTGCGGTCTAGTTGTTCCCTACGTGGCAAAGTACGAATTGGCGAGTCAAGTGCGGCGCTCTGTGATCGTCTGCAGGGCGGCACCTTGCGTTACTTGAATATGTGTGGCTCCTGTATCACATTCAGGAGGCAAAGCCGATGCTGACCTCCACAGCAAGTAAGTACTTTGCAGTGTTGATCTGCACAGCAATATTGCAGGTCATTCATTTGGTGGTGTCTTCATTCGTCCAGCATTATTATGTGGACAAGTCCGCAGTGGTACATGTATACTTCACGCTGATGTGCACAGCATAGCTCTGCATCATTTTTCTGCGCTCTCCATGGTGTTTTCATGCTGATGTGCACAGCATCGCTCTGCATCGTTTTTCTGTGCTCTCCATAGTGTTTTCTATTGTGGAGCCACTGCACCAACGCTGAGCTGCACAGCATTTTCAGAGTACCTACTGTTAGTGTTTTGAACTGTGATTACATTATTTTTTTTGCGTGTTGTTTTCTCATTTTGACTCTGTTGGCCGTTGTGATATATCTGTGGAGGGCTATTTGATTAAGGAACAAGGTATCTTTAGTTGCTGATGTATTCGCTTTAAACCGTCTACCATTTATTGTCATTTCTACTATATTTATCTGTTTGGCTCTTTGCAGTCTGAGTCATGCAGACTGTAACACCTCCACCAACTTTTCTAGAAAAGCCAGGTGAGCCTACCATACGATCAAGATAGTGGTTTGATGCGTTCAAAACTTATTTGGGGGTCATTGGTGCGCTTCGTTTCAGGGCGGAGCGAAGGAAGTACCTGCTTCTTCATGCATGAGGGTTGAAGGAAGAGCCATATTGAAACATTTGACTGAACCTGTTTTTCCAGGGGAGGAGGAGTTGGATGCATATCAACAAACTGTCAAGAAACTTAGTGCTAGATTTGATACCCAGCCACGTTTGGTCGTGTTGCGGCATAACATTTTTCTTGCAAACTCAAAATGCTGGGGAAGATGTTGACACATATATTACAGCATTACGAACACTAGTTGCTGAGTGTCAATTCGAAAACTTTGCAGATCAATTAGTAAGGGATCAGTTTATTTGTCATTACAATGATAAGACTATTAAACAAAAGCTGCTCTCCAGGGGTAATCCTTCGTTAGACGAAACAATAAAGGCTGCCAAGAGCGTTGAAACTTCACAAGTGGCTGCTAAAGAACTGGAAGTAAGAGCAGTGATCCTGTAGGAGGGGTTAAAATGAAAGTTGGAGGGGATTTGAAAGACAACAAACAAGGAGACAGAGTATGACAAGTACAGCCTGACAAACCCACATCGTTTTTCTCCCCACAAAACATTTGTTTCAGGTGTGGATACCGCACACATGGAATAGGGGGTAGACAATGCCCAGCAAAGTTACTTACTTGTAGGTTGTGCAATAGACAGGGTCCCTGTGCTAAAGTGTGTCAAGCTTCCAAGACTAAACAACAGTCATCTGTCAAGTGCGTCGGACAGTGACAATCGCAGAGAGGAACAACTGTGCATAACTAAGAATCTTAGGGACATGGTCATGGTGGTACAAAGACGCTGGAAGAAGATACTTCTATCAAGTTGGTCATGAAATATGGGGAGTCGGGTTGGCCGTGTGAAAGGAATCTTGATTTTGATTTCAAGACTTTTGTAAAGGTAGCAGATGACTTATCAATTGAGGATGGATTGTTTTTGAAGGCAGATAAGTTGGTTACGCCTGTTGTTTTGAGAAAGAAGATTGTAGTTTGTACCAATGAAGTTTATCTTGGGGCTACCATGACAAAGAAATGGGTGAGGTTGTCCTTTTGATGGCCTTCAATGGACAGGGAAATTGATGAAGTGGTTGGAGAATGTGTGATATGTGCTGGCAGTGACAAAACTATCAAAATGCGCACTCCACCCTTGTGTCCCATTGATCTGCCTGCCGAACTGTGGGAGAAAGTTGGAATATACATTGTGGGACCTTTTCACGAATTGCCACCTTTATCAAAATTTGCGTTAGTCATGATGGATTATTACACAAAATGGCCAGAAGTCAAGTTTGTGATGGAAGTCACAGCTGGAGCAGTTGTTGAATTTTTTAAAGATGTTTTCCTAAAGGAAGGTTTTCCAGCTACGCTGGTCTCTGACAATGGTGCGCAGTTTGTGTCTAGTGAAGTGGAGGTTTTTTTGAAATCCAGTGGTGTAAAACATCTAAAAAGCTCATTGTATCATCCCCAAACCATTGGTCTGGTGGAAAGGATGAATCATTTGTTGGGGAAGTGTATACAGTGGGCTGTCAAAAATAAGTGTGTTGTGGCTAACTCGGTGAGGACAATGTTGTGGTTTTATCGCACAATGCCTTATGCTTCTACTGGTGTGTCACCGTTCGAGTTGTTACTACTTCGTAGAGCAACTACAAGTTTTTGTCCGGCTTTGATGAATAAGTGGGTCAAGCTATGCAAATGGTCGGATGGCAGAGTGCGTGAGCTTGTAGAGTTGGCCCAAATGAAACAAAAAAAGTACTTTGATGTAAAAAGTCAGAATCTTTGAAATTAAGGTTGGGGATCTTGTGCATGTCAAGAAACCCGTGCATGTGAGGAAAAGTGCGTCCAAGTTTTGACCACCTGTGAAGGTTATGGACAAGAAAGGGAACAGTGTACATATAGAGGGAGGTCAATGGTGGAATGGCTGTAGGTTGACTAGAGTGTGTGGGGAAAATCATGATGGGTGTGTTGATAGTGATCAAGGTACCGAGAGTTTGAAGGAAGAGGCTGTGTGAGACGCAGTACTAGGACAAGGATGGTCCCTTTTCTGTTCCGGTAATGAGACAATTACACTTCCTGAGGGTGCTGTTATTTTGTCCTTTTCTTTCTTTCCCAGTTTTCTTTTGTGATATGGGTAATGATGTACTCTCTTAGGTCAATGTTCTCTTTTCCATTTGCGTTAAGTTTTATTTTATTTTTATGTTGTTTTTTAGTTTATATTGATAGACTCTAGTGTTTAGATCCTCCTTATATTATGATTATGTTTTATTTCTGTTCGGTTCTCTGCTTTTGCATATTGTTGTGGTTTTGCATATTGTTTACTGTTTTCTTTAAAGGGAAAACCCATGTAGTATTCACCTTCTTGTCTTGGTTAGAATGTTGAGCATGGAATCCAGTACTTGGGTTCCATGCTCGAGGAGGGGCTCGCAGGAGTGACAGTTAGGGGCAGCTCAAGACGAAGAGAGTTGCTGATGGCTCATCAGTGCAACAACTTGTGAATAAAGAAGTTTACCTTAAGCCTTCTTGACTCCTTGTAATCACGACAGCCTTCACCAGAGTAGAGTTCAAATGAAGATTGCTTCTTGTGCTACATTATTAATCTAAGTATTTCATCATGCTCCATGGCTCACTGACAATCCAGGAAATATAAATAGCACTTCTAGTTCTCAGAAAATATTTACAAAACAACTCCATGACCGCAATATAGAGTTTCACTCATTACCAGTGACTGTAATACACATTGAACTATCACTCAGCACTTCTTTCAGCTTCCCTCAACTCTTCCTATTATGTACATGCAGATTCTATATCAGAAGATGAGGGACCAGTCTGAGAAGGTAAAGGCTAATGATAGATGGTGAAATCTAAGTAGCAAGAGGTAGATGGATTTGCTTCAAGGAGATGGAGCTCTATTGGCAGACATTGGGAGTTTTTGGGGCAAAAGATGGGGATCCAGTGCTATAAGAAGGAATATTCAGAACAGCTGTTGCGACGATCAAGTGACTGGCAATGCCTTCATGTTGAATTAGTTGGACTATTATTTCATTATCGGTGGTCAATCATCGGCAGTACTGTTTGTGGGCTGGAAGTCATGTCTGCTTGCAATACTGATAGCTTGGTTACAGGACCAAAGGTCTGATAACTAGATTGGGGCCTAGTTAGGAAGTCGACTTGCTAATCAGATGCTTGATCCAGTGTTTGGAAACAGGCGTATTAGGCAGCTGCCTTACACAGCCACCACAAATGGCCACAGGAGGATGCCAGACCGAAACCAATGGCTAAATAAATGGCCTTGTGGTGAGCTAAAAATGAATTCCAAACAGCAAAGTATCATTTTGCACATGAGCTGGCTGGAGGTGCAGCGTCATTGCAGGAGTTGTGGTTTGGCGGTAGGACTAGTACTATGAGACATGGGTTGGTCACCCACCAATATAGTGCTCATGACCACACCTGCAATGTGACACATAACATCATAAATAAAGTAAATGATTTCACAAGTGACATGACATATTGCAGTTAAAATTATCGGTTAGACGATTATGGATACAGTATGATTTCTTTGGGTATGTAGTGTAATTAGAGGATATTCTCTTAGGTAGTCTTATTTATTAGTATAAATATTGTGAGGTCATAAGCATTGCATTTGATGTGTGAGTTATGGTTTGGGTGGCTGGTGCGAAATAACATTGAAATGTAAGGAGTTTTCATTTTAATTTGCATCCATAACTGTACATTAACTGTGTTTTTAAGTGGATTTCGAATTTTTTTTTAACATAAACTAATATGTCAAGAGTAAAAGGAAACAATATCTTCACTTTAACAGTGATTTTTCTTAGTAGATTTACATACTACAAACCTTTTTATGTTGTGCACAGTGGGAATGGCTGCAAGGACTGGCTTTTGACCAAGGCCCCACTCAGCATGGCCATCGGCCGTGTGCAAAGGGGGTTGCTATCACACATCCACCCAGTTTTGGCCTTTGACCAGGTCCTGCGGACAAAACCTGTGTAAACCCAACGTTGACTGCGCACGACCAAAGGTCAGGCCTTTGTCTACCACTCGCACGTGCCTAATCTCAACTGTTTACTACCTTTGGCCATGCGCAGCAGGGGCTGGTCACAGAGCCTGGGCCCGTGACACTGCTCCACTATAAATGTTTATCCAAGGTTTTAACTTCAGTATCAAGACCTTAATAAAATCTTTCAATGTACCTGTTTTCCTTGAGAAAGTACTAGAAAACCTTTGCAGAAAAAAACCAGACTGGGTAAATGTAAATAAATGCCTGTGTGCCAAACACAACTATTACTCACATCGGTCTAACAACCACAGGCCCATACATCCATGTTTAGGCCTCATTTGATATTGATATGGTTTGAGGGCTGGAAAATATCAAATTATAATGTAGCTATGGTGATTCATAATGACTGTGAACATATGTCAAATTATTTTATCAGATCTTTTAAAGCACAGTTTGTATCACAGAGAAGTCTCTTGTTCCTCTTGGAGGAGGGGGTGCTCAGATCTTCATCACTTTAATAGTCTTCCCGTTCCCATGTAGCATGTAACAGTTAGTTCTAAATTCAGGCTTACATAAAAGGCTCCCGCCCAATTTTATTTTATAATGGACAAGGTGAATTGAGCCTCGTGGAGGAACAGTGAGTGTAGTCTGTCAAATATTTCTGAAATTTACCTAACAAAAAGAGGGCCTGTATTCCCAAAGCTTTCAGCCTAAATGTAGGCCTGGGTGCTAGTTCAAAGAGCAGACTGGAATGCTCATCTTAAGCGCCACAGAGTTGGAAAGCTGCAGGGTTCGGGAGGGAGCCACGTCTTGGACTGGAAGGGTAAATGGGACATGGTAAAGGCATTGGCCACAGAGAACAAATGTGCCCTTGTTGCATGTACCATGTTTAGTATGTCATTGCTGAAAACGTCCAAAAAATCGTTTCAGGTAGAGCTGTGTTACTGTACCCTGTGTTCCTAGTTTTAGGAATCCTGAATATTTTATTGGGAGCAAATCCTCCAGCTCATAACTACAGGACTTTGTGCTCAGTGTCAAGACTGCAATTCTGAGTTTACATGAATAAATGGTTATGAAAACACTGATTCCTACCCTATTCTATAGAGAAACACCCCTATTATCAGTAACACCAGGTGCAATATTACCACCCCTAAAGTTCAGGCCGCTCATAATGAGGGCCAATGTGAGAAAGATATGAGTAGGTAAAGTTTTATCTAAGTCGGAAAAAGCAATTTGGGTTGCTGCATTCATTTGGGCTTTCGAGACTGTTCAGCGCCCGTATAAATACCCAGGCTTTTAAGCACAGTTGATAATGTAGGCTAAGACTCATTATTCCAGGGCGGAAGTGTGAGCCCAATTGTTCTGACAGTCAGCAGAATTTCAGATTTAGTCCGATTTAAGTAATGCATACAACATCTGTTGTTCTCGACCTGTAGTATCCTCCAACCTGCAAAATGCAAATCACTCGAGGGAACCGGCCGTTGCATTCAACAAGCACATACAAAGCATTTGCCACCAACAGGAATCTTCCTCTGCCTATATCTTTTTCCATTTAAACCCCTATGCCATTTCCATTGACTATGATAAATCCTTGAGATGACCGCTGCAGGAAGGATTAGGCTCCATCAAAACATCAAAGTCTGTTAAAAGAATATGTGGTCACCAGTTCAACACCCTAATGGCAGTCTCATATAGGTACACTAAAAGATCATCTAACATTGCCCCAATCAATATAAGCTCAGTGGTTTATAGTCAACACATTTATCAGCAATTAACTTGGTTAAAGGAAGGACATTTAAACCAGTTATGTACTGAATTCTAGCAAAAAGCCAACCAAAATCTCAACAGTCATTTATGAGTGGAGTGCATAAACACTTTATTCACATAAACATATAGTTATACATTTATCCATTAACTGCTCATGAAGTGATGACATGGTGTACAACGAGAAAAGGTGAAAAATGTCCTCAACTCAGACAGTAAAAGGCTAATGAGAGATGTGTAGATAATAATAAGAATAAAGTGCCCCAAACAGGGTGGTCCAGAAGCATAGCTGTATAAATGTTGGTGGTGTTTCGACTGTTTTGTGGATTCAGATGTCATCATCAGGTCTGGTATGGATGTTTAGTGTTGATTAAAATGTCATCAACGGGGCTGGGAGGGATAACATCAATAATAGACTGTGAATAAAAACTAATCAGTAGGAAACTCAGGTAATAACCATACATCTGGACAAGACCCTATAAATTGTAAAATCATAGAAAGAGTCACAGAGGAGTCACTAATTGAAAATATTTAGTGCTGAGTAAGTACTTCAAAGGATTCCATAAGAGTCACTCAGTAAAAGAAAAGTGAATGCAATACAAATAGGTAACTGTGACTGGTGTGACGGGGAGCTGCACATGGGGGACACATTACATACGCAAGAGAGAATGAACAGATGAGCTTTGATGTAGTAGAGTGCACTAATCAGATGTGAAGGTATCCAGGTGCTTGAGCAGGTATGTAGGTCTGGTTCCTGCTGAATTATTTGAAGAGCCAAGTCTTCACATTCTTGTGAAACTCAAGTAGCGAGGAGGAGGCTCTGATGTGTTGTGGAAGGTTGTTCCAGTTTTGGGTGCTATGGAAGAGAACGAGTGGCCTCCTGCTCTGCTTTTGTGAATGCTGGTGTGTGCGAGAGTGTACGTGAGGCTGAGCATAGGTGTCTTGACAGGTTGTGAAAGTGTATGCGGCTGTTAAGGTATACTTTTCCTGTGTTGTGTAGGGATTTGTAGGTGTGCATGAGGAGTTTGAATTGGTTGTGTTTGCGAATGGAGCTCCCAGGTGAGGTGAGATGTGGGTGCGGTGAGGAAGGTTGAATATTAGTCTTGGGGCGGCATTCTGGATGGTCTGAAGTCAGTTCAGGAGTTGCCTGGAAGTTCCGGTGTACAGTGCGTTGCTGTAGTCAAGTTGGCTTGTGATTAGTGCTTTTGTGACGGTTCGTCTGGTGTTCTACGGAAACCACTTGAAGATTTTTCGTAGAATTAATAGGATGTGAAAGCAAGCTGAGCTCACTGCGTAGATTTGTGCCATCATGTTGAACTTTTCGTACAGGATGATCCCCAGATTTCTGGTGTGGTCGTGGGTGTTCGTCTTAGTTCTGTCGGCTACCAGGTGGTGTCCCACGAGGAGTTCTCATTTCCAAAGACCAGTACTTCAATCTTGTCAGAGTTCAGTTTCAAGCAGTTGGTTCTCATTCTTTCCTCTACCGGGGTCATGCAGTTGGTGGTAGGTTCTGGTGGTAGGTGTTTTGTCCGTCGAGGACAGGATGAATTGGGTGTCATCTGCGTAGGAGATAAGGATGATGCATTGAGATCTGATGATGTTGGGCAGTGGATCTTCCAGATGTTGAACAGGGTCAGGTTGAAGAAAAAACTCTGGGAGAACTGCATACCAGTTTCTTAGCCTTGGATGTGAAAGGTGGCAGTTTGACTCTTTGGGTTTTTCCTGTGAGGAAGGAGCAGATCCTGTTGAGCACTGGTCCTTGAATGCCACAATCGTGGACTCTTCTTATGAGTGTGTTGTGGGAGACTATGTCAAATGCCGCTGGGAGGTCGAGCAGGATGAAGACAGCTGTTTCTCCTTGGTTAAGGATGGTCCTGATATAGTCGGTGGCTGCGATGAGTGCAGGGTCTGTGCAGTGATTTTTTCTGAAGCCTGATTGTGAGTTGTCCAGTAGGTGGTGGAGCTCGAGGTTGCTTGTGAGTTGTTTGTTAATGGCTTTTTTGATTACTGTCGCGGGGTAAGGATGGAGAGACATAGGCCAGATGTTGGCCAGTTGGCTATGGCCAGCTGAAGGTTTTTTAAGGAGGACGTTGACTGGTGCATGCTTCAAGGCTTCCGGGGAGGTGGTGGAGGTGTTGAGGATGTGGATGAGTCCTGTACTTATTGGTGATGTGCCGACATTAAAGATGTGGTGTGGGCAAAGTTCCGATGGGACCCCAGAGTAGATGGTTCACATGATATTGACTGTTTCTTCGCTGGTGAGAGTCTTCTATCTAATCAGGTGGTTGTCTTTATTGGTGATAGTCAAGTTGGTGAAGAGTTCGCAGGGATCTGGTTGGTGTGCAAAGTTGCTAGAGATGGTCATGATTTTGCTGTGGAAGAAGTTGGATAGGTCGTCACAGAGTTCTTGCGAGGGGGTGATGCTGTTGGCAGAGGGTGTGGTGAAATCTTTCATGATCAAGAAGATGTCTTTGCTGCTTTAGGAGCTCCCTTCGATACATTCTGCTAGTGCTCTTTTCTTGGTTCCTCTTAGTTCTCCAGTATTGTATCTTTTATAGATTCACATGCTTGAATCTTCCCTGTTGTCCTGGTGGGAGTCCCAGGTAACAGTAAAAATAGCAGGTCTAAAGCACTAGCTTTAATATCCATTGAAAAGCAATCAAAACTTCAGCCAATCCGAGCAGAGACCCTGGAGTATTCATCCCCTGCAGAGCCACCATGCCTCAGATTTCTTACTGCACGTCATGTGTTAGGGAGTCTCCCTGAGCTCTGCTCAGTCGCAGTGTTTCTCTATTACCCTTTTGACCTCCAGCTTCCAGCTATCATTTCATCACCTATCAACATCAAAGGTACTGTTGGAGTATGTGTTTGACTATATTCACAAAGAATGCCAGAGTCTAAAAAAGGGCTGTTTAGGCCCTGCAAGACCTGTGGAGAAAGCAGACTTTTCTCTGAGGATCATCATGAGTGTATGTATTGTCTCTATAATCACTACAAACCCAAAGACTGTAAGTACTGCCATACGTTTTCTGCCAAAACCCTCAAGGACAGAGAGGGTAGACTGCTTCTATTGCTCCAGAGAAAAATATCAACCTCTGAATTAGCCTCTGAGCATGAGAAGACTCAGTCCTCCTCTAGGAAAAGAAAAGGAGAATCCTCTTCTACTCAAAAGGACTCTAAAAGATCAAAGGCTCATGAAAAAGATGTTTCTGAGGAGAGAAAATCTAAAATAGACCAGGCTGGCCCTTCCACTTCTCTTCAGAGTTCTGGCTCAGCACCTCCGTCTGCACCTCATACTTCTTTCAAGGAGCCTTCCTCACTATCTGACTGACCGTCGACAGCTCCGTCGTCGAGGATTCTGCTGTCTTCAGCGACAACCTCCGTTTTCACAACATCGACGGTCTCATCTGCAATGTTCACTACGTCGGCGGCCAAAACATCAATGGCAACAGTGTCGTCGAGCAAGGAGATGACCATTACTCCCCGGCAGCGGGACCTTCATCGTGGGCCGCCTCACCGTCTACAGCCGCATCTATTGCTGTTCCACCAATGAAGACTCCTCACGCCGCGTTGTCGGGGTTGCCGTCAGCTATGTCGACGGGCCCATTGACGGAGGGAAAAAGGATTCTAATACCACCATCAGAGCCAGTGTTTCAGGACTATTCTAAAATCTCGCCATTTCCCCAACTCAACTCCTGGATTTCCAGGAATCTGAAGATGATGGCTTATTCGGCCCTGCCTACAGTCCTTCCCAGTTAAAGGTTAAATGCCAGGGATCTGATGAGGAGGATGAAACGGATGACAATCCATCCCCTTACCTTCAGGGTGACTACTCCTTCACTGATAGGGGTCCTCCTTCAGCTCAACGCCTGGTCTCCTTTCAGGAGCATTATCCTTATGAGGAGCAAGAGGAGGAGCACCAACACCTCCAGTAACCCTCTGTCAACATCCCTGTATCCTTGGTTACAGATTTGGGTTTCATGATTAATGACTATTATAGACACTTTCGTGATGCAAACTCTGCTGAGCGGCCTCCCCCTCCACTGGAGGGCCCTATTACCAGCCCTGCTCCTCAAAGTACTCCGAAACACCTTACTTAAGGAGAAAGTAGTGCCTCCGGTTCTTTCCATCCCAGTTGATCCACAGGACCGCAATGACCAGCTAATGGAGGAGAGTGAACTCCACACACATCCAGATGCTCCCGATGAATGAGATGATTATGTTGCCCCGATGCCACCATCTCCTACCCCGCCAGGAGCGAATTCGCCGCCTGCGAATATTGGTGGTTTCCATGATCTTCTAGAGCAGGCCTCCAACCGCTTTGACCTCCCTAAACCAGTCAAACAAGTGGAGTGCTTTCTCTATGACTTTAAACCTGGCATACAATGCACCATTTGAGCTATCCCATTGTGGATTTCTTGTGGCAGGAGGGCCTCAAATTGATGAGATCACCAGCATCCATTCCAGCTGTCGTGCCAAAGCTTGACAAAAAATATAAGGCCCTTGAAAACTCCCCTACGTGTCACAATGGGGATCCTCGGCCTGATTCTGCCATCATGCAGGCAGCGCAGCGTAGGTTCAAGAATTCATCTTCTCCATGCACTGCCCCACCGGAAAAGGAAGGGTGCCTTCTAGATCATATATAGACAAAAGATGTTCCGCCCTGGCGGCCACTTCCATCAGAGCCTCGAATGCCATGGCCATCCTGGGGAGATACGACCAACAGATGTGGTCTGACATCTCGTCTCTGTTGGAGTATCTCCTGGCAGACAAGAAAATAGGGGGGAGAGACATTCTTTCTGAAGGAGAAAAGGCCTCTTCCTAGCTGATTGATATTGCCATGGACATCTCGTTCATTGCCTTTAGACAGATGTCCGGAGCGGCGGTGTTGCGCCGCCAGGGATAGCTTAAAGCCACTACCTTCTGCCCGGAAGTGCAGGCCTCGGTATTAGACATGCCATTAATATACAATGTCTTTTTGGGCAGCACATCAATGATGCGCTCCAGTCCATCAAATCAGACACTGACACGGCCAAATCACTCGGCAGTTTGCAGCAGTGGAAATTTCAACCCTTTCAAGGCAGAGGAAGGGGTTAGGAACCTATCTAGATCGCAATTTCAGCAGCGGTTCAAACCTTATTCCCAGCAGACCTTTCAACTGTCGTATTCCAGCCAAACCTACCGATAGAATACCACGCCATCGTATTCGAGGGCATTAGGGCGCAGACGTCAACCATCAGCCGGGAAGTCTCAAGATTCCAACAGGAGACAATAAGAAGCAGCACGCCCCTGTCACTACACTCCCACTTTGATTCAGTCCCACCTTGTCAAAATTCTTAAATCAATGGAAGTCCATCTCGTCAAATGGGTGTTAGATGTTTTCCAGCATGGTCACACCCTGGAATTTGTTCATCAGCCTCCAAATTTTCCTCCAAGGAAGACATCTCATCATCATTTTCCAATTCTCAGAAAAGAAATACAATCACTTCTTTCCAAACACGCAATAGAAGAGGTACCACGCAACCAGCGCCATCTGGGATTTTACTCCCACTTCTTTCTCATCAAGACGAAGACAGGGAAATGGAGGCAAGTAATGTACCTCATTTTACTGAACAAGTTCACCAAAAACCAACCATTCAGGATGCTCTCTCTCCAAGAGATCTTGCTGCTTATGGAGGAGGGAGATTACCCCACCTCCCTCGATCTTCTCGATGCTTATTTTCACATCCCCATACATCCCAAGCATTGCAGATTTCTCAGGTTCGAGGTGGCTGGGTGGAAGTCAGCACCCAGAGTGTTCACCAAGTGCATGGCCATGGTGGCAGCTTTACTTCGACGTTCCGGTCACCAGGTATTTCCCTACCTGGACGATTGGTTAATCAAAGCTCCATCCTTCCGAACAGCCAAGAAATCCACGCAAGCCTCCTGGCAACTCTTTCAGTTGCTAGGTCTCTGCCTCAACAAGGTAAAATCATCTCTTTTACCCTCCAGGTCGCCGGTTTTCCTAGGGGTGATCTTTGACACAGAGCTCTCAAAAGCTTTTCCCACGAAAGAGAAGATTACACGTCTGCAAAAAATAACACGTCTCCTGTCGGCAAAAAAGTCAGTTTCTGTAAGGACATACAAATCCATGCTGGGGATGATGTCACTCTACATCCCGTTGATCCCCAACTGCCGTCCCTGCATGAGACCGCTGCAGGAGCAGCTTGATGCAGAGTGGGCTGAATCTCAGGGTTCGGTCGATGACATTTCCATAACCTCAGAAATGACCTCAGCAATGTCCTGGTGGATGGTCAAGGACAACATCTCTCCATGTCTCTCCTTCCTCTAGACAACACCGAAAAATGGTGATGACTTCGGGTGCCTCCATGGAAGGATGGGGAGCCCACCTCCAGAATCTAAAGGTTTATGGCAAATGGTCCAACCAAGAAGCCTCGTGCCACATAAATCTTCTGGAGCTAAAGACAGTATTTCAAGCCTTCCCCCCAAGGATCTGGGGCTCTTTGGTACTCGTCAGGATGGACAACACCACCACCATGTTTTATCTCCTCAAACAGGGTGAGACGACGTCTCAAATCCTCTCAGCCCAAGCACAACAGTTATGGGAGTGGCTGATAACCAATGTCATCTCATTAAAGGTGGAACATGTGCCAGGAGTACAGAACGAGTGGGCCAACTCCCTCAGCAGGGACACCAAGCAGTGTCACGAATGGGATCTCAGCGACAATCAACTGCAAAGTGTCTTCCAGTCTTGGGGTTATTCAACCTTAGATCTGTTCGCTACATCTCTCAACAAAAAATGCACTCTCTTCGTCAGCAGGGTTCCTCAGCAAGGATCTTGGGAAAACACCTTTCACTTCTCATGGGCAGGGATGTTGGCTTTCGCATTTCCTCCTTTCCCTCTCATCCCCAGGATTCTGCAGAAAATGAAACACGAACTGTGCTGCCTCATTCTCATCGCCCCGGCGTGGGCGAGACAATGCTCGTACACCAAGCTGCATCGCCTATCAGAGTGCTCTCCCATTCAGTTTCTACCAGCGGAGGATCTCCTCTCTATGAACCAGGGCCAAGTGGTTAATGCGCAGATTTGCACTCTCCACTTATCAGTCTGGCTCCTCACCATGCTGAATTCGGAAACCTGAAAATATCTGACGAATGCAAATCGATACTTCACAAAACTTGAGCTTCTTCTACCCTCAAGTGCTACATGGCAAAATGGAAGAGGCCTCTCTCATTCATCCATAAAAGTACACTTAGCGTCCATTTCCAGATACAGACGGTGTTTTGGCCAATCGTCCTTGTGGTTCAACAGGCTTGTCAAGGAGTTTATGAAGGGTCTCTTCAGGGCTTACCCACCTGTAAACCCTCCTCCAGTGCTATGGCAGCTGAACACTGTCTTATCACAACTCATGAGGCCTCTATTCGAGCCTATTAACAAGTGTGATTTCAAATTCCTTTCTTGGAAAGTGGCTTTCCTCTCAGCCATAACGTCTGCAAGACGCATTAGCGAAAATCAGGCTTTCACCATAAAAGAACCTTACTTTCAGTTCCTACAGAACAGAGTAGTCCTACGCACTAATTCTTCATTTATTCCTAAGGTGCCTTCAACATATTACCTCAATGAACCAGTTGTTTTGCCTACATTCTTTCCCAAACCTTCTTCAACAGCGGAGAAGGCATTTCACTCGCTGAACTTTAAGCATTGTTTGAAATTCTACATGCAAAGAACTAAGCCTTTCCTCAAATCAACTCAGTTGCTCATATCCTCAGCAATACTCTTCTGTCACAAGCAGGCTGGACATCCACTCCCTGCAAAGGTGAAGGCTCACTCTACTCAAAAGATTGCAGCCTCTCCAGCCCTATTCGCAGGTATATCTCTGCCTGGCATCTGCAGGGCGGCGACATGGGTGAACGCCCACACCTTCATGAAGCATTATTGCCTTGATGGCTGGAGAAAAGCAGATGTGGCAGTCGGTCAAGCTGCCCTGCGGCATCTCTTTGCATAAGGTATGCAACTGATAAGCTCAAAGTTTTCTATGCTTTAATGTTTAGTAACTGCTCTTATTAGGTTTGGTAAAACATATTTCTATGTATCTTCTAATTTTGTGCAGTTTTTAAAGTCCTATCCTTGGCTTGTATTTTGGTTCAGTGTCAAGGTGGGATGGTTCGTCTTCCCACCGTCATTAGTCTTCGGATACTGCTAACTAGTCTGATTCAAGCATGTGAATCTATAAAAGATACAATACTAGAGAAAAACAAGTTACTTACCTGTACACTGTGGTTCTGCAGTATTGATATCTTTTATAGATTCACATGCGACTACCCTCCTCCCCGTTCAGGCCCACAATTGCAAACCTCTATTTGTTTCTTATTATTTACACTTGTGCTCAAAATCTGAGGTATGGTGGCTATGCAGGGGATGAATACATCTCTGCTCTGATTGGCTAAAGTTTGGATGTTTCAAAACAATGTAAATAGGTTACTAAATATTATTGTTTTTCAATGGAGATTAAAGATATTGCTTTAGCACTGCTATTTATATTGTTACCGTGGGACTCCCACCATGACGACGGGGAAGATTCAAGCATGTGAATCTACAAAACATATGGATACTGGAGAACCACAGGGCACAGGTAAGTAACTTGTTTTTTCCTGTTGGTAGCATCCAAGTGTAGCTTTGAAGGTGGTTCTGTTGGTGTCTTCCTGGCTGGCTCTCCACTTATTCCTCTAGTTGTTTGCAGTGTCTTTTGGTGTCCCAAAGGTCCTTTGTGGCCCAACTGGCTTACTTGTTGGGTCCTCTCTGTTTGTTAAGTTTGATGTGTGCAAGGGAGTGCAGTTCTTGATGCCCATGTTGATGTTATCTGTTGGTTTGGGTAGGGCAGGCTCGCGTGGAGGGCACTGAACCATTCTGATTCTGAGATTTTGCTCCCACTGCAGGTAGATAGGGAGACGGTGGGTGAGTTAGTCTGCGGTGTGTAGATTTGGAATTGGCTTATGGAGTGGTTGGTCTATGTGAGGGGTAAGATTGAGTTGAACTTGATGTCATTGAATGTGGTGAAGATAGGATCCAGTGCGTGTCCGGCAAAGTGTGTGGTTTCTGTGATGAGCTGAGTTAGTCCGATGTTGTTGAGGCTTTCTAGGAGTGCTGTGGAGCAAGGGTCAGTTAAGTCTTCCTGGTGGAAGCTGAGGTCTCCGAAGAGTATGAATACTTTGGAATCAATGGTGATGGCACAATGAAGTCTGTGATGAGGTTGGTGAAGGAAGCTAGTGAGCATTCAGTAGACACGGATTCCATTTAGAGTGAAGTTTTTGGGGATATGAAGTGCAGATGTTCCATGAATAGTTGTTGAGCTAATGATGGCATCTTTGTAGATGATTGTAAGTGCCCCTCCTGGCTTCTGATGGCGGTCCTGTTGTGCAATCTTGTAGACTGCTGGGATTGCTGTGGTGATGTCTGGTGCAGATAATGGGTTGAGGAAGTGGAGGTCTGGTGGATCGCTGCTCAGCAGGTCCCAGATTTCGGTTGCATGTTTGCTGAGCAAGCAGGTGTTGAGTAGCATGCATGTGAGTGAGTTTTGGGGTGCTTGTTTGCTGTTGCATGAGGTGCTGTGTGGGAGAGTTCTGGTGGCTGGTATTTGTGTAGCGGGGTGCGGGAAGGTTAGTGCTGGTGCAACAGCAGTGGTTGTAGGTGAAGGATCGATATCTGCTTCCGCCATCAATGAAGGACAAATAACACTAGTTGATTTTTGCTTTTATAATAAATGGTGGTTGCTCTACCAAAGTCTGTTTAGGACAGCTCTAAGTCATGTCAAGTGACTGAGACATGGACATACTTTTACCAAGCAGGACAATGTGATGTGACATTATCAATGATTTAAATGAGAAACGTGGAATACAAAGTTTTAGAACAATAATTGTAGTTATTCATTTTGATTCTAGAACGGACTCACAATGAAAACTAAACCTCATTGTGTAATCGGATGTGACAAAATCAATTATGAACATTTGCAGAGGCAGTTAATGGGAAATATAAAGTAGGTCTGTAAACTGGTATTAAAAACATTGATTAGAATTGTTCTAGAAATTATCAGTCAAAGATGGAATTTACTGATGACTGCTCTATTATGTTTTGTTAGAGTCAATAATTCCTTTCTTACTAAACTATATATTTTCAGATGAAGAAATTAGATTCTCAAAATGCATTGGACTAATTATCAACGGAAAAAGAACAATGTGATGAAACAGTTCTGTTGAGAGAAATGCGGTAGATGAATATATTTAAAGCAATTATTTTTGAAGATTGGAAATCTCAAAAGGTAGTTTTCTGATTCAGACTTCTAACTGCAGATTCCTCACCTTTTGAATACTCACAGGCATCAGACTGAATCCAGAAACCCTTGCATAGTCAGTAGGTGGCATCATGTGACTTCATGCTACCTTGTGCTGCTCTGTCTCGTGCCGACGTGACATCTGGATCAGTATATATACACATCACCTACTCGCACTGGTGTCAGTTCCTTTCTTTCTGCGCCAACTGATGCGGATCAGGACCTTCAACTGTCATTTGACAGTTTTTGCCAATTTTCTCTGAAAATTGTATTTTCTTTAAACAAAATGTCACTTAAATGATCAGGGTTTAAGCCACGTATGGCTTGTAATAGACAGATGTTGATTACAGATCCACATGACATCTGTCTTTGGTGTCTTGGTGCAGGCCACGACTTTAAGTCATGCTCGTCGTGTGACAAGATGAACAAAAAGGCTACACATGACCGTCAAATGAAGTTGGCTGTCACATAGTGGAGGAAGTTGAAGACTTGGTCTTGATGGAAGTCTGCTGCACGGGGATCCCGGTCGAGGTCGAGAGAGAGGACGGGCTCTCGTTCCTGAGGTCGTTCTCCCAACCAGACTGCCTCCAAATCAGGTAAATCTTGAAAAAGCAATAACAAACACAAGAAATATAAGAATGGCTCACCTGCATTGAGACACTCACATCATTCAGTCACACAATGCATCTGGCATCTCGAGTGCACAGAGTTGTTCCCCCATTGCAGAACTGGCAGCGGCGATGTTCCCTTTCTGGATTCCTATGGATTGAGTAGCGATGCTGAATCAGCTCTGTCAAATAAAAATGGCTATGGATAAAATTTCCAGAGCCACACCGGATCCCTCTGGTGCGCCTTTGGGCCCTATGAATCCGAGGAGGCCTCCAGCTGAACTCTTGTCAGCAGACCTGGCCTCATCTTCTTTGCCTCTCAATCTTGTTCTGAGGTTGATGCCGACGTTGGGTCTGAAATAACACCTCTGGCTCCATCCTTGACACCACATGCGTCATCGCTGTGCCATTATAAATACAGTTGCTGACTGATTGAAGATCCGATCATATTGTTGGATTTAGTGCATGCTTCTCCTCCTATGTTAGGGGTCTAAGACCAATCAGAACCAGATATAAGAGGAAGAGAATTCATAAATTATATTGAACATCATCCTTTTTGTGCACAAGGCAATTTTTTGGATGACCTTAGGGATGCTCATGGGTTAGATACTTTGCCTGATATAGGATTGGCATAATCTAACCTTGCAGTGGCCACTGAGGAAACTGCTTCTTTCACCACAGTGTTACCAGGGGTGGCAGAGACCTTGTTCTTCGCACTAAGGGGGTAAAGACAACACTCTTGACAGAGGTGTTGAACCCAGCTCAATCTTCTTAAGAGCCTTTGTTACCCTTTAATGATTCTGTTAGAAATTGGGTTATTAGTTGACTGGCACCAGCAAACCTCAAATTAACCTGTGCTAACTCTCTGCAAGCATGGATCAGGCCAGTCAGGCTTAACCTGAAGGCAATGTGCAAAGTATTTGTGCAACACTTCAAACAATAAAACAGTGAACACACCACACAAAAAGATCCCACGCCATGTTTAGAACAATAGAGAGGATTTTAGTAAATAAAACAAGACTAAAATGACAAAAATCTAATCAGGGATACCGGAGATATTGAAATTCAAAGTTTTGAGGTAAAATAGCACCACAAAGCGCCAACAAGGGATATCTGGTCACCTGTACAAAGTCCAGTTTCAGGCCAACTGCGATGGAGGCCAGGCAGGTTACAGAGGCCAGGGTAGGCCGCAGAACAAAGTATCTTAAATACTGGTTGCAGAGTGTTGTGTGAATCCGGGGTGAAGAAGCGTTGCACAGTTGAAGCAATGCTTTGATTCCGAGATGCGGCGAGGCTGCGGTGCGAGGTACTGTTGCGTCGTTGTCAAGGATCCTGTAGCCAGGGCTTGCTATGTGAAGTCCAGGCATCGAGAATGCAGCACGCAGCTGGTGGAGTGTCGGTTTCGAAAAGCTGAAAGGCTGCAATGTGGAGGTCGTCGTCAAGCTGCCGTCAACGAGATATGCGAGGACCTGGGTCGGAGATGTGCCGCACCTTTGGCGATGCATCGGTCTCGAGGACTGCAAGGGTGATGCTGGCCTTCTGCACCGGGTCCAATCCATGCAGCTGCAGAGATGCGTCACTTCTGCTCGAGCATGCTCTGCTCAGCCGAGGAGATGCGTCGAATCAGCTTGAGGATGCGCCGCTCAGCAGAGAAGATGTGTTGGCTCCATTGGTAAGCATCTTAGGCCCACTTCCAAGGGTCCACAACTGGGCTGGCACCACTTGGCAGGGTAGACTCACAGATGGCAGAGTCCAGGTGCAGGTTGTTGGAAGCCTGTTATGGCCCTGATGCTTTAGATCAGGAGGCCAGCCAACTAGCTCTTGGAGTCACTATAGGTTTTGGGTTTAAGAGATGCAAGTGTAGTCCTTCACACCCAGGCAAGAGGGCAGCAGGCCAGTACAGCAAAGCTGGAGTCCAGCACAGTAGCAGTCCAGCAGAGTGGCAGTCCTTTCAGCAGCACAGCAGTTCTTCTTTCTGGCAGAGTATCCACAGGTCAAGAAGTGTACTGAAGTAGTGGTGTCTGTGGTCCAGTACTTATACCCAGTGGTGCCTTTGAAGGGGGAAACTTCAAAGGAATGCCTTTGAAGTGCCCTGGCTCCAGACTCAATACAGCAGTGTGTGCAGCGCTTTGTGTGTGGACAGGGCACAGCCCATTCAGGTGTAAGCAAGGCTGTGCCCAGCTCCTCCCTCCCATCCCGCCAGGATGGCCCATCAAGTCACACCTAAGCTCCGATTGTGTGTGGCTGTCTAGGAGGAATACACAAAGCCAAACTGCTAACTACACTCAGTCACGTGACCAGAGACAGGATGCAGGCACCAAATGGCTAAGGCAAGAAAATGCAAACTTTCTATAAGTGGCATTTTCAGAATTGTAATTTAAATTCTTACTTCACCATAAATTAGGATTCCAGAGACACCAAGCTTCAATCAGTTGTATCTTCCCATTTGAAAATTACACTTATAAAATGTAATAAGGTAACTCCAATGGTATCCTATTGGAGATATATCCTTGCTGTATTGAAAAACTAATTTAAGAGTTTTTCACTACAAGGGCATGTAAAACTTAAAAGTACATGTCCAATGTTTTAAATACATTGCACCCTGCCCTCTGGGATGACTAGGGCCTTCACTTATGGTGACTTATATGTTTAAAAGGAAAGGTTAGGGCCTGGCAAAAGGTTTATTTTTCCAGATCAAAATGGCAGTTTAAACTGCACACACAGGTTCTGCAAAGGCAGGCCTGAGACATGGTTAAAGGGCTACTTAAGTGGGTGGCACATGAGAGCTGCGGGCCCACTTGCAGAATTTAATTTACAGGCCCTCTGCACATTTAGTGCACTGTATTAGGGACTTATAAGTAAATTAAATATGCCAATTGGGTATAAGCCAATTCTACCATGTTTTAAGGAGTGAGCACAAGCACTTTGGCACTGGCTAGCAGTGGTAAAGTGGACAGAGTGCTAAGGCCAGCAAAAACGAATTCAGCAAAAAGTGGAGGAGGAAGGCAAAAGGTTTGGATATGTGACCCTGCAGAGAGAGCCATTTTGAACAGAGGCATCAGCGGATGTTCTATTGGGCACCTGGACAACACCAGGATCTTGCCCATCAACTAACAGGCAGGTAGCAAGGCTCCATAGGCCAGCTCCTGCAGACCTAGACTTTGTTGCAGCACCTAACCCCAGAAAGTGTTGTAGATCAGGCTTCTAAGAGTTGTACCAACCCAAATGTGCTTCCCACCACTCCTCTTGATAGTGAGCCAAACAAAATGGAAGCATATGCTAAGGAAGTCTTTTAATCGACAAGCCTAACACTTAGGACGGTTAGTATGTTATGTCTTTTATGGAGATACTCCCATGCTTTATGGGATAGAGTGGCTGATGGTCTGCCAGCAGTCTCTGATGTAGTCCGGCTGGTATTCCTGCATCTAGTCTATGATGGACAGGATGCTGCGAAGTATTGTATTAAAGCAGGCTTA
Organism: Calotriton arnoldi; assembly: GCA_963921515.1. Taxonomy (NCBI): domain Eukaryota; kingdom Metazoa; phylum Chordata; class Amphibia; order Caudata; family Salamandridae; genus Calotriton; species Calotriton arnoldi. The sequence continues at coordinate 2,255,338 of CAWUFW010000597.1, read as the reverse complement.
GCTGCCACTGATTGTCCGGGTAAAGCAATTGGTACTAGTGTGGTGCTCTGAAGCCACGCTTGGATTCGATCTATGGGCTTTTCCATTGATGTGCAACAATCATTAATGATATGCCCTTTGATGGTTCTAAGATTTTCAGTGTGAAAGCGATTCAGCATTTGAAAGGCTCAAGGACCGTAAGGCTACTGCTTGCTCATTTAACTTAGCTTCTTAAACTCAGCAGTTTCCCCAACAACAGTGCCATTTTTGAAGCTTCAGCAGGGGATTCATGCAGACAGGCAATATTCGTCTCAGCAACAGCAGACAGCCAGTCCTTTAGAAGAAAAGGTCAGAGAGCAAGTCATCGCGGAGAGGAAGTCGTAACAATCAGGTCCCCAAGGACAACATTGCAGTAAGTCTTCTGCTTCCCATGCTGCAGTAGCAGCAAAAACTCTTTATTTTGGTCTTGACATCCCACGATCGGCGACCGGATGGAGGAGCATTACTTCAGATCATTGGGCGCTCCAGATCGTAGAACAAGGTTACTCTCTACCCTTCCTTTATTATCCTCGGGACATGTCACCCGCACCACAACATCTCCCAGAGGATTACCAGTCTATACTCAGAGGAGAAGTTCTAGCTCTCTTGGCCAAGGGAGCAATAGAGAGGGTGCCGGTTTCAGAAATCGGGACTTTTGTTTTTACTCCTGGTACTTTCTGATTCCAAAAAATGACAGAGGCCTTTGTCCAATCCTGGATCTTCGCCCTCCGAACTGCTTCTTAAAGAAGGACAAATTCAAGATGCTCACCCTGGCCCAAGTTATTTTTCCTTATGATTCGGGAGACTGGATGGTAGCGCTAGACTTGCAAGATGCACAGTTCCACATTCCCATCTGGAAATCCCACAGACTTTACCTGTGGTTTCAGGTAGGCCAAGAACACTGTCAGTTCACTGTGCTTCCCTTTGGCCTGACCAGTGCACTTTGGGTGTTCGCAAAAGTGATGGTGGTAGCAATTCATCTGAAGAGGTTGAGAATACCACCCTTCCCATACCTCGATGACTGGTTCCTGAAAGTGGGTTCACCTCAAGCAGACGCAAACCATATGCAGACGACCAACCTGTTGACATCGTTGGGATCTCCATCAATGTGATGAAATTATACCTGACTCCTTAACAATCGCTCCTGGAAATTGTGCTTTTCAGAGATTTCCCTCCACCTCAACGAGTCCAGAACATTCGGGCTATGATCCTGATGTTTCAACCTGCAGCCTGGGCCTCAGTGAGGTTGTCGCTAAGACTTCTTGGCCACTTGGCTTCCTGCATCCTGCTTGTGGACCACGCCCGGTCGCACATGTAGGCTCTGCAGAGTAGCTTGAAGTCTCAGTGGGCTCAGCACCAAGGAAATCTGTCAGACTCTATCCAGGTGTCAGAGGAGAGGGCAAAAGATCTGCAGTGGTGGCTGCTCGACCACAATTGTACCGGTGGCAGACTGCTCTTCCTACCTCTCCCAGATCTGACAGTTGTGATGGATGCATTGTTACTGGGTTGGGTAGGTCTTCTGGGAGAGGTGGAGATCAGAGGATTCTGATCCCCAGTGGAGACTCGCCTCCACAGCAACCTGTTGGAATTGCAAGCCTTTCTCCTGGCACTGAAGGCGTTCAAGGGGGAAAGAGTGCAAGTGTTCACGAACAACACTACCGCCATCTGATATTGCAACATACATAGTGGAGTGGGGTCAGGGATGATCTGCGAGGAAATTCTACACTTCTGGAAGTGGCTGAACTTTCAGGGCAACACCTGACAAGTTCTTTAAATAACAGTGTGGACATACCCAGCTTTCATTGCCTAACGGATTACGTATGGTGTCTATGCTCAGAGGTGGCAAAGGCAGCCTTCCAACAATGAGAAGATCCCTGTATCAATTTATTCGCCACTGTAGAGAACGCACAGTGTCACCTCTTTTGCACCTTGAAGTTCACAAGGCAGTATTCCATGGGAGAACCTTCCGCCTGCATTGGGGATCAGGACTTCGCAGAGTGCTCAAAGAGATCAACGAAGATCGGGCCCAAGTCATCCTAGTGGCTCTGGACTGGTCAAGGAGAGTGTGGTAACTAGAACTTCTGACCATGAGCATCTGTCCTCCAATTCGGCTGCCTCGTCGTGACTACATTTGGTCGCAGCAACAGGGTCGAGTTCTGCACCCGAGCTTGCATTTACACCTCTGTGTGTGGAGATTGAGCAGCAACAGTTGATGGTTTGATCTCCCTCTTGACATAGTTGGTGTTATCTTAGCAGCCAGGCGTCCTTCTACCAGCACTGTATATGCAGGATACTAGCTGAAGTTTGTGGTGTGGTGTTCCTCCCGTCTTATCCAACCTTTACAAGCATCACTTTCTGATATTCTTTTGTTCAGTTTATCATTGGACCAGTAAGGCCTTGCTGTGGCCACAGTTAACGGTTACTTGTCAGCCATTTTGGCCTTTCTACGTTTACCAGATCACCCGTCTCCCTTCACATCACCTGTTGTGATGCGTTTCTTGAAAGCTTTGGCTCACATTTCCACCTATCCCCTTTGTAATGCCACAGTGGGATCCAAAACTGGTCTTAACTTATCTGATGTGCTCTCCTTTCGAACCAATGCACAGTTGTTCTTTGCGGTTGCATAGTTTTAAAATGGTGTTCCTCATCACCCTTACATTGGCAAGTTGAGTGAATGAACTTCAGGCTGTATCAGCAGTACCTCCTTTTGTCTCCTTGCCGGACAAGTTGGTCCTTCATACGAAGGCAGCATTCCTTCCCAAGGGGGTTATACCTTTTCTGTGGGTCTGGTATGTTGTTGACATTTTGATGATATGGGACTGTACTGAGGAAGAACTATTGACTTGTCACACATATTTGAATACAAATGAAGTAAATGTACAGTTGTCTTTGTAATATAGTAAAATTAGCATCACATTTCTTGACTTGGAAGTCTACACGAAAATCCAAACCCTAAGCACTAGATTGTTTAGGAAAAGAATAGCCAGCAATAGCAATTTACACTTTCAATCAGGACACCCACACAACCAGAAGAGAAACCTACCATACGGCGAATTTCTTAGGCACAAAAGAAATTGCTCCAATGAAGATGATACCACTCAGAGAAGTGTGAAGCCTTAGAAAGACTTGCTGCAAGGAAATATCCATCTAAGTTTCTGTTAGATTCAGCAAAACGAGATCAGACTTTTTCTAGAGATACTCTTCTTAAAACCGGTAGTCGTAAACAAACGAAAACACAACAAAGGCTAGATCAGAAAGTAAGATTTATAACTAAGTTCTTTGTTGAAAATAGAAAATATTCGGTATTCTAAAGAAACACCGGGTGATTTTACTGACCGACAAAGATCTGCATATCACTATAAGTACTAAACCTTTGGTCAACTTTAGAAGAGCTCAGACTCTGAGGAATATATTGAGTCCTAGTGACACTATTAGATATGCACCAACAGAAACCAAAACTTAACTATCAGAAAAACATCCTGGTAACTACAAATGTAACAACTGTGTAATTTGTCAATGTATTCCAGACAAAAGTATTTAGGGTACATGGTGACAAAAAACAATTTCCTATCAAATCCTTCATTAATTGCAATACCCCTTTTTGTATCTATATGTTGACATTTCTTGTTGAAAACAGTATGTTGGATCAACTATCTCCCCTTTGAAGGAGAGAGAGAAAGAACATATTTATTCCATTAACAAAATAGATAGTAAATCACAAATTAGCAAACGCTGTGTAAAATTCCATTTCAATACAGATGTGTCAACTATGAGAGTTACAGGTATTGAACAGATTTATGCAAATCGCAGAGGAGGAGACTGGATCCTCAGATTACGTTAAAGAGAGACATGGTGGATAGACACTTTGCGTACAGTTGACTTTGGTGTAAATATTGATAGAGAACTGTGCACCACCCTATAAATCCAGAATCAACCTTGTGGTCCACTTTAGGCACTATTATTTACTTGGTCTCTTACATTTAGAACACTTATAGCAAATCTTAAACTTCAAGTTCACGTACTTTTCCATCTGTAACCTGCCATATTACATTGTTACCCAGTGCTTAATACGCCCTTGCTTTATTTATGTTCCTCCAAAGAAAATCCCTATTAGCACTATTTATTATCTTGTGCTGCACTAGACACAACCTCTTGAATATTAACATTAGATATACTTATGTATATAAGTGGAATCTTGTTGCTCTTCCTACTTGCTAACTCTTTGGTACATCTCTGATTTGGAAATTATTGATCTAACTTAGATTCTTAAATTCTTTGCAATACTTATCTCAAGTCTAATATTTAAATAGAACATTTTGTGTTTTGTTGATACAGAGTACCTGGGAAACCACTTTGAACTCTACATACAATCAACTTATCCACACACAACTTATTAATTGACGTTTTTTGGGAAACCTTTTTTTATGATACACTACAGACATATGTAGTTAGGTGAATGAAACCACCAATAGATTATATGCAGTGATTTCTATGAGAGAGTCGTGTCTGTTGCTCTTCCACGGTTCCAATGTTTATTTTTATTGGGACTTTAATTAATCTCAAGAAATGGCCACGATAATTGTTATTTATATTTTGTCTGAAAGCGTTTTGGGCAAAGTGGCTGTAATATATTTTATTATCTTCAAGAAATGTTTTTCACAGTTAACATGAATAAATGATGTACAGGCATAATTATGTCAACCTTTTAGTTAAACTCAAATTTATTCATTTCTAAAATGAAAATAAGTTTATTATTTATTTTCAGCCCTAAAGAAGTGATGTAGTCTGCCCCGAAACACGTGTTGGCTGAAAGATGTCAAGTAGGCTCTACATAATAGAGTGATACTAAGTTATCTTTGTTGTAACCATGGATATTTGCTACCTGTTTTAATACCAGAATGACTGTATAATTTAATTCCAAGAATATTTAGTTTTTACATAAGAGTTCTATATTTTAAACAGAAGGAGTGAACCTTACTGACGTACTTTGAATTATTCTATGCACCCAACAAATATTGTTACTATTGACCTTTTCATATAGGTCAGTCCATCACTCTATCTTTACTTTTCACCCCTCAAAAGAAAAAGAGTGAAGGCTACTACCACAGAGTTGGCATGTGGTGTGCCAGTCTTGAAAATCTGCCAGGCTGCTACATGGGCATCCATCCACACATTTACTAAACACTACTGTCTGGTCAGCTATTTCGGGACAGGCATTTCACATGTTCAGTCCTGCAGGAGTTCCTGGTCTCAGCCATTCCACAGACCCACACATAGGTAGTATTACTTTGATAGCTATTCAAAAGGTGAAGAATGTGTGCTTGGAAATCTCTATCTGAAGAACAAGTTACATACCTTCACTAACGCCTTTTCTGGTAGAATCTTTATCTAACTCCTCACCTGCCCTCCCACCTCCCTGGTTTGTGGAGCGGTCTCAAAAATATATATACGTAATAAGATTTCAATACTGAAAGTCTGCACACTATTTTAATGATGGTTTCTCTGTTGGCACAGACAGACTACAGAAAGAAACTGACACCAGCATGAGCTGGTGACCTATATATACTGGTCCTGAGTCACGTCCGCACAAGATGGAGTGACACATGGTGGCAAGAGCTTACATGACGCCACCTGCCGACGCTGGAGGGAATTGCTATGCAAATGTTTCCGAATCCAAGCTGACGCCTGGGGGGTATTCAAAAGGTGAGGATCTGCGGTTAAATAGAGCCTCTATCAGAAAAGGTGTTACAGAAGGAAAGTAAATTGTTTGTTTTCCAGGAAGGAAATGGGTAGGCATCAGTCCTTGGTATGTCTGGGTTGAAGATTCAAGTCATCCATAAAGATAATGTTAGAAGGGTCATAACATGATCAGTGCATTCTTCAACGAATGTGCAGTTTTTCCCTATTGAGTATAAAATGTCTTTGAGTCACTTTCTTACAAAGGTAGAGGATTTAGGCTCTACTTTGAGACATTGCAATGTTCTTTCTATATTGGATTGAATCTTTATTTATAAATCCAACTCTGCTTCAGACTTACCTTTGCTTTGTAGTTGAATGAAAGAGACGTTGGATGGTTGGTGCGTGTCCATAATAATTATGGGATGCATCGGTTAACCATTTGTCAGGCATGATCAAGAGGTCAAGTTTACAGGAGGCGTCATTGCTATGAAGCGGATCTGTGATTGTGTAGAATACAGTAGGACCGCGGTTATGACTTCCAGTCATGTATAAAAGGCTCACGTAATTCACACAGATTCTACTGAGCACTTGTTCTCTAGTGTCATATAAAACAGATCATTTTCAAACAGGAGATTGAAAAAGCAAATGTTCATCATCACTGTTGTACTTACAAACGATTTGGTCCCGTAGCACCCTTGAAGACATCACTGTGCATTATTCCAAGGTTGTGATTGTCATTAAGATACCTGTGAAACCCCAAATTATTAATAAAGGTATTATTATTAATAAAGCTGCATACTTTCATTCCAGTCTCCAAGATTTCAGCAAATAGAGTCAGACCCATGACATAACAAGTCAGTCTAAGCAAATTGCAAAAAGTATACATGATGAGATTGTGCCAAAATTACTTACTAATCTTCTGAGCTTTCAAATAGTGACTCCCTCTGGGAACAATTTAAGGCTGAGAAACTACAGAGCAATCGTTTGATTATCCATCTGAGTGCCCTGCTTTAATATATGTTGAAATATGTAATACCTTAGATAAATTAAAACGATGTATCCTCAATCGCAAATCAACACAGCTCTAAATCCTTCAAAATCAGTTATAAAATATTGGCTGAATCCATTACTGATCCCTGGACTGGCCTCTACTGGTGAGCATGCATGTTAAGTTAATTCTTACTTCTTCATTAAGATGAAGGACATTTGCATTGCTGTTCAAAATACCACACATTTCTGCATCTAACACTTTGCTTGTTCTCTTTCTGAATAGAAAGATTTAAAACTGCTGATTGAAGCAATTGTTTTCTCCTTTATGGCCTCTATGAGAGCCACATCAAAAGTAGACAATGTTATGATCTCTATTTTTTTTATTAAGTCTGAATTAATGATTCTTTAGGGGATATTTATTGATATTTTTAAAACAGGAAATGTTGATCTTGTTAATAACCACACGTTTGTCATTTCCAGAGAAGTGTCTTGAGTGCTTTTTAGCAACACAATAACACCACACTTCTAAATCACTTCTTGAAATCTATTAATCTGGCTTCTGTGTTGGCTGTAGCACTCGTATGGTAATCATGTACCCAGTGTACAATATCATGTATGGGTTGGACTGGGTAGGGCGTGCTTATCTTCTTGTTACTTGACCTCTCTGTGGCTTGCAACACTGTCAACGTGCTTCTCTCTTTTATATTTACTTGCATGTGATTTGTGGCCAGTATCATAATTTCTGTCTAGATGTGCCCAGTTTATCTATGTGTGCCGTCCAGGAAACACTGCTCACACCATGCACTGAGGTGTGTTCATCTTGTTTAAACTTACATCTATATATTAGGAATAAGCTCACTAGGACCACAGACAACAGCCCAGATGGCCAAACAAAAAGCTTTCTGCTCCCTCAGGAAAACCACATCAATTGACCAATGAACTTCAATATTTCCACAAAGTTAAATTGACACGTGCATACAACACTGATTACATGTCCCCTGTAGGGATAACTGAGACCTACGGTTATGAAGAGAGACGAGGAGAGACAAAATATGAAGATCACACAAACCATAACGCTAAAGAAAATCTCCTCCAGCTACTAAGGTCGACCTCCAGATAGTCCTCAGATCCTTTGAGGAAGTCAAAAGGATGCAGAACACCACAGATAAGCAGGAGAAGGATGACTCTGAGGATGGGGGGGTGGACTTAGATGAGGACGAGGAGGAAAGAAATGGCCTGGCCACAGGCCTAGAACTGCAACACCCTAAGGAGAAGGAGAACTACTTGCCTACAGGAGTGCAGTCTCCTGCCAGGACAGGGAGCAGTGTGTGCTCCTGCAACCTGTCACCTGAGGAACTTGATGAGAGGAAGGCTAAGAGGGAGCTCAAGCTGCTGCTGGCCAAATTGAGTCTAGAGGCTGCTAAGGAGGAGACAGCTGCTAAGAGGGCATTAGAGGAGATTGGTCCTACAGGAAATGCTGGCATAGCAGAAGAAACCTGAAAGAGCCATAGAGGAGAAAATCTTATTGGCACATGAGGTGAGTCTGAAGGAGTTGGACCTCAAAGCCAAGCAATGCACAAGGTCCAGCAGTAATGGTGGTGGCAATATTTCAGTGTCTACTGCAGATGTGATGGACCGCATTCCCCAAGACCTGATGCTAGCTATGTGGTAAGGGATGACATTGATTAATGGTTTTCAGCCTATGAGGTAGCCCTGAGGATGCATAGGGTCCCAGAATAGGATTGGGGATAGTCTCTAGAAACACATGCCTACAGTGTGAAGAAATACCCTGCTAACACTAGAGTTAGGAGACCAAGTTAGGTATGCACTCATGAAAGCCATTCTTTATCACCAAGTTTGGGCATGCCCTAGAGACGTACACAATGAGATTTAGGGACAACCAGAAGCTGGCAAACTAGTCTTGGGTGGATTTCCTTGATTACTACATTAAGGCACTGAGTGGTTGGGTGAGAGGCAATAAAGTGAGTGATTTTAATGAGCTGTATGACCTGAGGTTGAGAGAGCACATGCTCAGTACTTGCCTTATAGAGTTTTTCCAACACCTTGACAGCAAGCTCACTTTACCTTGAGAGCTTGTCTAGGAGGCTGACCTCTGAGTGAACACCAGAGTGTCCAAAAAGGTATTACAGGAGAGGGAGAATAACTAAAAGGGTGGAAAAGGCCCTCACCAGAAGAAAGAGGATAGAGACAAACATAAAAACATAGTTCTCTCATGGCCCACAAGCGCAGTTCTCCTGGGAAGGATTCCCAGTCCCAACCTGACCAAAAGAAGAATGGGTTCCCTGAAAAGAAGTCCTCAGGGAAGTTCTCCCCCAAATTCTATGAGTCTAGCAGGTATGGGTATATAAGGGGAGTGCCCCAAGAGGGTGCATGCACCCCCAGTGGTGGACAGACACCGGGGATGGCTAGTGTAGTGCTTGAGGAGGAGGTTGAACCAGTTAGCATGGGAGGTTGTACAGAGAAAGCCTTGCTGTCCATGGGTGACAAGGAGATAGTGCCAAAAGAATGTCAAGAGGACCAGGAGCCTAGAAAATAGCCCAGGTGTCTGCCAAAATGAGGAAGGGCAAGAGTCATGGGAAGTTGACCTCTAAAACCCCCACAGTCCGAGAGGAGGCTGAGCCTGAGGGCGACACCCTGGAGACTACAGAGAGAGGACATTGCTGCTCTGGGGAATTTATCTGAGCTGGTTGGTTTGCAAACTGAGAGAGGGCCCACCAGGGAGAAATTCTGCAAAGCTGAGAAGGAGTGCCATATTCTTGAGGGCCTAAGGAGGCAGGCCAAGGCCCAGGCTGCTGGTAACACCTCTGGTGATCACCTAATATACTGGGAGAATGACCTTCTGTATAGAGAGCCGAAGGTTTCTGAGCATGGGCCATCCTGCGAATTGGTGGTCCCCCAGTGCTACAGGGCCTTCCTACTGGGTCGGGCTCATGATGTACTCCTGGCTAGACATCTGGTGCAAGACAAGACCTTTTTAAGACATTTCACCCATTTTTACTGGCCCGAAATGAGAATGACCTCAGATGCATTCTGTAGATCTTGTCCTACCTGCCAGGCCAATGGGAAGCAGAGGACTGTCCTTCCTGTCTTAGGCATTCCCTTTGAGTGGATGGCATCAACATTGCGAGGCCCTTGTACCCCAAGACTACCCTGGGCAACAGGTTCATCCTGGTCTTGGTGGACCATGCCCCTAAGTACCCAGAGGCCATACCTCTGAGGATGTTGTCAGCACCTGCAGTGGCCAGTGCATTGATAAGGATTTTAACCTGGGTGTGTTCCCCCAAAGAAGTGGTGTCCAACAGTGGCACCAACTTCATGTCAGCCTACATGAAGTCAATGTGGGAAGAGAGTAGAGTAACTTACAAGTTCTCCACACACTATCACCCCCAGACCATCAACAAGACCCTCAAAGGCATGATTATGGACCTGTCAGAGCCCTTGAGGCAGAAGTGGGACATCCTCTTGCCATACCTTGTGAATTAGGAGTGGGAGCAAGGTCCCAAGAAACCCCCCGCACGCCCTCCCAGTATCTAGTCAGCTACATGTTGGCTCTCAAAACTCAGATGAAGCACTTCTGGTACAAGGCTATTAAGAACCTGGAAGACAGTCAGGGGTTTATGAAACTCTAGTTGAGCTTCAGCCTGGCCAAAAAGTGTGGGTGTTGGACCCAGTGGAACTCTAGGCCCTACATCACCGACGGTCTGGGACCCATGAGGTGAAGGAGCGCAAGGGGGAGGTCACCTACCTTGTAGACCAAAAAACCCTCATCAACCCCTTGAGGGTCCCGCATGACAACCGCCTCAAGCCCCAGCATCTGAGGTCTGAGGTTACCATGCTCCCGGTAACATATGATTGAGCTTAGGAGGAGAGTGAACCCCTCTACAACCTCTTATCTTTCAGGGAGCAGGAAGCGTTGGTGGAAAGTATCAACCATTCCCCTACTTTGACCCCAGAGAAACCAAGTAACTATTGCCACTTGTTGGGGCACTTTGCCTTTCTATTCTCACTGAGCCCTGGGCTTCGTGTACCCATGACATTAATATAGGAGAAAATATGCCTGTGAAGAATAATATCTACAAGCTATCTTGACAAAGTGAGAGCCAGTATCAAGGTGGAAGTGTCCAAGATGCTGGAACAGGGGCTAATGAGCACACCAGCATCTCTTGGTCCAACCCAGTGGTGTTGGTATGCAAGACCTCCCCAAGAACTCCGGTTCTGTGTGGACTGTAGATAGCTCAACTCAGTCACCAAGATTGTTCCTCATCCCATCCCCCGAGCTGATGAATAGATGCTAAGTGCCTAAGTACCTTCAATTTGACATCTGGGTACTGGCAGATTGCCCTAACCTCGGGGGTTAAATAGAGTTCTGCATTCTCCACCCCAGATGGCCACTTCCAGGTTATGGTGATGTCGTTTGGGATAAAGAATGCCCCTACCACCTTCCTGAGGTTCGTCAACAGGGTCCTGGCTGGGGTCCTTCAGTGCCATATATTGCAGTCTTCAGCTCCAGCTGGGAGGACCACCTGTTCCACATCCAGGAGGTGTTTCAGGCCATGCAGCAGGCTGGCCTGACTATCGAAGCTGGCACATGCCAGACAGAGCAGAGATCTGTGGTCTGCCTGGGACACTAAGTGAGGAGGGGCATGGTGCCGCCCCTCCAAGCCAAGGTTCAGACTATCCTAGGCCTCAATGGATACTACAGGAGATTTGTCAAGGGCTATGGCACCATTGTTGCCCCCTTGACAGACTAACCTCTAAAAAGTAACCCAAGAAGGTGATCTGGACATAGGCCTACTAGAGAGCCTTTGACACCTTGAAGGAGGCCATGTGTACAGCACCAGCACTCAAGGCCCTGGTCTTCTCCAAGGAATTTATTATTCAGACAGACACCTCAGAGTATGGCATAGTGACTGTGCTCCCACAGCTAAGTGAAAAGGGCTTAGGCCAACCTGTAGCCTTCATTAGCAGGAGGCTACTTCCCAGGGAACAGAGGCTGAGTGCAATTGGGAGGGAAGCCTTTGCAGTGGTCTGGACACTGAATACGTTGAGACCATACTTGTTTGGGACTCAGGTCCGGGTGCAGACAGACCATAGACCCCTCAGATGGTTAAAGCACATGGGGGTGAGAATCCCACACTTGTGAGGTGGTCTATGTCCCTACAGTGGAACACAGTCCTGGGACTGACCACTCCAACGCTGATGATCTTTCCAGGTTCTTCCACATTAGTGATTAGAACTCCCATGAGCATTGGTAGTTCTCCCGACTTTCAGCTGAGGGGATCAGGGTGCTCTCTCCCTAAAACATGGTCAAACTGGCCTACACTTTGATTGGCACGTTTCATTGACTTTTAAGCCCATGTAAATTAAATGCTTCCAGTGGGCCTGCAGTACTCATTGTACCACTCACTAAAGTAGGACTTTAAAACATGTATCAGGCCTACGATTACAGCTTGTAGTACAGTTTTAAACTGCTATGTCAACCTAGCACACAAAAGATGATTGAAGGATGCTTGCAATAAGTCTACCCACTGGCAATCACTCAGGTAGCATTCAAACCTATCGTTCTTTTGCCCACCATGCCACCTCAGGTTTATCCCAGATATTTGCAAATTAGTCCAAGTTCTGCTCCAATGGGAACTGGTCAGCCAGGCCCTCTCTGAACCCTAGCACAAGCAATCCAAGACCGGTTTCGCCCTGATTGGGGCTCTTCAGTTTAGTGCAGTTTGGTTTGAGTGGCACAGTGAGCAAGGGATCCACGTCTGGACATACCCTTGGCCACTTGCATAGTTAAATCAAACATACAAAAGGTGATAGGGGGATGCTTGCATTATTAGTCTAGCCACTGTCAATCACTTTGGGTATCAATCCAACCCATTGTTTTTTTGCCGACCATGCCTCAGATTAGACCCAGCCATATGCAAATGACTCTTGGTCGTGCACCCACGTCTAGACATAGCCTTGGCCACTTAGGTCTTACATTAGGGCAAAATCGGTCTTGGGTTGCTTGTGCTCTGATTCGGAGAAGATCTGTCTCGGCAGCTCAAGCTGGACTGTTTCTATTGGAGCAGGGTCATGTTTCTGAAGACACGATGCAGCACTGCAAATAATATTAATCTTTGTGTCATCTTGTATATGTTGAGAGTACAAAGTTTTGAAGAATTTTCTAAATTCATTTTCTGGGTATGTTATTGCAACATTCCCATTCTCCATTTTTATCTTTTTTTTATGAATCTCCGACTTGTCGGCACTTTTAACTGCGATGTCAACAGGGTCTTCGCATTATTGCCCCATCATAGAAAGTGCAGCCCAGTTTCAACAGTGTCCTCTCAGCCAGTGCCTAACTTGTAAATGAATTAATGCTGGTGTCCAGCGCTCTGCTCAAAAGCCAATGGACAGTGCGATTAAGTGTTGGGGCACAGAATAACTAGGATTTGTAGTCTGGAATCCACCTCATGGCTCTTTAATCAACTACTAGACATTCCATGCCCCTTTATCTCGCTCTTGCAGGTTCCTGCTTTCTCCCTTTTGTGACTGTTTTTCCCTCTTTCTCTTTCTTCTTTCCCCTTTGTGTATTTTTCCCTTTTCTTCCCTTTGGAAATAGTGAGGTGTTGTCTTTCATAATGAATGTAAAGAACACTGTTATCCTCTGAGTCAGTTCCTGCTTCATTACACAGTCTCTGAACACTTCAGCAGAGATTCACCTGTGGGCTCCCGGTCACACAAGCGAACATGTCCCAGGTAATTTCAACATGGCCAGGATCTGATTGCTGAAATAGCTGCAGATATTATTCTGTGCATTAGGGTCTGGAACATAAATCGATCCTCTTGTAGATTCAGTGGACAAGGGGGAGGGAGAAGTCCCTTATATTTGGGTGCAGTATGTGGCAGGAATTCTCCAACGTTGATTTTGATAGGAGCTTACTCCCAGTCACTTGGCTTCTCGTACTGCTCCTACCAAAGTAGGGGTTCCGTACTAAGTTGCAGTCTCCTCCAGAATCGCCTTTTTCCTGCCCCGCCATAAGTTTACCAATAGCGATGTTGTCCAGTATTTGGGGCATAGCTATTTATGTAGATGGTGGAAGACCAGCACTTGCACCTTTATGATGCCCCCCCTTAAGATTTCTCACTATGGTCACCTTTTCCCCTGCCAACTATTTTTACCTAAACATCGCCCCCTTTGCCATCTTAGTGGGTTCCACTGCTCAGAATGGTATGGGGCACTTCTATTCCTAATTCTAAAGAGGTCTGTGTGCAGCAAATGGGTCTCCTGGAGGAATGTTATGTTTTGGTCATGTTGCTGTATTTAGTGCAAGAAATTGTGCCTCTTATTAGACAGGTTTAACCCCCATATGTTGAGTTAGATCACGTGAAGGATTAGGTCAATATCTGGTGAAGTAAATGAATGTGGCATGTTACACTTAATCAAGTCAGAGTAAAATGAGTGGTACAGCGAACCCAAATAGAAATTCTATATCCAGTGTTTTACGGTTCCTACAAATCTAGTAGGACTGTGTGTATAGAACACCAAAACTTCTTCCTATATATTCAGTAAATGTTGGTCTATTTGGCTAGCTCACAGTACGGCATCTCAAGCCCTAAACCTCCAGAGGTATAGATGTTGTCAATAACCTAGAAATTGACTCCCCAAGGAAATCGTGGTAACAGATCTAACCCTTTCATTTTTGTATGCATGCATTGCATGCCCAAAGTGTTCACAAAGAAAAGATACAATATTGCATTTTCAACAGTTTATTGAAAAGCTCTAATCTTTGTATCTAAAACATGAACTGCGATTGTAAGGAAGATGAGACACATTATTGTAATAAGCATTATTAGAATAGTGAAAAACACAAACAATTCAATCATTGTAATTGTTCATAATGTTGTGAAAGTTACTCCTATCTAATACTAGCCTCTATGCTAAAGAGAGCATATCGAGAGTGCCCATCTGCCAGGCCTGTTGGAATGACCTAACCCCATACCTTGGTGCTGAATGCCAGAAAGCCAGGGTTAGCGCATCCATGAATGCACCTCCGTCTGAGTGTACAACTATCTTCCTTCTCAGGATGAAGTTCGGGGACAGCAGGACTGCATGTTACAGCAGCGTACTGTGATGATTCTGGCAGGAAGTGAATTTCTCACTGACTTCAGCAGAGACGCTGTTTTTATAATAAAATGGCAAGCTTATCACACTGTGCCAGAGGTGCAGAACAGCCCTTAAATTTGACTAAAGCAGAATAGTTATCTCCTTGCGAGCACAGAAAATAAAACAATGCTACATGTTCCGGGTTTGTGCGACCCTGGAACCAAATGTGCAGACTCCAGGAATAATTGTGTGCCACTCTAACAAAAGGAAAACATGTCCAAACCGCTAATAAAATGATGGTAAAATAAAATGAGAAACTAAAATGAGGACTAAACATAAGCCACATAACACCAGGACCCAAAAACCTGCAAAGAAGAGTACAACCAATTTACATAACGATTTCCAGTTGACATGTCCTACAGGGATTTACAAAATATATGCCCCCCGCCCCAAACCCCTTCATACAATATCCTCCCCGGCACCTCAACACCATCATGTCATTGCTGCTGCTAGTCGTGCTCGGAGCCGGGTTCCCTTTGGGTACTGGACGTCCAGTTCCAATTGGTCATTTGCTCACTGTCTTGAATGTGCTAATCAAGTCTCTTCTTTCTCTTTTAGTGTCTTCAGGTGAGGGCCTTCGATCCATCAGAGTGTGGCCAACTCTGCTCCAACGTCTTGCATGAGACTTCTTTGCTGGTATCACTGGTTGTATTTCCAGCAGTTTATGCTCGTCGACTTGAAATTCTGGCTAAAGCAGCCTCTGTCCAGGAGCAAATCTTGCCTTGTCGCTGGAAGATGAGGTGAAAAGTATGGCCCCAGCAGTCCTTGATATTTACCTTTTGTAAATGATCCATTAGGGATTTGCATGGTCTTGTAAGGCTTTGATAGGGTTCGGTAGATTGGGGAATGTACTCGCTCCACACTTATGTCCTATTTCTGGTGCGCCAATGTGATGTTCTTTTCTTTTAGGACATATCGGTGGATTCTTATGAGGACATCAAGGAAGAGGGGGGGCAGTACTTGTTTGGACCACACTGGAGGCCAGCCTAGTGCATTCAATGCAATTTGATAGGTGCGGGCTGGGGGGTGGCATCAGGCCCCAGTAGATCCCTCAAAATTGAGTGCACAAACTCTTCCAGGTGATAATCCGTTTTTTCTGGTCTGGACCTCTGGAGTCTGATGTTGTTGCAGCAGAATCTGTTGTCCAAGTCCTCTAAATGCTTCTGAAGCGGTATATTTTGTTCTTGTAGCTGTAGAATTTCCTGTGTAATTAATTCCTACTCTTTGGCTAGCTCATCTTTGTTCTCCGTCAGCAAGGAGAAGCACTCCCGTAGTCACTGACACCCTTTTTGGTGTCTCATGAGCTCTCTGTTAATGTCCATCTGGAGACGTCCCAGGTTGTCCTTGAAGCATGCAAATAACCCTAGAAAATATTGGTGCGTGATCGGCGCCTAATTAGATTCTGTGTCTGCCCGTTTACTAGTTCTTTCTCTGGGGGTTAACTGTTTGTCCTTCTGGCAGATGTCCTCTTTTACTTGGGATAGCTACGACCAAATGTCCAAAGAATGCTCTCTATTTGACCTTTGTCTGGAGTCATCTTGTCACTCCAAGTCAGTGTTCAGGCTGCTGATAGTTAAGGGGGGAGCAAGTTTGGTCACACCTTGCCTTCATCAGCTAGGGGCAAACAATCTAGAAGCAGCCAAGACAACCTCTTGACTCAGTAATATGTCTAGTCCCTGAACCCCGGCCCTGCACTAACATTTGCCTGGGATGAAGCGGTGTTCCCTTGAAGTGGTGTTCCCCCAGGCCACCTCACTGGCTATACTACCCAATGGTTGATACCCAGGAAAGAGCTCAGCCTTCAGTGGGCGGCAGTGGCCACACCCTAGGATAAGCAGAGGTCTAGTGCTGGTCTTGTCTCCCTGAGTACAGTTTCTACACTCTCCTTGTCTATCCAGTGTGCCTCCTCACCTCTGCACCCTGGCCACTACCCTGCTGGTCGAGGGTCACACAAGCATGTCTGCACTCAAGGCTAGCATCTGGTTCTGGTGCTCCTCTTATTCATGCTGCCACTCCTAAGCTGCAGCACTCAAAGGTTCCAATGACTGCCTCTGCCGCCACCTCCAACTCACACCGGCTCACCCATGGGCCTCCTCCAACAGAATAAAGCATCTGCAGTCAGCCGGCTCTTGTCAAGACTGGCTCCCACAGTGCTTCTGGATGGGCCCTTTACGATGGGCATTTGTGCGCTCCCTGAAGGCGTACAAGACGCACAGAGGCCAGTCACCTTCCTGCCAGCTCCTTCCCTCAAGAACAGGGCACCGGCTGGTGTTTTCTTTTTCAGGACTTGGCTACCATCTTGGGGCTCTGCCTTGTTCTTGGGGTCAGCTTGCGATATCGGCTCTGGCAGTGGGGATCCAGGCACATCAAACATTGCCCAGCCCCTCCGCACTCATGGAGAATCAAAGGTTTCCGTGCCAGGGAAGAGCTCATCATTCAGGTTCGCGGAATGGAGAGATGGAGATTCTCGTCCATCTATGCTGCTATCTTGGTTACGCCCCATTATGAAAATTCAGGATGGTAGAACATTTGCTATTATCAATTGGTTTTCACATAAGTTTGATCTTCTTATTTTTAATGTTAACAAAAACAGTGTTTGCAAAAAACTCAACACAATCTGATAGTGTTATGGGTTTTCGGAAAGGTTTGAATGACGCCTAAACCTAAATTCAGATTCTGAAGTACATTTTAAAACTATACAGCCTTCCCTGAAATTTAATTTATATTCATTTTACTTTTTATTGCGAAGTGACGCTTTACTGAAATATATTGAAAGATCATGACAAGATATTGAACAAACAACAAAAGCTCTATATCTCTGTCACTGGAAGAGTCTGATGAATGTAGTGGTGCAGTACTTTTGTAGATCAGCTTTCATTACCAAAACTTACAGGTGTAAAACGTGTTGCAACTGTCTCTTCTCTCCACTACATTCAAATGACACTGTAAACAGCTAGAAAAGAAATGGAGAGCCAGCCACAAAACCACCGACATAACTACCGACAAAGCTTCACTCAGATGCTATCACCAGCAAATAAGAGATACCAAGAAATAAAGCACTAATGGACCACTTTGAAGAAAGCTCAAACAGCTGCAAGGAGATCTTCTCGATTGTCAAGGATTCAACCTCACCCTCAGCCACTGTCAACAACATTGCTGCCTCACAAAAACTGTGTCAACCTATCCAACTTCTTCCACTGCAAAATCGCAAATATCTAAACTAACTTCACACACCAACCCAACCCCAGAGAATTGATCGCTAACCTACCCACCCCCAACCAAACTGCTCACCTGACCGAATGCACAACCCTCACCAGAAATGAAACAGTGGCAATCATGTGGACCATCCATTGAGGTGCCCAAACCCCCACCACATCTACAATCTGGGAACATCACCAATCAGCACCACCCTGACCCATATCATCAACACCTCCATCACGTCTGCTCTTTCCCGGATGAATAGAAACTTATAGAAATCAATGCCCTCCTCAAGAAGCCCACAGCTGACCCAAATCAATAAGCAACTTCCGACCCATCACTCTGCTCCGCTATCCAGCTAAAGTGATTGAGAAGGCTATCAACAAGCAACTCACAACCGACCTTGAACTTCACCATCTTCTAGACAACAGTCAATGAGGATTCAGAGAAAACCAGAGCACCAAAACACCACTCATTGCAGTCACCAACAACATTCAAATCATCCTGGACCAAGGAGAAACAGCGGCCCTCATCCTCTCGACCTCTCCGCAGCCTTCAGCACTGTCTCCCACAACACCCTCATCAGAAGACTCCACGAGATTGGCATACAAGGATCCGCTCTCAAATGGATCTCTTTCTTCCTCATTGGAAGAACCCAAAGGGTCAGGCTGCCACCCGTTGCATCAGAGACCAAGAAACTGACATGCGAATTCCCACCGGGATCACCCCATAAGCCCACCCTTTCAACCTATACATGACAACAGTCGCCAACATCATCCGATCACAAGACATCACTATAATCTCCTACACAAATGGCATTCAACTCATCCTCTCCCTGATGGACAAGACAACCACCACCAGAACCAATGTAACCAGCTGCATGACCATTGTACCAGCCTGGATGCGAACCAACTGCCTGAAGCTCAACTCCGACAAGACAGAAGTACTGATCTTCTGCAACAAGACCTTCCAGTGGGACTCCACCTGGTGGCCGTCTGAGCTAGGACCAAAACCCACAGACCACGCAAGAAATCTAGGGATCAACCTAGAAAACAAGCTCAACATGACGGCTCACGCCAATGCAGTGTGCACCTCCTGCTTCCACATCCTACGCATGCTTCGAAAGATTTTCAAATGGTTTTCTCAGAACACCAAACGGACCGTCACGCAAGCACTCATCACCAGCAGGCCAGACTATGGCAACACTCTCTATGCCAGAACTTCCAAACAACTCCTACAGAGACTCCAGACCACCCAGAACATGGCCGCAACACAGGACCAGAATACCTGAACAACCGCATACACTTTCACCAACCCACCAGACACCTAGGCTCTGCCTTACTCTCGCACACTCCACGCATCCGCAAAAGCAAAACTAGAAGTCGCTCCTTCTCTTACATAGTGCCCACGACATGGAACAACCCCCCCTCAACATATCAGACCCCAATCTTAACTTCTTGAGTTCCGTAAGAATCTGAAGACCTGGCTCTTCGTATGAGCACCTTGGGGACCTATACACCTGCTCAAGCACCTGGATAGTCTGTTGGGTGATTAGTGCGCTATACAAGTCAACATTACATTTTTTGAAGTCATTGTTTGCGGTGTTTGGGATAACCTTCACTAGTCTTCACAAAGGACCCTTTGTCTACTTTTCAGAAATTGATAGCAGTTTTCTGGATTCATCCAAAAACCTCCACTAATTGAAAGCAGGGAGAAACCGCAAACAAAGGAAATAATATCCACTACTTGTGAAAAAAACCCAATTCATCTTTGCCCGTGTCTGTTAGCTTAACCCCTTCGATGCTCATGACGAGCTCAGCATGCTGTGCGGTGGGCGTGTGCGCATGACGAGCTGAGTTCGTCACGACCACGCCCGCGATCAGAATGTCCAGCACCTGAGTGGAATTCCGATCGCGGCGAAGGTGTTAAAAGAGGGTGATCTTAGCACAGAAAAGCTTTTGTTGACAAGACTTTTAGAACAATTACCACACACCTTTTTGTAGACCATGTCTTCCTTTTTAAAAAAAATAAATATCGTTGCCATTGATTGTCAAATGGCTCCTCCAGGATTAGTCACAAATCCTAGCTGTCTTTAGAATATCCAACATGGGGCAAAAAAGGACACACATATAGCCAAGCTATCATTTGTGGAAATAAACTGTTATATAGGCATACACATGATCATTAAAATGACAGAAAGCCTAGTATTCTTTGGGGAAAAGACTTAGCAACCAAATACTAACAGTTGTTCTGCACTGTCCGCTGCCATGGGTCTAACTATATGTACACCAAAATTGTAATTTCTAAAATAACTATTGTTCCAGTTTTAAGAAGTACCCAGCTGGCAGTAATAGTTATACCTAGTTTAGAAAGAATGTAAAACATCCTGGCTGGTGAGAAAAAAATGTTTCTGTTCCATTAAGGACATGTAGGTGAGGATTATGCATCATCAACTTCATTTATTAGGCTCAGCAGCTCTCCCATAGCGCTTACATTGAAAACACCTGAGGTACATGTATGTTTCTTGTTTCACGAAATTTTGAACAACCAATAGAAGACAGTGGCCAATCATTTAAAGCTGACCAAGTACTATAGTAGAGTTTCCATCCCTCTTTCCTTTAGTGAAGCCAGACTCCACTTCCACTGTTCACTTCGATCTTTATTCTTGCTTCTGCCCCGGTGCTATGGCAAAGGAAAGGAAGAAATTAAAACAGGGGCTACAAACCGAATAAAACCTGTCCCTGAAAGTGATGCATTAAGACTGTGACATCCCCAGAAAATGAAAAACACTACTAACTTTAAACATGAAGACCCCTTAGCCAAGAAAAAAGAAGCCTTACCCATGAGTGGGCTGTCAAACATGTCAAAACATCTGGTGGGATATTCCTCATCTTCGTGTCCCAATAGAGAACTGAAAATTTCCTTCTCATTATCTAGAAAATTTTACAATCTGTGGCAGGACCGGAGATGAGGATTATGCATGTTTAGAGCTTACTACCCGTGTCAGAAGCCATTCCTTTTTTGGCTTAATGTAAAACATTTTAAATGTTGAATCGACTGACCAGTCGGCCACAACCATAATGTCCTTCTAACAACCTCCTAATGAGAACTTGCTCTTCAAGCAAGACGAGAGCCACAAACCAAGACATCAATTTGTTTCTCCTGCATAACTCGCTGAAGCCATCTTGTGATGGTGGTGGAAGAGACAAGACGCTGGTGCACCCTAGTGGGTCATTGTTTAGTCACCATAGCTTCAGAGGCCCTTGAATATATTGAATGACACGGACATTAGAAAGGCCAGGAACTAGACGTAGTCCTCCTGTCGATGGTGATCATTGCATTTGACACCATTCTAAATGGCACCAAACTGAGGAGCATAGCTATCTTCGCTGAAAGTTCTTACCTCACTGTGTTGCCAAGATAAAGAGATTCAGTACCGAATTAACATTCCATACATGGGAATACTGAGGATCTGGACCTACCTCACACCCCATATTGCCTAACACACCAAAATTCTTCACCTTTTAGCATTTCATTAAAAGGCAGTTGTCCCTCTGAAATTGCCAACCTAAAAGGACTGTGTTAGAAATTGGGTTCCTGGTTGGCAGAGGTATGCACCCTGTCCAAGCAGGAACCAAAATCCTAGTCAGGGTAAGTCACAAACACATACCTTCTGGTAGCTTGGCACAGAGCAGTCAGGTTTAACCTTGGAGGCACTGTGTAAAGTATTTGTGCAACACTTCAAACAGTAAAACAGTAAAAATGTCACACAAAAAGATACCACACCTGGTTAGAAAAATAGCACTTAATTTAGTGAACAAAACAAGCGCAGAAGAACAAAAACCAAATAAGTAGCACCGGAGTAATGAATTTTAAAGAATAAACTGAAATGTAGTGCTTAAAAGCATAAAGCGCCAACCGGGGCTATCTGGTCACACTAGACCGGGTCAAATCCAAAAGTTCAGTCTGACCGCGATGGAGCGCGGGTCAGATACAGGGACCAGCCTTGCTGGAGCAGCACTTTATACCCACTTCCAAGGGCTCAGGAATGGATTGGCACCACTTGACAGGGCAAGACTCACAGATGGCAGAGTCCAGGTGCTGTAGCAGGTGAGTTGGAAGTCTTTTATGTCCCTGAGACTTCAATCAGGAGGCAAGCCAGCAAACCCTCGGAACCACCCTGATTCTGGGTTCAAGTGATGTGGGTCCAGTCCTTCTCACCCAGGCAAGGAGGGCAGCAGGTCAGCACAGCAAGAAGGCAGTTCTTCCAGAGTAGTAGTCCAGCAGAGTGGTAGTCCTTCAGCAGTCCTTCTTCCTGGCAGAGTATCCACAGGTCCTAAAGTGTACTGAGTTGGTAGGGTCAGAAGTCCAGTTCTTATACCCAGTGGTGCCTTTAAAGTGTGGGAGACTTCAGAGAGGGGCTTTGAAGTGCACAGAGGTCCTCCCTTCCTGCCCTGGCTCCGGACTCACTACAGGGTGATAAGCAATCCTTTGTGTGGGAACAGGACATAGCCTATTCAGGTGTAAGTCTAAGGCTACGACCAGCTCCTCCCTCCCATCCTGCCCAGGATGGCCCAGCAAGATGAGGATGGCCTATCAGTCACACCTAAACTCTCTTTCCGTGTGGATGTCTAGAGGAAATGCAAAAAGCCCAGCTGTCACCCACCCTAGACATGTATTGGAGACAGGCTGCAGGCACACAAGGCTTAGAGCAGAAAAAGGCCATCTTTCTAAAAGTGGCATTTTTAAAATTGTAATGATAAATTTGACTTTGCCATTAAACAGGATTTATCATTACAATTCTATCGGTACTAAACATGATATCTCTACCTCCTTCCAATTGGGAAGTACACTTATTATATGTAACAAGGAATCTCCAATGTTAACCTAAGGAAGGGTAGGCCTCACATTAGTGAAAAACAAATATGAGAGTTTTTCACTACAAGAACATGTAAAACCTAAAAGTACATGTCCTACATTTTAATTACACAGCACCCTACCCTATGGGCTACACAGGGCATAACTTAGGGGTGACTTATGTGTAACAAAAGGGGAGTTCAAGGCTTGGCAAGGGGTTTGAAATGCCAAGTCGACATGGCAGTGTAAACTGCACACACAGGCTCTGCAGTGGCAGGCGTGAGACATGTTTTGAAGGGCTACTTAAGTGGGTGGCACAACCAGTGCTGCAGGCCCACTAGTAGCATTTAAGGTACAGGCCCTGGGCACATGTAGTGCACTTTGCTAGGGACTTATAAGTAAATTAAATATGCCAATTGTGGACAAGTCAATCGAACCATGTTTAGGGAGAGAGCACATGCAATTTTGCACTGATTAGCAGTGGTTAAGTGCCCTGAGTCCTAAAACCAAAAAAACAAGATCAGCAAAATTGGAGGCAAGCAGGAAAAATGTTTAGGGGAAGACCACCCTAAGGTTGACAGGTCTAAAAGATTGATTGTCCTATAAGCTGAAGCAGGGGATCCTAATTCTGTGCCAAACACCTACATGACTACTGTCTCCATGCAAATCAAAACCTTCCTCTCAAATGACTGTGATCATCCAGCTTTCTCTGTAATCATCCAACTTTCCCTGTAATTGTCTAAGTCATTAAGCATAGCGATCAATCTATAACCAATTAGTGAGACTACCCCTAACAATTTGTCATAGTTGCCTGATCCTGGAGGAGAGGGATTGGCAAAATTAAGAATATTACACTAGAACTGGAAACCACGCTTGAAACCTCCAAATCTCTATCACTAAAATCAAGTCAGCTACTTGTCTTCTGATTTAGGCCATAAATTTGCCAATTATGGCAAAGAGGGGAAATGGGTAATACATGTCCTAGACCAATCTCCTATAAGCACATTCACCACAGTCACCCCTGTGCCAGGCAGCTAGTAGTTCAGTCAAGAAACAAAGATATCCATCTTGCAAAGACGGCATCACTATATCAGTGTCTGAAAAGATCCATCAATATAGTTGCCTGTCACTGGGGTCCTGCAGAAATCTAGAGGTCCAATCTGCAGTCTGGTTCTATGTCTGTGGGAGGTACTTTACTGTCACCAGGAGTGTGTTACTTCAGGCATAATTGCCAAAAATCATTTTCCAGTTCTGCCAATATCATGGGCTAAGTGGCCTGTAGTAGCTTATGCAATGAATCAACAACATATTTTCCATTTGTCGCAGGATGCAACAGTTAATTTTATCCTGGATTATGCCCTTGACCACAAAATAGAATACCAGAAGCTCAAGGCACTTGATGTGACCACTTTCACTCTGTGGAAATATCCCTATATCAAGCTCCCTGGAACCACCAGCTAGCATAAAATGATAGCTTGTCTTGAACTGCTCCAGCCACCACAGAATCCCTGTCCTGGAGCAGTCTGAGATGATACCAGCTCCAAATGGATGAAGCCCCTCTAATGATGATAAGCTTTGAGTCTCTGCAGAGTGCTGTGGTGTAGCGGCCTCGGAAATATAGCCATGATTGAGGATGACAGTAGCCAAACTATTCTGGCCAACTGTCTGAACAAGAGCCAATCCCTGAGGACTTCTCGTTTCAGTTCCTCCTTGATGTTTGCCACCTTTGTTACAGTCAGCCACAGAATGGCCAGTATAGGAAGGAAGAATCCCAAGATAATCATGACTGGAGATCAAGACAACTTCAACATTTCCCTATTGATAACAAGCTCCAAATTCTGCAGAAGTGTTATTGTCACATTGTTCACATGCACTGTCAGCCTCGTTGGGCATTGGATTATGAACAAAATGTCATCCTAGCACATCAGAAGTCTCACCCCACAAAACTCAAAAACTCCTCCATAGGTTTGAGGAGCTTGGTGAGGCACCATGGAAATGAGGAAAGGCCGAAGGGTAATGCTGTGAACTCAAACACTTGGTCCCACTATGCAAACTGAAGATAATGGAGGTCTCAGAGCGAAAATGGGGACAGACAACTATGTGTCCTTCAGATCTGGCTGAAACCTCCAGTCACATTGCCACAGGGCTTCTCTTAGAAGGAGGATGTCCTTTATCTTGAAATGTTGGTGTTTCAAACATTAGTTAAAGTCTACAAGGTTCAATAATGCACAGTGTCCCTTTTGTTTTTTTTTCCATCAAAAAATAAGTTCTCCTGAAATGGAGAGAGGTCCTATAAATAGCCTCTTAAACTTTCATCTCGGCCACCTCTGTGTCTAAAAGCATGCATTCCTGATATGAAAAGAAGTGTGGAACACCACTACAGTGTATATGAAACCCCATGACCGTCTGAAGAATCCACAAATCTCCGATGGTTTCGCACCACTTGTGGAATAGTCATGCCACTATGCCCCAATACTTGCTAGGGAAAACTAATAATACTTACCAAATTATCCTCCTGGGGCATTGACAGTGCCTCAGAAAGCACGACTGATCATGCTTCCTTTTTCTTCACCTCTAGAATGGAAAAATCCTCCAAACCACTTATGGTCTTGCCATAGTATGTTTCTTCTAGTGGCCTGGCATCTCTGAGAACTTTGGCTGGAGAAAAGGCCTTTGTTATGGCCAGCCACGGAAAAAGCTTGAAGGACAAAAAACATTTAATGGCCGTTTGTGCATTGTCTGGGGAAACAAAGGTAGACACAGATTTACCCAGTATCTTCATAAAGGGGTCACTGAATGGCCATCACTGTGCCATGGGCCCTGATACTGACGGGCCAGTTATTCTAATTTTGTATTCATCTTAGTCAACAGAGTGCAGTGCCTCTTGGGAGACAGCATGCAATTCGCATTTCCCTATGAGAATATGGCCTGTTCCGAGAGAACCACTCTATCTGACTCCTTGGTCTCAGCCATATTGAGAATTTTTGACAAGGTGCAGATGATGCAAAGAGTTTACCCTCACATGCCTCCCATGTTATATCTATCCCTCTCTTTGGGATACTTAATGAATTTGGCCGGAAAAGTAGTCATTCTTTTGGGAGTCTTGTCCCCTTTCCCCTCCAAAGAATCCAACCTCCTTGTTGAGATGTTTGTGTATTTTGCTACCAATATAATAGAGGTAGATCCATGTTGGGATGAGGGCACAGATGTAAGAGATACTCCAGACAGTCTGCAAGGTGCAGGGACTATTAAGAAACACCTCCCAAGGTCAATGTGCCAAGGAATCATTTTCCCCTGTGGCTTGGGGCCTCAAAGTCCTTTAATTCTTCTACTCTCTATTGGAGGGATTCTGGGTGTTGGGCAGCCAAAAATAAGCAGTTTTCTGCCTAGGGGCCTCAAAATCTTGTTCACCCTGTTGAAGGAAGAGTTGATGGCATTAGACAAGCTGGGTCTCAGAGGTATGGTGGACCCCTCCTTCATCTCCACGTAATGGCCATTTTTATATTCTCCTAACTGAATTCCTATCATGGTCAAAGTGATTCGTACTTATGCAGTCACAACTCTTGTTGCAGCAGAGATTAAAAGCACTTCCCTCTTAACGTTGCCAGGAGATGGCCCTTGCAAGTGCTGGGAAATAAAAAATTATACTGCTGTTTGATGTTTATTGCTGGTGGTGGATGTCAGAAAAGCGCACTCGAAGTATGTAGGGGAATATTGGCAATTCACTGACCAGAAGTTGTCACAGCATGTCTCCGCTGTCCTGCTTATGCACCTAGCCTGCAACTGCTCAGCACACCACCTCGTGCAGGGCTCCTTTGCTTCTGTGCAAGTAATTGCTCACAGCTTGGATGCCCTCACCTAGGACGCGGTTTCTGCCCAGTGACAGCCAATAACAGTGCCACAATATGCGGATTACCTAAGGCATAACCCCCCAAACGACCCCTCGTTCCCCGGTCCCCTGAAACTCACCAACTTGATATTGAAGAACAAGGGGACCGAAACCTGCGAAGGAAAACAATTTACCTGTGTACAGCAACAAACTAAATGGAACCGGAAGTTCAGTTAGCCACAAGCAGAAGTAATATTAGCAAGAAAAGACAGTCCCTACACTTTTGTCAGCAACCCCCTCAAGTCAAAAAAATATTGGCGGGGGAGGTGAGGTGACAAGAAGAATCATCTATAGCTAACCCAGGGAAGATCAAATATCTCAGTTGCTTAGCAGCAAAGACAGAGGGGTGGAAATTCTTTTTAGAAACTTTGTTGGCTGTGGTGACTTGTGATTGCACATTGTTTTCTATTCGTGGTTCTAATTTCCGGGAATCATGGGAAATGCAGTTCTAATGTTTTATTACTGGTGCTTTGACCTAAAACATTGAAAAGGATGATGCATAATCCTCGTGTCCAGTTCTGACTTAGAAATGTCCTGAATGCATTGAAATGTAGATTTAGTACTATCGATATTGTGAAACAGCACATTCTATGTGGCAGCAATATATCCTCCAAAACCGTCCTTTAAGATCTTTATCCCACATCACATTATTATTTATTGTTTGGCAATTTTAAACACAATTGAGTCTAAAGAGGGGAAGTACTTACAACTGATCCAACTTTGTTCCATTGAATGCATGACTTTTTATATCTACAAATCCGTTTCTGAACAGTTTCCTAGAAACGACAAATATACAGCTGTAAAACAATTTATAATATTGTTCCATCAAGGCAAACATGACTAAAATTGCTAAGATGTTTAATGCTTGTGTGTTTTTACTGTATTAAAACTGATGAATTCCAGATGATAAACGCAGACTTCAGTGGATCAACCAAATCCTTGTGGTGTGAAAACAAATCTTAAAGAAAGAGAAATGCTAACTTGTGTTAAACATAACTCTGCATAGATTAACATAGCACTGTTTACTGCAGCAGATATTACTAATGTAAAAGGCGCACCACATGCCCAGGCTTATACATCTATGACTCAATGTATACCTCACCTAAAAATGCACTGGGGTCCATTTGGAGATGTTTGGAAAACAAGATTATCTTTTACTGTGCTGATCCATATTTATACCCATATCTATCAATGGTTCCACTTTCTAGGTGCTGAACTGCACTTCAGTATTACCAGTGAGCATGTACTTTACATTGCGGGGTCAGCCAGGAACAACTAAATGCTGTATGCATAAGATCAATGGGTGTGCTCGATTAGTGACTTTAATTTTTGTCAAATCAGGGTTTTAGTTGCAGTGTAGAGCAGTGGTTCCCAAACTTTTGACTCCTGAGGACCCCCATTGAGTCATCACTGGAAGCCAGGGACCCCCAAGCAATTTGTATGATTTAAATTTCAAACATTAAAACAGTAATTCGAAAACAATAAACACACGTGTGCACACAAAACAAATACTCGAATTACTAAGGATTTTAGTATTTTATATTGAAAGAATTTGCAAAAAACAGGACGGTTAGTGCTGCATCTCCGTGACTAACTTTTAAATGGTTGGTTTTATTTCGGAGTACGAGGCTCCTGCCAGGGCCAGACTGGAAACCCACAGCAGCCCTGGCAAATGTTTTCAGACCAGTCCCCATACAGTGCACAGCAAGTGCAGTGAGTGAGCCTGACCACTACAAAGGGGGCTTTGGGAGGCTCTCCCCCAAGAAAATTTAGAAAACAATGGTGCATTCTACAACAAATTTATCATTATATATTGAATTGTATCAGCTTTTAAAGAATAGTAAATGATGACCTTACTATGCACCAGGATACGACAATCTTTGTTGGGGTTCTTCAATGATTCCCTTATTATCACCATCCAACAGTGCCTCTCATCTCTCCATAGCCCCTCTGTCACATGTATTTCATTTGTTTTATAGCATCTCTCATACCATTGAAGGATGTCAGAGCACTTTACATCACACACATATAGGGGCAGATTTACAAGCCCCTTGCGCCACGGGTGCGTCACCGGTGGCGCATTTTAGTGCCCCTTATTTCCAAGGCAGGAAAAGCCACCCTGCGTGACCTTTCCTGGTCTTGTAAATATGGCCCATTTGCACACAGCACTTTGCGTGAAAGGGGTGTACCATGGGTGTTGCTGTGGGTGTTCCCACGCAACACCCATGAAACCAGACACATTTCCAGATTTACTAGAAATCGTAAATCTGGAAATGTGTCTGAATGCTATGCCTCCCCAGGGAGGCGTAGGAGAGCGCAACGAGGAGAAATGTATTCATTTCTCCTCGTTTTTTTCCTCTTTCTATGCGTGTTGCATTCTGCAGCACGCATAGAAAGAGGATATCACCTCTGGTGCTTGTTTATGTACAGGAAGGTGTCCCTTCCTGCACATAAACAATCAGTAAAACAATGACGTTTTGCAAGTTCTATGTGTGCTAATGCAGCGCACTTAGAAGTTGAAAAACGCCATTTCTGATTGTTTATGTGCAGGAAGGGAACCCTTCCTGCATATAAACAATCTTCCCACGACGCAGGCATCCTGTTCTTGCCTGCAATAATGCAGCACAATATATTAGAATTTCACAAAATTGTAAAGTTCATCTGGGCACAAATGGATTCTATTTGTAAATATGGTGCAAGCAGTCTTGCATTAGGATGCAGGCCACTCTAGGCACAAATGCGAGGATTGGCGAGTGGATCAGAAAATGCCTCTAAAAAGTTTGGGAAATTAAAAGCCTGGTGATATAGTTTACAGTGATTAAATCCCCAGAAGGGAATGTGCCGTTGCTTAATACATGGAGTAGTCTGTTTTCTTTGTTTAATAAATGTAAATAAATGTCCGGATATGGTTTTTTTTAATCATGTTTCTGAGGGTTTCTATTTTATCTGAAAATGAAACGGCAAGGAGACAACCAGGTTCATTCAGATGCTGATCGGTGTCCTATATTGGGTTGAACCCTCCTCTGTCTTCACAGGGCTCCGTAATCTTACTACCTGTTCACTAATGATACCCAAATAATTTTCCCATCCCCAATTTAAATATTATTAAAAACGACATACCTCACAAGCATAGGCTTGTCGATGACTTTGGGTTTCCTCATATTAGACAGAAATGGTTTACTTTTCCTATGCTTACTGAAGGAAATAAAGATCTATGAAAGACTCCTTTTTCACAAGTAAATAAACATATCTTACTTCTGGAAACTGAGGAGCACGTCACCACATACGCCTGAGGTGTGGCAGAACTACTCACAAAAGAGCTCTGTGAACCAGGCCTGGATATTCAGATAAAATTCAAAGGTAAGCCAGCAGTAAGACACACCTTCTCATAGGAAGAACTTTGTGATTCGGTCTGTCTGATCATCTCATGTTGCTCTCCGCATCATTAATTCCACTGAGGTAAGATTTTGTCTTCCCAATATCAAGTGCGGCTTTAGTTTTCAGTCAGCCAAGACCATCGTCAGCATCTTGACTCCTCAAAATGAACGCTCACGGCTCATGCTGGCTCATCAAACGGGTCTTTGCACAGTAAGATTTCGGGCAGAGTAAGTCATAGGTCACAGCTGCTTACCAAAGATTAATCATGTTAGATTGTTTGTTAAACCTAAATGACTCTAAACATAATGATTAAGGACCTTGGCGTGTGTGTGGTAAGGCTTTGATATATGTTTTTAATGTCACATACAATAAAAGTCATGGTTGCGTGCTACCACAATAGCTTGTTTAAAATGGATGCAGCGCATGGTGTAAGGACGGGGCTTAGAATGCTAACTTGTCGTTTATGCAAGTAGTCAAAGGGTGTTTGGCAGGGGCGTAACATTAGCCCCGTGGTGTGGGCGGTCCTCCTAGCTCCAGAGGGCCCCCTCTGTAGGAGAGTAGGATCTGCCTCTTATGGTGACCCCCACTTTTTGCTGATGTCTCACTGTTTTTCGACTTTAGTCTGGCTGGGGCCCTGCTATCCAGGACCCCAGCCTAGCTGCTTCCTCTCTAAATTGATTCCATGTACCTTAAGTACACTTCAGATTGGATTCTGGGGTGCCCTTATAAGTCCCTAGTATATGGTATACTATGTACCAAGGGCATAGGTACCCCAGAGGCCTACCAGGGGCTGAAGCATGTATTGTGCCACCCCTGGAAGGCCATCCAAAATGACACCACAGGACTGCTACTGCAGCCTGAGTG
Organism: Calotriton arnoldi; assembly: GCA_963921515.1. Lineage (NCBI taxonomy): Eukaryota > Metazoa > Chordata > Amphibia > Caudata > Salamandridae > Calotriton > Calotriton arnoldi. Next base: position 2,224,298 of record CAWUFW010000597.1, on the reverse strand, counting down.
AGGTGGTGCATGCACCCCTTACAGAGATATAGGTTCACTATATCTCACCTAACACTGCACATAGAAACCTATCAGTCACCCCTATGGCAGGCCTTATCAATACTAAAGGCAGGGTGCTTGGTTATATGTGAGAGGGTGCCCATGCATGAGCAGAGCCCCTCTGCAGCCCTCGGAATCTCCTATCCGGGGTTGTCTGTGGTGCAGCCTGACCATATACTCTTAAGTGCATTATAACCTTGCGGTAAAATGCTAACTTTGGACTGGCTGCACGGAAACATGTCGTGTTTGGTGTCAAACACCTTGGAATCCTACCCCCCCCCCCGCCAGTCCTGGCGGCAGGGGTAGAATTCTACCCTTCTAGACGGAGAGACATGTCCCCACCGGTATACCCGGTAGAAACCTTAAAGAGCCCTGGCATCACAAAATGGATGCTGCAGCCACAGACACGAGTCTGGCCTCCTGCTGCTGACCGAAACTCCGGCAGGGGAGGCCTGGACAATAGGTTTCCTGTCACAGGGAGGTGTGACCACCTCCCAGACAGGCCTTAGTGGATTGGGGCTGGGTGGGTGCACTCTCTGAGTGCTTTGAAGTCCTGCACTGGGGGCTCATTTGGTGTCCTCGTGCATACCCCAGTTCAAACCGGTTGCAGCTCCTGCTCTGGCGCGAAACTGGACAAAGGAAATGGGTGTAGCCACCCCTCTTTCCAAACCCTCCCATAGGTGGGTCCCCAGAGTTAGTCCAACCCCTTTCTTTAGTATAAGTAAGGGAACCCTGGCAACAGGACTTTAGATATCCCTGGACGAAACTCTGCAACTGAATCCTGGAACTTCGACGCTCTACTCAAGACTAGAGGACTGAAGAAATCTCCCTTGGGGTCAAGGAGTGACTCCCCTCCTTGGCAGGCACCAACAAAGCATTTGCCGGTCTGCATCGCCGAAGCTCCCGCCGGACTCCAAAGTACTTGCAGCCCAGGAAGAGGATTTCCAGACATCTCAGAGGCCGACCCGAGTCCCCAGCAAAGCTGAGACCCGCAGCCCTCGTGAGTAGCGTGGAACTGGAACTCCTGGTCACTGTGCACATTTGCTAGTGCATTCACTTCTCGACAACTCTTGAAGTCTTGCTTTGGGTTACCCGTAGCCCAGGCCCCGAGCACCATTTGCACCGAAGATTGTGAGCCTACACTCCACGAGTGTTCCGTGGGCCTGCTTCCTGCATTTCCGCTTGGGGCTCCTTTGCGATCCCTGGTCCGTCGACTGGTGGGTCCCTGTGAAGGCAACTCTGATTTTCTTTGGATGTTTCTGGTTGCTCCAGACGTGCCCTAACTCCCCACCAAGTGGTGAGTCCCTCAGACCTTGCTGGTCTGCTCCGAAGCATCTTTCTCCTTTCTGCGTGGGTTGCTGTTGCCAAGGCTTGTTGTATTCAATCCGGACACCAATACTGCAGCACTCGACATCCTTTGTGGGCCAGCTCGAATCCAGCTCCTGGTTGTCGTTGACGCCTCCTGGTCCTCGTGGCTGAAGAGTCAAGCTTCACCTCTTTCACCTGAAGCACCCGACATCGGTGGGCATTCAACTATCGTGCCCCTGGTCACTGGCAAGTGACCCAGACTCTGTCCCCTCTGCTTTCAGGTTCTTCTCATCTCCGATCCAGGCTTGGATCTCTTCGAACACTTCGCATCTTCCCGGCAGCAGCACTTCTCTGCAGACTGCCATTGAAAACGACGACGCGACCCAACACCATTTGACACCTATGCACCCGGCTTCCCTGGGTGAGGTAACTCGAGTACTCCGGTGCTCCCGTGGGTGTTGACCCTAGAACTGTCTAAGTCCAAGAAGGTTTCGTCCTAGTCCATTTCTAAGTGTCCTTAAACTCTAAAACGATAACCACGACTTTCCCATAGACTTTAACGGAGCTCGCGGCTGTGTTCACACACTGCACACAGCCCCCGTGGGTCCCCTGTGTCACTACCTTGGGTGGTTCCTTGGGGTCCTAGCGATTCTACAGGCTCTAGGCCTTGTGTCTACTTAAGTCGTGGTTCTTATAGCACTTTCTTAATATATGGTTTGGTACGCCCCTAGGGCTAATCGTATATTGTGCTATTTTACTGTGCTATTCGCCTTATAACTTGTGTACTTTCACCTCTAGCCTCATAAAACGACTATATGGTTGTGTTTAGTAATAAATACATATATTTTATATATATACCTGGTGTGGTTCTCCTTTCATTTGGTCATTCATGAGATTATAACTGGTAAAACAATAGCTTAACACTCCTTCAAGACTTAGCCTGAAGGCTGCTCTCCATAGCTACCACTAGGATAGCTTTCAATAAAGGTTGTCTTTAAACCTATCATCAATAAAGGTCGATTGGACTGGTGCAAGGTGCCCACTATAACTAGTGGACAGCATATACCAGGCCAACTTCTCACATTGGTGTGCAGTGGTTGGATTAAAGCTTGCCTTGTTTTACCAGATAATCTCAAGTGTGTGACTAACTGAAAACCACTAAAGGTACCTCAGGTACATATAAATTCAAGCTTAGAAATACAGTAAGTTCTACTGAACTTAGAGTTGTGTGTCAAGGGCTTAGCACACCCTTTCTACAACTCAAGAGAGTTTAGTAGGCCACAATAGAGTAGGTAGTGCATACACCACACCTCACTAGTGATGTCTTCAAGGCCAGGAACCAGTGGGTCCCTGCCAGAAGCCAGTGGGCTTCTACCCTCCAAGTATGACAACCTCCCATTCTTGGAATTGAGAGAGTTGTGCAAGACTAGGAAGCTGAAGACAGGCAAAAGTGCCAACACCCAACGTCTCATGGAGATGCTTCTGCTGGATGACCTCAGAAGACCCCTAGGGTCTGTAGGGGTAGGCAGAGAGGGTGGGGCAGACGATGAGGAAGGGACCAGGGGTGAAAATACCCAGGACCTGACCTCTGAAACTGGCCAGGAAGATGACAATGATCTTGCCCTGGACAATCCAGCTCCTCCTGCAGATGAGGAGGAGGATCAGAATGACCTCCCCTTTGTCCCACCAGGAAGAGTTGTGAGTGTGCCTAGAAGGTCCAGATCTCCTTCTCAGGAGTCTAACCATTCTGACACCTCAGTAGGGACCTCTGTTTCCGCTCATAGGAGGGAATCCTCTCATGAAAGGAAAAAGAGACTGCTCCAGTATGAAGAAGCTCAGCTTAGGATCAGAAGAGAGCAGCTGGCTATAGACAGGGAGTCCCTAGAGCTTCATAGACAAAGAAGAAAGTTGGGACAAGAGTCCCATGGTGGCAGCAACTTCCCTAGTGGTAGGGAAAGGTCTTATGACCATAGAAACCTTGTCCCTCCCTACCAGAGTGGGGATGACATCCACAAATGGATTACTGCACTGGAAAGGGCCTGTAAAGTTCAGAGGGTCCCCCAGGAGCAGTGGGCAGCAATCTTGTGGCTCTCCTTTGCAAACAAAGGTAGAGACAAGCTCCTCACTGTAAGAGAAGAGGATGCTGATGATTACCAAGTCCTGAAGAGTGCCCTGATAGATGGGTTTGGCCTAACCACTGAGCAATACAGGTTAAAGTTCAGAGATACCCAAAAGGCACAGACACAGGACTGGGTGGACTTTGTAGATTGTGCTACTAAGGCTCTGGAAGGCTGGTTACTGGGCAGTAAGGTGTGTGACTTCAAAGGATTGTATAATTTAATCATTAGGGAGCAGATTCTTAACTGTCAGAATCAGTTGCTACATCAGTACCTGGTTGACTCTGATCTGACCTCTCCCCAAAACTTGGTTAAGAAGGCAGACAAATGGGTCAGAACCAGGGTGAAGCAGAAGGTACAGAACCAAGGTGGTGACCAGAGGAAGCAAGATTCCAAAAACTCTGACAAGGGTGGGGAAAAGGGTAAAGACCAGAAGTCTTCTCAAGGTCCCCAAAAATCTGCATCTGGTGGGGAAGCCCAATCTACGAAAGGGAAAGGCCAAAAGAAACCTTGGTGGAAAATCTGTAAGCAGAAGACTCACTGGACAAGTGATTGCACCAAGTCCAAAGACTCCAATCCAGCCACCATTGCCCCTAAGGCAACTGTTCCCCCTAGTCCAGCTACAAATGGTGGTGGAAACACTCAGAATAAGGGTTTAGTAGGGTTGACCCTGGGTACTGAGATGGGCTCTGGCCTAGTCAGAGTGCCAACTCAGGCTGTCCTAGTCTGTGACGGGGGCATGGATATGTCCCCCTTTGTGAGTCCCAAGAATTTGGGCAAATACAGACAGCAGCCTTTAATTAATGGAAGAGAGGCTTTGGCATTCAGGGACACATGAGCAAGTGTCACCATGGTGACAAAAGATCTTGTGGATCCTGGGCAGATTTTACTTGGTGAAATGTACCAAGTGACCAATGCTAGCAATGTCAGAACAGACCATTCTATGGCAGTTGTTAACTTCTCCTGGGGAGGGGTAACTGGCCTTAAGAAGGTTGTGGTGAGTGCAGACCTACCAGTTGAATGCTTGCTTCACAATGATCTTGAAAACTCAGCTTGGGCAGAGGTGGAGCTCAGGAAACATGCAGAAATGTTAGGGATCCCTGCACATGTCTTTGCTGTGACTAGGTCACAGGCAAAAATGTCAAAAGCTGAACAGGACCTGGATTCTGGAATAATGGACCAGGTGCCTCCCAAGAGGAGGAGCAGTAGGGTTAAGGCAGTGCCTTCCCCCTTGGCTCAGGAAGAAGATCAGTCTTTTGAGGAAGATGATCTCAGGCCTGAAGAAGGAACTGTCCCAGAGGAGCTTGAACCTGATCAGGTTGAGTTCTTGGGGACAGGGGGCCCTTCCAGGGCAGATCTGAGCCAGGAGCAGCTGAACTGCCCCTCTCTTGAACCCCTCAGACAGCAAGCTGCTGCTGAGGCTGCTGGGAATGCTAGTGGCACCCATAAGATGTATTGGGATGATGGACTCCTGTACTCAGAGAGTAGAGACCCCAAGCCTGGAACAGCCAGGAGGTTGGTTATACCTCTGAAGTTCAGGGGCTTCCTATTGACACTAGCCCATGATATTCCCTTAGCAGGTCACCTGGGCCAGAACAAGACTTGGGACAGGATTGTCCCTCGCTTTCACTGGCCCCACATGTCTGAAGACACCAAGGAGTTTTGTCGCTCCTGTGTAACCTGCCAAGCCAGTGGGAAGGCAGGTGGCACCACAAAGGCCCCCCTGATACCACTACCTGTGGTGGGGGTTCCCTTTGAGAGGGTGGGGATTGACATAGTTGGTCCCATTGATCCCCAAACAGCATCTGGGCACAGGTTTATCCTGGTGGTGGTGGACCATGCCACCAGGTACCCAGAAGCCATTCCCCTTAGGACCACTACAGCACCTGTGGTGGTAAGGGCCCTCCTGGGAATTTTCTCAAGAGTGGGCTTGCCTAAGGAGGTAGTATCTGACTTTATGTCCAGTTACTTAACTGCAATGTGGAAGGAGTGTGGAGTGACTTATAAGTTCACCACACCCTATCACCCACAATGCAATGGTTTAGTTGAGAGATTCAACAAAACCTTGAAGGGCATGATTAAAGGGCTCCCAGAAAAGCTTAGGCGAAGATGGGACATACTCTTGCCCTGCCTTTTATTTTCATACAGGGAGGTGCCTCAAAAGGGGGTTGGCTACAGCCCTTTTGAACTTTTGTTTGGCCATCGTGTCAGGGGTCCATTGTGTCTGGTGAAGGAAGGTTGGGAGTTACCTCTCAAACCCCCTAAACAGGACATAGTGGACTATGTACTTGGTCTCCGCTCCAGGATGGCTGAGTACATGAAAAAGGCAACCAAAAACCTTGAGTCTAGCCGGGAATTACAGAAAGCCTGGCATGACCAAAAGGCTGTGCTGACTGTTTACCAGCCAGGGCAGAAGGTGTGGGTGTTGGAGCCAGTGGCCCCAGCAGCCCTCCAAGACAAGTGGAGTGGCCCCCATACAATTGTTGAGCAGAAGGGAGAGGTTACCTATCTGGTAGACCTGGGAACTCCCAGGAGCCCCCACAGGGTGCTCCATGTCAACAGGCTGAAGCCATATGTGGACAGGGCTGACATGGGCTTGCTCATGGCAACTGAAGAGGGACAGGAGGAGGAGAGTGACCCTCTCCCTGACCTGCTCTCACAGAACCCTGATGATGGGTCAGTAGATGGTGTAGCCTCGGCAGGCAGCCTCACTGCCCAGCAGCAAACTGATTGTAGACAGGTGCTCAATCAGTTCAGACACATGTTTTCTCTGACTCCAAGTCAGACCACCTGGTGCACTCATGAAGTGGACAGTGGGGACAGTCTGCCTGTTAAAAGTAAGATTTACAGGCAACCTGACCAAGTCAGGGACTGTATCAGGACAGAAGTCCAGAAAATGTTGGAACTGGGTGTCATTGAGCCTTCAGATAGCCCTTGGGCTAGTCCAGTGGTCCTGGTGCCAAAACCTCACACCAAAGATGGTAAGAGAGAGATGAGGTTTTGTGTGGACTACAGAGGCCTCAATGCAGTCACTAGGACTGATGCCCATCCAATCCCCAGGGCAGATGAGGTAATAGACACTTTGGCCTCAGCCAAGTATCTAAGCACATTTGACCTAACAGCTGGCTACTGGCAGATCAGACTAGCTGATGATGCAAAGCCAAAAACTGCATTTTCTACCCCTGGTGGGCTTTACCAATTTGTGATGATGCCCTTTGGTTTGAAAAATGCACCTGCCACTTTTCAGAGGTTGGGGAACACAGTCCTTACAGGTCTGGAAGCCTATAGTGCAGCATATCTAGATGATATTGCTGTCTTTAGCGCCACCTGGGAGGATCACCTGGTCCACCTCAGAAATGTTTTGGAGGCCCTGCAGAAGGCAGGCCTCACTATCAAGGCCACCAAGTGCCAGATAGGGCAGAGTCAGGCTGTGTACCTGGGCCACCTTGTGGGTGGAGGCCAGGTTCAACCATTGCAGAGCAAAATCCAGACCATCATGGACTGGGTTGCTCCAACTACCCAGACTCAGGTGAGAGCCTTTTTAGGCCTGACTGGGTACTACAGAAGATTTGTCAAGGGGTATGGATCAATAGTGACACCCCTGAATGACTTAACCTCTAAGAAAATGCCCAAAAAGGTTCAGTGGACAGTTAGCTGTCAAAAGGCATTTGATGACCTGAAGCAGGCCATGTGCACTGCTCCCATTCTGCAGAGTCCTGATTACTCCAAGAAGTTCATTGTGCAAACAGATGCATCTGAGTTGGGGGTAGGGGCTGTACTATCACAGTTGAATGATGAAGGTCAGGATCAGCCAGTAGCTTTTATTAGCAGAAGGCTGACCCCCAGAGAGAAATGTTGGTCAGCCATTGAGAGGGAGGCCTTTGCTGTGGTTTGGGCTCTGAAGAAGCTGAGGCCATACATGTTTGGCACTCACTTCCTTGTTCAGACAGACCATAAGCCCCTCTTATGGCTAAAACAGATGAAGGGTGAAAACCCCAAACTTTTGAGGTGGTCCATTTCCCTACAGGGGATGGACTATACAGTGGAACATAGACCTGGGAGTAACCATGCCAATGCAGATGGACTCTCCAGATATTTCCACTTAGAACATGAAGACTTAACTGGTCAAGGTTAGTTTAATGTCCTTGCGTTTGGGGGGGGTTGTGTAGGAGAGTAGGATCTGCCTCTTATGGTTACCCCCACTTTTTGCTGATGTCTCACTGTTTTTCGACTTTAGTCTGGCTGGGGCCCTGCTATCCAGGACCCCAGCCTAGCTGCTTCCTCTCTAAATTGATTCCATGTACCTTAAGTACACTTCAGATTGGATTCTGGGGTGCCCTTATAAGTCCCTAGTATATAGTGTACTATGTACCAAGGGCATAGGTACCCCAGAGGCCTACCAGGGGCTGAAGCATGTATTGTGCCACCCCTGGAAGGCCATCCAAAATGACACCACAGGACTGCTACCGCAGCCTGAGTGAGGTGGTGCATGCACCCCTTACAGAGATATAGGTTCACTATATCTCACCTAACACTGCACATAGAAACCTATCAGTCACCCCTATGGCAGGCCTTATCAATCCTAAAGGCAGGGTGCTTGGTTATATGTGAGAGGGTGCCCATGCATGAGCAGAGCCCCTCTTCAGCCCTCGGAATCTCCTATCCGGGGTTGTCTGTGGTGCAGCCTGACCATATACTCTTAAGTGCATTATAACCTCGCTGTAAAATGCTAACTTTGGACTGGCTGCACGGAAACATGTTGTGTTTGGTGTCAAACACCTTGGAATCCTACCCCCCGCCAGTCCTGGCGGTGGGGGTAGAATTCCATCCTTCTAGACGGAGAGACATGTCCCCACCGGTATACCCGGTAGAAACCTTAAAGAGCCCTGGCATCACAAAATGGATGCTGCAGCCACAGACACGAGTCTGGCCTCCTACTGCTGACCGAAACTCCGGCAGGGGAGGCCTGGACAATAGGTTTCCTGTCACAGGGAGGTGTGACCACCTCCCAGACAGGCCTTAGTGGATTGGGGCTGGGTGGGTGCACTCTCTGAGTGCTTTGAAGTCCTGCACTGGGGGCACATTTGGTGTCCTCGTGCATACCCCAGTTCAAACCGGTTGCAGGGGCTACCAGCCCCTGCTCTGGTGCGAAACTGGACAAAGGAAATGGGTGTAGCCACCCCTCTTTCCAAACCCTCCCATAGGTGGGTCCCCAGAGTTAGTCCAACCCCTTTCTTTAGTATAAGTAAGGGAACCCTGGCAACAGGACTTTAGATATCCCTGGACGAAACTCTGCAACTGAATCCTGGAACTTCGACGCTCTACTCAAGACTAGAGGACTGAAGAAATCTCCCTTGGGGTCAAGGAGTGACTCCCCTGCTTGGCAGGCACCAACAAAGCATTTGCCAGTCTGCATCTCCGAAGCTCCTGCCGGACTCCGAAGTACTTGCAGCCCAGGAAGAGGATTTCCAGACATCTCAAAGGCCGACCCGAGTCCCCAGCAAAGCTGAGACCCGCAGCCCTTGTGAGTAGCGTGGAACCGGAACTCCTGGTCACCGTGCACATTTGCTAGTGCATTGTTTTCTCGACGACTCTTGAAGTCCTGCTTTGGGTTACTCGTACCCCAGACCCCGAGCACCATTTGCACCGAAGATTGTGAGCCAACACTCCACGAGTGTTCCGTGGGCCTGCTTCCTGCATTTCCGCTTGGGGCTCCTTTGCGATCCCTGGTCCGTCGACTGATGGGTCCCTGTGAAGGCAACTCTGATTTTCTTTGGGTGTTTCTGGTTGCTCCAGACGTGCCCTAACTCCCCACCAAGTGGTGAGTCCCTCAGACCTTGCTGGTCTGCTCCGAAGCATCTTTCTCTTTTCTGCATGGGTTGCTGTTGCCAAGGCTTGTTGTGTTCAATCCAGACACCAATGCTGCAGCACTCGACATCCCTTGTGTACCAGCTAGAATCCAGCTCCTGGTCATCGTCGACGCCTCCTGGTCCTCATGGCTGAAGAGTCAAGCTTCACCTCTTTCACCTGAAGCACCCGACATCGGTGGGCATTCGACTATCGTGCCCCTGGTCACTGGCAAGTGACCCAGACTCTGTCCCCTCTGCTTTCAGGTTCTTCTCATCTCCGATCCAGGCTTGGATCTCTTCGGACACTTCGCATCTTCCCGGCAGCAGCACTTCTCTGCAGACTGCCATTGAAAACGACGACGCGACCCGACACCATTTGACACCTATGCACCCGGCTTCACTGGGTGAGGTAACTCGAGTACTCCGGTGCTCCCGTGGGTGTTGACCCTAGAACTGTCTAAGTCCAAGAAGGTTTCGTCCTAGTCCATTTCTAAGTGTCCTTAAACTCTAAAACGATAACCGCGACTTTCCCATAGACTTTAATGGAGCTCGCGGCTGTGTTCACACACTGCACACAGCCCTCCTGGGTCCCCTGTGTCACTACCTTGGGTGGTTCCATGGGGTCCCAGCGATTCTACAGGCTCTAGGCCTTGTGTCCACTTAAGTCGTGGTTCTTATACCACTTTCTTAATATATGGTTTGGTACGCCCCTAGGGCTAATCGTATATTGTGCTATTTTACTGTGCTATTCGCCTTGTAACTTGTGTACTTTCACCTCTAGCCTCATAAAGAGACTATAGGGTTGTGTTTAGTAATAAATACATATATTTTATATATATACCTGGTGTGGTTCTCCTTTCATTTGGTCATTCATGAGATTATAACTGGTAAAACAATAGCTTAACATTCCTTCAAGACTTAGCCTGAAGGCTGCTCTCCATAGCTACCACTAGGATAGCTTTCAATAAAGGTTGTCTTTAAACCTATCATCAATAAAGGTCGATTGGACTGGTGCAAGGTGCCCACTATAACTAGTGGACAGCATATACCAGGCCAACTTCTCACATTGGTGTGCAGTGGTTGGATTAAAGCTTGCCTTGTTTTACCAGATAATCTCAAGTGTGTGACTAACTGAAAACCACTAAAGGTACCTCAGGTACATATAAATTCAAGCTTAGAAATACAGTAAGTTCTACTGAACTTAGAGTTGTGTGTCAAGGGCTTAGCACACCCTTTCTACAACTCAAGAGAGTTTAGTAGGCCACACTAGAGTAGGTAGTGCATACACCATACCCCACTAGTGATGTCTTCAAGGCCAGGAACCAGTGGGTCCCTGCCAGAAGCCAGTGGGCTTCTACCCTCCAAGTATGACAACCTCCCATTCTTGGAATTGAGAGAGTTGTGCAAGACTAGGAAGCTGAAGGCAGGCAAAAGTGCCAACACCCAACGTCTCATGGAGATGCTTCTGCTGGATGACCTCAGAAGACCCCTAGGGTCTGTAGGGGTAGGCAGAGAGGGTGGGGCAGAAGATGAGGAAGGGACCAGGGGTGAAAATACCCAGGACCTGACCTCTGAAACTGGCCAGGAAGATGACAATGATCTTGCCCTGGACAATCCAGCTCCTCCTGCAGATGAGGAGGAGGATCAGAATGACCTCCCCTTTGTCCCACCAGGAAGAGTTGTGAGTGTGCCTAGAAGGTCCATATCTCCTTCTCAGGAGTCTAACCATTCTGACACCTCAGTAGGGACCTCTGTTTCCTCTCATAGGAGGGAATCCTCTAATGAAAGGAAAAAGAGACTGCTCCAGTATGAAGAAGCTCAGCTTAGGATCAGAAGAGAGCAGCTGGCTATAGATAGGGAGTCCCTAGAGCTTCATAGACAAAGAAGAAAGTTGAGGCTAGAGTCCCATGGTGGCAGCAACTTCCCTAGTGGTAGGGAAAGGTCTTATGACCATAGAAACCTGAGCAAGATTGTCCCTCCCTACCAGAGTGGGCTTGACATCCACAAATGGATTACTGCACTGGAAAGGGCCTGTAAAGTTCAGAGGGTCCCCCAGGAGCAGTGGGCAGCAATCTTGTGGCTCTCCTTTGCAGACAAAGGTAGAGACAAGCTCCTCACTGTAAGAGAAGAGGATGCTGATGATTACCAAGTCCTGAAGAGTACCCTGATAGATGGGTTTGGCCTAACCACTGAGCAATACAGGTTAAAGTTCAGAGATACCCAAAAGGCACAGACACAGGACTGGGTTGACTTTGTAGATTGTGCTACTAAGGCTCTGGAAGGCTGGTTACTGGGCAGTAAGGTGTGTGACTTCAAAGGATTGTATAATTTAATCATGAGGGAGCAGATTTTTAATAACTGTCAGAATCAGTTGCTACATCAGTACCTGGTTGACTCTGATCTGACCTCTCCCCAAGACTTGGTTAAAAAGGCAGACAAATGGGTCAGAACCAGGGTGAAGCAGAAGGTACAGAGCCAAGGTGGTGACCAGAGGAAGCAAGATTCCAAAAACTCTGACAAGGGTGGGGAAAAGGGTAAAGACCAGAAGTCTTCTCAAGGTCCCCAAAAATCTGCATCTGGTGGGGAAGCCCAATCTACCAAAGGGAAAGGCCAAAACAAACCATGGTGCAAAATCTGTAAGCAGAAGACTCACTGGACAAGTTATTGCACCAAGTCCAAAGACTCCAATCCAGCCACCATTGCCCCTAAGGCAACTGTTCCCCCTAGTCCAGCTACAAATGGTGGTGGAAACACTCAGAATAAGGGTTTAGTAGGGTTGACCCTGGGTACTGAGATGGGCTCTGGCCTAGTCAGAGTGCCAACTCAGGCTGTCCTAGTCTGTGATGGGGGCATGGATATGTCCCCCTTTGTGAGTCCCAATTATTTGGGCAAATACAGACAGCAGCCTTTAATTAATGGAAGAGAGGCTTTGGCATTCAGGGACACATGAGCAAGTGTCACCATGGTGACAAAAGATCTTGTGGATCCTGGGCAGATTATACTTGGTGAAATGTACCGAGTGACCAATGCTAGCAATGTCAGAACAGACCATTCTCCGGCAGTTGTTAACTTCTCCTGGGGAGGGGTAACTGGCCTTAAGAAGGTTGTGGTGAGTGCAGACCTACCAGTTGAATGCTTGCTTGGCAATGATCTTGAAAACTCAGCTTGGGCAGAGGTGGAGCTCAGGAAACATGCAGAAATGTTAGGAATCCCTGCACATGTCTTTGCTGTGACTAGGTCACAGGCAAAAATGTCAAAAGCTGAACAGGCCCTGGATTCTGGAATAATGGACCAGGTGCCTCCCAAGAGGAGGAGCAGTAGGGTTAAGGCAGTGCCTTCCCCTTGGCTCAGGAAGAAGATCAGTCTTTTGAGGAAGATGATCTCAGGCCTGAAGAAGGAACTGTCCCAGAGGAGCTTGAACCTGATCAGGTTGAGTTCTTGGGGACAGGGGGCCCTTCCAGGGCAGATCTGAGCCAGGAGCAGCTGAACTGCCCCTCTCTTGAACCCCTCAGGCAGCATGCTGCTGCGGAGGCTGCTGGGAATGCTAGTGGCACCCATAAGATGTATTGGGATGATGGACTCCTGTACTCAGAGAGTAGAGACCCCAAGCCTGGAACAGCCAGGAGGTTGGTTATACCTCTGAAGTTCAGGGGCTTCCTATTGACACTAGCCCATGATATTCCCTTAGCAGGTCACCTGGGCCAGAACAAGACTTGAGACAGGATTGTCCCTCACTTTCACTGGCCCCACATGTCTGAAGACACCAAGGAGTTTTGTCGCTCCTGTGTAACCTGCCAAGCCAGTGGGAAGGCAGGTGGCACCACAAAGGCCCCCTGATACCACTACCTGTGGTGGGGGTTCCCTTTGAGAGGGTGGGGATTGACATAGTTGGTCCCATTGATCCCCAAACAGCATCTGGGCACAGGTTTATCCTGGTGATGGTGGACCATGCCACCAGGTACCCAGAAGCCATTCCCCTTAGGACCACTACAGCACCTGTGGTGGCAAGGGCCCTCCTGGGAATTTTCTCAAGAGTGGGCTTTCCTAAGGAGGTAGTATCTGACAGAGGTGCAAACTTTATGTCCAGTTACTTAACTGCAATGTGGAAGGAGTGTGGAGTGACTTATAAGTTCACCACACCCTATCACCCACAATGGTTTAGTTGAGAGATTCAACAAAACCTTGAAGGGCATGATTAAAGGGCTCCCAGAAAAGCTTAGGCGAAGATGGGACCTACTCTTGCCCTGCCTTTTATTTGCATACAGGGAGGTGCCTCAAAAGGGGGTTGGCTACAGCCCTTTTGAACTTTTGTTTGGCCATCCTGTCAGGGGTCCATTGTGTCTGGTGAAGGAAGGTTGGGAGTTACCTCTCAAACCCCTAAACAGGACATAGTGGACTATGTACTTGGTCTCCGCTCCAGGATGGCTGAGTACATGAAAAAGGCAGCCAAAAACCTTGAGGCTAGCCAGGAATTACAGAAAGCCTGGCATGACCAAAGGCTGTGCTGACTGTTTACCAGCCAGGGCAGAAGGTGTGGGTGTTGGAGCCAGTGGCCCCAGCAGCCCTCCGAGATAAGTGGAGTGGCCCCCATACAATTGTTGAGCAGAAGGGAGAGGTTACCTATCTGGTAGACCTGGGAACTCCCAGGAGCCCCCACAGGGTGCTCCATGTCAGCAGGCTGAAGCCGTATGTGGACAGGGCTGACATGGGCTTGCTCATGGCAACTGATGAGGGACAGGAGGAGGAGAGTGACCCTCTCCCTGACCTGCTCTCACAGAACCCTGATGATGGGTCAGTAGATGGTGTAGCCTCGGCAGGCAGCCTCACTGCCCAGCAGCAAACTGATTGTAGACAGGTGCTCAATCAGTTCAGACACATGTTTTCTCTGACTCCAAGTCAGACCACCTGGTGCACTCATGAAGTGGACACTGGGGACAGTCTGCCTGTTAAAAGTAAGATTTACAGGCAACCTGACCAAGTCAGGGACTGTATCAGGACAGAAGTCCAGTAAATGTTGGAACTGGGTGTCATTGAGCCTTCAGATAGCCCTTGGGCTAGTCCAGTGGTCCTGGTGCCAAAACCTCACACCAAAGATGGTAAGATAGAGATGAGGTTTTGTGTGGACTACAGAGGCCTCAATGCAGTCACTAGGACTGATGCCCATCCAATCCCCAGGGCAGATGAGCTAATAGACACTTTGGCCTCAGCCAAGTATCTAAGCACATTTGACCTAACAGCTGGCTAATGGCAGATCAGACTAGCTGATGATGCAAAGCCAAAAACTGCATTTTCTACCCCTGGTGGGCTTTACCAATTTGTGGTGATGCCCTTTGGTTTGAAAAATGCACCTGCCACTTTTCAGAGGTTGGTGAACACAGTCCTTACAGGTCTGGAAGCCTTTAGTGCAGCATATCTAGATGATATTGCTGTCTTTAGCTCCACCTGGGAGGATCACCTGGTCCACCTCAGAAATGTTTTGGAGGCCCTGCAGAAGGCAGGCCTCACTATCAAGGCCACCAAGTGCCAGATAGGGCAGAGTCAGGCTGTGTACCTGGGCCACCTTGTGGGTGGAGGCCAGGTTCAACCATTGCAGAGCAAAATCCAGACCATCATGGACTGGGTTGCTCCAACTACCCAGACTCAGGTGAGAGCCTTTTTAGGCCTGACTGGGTACTACAGAAGATTTGTCAAGGGGTATGGATCAATAGTGACACCCCTGAATGACTTAACCTCTAAGAAAATGCCCAAAAAGGTTCAGTGGACAGTTAGCTGTCAAAAGGCATTTGATGACCTGCTCCCATTCTGCAGAGTCCTGATTACTCCAAGAAGTTCATTGTGCAAACAGATGCATCTGAGTTGGGGGTAGGGGCTGTACTATCACAGTTGAATGATGAAGGTCAGGATCAGCCAGTAGCTTTTATTAGCAGAAGGCTGACCCCCAGAGAGAAACGTTGGTCAGCCATTGAGAGGGAGGCCTTTGCTGTGGTTTGGGCTCTGAAGAAGCTGAGGCCATACATGTTTGGCACTCACTTCCTTGTTCAGACAGACCATAAGCCCCTCTTATGGCTAAAACAGATGAAGGGTGAAAACCCCAAACTTTTGAGGTGGTCCATTTCCCTACAGGGGATGGACTATACAGTGGAACATAGACCTGGGAGTAACCATGCCAATGCAGATGGACTCTCCAGATATTTCCACTTAGAACATGAAGACTTAACTGGTCAAGGTTAGTTTAATGTCCTTGCGTTTGGGGGGGTTGTGTAGGCGAGTAGGATCTGCCTCTTATGGTTACCCCCACTTTTTGCTGATGTCTCACTGTTTTTTTACTTTAGTCTGGCTGGGGCCCTGCTATCCAGGACCCCAGCCTAGCTGCTTCCTCTCTAAATTGATTCCATGTACCTTAAGTACACTTCAGATTGGATTCTGGGGTGCCCTTATAAGTCCCTAGTATATAGTATACTATGTACCAAGGGCATAGGTACCCCAGAGGCCTACCAGGGGCTGAAGCATGTATTGTGCCACCCCTGGAAGGCCATCCAAAATGACACCACAGGACTGCTTCCGCAGCCTGAGTGAGGTGGTGCATGCACCCCTTACAGAGATATAGGTTCACAATATCTCACCTAACACTGCACATAGAAACCTATCAGTCACCCCTATGGCAGGCCTTATCAATCCTAAAGGCAGGGTGCTTGGTTATATGTGAGAGGATGCCCATGCATGAGCAGAGCCCCTCTGCAGCCCTCGGAATCTCCTATCCGGGGTTGTCTGTGGTGCAGCCTGACCATATACTCTTAAGTGCATTATAACCTCGCGGTAAAATGCTAACTTTGGACTGGCTGCACAGAAACATGTCGTGTTTGGTGTCAAACACCTTGGAATCCTACCCCCCTGCCAGTCCTGGCGGCGGGGGTAGAATTCCACCCTTCTAGATGGAGAGACATGTCCCCACCGGTATACCTGGTAGAAACCTTAAAGAGCCCTGGCATCACAAAATGGATGCTTCAGCCACAGACACGAGTCTGGCCTCCTGCTGCTGACCGAAACTCCAGCAGGGGAGGCCTGGACAATAGGTTTCCTGTCACAGGGAGGTGTGACCACCTCCCAGACAGGCCTTAGTGGATTGGGGCTGGGTGGGTGCACTCTCTGAGTGCTTTGAAGTCCTGCACTGGGGGCACATTTGGTGTCCTCGTGCATACCCCAGTTCAAACCGGTTGCAGGGGCTACCAGCCCCTGCTCTGGCGCGAAACTGGACAAAGGAAATGGGTGTAGCCACCCCTCTTTCCAAACCCTCCCATAGGTGGGTCCCCAGAGTTAGTCCAACCCCTTTCTTTAGTATAAGTAAGGGAACCCTGGCAACAGGACTTTAGATATCCCTGGACGAAACTCTGCAACTGAATCCTGGAACTTCGACGCTCTACTCGTCTTGAGGACTGAAGAAATCTCCCTTGGGGTCAAGGAGTGACTCCCCTGCTTGGCAGGCACCAACAAAGCATTTGCCGGTCTGCATCTCCGAAGCTCCC
Organism: Calotriton arnoldi; assembly: GCA_963921515.1. Lineage (NCBI taxonomy): Eukaryota > Metazoa > Chordata > Amphibia > Caudata > Salamandridae > Calotriton > Calotriton arnoldi. Next base: position 2,207,462 of record CAWUFW010000597.1, on the reverse strand, counting down.
GCCGGACTCCGAAGTACTTGCAGCCCAGGAAGAGGATTTCCAGACATCTCAGAGGCCGACCCGAGTCCCCAGCAAAGCTGAGACCCGCAGCCCTCGTGAGTAGCGTGGAACCGGAACTCCTGGTCACCGTGCACATTTGCTAGTGCATTGACTTCTCGACGACTCTTGAAGTCCTGCTTTGGGTTACTCATAGCCCAGACCCCGAGCACCATTTGCACCGAAGATTGTGAGCCAACACTCCATGAGTGTTCCGTGGGCCTGCTTCCTGCATTTCCGCTTGGGGCTCCTTCGCGATCCCTGGTCCGTCGACTGATGGGTCCCTGTGAAGGCAACTCTGATTTTCTTTGGGCGTTTCTGGTTGCTCCAGATGTGCCCTAACTCCCCACCAAGTGGTGAGTCCCTCAGACCTTGCTGGTCTGCTCCGAAGCATCTTTCTCTTTTCTGCATGGGTTGCTGTTGCCAAGGCTTGTTGTGTTCAATCCAGACACCAATGCTGCAGCACTCGACATCCCTTGTGGGCCAGCTAGAATCCAGCTCCTGGTCGTCGTCGACACCTCCTGGTCCTCATGGCTGAAGAGTCAAGCTTCACCTCTTTCACCTGAAGCACCCGACATCGGTGGGCATTCGACTATCGTGCCCCTGGTCACTGGCAAGTGACCCAGACTCTGTCCCCTCTGCTTTCAGGTTCTTCTCATCTCCGATCCATTAAAAGTGATGTGGCTCTTTTGGCCATATGCCAAAGCAATGGTGAAACTCCACAAGATCAAAATAGATGACGTTACCAAAAATTAACTCTCAAGTTTGTTTCCACGTAAAGAGACACCATGGGTACAAAAGCCTCAGTTAAAGCCTATTCTGGAAATGAAACAAAGCATGGTTTTTAGATATGCCAAGAGGAAGGTGCAAAGAGCTTGGGTGGATTTAAGAAAAAGAAGTTCCAATGTTATCGCAGAGACAAAGCGCATTTAGGGTATAATGTGAAGAATTGGAAAGGAATTAGGACTCCAGAGAGATATCCATCCTATGATGAGGATTATTCTCACTCTTTACGGAATTGTGGACATAAGAGCGCTAACCCCAGAGGTGGCCACTCTTCCCAGGGATCTGACAAGGGACAGACCTACCAGCCAGGAAGGGAGTACTGAAGGGTTTTCAGAGTAGGACTGAAGCAGCACTTCCAGAAGAATGAAGAATCTGCAACAAGAAAGCAAGAAGCCTTACAAAACATGGGTCCTACAGAAGATTGGGGAATCGACAACAGCCACTCTAGACAGTGGGGCGGAAATCACAATAGGCCATTTGTCTCTCACACGACTCCTGATCACGAAGGACGCTGACTATGTTCAGGTGGATACACCCGATGGGCTTCTAAACAATTGGGATTTAATTTAGAAACCATCAGATCCAAATTGAAGGGGACATTGAGTAGAACATCTTTGCAATTTTCTGGACTGACAAGACAGATTCCTTTGCTATTATACTGCTAAGGAAGACTGCCCCCACACTTTACTATAAATGCTTGAACTGAGAAGTTATAATATGAAACTTCTCTTTGCTAGTGCCCCACCCACTCAAGAAATGGTATTCCACAATGTGGGCCTTAGAAATGGCTACAGTGCTGTATAAGACTGAAGCAGGTTGGGGTAAAAATGCTGTTGCACGTGTGATCTTGTGTGACACTGCAGGTTCAAAAAACGTATCCAAGGAAACTGGAAACAAGGCAGTTTCTAAAATGCATACTGGATGAATTGCAATATCAGAGAATAATCACAGCATGCCTACCAACCATGAACCCCCATTTCCCAGTTCTGAAATCAGGTAGGATCTGGAAATTGGAACTGGACTTTTGTAATTTCAGTCACTAATGTAAATCCTATAATGCACAGAATACAGTACGCAGACATAATATCGAGTTGTAAATATCGATATGCCATAATATCGATGTTTAAATTTCGATATGACAGAATATCGACCTGCAAGAATATCGACTACAAGAATATCGACATGCAGGTAAGAAATATCGTTTTACTTAATATCGAAGTTAGTAATATCGTAAGTCAAAATATCGGTCAATAATATCGAAAAAAAAATCAGTGTTTTTTATGTTAGTATATGTGTTCAAAGTAATTAATTTTATGTTAATTTTTTTTGCGTATTTTCGTTCCGTAGCGGGTTGTGGGTTTATAGGGGAATAGGGTGGGAAGTAATTTAATTATAATATATTAATTAATAATTTTTTTAAAGTTATTAATTTTTAAAATAAATAAATATTGCGTTTTAGTTCCGTAGCGGGTTGTGGGTTTATAGGGGAATAGGGTGGGAAGTAATTTAATTGAAATTAATTAATTAGTTAGTTATCGGGAAGGGTGCCACAGAGGTTCCACTTCAAACTCGGGGCCAAGATGGCGGCTGAGTGAAAGACCTCGGGAGCTCACCTCCACATCACTTCATCCCTCAGAACGATTGCCGATGTCGAGCGCAGCCAAGAATGCGCCCTGGCCCTGAAAACTGGCCTCACTGGCGTGAAGGAGAGTGGGGGATGATTGAAAGACGCGACGGTGGACAAATTGAGAGGAGAAACTGCTGCTCACGCTGGGAAGCGCTAGCCCGGTTGTTGCTGACAGCTGTCTCAGGCTGGGGTAATCCAGACAGGAGCCGGTCGGAGTTGCTTAGCAACACAGACGCCGGATTCATGGAAGTGCCTCGCGGGAAGACAATGGCAGCGCGAGGAGCACGAAGTAAGACGCGCTCCACAACTCAGCTGATTGCTTCTGCAGCGCGGCGTGAACCCGACCCGAAATCGGACTATGAAGTAAAGAAGCCCGGTCACGTTGCGGGTAATAAAGGTAAAATAAATAATGGGAAAAATGCTAAGTCCCTCGCCTCTGCCCCTGGGAGTCTGCCTGCTGGAGGATCGGAGAAAAAACAGTCTGTGATCACGAGTCTGTTTTTGAAAAAAAGGATTTGAGTATGGAGGAGGGGGGACAGATGAAAAAACAAATAAATGACTGAGCCAATGTTGAGAATACTGATGAAGTTCAGTCACAGATTCAAGAGAACTTGACTGATGCAAACAATATCCGAACCTCATGGGGGTCAAGCAATGAGAATACGGTATTGAGTATGGATGATACGCCCGCAATTATCCAGCAAGAGAGGGAGGGTAGCAAGGAAAGGAATCTGTCGCAGTCTAATTCTAAAATTGAGATGGAGAAAAAGGAGAAAGATGTCAGTGCGAGCCAGGAAGTAAGGCAGGTGCCACGCATGTTGACAGATGGGCTACAAGAAAGCCTCTCAGAAAATACAGAGATGGGCTATCTGTCCCCCGATCTTATGGAAAACTTTTTTTCCCTGAATGAAGAATCTGGCGACTCGGATATCATTGAATCGCACAGTGGTAGCAGCGGTGACGGGTGCGTAGACACCTCAACAAGTAAGTGTAGCCAACAGGAAGGTAGAAAGATGCCCAGGAAATTAAAGAGGCTTTCGGAAGGGAAAAAGAGTGCCCGTAAGCGGGGCGGAATTGAGGAAGAGGGTGAGCTCGGGTGGGATTACTCAGACACACAACCACATTCCTTGATGGGCTTGCATGGAACAGTGAGCTTAGACAAGAGATCTCAAGGGGGGATGGTGGCTCATAGGGACCCTGTGCAAACACCCAAACCTACATTGGCTACGATCCTGCAAACATTAAGTGCATTTCAGAACGAGGTTAAAACGGAAAATCGGTATGCCTGTGTTGCGGCAAAAAAACTACAGGGCTCGGTGCGCAAAATTGGGCAGACCTGCACTGAAATAGTGGAAAGGATGAGTATGGTGGAGAATCGGACAGAAGTGTTGGAATCTACAGTTGATGCCTTAAAAACACAGGTGTCTTCACAGGAGAGCGTGGTGAAAGACATTATGTGGAAACTGGAGGAGGCAGAAAATCGCCAACGCCGGAATAATCTAAGGATCCTAGGGATCCCTGAGAATAGTGAAGGAAGCGATATTCGCGCATTTACTATCAACTTGTTCAAGAACGCGTTTCCAGAACTAGCGCAATGGGATTAACCAATCATATCCTAGAGTTATTTTGATTTATTTTGGAAATTTTTTGCTCCGACAGGCTGTATACGATCTGGCCAGACCTAATAAAAAACGGAACTGGGAGAGTTTTTCATTTTTTGCTAAACCAGATTTTGCGCACGCCACGGTGGAAAGACGCTGGCGGCTTCGACAACTGATTACACCGTTTCAAAAAGCTGGTGCCTTAGTTTTCTCTAGAACCCTGTAAAATTGAAAGTAGTCTCGCAAGGACGAACCTTGTATTTTACATCCGAGATACAAGCCGAGCAAACATTGAAGGAAATCATTGCAGGGAAATCTGGACAATCTGAGAGCAACCAATAGCTTTCTTTTTTCTTCTTTCTCTGGTGTTGGTCTATTTGGATGTTGTATTTTTTCGCATGATATAACTGTGCTACTTTTTTGTTGCAGCTGGGTGGAGGGGTAAGTCGGGTGAATGTCTAAGAAGAGGATGTATATATAGGAGGGGTGGGGGTGTGTGGAGAGTGGGTGAGGTTGGTCAGACGCTATCACACAAGCTCAGGATTGAGCCTGGTGGCTTAGATAATGGTGGGGGGTGGGGAGTGGGGAGGAGGGAGGACAAGACTAGGGGGATTTTTAGACACAAGGGGGCCGAATCCGATTTGGGCCGGAAAAAATACCGACCGACTCGGTACGGGACCATAGTCCGACCGACACGTACCGGCGTTGCCCGACCTGGGAAGTACGATGAAATGCATGTGAATCACGACCGACTCGTACGGAACTCAAGGCGAACGACCGACCCGGACGGAAACAAGCTATCCGGCCGGGAAACCACGCGAATCGAACCGACCGACACGCACCAGGAAGAAACCCGAACGAAACGTACCCGCGAACTCCGACCCGCGCAGTACGATGCAATGGGTGCAAAAGCAGACCGATTCGCACGGAGCACAAGCCGTACGACCGACACGCATACAAAACCCTGCCGAACAAACACAATACACCGCGAACGACGCGTATGCCGCATATGAAACTGAGCTGAAACACAGCGGGAACGACTCGGAGAGGCGCGCACGAGATAACTGCAATGTCCTACTCGGTCAGAAGAACGACTCCAACATGCACAATAATCACAAATGAAAAAATACAAAAAAGAGGGCCAAACAAGCAATGACAAAGCCAATAAATACAGGGGGAAAAAAATGGAACAAGAACACACCCCCAACTCCACCTACATAAAGGCCACAAATCCCTACCATGATCCTTTGCAAATTCCACTGACCTGCCAGCACAGAACACCAGCAGACAGCAGACAGCAGACACACACACAGCTCATCCAACACAAAAGCCACACACCATTAGCACCTCAACAAATAGCACCCTCACCCTCACACAGCAAAACCAACACACACACACCCTCACCTGCACACACACACACACACACATCAATCACCACCACTACCCATCACCATGCCCCTAAAGAAGAATCCAAAGTTCCTAGATAGTGAATTGGAAGTCATGGTAGACGAGATCCTCAATCAATCAATCAATCACGGCATTTATAGAGCGCGCTACTCACCCGGGAGGGTCTCAAGGCGCTGGGGGAGGGGGTAAGTTACTGAGGGTAGAGCCACAGTTGTTTGGCACATTGGTCCAACAGACCCCCATGGCACAGAAAACCAAGATGTGGGCGAGGATCGTCGACAGGGTGAATGCACAATCACCATGTTTGCGCACAAAGGAAGACATCCAGAACAGGTGGTATGATGTGCGCAGGAGGGTCAGGGACATACTGAAGAAGGATTACCTCCTGAGCCAGCACACCGGCAGTGGCCCTCCTGCCAAACCAGTATACCTCAGGCCCTGGGAGGAGAAGGTGCGGGCCATCCTACCACCAGTGAGCGTATATGGACTAACAAACATCCCAGAGCCTGGTGAGTACACAACTAATATATACAATATTGTGTGCCAATACACACACATCACTGTCAAGGGGATAGTCAAACCATGCACCCCTAGCAAATCAACAGCAACCAAAAGATAATCATCCCAACAAGTGTATGTCAGTCAGATAAACACAATACATGCCATGTCATAGTGATATGTAACTGTGTCATGACATGTACAAACCCAATACCAAATAGAGCTAGGCAGTGGCACAAATCTAACTAACAAACACTGTCAGATATTTAGCCACCACTAGAACACCACCTCACAGGGAAGCTCACAGAAAGGAAGGAATCCTGTGTATGCTGGTGAAGACAGTGTAGCCAAGAGCATGATGGGACTCGTAGTAACAGATAATGGGCAGCCTCACATTTGGACCATCAACACAACTCTGAACCATGCTCACATCACAGGGAGTGCATAAGGACTGACAAGATGGCTGACACTGGGTACTGCTGTGGGGAGCACAAGGCCCTGCTGGGAACTGGGCACCAACAAACAGCAGAACACCACTGCCTGACATCCTGAAAGCCAACTTGCACTCCCTGCAATGCAAGCACGTTGCATGGTGGGATATCTGGCTGGGTGGGAAGGAGGACTGACAGCACTGACCATAGTTACAAGCAGCTCTCCTCACACACCCCCTCAACACAAACTCCACATAACCCACCTGGGAGAATGCAATGCCTCACACACCAAATGAAGATCCCACAAAGAACCGCCACCCTGGGTAATGCTGTGTGAAGCACAGGGACACTCTTGGGACTTGTAGCCAAACAAACGCAAGGACAACACTGTCAGCCTTCTTGTCAGCACAGGCACACTACCCCACAGGGAAGCAGAGTCTAAAGGAAGGAAGTACGGGCATGCTGGGAAGGGGGGTGTAGGCAATAGCATGATGGGAGTTGTAGTCACAGATATTGCTCACCCTCACAATTGGCCCATCAACACCACTCTGAACCATGCTCACATCACAGGGAGTGGAAAACAACTGACAAGATGGCTGACACTGGGTACTGCTGTGTGGAGCACAAGGCCCTGCTGGGAACTGTGCACCAACAAACAACAGGACCACACTGTCAGCCATCTTGCCATTGCTGTCACACTCACACACAGTGAAGTCCACTGAAAAGGAAGGAAGTATGGGCATGCTGGGAAGGGGGGTGTAGGCAATAGCATGATGGGAGTGGTAGTCACAGACATTGCACACCCACACAATTGGCCCATCTACACAACTCTGAACCATGCTCACATCACAGGGAGTGGATAAGAACTGACAAGATGGCTGACACTGGGTACTGCTGTGGGGAGCACAAGGCCCTGCTGGGAACTGTGCACCAACAAACAGCAGAACACCAATGCCTGACATCCTGAAAGCCAACTTGCACTCCCTGCAATGCAAGCACGTTGCATGGTGGAATATCTGGCTGGGTGGGAAGGAGGACTGACAGCACTGACCATAGCTACAAGCAGCTCTCCTCACACACCCCCTCAACACAAACTCCACATAACCCACCTGGGAGAATGCAATGCCTCACACACCAAATGAAGATCCCACAAAGAACCACCACCCTGGGTAATGCTGTGTGAAGCACAGGGACACTCTTGGGACTTGTAGCCAAACAAACGCAAGGACAACACTGTCAGCCTTCCTGTCAGCACAGGCACACTACCCCCCAGGGAAGCAGAGTCTAAAGGAAGGAAGTACGGGCATGATGGGAAGGGGGTGTAGGCAATAGCATGATGGGAGTTGTAGTCACAGATATTGCTCACCCTCACAATTGGCCCATCAACACCACTCTGAACCATGCTCACATCACAGGGAGTGGAAAACAACTGACAAGATGGCTGACACTGGGTACTGCTGTGGGGAGCACAAGGCCCTGCTGGGAACTGTGCACCAACAAACAACAGGACCACACTGTCAGCCATCTTGCCATTGCTGTCACACTCACACACAGTGAAGTCCACTCAAAAGGAAAGAAGTATGGGCATGCTGGGAAGGGGGGTGTAGGCAATAGCATGATGGGAGTGGTAGTCACAGATATTGCACACCCACACAATTGGCCCATCTACACAACTCTGAACCATGCTCACATCACAGGGAGTGGATAAGGACTGACAAGATGGCTGACACTGGGTACTGCTGTGGGGAGCACAAGGCCCTGCTGGGAACTGTGCACCAACAAACAGCAGAACACCAATGCCTGACATCCTGAAAGCCAACTTGCACTCCCTGCAATGCAAGCACGTTGCATGGTGGGATATCTGGCTGGGTGGGAAGGAGGACTGACAGCACTGACCATAGTTACAAGCAGCTCTCCTCACACACCCCCTCAACACAAACTCCACATAACCCACCTGGGAGAATGCAATGCCTCACACACCAAATGAAGATCCCACAAAGAACCACCACCCTGGGTAATGCTGTGTGAAGCACAGGGACACTCTTGGGACTTGTAGCCAAACAAACACAAGGACAACACTGTCAGCCTTCCTGTCAGCACAGGCACACTACCCCACAGGGAAGCAGAGTCAAAAGTAAGGAAGTACGGGCATGCTGGGAAGGGGGGTGTAGGCAATAGCATGATGGGAGTTGTAGTCACAGATATTGCTCACCCTCACAATTGGCCCATCAACACCTCTCTGAACCATGCTCACATCACAGGGAGTGGAAAACAACTGACAAGATGGCTGACACTGGGTACTGCTGTGGGGAGCACAAGGCCCTGCTGGGAACTGTGCACCAACAAACAACAGGACCACACTGTCAGCCATCTTGCCATTGCTGTCACACTCACACACAGTGAAGTCCACTCAAAAGGAAGGAAGTATGGGCATGCTGGGAAGGGGGGTGTAGGCAATAGCATGATGGGAGTGATAGTCACAGATATTGCTCACCCACACAATTGGCCCATCTACACAACTCTGAACCATGCTCACATCACAGGGAGTGGATAAGGACTGACAAGATGGCTGACACTGGGTACTGCTGTGGGGAGCACAAGGCCCTGCTGGGAACTGGGCACCAACATACAGCAGAACACCACTGAATGACATCCTGAGAGTCAACCTGAACCCACTGCAAGGGTGGCATGCTTCATGGTGGGATAACTGGGCTAGGTGGAGAAGGATGGCCGGATGTCCACCAAATACAACCAATGCTGGCCATGCACACACCTCAACATTCACATTGAAATGCCCCAGGTATGCAGGACAATGTGCTACACCAATATCAACCTCTTACTGTGACAACTTAGGACAATGCAATGTACATGCCCGCATCCAGAGGTACAGTCACAACTGTCAGGTGTGTGAACCATTGATGCCTGTAGAAACATAACATACAATGTGTGTCTCATCCAAATACAGGTGATGATGATGGGGACACAGCAGCAGGCGAGGAGGAGTCCCTGTCCCAAGCTCCGGGGGACACTGAGCTCACTGGTGTGGAACAGCCTCTGCCCTCCTCGGATGGCGAAGACCTACCTGGCACCTCCGGTGTGAGTCATCATGCAGCACCAGCAGGACCAACATCTGCACCCCCTGCACCCACCCCTCCAACAACTGCCAACACACAGACCACCCCCGCCGACACGGACAGACCAAGGACCACCGATGATAACAGCACAGGGTCCCAGGCCCACCGTGGAGCAACGGACAACAACACCACTAACAACCCCCAAGGGGGCCTTGGGTCACCTGTGCATGCCACCGCAGGTCCTGCACGTGTCGCCAGGGGTGGTGGGAGGGGTGGTAGACATAGGTCGCTGCTTGCAGAGGGGTCTGGACTGCATGATGACCCACAACTGGCACGCATCGCTGATGCGTACCAGGATAGCACCGGAGAGGTCAGACAGGTAGTGGGGATCCTCAAGGACATACAACAGCAATTTTTAGATATAAAATATAGTTTTAATCTTGAATCCTTTATGGATCAAATAGAACCCCCACATTCACGAGCACTTTATATTCAATTAAGATTTGGTTCACTTCCATTGAATCTCTGGAAATGCAAATGGACAAATGCTGGACTATCGCCTATCTGCCCAATATGCTTAAGTGCAGAAGAATCCATTGAGCACTTTCTCTTCTTCTGTCCTATGTACAAGGCTATCAGGAGAGCTTGGATCATTCCAGTCTGCCGATTGTTCTCTTTCTCCAGGCCAATGGAAGCTCTTCGGATTTTACGATCTGACACTTCACAGTGCATTGTCTTTGCTGTCTCAAGATTTTTATTGTATGCATGGTGGTTGAGATCCAAGGCCCTGAAATGAACTTAATGTGGTAATGTCCTTAGACAACTGACCTTTTTAATCCCCGTATATGTCCTCTTGCTGCTACTTTTAAACTTTTATCTGAGGTGGGGGTTTAAAATGGATGTAGTAATTATTATCTGATTGTCTTTTAAAGTTTTGTATTTAAATGTATGTTTTGTATGCTGGTGTAATGATCATATGATTGGTCGAAATAAACTATCTATCTATCTATCTACATACAACAGCAGCAGGCTGCCCATCATGCCCGCTTGGACTCCCACATGTCCCGTGTGGAGACACACGTCTCGCATGGAGTCCAAGTGGGACACATTGCAAGAACTCACAGCGGTGCATAGGGACATATTGACATGCCTCCGCCAGATTAGCACCAACATGGCCACACCTCCCTGTGTGCCCACAACATCTGGTGCTGCAACAACTGACACCGCCACAGGGAGGGAGGAGGACTCTGGCGGAGACTCCCCTGCACCGCCGCAGCCTGCACGTGAGGGTCCCCCAAAGAAGAGGGGTCGTCCGAGGAAGGAAAACTGAGAGGTTGATGGCCACGTACATCCCCCAGGAAGCCAACACCTGTTCCGGAAAATCTCCTTTGTGTGCAAACTTTTCACCCTGTCGAATGCAACACAACTCTCCCACATGACATGGGGAGTTCAAGTTGGACTAATGTATCATATGACTGTGGACTACACTCAGGACATTTCTGCTACCAAGACTTCCAACTCATCTGGGAACTTTGGATCACAATCCCAATGTACAGCACCCACCATCCTGTGCACTATACACACACACATTTCTGTAAATAAAATCACTATTACACCATACTTGCCTCTGTTGTTATTCAAATGTGGATACTGTTATGGTGATGATGATCTGCTAAATTACACTGTGTATGCTAACTGCTACAGCAAGTACAACACCGTCATGTGAGTCATGGTGACGTGACACATATGAGGGAGACACACCACTAGGGCTACACAACACAGAGACACCAGGGCCATCGGACTCATCGCCTACAGTGATGTTGCCAGGAAATACTGTGGAATGCACAGACACCACACCTACTCAGAGTCTGTGTCAACTAGCCCACAGGTGCAGTAAGCAAATGTCAGTCAGATGTGTGACCACAGACAACGCACATCCCAAAGTGAAGCACAGGTTTATTACACATTTGCAACATGTTGTTTCCAGTACAAATGCAAGGTTTACCCACGTGGCAGTGGCCACACAGTCAACAAGTGCAGAAGATATGAAGTCCAGGGGTGTGTGGCACATCACCTGTAGGGAAACTACTGCTGCCATCCTGAAAGCTGAATCATGGTGTCGGGGGATCCAAGTTGACAAAAGTACTCAGTAAGCACCCTGTGAAGGACAGACATGACACACAGTTAAAACCACTGAAGAACAGGACAGAACTGCAATACTCATGCCCAATACATGTCACAAGACAAGTACACAAAACCAAGTTAGCATGTCAAAACTGTTGGGGAGTACATACTACCTGTAAGGACACATTGCTGCACGCATCCAGTCAAGTAGCACATGGCCACACTCAAACAGCACCAGAGCACCACCCACACATATCATGCAAACTCACATCATTCACATTACATCTCCCTGGATACTCACATTCAGCTGAAGAAGTTGGTGATGAGCTGTGTGCGGACATCACCATCATCATCATCATCATCACTGGCATCGTGGTCCAGGCCAGGATCCTCCACAGGTGGCGGACGTTGGTCATCGTCATCCAGGATGAGAGGCAACTCCTTCCGCACTGCCAGGTTGTGTAGCATGCAGCAGACGATGACAATCTTGCACACCTTTGCTGGGGCATATGGGAGGGCCCCTCCTGTCTTGTCCAGGCAGCAGAAGCGGCTCTTCAGGAGACCAAAGGTCTGCTCAATCACTCTCCTGGTCTGACCATGTGCCTCATTGTAGCGCATCTGGGCTGGTGTCACAGGGTTCCTGAGGGGTGTCAGCAACCACGGCATGTTGGGGTATCCGGAGTCACCTACGGACAGACAAGTGCACATTAGCTGAGTAGGAAAAGTGGGCGGTATACTACAGAGCAGAACACACACAATGGTACAAAGTCAGTACACACCGACAAGCCAGGCACGCTGGTTCTGCATCTGTGCCATCATCCTCGGGATGCGACTACTCCTCATCACGTAGGCATCGTGTGCTGAACCAGGGAAACGGGCACACACATGTGTGATGGTCATATCTGCAAGACATACCACCAGAGCATTGATCGAATGGTAATGTTTCCGGTTCCGGTATGCCTGCTCATGTGCCTGTGGTGGTACCAAAGCCACATGTGTCCCATCAATGGAGCCAATGACATGTGGCATCCTCCCCAGGGCATAGAAGTCACTCTTGACGTCAGTGAGTTGTTGACGTGTAGGGAAATAGATGTACTGGTTCAGGCATCTCAACATTGCCTCCAAAACATCGCGTAGCACACGGCTGAACATAGTCTGTGACATCCCACCGGCAGTCGCCACAGTGTGTTGAAAGGTACCGGTGGCAAAGAAGTGTAGGGCTGCCATTACCTTCACCTTTGGGGTCAGCGCCGTAGGGTACGGCCGGCCAGGTTGCAAATGTGGTGCCAAGCGCACTGCCAAATCCTCAATCAGCTGCCTGGTGAAGCGGTACCGTCGGATGCTGTCACGTTCCACCATCGTTGCCAGGTCAGGGAATGGTCTATGGACAGCTGGAGCCCTGCAGTGCATAGGTTGAGGAAAGAAAGATTGTCAGTCACCCCACATATGTGCCATTCACCATACTCAATTTCACATGATACATCATTACGAGACACAAGTACTTGATGTGTGTGCCGTTCTGTTCGCACATAACTCGCACCTACATGGCCATCACCTGACTACTCAGTACAACATGTGTGGACAACAGGTTCCAGGTTGTGCTATGGGAAACCATTAGGCTGTGTCACAGTACCCATTTACTGCTGTCACGTTCCACACACACACCACAGTGACATGTCTGGACAGATGCGCCACAGGCATCACAGCTCATTGACAGGTAGATTCCCAGTGACCCTGTCTTGCCACATGGACACTGGCATTACATGGCGTATCATGTACACGTCAGAAAAACAAACATGACTCCCTCAGGTAGTGGCCCCTGTCACCTACGCAGGACAGACATGGACGCCAGTGACGCACAACATCAAAGTCCATGCACAAACAACGTTGATGTGGAGACTGTCTCCCATCGTGCACATGGAATAAGAGACATCGGAAACACAACATGCACACAGACTGTGGAGGGACACCACTATTGTGGCAATGGGTCACCCTGTGACGTACATGCCTTTCCCCATGGGACCCAGGGGGTATGTGACATGTCACACACATACACAACCTGGAAATGTGACCATGCCACATGCTCCGAAATGAACTGTTGCACATCACAGTGGTCATGTGCACAACACACAAAGGACCCTGTCCCCATTAACACATGCACAGCCTGGGTGTGGCTGCCCACAAGTGCCACCACAGAAACCACATGTTAACCCCCATACACAGAAAAGGTAATGCAGCCTTACATGCCTTAGGAAACAGTGTGGACTGGGTGTGGTGTTGTAGGTGTGCCCCTGGGTCTCTGGCAGGTATATGTGGCTGGCATACGTTCACCAGTGACAAGCATGGTGACATATGCGACTGACCTGTACAGGTACGCGTTGTACAGCAATGGACCGATCGGTGTGCCTGGCCGGCCCATTGCATCTGTTGTGAGCGGGTACGCGTTGTATCCCGTAATACGCTTTGTACAGCAATAGACCGATCGGTGTGCACGCACTGGCCATTCAATCTGTTGTGTGCGGGTACGCGTTGTACAGCAATGGACCGATCGGTGTGCCCGGCCGGCCCATTGCATCTGTTGTGTGCGGGTACGCGTTGTACCCAGAATACGCGTTGTACAGCAATGGACCGATCGGTGTGCACGCACTGGCCATTGAATCTGTTGTGTGCGGGTACGCGTTGTACAGCAATGGACCGATCGGTGTGCCCGGCTGGCCCATTGCATCTGTTGTGAGCGGGTACGCGTTGTACAGCAATGGACCGATCGGTGTGCCCGGCCAGCCCATTGCATCTGTTGTGTGCGGGTACGCGTTGTACCCGGAATACGCGTTGTACAGCAATGGACCGATCGGTGTGCACGCACTGGCCATTGAATCTGTTGTGTGCGGGTACGCGTTGTACAGCAATGGACCGATCGGTGTGCCCGGCCGGCCCATTGCATCTGTTGTGTGCGGGTACGCGTTGTACCAGGAATACGCGTTGTACAGCAATGGACCGATCGGTGTGCCCGGCCGGCCCATTGCATCTGTTGTGTGCGGGTACGCGTTGTACCCGGAATACGCGTTGTACAGCAATGGACCGATCGGTGTGCCCGGCCGGCTCCATTGAATCTGTTGTGTGCGGGTACGCGTTGTACGCGTTGTACCCGGAATACGCGTTGTACAGCAATGGACCGATCAGTGTGCCCGGCCAGCCCATTGCATCTGTTGTGTGCGGGTACGCGTTGTACCCGGAATACGCGTTGTACAGCAATGGACCGATCGGTGTCCCCGGCCGGCCCATTGCATCTGTTGTGTGCGGGTACGCGTTGTACCCGGAATACGCGTTGTACAGCAATGGCTATGGCCTGGCATGGCAACGGACGCGTTTTCGAAAGTTTAACGAGTCTGATGCTGTGAATTCAGTTGGCCACCCACAACAATGTTGCAAATGCATGGGTGTCATGAAGTTGAACTTTCGAAGGATGCTGTGGGCGTGTGTAAGTGGTGCAATTCCATGGATTGGCCAGATTCAGAAGATGCAAATGACTTGGACCTATCACTTTGGACACATGGGACGGTATCTGCCTCAGCAGCACACATATAATGCTGGCTGTTCCCCTGAGAGCTCACTTGCCTGCACTACATGCTCCAGGACGACATCTGCCACCACCACTGCTGCTGTCTCTGCATCCTCTGGATCCTGCAATGGCACGTACTGTGGAGAGAGCCCCAGCCTTCAGCACTGAGGAGAACCAGGCCCTGCTGGACAGCCTCCTTCCACAGTACAGCAAGCTGTATGGGAAACCAGGGGAGCAGGTGAGTGTGCTGTCCATTGCCTTACAAATGTGCATGTTGTCTGACTAGCCAGACTTACAGTCTGCACGCCACTGGCTAGCAGGCTCACTGAGTAGTTCTCACCCCCCATAGTGTGTAGTTACATGCACTGAACAGGTATAGTGCAGTAACAGTGCATTTAAACAAGGTTTGACTTCCCAGGCAATGATACCATGTAGTAACTGCTGGCAAACTGTTCATAGCCATCCTTGCACTGCCCGTGTACAACATGTGCCCCTGTGATTGAGACATGTATATCCAAATGTGTGATGCACGGATTTGTTGCATGTGTAGTAATGGCCTTTACACTTTGTCATCCTCACAGGTTGATGCCCACCAGAAGCAGGAAATATGGCTGGACATCGCCCGGGCAGTAAGGTCTGTGGGGGTCTACAAGTGCCGGATCCGCAACTGCCAGAAGAGGTGGCAGGACCTTCGGGGCTGGACCCGGAGGATCGCAAGGGTCCAGCTGAAGCTGTCGCCTCCTCGCAGGAGGGGCGGACACCGGACCCTGACCCCCCACATGCTCAGGATCCTGGCGGTGGTCTTCCCTGACCTGGATGGGCAGCTGAAGGGCAGACAGCAGCAAGGAGGAGGTGAGTCCATGACTGCACTGTGAGCTTTGTCTGACATGCTATGTGCCCTCCTCTGGCCTGGTTAAACTTCAACAGTACATCAGTTATGTGGTCCAGGACCCATGTCCCTCAATTGTGCACTGCCCACTCCTCATCTGATACCCAGGTGTGGCCCTTACAGTCAGGAAATTGTGTCACTTGGGTACTGTGTCCTTGCATATTGCTTAGCTCAAGGTGGGGGACAGCATTTGTACCCGTAACTCTGTGGTGGGCTTCATGGGTGGGTCCATTGCTTACACAATGCCTGGGTTCTGACATGTAATCTGCGTGTTACTTTGATATGTGGTCCAATTGCTGATCTGATTCACCACATGTGCCAGGGGTATTTGGCACACACCCATGCTGCGGTTGTGAACAATGTTTGGGCCTCAGGAGTATGTATATCAAGTGTGTCACACATGCTTAGCCACCTGCCTACTGTCCAGGGCTCATCCCTCTTTCACGTGGAGCAGGACAGTCATGCCTACTCCAGGTCATACAATACACTCTGTACTCCCACTCCCGTGTATCAGCTGACACGTTGTGCTCAGTGAAATGTTCCCTCAGGTGTCTGCCTCTGTGTCATTGTGCTGTGGCTTTGTTGTCAGGACTACTGTGGTGTTTATCGGTTAGGGCTCAGCATGCCACCGGCGATGTGACCATAGGAGACGATACTTGTGTGACATATAGGTGTTTGATCACTTGACCGTGCATACTGGGGTATGCGACTGTGCAGTTCAGGCAGCTGTTTCCCATTCACAGCAGATTGTGAGGTGCTCATGTTCCGAGGGTTGTGTTTCATGTCTCCCATATGTCCAATTGGTATGACGTGGACAAATGAGAGTTCAGATGATGTGGTTTGTGGGGGATGGACATGTGCACTTGTCAGCTACTGGACTTGCATTCCCCATGACCTAGGATTGTGACACAGTGCAGACTGTTGTTGTCTGGCTGCCCTGCCCATGTGACTGGAGACAGTGATGTATGACTTTGCAGGCATGCCTGTGCCATGGCGTTAAACTTCCTAAGAGTGATCCTGCAGGGGAGTGACATGTGCTACATGCACCCCATTGTGGCATTGACTATCAGGACATGGGTGCATCATGGTGTCTGGTGCTGGTATGCATCACATGCATTTCAAAATAGACTCTGGCCATCCCTTTATCCGGACACCTGTACTGACTCAGTGGCAAAAGTTGTGATGTGTGCATGTTCACATACTTCACCGTTTTCTCTGCACTGTCCAACTACTGTGTAGGTGGTGCATGTGTCCACACTGGTGTATTGCCATCCGACAGACACCAGATCGATGGGTGCAAGGCCAGGAGGGATGTGAGTGCCATGGTTGACCATCAGACTGACAATTGGCTTCTCCTACTCTGTTTGGGCACTTTTGGCAATGTTCAACTAAGGATGCCAGGGCTTGCTCTGTAATGTGCTGTACATACTGTGGTTTTGTGCGGTCAGGGCAGGTGACTGATGTCTGTCTGTTTCCCTAATTGTTTGCAGATACATCCACGGCCACAGGAGGGGACAGCTCCATGGACCAGGAGGAGCCGCTGAGCCAGACTGGGTCAGCAGCCGATGAGTGGTCGGAGGGACCCAGTGGCACGGAGGGCGAGGGGAGCCACACCGAGGAGTCCTCAGCACCATCCACCTCAGCTGAGGACCACAGCAGCTCGGAGGATGACTCCCTTGTGGAGGCGGGTGTCAGCAGCCACCACACCCCAGCTACTATTGCTATCCCCGCCACCACCACCACCACCACCGCCCTCCCATCGGCTCCCATTCCAGAGGTCCGTGGAGGCTCCCATGTTTGGGAGCGTGTCTCCTTCGTGCCAGGCACCGCAGCCCCTGCCCCTGTGTCCCCTGCTGCCCTTAGTGAGGAGTCTGTGTACCTCCTTCGCCAGCTCCATGTAGGGCAGACAGCAATGCTGAGTGTCCTCCATGCCCACACCACTCTGTTGACTCAGCTGGTGTCGTTTATGGAGGGCATCTCATCGGGCATGTCTGCCCTACAGAGGAGCAATAGGTCCATGGACTCCTCCCTGACGGCAGCAGTGTCCCTCCTCCAACAGTCCCTCACCCCCTCCTACATCTGCCCCATCCACACTTCCTGGCACCCTACCTGTCCCAAGCACATGCACACCTGCACATCACCCAAACACACAGACACGAGCAGCACAGACACACCCACTACAAAAACAAGACGTGCACGCAGGCATCCTCAGGGGACTGATACCACACCCACAGGGGATGGGGTACATACACACACACAGGCATCCACAGTCACTCCGCAGTCCTCCGATACCTCTCCCTCCAAGGCCCCTTCCCTTGCCTCACCTGCAACCCCACCTACACAGCAGATCTTCCTCTGTGACCTCGGCCTCTTCCCCTCCAATCCAGCTGATCCAGCATACAGGGGGAAGAGGAAGTCCACCCACACAGAGGGGAGTGCCCCTCACCCCCGGACACCCTCCCCCAGGCCCAGACAGACTGAGGCCCCCATCCGCAAGTCCCCCCGGACCTGGAAGAGCAAGACCCCGCCGCCACCTTGCAGCTCAACCACCAAGTCTCCTTCCTCCATCCCTCAGGCCCCCACTCCACAGGTTCCCCCACCACACCCTGCCCCAGGTTCCCCCACCCACAGATACACCATCCCCAAAATGATCCGGCCTTCTCCCCCTACCACTTGCTCTTCCAGCAACACACCCCCGCTGCGCTTGTTTGTGCCACTGGTGTGGAGAGCGTGTCCTCCCCCTCTGTCCTGCCCACCTTACCTGAACCCCATTCTACTCCCCTGGAGATAGGCACTGCAGTGGAGTCCACTACCACCATGTCTGACTTGGGCACTGCAGTGGGGAACCTGTCCACTCCATCTGCATGGCCCACTGCAGTCGTGCCGGCACCCACACCATCTGACTCAAGCCCCCCAGTTGTGCCGGCACACACCATATCAGACACCTCCACTGCAGTTGTCAGTGACTCTCCAGCACCCACCACCCCTTCCCTGCCTCCTTCTGGTGAGTCCTGATCCTGTCCCTGCGGTGCCTGGCCTGCCCCCGTATGCCCCTCCGAGGGGAATGTCCCTGATGTGTAGCTGTGCAGGCATGCAAAGGGTGACATCTGGCACTGTCACCCTGTTTGGACTCTTGTTATGGACTGGCCATTGGCCTTTGTTATATTTCTGGACTTTCACTTCTTCACACACAAATGCTGAATAAAGCTACTTTCTGTTCTCTAGTGGTTTTGCTTCTGATGTACATGATGTTGATGTTGCTAACCGTGCCCTTGCTGCACTGATGGTGATTTTTGATATCAGGGAAATGAAGTGTTACTGTGCAGGACCCCATGTGGTCCAGGGGAATGTGTCCTATCCTGGTGTGTATCCATGTCATCCTTTGCAGCAATATGAGGGTGTCATGTTTTCAATATTTGGCAATGGGATTTCCAACTTTTATTTGCAATATCACATCTGTGGCTTACACCCCTGCACATCTGTTGTGCTTGCCATTGTTCAATTTGTCTATTTCCCTGACCGTGTGACCATCTCCACTGGACATGCAAGTTTGGGCATCAATGGGGAAGGACTCATCTGTGTGATCAGTGCAACTTACTATACATGTGTGTTGGATCTGTGCAGATTGTGTCGGTGACACTCCCATGACCAGGCTGATGTGACGAGAGCCTTCATTTGGTGCTAATTGTTGACTGAGTGACCAAGTGTACTGCTGATATGATAGGGCCCTGCAGAGACAACGTATGGCACAGCTTTCCTTACACAGGAGTGGAGTGCCCTCATGGCAGTGTGTAATTCCGTGACATTGCCTGAGCCCAAGGTGTGTGTTGTGTGAGCATGTCTGTGTGTGTTCACTTCCATTTTGCAACACAGGCTGGGATCCCTAGTGATGTTCCTGTTTGTGATGCTTGCTGAGTTGACCTATGTACCACCCAAATCTTCGCACTGGGTTCTCTGGGATGTGGGTGCATGGCACATTACTGGTCATCAGGGTGTCATCCATAGGTGTGTTTGCTGTCAGGGCTGAGTTTGTGGGCAAACGCAGATGAGACACAGTCAGGATTCCCCTTGGCACTTGTTGGTTACACAAGTCATGTAATTTACAGTTTGTGTTAGCTTTCAGTGATTGTGACACGTTGTGTGTGTGTGACTGCTGCCACTCCTCTGGGTCAGAGCTACAATGTTGGAAGTTGTCTATGTGTGTTCTTTGTGGGTGACCTTGACTTCTTCATTGGTGTGTGACTGTGTCCGGGATCACATTGATTGTGGTGGATTTCACGTCATGCCCATGTACAGCGTACTGTGCAGTGTGTCAGACATTCACGAGTCTTGTTGACTGGCCAGGTGTGATGGGTTTCTGCACCTTAGTTCCCACAACCACCCCTGGGATTGTCATGGGTGCATGTGCAATGTCACCAGTCCATGTGAGCTTCACTGCTGCACATTGGTGGAGATCAAGGTGTGTGGTGTTGAGTGTGTGCAAATGAGAGTTGTTGCACGGCTAGACCCCTACCTCCATGTTGGCCTTGGCTGACAGGCCGTGCTGATTGATTTGTGCTTGTGTAGGTGTGATGGTAGTTTGTTGCTTAGGACACATGACTGTGGTTCACAGTGTGAACGACATCTAGCTTTGTCATCACAGTGGGATTATCATGCAGGCCACGGTCAACACGATGTGGGGTCCCTGGGGGTAGTGCTGTGGTGGGTATGTCTCTTGCTGTGTTATTTGCTGTTCCGACAAGCTTGTGTGACATGTGTAATTTGGGCTCCCTCTCATCTAACAATGCCTGTTTGCCCACATAGGGGAATCCGATCCATGAGTTACTTTTGTGTGGCACTGTATACACATCTGTGTAATTGTGATTCAGGCCTCCTCATGTGTTGTGTGGTTGCCTGGGGACACTGGCACACCCCCCCATCACCTGTTGTGTTTGATCTGCAGTGTGAGGCTGCCTGCCCACACTTACCTTTTGGTCACTGTGATGATGGGGGTTTAGACCCCATTGCCACAGTGTTCAAAATGTGCTTCAGCTATGGACCCCACACTTACCTTTTGGTCACTGTGATGATGGGGGTTTAGACCCCATTGCCACAGTGTTCAAAATGTACTTCAGCTATGGACCCCACACTTACCTTTTGGTCACTGTGATGATGGGGGTTTAGACCCCATTGCCACAGTGTTCAAAATGTGCTTCAGCTATGAACCCCACACTTACATTTTGGTCACTGTGATGATGGGGGTTTAGACCCCATTGCCACAATGTTCAAACTGTGCTTCAGCTATGGACCCCACACTTACCTTTTGGTCACTGTGATGATGGGGGTTTAGACCCCATTGCCACAGTGTTCAAAATGTGCTTCAGCTATGGACCCCACACTTACCTTTTGGTCACTGTGATGATGGGGTGTTATACCCCATTGGCAAAGTGGTCATGGTCTGCTTGCATTGTGGAGCCCACACACATTTATGTGTGACACATGTGATAGGGGGTCACATTGTATGCTCAATGACCTGTTCAGTGTTGTGGGCATTTGACACAGACTACACACGCTTGTCATGGTGTTGGTGGGATGTATTTTCAGACATTCCTTATGTTGGAGTATGCTGGTTGTGTCATGCATTTCCCGTCCTATGTTTAGGGGTGGTGTGGGTGGTAGGCATTCATCCCCCTATGGGTGGGGATGGTGGTAGTGGTAGGCATCCAGGCCCCCCTGAGTAGGGGTGGTGGTAGTGGTAGGCATCCATCCTCCGATTAGTGGGGTTGGTAGTAGTGACAGGCATCCAGCCCCCCCTGAGTAGGGGTGGTGGTGGTGGTAGGTATCCAGGCCCCCTGAGTAGGGGTGGTGGTAGTGACAGACATCCAGCCCCCTGAGTAGGGGTGGTGGTAGTGGTAGGCATCCAGGCCCCCTGAGTAGGGGTGGTGGTAGTGGCAGGCATCCATCCCCCTAAGGGTGGGGATGGTAGTAGTGACAGGCATCCAGGCCCCCTGAGTAGGGGTGGTGGTAGTGGTAGGCATCCAGGCCCCCCTGAGTAGGGGTGGTGGTAGTGGCAGGCATCCATCCCCCTAAGGGTGGGGATGGTAGTAGTGACAGGCATCCAGGCCCCCCTGAGTAGGGGTGGTGATAGTGGTAGGCATCCATCCCCCCATGAGTGGGGATGGTAGTAGTGACAGGCATCCAGCCCCCCCTGAGTAGTGGTGGTGGTAGTGTTAGGCATCCAGGCCCCCCTGAGTAGGGGTGGTGGTGGTGGCAGGCATCCAGCCCCCACTGAGTAGGGGTTGTGGTAGTGGTAGGCATCCATCCCCCTATGAGTGGGGTTGGTAGTAGTGACAGGCATCCAGCCCCCCTTGAGTTGGGGTGGTGGTAGTAGTAGGCATCCAGGCCCCCTGAGTAGGGGTGGTGGTAGTGGTAGGCATCCAGACCCCCTGAGTAGGGGTGGTGGTAGTGGTAGGCATCCAGCCCCCATAAGTAGGGGTGGTGGTAGTGGTAGAGCATCCATCCCCCTAAGGGTGGGGATGGTAGTAGTGACAGGCATCGAGCCCCCCTGAGTGGGGTGGTGGTAGTGGCAGGCATCCAGCCCCCTGAGTAGGGGTGGTGGTAGTGGTAGGCATCCAGGCCCCCTGAGTAGGGGTGGTGGTAGTGGTAGGCATCCATCCCCCTAAGGGTGGGGATGGTAGTAGTGACAGGCATCCAGGCCCCCTGAGTAGGGGTGGTGGTGGTGGTAGGCATCCAGCCCCCCTGAGTAGGGGTGGTGGTAGTGGTAGGCATCCATCCCCCTATTAGTGGGGATGGTAGTAGTGACAGGCATCCAGGCCCCCCTGAGTAGGGGTGGTGGTAGTGGAAGGCATCCAGGCCCCCCTGAGTACGGGTGGTGGTAGTGGTAGGCATCCATCCCCCTAAGGGTGGGGATGGTAGTAGTGACAGGCATCCAGCCCCCCCTGAGTGGGGTGGTGGTAGTGGCAGGCATCCAGCCCCATATGGGTGTGTATGGCATTGGTGATGGCCATCCCATCCCTATGGTTCTGCTGTTGCTAGTGTACGTCATTTGTGCATCCCTATGTGTGTGTGACATATTTCGGGTACATGTCGTTTGTTTGTGTTGTTGGTGTTTGACTTACCGTCTGCGCCGTACGCGTCCGTGCCTGTCCCGGTAATAGATGTAGAGTATAGGTAGGACCTGCGCAATGGGATTCATGCTTGGATCGTCTCGTTCGGGTTTCTCGTGTCTTCGACTCGTACTCGTAGCAGGCTTGTTCGTCTCGTAGCCGTGGATCGTCTTGTGGTGCGAAACGGAGCTTATGTACGGCTCGCCCGGATGCTCAAACGTCCCGGACGTAGCGACGGGTTCGGCGCGTACGGAGTGCGCATCGTACTCGTCCGGCCGGAAGGTGCTGTGTATTTGCTTCCGTACGACTCGATTCGGCGTTTACGGATCCGGCTCGGGCGGGGAACAGGAGCTGGATTGGGTAAGTACAGCTCGCTCGGAAACTGGGTTGTTATACGCATCGTACTTGTTCGTCCGGACGAATGTTCAAATCGGTCGGGAAACACACATTAGGCTGGTTTTTTTTCCGGACGAATACTGTTAGGTGCGCTTCCGGCCGGGATCGGAATCGACCCCAAGGTGTATTGGATAGGTGCAGGACGGGGGGCCAATGCAATAACAGAAATAGTAGAGAAGGGCAAGTATGGCGTATGGATGGGGTGAACAAATACCATTATGGCTAGATTGAAAATTGTGACTGTTAATATCTGTGGCCTTAATGATATAAAGAAAAGACAGAAAGTAGCTGTGGGATTACAGGTAACGGGGGCCAATATCATATGTTTACAAGAGACACATATTGAGGGATCTCAACAATATCTGTTGAAGACACTAGGATATCGGCTGATTATTGCTTCAACACAGGGGGTGCGAGCTAGGGGGGTGGCGATTTTGGCAAAAGGGGGAGATCTTCAATTTACACGTACATTAGCTGATAAATTTGGACGATGGGCGATTACAGAATGCCATTATGACAATGGGGAAAGCAAATTGACTCTATGTACTATCTATGGTAATGTTAGTGACGACCCAGAGGTGCTGTCTGGCGTGGCTAATGAACTGGCTCACTGGCCTCTCCCGCTGATTGTGTGTGGGGATCTCAATTTATATTTGCCTGGCGACTGGCTTTCTGATCCAGATTTTAAATATCAAGGGCGGAAACCGAAAGTATTCCAGGCACTGAAAGATATGTGTATGTTACATGGGCTGATTGATGGCTGGCAATTAGAGCACTCTGGGGATCCAGGATTTACGTATTATTCTTATCCGCATTCCCGGCATGCGCAGCTAGATTATATGCTTATGTCTAGCTCCTTGAGCCCTGCCAGTATAATAGAAAAATTGCCAAGAGTTTTATCGGACCATAATCCTCTAGTACTAAACCTGGAATGTGGGATAAATAAATCCAATATGAGGACTTGGACGTTCGAAAGAACATTACTGGGTAATGAGAAATTTTGTCAACATATGAGGAGATGGATCCCGGGATTCTTGGAGGATAATCTTGGTAGTGTAGCAATAGATGTGGTTTGGGATGCCCTAAAGGCTGGGATTAGAGGGGAGACGCTGCAATTCTCTCTTAGCTCTAACAAAGAGGCCAAACAAAAGATGGCGACTCTACAGCACAATCTGGGTAGGGCTGAGGGAGATCTGATTAAGTCTGTTCAGGAGGGACGAGTATCCAATAGTGAATTAAGTCGGGTGGCGATTGCTAAAAATTATATAATTGATATTCTAATGGAGAAAGCGGTAGCCAAGGCAACAACTCATAAAGAGAAAATATATGAGGTGAATGAACAAGTGGGCCACCAATTGGCGGTGCGCACCCGAGAAGAGTACTCAGCTAACATAGTAAAAGAGATTAAGGATCCGGAGTCTGGCCTCAAGACTGAATCCTCCGAAATTAGAGCCACATTTCAACGATTTTATTAGAAATTGTATGAAGCAGCAGAGAATCAACAGGGCAGACCTGAGGCATATTTAAATCTAAATGCTCCGGTAAGATTTGAGAAAGAGGATCAAGAAAGTCTAGACAATCCTCCATATTGGGAGGAGATTCTACTCTCTATGAATAGTCTTGCTGCAGGGAAAGCAGCTGGTATGGATGGAATCCCAACGGAGTTCTATGTTAAATTCTCATCTCAACTAAAAGAAATAATACAGGAACTATTTGTCCATATTTTTCAGGGAGGGAGGCCGCCAGCCTGATGGTCATCTGCTAAAATTGTAGTCTTTGTAAAAAAAAATAAAGATCCTTTAGAACCTGGGTCCTATCGTCCCATCACATTGATAAACGGAGACTCCAAAATTTATTCCAAACTATTAGCGAACCGATTGGCACCAATATATATAAAATCGTATCCGTACGCCAACACGGGTTTATCCCCGGGAGATCTACAATTGATCATGTCCATAGGGTAATTTCTCTCTTTGATTTTACTGAGATGACAGGAGACCCTATGGCACTTATATTACTTAACGCTGAAAAAGCTTTCGATAGGGTCTCCTGGAAATACCTGTGGGCTGCAATGTTACATAGTGGGATTAGTGAGGGATTTATAAAAGCAATACAAATGCTATACGTGGAACCAGTAGCCAGGGTGTTGATAAACGGGGTATTATCGGAAAAAATAATTATTGCCAGGGGGACGAGGCAGGGGTGCCCATGCTCTCCTCTTCTATTCGCGATTTATATCGACTCGTTCATCCGTAGATTAGATAATAATGTACTAATACCATCAATTTGGGCACGAGAATATGAGACAAAAACACTGGCCTATGCTGATGATATCGCTCTAGTTACCAGCGATCCTATTATTGCAATAGACGTGATAGAAGAGGAGGCTCGGCGTTTTGGAGCAGTCTCCGGATATAAATTAAATCAAGGTAAAACACAGATTATTCTTAACGACAAAATTAAGATGAGGGATGTTAGAGTCACAGATAAAGCTATATATCTAGGGGTCAGCATAACTGCAAAAGTAGATAATATAAGCAATAATGTGGAACCATTGATCCAACGCACAAAAAAAGAACTGGTCCTGCTGAATAACCTGCATTTAACGATAGGTGGGAGATGTAATGTGATTAAAATGCTCTTTCTACCTAGATTTTTATATTTTTTTAGGTCTATTTGTTTAGAATTTCCTCCTCAACTGTTTAAATCCATAGAATCCATGTTCTCCAGGTTTATATGGGGATATAAGAGGCCACGTAGGGCCTTTAGATTTATTACACTACCAAAAGATAGAGGGGGACTGGCAATGCCCAATTTTAAAGTGTATTATTGGGCCACCGTATTAAGATATTGTACAATACTCATTTCTACAGGGCTTAATAGCGATAATATACCCACTCCACAAGAACTTATATTGGGAAGGGGCTGCGAAGGTTGCTTCTGGCGACATGTTAACTACAGTTACTTTAAGAAAGTTAAATTCAAGACCATCTCTGGCATATACAAGGTCTGGGGTTATGCTAAAAAATTACTGGGACTCGGGCGATATTCGTATTATATTCCAATATCTAAAAATGATGACCTTCCAGAGATATTCAGTGATAGCTGTATGGATCGGTGGATACAGGCAGGGATTGTACAGCTTGGCTGCTTTTACACGTTGAACGGGCTGAAGACCTTTGAAGAATTACATAATGATTATGACCTTAGCCTTAGGGACTTTTTCAAATTCCTACAGGTGAGAGATTTTCTGACAAAGAAAGGGAGGGGTAGGGTAAAATTTCAAGCAATTCAAATTATAGAGGATATACGCAAAAAATCTGTTTTAACTATTGGGGAGATCTATGAATCTTTGAATTCTCTGTTTCCAGATAATATGGAGAAACAGATGGCAAACTGGCAGACTAAATTAGGAGTATTGCCCCAAACCCCCCTCCGCTCTTATGAATTGTCACAGACCTGCTTTATGTCGATAAAACTGCAAGCCCAATTTTATAAAACATTTTTTTCTCTGTATTACACCCCGTATAAAATAGCTAAATGGGGGAGCGGAAAGGGTACAACATGTCCACGATGCACACTGTTTGAGGCCGATATCGTGCATATGTATGCCTCTTGTAATGCAAAACACACAAGATGATGGACGGAATGTTGCACATTGGCAAACATTCACCCCCAGTCACAGATCTGGGTTTAATCCATCGTTATTTTGCTTCACCACGCCACCCCAGTTCAGACATAGCCATATGCAAATCAGTCTTGACCCTGTGCCTCATGGGAACAGTCCAGACCGAACTGCCAAGCCATGTCTTCCCTGGACCGGAATCAAGCATCCTAGGACCGGTTTCGGGCTTTCAGCCCTCATCAGCCAGGATAGCTTGACTCCAGTGGCGTAGTGAGCACGGGACCCACGTCTGGGCATACCCTTCCCACTTAGGGTGAAATGCAAAACACACAAGATGATGAACGGAATGTTGCACATTGGCAAACATTCACCCCCAGTCACAGATCTGGGTTTAATCCATTGTTATTTTGCTTCACCACGCCACCCCAGTTCAGACATAGCCATATGCAAATCAGTCTTGACCCTGTGCCTCATGGGAACAGTCCAGACCGAACTGCCAAGCCCTGTCTTCCCTGGACCGGAATCAAGCATCCTAGGACCGGTTTCGGGCTTTCAGCCCTCATCAGCCAGTATAGCTTGACTCCAGTGGCGTAGTGAGCACGGGACCCACGTCTGGGCATACCCTTCCCACTTAGGGCGAAATGCAAAACACACAAGATGATGGACGGAATGTTGCACATTGGCAAACATTCACCCCCAGTCACAGATCTGGGTTTAATCCATCGTTATTTTGCTTCACCACGCCACCCCAGTTCAGACATAGCCATATGCAAATCGGTCTTGACCCTGTGCCTCATGGGAACAGTCCCAAATAACGATGGATTAAACCCAGATCTGTGACTGGGGGTGAATGTTTGCCAATGTGCAGCATTCCGTCCATCATCTTGTGTGTTTTGCATTTCGCCCTAAGTGGCAAGGGTATGCCCAGACGTGGGTCCCGTGCTCACTACGCCACTGGAGTCAAGCTATCCTGGCTGATGAGGGCTGAAAGCCCGAAACCGGTCCTAGGATGCTTGATTCCGGTCCAGGGAAGACATGGCTTGGCAGTTCGGTCTGGACTGTTCCCATGAGGCACAGGGTCAGGACTGATTTGCATATGGCTATGTCTGAACTGGGGTGGCGTGGTGAAGCAAAATAACGATGGATTAAACACAGATCTGTGACTGGGGGTGAATGTTTGCCAATGTGCAGCATTCCGTCCATCATCTTGTGGGTTTTGCATTTTGCCCTAAGTGGGAAGGGTATGCCCAGACGTGGGTCCCATGCTCACTACGCCACTGGAGTCAAGCTATCCTGGCTGATGAAGGCTGATAGCCTGAAACCGGTCCTAGGATGCTTGATTCCGGTCCAGGGAAGACATGGCTTGGCAGTTCGGTCTGGACTGTTCCCATGAGGCACAGGGTCAGGACTGATTTGCATATGGCTATGTCTGAACTGGGGTGGCGTGGTGAAGCAAAATAACAATGGATTAAACCCAGATCTGTGACTGGGGGTGAATGTTTGCCAATGTGCAGCATTCCGTCCATCATCTTGTGTGTTTTGCCTCTTGTAATGCACTGTCAAAGCTGATAGCAGAAATTTCAGACTTTTTATCAGAAATATGTGAAACAGGAATAAGTATTACAACCGAGGAAATATTGTTGGGCATAGCAAATGTTACCCGGCCGAAACATATGCAAGGTCTGATTTTTGTGGCCATGGCCGTCTTAAGTTATGCATAGCTTCAGCCTGGCTAGACCCGAATCCGCCAGCCTTCCAGCAATGGAGAGCCCGTCTATTAGCAACATGCAGCCTAGAGGTGGCCATATATAAAAAAAAAGGGCGCAATAAACGTAAAAGAGGTCTGATGATCTGGGATCCACTGTTGCAATGGATACAAAATCATGCTTAGGATGGATAGATGGTACTAAGGAGAAACGCTAGCCAAGTAAGAATTATCGATATCTAGATTTATTCGTATTGTATTGTATATATACTTAACTGCTCTGCACCTTTGAACCTTATGGTTGTTTTGATGAATTATATAAGCTAAAAATTGTGTCTTTGTTCGGGTTTGGACTAAAATTTGTTGGGGTGGGGGGTGGAGTTTGGGGTGGGGGTTGTGTATGTGTAAAAAAAAAAAGAAACTTAATAAAGATATTTAAAAAAAATGAAATTAATTAATTAATACATTAATAAATTAATATTAATGTATTTAATAATTTATGTTAATTGTGTTAATTAATTGGTTATTAATTACATTTTAATTGATTATTAATGAATAATTATTAATTGGTAAATATGGTAAATGTGTAATTTCTTTAGGTGTGGGTTGTGGTTTTATAGGGAGTAGGGTGGGAAGTAATTTAATTATAATTAATTAATTAATAATTTTATTAATTAATATTTATGTAATTAATATTTTTAATTGTGTTAAAGAAATGTATTAACTAGTTATTAATTAGATATTGATTATTAATAATTAATTGGTAAATATGTTAATTGTGTAATTTTTTTAGGGGTGGGTTGTGGGTTGTGGGTTGATAGGGGAGTAGGGTGGGAAGTAATTTAATTGTGATAAAGTTTTTAATATTTTTATATATAATATTTATTTAAAGTTATTTTAAAGTGTTAATTGTGTGATCTAATTTATTTTTGATGGTTTTTAATTTGCTTGTTAATTGTTTTTAATTAATTAATTGATATTTAATTATGTTCATTGTGTAATATTTTATAATGTTGGTGTTGTTGTTTATAGGGGAATATGGTGGGAGGTTAATTATTTTTGAGAAATGAATTATTTGTTAATTAATGTTAATTATTTGGCAGGAGTGGGAATACTAAATTATTCCCCTCCGCTATCCAACACTTTCCCTACTGTTGCATTTGCTGGAGTGGGAATAGTAAATTATTCCCCTACGCTATCCAACATTTACCCTACTGTTACACTTGGTGGAGTGGGAATAGTAAATTATTCTCACTCGCTATCCAACACTTTCACTACTGTTGCACTCGCTGGAGTGGGAATAGTAATTTTTACCCCCCCCTATCCAACAGTTTCCCTAATGTTGTATTCGCTGGAGTGGGAATAGTAATTTTTACCCCCCCGCTATCCAACACTTTCCCTACTGTTGCACTCGCTGGAGTGGGAATAGTAATTTTTACATACCCGCTATCCAACACTTTCCCTAGTGTTGCACTCATTGAAGTGGGAATAGTAATTTTTACCCACCCGCTATCCAACACTTTCCCTACTGTTGCACTCACTGGAGTAGGAATAGTAATTTTTAGTACTCCGGTATTCAACACTTTCCCTACTGTTACACTCGTTGGAGTGGGAATAGTAATTTTTATCCACCCGCTATCCAACACTTTCCCTACTATTACACTCGTTGGAGTGGGAATAGTAATTTTTACCTTCCCGCTAACCAACACTTTCCCTACTGTTGCACTAAGTGGAGTGGGAATAGTAATTTTTATCCACTCGCTATCCAACACTTTTCCTACTGTTGCACTCGCTGGAGTAGGAATAGTAAATTTTACCACTCCGCTATACAACACTTTCCCTACTGTTACACTCGTTGGAGTGGGAATATTAATTTTTACCTCTCCGCTATCCAACACTTTCCCTACTGTTGCACTCAGTGGAGTGGGAATAGTAATTTTTACCCACCCGCTATCCAACACTTACCCTACTGTTGCATTTGCTGGAGTGAGAATAGTAATTTTTACCCTACGGTATCCAACACTTTCCCTACTGTTGCAATAACTGGAGTGGGAATAGTAATTTTAACCCCTTCGCTATCCAACACTTTCCCTACTGTTACACTTTGTGGAGTGGGAATAGTAAATTATTCCCTTCCGCTATCCAACACTTTCCCTACTGTTGCACTTGCTGGAGTGGGAATAGTAAATTATTCCCCTCCGCTATCCAAAACTTTCTCTACTGTTGCAGTTTTTGGAGTGGGAATAGTAATTTTATTCCCTACGCTATCCAACATTTTCCTATTGTTATAGTTAATGTAGTGTAAAATATTTTTTAGAAATAAATATTAATTTTAATATTTTAATTTATTATATATATAATTTATTTTTATATTTATATTACAGCTTTATGTAAATATATATATATATGTATTTATACTTTTTATTATGTTTCTAACATTTTATAATTAAATAAAATAATTATTTATTAATATTTTTAAGTTAATATATATATAATTTTTTTAAATATGTATGCTTTATTTTTTTATATATTACATTTATTGTTTATCATTTTTAACTATTTTAAATAATTGTAACTGTTTTTATTAATTATATTTATTTTTAAATTAATTTTACATTATTTTTAAGACATTTAAAAAAAACTATATTTTATACAACCATATTTTAAACAATGATATTTTGGTTTCAATATTTTTGTACTTACCTTTGTAGAGATAGGATGTCGATATTCTGTCCATCGATATTCTGGACTCGATATTATTGTAGGTCGATATTCGGTCCGTCGATATTATGCCAGTGATCCTCAGAATACGTATAGTACTGGATCAATGACTCAGTGCGCTAAAAACAAAACCACAATGAACATAGTAAATGGGTTCTTCACCCTAAACATAGCTCCTGGATTGTATCACTAAGGGGCCGATTCCGATTCGGGACGGAAATCTCTCCGACCGAGCCGGACCCGGAGAGATTTCCGACCGAATCGGACCCGTGCAGCCCGACCGAACGAGTCCGATGCGTCCGTATGCTATCGTACTCGAGTCGGTCGGACTCCCATTGAAGTCAATGGGAGCCGGTCGTACAACGCGTACGCGGGCTCCCATTGCCTCAATGGGTGCGAGGCGAACAAGGGCGCCCCCTACAGCGGGTACGTGGCGAAGTGACTCGCGCAATACATGCACAGGTAGGGGGGACCCATGGGTCCCCCCTGTGTGCGACTCGCGCGGCTACGCGTACAGGGGGGTCCGAAGTACGGCTCCGACTGCTCTTTCGAGCCGGACGGCGCGTGTCGGTCGGACTGCTCGCTGCGCGCATCGTACTTACCCGGCCGGGGAACGTCTCCATTGCGCGGTGCGAGTCGTGTCCGAGCGAGTCGGTCGGTGCGGTTAGACCCGGGAACGAGTCGGTCGGAGCGGTTGGGACGCCCGAACGAGTCTTTCGGCGATTTCGCATCGTACTCGCTCGTCCGGACGCGCGTACGAATCGGTCGGGAAATAGGGCTCCGAATCGGATCCGGTTATGCCGAATCCGATTCGGAGCCCTACCGGCCGAGATCGGAATCGGCCCCTTAATGTTATTCACATTTGAAGAGACATAACAAATATTTACAAGACTACTCCAATGTTATAAAAATAGCCCGGGAAGGAAGTCTGCTTGCATCATTGAATTGTAGGAGGAGGACTTGAGTGTGGTCTCTTAGATAATTGATATATGCAGTACAGGTGATGAATTAAATGAACATCTTCAACACGTAAACAAAAGTCGCAATAGTTGAAGAAGCAGGTTACAAACAAAATTTCAGAAATTCCAAAATATGGTATTTAAATCTACTATTTCTAGGATATGAGTTAACCAGCGATTGGATAGGACTCACACCAGAGTTCCTAGAAAATTGTGGGACATTAAACCCCCCAAATACTTTCAAAAAGTTATAAGCTCTAATGCAATTTCTGAATGGAATGTTGGACAAACCTATCTCCCATATTATACATAGAGAGTGAAGCGCCTATACTAACTGATCAAACCCTATCTTTAAGGAAATGCACTGGAGAGAAGAATATGCTCAAATCCCATGGGACTTACAGGAAGACATGATTTCAACAGCAAGTTTACAGACACAGGAGAGCACATATAAGTTAATATTAAGAAACGTTCCTAGTCAATAATGGTTTACGTTCATATACAATGAAGGTCAGACAACAAATGTCGCATACAAGTCACATTTATATTTTACAGCAGATGAGCGCTTCGCTCAATAGAGAACATTCTCGTGGCAATGCAAACAGCCATCATTAAATAAAGAATCACTGCAAAAGGCAAGAAATTAGAGGTAGCTACTAAAGCAAGAATACCAAATTCTAGAGCCTTATATCGGCACTGGGTGCAATGTGGCGGGAGCCAAGTCTTCTAAGATAACACATTAGAGAATGATCTGACATTAAGAGCACAGGGAATGACTGGTGAATGAATGAATAAAAAAACTTTATTTAGTTAATTAAAACGTCAAAGGGGGGAATTTCACTAACACACAGCAGCAAACATTTCAGAAAATTAATTTATAATTTAAAGCTTCCTTTAGAAACTAGTAAAAGTCCAGCCAGCAGTAGTATCAGATGTCTTAAAATTGTAGATAACAGTACAATACAGTTAAAATCTCACAGTTCAAGTAGCCCTTAAAATAACCATATAAAAATCTTACATGAAATAATAAAGCCTCTGCTTAATACTCTAAAAGGTTGAATTAAAACTAGGCTATTTAGCATTGAAAATCTCAACTGAGTGGCAAGGTCTTGTATAAGTTAAAGTTGGTTGTGTTAAGTTTCATTCGTCCTTTGCAGTTACCAGCTTAATTGCCTGGTTCATGAATTTAACTAAGGCATATGAGGTTTGCAAATGATCCACATTTAGGGCATATGGTACGGCCTCATTGACCCAGCGGCAGCCGCTTTTAGGTAACTGGATCTTAACCATTTAATTCTCCACAGTGCAGGTGGGTATATATGTACACATAGGGGCCGATTCTGATGCGGGTTGGAAAAGCTTCCCGATCGAATCGGTTGGGAAATGGTTTCCGACCCACTCGGATCGGGAAAGTCCGACCGGCGGAGTAGGATGCATCCGGATGCTTCCAGATACGATTTGGTTGAACTCCCATTGACTTCAATGGGAACATTTGTTCCTAACCGCATCAGAATTGGGCCCTCGGTCGGGAAGACACGTTCCCGATCCGATTTGGAAGGAGCAAATGCCGTTAGGAGGCCTTCCTAACCGCATCAGAATCAGGCCCTCGGTCGGGAAGCTTTTCCAACCCGCATCAGAATCGGGCCCAAAGTGTGTCCAAGACTTGTAGCCGTATGCACTAGCTGATGTTGGAACGGATGGGAGGAGACCATGCCTGACGGAATTCTAAAAGTGGAACTAGAAAAGGCCATAAACGTAAAATGGAGTGTATGACAGATTCGGACCTACTAGTTATCAAATAGGCCTGAATTACACTGTCTGTATAGGAATCAACCATATACGAAGACATCTTTTTACCTTTAAAGACGGCCAAGTCAGCTGCATGTGAAATAACTTTCACCTGCTTTTTCAAAACTTTCTTAAACCGTGCCACAGATGTTGGTAAGCTCCAGAGGGTATCAGCCTGTAATGTATACAAAGCAGATTTAAGATAATTTGGGGCCTGATTACTATGGCGAAAGGCCCGCCACCGACAGCCACTGGATTCAAGCTAGCCTGGCTGATGAGGGCTGTTAGCCCGAAACCGGTCCCAGGATGCTTGTTTCCGGTCCAGGGAAGACATGGCTTGGCAGTTCGGGCTGGACTGTTCCCATGAGGCACAGGGTCAAGACTGATTTGCATATAGCTGTGTCTGAACTGGGGTGGCGAAGTGAACTAAAGAACGATGATGGATTCAACCCAGATCTGTGACTGGGGGTGAGTGTCTGAAAAGTTTCAGCGCTCTGTCCATCATCTCCTTGTGTTTGCTTTGTTCGCCCTAAGTTGGCAGGGTATACCCAGACGTGGGGCCCTTGCTCACTTTGCCACTGGATTCAAGCTAGCCTGGCTGATGAGGGGTGTTAGCCCGAAACCGGTCCCAGGATGCTTGTTTCCGGTCCAGGGAAGACATGGCTTGGCAGTTCGGGCTGGACTGTTCCCATGAGGCACAGGGTCAAGACTGATTTGCATATAGCTGTGTCTGAACTGGGGTGGGGAAGTGAGCTAAAGAACGATGATGGATTCAACCCAGATCTGTGACTGGGGTTGAGTGTCTGAAAAGTTTCAGCGCTCCGTCCATCATCTCCTTGTGTTTGCTTTGTTCGCCCTAAGTTGGCAGGGTATGCCCAGACGTGGGTCCCTTGCTCACTTTGCCTCTAGATTCAAGCTAGCCTGGCTGATGAGGGCTGTTAGCCCGAAACCGGTCCCAGGATGCTTGTTTCCGGTCCACGGAAGACATGGCTTGGCAGTTCGGGCTGGACTGTTCCCATGAGGCACAGGGTCAAGTCTGATTTGCATATAGCTGTGTCTGAACTGGGGTGGCGAAGTGAGCTAAAGAACGATGATGGATTCAACCCAGATCTGAGAGTGGGGGTGAGTGTCTGAAAAGTTTCAGCGCTCCATCCATCATCTCCTTGTGTTTGCTTTGTTCGCCCTAAGTTGGCAGGGTATGCCCAGACATGGGTCCCTTGCTCACTTTGCCACTGGATTCAAGATAGCCTGGCTGATGAGGGCTGTTAGCCCGAAACCGGTCCCAGGATGCCTGTTTCCGGTCCAGGGAAGACATGGCTTGGCAGTTCGGGCTGGACTGTTCCCATGAGGCACAGGGTCAAGACTGATTTGCATATAGCTGTGTCTGAACTGGGGTGGCGAAGTGAGCTAAAGAACGATGATGGATTCAACCCAGATCTGTGAGTGGGGGTGAGTGTCTGAAAAGTTTCAGCGCTCCGTCCATCATCTCCTTGTGTTTGCTTTGTTCGCCCTAAGTTGGCAGGGTATGACCAGACGTGGGTCCCTTGCTCACTTTGCCACTGGATTCCAGCTAGCCTGGCTGATGAGGACTGTTAGCCAGAAACCGGTCCCAGGATGCTTGTTTCCGGTCCAGGGAAGACATGGCTTGTCAGTTCAGGCTGGACTGTTCCCATGAGGCACAGGGTCAAGACTGATTTGCATATAGCTGTGTCTGAACTGGGGTGGCGAAGTGAACTAAAGAACGATGATGGATTCAACCCAGATCTGTGACTGGGGGTGGGTGTCTGAAAAGTTTCAGCGCTCTGTCCATCATCTCCTTGTGTTTGCTTTGTTCACCCTAAGTTGGCAGGGTATGCCCAGACGTGGGTCCCTTGCTCACTTTGCCACTGGATTCAAGCTAGCCTGGCTGATGAGGGCTGTTAGCTCAAAACCGGTCCCAGGATGCTTGTTTCCGGTCCAGGGAAAACATGGCTTAGCAGTTCGGGCTGGACTGTTCCCATGAGGCACAGGGTCAAGACTGATTTGCATATAGCTGTGTCTGAACTGGGGTGGCGAAGTGAGGTAAAGAACGATGATGGTTTCCACCCAGATCTGTGACTGGGGGTGAGTGTCTGAAAAGTTTCAGCGCTCCGTCCATCATCTCCTTGTGCTTGCTTTCTCCACCATCGTACAGCGCTTTTCCACCCGCCATATCATGATGGCAGGGGGAAGCGTTCGGGGAAGCGTGGTTGTTGGAAAGACCGACCGCCACGGTTCCGACAGGCGGTCCTTTTCCGACCGCCTGTTGGAACAGCAACATTGCCCAGCATTGCGTTGGGATCATGATATCCCTTTCCACCCGCCTGTTCATGGCGGTTAACCCGCAAGGAACAAGTTGGTGGAAAGGGACTTTGGGGGCCCGTAGCGGGCCCCCCTTCAGCCCGGGCACTTGGGGGGCACCCCTACATTTCCATGCACCATGTGGCAGGCACCGCATGGTGACTGCCACGTAGTGCAGGGAAATGTAAACAGTGCCCTATTTACATTGCGGCGGGTGCTGCAGCCAGCAGCACCCGCCGCAATGTAAAGTATGGCTGGTGCGACTGCCGCGGTGGCGGTCGCATCATAATGTGGTGGGTGGGTAGGCCGCCTCGCAGTCGGCCGGTCCCACTACCACAGCGATGGTGGTCCGACGAAAGTCCGACCGCGATCGTAATGAACCCCTTAGTTAGGAAGTTGGAAAACATACTTAAAGAGCTTGGAGAGTAACCCATTAAGCCACATGCTGGCCAAACCTGGAAGAACCGGGAGGCCATATACCAAGGAAGGCAGGTACCTTGCACGTATGACCACAAGTAAAGGTGTAATGGAAGGAGCTTCCAGTTTGTTGTATAGATGTTTAATAGCGAACCTGAACGATGCTACTTTGGAGTTTAGAAAATCAAGGTGATCTCTTGGGGAGCCTTTATCATCAAACCAAAGTTCTAAATAGCAGCACTTTTTTTGTTTTCCTGCAAACTGATTCCCGATTGACCGCCAGGTTAAATTACAGTGCTTGTTGCTAAACACTAAAACAGCGCACTTATTAAAATTGCTGCTTAAATTATTAGATACATTGTAAGTATTTAGTGCATTAAGGGCTTTTTGTAATGCTGTTGCGGTGTGAACCAGGATCACTATATCATCTGCATTGTGCAGAGACTGTAATTGTTTTGATGCTTAATTAGGAGAGCAGGTCCCTTGTACTTTGATGGCGGCTGGCAAATCTGCTGTATATAAATTAAAGAGCAATGGAGCCAGCACACACCCCTGTTTAAGCCCTCAGATTTTTTAAATCTTTTTAGAATAGTCCCCATTGTCGACCAGTTTCACTTGCACTCAGGTATTCCAATATAAACACTGTATAGCTCTCAAAAACCGAGCTGGGATTCCCCAGCTCTGTACTGTAGACCAGAGGATAGAACGATTTACTTCAATGAAGGCCATGGGATAGTCTATGAAGCAAGCAAAAAGGCTGGTTTGTTTTACTTTTAGCATCTTCTGAATGACTAAGGAGAGGCTGAGAATGTTGTCCAGAATGATACTGGCTCCTCTGAAGACAGCTTGTGTGTGTGGGGGGGTGGGGGGGGTATTAGGTTGGTGGATTCGACCCAGGATTCTAGTTCTTTGAAAGGTGTTTTGGCGTAAAATTTAGCCTCTACTTGAAGCAGGGCAATCATCCAAGTTCCCAGATATCGTATGAAGGCTAGACCCCTTCCATGATGGGGGAACACACTGTGTTTTAAATGCATAGGAAGCTAGGTTTGTTCGAAGTGGTTACCAGTAAACCAAATGAGATTTGAAAAGGCTATTTGAGAGACCGTTGGGTCCCAGGGCACCATCTGATTTGGACTCCTTGATTATCAACCTAATCACATTGGCTTTCACTGAGGAATGGGGCATAAATTGGTATAAATGGACAGGACCACCTCTGTCTCTAACCTACATATTTAGCCTCTATATGGGATGACCATACTGGCTCAGGAATGATGTTGCCCTGCTTTACGGGAGGCTGCCGTCTAAGTTTATTTATAAATTCCCAAGACTCCTTTATTGAGCCTGATTTATTAATTTCCACAACCTTTACCCATTGATTTTCCTTATAAGCTCTTTTTGCCTCCCATATCTTCTGCTTGTATTGTTTAAGTAGAGTGTGTACCCTACTGTTAGACGGATTCAGGGATAGTGCTCCAGCTTGTTTTGCTGCCTAATTTAGGGGGTCATTATGATAGCGGGCGGATCGCCACCGCCCATATGGCGGTGGCGATCCGCCTGCCATTTCCGTCCGCCCGCCTAACATTTCCCCCCGCCATATTATGATGGCGGTGGGGACCCAGGCGGACGGAAAGACCGTCTGCCAGTTTTCCGCCGGTAGGCAATCCGCCCGATTGCCTACCGGGCGGAAAAGGCCTGCAATATGGTGGCGGTGCCTTGCAGGCACCGCCATCCATATTACGATGATGGCGGTCTCATGCCTTTCCATGGCGGAGTCTCCGCCATGGAAAGGCATGCGGAGAATGCCTTTGGGGGCCCGTTGCGGGCCCCCAGGTG
The DNA here is from genome assembly GCA_963921515.1 of Calotriton arnoldi. Lineage (NCBI taxonomy): Eukaryota > Metazoa > Chordata > Amphibia > Caudata > Salamandridae > Calotriton > Calotriton arnoldi. The sequence continues at coordinate 2,168,561 of CAWUFW010000597.1, read as the reverse complement.
GTTGGGGGGTGGGTGGCTGCACTTGGGGGGTACCCATGGTACCCCCCGACATTGGCATGCACAGGGTGGCAGGCACCGCGCGGTGCCTGTCACGTTGTGCATGCCAATGCGCAACATGCTTTATTTACATTGCGGCAGGTGCTGCTCACAGCACCGCCTGCCGCAATGTAAATGATGCGGGATGCCACTGCCACCATGGCGGTGGCATCCTAATACACATGGCGGGACCGCCGCACCTCTTGCGGGCGGTCCCATTTGCCGTTGCGGTGGCGGGCGGACTTTGTCCGCCCGCCTTCGTAATGATGCCCTAAGTTGTTTCTTTACTTCTCTAATTTCTTGAGTGAACCACACATTTTGGGCTTTGGCTCCTTGATTGGATCAATGTCTGCTTCTTAGATTGTATGAAAAAACGTATAACAGAGTGTTTGCCAAATGGGATCAGATATATGATACATTTTGCTGTGGGCTATCCGGGTCATGAATAGCCTGCAGATGGTCCTGAATGCTGTCATCACTGAGCCAGTTGCCTAGCTGTGTATTTATGGTAAAGGACCACCTGATTCGTCTCAGAAGTTGTGAACCCGAAGGAGCTCCGATTGTCTAAAGGTCTGAATACCTGGTCGGACTGTAAAGTGTACAGATCCTTTGAACTGCATGATCGCTTTCCAAAGGGGGATGATGGTAAAAGAGGAAATGCAACCCAAAAATTTAAAGGAAACTAAAGTATAGTCTAAGACTGCGTTTCTGAATCTAGAGGAGTGCGTGTACTTCATAGGGATGTCACCCTCCACCCTGCCATTTAAAAAGTGTAAGTTATAAGCATGTAGCCACCTGCTTAGCTGGTGCCCCATTGAGTCACTATGTTGCATAGGTGGTTGAGCCCAGGGAACCCCCCAGAGTTTATCTACCAGGCTGGTTATCGACTCTTCCGATGTGTCATATGCAAGATTTGAATTGAAGTCACCTGTTAAAATAATTCATGCATTAGGGCACTCGGATCTGCGATTAGTAAGAAAATTTAGCCAATTGTTTGGTCTCAGCTTTAAGCTTAGCATTAGAGGGCAAATATATACGTTTTTCATAACCAGGGGGAAAAAGGAGCCCCTGCCCTCTGTTTTAGTTATGATAATTACCTGAATATTGTCAGAACCAGAATCTATGCTGACAGAGTTACAGTCCGGTTTGTTCGTGATAAAGACACATTGACCACTCTTTGCCCTGCCCCCACATTATCCCTTTATGGCATTCACTTGAAAAATATGGCACCCTGGAAGGGCCAGCGGTGTGCAGTGCAAAGATTATTGTATTCTTATGCCAGAAAAGAGTGGGACTCACCATATTCCAATATTTTGGACAACCCTGCAACATTTCAGGATAGCATGGAAAGAGATTGAGAGTTAGTCTGTGGTGGAATGACAATGGCTGTGGAAGACACCTTATAAGGCTTCTGGTCAGAAGAAATGTTGTTGGTACGAGTAACGGAGTCTCGAGTAAGTATTCATGCTAGCAAACTCCAATCCTCCTTCGGCGGTTGAGGATGCCTCTTGTTTGAAAAAATAACTCTCTGGTCCCCTTGTGCCATTTATTACCAGATCAGTGTGTGCCTGTTGGGTCTCTGATGCAACTACATGATTTTTTAGAATTGATCTGACTGAATTATTTGTGAAGTAATTTACTGTACGGATGGTTTCGAAAGGGTTAGGATACCCAACATGTACTGGCAAAGATAGGGTAATTCCCCAGGTCCTAAGTATGTCTTTATGTTTCCTGACCTGCTGTAAGGCAGCTTTGCTTCTCCAGGTAACCCTCATGAACTCTTTGCCAGGGAACACTACCCTGTCCCCAAATTTAATAGAGAGAATGTCCTCTGTGGTGAGTGAGTGTGTATCGGGTAAGTGGTTAACAGATTAAGAATGTTTCTTCTGTTTAGTGTGTCCTGTTGCCCCTTTGTCATGTGTTGTGGTGTAAAAATAGCAGTGTAGGAGCGATCCACTATAACACTGCATACCTCGTACAGCATAGTGGGTGGTTTTTTGTCGTGCCTCCTAGGGGGATGGCAAGAGTCCGAACGAGCACGGATCTCCATTGGAAACGTGGCTGTCACCACTGGACAATTAAGCCCTCACTTTGTGCTCAGTTAGTGTCTTCAAGAGCAAAGTTTTCCATAGGTAAATTGCCTGCTGTCCTCCCTTCCTGAGTGCCCTACTTTATGTGTTTAATACTACAAGGAGTTGCCTCTTCACTAGGTACTAACAGTAGTATGTTTGAGGGTTTGCGAAGATGTAGAAGCTGCAGCCACTTTGGGTTCCTGAGTTGCTGTTAGTTCTGCAACACCGCCTTTGCTTGCTTTAGTTAACTGTGCAACTGAAAGTTCTTGTCAGTCAGCAAATACCAGGCAAGGGTGCGGTTTTGCATTTGTAGAGTGCAACAACCAGTGAGAGGATGAAGGAGAAGTGGGCCAAAGTCCAGGACTCCCTGTACTAGGTACGTGCAAGTTCAAGCCCTTGTTGCTGTTTTCGGATATTGGAAAAACTTTGGTGTTGGTTCTTGTAACTGTGAGGGAGTTTAACATGATTTTTTGTTTCCTTGTGAGTGATTTAATCTCCGCTATGGAGGATGAAATTGGTAATGCCTCCTTGTTCATATCATCCGTGCATTGTTCCTGTAAGGAGGGAATAATGAAAGCCCTTAAATTGAAGTCACCCCCTTTACTGCGTTGAGATGTTGTTAGAGCAGCTGCTCATGATTTCGATTCCCTGTGGGAGTTCTGGTATCTGATTGGGGTGGTGGCAAAGTGCTGAGGATTCTCAGATTTTTTACCAAGGTACCTATAAGCATTGGCAGTCCTTCCAGCTTGTCAATGACGGAACAGCAGATGCATGGGAGCAGTGAAGATCTCGCATCAGCTATTGTAGAGGTGACACGAGAACTCAGACTGCTATCAATGGAAGCAATAAATGTGGCCATGGTTTGTTATAGCTCTGCCTGAAATGCCAGTCTGTCTGAATGCTGCGCTGGTAGCCTCCGAAGAGTGTCATAGAGTCAACAGTGTACCACCAGAGATAGACTGAGAATCTAAGACAGGGCTACCACTCTGTGTGGTGACTTGAATGTTTCTGGCAAAAAGGGACATGGGTTCAGGGAAGAGAAGGGGAGACCCAGAGAGATTTTAATCATGCTGGGTGTTGCAATCAATGAGAGAATAGGTAGTTTCCTGTAGTGGACACTGTGAGAAGGCACCCTGGGGGAGAAGAATCTTTTACTCTAACAGGGTGTAATGTGGACTCCGCAGTTACTATTTTTTCTGCTGGACCGGAGTGTGTGATCTCATGCTAATTGTGTCAGTTTGCTGTAGTTGAACCTGTATAATGGCTTGAACTGTGATTATTTTGACATGGCTGGTTTCCCCCACCTCATGAGCTTTATCCTCCTGCTGTCCTAGTTGTATCCTAAGAAATATTTAGGTAGATCCTGGATGCTGTTGGCTGGTCTAGTCTTCATTGACTCCTTATTGCTCTCACCTGAACGTAGAGGAGGGCTCGTCTGGTACAGGTGTAGAAGCAGAGAAGGAGGTAATAAGACAGTCTCTGACTGGTGATGGAAGCCCTCCGTCTATTTCTAAATTGGAAAAAGTCTTACTTCTGGTGACAATCTAAGTACGCCGTAAGGGCTTGATGTGCCTCAAGGTATTTACACAGGTCATTGTTCGTCAAAAGAAGAAAAAAGCCAACAGAAAAAAAAGAAAGGATGCCTTGCTTAATGGTCGCTGCCTCCACCCACAGCCGTGACTCAGGATTTGTAAGATTGCAGTTGTAACAATATCCTTTGTGAGGTGTATGCACTGTAAACCCCCGCCTGTGTCTAACTGACAAATGCTTGGCTGTGGTTAGTCTCTGGTTTCTGGTCTCTGATCCACAGAGCAAACTGCTCTGAACCATAAAGCCTCTTTAGCCATCCTGCCACACACCCCAACTAAGCCCAGCTTCCCAAGCCTGGGGAGAACAGTGACGGGTGATGGCAAGGGTAAGACAAGGTTTGGCAAAATTAAGTGCAGTTACCTCTAGGCTGGAGGCTGGAAGACTACAGGTCTCTAAAGAGTCACAAGCCTGGGCGTGAAGCAGGACCAGTGCCTCAGGCAGCCCCGAGTGAGTTACCCTGAGACTCAGCACTGAGCCTGTGGCACAACTGGGCAGTTAAAGTAAATAAAAAAACAAGAGCGCTGTCACCCTTCCCCAGTGACGCTAATGGTTTTTGGTGGGAAAGCTCAGAGCGGGAGAAATTCAGATTTCGCGCCCAAGGAATGTCGCTTGCCAGCATGATTCTTTTGGCACTTTTCCCGCTCAAGATTTCTTTTTTTGCACTCAGTCATTTTATTGGAGCTCATATTCTTCCAGCACGACGAGGCTGTAGCTGAAGAGGTCTTCATGAGGCCAGATACCTTCTGCACGAGTTCCCACTGAATCGGTAAATCAGAGAACGGGAGAAGCCTCACTCTCTAGCGCAGCAGCAAGGATCAGCTTGGCAGGTTTGTCTCAGTCCTCCAGACATCCCAGGTTTTCAGGGGTGGTAGTAAGGGTACAGCCAGACACAGCCAAGATGTCTAGGACCTCAGGAACAGCCTTTGGGGGTCAGGACTCACTCCAGCACATGCCAACAGCAGGGTAGTTCCAGTTGGAACTGGTCAACTGGGCAGTTGCATGAAAGCACTTTTGCAGCTTGTTGTGTCCGTGTGGCTTAAAGAGGACATCAGCCTTAAAACCTTTGGATGCACTTCTTTGTCCTGGGTACTACCAGAGCAGGTTCAGCCCTTCAGGAGTCTTCCCAGGTCACAGCACAGACAGCAGGTTCAGTTCCTTTCTGATCTTTCTCTGATCCAATGGTACTGGTGATGTCACATTATTGCCTAGCACAGGTTTATGGGTTTGGGTGATTCCTGGCTCCTTCCTAAATAATGGAGTAAATGTTCTCAGAGGTTACCCTACCAACATTTGCAGCATTTCCTGTGTGCCCTAATGTAATCACACCCACAGAGCCCCAGTGCCTAAATCCATGATGATGAAACCCTTCTTCCCTTGTGTAGAGCCTGCATGCCCACCACAGAGGTGTGGTCAGAGAAATGAGCAACCCCTCCCTCTGTGGTCACTTCGGACCAGATCTGGGGCCATCTCCCACGCCATCAGGGTTTGAGCCTGCCCAACAAGGGGGAGATTATGATGGCGGTGGGACCGCCACCGTCACCCCGTCGGTGGCGGTCCCACTGCCATCGGTGACGGCATCACCGCCCGCCATATTACAATGGCAGGCGGTTCTCTGGTGGTCGGAAAGACTGACCGACATGCATCTGACGGGCTCCTTGAGCCTCCCAGTGCAGCGGAGGGGCTCGTAGTCCCTACAATGATAGGCACCGCAGTAATGATTACGATGTCCCTTACCCGCCAGCCTTTCCATGGCGGTTCACCTGCCATGGAAAAACTGGCGGAAAGAGACATTGGGGGCCCGTAGCGGGCCCCTCTTTCCCCTGTCCCCCAGGCATGGGACCTGGGGGGCACCTATGGTGCCCCCTTACATATCACTTCACCATGGGGCAGGCACTGCATAGTGCCTGCCAGATAGTGCAGGGATATGTAACATGTCCCTTTTTTACATTGCAGCGGGTGTTGCAGCCAGAAGCACATGCCGCAATGTAAAAGATAGGCATTGAGACCACCGCAGTGGCAGTCGCATTGTAATGCCTATTGTGGGACCGCCGCCTTGTAGGCGGGCGGTCTCATTCCACGATACGATGGCAGATGGACTGAAGTCCATCCGCCATCGTAATCACCCCCTAGGTTCACTGACAAAATATCGACCCCCAAAATATCCCCATATCAATATATCGTGACCAAAATATCGATGTCAAAAATATCAACATCCTATACTTATAATGGTAAATACAAAAATATTGGGAAAAAAGATCGATGTCATTAATATAGTTATATTAAATATTGATTTTTAAATATATATTAAATAAAATAATAATTATTAAATATATTACATAGTAACATTAGTTTAAAAAAATAAAACATATTTGATATATATGTTTACAAATATAACAAATAAACTTAATTTAAAAAAGTTAATCCCACATATATAATAATTAATATATATATTTACATATATCTACTTACAAAAAAGTTATCAAACTAATAATTTTAATTTATATTATAATTTTAAAATAATATAAAAAACAAACAAATATATATATTCATATACCATTAACATTAGCGGGCCGATTACGATGTTGGTCGGAGTTGCCTCCGACTGACACTGCCTCGGTCTCGGGACCGTTCCGACCGCCTGATTACGATGCGACCGAACACTGGTCGCATACTCCCATTTCTCTATGGGAGCTTGTGCTATGGCCATAAACCGGCCATAATACAGGCTCCTATGAAGAAATGGGGGTGTGTGTAAAACCCTGCACCCTGTGGCAGATACCGTATGGTGCCTGCCACACAGTGCAGAGATTTACAGGGGGGCACCGCAGGTACCCCTCGACAACCAACCATAGGCTGCAGAGGCAAGGGGGCCCTGCTAGGGGCCCCCAAAGTTGGTTTCTGACAGCCTTCACGTGTCGGAAAGGCTGATGATAACCGTCATCGTAATCCCAAAGGCAGAAACGCTGTCCCTAGGGGAGTACGGTGCGGGTCCGACTGGCCGGAAGACTCCGAGAGCCGGTCGAAACCACGTCGGAATGACCGGCCGGTTTATGCTCCGACCGCCGACATCGTAATTCGGCAGTCGGACCACAAACCGACTGTGTCGGTCGGAAAGCTTCCGACCGCGGTCGGAAAGCTTCCGACTAGCGGTGAGAGGCTTTCCGACCGACATTGTAATCAGCCCCAAAATCTTTAAAAAACAAACTGTTTTCATGAGGCAAGATGGCCGCTGACTGACTTCTGTGAAAGCTGCCGCGGAGACTTTCACCTCGAGACTCTAAAGGATTATTGAAAATGTGCTGATATGCCACTGATATGCCACCCCATGCTTACCTTATTTGACCAGCTGATTTGGTGGGTGCGGCTGAGCCTGGCTGGGCTCCACCTGTCGACGATACATTGTTGCAGCAACGTCCCAGACCGGAGTTGGTGCAGCAAGGGGTGGAGGCCGCGGACTCTCCTATTCTTCCAGGACAACTGGCCCCACCAGAGCTGCAGGATCCATCCGGTAGCATGATAGACGCCGATGGGAGTAAAGTTGAACCTGTCAGCCTGATCTCAGAATCCGTTGTGAAAGGTAATGACAATACTTTTATTATGCCTAAGACTGCAAAATCGGCTCTATTTTTGGGAAATGCAAAGGGCCAAAATAAAAAAGTGTCAAGGCCTAAAGCAACCTTAGGATCCCCAGAGGGGGACAAGTTCTTCTCGCTTAATGATGATACAGACTTTTCACTCTCAAGTGATGGTACTACATCTGAAGTGTCAGATTCAGAGGAGTCCTTTGCTACACAAAAGGCGCAGCGCAATAAGTCTACTATTCAGAAACGCAGGTCTAAGTTAAGAACTGGCTCTCATGAGGAAGAAGCGGCTCGCAAACTTTAGTGGGACTACTCAGCCACTAGTCAGGTTTATGAGGATGACGGCTTGGCAAGTGTACAAGGAGTGCCACAAGGAGAGCCTGCAGGTTCAACAGACCCTGCTGCCCCTACGTCGCTAGATCTGGTGTATGCCACTCTAAAACAGATGCAGGGCGAGGCCAGATTGGAGAGCCGTAGGGCGCATCACGCCACTAAAAAACTGCAGGGGTCTTTGCGAAAGGTAAACAAGATTGCACTGATATGGCAGAGAGGGTTTCTCACGTGGAGGAAAGAACGGTTGCACTGGAGGAGGAAGTTGGAAAGCTGCAGGTGTATAAGGAATCACAGGAGAAACTCTCAGAGGATATGATATGGAAGTTTGAAGACTTTGAGAATCGGCAACGCAGAAATAACGTGCGGTTGCTGGGCCTTGCCGAGAACATTGAAGGAGAGAACATCTTGTCATTTGTAGTTACACTTCTAAAAGGAGCATTCCCTGACCTCGTCCAATGTAACTGGGAAATGGAGGTTCAGAGGGCACATCGTTTCCCAATGACACAAAGGAAAGGCAACACTGCAGGGCAAGGGGAGCGACCTAGAGCAATCTTAATCTTTATCGGTAACTTTCTCCTTCGGCAGGCTATTATGGATAGAGCACGGGCGGATGCAAAACGGACCTGTGAGGGCCATACTTTTTTTCCCCGGCCAAATTTTTGTCATGCCACTGTCGAGAGGAGATGGAGACTCCGGCAGATGATAACCCCCTTTCAGGGGATTGGTTGTGAAGCTTATTTACTGTTCCCTGCGCGGCTGAAGGTTATCCTAAATGGGAGGGTGCGAATGTTCTTTTCTGAAATTAAGGCACAAGAATACCTGACCGAGCTGAAAGAGGCAAAGGGGATGGTGGGAGTAATGAGACTGCCTCAAGGGGATCCCACAGTTGGCTGAAAAACTTTTATTAGCCAGAGAGTACAGTTTAGCGGAATCTCCTTGATCATGTAATTGGTTAAATTCCCCCTGTTTTCCTTTCTTTGCTCTATTTATGTTAATGTTAAAATTGTGTAGAACACAGTGGTGTATCTCGGGATTGGGGTGGGGGAATCCGCAGCAGCTTGAGATGTGAGATCGGCTGCCTCTCATAGGTCATGGTTGACCTATTTGCCCGTGAGGGTTGTTGGGGGGGTGGGGGAGGGGGGGCTGGAAGGGGCAGGTGGGGGGGGTCCGGGGTGGTGGGGAGGTGGAGGGAACAGCACAGTACTTGAGGTCTAAACTAATAAATAAGTATGGCAATGGAAAGAAAACAGTGTATCAAAGAACTTATTCTGGAGGGCAAAGATGTAAAAGAGCCATAAATCGGGTTGGGAAAACTTCGAATATTAGCTAATGAGCCTACGAGTTGCCTCAATAAATATTTGTGGTCTGAATGATCAGGCCAAGAGGCAAAGAGCCGCAATTGTTTTGAAAACATTACGTATAGACATATTATGCGTTCAAGTGACCCATATAGAGGGTACTAAAGGTAGCATCATGGAGCAACTTGGGTTCAAACTTATTGTTAACACTACGCAAGGTACTAAAACAAGAGGGGTTGCCCGGCACAGTAATATAGTCTTTAAGAGGAAGTTGTCCGATCGATGGGGACGTTGGGCATTGGTGGAATGTATGCTGCATGATGAGGTGTTTACCATCTGCTCAGTTTACGGCTCGATGGGATGATCCGGAAATTTTGGAATTTTTGGATGTTGAGCTTGCATCTTGGCCTACACCAGTAATATTGTGTGGGGATTTCAATATCAATGGCCTGGGGGGACTCTGGGAGATAGCAGGAAATAAGTATATGGGTCGGAAGAAAAAGGTCTTTAGGGCACTTACCAATCTAGTACAGAACAGCGGGTTTGTCGACGTGTGGTCTCACCTTAATCCTGATGATCCCGCTAGTACGTTCTACTCTGCTCCTCATAAGTCAGTTATCAGACTTGATTATTTTTTTGTCTCATATTCACTAATTTCTAGATGTAAGATAGAGAAACACCCCCGGATAATCTCAGACCATAACCCTTTAATTTTAACGATTGCAGTAGTGAGGGGGGAAAAGCCAGAACGGGTTTGGACCTTTGAGAGAGCACTTTTGAAGGATACAGAGTATATCCGTCACATGAACGAATGGATTAAGGGCTTTTTGGATATCAATAGGAAGAGTGCTAGCTCTGGGGCGGTCTGGGATGCGTTTAAGGCCGGGTCAGAGGGGAGACATTGAGTTACAGTCTGTATCGGCAGGGGAGGGAGGTACAACGGGAGAAAATGCTTTGCAGGATGTTAATGGGGGTAGAGGAGGAGCTCGCAGCTGCAATAATGCCGGGCAAACCTCTGGATGATATAATGCTCAGGTTGGCTTTTGCTAAAGCAGAAATAGGGGATATTGCAGCAGCTAAGGCAGCGGAAAGATTTCTTACCAGAAGAGAGCATTGTTACGAGTTTAGTGAGAGAGTGGGGCACACCCTGGCAGTTCGATTGAGACAAAAGAGTGCGGCAGGGAGATTCATGAAATTGTAGATAACAGTGGGAATTTGATTGAGGGTCCATCTGGGGTTCGGGATGTATTTCAACAATTTTATAAAAATCTATATAGTGAAGAACAATTTGCGGAGCAGAGGTTAATTCAAGGGTATTTAAGGGAAATTCCAATACAGGGTATTACCCCTGAGGATAGGGATATACTGGAGACCCCACTGACACAGGAGGAGATCTATGCGGCGGTGGGTAACCTTTCACCCGGGAAAGCAGCAGGACCGGACCAGATTCCCCTGGAGTTTTATAAAACATTTGTGGATGCAATTGGTCCAGATCTGGTAGATATAATGCGTCAAGCTCAGCAAGGGAGCTCTGTTCCCGAGTCTTGGGCTGGGGCAGATATTATTGTATTTTAAAAAAAGGGTAAGCCAGCTAGCGACCCAGGGTCCAATAGGCCAATCACGCTCATGAACAGTGACGCAAAAATCTTTTCTAAGGCCCTGGCGACCCGCTTAAATCTTATTATCGGGAAAATAATCCATCCTTGTCAACACAGGTTTATACTGGGGAGGGGAACAACACAGCATATTCGTAGGGTTATTACCCTGTTTGATGCAGCTGAAGTCTCAGGGGACCCTATGGCTTTGGTGCTTATGGATGCCGAAAAAGCATTCGATAGGGTCTCCTGGGACTTTCTCTGGACGGCTATGAAATGGTTCGGCATGGGGAGCGGCTTTATTAAGGCAATTCAGGCTTTATATAAAGCACCGTCGGCTCATATAAGATTGAATAGGGGGTATACCGCACCATTATTAATTAAACGGGGTACAAGGAAGGGCTGCCCATGTTCACCCGTCCTCTTTGCTATATATATTGATCCTTTGATTAGGAAGCTGATGGTTAGTAATGGAATAATACCTCTCAGCTATCATGGCCTGGAATCAAAAATTCTGGCGTATGCAGACGATGTTGCTGTGGTCACGTGCAATCCTCAAACTGCCTTAGCTGCAATAGAAAGTGAAGCACACGCTTTTGGTCTGATCTCTGGGTATTTATTAAACAGTCAAAAGACGCAGATAGTTAAGAATAGTGTGGCTGTATTAGATGACCCGCGGGTGACGGAATCAGCCGTCTATCTTGGTATAGATATTACACCAGATTTGGGGAAGCTGGTAGAGAAAAATATTGAGCCAATACTTGCGAAGACCAAAAAAGATTTCAACAGATTCCATAATCTTCATATGTCACTGGCAGGTCGGTGGAATGTGGCTAAAATGTTTTTTTTACCTAAAGTGCTTTACCTCTTCAGGGCAATTCCGTTGGAATTTGAGAGACAATGGTTTATACCGCTTGAAAATATAGTGAATAGATTTATCTGGGCACATGGTAAAACTAGGAGGGCTCTAAGGTATATGTCACTGCCAAGAGAAAGAGGGGGCTGGGCAGCCCCAGGCTTCAAAATGTATTATTGGGCTGCGGCCTTCCAATATATGAGTGGGTTACTTGGCGGGAGTGTCTCAGATCCCTGGTCTAGTATAGGTTCACCAGATACATATAAGCTTTTGTTAGGAGAGGATGCTGTGAACTGCTTTATGAAGTTTAGCGAACCCAGCTATTTAAAAAAAAACAAGATTTAAAACTTTGGCGGCTGCGTTTAAGCTCTGGGCCGCGTTTAAAAAAAAGATTGGTCTCGGGAGGATACATTTTTATACCCAGATGTATAGAAGCCCCACGTTTCCTGGAATTTTCGCCGATGCAACAATGTTAGCGTGGGAGGGGTGTGGGCTTCGGAAAATAGGGGATCTTTTAGGCCAGGAAGGAGTTTGTTCATTCTGTGAAATACAGGATAAATTTGGTATTGAAAGGAGAATTTTTTTTAAATACCTACAGATACGTAGTTTTCTCATTGGGAAAAAGAGGCGGGTTGAACGGCTTTAAGAAAGTTAAAATTATTGATGTTATAAGAGATAATGAGAATTGTACCATTAAGAGAATATATGCAGAACTATCGTTACTTAAGTTGGATGACCTGGATAAACATGGGAAGAAATGGGCAGATAAACTGGAAATAGATGAAAATAAATTCCTTGACTCCCTAGAACTGGGACAGACTATTTTGTGCTCTGCGGGGCTTCAAGCGCAGCATTTCAAAACAATTTTTTCAATGTACTATACTCCTGCAAGGATTGCTCAGTGGGGTGGACGGGAAGGAATTAGGTGTCCGCGGTGTGATAGCTTGGATGCTGATATCCATATGTTTTCAACCTGCCCTCGATTAGATACCTTGAGGCGAGCAATTGAAAAATTCTTGGATCAAACTTTGGATTTGAAAGTTCTGCTTACCCCTGAATTAATGCTCTTAGGGATCGATAGTAACGAAGTACAAGATTCATTTTATTACTTCCTCTTTCTAGCTATGGCCGTGTTGCAGATTTGTATAGCCTCTGCCTGGCTGGATCAAGCAGCAGCACCAACGTTTCAGCAATGGCTTGCCAGGCTTCTAGCTTCCTATAATCTTGAAAAAGGGATTTATGAAAGAAAGGGTAAGAGAGGGAGAATGCTGAGTAGGCGAATTTGGGCTCCTATTTATAGATGGAAGGAGGATATGGCTGTTAGGTGATTTCCTGATCCATAACAAATTGGTAGCGCTGTAATTTTTTTTATGTGCTGCTAGATTTGAAAATAACAATTAATTTTCTTTTTTGTGAAGTATTATTTTGTTACGGCCTTAAATGATCTGATGGTTCTTTTTGATTCTTGGGTATATTGTATGTAATAATGTTGCTGTTTAATAAACATTTTACAAAAAAAACCTGTTTTAATAAAGTAACAAAATTGAACAACTTAAAATTCTTTAAATTTTGTAAAAATTATTTTACACATTAAAAATATTATAATTTTAAATAAACAAAAACATAATAATATAAATTAAAACAGCATAAAATAAATGATAAAATACAAAATGTAATACATATACTATTCCCACTACAATTTATTCAAAGCTACGCAAACTATTAAAATTAATATATCTAAAATGTACTACTCCCACGTCACAGAACGCAAAAATGATAAAACTGGGTAAAATTTACAAATCTCACTCCAATAAATGGAACAGTAGTAAAAACACTGTATTGCGGATAGGTAATATTTACTGTACCCATTCCAACCAGTACAACATAAGGAAAACTGTTGGAGTGCGAAGGGGAAAAATGTACTATTCGCACTCCAATCACTACAACAGTAGGGAAAGTGTTAAACTACGGAGGGGTAAAATTTACTACTCCCACTCCCATGAGTGTAACAGTAGGGAAAGTGTTGGATTGCGGAGGGGTAATATTTACTTTTCCCACTCCAGTCAATACAACAATAGGGAAAGTGTTTGGTAGCGGAGTGGTAAAATTTACTATTCCCACTCCAGTCTGTACAACAGCAGGGATAGTGCTGGATTGCGGAGGGGTAAAATGTACTATTCCCACTCCAATAAATGCAACAGTAGAGAAAGTGTTGGATAGCAGAGGGGTAACATTTACTATTCCCACTCCAGTCAGTTCAACATTAAAAACAAACAAAATAAAATTATTTTCAAAACAAAGTAAATAAAAAAATATATAAATATGTTAAAAACTAAAATAAAAATATATGTAATATTAAAAATTAAAAAATAAAAACATATTACAATGTTAAATACATATCACAAATACCTACAAATATTATTATAAATAAAACACAAAATTAAGTTTCATACAAATAAATATTATTTAGGAATTATGTATTATCAAAACATTATTTATTACATAAATTTAGTTTAGTTACTTCCCACCCTATAAGACACCAAAACTCACAACCTGCACCTAAAAATTCTTTATTTAAATATGAATTATTAATTAATTATAATTAATGTAATTCCCACAATATACCCCCACAAAACACTCATAACATTTAACAAAAAACTTTTTACACAACTAAGGGGCCCATTACGATGGCGGGCGGAAGCACAACCGCCGTGCTGGCGGATGCAAAAACCACCAGTTACCGCCGGCACGCAGCAGTCCACACGCCCGCCCAATTACGATGCGAAAAGCAGGCCAAACACCGCCGGCAAGCCAGCAACACCGTCCGCCATCAAAGTGCGCCCGTACACGTAGCGGCGCAGCCTAACTGACACACACCGTCCGACGAAACACGTCCCGCCCGGCGCATAAATTACGATGCCGCAAACAAACGGCTCCCACGGCTAAGAGACACCGCACGTGAAAGAGAGGCGGAAACACGGACGCAGAGCACGGACAACGAAGAAGCGGCACCCGGGCATGAATCCAGCACTGCAGGCCCTTCCCATGCTTCTGCTGATGCACCACCAAGGACGCAACATACCGCGGAGACGCAGGTAGGCACACACACAACAAGTGCACGCAAACAGCGCACACAGTGCAAGGGCGGAAAAAGCGGACAACCCCCCACCAGCGCGTGTACACTACACATCCACCATTGCATCCACATATGACACACAGGCCAAATCCTAACATCGCGGAACACATGTGTACACACCACCTGGGACTAGGAACCAACCACCCCGTCACGGCCCCAAAGCGCCGATGACGCCGCCACACATGCGCACAACGCAGAGGCCAACCGCAGCGCCATGCATGCGTCGCACACAGACACAGGGACACAACCAAGCAGCACACACATCAGCCCCACCCCGAACGCACATGACACGTGACAGGCCTGCCACAGACATGTCCCCAACGCCCAATTCACGGACAACACCCAACGCCACACAACCGACGCACACATGTCAGTGAAGACACGCAACTGCAGGACACACCCCAGTGTAACAAACATGGCGTAGCACACAGCGGCGGCAACACCAACTAGGAGAAGCAGGGCCCCTTCGGGAAGAGGAACGCCAGTACCACACTGAAAAACCCATACCACCCTGCACATATGAACAAGACATATGAAACGGAACACCAAAGAGCCCGGGGACCGACAACAGGTGGCCCAAGAATAACATCCACACACAAGGCCCAACGCAGAGCGGAAAGGCAGGCTGCCGCCCACACAAGGGAGAGCAGACAGCACTGAATGACCTTCCATTCCAACTCCGAAACCACAGCCCTACGACAGAAGCCGGTGAATACAGCCATTGTCCAAGAATAGACCAACACAGGCATGCCGAGGAGACCGACCACAGGGCAGATAGCGCATATCACAGAAGCACACAACGGACGGGGAAGAAAGAAGAAAACACTCCCCCATGTCGGCCACATGCAAGTTAATTGGAAGGAGTCACACAGCACTGACCTTGAACTGTCTGAGAAGCATGTGGGAAGAGGGCCCGTGTCCTCCAAACAAGCCAACAGAACACAAGTCCTGTCTCCCTACGACTACACAGAGCTCACAGCAACCCCGGAGCGTGCACATTGCAGACTGCACACACAGCCGGAGCACGCCATCTCAACGAACCGCTGCGAAATGGCAACCGCAACACACCTACCCAACTACGCCGAACAGCTCAAGCTGTACAAAACCAACACGATACATACATTGGGATGCGATCTCCTGTCCCTGCTGAACGTAAGTTACCGACTGACTTACCGCATCACATTGTTCAGCTGCGTCATGCCCGTCTTCTACTGTCGGAGGTGTCCCTACCAGCATCCCGTCGAGATATGCCTCTCCAACCCGGCATGTCTGAAGGCGGACCTGCTACCACTACTCCTCCCTCTGGACGCACACGACAGGGCCTGCTCTGCCTATGGGGGCATGGCGTATGTGGCCAACATCGCACCCGCACTGAAATGGGACCACTGTGCCTCCACACGACGGATCATCGAGAACAGCTACATCGAATGTCACCCAGCATGCCCCATCATGGTCCTCCAAGGGACAACTTACGAACAACACCTTGACAGCCACCATCCGCTTCATTGGCTGGCAAACATGCTACACCACCAATGACATGGAAGCCCTGCTGGACGGCATCGCATACCTGACAACCTGTAAATACGTCGGACCACAACGCAGGTTTCCCGAGTGACCTATGAAGTCCAACCCCGCACCCATGCTCAGCTTCCGCACGGACTGGCCAGTCACCACCACAACAGCCATACCAAACGACCGACAACTGTAACCACACCATCAACGACATCGCCATGACATCGGATATGACCGGGACATGCACACTGTTCCCCATCACATCCAGGAACACCGCATGCATCGTGGGAGGCAGTGGCATGGGCTCTGTGTATCGCACCCACATGGACGGAACTGCACGAACAACCAGGACACGACATGGATCCAGCGCACATGGACACACACACCGCTCAGTGGACATGAATAGGTCGCCTGGAGTCTGTGGGTGCTGCACCCCTCCCACCCCCGCCCGGGAATCCCATACCAGGACCTTTGCATGGACGACAAGTGCATACAACAACAACACGACCCCAGTGACTGTGACATGTCCAGTAACCACCACAGTGCAACAACAAGTGGCACGCCGCTGCATGCACGCAAGCACATGCCCTGATGTCATCTCACATGCACGCGTGCATGAGGAACAACCGCAGCAAACCTGTCACATGGAACTGAGATGGACTGTGCCCATGATGCCGAGCGGTCTGGTAGGCTACATGTATACCGTCTGTGTCAAAGTCCGCAGCTCCGCAGCTATACGTAAATGTACATTAGCACAGCCTTGGCCAAGCAGATGTAACTCTGAAGCCCACATCCCACATGCAACAGCTAATCACATGTAACCCTACACCCTATCCCATTTGTAATCATGCTCAGTATATCCTCAACATGTATTCCGCTGCCAGTAGTGTCCACTATACTGCATCACAGAGGACAGAAGACTCAATATAATGTTTGAAACCAAAACTGTCTCCGCTGACTCATTTCACAAGTACGAATGAGAGAGGATGAGAGTATGTGAAGTACACGGCAGTCGTGACATGACCATGTAGTCCACTGGTATTGGATGTCAACGCAAATGAGTAGCACTACTGTGGAAGACACACATGTGTCGTGTGAAGTCGTATGGACGCAGTGCTCAGGTGGGTGGGTGCGACGGGTAGATGCGCACATGCCAAGTTGGAGCACGCCGTGTTGGGAGGGGTCATGAACAGTACACCACCGCTTCCCTGGGCATTGTGAGAGGACACCTGTCGGGGGAGTGAACACGTGTGTGCACAGCAGCCGGGCACACGTACAAAGCGGTACCAGGCGCACCTCAGCCCACCCTCTGTGGACAAGCTGGATCCTGTTGTGCGCCCGCCATGCCCCTTGACAAGGCACACACAGCCCCAGTCGACCAGGTGTAACCCCAACATAGTCAATCCGCACAGGCGATACAGGGCACGGGATGGCAGTGGAGCATGGTGTGTGAGAGGTCTCCTCGCGCTCCTCCTGGTCATATCACGCAGGCAATAGAACCTCAACGTCTAGCATGGCACAAGTCACATGGAAGTGTAGGGGGGACGCACCACAGCACGAGCAGCACTGACGTCACGGGAGGTGGCTCGCACCATCCCATCCATTGCCCATCATACCAACCACGCCACATGCCATTGCGACTAAGTGCAAGCGCGTGCGCCACCACCCCCGAGCCCTCCCCAGAGAGGCCAAAGAGTGAATGTGTGGGCCATCAGCCACAGACGGACGCGGCCTGGCCGCAAGGGCAGCCACAGCCACTGGGTGTCGCAGGTGGCGGATCCGGAAGGCGAAGACTGTGATGCATAGTCCATGCAGGCCGGGTCTCCATTTGGGGCACCACGCAGGTGGACGGCGTCCCGCCACACATCATACCCTGAGACAGCCCACTCGTGCAACTGGACCCACACATACACTCCTTGCCCTCTCTGGTGCGAGCTTGGGGCTGCCTGTGCAAGCGCTAGCCTCGCAGGTGAGCATGCATATTGGGGGGCGAGGGGAGGACATGAGGGCTGGGGCGAAGATGACTGTATCACTGTCAGTTAGTACAAGGGATGACCCAGATGTGGAAAGGAAGAGACGTGTCCCGTGTGT
Organism: Calotriton arnoldi; assembly: GCA_963921515.1. Classification (NCBI taxonomy): domain Eukaryota; kingdom Metazoa; phylum Chordata; class Amphibia; order Caudata; family Salamandridae; genus Calotriton; species Calotriton arnoldi. Next base: position 2,150,461 of record CAWUFW010000597.1, on the reverse strand, counting down.
ACTGCAACTAGTCGCCAATCCAACTACCCCCATGTCCGGAATGTAAGCCCGCACCTAGGCCCGCCCATCCGCCACATCGAACATACCACCAGCACGACAACCTTCCCATTCGAAACACTGACTGGGGGTGGCGACCAGTGAACAATCATGTGTAGCCTACCCACGCGTACATGTGGGCCCTCCATGATCCATGTCACCTGCGGCAAAGACATGACATGCGCAATGAGGGAAGTGAGGAGAGCTGTCCGGCCCACGCGCAGAAGGTGCATCAGCTCCACAGACCCAGCAGCGAGTCCAGCAGGGGTCACATGTGCAGGGGCAGCTGTGCCTGGTGTGAAGGCACATGCATATAGACAGCACATCGACCAATGTGTAGTCTGCTCACATCCACAGTCCATCATCATGCGGACATAGGAATTGAACACAGGGCAACACATCTTAGTTGGTGCACCCACCGTGACCAACAATGCGCAATCATCGACGTACCCGCCCTGTGCATGGCCCCCCACCCAACGGAGGCACATCCAGTGCCACCATCCCACACACACAAGCCTTCCACGGAACATGCTGTGTCCAATGGTCAGTACAGAGTCAGCGCCCATCTGGTGGATCCTGAACAGGAGACACATGCACACACATGCCAGCTCCCACTATGTACGTCTGCCACCTGGCACGTGCAATGTAACCTCTCACCTGTGACGTGTGACTGCAAGCACACAGCCGTCTTGGCATGGGGCTGTCAATGTGGACACCAGTCAATGTTTCGGGAGCTGTGATCCGTACAGTGCTGTACATAGGGTGCAGTGCTGACACCTACTACTGTCTCATATCCCCTCGTGCCACAGGTCCCACTTGTATTGGCCGCTCAGCCCGTGCCCACATCGTCGTCGTCGTGTGCCATACTCATCCAGCCTCGGAAGCAGTTCCATGCTCAGCAGACACTCATGTTGCCGTGGCGTTGCCGCTTGACGAATATGCAGTCAGTCCCCATCAGCACGCCCCGCAAGTCATTGGGGCCTAGATCCCCATGTGCATGCACATGGCAGTGGTATGTCTCACTTGCCATTGCCATTGTTGGGAGACCTGTGTAAGTGTATTGTGGCCGTGCCGTCCCAGCTTGACAGCTGGGCTGTGGCTCATGTGCTTGCTCAGTCATGTCAGTGATGTGTATGCGAAATTGCTATGTGCCGTGTTGCTTTGACATGTGTCCTCTGCCATTTAACCCAGGCGGAGACCGAACATTGACCGCCCATACCAATTGCTGGCGGACATGGACGATACAGAGGTAATCAGGAAGTTTCGGCTGGACAGGCCAACCCTGCATCGACTGTGTGCCATGTTAGAGCCCCATCTCCGTCCCCGCAGGGTGTATCCGACTGCTGTCACCCCCACGGCTAAGGTGATGGCCGCCATGCATTTCTTCGCCACTGGGTCATTCCAGCACACAGTGGGCAGTGGAGGAGGGATGTCCCAGCCCATGTTCAGCAAGGTGCTGAGGGATGTACTGGCAGCCATGATGCTGTACCGAAACAGGTACATCAGATTCCCCAGGGCTCGTGAATTGGCGGCAGTGAAGGGTGCATTCTATGCCCTTGGCAGAATCCCACACGTCGTGGGAGCCATTGACTGCACACATGTTGGCCTTGTTCCACCACAGGCCACTGAGCACCTGTACCGCAACAGGAAGCACACGCACTCCCTGAATGTGCAAGTGGTGTGCCTTGCGGACATGGTGATCACCCACGTGTGTGCCAAGTTTCCAGGCTCGGCACATGACGCACACATAATGCGCAACAGCATCTTGCCACGACTGATGTCCAATATGCAACAGGATCGTGCCTGTATTGTCGGTGAGTATGTGGAGTGGTGTAGCGTGCTGGCTGTGCGATGCTGTCCCCTGTCCAGTTGGATTAGCAACGGTTCTCTGTGTCCCTCACACCCAGGTGACTCTGCGTATCCGAATGGGGCATGGCTGCTCAGTCCATTGAGGAATCCTCGCACCCCAGCAGACGATCGATACAATGAGGCACATGGGAGGACCAGACGTGTGGTCGAGCGTACCTTTGGCCTCCTCAAGTCCAGGTTCAGGTGCCTGGACCGCACCGAGGAGTGCACTGGCGTACTCCCCACAGAAGGTGTGCCAGATAGTGGTGGCGTGCTGCATGCTGCACAATCTGGCCATTCGGAAGCAGATCCCCCTCATTGTGGATGACGGAGATCAATCAGGGCCCCAGCCCGCAGACCAGGACAGCTCGAGTGAGGTGGACAGCGGAGAGGAGGAAGCTGGGAATGTGCGCCAGCAGCTCATCGCCCGCTACTTCACTTGACGGTGAGTGTCCATGTACGACGGATGATGTGTCTGTATCTGTGCAGGTGTGTGTGTGCTGTGTCAGGGTGGCCGTATGTTCACTGCGTGCTGTGTGTCAACGCTCCATGGCCAGGGTAGTATGCCACTGTTGGTGACTGTGGCATTGTGCCCTATTGCTCTGTGCGATGTGTGTACATTGCTTGTAGTTGTTGACATGTACTGTGTGATGGGTGTGTGACACACTCATTGAATGTGCTCCTGTTCTGTCTCCCACCCCTAGGTCCCTACAGGCCCTCCGGATTCCATTGCCATGCCACGCATCAGGTGCCTTTCCGCCCAAGGTGGCCGTTGTATTCCGTACAAATAAAACACAGGGCACAAACAGCAGTTAGTGAAAAAGGTGCATTTATTCCAAACTGTGACATGTGATTGTGTGTAAGGTGATGACAAAAGTGGTGCGTGCAGTGACAATGAGCTGTCGGTCATGGCTGCGTGAAGCTCAGGGTGTACCCACTGGTTCTATGTCCATAGTCCAACACACACATGCCATCCAGCTGGCTGTGTGGAGTGGGATCGTAGAGCAAGTCAATGCAGTGGCTGGTCAAGGAAGGCTGGCGGAAGGCTGGCTGGCTGCCTCACTTGCGACTGGAGCGTGCGAAGTCCTCCCGGGAGATCTGTTTCCTCTTCGGACGGCCCCTTCCACGTTTGGGAGGGGGTGTGTGGTGGCGACCTGCTGGTGGTGGGTGAGGTGTGCTCACTGGCTGTGGACGCAGGGGAAGTGGACACTGCTGCCCGACCCTGCGCCCTAGCAGGTGGTGGCGGAGGTGGTGTTGCTGGCCTTGCCTGTGACCCCACCGCCACCACCAGCTGGCCCATGAGGTCCACGAGTTGGTCCATACGGGACACGAATTGGCCCATATGGGCGTCCATGGACCTCAGCACCCCCAGCACCTCCCGCGTGTCTGTAGCAGACCTGGCCCATTGTCCTTGGGCCTCTTCATAGGCCCCAAGGACTCTGGCCATTTGAGGCAGGGCATGGCTCCCAGGGGAGGCTGGCGTTTCCCTGACCCTGCTCCTCCTACCAGTCCTGCTGCCACCGGCCCTGCCCACTAGCCACATTGCACACCACGGTCCTCGCTGTGGCTCCCAGGGTGGATCCAGTCGGCCGGGCCACCACCTGCGCTGGGGCTGGTGCCAGCGAAGACGTGGTGGTGGTGGTGGCGGTGGTGGTCGGTGCGGCGATGGTGGCGGTTGCGGCAGTGGTAGTGGCCGCAATGACCGTGGGTGTGGCCGCAACGACAGTGGCAGCAGGGGGCTGGGACTGTTCAGCATCCCTGGATGATGGGTTGGTGGGTAGGAGGGGTCCTGGGAGCGGCTGGGCCCTGCCACGCCAGATGGGCCAGCGTGGTGGTCCGTGTCCGAAGAGGAGGACAGATCCTCCAGATCCGTGTGTCCTCGTTGGGGGCTTGTGGGCTGGCTGTGCTGGCTGCTGTCTCCATCCCCAGCATCCGGCAGTTCGTCACCTGTGGAGAGAATGAGATTTGTTATTGTGTTGCACCTGGCGAAGTATGTATTTGTCGTCTGACATTGGCAGTTCGTGCAATCTCGTACATGGGTTTCCCGGAGGCGAGTGTGTGGCTGTGGCATCTGTAGTTGTGTGTGCTAGGCAATGGGACTGTGTGCTGTGCACATGTGGCATGGGACGGATTGGCCATGCCGATGGGTGTGTTGCTGTGCCCCTACTCATTGTGACTCTGGTGTATGCGGGCTCCTGGCCCATCCTGGGTCTGGTTTGTACTTTGCTTTTGGGGTTCATATGGTACGCTTAGGAACGCATATGGCAACATGGGGGCCATGCCCCAGATTCGCATTTGGGAGGGGATATGCTTTTGGGGTTCAAATGGAACGCTTAGGAACGCATATGGCAACATGGGGGCCATGCCCCAGATTCGCATTTGGGAGGGATATGCTTTTGGGGTTCAAATGGAACGCTTAGGAACGCATATGGCAACATGGGGGCCATGCCCCAGATTCGCATTTGGGAGGGGATATGCTTTTGGGGTTCAAATGGAACGCTTAGGAACGCATATGGCAACATGGGGCCATGCCCCAGATTCGCATTTGGGAGGGGATATGCTTTTGGGGTTCAAATGGAACGCTTAGGAACGCATATGGCAACATGGGGGCCATGCCCCAGATTCGCATTTGGGAGGGGATATGCTTTTGGGGTACATGCTGTGAGCCATGGGTGCCGAACGTGACATGTGTTGTGGCAGCATGACAGTGCATGGTCTGAGGTGTGTGCATGCCTGACATGCCCTGCATATTTGCTGTCTGTTGTGATTACTGGACATGGCATTGGACGCATCGTTATGAGTGAGTGATAGTTGTGTGCCAGCCAACGTATTGCAGTTGTCCCATCTCCTTGGTGTGCGTGCTGCCCTGTGCCATGTGCATCACTGCAGTGCTCGGGGGGTGTGGCCCATGTTGTGTGTTGTTGCTCACAGTGTGTCGTGCGCTTAATTGACTTCTGGCACATGGTTGGTCATGGGCATGTGTCTTAGCGTGACTGCTGTATGTGTGGCAGCTGTGCGGATGACATGCCTTTCATGAGACTGGGGCTGACGGATGGGATGGATGGTATGTTGTATGTGCATGGTGTGTCTGTGAGTTTGATGGGTTCAGTGGTGTTCGTGTGCATTTATGTTGTTCCGCTCTGTTGCGTCTAGTGTTGTTTGTCTTACATAGGCGTAGTTGTGGGGTGTGTGGTTGACAGGCATTAGGGGCTACATGGACAGGACTTCAATGGTGTTTCGGTTGTGTGTGATGAGTTGCACAGTGGCTGCCGTGTGGGACTATATTCAGTGTGGCTTGTGCATGCAGACGTGGCTCCTTGGGTGTTGCTGTGTCTGTGATGGGTCATGTGAGGTGTGAGTCTGTGGTTCATGTCCGTGTGCACATTGTTCACTTGTTCGTGACGGTGGGCGGTGCTGCGTGTTCGTCTGCTACGTGACATGTCCCATGTGTTGGTCGTGTTATGGTCCTCATGCCTCCAGTAATCCAGCCCTGTCCTGTTTCCCACCTGCAAGTTGTTCGTGCGTGCACTGTACTGGATGCCACATGGCTCTAAGCGGGGGTGCTCCATGTTGCAGGTCTGTGGGGGTGGGGGGTGTTGTGGGTCGTGGGGGTGGCTGGACACCCACTGACACCGATTGCTGTGGACCGTGATGTCTGCCTTTCGGCTGTCGTTGTGCACTGCGGTGGCTGACACGTGGCTGTGGGGTGTGGGGATGCTCCTCCTTGCTGTGCTGTGGGACTGGGGCCTGGTGTGTGTTGTACTTGGGCTGTCCACCGTCCCACCCACTGCACTTTGTGTTCCTGCCACTTACCTGTTACTTGTCGGTTAGTGCAGCTGTGGCGGACACATGGGTGTGGTGGGTGCTCGTTGTGGCGCTTCTGGCATATTTGGGGACCTGTTGGTGGTTACGTGGCTGGCTTAGTGTACACATGTCCCCACGCATCTTACAGTTGTTCGGTTTGGGCTGTGTGTGGTAGTGTCTGTTGCATGTGTGTGTGATGTGTTGTGTATTGTGTGCTGGACATGGGGGTGTTTGTCCCTGGGAGCTGTGGCATGGTAGTTGCGCATGTGAGTACATAGCGGTGTGCTGGTATACATTAGTTTGTACTTACCAGCCTCCACTCCCCCTGCTAATCCGGCGAGGATCTCCGGATGTATTACGACTCGCACCTTCTCCTCCCACGCTTTGAAGGTCTTAAAGAGCGCGGGATTCCCTCCGCCAGTGACGGCAGCCAGCTCTCTGTTTTTGCCCTCCTTCTTCTTGACCAGGCTCTTTACGTCATTCCAACGTTTGTTAATCTCGACTCTGTTCCTGGGCAGGGTCCCGACTGCATTGACCTGGTCTACGATCCGGTTCCACATTCTGTTTCTGGTGGCTAGTGGTGTGTGCTGGACCATGTTCCCATAGATTTGTGGGTACACCTTGATGATCTCGTCGACCATGACCGTCAGCTCCATGGGCGTGAACTTGGGCATCCTTTGTGGTGCCATGGTGTTTGTGGTGCTGGTGCGGTGTGTGTTGTGTAATGTGCAGGGGGTTTGTGGTGCCGGGGGTGTGGTGGTGGTGGTGGTGGTGGTGGTGTTTGGTGGTGGTGGTGGTGGTGGTGGTGGTGGTGGTGGTGGTAGTGATGTGTGCGTTTCTGTGGTGTGCTGCTGTCCTTGCTGTGTCACTGTGTCCTCTCCTCTCCTCTCTGGTTTGCAATGTAGCAAGGGGTTGTGGTCTGTGGGAGTGCTGCTTTTGTACTCACCTATGTGGGTGTGTCCTCATGGTCTGTTGTTTTCAGGTGTGTTGTGTCTGGGGTTCTGGCCTTTGTATTTTTTGTTTGTCCGGGGGGTGTTTTCGGGATGTGTACTGTGCTTGTGTATTTGTGCGTGCCTTGCTGTGTGGACTTGTTGGCCATGTTGTGTGCTATTGGTTTTGTGTGCGGATGGTTTCTGTGCAGGTACGTTGGCGCCATGGCTTCTGCCGTGTCGATTCTCATCGGCATTGTTTGCGCTGGCGGGCGGTATATTTGTGGTTTTCCGCGCTCATGGCGGTGCGATCGTAATTTCACGTGCGGTGTGTCGGCCGTGTGGGCGGGCGGTTTTGTGTTGTCGTGCGTGTTTCCGTCCGTGGCGGGCGGTTTGACTCCGACTCGGACGATGGCGGGCGGTATTTTGTGTGATTTTTCCGCCGATGGCGGTTTTCGGTTTGTGTAATCATAATGGCGTGGTCGGTGTTCAGGCGGTGTGTGCGGGCGGATTTTTGCCGCTTCCATGCCTGGCGGATTTATTTACGCCGGGTATCGTAATGGGCCCCTTACATACTTAATTATTAAATTAATAATTAATATGAGTTGAAAAAATAATTAATTACTTACAATTAATTTACTTCCTACCCCATACATCTACAAAACCCACAACCCACATCTAAAATCAATTTTTTTTTAAATGTAATTGCACAACTAACATAATTATCAATTAATGAATTAATATTAATAAACAACTAATTCTTAATTAATTAAAAATAAATTACTTCCCACCCTTTACCCTTATAAACCCCACACTCCACACATAAAAGTTACCCCCAAAAAATTACAAGCACAATTAGAACAATTAAATATCAATTAAAGAAATAATATTAAATACAAAATAATCATTAATTTATTATAATTAAATGACTTCCCACCCTATACACCCACAACCGGCTACGGAACTAAAAAACACAAAATGAAATTAAATTGAATAACTTCTAAAAATGTAACACATATATTAAAAAACATAAACAATATGTATACAAAACAATTACATCACATACATTTAAAATATATACTAAAATACATAACACTAATTAAAATACGATATTTTAAACAACTATATTTTTGCAAACGATATTAATGACTTCTATATTTTTAAAATCAATATTGCTTACCTTAAAATTGATATTCTTGACATCGATATTCTTACTGACCATATTTCCATATCACAATATTTTAGACTCGATATTTTGGTAAGGGGATATTTTTTTTCCAATATTCTGTCTAAATACCTCCTGACTAAGGTAACAAAGAAGGGGCTGGTGCAGGTGTCATCTGGCAGATGAGGCACCTTTGAAGTTAATTAAGTTCCAAGGTCATCCTGCCAGAGGGAAAAAAACACCCTGCCACACCCAAGTCTTTGTCTACTGCTCTAGGAGCACTTTTGACACCTGACTGAGCTAGGCTGCAGCTGGAGGCTAATGCAAATAAACCTTTGAGAGTAAAGGTAACTTTCTCAAAATGTTAATTGGTTTTCGGCATGGAAGAATGAGGATAGCAAACAGTACATAGTACAGATGACTTCAGAGTTACAGTAATAGGTAATGCACAAAGAAAACGCACCATATCAATCGCTGCCCAGGTTGTAGTATGACCACCACTCCCCCCAGATCTTTCCATGTTTACGAGTGCAGCCCCTGGAAGTATATATGGGTTCCTCTATCTTGGCTCACCCGTCCAATGCAGAGCGCCATTCAGTCAGTGTTGGTGGCTCCAGGGATTTCCAGTGTCTGGCTATGTTGCGCATGGTAATCATTGGGCCAATGGCAGCCAAGATGCGGTTTCACCGGGGACCTCCCAATCCCTCCAGGATGCCCAGCAGTGGAATGCTGGCAGAGTAGTCTACAGGCCTCTTTGACGCACCTGGGGCACATGGGGCAGGGGTTACGCCCATACTCCTTAGTCACTGTGGGTTGAGGTATGAGACATGTAGATATCTTAGTTGACCTAGTCGTAGGTGGGAAGGGATAGCCAGTTCACGGGGGCTATCTTGGCATTCCTCTAATTGACGTTGTCAAGGAGACCAATCCATCCCTCCCTTTTAATCCAGTGTGTGGCAAAAGAGTCAGGGGTTTTATTGACCAGTGATCTGTACAAGCATGAAACACCGCCCTGGCCTAGTGGAGCCACAAGGACCCGGGATTCAAGTAGATTATATTCCGGCAGTTCAAGGCATTGTGGTTGGTATACCAGTAGTGCATGGCGCAACTGTAGGTATCTATAGAAATGCTCTTATGGAATTTAAATTCCCCCTGCATGTTTTGGAAGCCCGTTATCGACCTGCCCCATATGTTCCTGACGTAGGAAATGCCAATGAGGTCCCAGCACTCGAACCCCTTCATGCCGGAGACCTGGTTGAGCCAGTTATCCTGTCACATGGGGTCACTTATGTGGATTTACAGTCCCATAGGAGCCAGCCGAGGGGACACCGCCAGCAGAGGAGAGTGACTCTTCTGGCTTTGCGGATGGAGTGCGGAATGGGGCAGCTGTATAGGAAGCATAGGATGTATTGACGGGCTAAGAATTATCTTTACAGGCAAAACGCAGGGTTGTCTGTGCCTCTGAATAGCCAGTCATTAATCATTTGGATCTTAGAGGTCCAGTAGTATAAGCAAATATCGGCCATTCCCATCCTACCAATGTAGGGCAATTGAACGCATCTATGAAGGGCAATTCTTGGTACCTTATTTGCCCATAAGAAGGTGTGCACCACTTTCGTTAAGACGGTGAACCAGGATTGAGGGACAAATAAGGGAAAGTTCTGCAGGACATATAACAGTTTCAGCAAAATAATAATTTTGAAGAGTTCAAGGTGGCCTAGGACATTTATTGGTAAGGTGGACCCATTTAGCCATGCACTGATGGACCTGAGTAGGAAGTGGTGTAAGATTGAGACTCAAAGTAAGCTCGGGCTCCAGCGCAATCACATACACCCAGATATTGGAAACTCAGTCTGCAGATGGGGAGCGGGGTCTGCCAGTCAATCACTTCTCGGCTCCCCTGCAGTGGGACCAGGAGCGATATAGACCATGTAAGTCCGGATACCTCACCATACAGGGAAAGAAGCTGGAGGAGGTGTGCCCAGAGTGGTGCAGTTGACAAAGAAATAGCAAGACATCGTTAGTATAGAGTCTGATTCGGTCCTCCAGGCCATCCCTTCACTAAAATCCCCAAATTTTGGTGTAGCAGGGCGCTAAGGCTGCCAGGGGTTCAATTGCTAGGGCAAAGAGCAGAAGCAAGACTGGACATACCTGTCTGGTGGCCCTGCCAATCCGAAATGGGGGCGAGACACCACCATTTACCTTAACCTACGCTCTGGGATGGGCATATAGAGCACCTTACCAACTGAAAGGAAACATGGCCCAAATCCCATTTGAGAATGGACTTGAAACAAAAACCCCCAGTCTAAGGAGTTGAAGGCCTTCTCAAAGTCCAAGAGCATGAGTACAGCTGGGTCCTTGAATTGTTGGCGATGTGCCAAGGCAATGTGTTCTCTGCGGATGCAGTGGTGGGTGCTGCAGAGGAGAATCAGCTACACTGGCCTGGATGAACGAGGGAGGTCACCAACGGTAGGAGGCGATTGGAAAGAATTTTCAGAAAGAATTTGAGTTCTGCTTTAATAAGCAAGATTGGGCAGTAGGAGGAGCAGTCCTCGGGAGGGGGGGCTTCCAGGTTTGTGGAGTACTATTAAAGTACCTAGTTCGTGAGGGAAGTGCCCTATCTCTGCAACTTCCTGATACAAAAACAAAAGATTAATGGAAAGGGTCGATGTGATTTTTTTTTAGTATTCAGTCCATCCAGCCCTGGTGTTTTACCTGACTACAGGCCCGCCAATAGCATCGGCAACCTCTACCGCCATCAAGGACAGATTAATATCACCCTATATGTTGTTGTTAGGATCAGCAGGAGGAGATCAGTGGTCAAGCAGCAGATATCTTCATGTGCAGAGCGGTGTCACCCTGCATACAGCTTGCTGTAGTTAGAGGCGAAAGCAGCAACGACATCTGAGGAAGTGTAAAGCTGCTGCCCGGATATAGTGCGGTTTGTAGGAATCAGCCTGTAAGTCACCTCGCGGGTCGGAAGCCAGTAAGGAAGTTTACTGGCTTTATCTCCCTGATCCTAAATGCATCTGATGGAGGCCATCCAGCATTGCTTGGCTTCTTTCATGCATAGATGATTAAGGAAAGATATGCACTTCCCCTATAGTCTCAGGGAATGGTCTTCTCCTTGCCAACGGTATCTGTGTTTGAGAGACATAGATTCCGCCTCAAGATCGGAAACTATCTGGAGTGCACAATTTTGTTCAGAGAAGAATGCGCTGACCCTACCCCACAGAACCGCCTTTCCAGCCATCCACAGGGTACCCTTGGGTTTTACAAAGTCCACATTAACTTTGAGTAGACTTTTAATTCCTGAAGCAAGTGGGCAGTGCATTGCCCATCGACCAGGCACCAGGTGTTTAAGCGCCGCACCAGTCTGTCAAATCCAAGATGCCTTCCCATGTGTAGCATAACCAGACCATAGCCAGAGATGCTCCGAGGCTGAATGTGAGTTGCTCGTACACTTGGGATATCCGTGGCTGGGAGAAAGAAGTATTAGAGTCACAACAAGCTGCTGTGGGCATGGGAGGGATGGGTGTATTCAGTCGGATGTGGGTGCTACATCCTCCATGCATCACGGAGGCCCAGGGAGGCAGCCCTGTCTGCAAGTGTGGACAATAGATGTGGTTGTAATACCCATACTCCGGAGGCATCTGGTTTAGGATCCATCACAGCATTAAAATTGCCACAGATAGTGGTGTGTACTGGCAGCAGAGCCAGGAAAACATCCTGAAGCAATCCAGGAAACACCTGGCCAGGTGTTGGAGAATACATTCACCTAGGGGGTTGTAGTATTTGCCTTCTAGAAGGCCCTTGACCCAGACATATGTCCCTCCGACATCTGAGGCAGAATGAGTAATGGATAAGGATTTGTGGGGAAGGATTGCAGTGCCTTGGGGTCCACTGGTTTGGCCTGCATGAAAGGCTCTGTCATAATGAAAGGGGCCAGGACAAGGCACTGGGTCCTCCCGAGGAGGTGTGTCTTTTGCAAGAGTAGTATGGCAGGGAAGTGGCACTTTGCGAAGCGAACAACCACACTTCGTTAAATACGGTCATTGAGGCCATTCACGTTCCATGTTATTATAGTAAACATTACTATCAGGTAAGGGTGTAATGGATCAGGCAGTTCGACCAGGGGGTTCTGGTCGGACGGTGTTGACATCTCTTGGTGGGAAGAGATGGACACATTGGGCATGTAGCGCGTGAGATAATGTGAGTGTATGTGCTGTGTGGGTGTAACAAATAGGGAAGGAAGTCAAAATAAAACAACACAATTTCTCAAGTAACTCCCCACAAAGCCCCCACGCCATGCTTAAACACCTAAAGCATCTGTCACACAAACTCCCAGTAAAGCATAACTAACAAACAAAAGTTGTGGTAAGGCAGTGCCCTCCTGGTTCGCTTCATTAAATAGGAAAGGATATAGTCCTGCTGGCTCAGAATGTATGAGTTTAAAAACACCAGTTAAATGAGAATTCTGATGGACCTGTGATGCTGCCTCGATAGGCCCTAAAGAGGAGGGGTCTTAGCCTGTGTCCTGAGTTAGGCCGCGCAGAAGCTGGAGCCCTGGGATCGCTCTGATCTGTGGCCTCCCCTTCCGTGCCACAGCTGTGGTCACCCTCTGCATCAGAGAATCTAGGTAATCTGAAAGAGACAGGTAGTTGTAGATTCATTACCTGAGAATAGAATTTTCCCCAGGCGCCAGACTGGATCTGGAGATTTTTCTTTAGCAGTACCCCTGCGCGTCGGTAGGTGGCGTCGGTCGAATCTGCGTCCGTCGTCGGCACCGCGGTCACCGGGATGATGTTGTGGAGCCTACTTAAATGCTGCCCCTGCGCGCTGATGTCAGTTCTTTCTTTTCCCATGCCAGCCTAGCGCAGATCTGGAGAGAGCTACGCCTTGGCCACTTTTTGGCTAGCCTTTTTACGACATTTTGTCAACTTCTTTTCGAGTCTATCAACTCCTGGTGCGCGAGGGATGTCCCAACGTCGGACCGGTTTCAAGCCTTGCGGGTCCTGTCACAAGATGATGGTGACAGACCCGCACCTCATGTGCCTGCGGTGGCTGGAGCGCGACCACGACCCGAAGTCGTGCTCCGATTGCCAGGCCATGCATCCGAAGACCCAAACGTTGTTGGAGGCCCGGCGGTCAGCTCCGCGTCGTTCCCAGTCTCGTTCGAGAGAAAGGTCTCAAGGCCACTCATGGAGCCCCCACTCCTCGTCGCACTTCAAGTCGTTGAGGTCATCGGGTAAGTCCAAACACAAGAAGAAGGCAAAGAAGCACAAGCGCTCTTCACCTTCTGTGCTCTTCACCTTCTCCCCGTCGGTTGGTTGACGCGACGCGAGATTCTGAGCATCGTCGCTCCGGTGCCTGATTCAGGGATGACTCCGCGCCTCCCCCCATTTCCAGGAGCCGGAGAGTCCTCTGCCCAACTTTGACAGTTTTACAAGGCCTTACACCTCGTCTTTGGGCAGCCTGACTCCGCTGGCGCGCCTTTGGGCCCCGTGGAGTGGGTTGGGGGTCCTGGGCCTTCGATGCAGGCGGCTCCTGCCCTGGTGCCGTGGAGCCCCGCTGATCTAGGCCTGGATCCTGATCGACGCCGGTCGATCTCACTTGACCTGCCCTGGCGCGTATCCCTACCGACGTCGTCCCCATCCTCATCCCCGAGGTGGGCCCAGAGCCGGACTGACATCGGCCAATGTTGGAACCTATGCCAGAGGGTACATTTGTTCCCCTGTTCATCTCTGGTGTTCCCTATCAACCAGAGGGTGGTGATGAGGACTGGGAGGCATCGCTGGACCCTTTAACTGACCAGCTGGAATAACCGGACTGGCGAGAGGACCTGGGTGATGCTAGTTGTCTGGACACTTCTCCTGACACTGGCTTGCTTTCTCCCCCTACTGTGGCTACAGAGGAGGGAGCGTCCTATGCTGTGGTGGTGAGAAGGGCGGCCGAGGTCTTGGACCTTGAGCTCCCTTCGGTGGCGGTCAGAACTAACCTTCTGACAGAGGTGCTTCAGCCTGCGGCGTCCACTTCTGAACCCCTATTGCCGTTTAACGAAGCCCTCACTGATGTCCTCCTGGGCACCTGGTCCAAGCCAGCACAGGGGCTCCTGTGGAGAAGATGATTGCCCGTCGCCACCGCCCGGCCCCGGGCAACCCAGTGTTCCTAACCCAACACCCTTCCCCCAAGAGCTTGGTGGCCCAAGCCACTTCTACAAAAGGCCCTTCTGTCCCTCCAGATAGGGATTCCACAAAGCTGGACCATCTTGGGGAGTGAATATTCTCTTCCTCCAGCTTGGCATAGTGGTCCATGAATACTGCATGTCTCTTGGGCCGATATTCCCATACCATCTGGGATACGGCTGCGCAGGTGCTGCCTCAGTGCCCGGAGGAGGCCCGGGCCGTTCTCTCCCAGGCAGTGGCAGATGGGAGAGACGCAGCCAAACTCATGATCAGATGTGAACTGGATACCACCGACTCACTGGGCAGAACGATTGCCACGTTGGTTGCCCTTAGGCGCTACACCTGGTTGAGGACATCTGGCTTTTAGGGGGATGTCCAGTCAACCTTGATCGACATGCCCTTTGATGGCGTCATCTTTTTGGCGACAAAGCAGACTCGGCACTGGAGCGCTTTAAAGATTCTCGGGCTACGGCCAGATCTTTGGGCCTCACCGCGCCTTTTCGCCCCCTTCAGTCTGCTTTTCATCCCTTTCTTGGCTACAGAAGAGGCACCCAACCACGTCTGGCCCAGTCTAGCCACCGGCTCACGCAAGCTGCCCAGCCTCTGCGTGGTCGCGGACGTGGGACCCAGCAACCTTTCGGGTCTAGGAGCAAGCGGGCGGGCCAGTCCATCCTTTTCCCCCCCTGCCGCAGCCTTCAAAACTTCCTAGTCCGATGTTTCAGGCCCATCAACGGCCAGTGGGAGGAAGGATTCGCCATCACCTCCTCCACTGGCAATCCATCACGTCGGACAGGTGGGTTTTGCAAATAGTCCAAAGGGGCTACTCCTTCACCTTCGAGACTACCCCTTCCTCCATACCACTGTCTTTCAATCACATGTCAGAGGATCATTTGGCACTTCTCTGCCAGGAAGTTTCAGCTGTCTTGGCCAAGGGAGCTATAGAGAGGGTCCCTGCACCAGAAGTAGGTTGTGGTTGATATTCCCGCTACTTTCTGGTGCCCAAGAAGGACAAAGGCCTGCGTCCTACTAGACCTCACAGCCCTCAACTGCTTTCTCCGGAAGGAGAAGTTCAAGATGCTCACATTGGCTCAGGTCCTGTCTGCCCTCGACCCCGGAGACTGGATGGTGGCGTTGGACTTGCAGGACGCCTATTTCCATATTCCCGTCTTGCCAGCCCACATACGCTATCTACGGTTCACGGTGGGCCACGGGCACTTGCAGTTCACTGTGCTCCCCTTTGGCCTTACCAGTGTCCCTCGGGTGTTCACGAAAGTGATTGTGGTGGTTGCAGCTCATCTACGCAGATCAGGGGTTCCAGTCTTCCCCTATCTTGACGACTGGCTGTTGAAGGCCAGTTCACCCCAGGCTGTCGTCTCCCACCTCCAGACTACGGCGGATCTCTTGCACTCGCTGGGGTTCTCTATAAACGTGCTGAAGTCACACCTGACTCCCTCTCAGATGCTCCCTTTCATCTGAGCTGTTCTGGACACAGTGCAGTTTCGGGCCTATCCTCCTGAGCAGCGAGTCCGGGATATTCGGACTATGATACCGATGTTTCAGCCTCTATCCTGGATTTCGGTGAGAATGACTCTGAGGCTGCTGGGCCTCATGGCCTCCTGCATCCTGCTGGTGGATCATACCAGATGGCATATGAGGGCTCGGCAGTGGGACCTGAAGTTCCAGTGGGCGCACCATCAGGGGAATCTTTCCGACTACGTTCAGATCTCAGAGGGAACTGCACAACAACTGACGTGGCGGTTAATGAACTGAGCTTGGGTCAGAGGCAGATCCCTCTCCCTTCCCCAATGAGATCTAACAGTGGTGACAGATGCGTCACTCCTGGGATGGGGCAGACATCTGGGAGAGGCGTATATCAGAGGCGTCTGGTCTCCGGTGGAGTCTGGACTCCATATCAACCTGCTGGAGCTCCTAGCGATCTGACTGACACTGAAGGCATTCCTTCCCTCTCGCAAAGGGAAAGTGGTGCAGGTGT
Source organism: Calotriton arnoldi (assembly GCA_963921515.1). Taxonomy (NCBI): domain Eukaryota; kingdom Metazoa; phylum Chordata; class Amphibia; order Caudata; family Salamandridae; genus Calotriton; species Calotriton arnoldi. The sequence continues at coordinate 2,134,501 of CAWUFW010000597.1, read as the reverse complement.
TCACAGACAACACCACCGCCATGGGGTACTGCAACAAACAGGGCGGGGAGGGATCATGGACCCTCTGTCAAGAGGCTCTTCGCCTCTGGACATGGCTGGAGCATCAGGGCATGACCCTGGTGTTTCAACACCCGGCAGGGTTCTCTGAAACTCAGCTGTCGGTGCTTGGTCGATCACGAAGGATGTCTTCATTTGGAGGTGGTGCAAGGTCTCTTTCAGCGGTTGGGAGAGCCTAGGCTAGATCTGTTCGTCACCGAAGAGAACGCGCAATGTCAGCAGTATTACGCGTTATAGTTTCCAAGGTGGCACTCGCTCTGCGACGCGTTTCATCACAAGTGGTACTGCGGCCTCCTATACGCCTTTCTGCCTGTATCACTTCTGCCCCAAGTGCTCAAGAAGATCAAGCGCGACCGGGCTCAAGTTATTCTTGTTGCTCCGGACTGGACACAGAGAGTGTGGTACCCCGAGCTCCTGAGCATGGCCATCGATCCTCCGATCAGACTGCCCTGTCGGGAGGATCTTCTGTCACAGCAGCAGGGGATGGTTCTTCACCCGAACCTGTCCAGTCTGCACCTCTTGCATGGAGATTAAGCGGCGACAGTTTTAAATTTATTTTTTATTGAGTTTACAATTCACTTTACACAAATAATCATACAAGCCAGTGCTGGTCACTAGACCTCCATAATGTCAAAGTACTTATCATATATAGGAGACATCATTACTACCGCTAACTTTAGCACAGCATCAATAATCGAGAGTCAACTTCAACAGTTGCAAATAATAGACATATCCTGGGGGATCCGCTTCTCATGCGTAGTGACCTAATCCGAGGTCCAATGTCCAACTATGTATATAACAGCTACTCTTAAAACAACAAATAACAATTGCACCCAGTAGAGCCAGCCTGGCTACATTTGCAACAGAATAGTTAACCTCGGGACAGGTAGATTGCATATATATTCAATACCCTGTAGTGTTCTAAGCTAGAGAGCCCTTAAGGAGGCAGTGGGGTGTTGTCCTGGGTAGGTCCTGGATGGGAGGTGTTTTTAGTTCCATTGATCATGGTGATATGGTGGACTGTGTGGGCTCAGGAGAGCTACTTCTTTCCTCTACATCTCTTGCTTCCCATTCTTGTAGTCCTTCTGACCATAAGTCTGCTATGGGGCGGCGCCTCATTCCTCTTTTATCTTCCTCAATTAAGGCTCTTTCCTCTGGCCGAGCCCAGGCCCTGACATCTTTTTCCCAGATTGCAATGTTGGGGCCTGAGTGGGATTTACATCTTAACGCTATTCTTCTTTTGGCCAGGACCAATGCCAGGCCTATAAATCGGGTCCCTACCTTTTTGGTCTTTGGCCTGGGAAATAACCCCAACAAGCAGGCTTCTATCATGCAGGGAATGGTACGTGCGAGGACCTAATGTAGTACTGCCAGGACACGCTGCCAGTATTCGGGCAGGGATGGGCAATCCCACCACATATGCTTAAAATCTGCATCTATGTGTGCACAGCGCAGGCACTGCTGTTCACCACTGCCCAGCATTAAGTTACGTCTGTGTGGAGTGATGTAGGTCATATGGAGGATATTAAATTTGGTGCATTTAAAGCTGGCATTCCTACTTATCTTCTGGGGCGATCTCAGTGCCTTCTTCCAGTTTGCTTCAGACAAATTGTGTTCTATGAGTGCCTCCCATTTCTGTAGTAGGATTGGTAGAGATTTTTCCACCATCTCCCTCAGGGCCCGGTATAACAATTTTATGAGGTGCCTCGCCGATCCCAATGTGATCAAGGCCTGTAAAAGCGCATGTGTTTTTAGTTCTTGAGTACCACCGCCCCATAAACACAGAAACGATTTATGCAGCCCATAATAATTAAAAAATTGCCCAGCAGGCAGCTCATACTGAGAGATTAAGTCGCCCAAAGGCATCATTATGCCCTCTAAATAACAGTCTCCCGCTCTCACCAAGCCCACCCTTTCCCAATCCCTCAAGTAGGTCGTAGTGAAAAATGAAGAGGCTCCTCCTCGTCATACACAAACCAGTGGGAGGTCAGGTGAATATAAAGGGATTTCCGTGGTGCGCCTAATGCTTCTGCGCCAGCATCTCAAGGCCAAAGTGAACAAGGTGCCCTGGGCTTGCGCCCGCTTCCTGGGAGGTAGTAGCCTAGCCATCAGTGTCCCCTAAAGATCATTACCAGGTGGCATATCCAATGTATCCAGCCCAATCCCCTCTAACCACTGAGCCAACCACTGCAATTGAGCAGCCAAGTAATAAGCCTCAAAGTCCGGTGCTCCCAGTCCCCCCACCTCCGGCACCCGGTGCACAGACAGAATATTGAGTTTGAAATGTCGTCATACATAAATATCGAGTTGGAAATTTTGTGATGTAGAAATATCGACAGCAAGAATCTCGTGATCAAGAATATCGACTTGGAGGTAAGAAATATCGTTTTTGAAAATATCGAAGTCATTAATATCGTTTTCAAAAATATAGTTGTTTAAAATATCGATGTTTTAATTAGTGTTATGTATTTTAGTATGTATTTTAAAAGTATGTGAACTATTTTTTTGTATAAGTATTGCTTTTGTTTTTTAATATATGTGTTGAATTTTTAGTAGTTATTAATTTTATTTTAATTAAATTTTGCGTTTTTTAGTTCTATAGCGGGTTGTGGGTTTATAGGGAATAGGGTGGGAAGTAATTTAATTTTAATAAATTAATTATTATTTTTCATTTATTAGTATTTATTTAATTTAGATTTTATAGTGTTAATTGTGGGAATTAATTTATTATTAATTAATTATTTAATTATTTAATTTTTTAGGAGCGGGTTGTGGGTTTATAGGGGAATAGGGTGGGAAGTAATTTAATTATAGTAAATGTATTATTTTTTTAATTTAATAATATTTATTAAATTTAAATTTTATAGTGTTAATTGTGGGAATTAATTTATTATTAATGATGTATTAATTGGTTGTTAATTATTAATTAATTAATTGGTAATTATGTTAATTGTGTCTTTTTTTAAGAGCAGGTTGTGTGTTTATAGGGGAAAAGGGTGGGAAGTAATTTAATTATAATAAATTAATTTTTTTTTTATTTATTAGTATTTATTTAATTTAGATTTTATAGTGTTAATTGTGGAAATTAATTTATTATTAATTAATTATTAATTGATTGTTAATTATTATTAATTAATTAATTGGCAATTATGTTAATTGTGTCATTTTTTTAGGAGCGGGTTGTGGGTTTATAGGGGAGTAGGTGTTAGAATTGAAATGTATTAGTACCATATTACTCGTATTTATTCAATACTATGTTAGCATTTATGCAGCTAATTCATTATATATTCTCGCTGTATGCATACATAATCAGAAAGTGCAGATGTTATGTTAGTTAGGTTGACATCTGTGCCCCATTTTAGCTCTCGAAGACGCCATTTTGTATTATAATCGAAACTGTTACTTGATCATTTACGAGAAATGGTCCTTGCTAAGTTTCGTTTCTTCAATGTTGAATCTTGCTCATTAACGCATGCCTTTTCTGTTACATAGAGGCCTTCTCCCACCTGTCTAGTAGGGAGGATAAGCCAGATGACCTTGGGCAGTAGATAGCTTGTACCAGGCTGTGGAACTGAAACTTGTGCTCTGTACCCCCAATGTATTACGACAGCTACCAGTATTTTTCCATAGTAGGCGGGTCTTTGTGGGCTCTGCAACCTACATAACTTTGTTTGTTAGAGTCAGTCCCTCGTCAGCCATCATAGGAGGCTGGTCAGACTGGACCCCACTGCAGTGTACTTTGTGAATAAACTAGTTTGCTTGTGTTCTCTACTGCGTCACCGACTCTTCATTGAATGGAAGGCTAGAGGAGGTCGAGAGTGACCCGGGAGACCCTAATCGGGTCACTTCCTTCAGTTGGCACCCGAACAGGGACCCCACCAGGTGGCCAAACCCGCCTGTAGTCGGGTTGTGGGGTCAGAGTTGTGTCTGGTCGGATGGGCGGATCGGGGATCCCCATAAGATAGAGCTTGGTTCTCGTGGCTGCCCCGCCTGTCTGATCGGGCGGCTCCTTGTCTAGTGGTCATCTTGGCTGGGGTCCTGAAAAGGCGAAACCCTTGGATCCGACCATTTTGGTCTGAAGAGTTGGCAGTGGAGAATAATCTTGTTTGACCTGTGTGCACCAGGTGAGTTCATTGTGATCTCTGGTAAGAGCGGCGCCGTCTCGATTAACTTGGTGGGTCTGTGGACCCTTGTGATATGGAGCATTTGTGAACGTTCCGCCAGGCCACTAGTTGAATTTGGTTTATTCTTGAAAAGGCCGGGGGCTAGAGCCTATCTTGTCTTGGTGCAGTCTGAGGACTGACTTGTCTTGGTGCAGTTTACGGACTGTTTTTGAGAGCTCTTTGTTTGTGTGTGTTTTTATTGAGTGTGTGTGTGTTGATTGAGTGGATAGTGAATGTGTCTGATGCTGAGATGTCTTGTTGGAGTAAAATGTGGTGCTTGGGGTGTCGCTGTTGCTCTGTTGAGCGTCGACTGGAGGAAAGGCAGCCTGCGCCTCCAGAAGGCACTCCGAGTTTTGAGATGTATGTGAAGCACGGTATTGGCCCTATTATGTTTCGTACATTATGGCACAAATATACGAGGGACAATGCTGAGCTTCAGTTGCCTCTGGATGGTACTTTTGATGAATGAAAATTGAATTATTTGCAGGACAAATTATTCGCTAGAAGAAGTAGGCAGTCGATGTTTGACACTTTGCAGGTATGGCAGAAGGAAGCTAAGCAGAGGCGTATACGAGCCAAGAAGGAGCCTAGGAAGAAGGCGATGCAAACAGTGGTTCAGAAAGCGGTAGCTTATGATAGAGAACAAACAGAAAAGGGTACTGAGCGTGCCAATAGGAAGTTTCGATTACAATGTGATAAGTCTTATGTTGTTCGAGAGGATGAGGATCCTTTTGTGGAGGATCTGCTGGAAACACGCCCCCCCACCTCCCTATGCCCCGCAGAGAATATATCCTGTTGTTCCATCGTCTCAGTCCTCCATTGTTCTTTCGCCTTCCTCTGGTCTTTCTGCAGACTCAACGACTTCGGCTCCAGCCCTATTTGTCTCCTCTCCGGTTTTGCCACCTGCGAGTGTGGTGACTGCGGGCACCCCTGCAGTGCCTGCTGTTTCTGTTCATGTTTCTCCTCCTTCTCTTACACCTACCACACAGTCATTATTGACACTGTCATCTGCGTCTGTATCCCTTGTGTCTTCCCCAGATGTTTCATCTGTAGTGTTGTCTAGTGTTGGGACACCGGTGCGAGGGTCAGATGGAAGGAATTGGGCGGCAGCACGGGAGCGAATGGAGCGGGCATTGATACGATCTGATGTAGGTGAAGAGGAGAAAAGGATGGTTGCAAATCAGGCAGCACAATGGGCTTGGGTCTGATTTATAGTGTGGAGGATATATGGAGTGTGATGAAAGATTTTGATCCGTTTGTACAACAGCATGCCCTTCAGCATATATCGGCGACATTGATTAGTTTATGGGAACAGTGTATTGGAGGCACAGCTCCTCAAATTATTTATGATATTCGAGATCGTGTATATTCAGCTGGTATGGCCCCTACAGAAGTTCTTGGTAATGTTGGGACGCTACTCGGTTATCGAGAACGATTACATCACCGTACTCCAACTAGTGTGTCCCAATTTCCGATGAGGGAGGTGCATCCTATTTTTCATCCTGAGATCCCAGAGCAGCGTAACCAGAGGGGAGATGTGGCTCAACAGCGGGTGGCGGCTCATTTTCAGGAGCAGTGGGTTTATACCCCGTGGAAGAGAAGTGAGGTGTTAGCTCTTACGAGTCAGTTACCGGATCCTAGAAAAAACCCTACGGCGTATTATAAAGAGTTAACAGAGGCCGCCTCCTCGTCAGTTATGACATTAGCAGATATTGAGATGTTTTTTGGGCTGTTGGTGCCGGTGGATATATGGAGGCAGGTGCATGCTCAGGATCACAGGGTAGAATTGGGTGGCTCTTGGGGTGAGATTAAGGCATGGGATAAGGAGCGAAAGCCCGGTGAAAAACCCAGGGCTGAGATTCTGGCTTTGCCAAGTCGTATTATCACTTCTATGCATTCTCTTATCCCACCTAGACGAGTAGGGACAAGCTGACGGCGTGTCGTCAAAAGAAAGAGGAAAGTGTGTCTGATTTTTTTACTTGTTTGAAGGGGTGTTCTCGGATTTCAGTGGACAGGATTTGTCAGTTGAAGGTGGTGTTCGTTTGTTTGTTAATAGGTGTGTCACTAATTTGCTTCCGGAGATTGCAGCTCGGTTACAGGCTTCAGAGAGCACTTGGACTACCTCTTCCCCTTCGGTGAATTTGAGTATGGCGCAGTACTATGAGCATCGAGAAAACGAGGAAAAAGACAAGGTAGAAAAGAAGAGTAAGGATTTGAAAACAAGGGTGTTGCTACAGCAGGTTGCAAGACGGTCCGGGAGGGGAAGGGGCACTGGCCCAGCTCAAAGGTCACGGGGTGCTGGTAGAGGTGGTGCACCCCTAGGGCCGAATCAGTGTGCGTATTGTAAAAAGGAGGGACATTGGCGAAGCGAGTGTCCAGATTTGTTACAGAAATTTGCAGTACCTAGAGGGCGGGGTTCGAGTGGAAGGGGCCGTTATGAGGTTGGTCGGGATGAGGCTCAAGCAGACGCATCCTCGGGGGGTCGTTCTGATCAGAACTATTTTAATGACCCCCGGTGAAGGCAGTACTATCATGATGATTATGATATGGGGGACGATGCAGGGATGTCCTATGGTTAGGACAGCCAGGGACAGGGAAAGGGACCAGTCCAAATTTCTGTGGATCAGCGTGGTCCTTATGTTACAGCAGATTTGTATGGTTCGGCACAGAAATTTTTGGTGGATACAGGTGCAATGAATAGCTCTGTTTCTTATTCGCTGGTCCCCGGGGCAGCCCTGTCTGGCCGTAATAATGTTTCGGTAGGTTTTTCAGGCGTACCGGTTGTGAGCCCCATTTCCAAACCTCTTGCTCTGACTGTTCGTCCTTTTACTGTGGATTCTCCATTTTTGTTAACGGCGAATTGTGGTGAAAATTTATTAGGATTGGATTTGTTGAAAAAGTTATATGCTACCATTTATTATTCCCCGGATGGTGTTTACATAACTCTTGGACCTAATGTGGTTAGCACAAAACAGTGTTTGGCAAAGGATGCGCCGCTTCCTGTTGAATTCAGAGATGTGCCGTCCTCATTGTGGGCTACAGGGCTTATGGATGTGGGGTTGTTACAGATACCACCGGTTTCCATAAAGGTCAAGGAGAACGCTGTGCTCCCTCGTATTCCCCAGTATAAAATATCACAAGCTGGGGAACAGGCTTTGATGCAGATTATACAGGACCTGATTAAAACAGGGGTGGTTAAGGAGACAGTAGCGAATGTATGCAATAGCCCCATTCTCCCTATTCTTAAGAAGGCACCCTTGGATTCCCCTGATGCACATCCTGATGTTTATCGTTTTGTGATTGATCTCCGGGAAATTAATAAGATTGTAGTTCCTCAGTTCCCGGTGGTCCCAGATATTACTGTTCTCTTGACGATGATTCCTTCCACAGCCAAATTCTTTTCTGTGATTGATTTGAAAAATGCCTTTTTAGTATGCCTATGTATCCAGACAGTAGATATCTTTTTGGATTTGCTTTGGCTGGTAGAAGCTTCCAATTCTGTCGAGCTCCTCAGGGGTACACTGAAAGTCCCAGTATTTACAGTCAGGCTTTGACAAGTCATTTGGACTCTCTCTCTCTTCTCGCAGGTAATGTATTACTGCAGTACGTGGATGACATTTTGATAGCCTCCGATACCGAAGAGGGTTGTCGGCATGCTACGGCTAAATTATTGAAGCATTTGGCAAACAAAGGGCCTAAAGTGTCCCTTTCTAAATTCCAATATTGTCAACAGCAGGTCACCTATTTAGGTCACCTGCTGTCAAAGGAGGGTCAGAGGCTAACACCTGAACGAGTTGATGCCATTGTTAAGATGCCTATCCCTGTGACTCAGAGGGATGTGGGTGCCTTTATAGGCATCACCTCGTATTGTCGACACTGGATACCCGCTTATTCTTTATTAATACAGCCCTTGCTTTGCCTAACAACTAAAGATGTGCATGAACCCTTGCCCTGGACGCATGAATGTCAGCATACTTTTGAGCAATTAAAAGTTGCGCTTTGCTCTGCACCTGTGCTTGGTACGCCTGATTATAAGAAGCCTTTCGTGTTGTATGTACACGAAACGGCTGGGTGTGCGCTTTCGGTGTTAACACAAGTCTTTGGAGGTAAGCAGAGGCCGTGTGCTTATTTTTCTGCTACGCTTGACCCTGTCGCCAGAGCCCTCCCGAGTTGTTTAAGAGCCATGGCGGCTGCAGCGGTCTCTATTCGACAATCGACAGGGCTCGTTCTTAATCATGATCTCACAGTGATGGTACCTCATGCTGTGGATGTACTTTTGAACAAGACAAAGACGCAGCACCTTACCAGTGCTCGTCTGACTGGTTATGAATTGACTTTATTTGCACCCCATATTACTATCAAAAGATGTGCCATTCTGAACCCAGCCACGTTACTACCCCTCCCTTCAGAAGAAAAGGACCTAGATGTCCTGATTGTTTGTTTCGTATGGAAGAAGAGACAAAGGGACGGGTAGACTTGACTGATGTTCCCTTATCTGACCCACAAGGGGAACTATTTGTCGATGGTTCTTGTTTTAAATTGTCAGATGGCACTACTACAGCGGCGTACGCTATTACTACGCTGGTCACTGTAGTCGAGACATTACGTATTCCTTACCAATCTGCTCAAGCTGCAGAGTTGATAGCTCTTTTGCGAGCATGTGAATTGAGTGAAGGACTGACTGTCAATATCTACACTGACAGCCAGTATACCTTCGGGGTGGCCCATAATTTTGGACGCCTCTGGGAAGAGAGAGGAATCTTGACTTCACATGGTACTAAGATTCAGAACGGTCCGCTGATAGACTTTTGACAGCTTTGACCCTTCCCAAACGATTGGCAATAGTGAAGAGTAGTGCCCATAAAGCAATCACTGACGATGTAGGGAAAGGAAATGCATTTGCAGATCAGACAGCAAAAGAGACAGCCAGGTCAAAAATGACAAAAATGTTTGTGGCAGGACCTGCTAGATGGGTACCAGATGTTACCATGTTTGAAAATTCACTAGAAAGTGTCAGGGAAATACAGAGTGAGGCAACAGTTGAGGAGTTGGCAGTGTGGCAGGAGAGTACAGGGCGTTTAGATGAAGAAGGGTGCTGGACTGATAAAACTGAGAAGCAGAGATTGATGCTACTTGATGCATATGTATTTCCCGTAGTTACAATGGCACATGGTCCGGCTCATATTAGCGCGAAGGGAATCTGTAGGCTATTGGATCCTGTGTGGCAAAATGGCAACATCCCAAAGGTTGCTGCTCAGTTCGTGAAACATTGTATGATTTGTATGAAGCACAATCCTGGAAAGGGTACCCCTACACCTTCTGGTAATTTTGCGCCACCTTCTCTCCCTTTTGAGGTACTCCAGATGGACTATATTGGGATGCAGCGAGTAAATAATTTGAAATATGTGCTAGTGGTTGTTTGTGCATTTAGTAAATGGATTGAGGCCTACCCAACAAAAGAAAATACAGCCATGGCGACGGCGAAAGCTCTTACTAAAGTGTTTTTCCCAAGCTACGGCTTGCCCCGTTTGATTTGGAGTGACAACAGAAGTCACTTTAATGCAAAAGTGATCCAACTGGTGTGCGATGGTTTGCACATCAAGCAAAAATTTCATGCAGCAAATCATCCCCAGTCAGCAGGTTTAGTTGAGAAGTACAATGGTACTCTCAAGCTAAAATTGGCTAAGATTAAGGAAAGTACTGGGGTGCAATGGCAAGATACATTACCCCTTGCTCTATTGTCCACCAGAATGACAGCCCATTCTAGAACTGGATTATCGCCATATGAGGTGGTCTTTGGCCGTCCCGCAATTGTGTGGGGCGTCCCTAGACCGAAAATGTTTCCTGAAATTGATTATCCTTTGTTAGTCGATTATTTATATGATCTTACTAAAAGTTTACGTTCTATTCATCAACAGATACATGAAGCTTTGCCTCCAGCACCAGAGGGGCCCGGGCACACCATACAGCCTGGAGACTACGTCCTCATTAAGAATTTCCAGAGACAAGACAGTCTGGAACCAGATGAAAAGGACCATATTTGGTTCTTATCACGACAAGGACACCAGTAAGAGTGGACGGTCGGAAGCATTGGGTCCATGCCTCTCATTGCCGACGAGTGCTGCTTCCCCTCCCCTATGATGTATGGATTCGCCATGGCATAGGGGACCACGAGACGGAGAAGGTTCCTCGTTTTGTTCCCTTTTCTGACGCCCAGCTGACTTGGGCGCAGATGGAGGAAGAGAGTGAGGCGATTCTGAACGAGGCAGTTCCCCCCAGAAATTAAGGCTGCCCAGGCTTCTTCTTCACCCGACCCACAGGAGCCTGAGCCTCGCTGTCCCACACCCCCTGAATTTCAGATTCTTCTACAAGATGAGACAGTCCCAGGAGTAGCAAGGTATGATTTGCGTCCTTGACGGAAGGATAGTGCACTAAAAGAAAAGTAAGTGTAGCAGGGATGGACGTCTTGGATAAGATTAGTAAACGCCTTTTGTTTCTGCTTTTCCTGTTAGACTAGGGATCAGAAAATTGGTGCACTGCCTGTGATGCAGGACAGGATAAGTTGAGGGTCTTTTCCAAGGAGGGAGAGTGCCCTATCCTGAGGACAGTGAACATTTGCTGATGAGCTGCAACAGTGTGGCTCCACCGTACAGTGCTCAATAGCACCACCGAAGATTGAACAATAGAAGCCTGCCAGGGAGGCTTGTAACGGACCTTGAATTTGTTTCTCGACGTTTTATATTTTTTTCTTTTTGTGTCCTTTGCATCATTGGTTCCATTACATGACATCTCTTTCTCTAGTGATTCTGTTTGTGAAAATTCATAGTAAAAATGTATCTGTTTGGTCGTCCTATTGTAGAAGATGAGCAGCTTTTTGCTGCTCTGCGACCGGGGCAGCTTGGGTTTGATTGGTTGCTCAGAAAGAAGGTGTTCTGTGTTACTTTCATATTACTGTTCTTATTGGTGGGAGGGGGGATGTTCTGGGTTCTGGAGTGTTCTGGTGATACACCATTGTGTGCTTTATATCGGATTGTCTCTTCAGATCGTAGCAAAAGAGATATATGAAGTAATGTTTACTTAGATACGCACAGGAAGTGTTTCGGAGATAACACAGCTTGTTATCCCACTGATTCTGTTACAGGTTTATGGACTGCTTACCCATTATCATTTGTGAATTATACATATGTTCGTCGCCCCCATTTTACAGTGGCAAAAGGTGAATTTGGTATGGATATCGAGGCCCTTGTTTGTATTACAGAAAACCCAGAGGGACAGAGTACCCAGGTTGCATGCCTGAAATGTATTGCGATAATTTGTATATTGATAAAAGAAATATCACTCTGACAGGTTGGCATTATCAAGATCTGACAGTCACTCAAGAGGCAGGTATTTATCCTGCGTTTTGCCCAATAATAAATAGTACTGATGCTTATTTGTACCTCAGTTGCTCCGGATCAATAGTGTACAAAAATATATTGCGTTTAGGAAAGAAGGATGACCCTAGTATGGAGGGTATGAATATTAGATATGCTCCATTGGATTATCAAGGTCCGCTTTAGGCACACCCAGGTTTTTATTTTTTGTCAAACGGCACCTATTCCAATATGTACAACGGCACAGAGGATGTGGCCCTGGGAATGGTTTTACCTCTTGGAGTACCTTGCAAGTATAGTAAACCACATACAAGATGGGTGAAAAGAAAGCTGACCAAGGAATTTTGTGAGGGAGTTACCGATTTAGAAGTCAACAATTACAGTAATGGTATCACTTTTGGATATATACTTTCCTCTATTATCACATTTGGTGGCACTGCCATGGCCAGGGGTGAACGAGCTAGAGAGTATTTTGAGTGCAAACTGCAGATTCTGTCCAATTCTACAGTGGCAGCTTTACGTGACATCACCACCCAGTTAGAAAGCATGCGCATATACTCTGAGCAAACGAGATATGCGGTCGATTTTATTTGAGCCAAGAGCGGTGGTGCATGCGCAGTAATAGGAGAGCAGTGTGTAGTCAGTATCACAAATATAGAGAGAAATATCACTCAACATATTTTAGACATTTTGGAAAATGTTCGAGGAATGGAGAGTGGCAACTGGAGCTGGTCATTATTTGGTGGTTGGGGTTGGATTCTAGAAAAGGTGATATATTTCATTGTCCTTTTAATATGTTTCTGTGTCTTGATTCAGTGTCTTCCCTTATGCTGCTCATACTGTGCTACTTATCTTTCTCCCAAAAGAATTTCAATTCACAACACTAATGCAAAGATAATGCTCCAACAGGAGCTTGATACTATTATGCAAATAGATGAGGGTGTTTTTGGTTCAACTACTTCTCTTGAAGGTTCTGTTCCTGATGTTCCTTGTGCTGATAATGATTAGTGTTATTTCCTTCCATATGTTTGGCTATGCATATATACGTATATACATCTGCACTTGACATGTTATTACCTATTTTTTTATTTTCTCTACTTTTAGAATTGTAAAGACCTTTACCTGATAGCACGAATAAAGATGTCCGTATTAGCTTATAAATGCTAAAAGGAGGGTCTGTTAGAATTGAAATGTATTAGTACCATATTACTCGTATTTTATTCGATACTATGTTAGCATTTATGCAGCTAATTCATTATATATTCTCGCTGTATGCATACATAATCAGAAAGTGCAGATGTTATGTTAGTTAGGTTATATAAATAAGTAGCGTTCTCTATTATAGGGAACGTCCCCGTGGGCACCACCTGACCCCACCAGGGGTTTTTTCAAACGTTGTGATGTCTTTTATCTCTTCCTCCAAATAATGATTAAACCATTAGTTGTATAACTTCATATTTATTTTCCTTCTTCATATGAATTGGATTAGCCAATATTTCCAAACAATGTAATTTTCATTGGATACTTCGTACACTCCTTGAGTTCCAATGCATTTCGGGTGAAACCACCCTTCTTCAGGGAACCATATGCTGTAAATCAATATGAAAGCTACTTAATACATGAGGTGACCTAAAAAAAGTCATATCTACGGCTTGTAGTGCTCTAAATCTAATGTGCTTAACCGATACTGGTGAACACGAGTGTAATACGATAAAACGAAACTCATGCCGGAAGTATGCTCTTACAATAATATAAACCGATGAAAGGGTGCTCGTGACGTGTAACGTACAACTAATCTTCGATAGAGAGTGTGCTCAAGTGAATTAACATGAAAGCTAAAAAAAACTAAGACGCAAGTGAACTAAGAGCTACGAGGATTATACAGGACTGGTCCTAAGTGATCGGCAACTCAATTATAATGCAAAGTTTCGTTTCTTCAATGTTGAATCTTGCTCATTAACGCATGCCTTTTCTGTTACATAGAGGCCTTCTCCCACCTGTCTAGTAGGGAGGATAAGCCAGACGACCTTGGGCAGTAGATAGCTTGTACTAGGCTGTGGAACTGAAACTTGTGCTCCGTACCCCCATTGTATTACGACAGCTACCAGTATTTTTCCATAGTAGGCGGGTCTTTGTGGGCTCCGCAACCTACATAATGTAACTTTATTTTGTTAGAGTCAGTCCCTCATCAGCCATCATAGGAGGCTGGTCAGACTGGACTCCACTGCAGTGTACTTTGCGAATAAACTAGTTTGCCTGTGTTCTCCACTGCGTCACCGACTCTTCATTGAATGGAAGGCTAGAGGAGGTCGAGAGTGACCTGGGTGGCCCTAATCGGGTCACTTCCTTCAGTTGGCACCCGAACAGGGACCCCACCAGGTAATTATTATAAATGTATTAATATTTTTCATTTATTAATATTTATTTAATTTATATTTTATAGTGTTAATTGTGGGAATTAATTTATTTTTTATTATTTATTAATTGTGTGTTAATTAATTAATTGGTAATTAGTTATGTTAATTGTGTTATTTTTTAGGAGCGGGTGGTGGGGTTTATAGGGAATAGAGTGGGAAGTAATTTATTTATATTTAATTAATAATTATTTGTTAATGGTAAATAATTGAAATTTAAATATGGCAATTGTGTAATTAATTTTAGATGTGCGTTTTGGGGTTTATAGTGGTAAAGGGTGGGAGTAAATTATTTTAAATTAATTAATAAGCTGTTAATTGATATTAATTTATTAATGTAAAATGAGTTATGGAAATTGTGTAATGATTTTAGGTGTGGGTTGTGGTGTTTATTGGGGTAGAGGGTGGAAAGTAATTTATGTTTAATTAATTACTAATTAGTTGATCATTAATATTAATTCATCAATTCATAAATATTTATGATAATTGTTTATTTTTATTTTGTGTGTGGGTTTTGGTTTTATAGGGGTAACGTTTGGGGAGTAAATTAATTTTTATCTGTTCTAATTTGTTTTTTAATTAATAATATTTCTTTAATTGATAATTATGTTAATTATGGAGGTACATTTTTTTAAATTTAGATGTGTGTTGTGAATAGTGTAGTGTTATAGGGTAGGAAATAAAAAGATTACATTTATGTAATAATTATTGTTTTTGATTATATAAATCTTTTATGAAAAATAGTTATTTGTAAATTATTTTTGCATTTTTGAAAAAAAGTCTTTCTAGGTATTTGTTAGATCTTTTTAACATTATAATATGTTTTTATCTTTTGTAAATGTTTTATATTTTTATATATGTTGCCATTTTTTTGTTTTTTAAAATCGTTTGTGTTGTAGTTGATATTTTTTGTTTTTAATTTTAAACTGACTCCAATGGGAATATACATTTTTACCCCTCTGCTATCCAACACTTTCCCTACTGTTGCACTCACTGGAGTGGGAATAGTAATTTTTACTCCTCCGCTATTCAACACTTTCCGTACTGTTACACTCACTAGAGTGGGAATAGTAATTTTTATCCCTCCGCTATCCAACACTTTCCCTACAGTTGCACTCACTGGAGTGGGAATAGTAAGTTTTACCCCTCCGCTATCCAACACTTTCCCTACTGTTGCACTCACTGGCGTGGGAATAGTAATTTTGACCCCCCCGCTATCCAACATTTTCCCTACTGTTGCATTCACTGGAGTGGGAATAGTAATTTTTACCCCTCCAGTATCCAACACTTTCCCTACTGTTGAACTCACTGCAGTGGGAATAGTAATTTTTACCCGTCCGCTATCCAACACTTTCCCTACTGTTGCACTCACTAGAGTGGGAATAGTAATTTTTACCCCTCTCCTATCCAACACTTTCCCTACTGTTGCACTAACTGGAGTGGGAATAATAATTTTCACCCCTCCCCTATCCAACCCTTTCCCTACTGTTGAACTCACTGGAGAGGAATTGTATTTTTTTACCCCTTCGCTATCCAACATTTTCCCTACTGTTGCACTCACTGGAGTGGGAATAGTTATTTTTACCCCTCCGCTATCCCACACTTTTCCTACTGTTGCACTCAATGCAGTGCAAAATTTAAGTTTAAAGACTATTAAATATTTTAATGTTTTAATTTATAATATAATGTTTTTTTATTAGATTTTATATTATAGGTGTATGTATATATATATATATATATATATATTTATTTGTAAATTTTTATATATTTATAAAATGTAAAAATAAATTAAAATGAATAGTTTATTAATTGTTTTAAAGTAAAAATATATATATATTACATTTTATATATGTATGTTTAAATTTTTTAAATTAAATTTATTTCTTATATTTGTTAAAATGTATATTAAATGCAAATAATTTTTTTAAAGTTAATTTTATTATGTAATATATTTAACATTATGTTTTATACATATAAACAAATTGATATTTTGTACATTCATATTTTTGACATCGCTATTTTTTTTCGATATTTTTGTACTTACCATTATAAATATAGGATGTCGATATTTTTGACATCGATATTTATGACTCGATATTTGTGTATGGGGATATTTTGGGCATCGATATTCTATCAGTGAACCCCGGCGCCCTCTGGGCAGTGGCCAGCGACACTCTGTTACGTCCCCCATCCCAAATCAAATTTCTCAATAACGTATGCAGTTCATTGAACCAGGTCCTCGGAATGACCACCGGTAAGTTGGCAAAAAAATATAGTAAGAGTGGTAGCATGACCATTTTGGAAAGTGCCACCCTTGACATAATGGGGAGTTTAAGAGAGCGCCAGAATGTCACCGATGATTTACAAGATCGAAGAGCCGGATTCAAGCTTGACCCAATTAAGCCAACCTTCCCCGAGTCCCATAGCGCGCATTACCTTGATCAGAAAATCCCATTTTAAAGAGTCAAACGCCTTTTCGAGGTCCACCGCCATTGTCACTGCCTCAGGGTAGTTTGAGAGATCGCGTAGAAACAATGCGCTGTATAGACGTCTAAGGCTACCTGACGTAGACCTGGTAGGGATAAACCCATTCTGGTCTGCGTGGACTAGGCTACGCATGTAAGGGAGCAATATACTAGCAAGGATTTTACTTAAAATCTTAAATTCCAGATTTAACATGGACAACGGTCTAAATTCCGTGACAGTAGGGGTACCCGATTTAACTTTCGTCTTTGATAATTGGCCACATTTCAATGAATCAACGCCTAGTTTCTCGAGCCAATGGGCCAGCTGGGCACTGTAAGCCACATAAAATTCCCACGGGAGGCCGTCCGGGCCTGGGGTCTTCCCCCTTGCCATGTCTTTAATTGCTGCCCTGATCTCAGGTACTCCTATGATGCCCCCTAAGTCTTTCTGAGCCGTAGGGTCAATTTTCTGTAGTTGAATTCCGGCCAGGTATGTGTGGATGACACTCACTTGTATTTCAGATGGGGGTTCGTAAAGGGCCATATAGTAAGTTAAGAAGCAGGTATTAATGGTTCTAGGGGAGAAGGTTGTGGACCCGTCTCCGGTCTGAAGCCTGGTTATGGGTGACCCTCTGCTTTCTGGTTGAATAAGCCACGCGAGGAGGCTGCCTGCCTTCCCGCCCTCCACGTGTTGTTTCTTCTGATAGTTTTACAGTCTAATGTTCCCAGTCTATCAAGCGTTTTACTATACTTACTCTTGGCTCTGGACAATTGAGTAAAGGCATCCATTTGAGCCCCCAGTCTAAGCTCGAGCTCATGTATTTGGGTTTCGTGTTTCTGGGGTTCCCTCACTAACTCCCTTCTGGCCCCCACTGTCTGCCCCATGCAGTGGCCTCTGACAACTGCCTTGAATGAGTCCCACTCTATCAGTGAGGAGCTGGCCGTACCCTGGTTCCTCAGAAAGTAGTCAGAGATAGTATCCTGGAGGGACTGTTTAAAACATGAGTCTTCCAACATGGTTGCATCTAGTCGCCAGGTTGGAAGGCCGACACTTCGGGCGAAATAAAGAGGGTTAAAAGCAAGGGGCTGTGGTCTGACAAAGTGCGATCCAAATACTCAAAGTCCACCATCAGTGGGCTAGTGTGAGAAGAGCAGAGAATCATGTCCAATCTAGTACGCAAAGGATATAACGGGGAATAGAAAGAGTAATCCCTGGCCTGGTTGTGTTGCAATCTCCAAACATCCACCAGGCCCCAATGATCCATCCATTCTCGAAGAGCTTTTGCGTTGGAGCTGGCTATAGTCCTGTGTAATGGCAGAGTGGATCTATCTATATTAATGTCTACCACACAGTTATAATCCGCCCCCAGTATAATGTCCTGAGTGGTTATCTCTGCGAGTGGACCGGAAAGCCTGCGAAGAAACAGTGGCTGCTCTTGGTTAGGCACGTAAACACTGCCCAACGTTATCTCCTTACCCAATAACCTCCCCTTAACTAGCACATATCTGCCCTTGGGATCAATCATGGTGTGTAATGCGTCAAAAGGGGTCCCAGGCCGTACCCACACCAACACTCCTCGGGAGAAGGCTGAATATGTTGTGGCGTATAAATTGCCTCTCCACCTTCTGCGGAGACGTTGTCCCTCTTCTAATGTCAAGTGGGTATCTTGAAGCATTACCGTCTGTGCTCCCCTATGCCTTATATAACTAAGTATATTATGCCGTTTTGCCGGTGAACCCATGCCTCTAACATTCCATGTGAGAATCTTCATCCCTCTAGGGCAGACAGTTATAGCTGCCATATGTGTTTAATGTTAGGGCCCACCTGTCGTGGCCGGGTTCGTCTTGCCTCTGCTCTTGGGTGCACATATAAACATTAGAAACCCCAGCTCCCCAACCCCAGGTCAGCAGCGCAACTGCTAACCGCCCAAACCTGTAAACAAAACAGAGCTTAACATCAGAACACTTCTTCTGGACCATCCGGCAAAGCGTTCTGGTGGGGGGTGGACTCAGTGTTTGATAGGAGCAGGTGTGCAGCATCCCGGCTCCATTGTATAATCTAGTTCCAGACGGCAGACCCTTTTGTGTGTTTTTTCCCCCCCTTAGCTCAGGCCCATACTCTATGGCCCCTTTATGTCCAAGTCAAATTTACAGACCCTTCTCCATCCTAGCGAAGAGCCTGTGTAAAGCGGAATGCAGGATTACTCGAGTGGCATTGTGGTGAACTGCTTCTGCTAGGCGATATCATCTGCTGTTCTTGGAGTGAGCGTTGGCAGGGGAGGGTACGCCTCGAGGGAGTCCCCAGACACTGATGATGCGTCAAAGGACCTGGCCAAAGCGTCCGAGAGTCTATCACGGTTCTGAGGTGAAATGATTTGCACTACTGCTTGTAGTGCAGCTTGTCTGTCCCTTTGAGTTTGCGAGGCTGTGGGTTTTAATACTTGGGATGTCCGTCGCCTCCGCTTCGGCCATCTCCTTCGAGGCTGTAGAGCCATTCCTGCTTGTGGAGTCTTCCGAGACAGTGGTGTGCCAGACTTATACGCCTCTAGCCAGGACCAAGATTCATCTGGAGAGTCACAGAAATGGGAGGTCCCATCAGCATGATCTGCAGCTTAGCTGGAAATATTAAGGAGTATTGAATCCCTGCCTCACGCAGGGCCTTCTTCGCTTCAGGGAAGGAGGCCTGCTGGGCCTGAACCCTGGCAGTAAAGTCTGTAAACATCAACACCTTGCTGTTTTCAATCACATATGGGCCATGCGTCCGGGAGTGCTGAAGGATTGTGTCCCGATTCCTGTAGTAGAGCAGCCTGGCTATCACAGGACAGGGGGGGCTTCCCGGCGCCGGCGGGCGGGCCGGCACCCTATGAGCTCCGTCCGGGGCGAAGAATTGAGAAAGAAGTTCCGGAGCCACAACAGAGCACAGCCACTTTTCCAGAAATTCCACCACATTGGGCGCCTTCCACCCGTTCCGGGATTCCAATAAATCTGACGTTATTTCTGCAATTGCGGCCTTCTGTATCTTCAGCACAGCGTTCAAGGATTGCCACTCTAGAAGACAGCGCATCAAGCCAGGAGGCGTGCATTTTATGCTCTGTCTGTAAGTCGGACACAGCGGTTTCTACTTCCCAAACCCTGTCTGCGAGCTTTCCATGCTCCGCCTGTAGTAGCCCAGGCCCTCAGAGCCCCAATGTCCTGTTGCAGAACATTTTTAGTATTAGCCAGCCAACACCCTGTCCAGGTGCGAGTGCAGGTAGTCAACCTCGCTGGTAGTCCCACCTCCCCTAGACTCCTGAGGTGCAGGTGAGGGTTCCCTAGTGGCAGGTTGGGTACCGCCTGTTCTCTGCTTCGATTTAGGCATCTCGCTCCAGGACGGACGCTGCATGCAGAGTGAGATATTCGGAGCAACCGTGAGCGAAGCAGGGCCTGCGTCTCGAAGATTCCTCTTGAGTCTCCCAGCCCAAGACATTCCCCACCGGGGGGGCAGAGCCCTGCTTCTCAGTGCCTGTTTATGGTGCTGCTGAGAGCCAACAGCCCACATGTCTACACTCCCTGCTGCACGTCCCCAGCTTAAGTTTTCGGGGTCCCGAGATTTCTCAGGGGTCAGTGCAAGGCCTCTGGAAGGTTCCCAATCAACTTCACTGGGCCGCAATCCCGGATACCTTATTCCTGCCAGTGTCAGCCATTCCCCTTCTCCTGTAAACAGCCTGGGGGGGGAGGAGGCCCCCAAATAAACTCTGCTGTGCAGTTTCCCCCAGGTCTCCTCTTTCTGCCACCACACTGGTAACTGGCCTCAGGTACTGCACATAAGTGACTAACGGTAATCATGGCCTGCCCCTCGCCAATAAGGCTCAGTCCAAGCCAGTCTCTCACCCAGCGCAAGGCCCGAGGGATTTTAAAGGGACTCTCTGTGATCGGGGTCCTCCCCCCTACCGGGCTGCATACTAGTGGATCGCGGCAGAGTTTCCAGAATGTTTGTGGGCTGTCTTCCCAGTTCTGCATGCCACTGCAACTACTCTGCCACACTCACCAGACCAGCCGCCCAAGTCACTACAGGGTCATCTCAGGCCGAGCCGCCTGTCGGAAAACTCAGCGGGGCCTCTCGTTAACCTCGGCCTTGGAGCCGTCATACTGGGGCTTGCTGCATCACCTCTCCAGGCCGTGTGCGGCCTCTCTGCCCGATCTTCACCTTCCGGCTCCCAAAGGGTCGCAGCCGGATACTCAGCCCCGGTCTCAGCACGCCCGCCGGCGCCCCGTTCAGAATTGTCCCGATCAGGGGTCAGCAGGCTTCAGGGTCGGCTGGGCATGCGGGGCCTTACTTGTGCAAGCTGCCGCGTCTCTCAGGCCGTGCGCTTGAAACCTCTGCGGGACCTCTTGTTAACCTAGGCCTTGGAGCAGTCGTACTGGGGCTCGCTGCGTCACCCCTCCAGGCCGCGCGCAGCCTCTCCGCCCGCTCTTCACCTTCCGGTTTCCAAAGGGTCGCAGCCGGACACTCAGCCCCATTCTCGACACGCCCGCCTGTGCCCAGTTCAGAAAAGCCCTGATCGGGGGTCAGCAGACTTCAGGGTCGTCTGGGTATGAGGGGCCTTACTTGTGCGAGCCGCCGTGTCTCTCAGGCCATGCGCTTGCCCTATGCCATCGCCGGCTCCGTCGTCCGCCTCATGGCCCTCCGGGCTGTCGGAGTTCCCCCACCCCCTGCGTTGCTCTCCCCAGTGGAAAGGGAAGCAGGGTGGTCAATCCAGCCTATCGGGGATACTATACGCCGTCTGTGGAACAGGATACGTTTTTTGGCCGGGACGGAGCTCCGGGCTCACACGTCCGCCATGCTTGGTGCCTAAGCCACTCCCCAAGCGGCGACAGTTGACCGCATTCGACCTTCTGCCCGAAGTCAGTAATGTCATCTTGGCAGCCAGGCGTTCCTCCACTAAATCGGTATATGCCTGTAAATGGAACAAGTTTGTGACATGGTGCACAGCAAAGGTTGTGGATCCCCTTTCTGTCCCTCTTTCAGAGGTCCTCCTGTACATACTTTCTTTGGCCGAGCAGGGTTCTGCTCTGTGCACTCTCAAAGGCTATCTTGCTGCTATCTCTGCTTTTCTGCAGCTGCCAGATCAGCCATCCTTATTCATGTCTCCTATTGTAAATAGGTTCTTTAAGGGCATTACTCATTTATTTCCTCCATCTCCTTTCATAATGCCCCAGTGGGACTTGAATCTTGTTCAAACATATCTTATGTGCGCTCCCTTTGAGCCTCTTCATAACTGTCCTCTTAGGCTCCTTACTGTGAAAACTGCCTTCCTTGTGGCCATCCCCTCTGCTCGCAGGGTGAGTGAGCTGCAAGCTTTGTCTTCCATGCCCCCTTTCTTGTCTGTGCATCTGGACAAAGTGGTGCTTAGAATGAGGCCTTTGTTCCTTCCTAAAGTGGTTACACCATTTCATTTAGGACAATCTATCACCTTGCCCACCATTTTCCCACCTCCGCACTCTTTCAAGGAGGAGGAGAGACTCCACCGTCTGGACCCTAAACGTGCGCTATCATTCTACCTTCACCGCACCAAAGATTTCCGGGTGGATGATCAACTCTTTATTGAATATGTAGGTGCCAAGAAAGGCCGGGCTGTTCAAAAACATATCATCTCTCGATGGGTTGTCCTTTGCATTAAGATCTGCTATGCTTTAGCAAATAAGGATCCTCCAGTGGGGCTGTGTGCTCATTCCACTAGGGCCACTGCAGCAATCACTGCATTGGCACGTGGAGTCCCACTCCTTGATATCTGCCCGGCGGCAACGTGGGCATCTCTGCACACATTCATCAGACATTACTGCTTGGACAGTCGAGTTTGGAGGGATGACTATTTTGCCCATTCGGTCCTCCAGGACTTTTTAGTCTGAACTTGGTTCGTAGACCCTCCACCGGGGATGGTATTGTTGGGGTATCTATTCTATTCTAAGGTAAGGAATCTACAACTAACTGTCTCTTTCAGATGAACAAGTTAGTTACCTTCGGTAATGATGTATCTGTAAGAGACATAGGTTAGTTGTAGATTCCTTACTGCCCCACCCATCCTCTCTGCTCTGCGAACTGACTTCTAGAGATAGGGACTCCCTAGTTGTGGCGCATCAGTGGTCAGTGTCTTTCATGGCTCTGCGCTTCTGGTGTGGAAAGTCGTGTCCAAACTGACGTCAGCGTGCAGGGGCGGCGTCTAAGTAGGCACCGCAACATCATCCCAGTGACCACGGCGCCGACGACGGACGCAGAGTCACCCGACGCCACCTACCGATGTGCAGGGGTACTGCTAAAGAAAAATCTCCGGATTCAGCCTGATGCCTGGGGAAATTCTATTCTCAGGTAAGGAATCTACAACTAATCTATGTCTCTTACACATACATTGTTACCGAAGGTAAGTAACATGTTCTTCTAGCAGCATTTTTCTTTTGTGCTGTCTGCACCGCCACCATCCATATCCATAAGCATTGGCCATACCTCTTGGGGGTCCATTGGGGTGGGGGCATCTGAGTCTCAGGAAGGGGAGTGGCGTGTGAAATCCGAGTTCCTTGCGCTCTGTGGCCCAGTCCCAGGCCACCTTCACGGAATCGAAGAAGGAGGCACAGGATTTGTGAAGGAGCTTTCATTTGGCCTGGAACATAAGCATGTAGAAAAGGGTAATTGCCCAGAGCTTTTGTTTGACGGAGTCAAAGGCTTTCTGTTGTTTCTGAACCAGACAAGTGTAGTCTAGAAAGTTGAGGATGCTGATAAACTGGAAGAGGAAGAGTCCTTTCACTCTCGCTTCCTTTAGTCTCTATATTTGAGGACTTTGGTGATAAGGGGGCCGATTCACAGAACTAATCTGAGACAAAATCCTAAACTTACTACTTTTGGTATTCACAGAAGGCACTTACGATTTTTGGTATTCACAGAATGCACTTACGACTCCTAACTTTACGTCCGCACTCGGGCCGGAATTTCCGCACCCGGAGCATACTCTCCGCACCCGGAGCGTACTCTCCGCACCCGGACCGTACTTTCCGGCTAGGGCCGTACTCTCGGGCTCGAGCCGTAATTTCCGGCTGGGGCCGGATAAAGTGTAATCAATGGGCCGGATTGCAATTTTTACAAAAAAGAACATTAGGAATGTGTGATAAATGGTAGAGAAGGTCATGAAAAACAGATTGGGCAGGCAAAAGGGTACTGCCAGACACTACATCATAACCCAGAAAAGTTTTCTCCTTTGCATCATGGTACATGCAGTGCACAATTTGTGCTCCCTCACTGTTGACTGTGCAGTCAACACTGTTATGTTATTTATTTCTATTAAAAATAATGTTGATCCTTTACACTATTTAAAAACTTTCATTATGTTGCTGATGTCATCAGCCAGGTAGTGATCCTTTCACACAAACACTATCCATGCTGTCATCTAATCTGTGTAGCACAATTTTGGCACTAATAGGATAACGCAGGCATTATCCTTGCATTTTTCATTTCACAGAGGCAAAACACATGCACTCTTGCAATCACCGATACACTACCCCTGCACTCATGCAATCACCAATACTCTACCCATGTACTCAAGCAATCACTCAGGCACTACTGTTGAACTCATTCATTCATCTCTAATACTACTTCTGCACTCATTCATTCAGTGATACACTACCCATGCACTCATCCAATGACCCAGGCATTTCTGTTGCAGTCCTCCTTTTACTCAGGCAATACCCATGTAGTCATCTAAGCAACCAGACATTAGCCATGCCCTAATAAAGTCACTCAGGGACTACCTATGCACTCATCCAATCACTCAGACAGTACCCCTGCACTTATGCAATCACCCAGGTACTGCCCATGTACTTATTCAATCACTCAGGCATTATTCTTCCACTCAACCATTCACTGAGGCGCTAACCATGCACTCATCCAATGACCCATGCATTAACCTTGCACCCATTCTTCCAGTCAGGCATTACCCATACACTCATCCAATCACTGAGGTACTACCCATGCACTCATGGAATCAGACAGGCACTACTCTTGCACTCTAGCATTCACTTAGGCAGTACCCATGTACTCATCCATTCACTCAGGCACTACACATGCACTCATCCAATGACCCAGGCATTACTCTTGCACTCATACTTGCACTCATCAAATGACCCAGACATTACCCTTCCACCAAACCTTCCACTCAAGCACTACTCATGCACTCATCCATTCACTCAGGCAGTACCCATACACTCATGTTGTGCAGTCAACACTAAGGGGGGGCACTGCATGTACTATGATGCAAAGGAGAAAACTTTTCTGGGTTATGATGTAGTGTCTGGCCATACCCTTTTCCCTGCCCAAACTGTTTTTCATGACCTCCTCTACCATTTATCACACATTCCTAATGTTCCTTTTTGTAAAAATTGCAATCTGGCTCAGGGGTCTCCAACCAGTAGCTCGTGAGCTACTGTAGCTCTCCAGCTACCTCCGAGTATCTCACCTGTGTGCAGCCCAGCTTATTAAATAAGAAAGTTTTTGCTAGGTTGAAGTATGATACATAAAAATAAATTGAAATTATACGGCACTAATAATATTTGTAGCTGTCAATGCGTTTCATTGAACATGAGTAGCTCTCAATACAGAAAAGGTTGGAGACCCCAGCCCGGAGATTACGGCTCGAGCCAGAGAGTACGGCCCTAGCCGGAGAGTATGGTCCGGGTGCGGAGAGTACGCTGCGGGTGCGGAAATTCCAGCCAGAGTCCGGGCCAGTCGTAAGTGCATTCTGTGAATACCAAAAATCGTAAGTGCCTTCTGTGAATACCAAAAGTAGTAAGTTTAGGATTTTGTCTCAGATTAGTTCTGTGAATCGGCCCCAAGTTGTCTGGGGCGGGGGGAGAAGCCCGGTAGTGGTTGTTACATCATTGACCAGTGTGCCCATTCCAGTACAAAACAGGTCGGAAGTTGATCTGCTGTGAGCCATGATGCAATCCAGTCCTCCAGGAATTTTTCAGGAGATGGGACTTCAATCCCCTCTGGAAAGCCAATGAATCGAAGGTTGTTCCTGGGAGCTTGCTTTTCAGCATCTTTGACATGCTCCTTCAGGAATTTGGAGGATGTAGACAGGCGCATAGTAGTGGGTTTAACTTCAGTAACAGTGTCTTCAAGTTCCAAAATATGCCCTTAGGCATCGGAGAAGCTGTCCATAACATTGCACAAGTCTTGGTGCAAAGGGACACATCAATTCCTACCTCTCCAATTTCAGTCTCAAGGTTGCAGGATAGAGTCGGCGCCAGCCATATCTAGGGGTGCAAGGGTCAACTGAGGGGGCCATTGCTAGACCTAGAGGCATCTCCAGAGGTAATGGTAAACCTTTAGATTTTTGGTCTGCACCATGCTCGCTGTTGTGGCGTCTCAGGTCTTTGAGTCCCAAATGGGTGGAGGGTAGGCCCGCTTGCACCACAGGTCCACAGCATATGTGGGCAGTACAAGCAGCTGACTCCTCGCAGGTGGAAAGATGGAGTGTGGATGCAGTTGAGTAGAAAGAGACCATTTGGGGGCCCAAGGTCCACTGCCAGTATAAGATATTCAGGGCGTGGAGGTTATGGATAATGATTTGAAGCCCCACATTAATGTCTTCCATGCAAATGTGGGTGTGGGGGAGGAGGCCACAAACTGGGCAGGAGATTCCTCTCCTAAAGGTATCCCAATAGGCCGCTGGGTCTGGGCCCTTTCCACTCACCAAGTGTGTTTGTTGCAGGGTCACGCACGTTGGCGTGCCCCCATTAGTCTCAGTTCCAGGCCCCTGATGTCCAGATCCAGCACTCATAACAGCATCAGCTCAAGTGCGACCATGGAGCGGTGAGACCTGCAGACTGGTGCATGGCAGTACGGTCGCCCTCATCTGAAAGTGGCACGCCCGAGGTGACCCACTGATCTTATGGGTGATGTCTTTGCCCGGAGGATAGTCTTAAGGCGTCCGTGCTAGGAGGTGTCCAATGTGGGCGGCCGGACCGGTTGCAGTCGCAAGGAGCAGGAGACCGTCGGATCATTGAGGGCGGGCCCTGACCGCCGCCATGTTAAGTAGTGCTCTCGTGCCCGGGTGAGCTGTCAACTAGGTCATGCAAGGGGAAGTGGCCCTTTGCACCCGCAAACAGCCCTCAGAGCACAGGAAATCATCCAGGGAGGGGGAGTAGGGACTGGGTCCGTCAGTAATAGAGGCGCCAGCAGCAGGAATAGAACCGATGCAGGGATCGGCTGCAGGAGTTCTCTAAGGAGCGTCCGCCATCTTGGCTGGTCAGGCCACAGCCCCTTGAATTGAGCTTTTAATAAATATTACAAAGAGTTCAAGAATTACATTTCTAGGTGTTTCCCCGCTGGAGATAGCATTATTAAATGTAATATTGCGTCCCAGTATTTTACTATGGAACAGCCAGTCTTCCTACAGTGAAATAGCTTTTGGGGCCTAGTCACTCTAAGGACATGTATAACATTTAACTTCTACATTTCCTACTTTGAAATACCATGCACCCTGCCCTATGGGCAATAGGGCCCACTTGAGGGTGACTTTTTAATATTTGAAAGGAAGGTTTAGTCCTGTCAAAAGAATTTATTTTGACCGGTTGAATTGCAGTTTTAAAGATAGCTGCTTTAATCAGGTTACAATTATAGGCCTGAAGCCATGTTTTACACCTCACTGTAGTGGATGGCAAAATGAGTGCTGCAGTCCACTAGTAACATTTAACTTACTGGCCTTGGGTGCACTTTGTTTCATGTACTAGGGACTTATTGGTAAGTTAAATGTGCCAATTAGGGGTATACCAATTTTATTATGTTGAAAGGGGGAGCACAGGCACTTTAGTATTGGTTAGCAGGGGTAAAGTGTACACAGTTCTACAGCCAGCAAGAATGGACAGAACAAAAATCTGGCAGTAAACCATTTCGGCTACTCTGCACATATTGCAAGAGCGCAACTGGTAGCTGTTAATGTCCAAAATAACTTGGGTGTATGTAATATAGTGCAAAATCTACCAGTTGATAAAACCTGTCACTAGAATGAAACCACCACAAACCCTTCATTTGAAAGTTACCTCACACATAGCCTAATTAAGCCAATAAATAAATATAAATACATGTTGGAACCTGTAGGCTTCTGGTACGGGCACAGTGCCAGCTCATGGGTTGCCCAGTTGCAAAATACTTGTAGTTAGTAGCGATGGATGAAGTGTGTACCTTTCACTTAGATCACAGGCCAGCTTTTACCTCTAAGGAATTAGCGGAAATACTTATTGAGGAGTTAGTACGCCCCTAATTCTCACATCCCTTGAGGAGCACCTCAAACAGGCTAATATAGAAAGCCAAAAGTATGCTTAAACCAGTGTTTACTGCTAGAGTCGTAGATGATGGTGCATCTGGCTAAACAATCGCTATGGCGCACCAAGGGCTTTGAATAATATGGCAAGTTATCTCTTGAGGAGCTGTAGATCATATGAGATGTTATTGGGCATGATAATTTATATGCCGGACCTTCTGGGAACAGCGAAT
The DNA here is from genome assembly GCA_963921515.1 of Calotriton arnoldi. NCBI lineage: Eukaryota > Metazoa > Chordata > Amphibia > Caudata > Salamandridae > Calotriton > Calotriton arnoldi. The sequence goes on along the minus strand of CAWUFW010000597.1, from coordinate 2,106,508 downwards.
TCTCATGATCTGTTACATGATTTGAAGTTCACCCAACAGAGACTGAGTGAACCTAAAGTGGCTGCAGCCCCATTGACATCTGCTGTTATTGGCCCAGGGGTTGGAGAACTTGTGGGTCAAAGAAAAAAAGGTCAGAGAAACAGAAAAAATTGGTTCCTCCTTCGGTGTGCACCTACCAATCATAGAAACAGAAGGAACATAATGGCAATTTTACCACTATGACCTGTAAAGAAGAAAAAGAGTCAGCTGCACATCGACTTGGTAATGCCATGCGATATGTCCCATCCTGTATAGATGACCAATGCAGCTTAGAGATATGCCATGCCCTGTGCAATCGACAAGAATGGTAAAGTGTATCACAGTTGGAATGCTCCCGAAAAGATGAGCAGCCAGGTCCGAGCATGTATCTAAAAGCAGTAAGCACTGTAATGTTTTGGAGATGCAATAGCAGCAGCATTACACTACTATTGACACCTGTCTGATAACATGATGAAAGTTTAGGTTAAAGCACCAGAAACCCACAGATGCTAATTCTGTACTGTTAGATTGTGATATGTTTGTTGTCCAGTGGATTGCTGGTGATAGAATTAGAGATTTGAAATAACTGTCATGCAGATTTCACACCGAAGTTGGCGAAATAGAGGGGTTGAGTTCATGAAATGAATACTTATTCAAAGTTGTCCCAGCTGGGTAGCATTGACATTCATTATTACTTGGCTGACCATGTTGGTGTTTCTAATCCAAGTGGCACATGATGGTGCTTTCTAGAAATTGCAGATCCAAATTAAGTAACAAAGAAGCAAAGCAAGCAAGAAGGACTACATAGGTCACTAGGAGTGTGTTGAGTAAGTGTACAGTCAGAATAATAGTCACCCCGAGAACTTGAGTTTCCAGAACATAGGAACAGCAGACATGGGGCAAGTGTCACATATACTTTTCCTAAACTTAGATAACTTCTTATTACCAAGTTCTCTTGCCAGTGACTGGTATGGGAATACCGTAAAGACCTTGCTTGCAGATCTACAGCGTATTCTTCAATGTACAATACAGATCCTCCTCTCACTACAGATAATTGCATGTATATTGTAATAACTGATAGTATTATTGGATTTAACATATCCAGGATGCTACTAGAATGGTATTTTTGCGCAATTTGTGGGAGCACTGTGCCCTGAGCGTTTCTAAGGGTGCCATGGGGCAGATAGATTCCCACCCATGGATATTCTTAACCCTGCAAACATGTCCTGGCAGATTATCCTCCGGAGAAACAAGACTTTCTACCACCGTGGCCTGGCTGGCACAGATATCCAGCAGAGCAGTGGCAGGGTCCCCATTCACTGTTACCCTGTGAAAGTGATTCCTACCCCCCCCCCCAGGGATCACCAGTTTACCTTTTGGGTCCACTTCCCAGCTAAGGGCTACTAGGGCCTCCTGTGGTTAATCCTCCTCCAAAGCTATACAACTAACTCATGTGGAGTGCCCACTAGTGTTGGCCTTCTTCTTGGGGTATGAGGAATTTCCCTTTCTGTGCCTCAGCTGAAGGTTGTCAAAGCACCTCCCCCGCTCAAAGGGATCCTTTCCCCCTGGGTTTTCACATCTCTGCTTTCCAGGAGGAGTTTGGAACTCTTTACCCTTTGCAGGCATTTGGGGCCCTACTGAGTGTTCTTTTTGAGAGGTGTTGTGCTCCTCCTTTACCTTGTGCCTGGTTACACCCCCCTCCTATTTGGAATCACTCCCTCCGTCACATCTTTTGGATGCCCTAGTGCATACTCACACATCAGCTGTCCTTCTGCGTTTCCTGGGATCAGTTGGCTTGGGTCCACTAGATGCTGGTGTAACTCCAAAGAACAGCTGCTCAAGATGTGCTCTTTCATATTCAAATTGTATACCCCATCATAGGTATCCACAGTGTTGCCCTTAACCCATCCTTCCAGTACTTCCAATGAGGTGTCTACAAAATCCACCATTGTTTGATGTTCTTGTTTGTGTGTGTTCCTGTGGGTGCACGCTTCAGCTACACCTCCTCCAGAGTCAGAAGTGTATCCCTCCCCACTGTAGGTACTAATTTCCACAATAATACTCCCCAGTGGTGATGGTGTACTAGATGGACTCTTAATACTGTTTCATAGAAGGCGAACCATGTGTCAATGTCATTGCACCACAAAGCTTAGCCCTATTCTCTTCGGTAAGCGGGAGGTGTGTGGCCCCCCGTAGGCATCTCACCATTGCAGACACCATCCTCAGTGGATTGCATGAGTCCCAATCTGCCGCCTTCTTCTCTTCCAGTACTAGTTTCTTTTCCTCCAGGGCTTTTGCTGCTAATTTGGCCTGCAGCTCCCTTGCTGACTGCTTGTTGCTGTACTCTATCTGACAGATGGCCAGCTCAGAAGGGCTTAGGCTTAGGCTTTCGGAGCATGCATGAGCCCCCCCCCCCCTTGAAGGGACACTGGAAAGTCCTTGTTGGGACAGGTTGTCCGCTGTACCCTTTTCTTACGTTTCTTCAATCTTTTCATTCTCTTCTGAGGTGGTCTGGAGCTGGAAGTCCTCCTGCCAGGCCCTGATGGCTTTGTGGAAATCCTCTTTTTAAGGCACTCAATGGTAGACAGATCCCCCTCCATGTTTTAAAAAAGCACTTGAGGTGCAAAAATAAATCAATAAAAGACCTTATGCCAAGTAAACATCAAAAGTCAGTTTTTGCATTTAATTAAATTTAGGGGTTTCTAATTTCAACTTCTAAAACTGAGTGGTACGGCTAAACACAAGTTGTAAATAAAACTGCTGAGCACCAATGTAAAAAAATGAATTATTCATTTTGGTGGATGGTAGCACACCTCAAGTAATAAAGTCACAACTCAATAGGTTCAGTGAAAGGTTTCAATAATTTAATCCCGAGCTCAACCGCTGGTAGCTATGGCACAGAGCAGAAAGGTTTTCCTTAGAGAAAATATGTAAAGCACTGAGACATACCAAAACAGTTAAAAAGTGAAAGACATAAAACAATAAAAATCCCACTCCAATTCATAAAAAGAGAGAAGAAATTAATAAGCGCAGGTACATCAAAACAACAAAAATCTAATAAAGGGAAGTGCATTTAAAGTTTTCAAAGATTTAAGTGCCTGGGCTGGATAAACCAAGTAGATTGGTTGCAGTGAAAATGTGGAAGTCAAAAAGGTGAACAAAATTTCTAAGCCTGCCTTCGGAAAGTCGTATTGTCACTTTTTTAAAGGAAAACCTTCTAAGACCCAATGCAGAACGGGTCTCCGTCACTTTTTAGGAAGAAAAATCCTCCCCACGATGGTTGCTTCTGAATCAATAGCCACTGCCATGAAACTGAAGGCTGGATACCTGAAGCAGGTTGATCCTGCTGGAGCTCAATGAGAGACTGGGACTTAGTCATTTTTTTAGGAGGTGCAGGGACCCTTACGTGGAAGGAAGCAGAAATCCAGTCGGACACTGTGCAAATGCCAGCTGAATATTTTTTCTGTTCTGTCCTGTTGAAGCTCTGGAGAAGTATTCAAAAACTTTCAAACTTTCTTCTGGTGCCCAAACCACACGAGTTCACTTCTAATACCCCAGGGACTCAAACTCTCAGGGTGTCAGGCAGAGGCCAACAGCAGGGTCTAGTCCAGGTGTAGTTGCTACAGTTAGCAGTGCATGTAGGACATCTGGACACTCCGGCATTGTCCTGAAGTGCCTTCAGAAGACAGGTTCCATTGGTGGATGTACAGCACATACCGGCACACCAAAGTGCGGTAATCCATTCAAAGGGCAATTCTACAGCTAACAAAGCTGAGAAAACTGCCGTACAAGTACATAAAGTAGATGTAATAACCAGGCTACAAATTATGATAAACCGGAAAATGCACTCTGCAATGCAATCATCATACAAATAGACAAACCCACCTCCAGGCTTTCAGGCAAAATACATCTGTTTCTTGGAAAATCTAGGATACCTAAAGATACAGTCCAGAAAGTAGAAAGGCAATATACTTCTAATGATTACTTAGAATTAATTAGAGCAGCTATGATGGAATGGATTTAGAAAATGCAGGAATTTCTGCACCTCTGCATTACTAAAAGAATGTTATTGTTGGCCATCAGTACAAAAGATGACCTGACAGTAGGTACTACAGTGCAAAATTGCCAGTTAATGAAACCTTAAGCAACAGTATGATCATCTCAGATACCCCTTGAAAATCAGTTCAGCCACTTTAAATAAGAATATCGATCACATTGGTCTGCTCAAACCAGTAAATTAATATAAATATATATTGGTAGTGGTAGCCTCCTATAATCTCTTTACCTGGTGTGGCCACAGCACCAAGCCACAGCTTGTGCAGTAGCAAAAATTATGTACTTAGTAGGAATGGGTGGAGTGTGTACGCTTCACTCAGATGAAGGGCCAGCTATTACTTCCAAAGTATTAGTGGAGATACTCACCTAAGGGAGATTAAACCTTCACTTTTCCACCTCATAAAGCCTAATTCACACACGAGGATAAATAGCATACTTAAACCATCCTTGATTGGAAGAGCCTTAAGTCATGGTGCACCCCGGCTAAGTAACATGTACGGTGGGTCCAATTTGAGAGGTTAACACAAGTAGATGATGGACAGAGCGTTGAAACTTTATAGACACTCACCCCCGGTCACAGATCTGGGTTGAATCCATCATCGTTCTTTAGCTCACTTCGCCACCCCAGTTCAGACACAGCTATATGCAAATCAGTCTTGACCCTGTGCCTCATGGGAACAGTCCAGCCCGAACTGCCAAGCCATGTCTTCCCTGGACCAGCATCAAGCATCCTGGGACCGGTTTCAGGCTAACAGCCCTCATCAGCCAGGCTAGCTTGAATCCAGTGGCAAAGTGAGCAAGGGCCCCATGTCTGGGCATACCCTGCCAACTTAGGGCGAACAAAGCAAACACAAGGAGATGATGGACGGAGCGCTGAAACTTTTCAGACACTCACCCCCAGTCACAGATCTGGGTTGAATCCATCATCGTTCTTTAGCTCACTTCGCCACCCCAGTTCAGACACAGCTATATGCAAATCAGTCTTGACCCTGTGCCTCATGGGAACAGTCCAGCCGAACTGCAAAGTCATGTCTTCCCTGGACCGGAAACAAGCATCCTGGGACCGATTTCAGGCTAACAGCCCTCATCAGCCAGGCTAGCTTGAATCCAGTGGGAAAGTGAGCAAGGGCCCCACGTCTGGGCATACCTTGCCAACTTAGGGCGAACAAAGCAAACACAAGGAGATGATGGACGGAGCGCTGAAACTTTTCAGACACTCACCCCCAGTCACAGATCTGGGTTGAATCCATCATCGTTCTTTAGCTCACTTCGCCACCCCAGTTCAGACACAGCTATATGCAAATCAGTCTTGACCCTGTGCCTCATGGGAACAGTCCAGCCGAACTGCCAAGTCATGTCTTCCCTGGACCGGAAACAAGCATCCTGGGACCGATTTCGGGCTAACAGCCCTCATCAGCCAGGCTAGCTTGAATCCAGTGGGAAAGTGAGCAAGGGCCCCACGTCTGGGCATACCTTGCCAACTTAGGGCGAACAAAGCAAACACAAGGAGATGATGGACAGAGCGCTGAAACTTTTCAGACACTCACCCCCAGTCACAGATCTGGGTTGAATCCATCATCGTTCTGTAGCTCACTTCGCCACCCCAGTTCAGACACAGCTATATGCAAATCAGTCTTGACCCTGTGCCTCATGGGAACATTTGAGAGGTTGCCATCCCGCCAGAGCATTGGGTTGCCCATAGTTGGAAACATCTATATGGATACAAGGCTCGAAATGAAGGCGGGTTCAGAGGAGTTAGGCTTAGGCATTCCCAGTTAAAGCATACCAGGACTTTATCATACCTGGGCATAGAATTAGATTGTGGTAGTACTTGGAAATGTAATCTCAAGCAGATTCAGTTTGAGGGCAGTAATTGGTTTGTTTGCTTTCTCAATGAAACTATGGCTGAAACCCATTGGACAGACGAGAGTAATCTGTGAATAATGTTGGGTACATATGGAGCAGACATCTGGGGGTATTGAAACATCCCTAAATTGTAGAATTCCACAAAAATTTGTTTTCGAAGACTGCTCTCATTCCCTACTAGCTGCTCCACATAGGTGAGCCATAAAGAATTGGGTCTACCCTTTTTGGAAGTCTACATGAGGCTTTGTCCTCTTCTCCTCTGGTATAGGGCATGGACTAAGGAAGAACCTAAATTTAGTAGATCAACAATACAAGATTTTTTATACCTTGACCTAGCCCTCCATATTTCCTGGCTAAGGCTAAGAATATTTGTATCAAGCTGAAGAGTCCTAATTTGTTCAGTGACACTATGTCACTGAATTCGATCAGTTAGGTGGACTTAAAATAGTTGTGTCTTCAACTATTCAAAGAAGAAAGATGTAAAATAGAAAGGAGTTAAGCTTAAGCATTCTACATTCCTGCTCAGAGAAACAAGCATGTTTGCAGTTTTCTCAACAGGAGCCCATTTCTGTAATTGCAAAGAGCCCCAGTGTGAAAGCTCCTGGGCAAGCTGGCATTCCATTGGACTTGTTCAAGGAGAGCATCCAGTCCTGGGGACCCCTTTTAACTAATGTTTTGAGGGCCGCATGTAATACAGGTAAATTGGAATCATGGTCAGAATCCTTAATTGTTCCAGTCTATAAAAAAGGTAATTGGACCAATCCCTCTTGCTAATGCCCTATTTCCCTGCTAGAAGCCCTAGCGACAGTTGTGGGCTGCAACAGTGGAGGAAAGATAACTCTATGCTATCTAACATGCAAAATTAGTTTTGTAGGGTGATAGGGACTGTTGAACAATGTCTGAATTTGGAACTCTGATTTCTAAATATGTACTGTGGCTAAAAAGGGAACAGTATATCTAGTCTTTTTGGATCTGTCAAGTGCCTTTGACTGTGTTTCACACACTGTAAGCTGGGGCACTTAATGGAGAAACTGGGGTTGGAGACTCCAATGATCACACTTCTTTGAGATATCTATGTTGGCGCAAGAGTAAAGTATGGTCTCAATGGGCAATGCAATGAGGATTTCAGCATGATTAGAGGGGTTAAACAGGGGTGTGTCCTTGCGCCTTTCTTCTTCACCCCCTACTTTAACAAATTGGAGAGGGTGTTGATTGAGAGGTGTAGGGACATGTCACCGATAGGTCATCATTCAGTGCTGGCCCTCCTGTATGTGGATGACACAGTGCTTATGTCCCTTACCACAAGGAGTTCGCAGCTACTTTTGAATACCCATACAGTTTTTCATGGGTGAATTTGATCTTTGGGTCAAAATGGATAAAACCTATATTATGATCTGTGATTCTTATCGGCCTGCCTTCTGTCATTTTAGCCGAAAGGCATTCCCAGTTAAAGCAGACCAGGACATTTTCATAACTGGGCGTACAATTTGATTCTGGTAGTACTTGGAATTGTAATCTCAAGCAGAATCAGTTTGAGGGCAGTAACTGGCTTGTTTGCTTTCTCAATGAAAATATGGCTGAAACTCATTGGACAGATAAGAGTAATCTCTCAGGTTAAGTAAATAGTGTTGGGTGCATATGGAGCAGACATCTGGGGGTATGCAAACACCACTAAATTGTAAAATTCCAAAAATGTTTGTTTTTGAAGACTGCTGTCATTCCCCGCTAGCTGCTCCACATACGTGATCCATAAAGAATTAGGTCTACCCTTTTTGGAAGACTACATGAGGCTTTGTCCTCTTCTCCTCTGGTATAGGGTATGGACTAAGGAAGAACCTAAATTTAGTAGATCAACAATAAAACATTGTTTATACCTTGACCTAGCCCTCCATATTTCCTGGCTAAGGCTAAGAATCTTTACTACCAAGCTGAAGAGTCCTAAATGTTTAGTGACTCTATGTCATTGAATTCAATCAGTTAGGTGTACCTAAAATCTTTGTGTCTTTAACTATTCAAAGAAGAAAGATGTAAAATAGAAAGTCATAAAGCCAATGGTTCCTTGCGTGCTCATTGTGGGTGACTGAAGGTTTACAGCCTTATTTGGATTTTGTACTAAACCTTCAACATAGATTTGTATTAACTAGACTGGGATGCAATACAGTTCATTGCTTGGTGACCTTCCCGAGGCAACATGACCGGTCTAGACAGCTAGTAGCTTGTCCTTGTGATGGCATTGCAAATCAGGATTCAAAGCACTTTGGTTTTGTGCACTTCATTATAGAAATGGTAGACAAGCTTTAGCCTTTTTGCAACAATTGTAGAACCTGAGGTATGTGTTTCAGTAAATACCTATATTAGGCATGCCATCAGTATCAGGAAAAGGCTTGTGGCCACATGTATCATGCATTTTACCAGTTGCAAATGGCCCGATTCACAGAATCGGGCCATTTGCAACTGGTAAAATGCTTTTTGGTATGTATGAATTCCAATTTGCGATTCAGTAACATGTTACCGAATCGCAATTCGGAATTGCGAATACATACCAATTCAGTATTAGGAAGGGGTGTGTTTATGGCCAATCGCAGCGGTATGTAGGAATGTTTTGTGACCGAAATGCAGTCACAAAACATTTGCATTTTTCCACCTACTTCAATTAGGTGGTAACCCATTCGCAGACGGGAAGAGGTCCCCAAGGGAGCCCTTCCCCTTTGTGAATGTTCATAAAAAATGTTTTTTAAGACCAGGCAGTGCCTGCTCTTAAAAAATTCAAAGAAAACTTTTTTTTATTTTTTAAATGCATCCCGCTTTCCTTTAGGGAAAGCGGGCTACATTTAAAAAAAAAAAAAAAATGATTGCTTTATTTAAAAGCAATCACAGACATGGTGGTCTGCAGACCCCAGCAGGCCACCATCCCTGTGATTTGAGCAATTCCTAATGGGTCGCAAATTGCGACCTGTCTCATTAATGTTAATGAGGTAGGTCGATTTGCGACACATTAGGAAACGCTAAATGAAACTCATGGAGTTTCATACATTCAAATAGCGATTACCTAATTGCGATTTGCAGATATTCGCAATTAGATAATTGCTATCTGAAATAATGATACACGTGGCCCTTGGAATTTTTTATTTAGCCCTACTGGACAGCTAATGAGTTTTGCTATGAAGAATGGGAGTTTGTTTGAGAATAGTGTACTTTTATATTTTGCAGCTTTTATCATTTTATTTGTTTTTATGGTGTTTTAGAGAATATAGCATTGTTAATGAGTTTGATCTATATGAATGTATGTTACTTTTATGGTTTTATATAAAACCAAATAAGTTTGCCTACTGAATAATGAATGTGTATAGAGCACAGAGATATTTAAATAATATTTCATGGCCGTATTGCTGAAATACTCACCATTATGAAGTGTTACATGGCATAAAAATGTACCAGCTGGATCTTCCACAAGGACAAAATCTCTATGATCAATCATGTCTTGATCTGCTACAGGTAACCTGACAGAGTTTAAGTGAGTGCTTTTTGTATATACTATTTATTCAGTTTATAACTTTAAAAATATCTGTACTCGCATCATATGTAGAAGAATAGTATGTAATAATAAGGCAATATTATGCATTTATAATTGACCAGCGAAAAGTCACAGGATGGACCAGGGGCAAAACTGAGGGCCATACTTCACCACAGTCAATTACTTGGGAATGTAGCTTGAAAAAATATCTTAAGCAAGAACTATTACAGCTAGATTGCGGGCATATATCAACACATAAATATAAAGTAGAAAGCTTGATGCAAACATAAACATAAACAAAATCCAAATGTTTTATATTCAAAATATCAAAAATATTCATTTGGTATACAATTAATGAGAAAGCTAAAGTGTTCTTGAGAGGCTATCCATGCAACCGTTCAAAAATCGTCTTTTATGATAAGTCAAGCAAGATTACATATCATAGACATTTAATGTGGTACTTTGATATAAATACAGTCAATCTGACATAATTTCAAATAATCATGATAGTGTCTGTCAGTAAGAGATGTAAATTCATATAATCAATGGTTGATGACAATGTCACCTATCATATTATGGAGGGCTTGCAGATGTAATTATTACGCGTGTTTCGGCGAAATGCCTTCATCAGGAAGCCGTCACATTAATATCTGTAAAAAAACAAAGGAATAGTCCAATGGCTTTCCTATAAAATTTGCCCTTGAAAAGATTATTCATTTGTCATCAAAGTAGTTGGAAAAGATAGATTAAAAACAGTTGATGTGCTTACCACCAATGGAAACACCACAATAGACGTGTTGTTGTAGCAAGAGATAATTGGTGAGGGGAAAAAGAGGGAGTAAGGACAAACGAGCCATTGATACCCAGTGCATAAACAGCAGAATGTGTCCTAAAAAAGTGAATGATAAGCTTTGATCAAGCTAACTTACATATTAAAATACCGATGGACCATGCCATGCTGTGTCTTAAATTTAAATTTAAAAAGGTAACTTAGAGTAATAAGAAAGTACCTTAAAGTTAGCATGGGGGTTGTGCTGGCCTACAGGAGTGGTGGCCCAGTCCCTCTGGTGAGCAAACTGCAGTTGCAGGCAGGAAATGAATGGACATATGCCCACCGTTGCGGAAATGACATACACTGTCAAGAGGCCCACTATCAAAAATGAAAAACTTAATGAAGAAATAACTAAATTACTAAATTCTAACAACATGATGGGCAGAGCATATACACTGTGCCTCTAACTGGGGATTTTTACTGTGTATGGATTAGGGGACAACCCTCTATTAAATTTCTTACCTAAATATATTTAAAGGCTCATTAGCTTATGCAGGGATGTCAATGAGAAGTATACAGCATAGGAAGCGCATCCTGAAATGAAATAGAATGTATGTTATCCCAAAAAGTGTAAAGGATATTTATACTGGACATACTGTGTAATCAATAGATCCACTAATGGGTTCTTTATGGGTATAGATTGACTTCTCAGTCACTACCTATAGAGTAAAAAATGTCCTGCAGGGAAGCGGTATAGATGGGGCAAATGTTTTCTTATAAATTTGTCTTACTTCAATGTGTATACTTATAAGCCGCTAGCTCACCGTAATGTGGAATACATTCATGATACAGCAGTCTAAAATGAAGTAGAATATGGAAGATGTGGGCTCTACCTGTGTATGTGGTAATACGCTTACATAAAATATCTACATGGCTTACCACAGGTTTTTCTGTAGCTGGAACCACATAATATAGAGTCCAGGAATATAACTGTAATGTGTCCTAATTAAAGGAAACAGTTGTTCTTCTTCATGTAGCAACAAGAAAGTAAGTGTCTTCATCCTTTCCATTAGAAATGCGCCTTACCGCTGGTCTTTTTCTTTTTCTTTTCGGTTCACTTTATCTTAAACAACTCCTTTGTTTCCTTTAATTAGGACACATTACAATGATATTGTTATGTCTGGTATGTTGATTTGTATAGCACACTAATCACCAAGAGGGTATCTAGGCGCTTGGACAGGTGTGTGGTCCCCAAGGTGCTTATACGAAGAGATAGGTCTTAATCTTCTTGGGGAACTCAAGAAGTGAGGAGGAGGTTCTGATGTGTTGAGGGAGGTCATTCCCTGTCTTGAGTGTGCGATGTAGAAGAATGAGAAACCTCCAGTTTTGATTTTGCACGTGTAGGGAATGCATGAGAGTGGGGCAGAACGTAGGTGTCTGGTGGGTTGGTGAAAGTATTTGCGGCTGTTCAGGTTATTCTGGTCCTGTGTTGTGTAGGGCTTTGTATGTGTGCGTGAGAAGTTTGAATTGACTGCACTTGTGAATTGTGAGCCAGTGAAGCTTCCTGGCGTGCAGAGTGGGAGGTAGAGTATGAATCTTGTGGCGGTGTTCTGGATAGTCTTGAGTCTGTGCAGGTGTTGTTTGGAGATTCCGGCATAGAGAGTGTTGCCGTAGTCTAGCCTGCTGGTGAAAAGCGCTTGCGTGACAGTCCGTCTGGTGTTTGGACGCAACCATTTTAAGATCTGATGCAGCATGTATAGGATGTGCAAGCAGGAGGCGAGCACTGCGTTGACTTTAGTCGTCATGTTGAGCTTGTCATCTAGGATGATTCCTAGATTTTTTGTGTGGTCTGTGGGTGTGGGTGTTTATCCTAGCTCTAATGGCCACCAGGTATAATCCCATGGGGAGGTCTTGTTGCCAAAGATCAGTACTCCCTTCTTGTCAGAGTTGAGCTTCAGGCAGTTGGTTCGCATCCAGACTACTACCATGGTCATGCAGTTGGTGAATTTGGTTCTGGTGGTGGTTGTCTTGTCTGTCAGGGAGAGGATAAGTTGGGTGTCATCAGCATAGGAGATGATGATGTCTTGTGGTCAGATGATGTTGGTGAGTGGTGTCATGTATATGTTGAAAAGGATAGAGCTGAGGGATGATCCTTGTGGGACTCCACATATCAGTTTCTTAGACTCTGGTATAAAGGGTGGCACCCTGACCCTTTGGGTTGTTTCCGTGAGGAAGTAACAGTTCCATTTGTTGATGGCTTTCTCAATCACTTTGGCTGGAAAAGGGAGCAGGTAGATGGCAAGTTTGTTCAGTTAATTCAGTTCGGCTGTGGAGTTCTTGAGGAGGGCATTGATTTCTGCAAGTTTCCATTCATCTGTGAAAGTGGCAGACAAGATGGAGGTGTTGATGATGTGGGTAAGGGTGGTGCTGATTGATGGTCCCAGGCTGTAGATTTGGTGGGGACATGGGTCTGTTGGGGCCCCTGAGTGGAAGGTCGACATGATTGCTGCTGTGTTGTTTCTAGTGAGGGTTGTCCATTCGATCAGGTGGCCGTCTTGGTTGGTGGTGGGTAAGTTAGCGATGAGTCCGCTGAGGTTGGGTTGGGGGAATGGTGTTTGGGGTCTAGCGACATAAGGAGTGCTGCAGAGTATCACTGGGCGGGGATCGGACCTGGGTACCTGGTGCTGTGGACGGACGCAGTTAGGTTTGTCTTTGCCGCGCCCCCTGCACACCTGTGTTGCAACTGCCGTTAAGTAGGTCCTTGCAGCAGGGAGGAGTGCAGGGTGCCTTGATGTCATTTCCTGTGCTGATGGTGGGGGGAAATAAAGTCCTCTTGCTTGGCTTCTCCTTTTAAAAGTGATTTTGGTGGGGAAAACCAGTAATGTCAATTCCTGCTCAGATGGATGATGAAAAATTCAGTGGTCACATCCTGTGCAGGTGAATGATGGGAGATCCAGTGATGTCAATTCCTGTGCTGAAGGGTGATGGGAAAATCACAATCAATATTGCAAATCAGACCCTTATGTTTTGGGGAGAAATTCACAAAATGTTAAAATGGTTTGTGTTTTCATGGTACTATTTAGATGGAAAGTTAACAAGAGGTATAGCAAGTATGAAATGGCATGGAGCACAACAGAGGGGTAAATGTCCTAAACAGTGGTATAAAGTATGTGATCAAAAGTCCAAACTAAGTATAGTGGATCAGGTTCCAATTTATTCCAGTCTTTAAAAGTTCATATTTCCAGTTCCACAAATGTCAACTTCTGCTTAGAAGCATATATAAAGAAGTCCTTATGATGGAAGAACCAGCAATGTCATAGAATATAACTAGTTGTTGGTACAGTAATTGTCGAAGACGTCTTTAGAAGCAATTAATACAGCCAGCACGTGTTTCATCTCATAGACTTTTTCAAGGCTGTAAAATAAATGCTAGTATTGCAATAAATACAATTTTATGAACAGAGGCGAAGGAAGGGGGCTGTGTTATTTCCAGAATATGGGTGGCAAAGGTAAAACAGATCATGGTGAGTAGTAAAGACTGGGGAAGCTATAACCAAAGTTAGGGGCTGGTTACTATGTCGGTCGTCATCATTTCAGGCTCCGGACAGCCCAACAAGTAGTCGGCGATCCCAACCGCCGAATTATGATCCGACCGCCGTGTAGGCAGTCGGAAACATACCTTTTTGCATTGAGGCTTGTGCTGCAGCCGGGAAAAGTCGAGAACAAAAGACAAGGGAAACCCTACTCACAAGGAACCAGGGTAGTCAAATTATTAGCAGAAGCAATGGTTCCTGTGGAATAATAGCTTAATCTATACTGATATGGATGTGCACAATCTCAATGAAAAGGGTTAGGATGATGTCAGAAGGAGAAGGGACCATATACACCTTTGTTTGCGTTTTATACAATAGATTTTAATGTTTTTGAAAAGGTTAATCAAAATATATACAGGAAGTTATAGAACAATAGTGCGTAGTGTCCCTAGTGAAAATGGAACCTAAAACAATGGTGACATATTTGTGACATATGTGTGTGGTTTCCAATTTTTCATAAAGTCGACCATTTCAAATTTATACAGAGTATACACCGCGTTTCTTATACAATGATAAGCACTGGTTAATGGTTCACTTTCGTTATTTGTCGATGACGTTTCGACCCTATGTGCAATGTAGGGTCTCTTCAGGACCTAAAAATGTAGGGACAGCTGAGGGAGTGTCTGCGCAGACGAGTGATGAAAGTGTGTCACAGGCAAGTGAAATTGAAGGGAAAGGATACTCACATGGGACCCAGCCGGGCACCCAATGCGAGGGTAGGGGAGGGCTGGCAGACCAGTGTATAGCACAGCACGATGTAGTATCAGGGTGGGGCTCAGTTCTGGTCGCACAACAGGGTGTGCGGTCCAATTAGGATCTCCAAGAGAATTATGTTTACACACAGGAGGTGCAGCCGCTCCGGCCTGTGGATTGTCAGTGACTTATTTAATCAGTCTCGTTGGTAGCGATTCCTATGATTCAAGGCAGATGGAGAATACAGGAGGTGCAGCTGCTCCTCCCTGTGGCTTAAATTAGGAGCCCATGACTTAGTTAATCAGTCAGTAGGATGGCAATTTCTATTATCCGATGTGAAGGGAGATCAACGCAGCGTGTCGATGAAAAACGTGCGTGCAGAATATCGTGTGTCTGTCTGCCAGGGCCAGATGACCCTGGCAGACAGACACACGCAATTTCACTTGCCTGTGACACACTTTCATCACTCGGCTGCGCAGACACTCCCTCAGATGTCCCTGCATTTTTAGGTCCTGAAGAGACCGTACATTGCACATAGGGTCGAAACGTCGTTGACAAATAACGAAAGCGAACCATTAACCAGCGCTTATCATTGTATAAGAAACGCGGTGTATACTCTGTATAAATTTGAAATGGTCGACTTTATGAAAAATTGGAAACCAGACACATGTCACAAATATGCCATCATTGTTTTAGGTTCCATTTTCACTGGGGACACTACGCACTATTGTTCTATAACTTCCTGTATATATTTTGATTAACCTTTTCAAAAACATTAAAATCTATTGTATAAAACGCAAACAAAGGTGTATATGGTCCCTTCTCCTTCTGACATCATCCTAACCCTTTTCATTGCGATTGTGCACATCCATATCAGTATAGATTAAGATATTATTCCACAGGAACCATTGTTTCTGCTAATAAGCAGCCTGGAAAAGGACTGCAGCACAAGCCTCAATGCAAAAAGGCATGCTTAGAAACATCCCTGCACCGTGTGCCAGGCACCATGTGGTGCATGGCACAGGGTGCATGGATGTTTTGGGGGCACCACGGATGCCCCCTGGACCCCAGAGTGGAGGGCCTGGGGGGGAGGGGGCCATGCTAGGGGCCCCCAAAGTCGCTTTCTGTCTGCCTATTCATGGTGGTCGGACCACCATGAAAAGACAGAGGGAAAGAGACATCGTAATCCCGACGGCGGTGCCATTCAGGGATTACCTGTCCGACCACCACCCTGACGGGATCTCTGAACCTGTCGGAGGCAGCGGTCTTTCCCCCTGCCCACAGCGCTCCGACCGTCAGCATTGTAATCCGGTGGTCAAAACGCGGCCCTGGATGTCAGACGGACCGCCACAGATGGCCTGTCGGTGGCGGTTCGTAGAACATTATAATAGGGCCCTAAGTCTTGAAATGGAATGTGAAAGTATATAAAACCTGCACATCAGAAAAAGATGTCTCAGTATGTAACAACCGAGTGATAATGCCATCAGCAATAACCACATTGTGAACTAAGAAAGGAGCACTTGCACAACATTATTACACTTTTTTCCTAACTGCATGCAAAGAGAGACAAAAGAAAGCAAAGCAATCAAGCTACCATATGGATGTCAGAAGAAAATTATCATAGGGCATTAGTAATTGATGATTTATACATCTAAAAGTTGTAGTAAATATGATAGTGAGTAGATAGCCCAATGGTTTAAGTAATGAAAATAATATATTAGGTAATCAAGCAGTACTAACTGCAAAGTGTCCTGTACTTCTGATAGAGTTAATTCTTGAACTATGAGGTTGTTGCAATCCACAGAAATAATCACGAGTTGTATGGTATTGTTGGAAGATGAACTCCCTGTATGTAACAAGGTCATGACCTACCAAAATCAAGCAGTAGATTGTTGATGGTTTTACTCCCCTAACGTACGAATATGCTGTGAGTGATCTTAAGTTAATACGCCAAACTGAGCCACCCTAAGAAGCATACCTATTGATTTGTTTTATTTGTAGGGCTAAGTCTCTAATATTTTTATCCTATTGAAATGCATTGTAGAACATGCCTGGTTTTGAAGGTCACAGAAGCAGCATGTAAAATGTTATTAAGTCACTATACATATACATATATATATATATTCACTGAAAAAACCATAGGTTTCAGGCACGTTATAGTTAGAAATTAGCATTTAAAAAAACCTTAGAAATTCACTGAAAAAACCATAGGTTTCAGGGGCGTTATAGTTAGTTGGACATTTCACTCGTACAAAACCATAGAAATTCCCCAGTTATAGTTAGTTCAGCTAACAATAACTCGCGCGCCCGCAATGCACTGCTGATGACGTCACATATTACATCACTCATGACATGGTCAGTGACATCACTCATGACATCACTGATGACATCTCAAATGACATCACTGATGACATCATCCAGTGAATGTGTGTTTTTCTGAAAATTAAATATGTTTTATATATGTATATCTCAAGGTCGATGGAAGAATAAATGGGTATATATGTGTCTAAATGGATGATTTTTTTTTGTAAAATTGATTGTATAACTGACTAAGTGTATCTTAGTGAATACATGGGTTAGTGAGTAATGTTTAAATATGAAAATATCTGTATCAGTCTCTCACTTTGTGTATAAGTGGCTGCATGGGTTGGTGAGTAGCTACATGAGTGTCTATATGGGTTATTAGTTGGTTTTTGAGTATCAGTATGAGTGTCTGAGTGTCTGTATGGTTCGGTGGGGGTATTACTTAGTGCATAGATGCATGAATGAGTGACTCACTGTTTGTATGTGTTGAAGACAGCATGTGTGCAGGACTGTATAGGTGGATGAGTATGTGTATGGGTGTGTTAGTGAGTGAATGACTGTCTCAATAGTGTCTTTATGAGTAACTACATATGTTTTAAACTAGTATATGTGAGTATTGGTGTATATAAGTGAGTATATGTGAGAGTGAGAGATTGGAAGAGTTCCTGTACAAATAAGTAGGTGTTTCTATAAGTGATTGTTTAAGAGAGTAAGTATGTGTAAGTTTCTGTAGAAGTAAGTGTGGTAGTGTGTGTATAACTGTATATGCAAGTAAATGGATGTTTGATACTTTGTTTGCATGTGTGACTATGTGTATGAGTAACTCTATGGATGAGTGGCGGTGTGTAACAGGATGTATAGGTGTATGAGTACATATGATGAGTGAGTACATGTATGAGTGACTGTATAGGGACTGTTGGTGAATGAGTGGATGTGTGTGTAGATCTTGGAATTACTGAATAGGTGTGTTGTAACTGGTATCGGTATGTCCATTGTTTTGAAAATGTTAGTTTGTATTTTTGAGTGTGTGTATCAAAGGTTATATTAGGGTGTGAGGAGGTCTGCCACTCTATCACAAGGATGATATCATCAGTGATGTCATCAGTGATGTCACTGACCATGTCATGAGTGATGTAATATGTGACGTCATCAGCAGTGCATTGCGGAGCGCAGCGAGTTATAGTTAGCTGAACTAACTATAACGGGGAATTTCTATGGTTTTGTGCGAGTGAAATGTCCAACTAACTATAACGCCCCTGAAACCTATGGTTTTTTCAGTGAATTTCTAAGGTTTTTAAACGCTAATTTCTAACTATAACGTGCCTGAAACCTATGGTTTTTTCAGTGAATTTCTAAGGTTTTTTATGGAACAAATCTTTTTTATTAGTTTTGATCAGAAGGTGCTGTTACACCTGAACACAGCCGGTCGCCTACAACCACAGGGGCCGGCGGCAAAAGGACAAGGCAATGTATATATGCGTCTCGTTACTGCTTGCAGTCCAACAATCGGTAGGCTGGCAAAACTCAAGGTGAGGCATATCAGGCAAATAGGACATAACCGACATGCAATATAGACAATAGTTCACTGTCCTGCCTTAACCAACAAACAATGATTGAAACAACCCCCCCACCCTCCCACCCCCGCAATAACACACAAAAGGAAAAGGAAAGAAAAAGGAGGGGGAACCGCACCAAATACGCTAACATAAGGCGTGGTGGCCTACGGAGCCCAAAGACTCCCACCCCAGCCTCCCAACTCCCTCACGTAGGGGATGCCAAATCCGTAGAGGGGGGTATAAGTTGCAGCACCTGGAGGAGTTTGGGGCAGGTGACCTCGCGTAGGTCCTTCGAGAGCAGAGCTATAAAGGGGGCCCAGAGTTCGGCATATTTCTTATACTGGAAGTCATGACACATGGTTAGCCATTCCATGGCCAAAATCATCCACAGCCTATGGAGCCAGGCCGAGTGATCCGGCACCGTAGCAGAACCCCAGTGGAGTAGAATCGCCTGGCGAGCCGCAAGTAGAGCTAGCGCCATCTGTCTGCCTCTAAGTGACCGTAGTGGAAAAGTGATTGGATTGGGTAGCCCCAGTAGAGTATAAGCCGGGAAGCGGGGAATCTCAGTGTCGAATGCCTCATCGATATCACTAAGCATCTTATCCCAGTATCTCTCCAATCGCGGGCAGTGCCAGAGAAGGTGTGAAAGAGAACCCGCCAAGCCACATCCCCGCCAGCAGCCCTCAGTGTGGTTCTTGTCCCACTGGTGAATCCTCGCTGGGGTGAGATACCAGTAGGACGCTATTTTGAATGCAGATTCAGTCCCTGCGGTGTTGTAAGCCGTGTGGTGGGCCCTATAGTAAATGTTGTCCCACTCCTTATCTGTGAAGGCCCGTCCCAATTCTGCTTCCCATCTAGCCTGACCGCGAGAGCGCTTCCCTGTCGCGCGCGGTGTAAGGAAGGTGTAGAGTTCTGAGATGAGGTGTTTATCGTCTGTCTTGTGTGCTATCCATTTCTCGAAGGGGGTGAGTTTATGAGAGACGTGTGGAAGGAGGGCCGGGGACGTAGCCCAGTGTCGGAGCTGGAGGTAGAAGAACTCATCTGTTGGGGGTAACGCGAGGTCCCGACGAACCCGGTCAAATGGAATAATACCCTTAAGATCAAATAGGTGGCCTAAGCGCTTACATCCAGCCTCCCTCCATCGCTGAGCAACAGCTGTCTTACATCCCGGGGGGAAATCTGGGTTATCCACTAGCGGCGTCATGGGAGAGGGAAATGTCGTTAGGTCTCTCCTCTGTGACACCGCATCCCAAGCTTTCATTGTTGCCGCCGTGACTGGAGAAGAATACAGGCCCCAAGAACGGGCGCGGCGGGAAAGCCATATTTCACGCCATACGTTTGCCCCAGCCACGGCCTGGTCCATGAAGGTCCAGTGCTTCTCCGAAAGGGGGCGATTCCACTCGAGGACATAGCGTAGATGTACAGCCTGGAGGTACCGAAGGACTATCGGCAGTTTAACCCCACCCTCAGTTTTGGGACGTGCTAATTGCGCTAGGGATAGACGTGCCTTCTTATTACCCCAGATGAATTTGTTTATGGCAAGCTGGATGCTGCGCAAGGATTTAGGTGGCGGCGTCAGCGGGAGAGCCTGAAAGAGGTAGAGTATGCGCGGTAAAATTGTCATTTTAACTGCTGCTATGCGTCCGAACCATGAAAGATTATGCTTTGACCATCCGTCTAGATCCCTCCTCAACTGTGACACCAAGGACGAGTAGTTGAGTTCCAATATGCGTGGGATCGAGGGGGTCAGAAAAATGCCTAAGTAGGGCACCGGATCATTGGACCAGTGTAAAGGGAGGGACTCCTCGAGGGCCTCCGCTTGGGCTTTTGGTAGAGAGAGGTTCAGGACTTGGGACTTGCCGAGGTTAACCTTGAAGCCCGAGAGCTGCCCAAATGAAGTGAGTTCGTCCACTAGTACAGGGAGCGAGGTAAGAGGCTGAGCGAGGGAAAGAATAACATCATCCGCATAGAGGCTTATTTTATGGATATCTCCTCCAAACCTGATACCGTGTATGGCAGGGTGATCGCGGATTTTCTGTGCGAGGGGTTCCATATAAAGTGCAAATAAAAGAGGCGAAAGCGGGCATCCTTGCCTCGTGCCCCGGGCTATCGGAAAAGATGACGAGGAAATTCCATTAACCCGCACAAATGCCCGGGGAGCGCGGTAGATGCACTGTACCCATTGGGTGAAACGGGGGCCAAATCCGAACCCTCGCAGGACGTCGAAGAGATATGTCCAGCATACTCTGTCGAACGCCTTTTCGGCATCCACTGCAAAGAGTATCGCCGCCGTTTGGGAGCGGTGGACCCTATCAATTAGGTGGAGGAGGTGCTTGGTGTTGTCACCACCCTGGCGCGTGGGAATAAATCCCGACTGGTCTGGATCTATCAGGCCTGCCATCAGGGGGTTCAAGCGGGCTGCTAATATTCCAGTAAAAAGCTTCACGTCAACATTGAGCAGTGAAATCGGGCGGTAGGAGCTACATTGCCCAGGGTCTTTATTAGGCTTGAGGAGCACGGAAATCGCCGCTTCCGACATAGAGTCAGTCACAGCCCCAGAGTCGAAAAAGGAGTTGTAAAGGCGGGTTAAGAGAGGTGCCACTTCACGAGAGAATGTTTTATAAAACAGGGCAGGGAAGCCGTCAGGGCCCGGCGATTTGGCAGGTTTCAGCCGGGAGATAGCGGATATCACTTCGTCCATCCTGATGGGGTCCTCCAGTTGCTCCGCCAGCGCGGGAGGGAGGCGAGTGAAATTGCTGGATTCTAGGTATGCCTGTGAGTCCGGAGGTATGGGGGACTCAGCGCTATAGAGTGTTTGGTAGAAGCACCGGAATTCCTCCACAATCTGGGAATCTAAGTGGACCTCCTCTCCATTAGACCGTGTCAGAGAAGAGATATTCCCCGCAATTGCCCTGGCACGAAGTTTCCGGGCTAGCATTTTCCCGCACTTGTCACTCCCCAGATAGAATCTGTGATGGAGGCGCAACAGTGCAAACTCCGCTTTATCCAGATCCAGGCGTTTGAGAAGCAACTGCTTCTTTTCCAGGGATCGCCATACCCTCTGGGCCCCCGTGCGTTTATGTATAGCCTCTAATTCTGCGACATCCTTCTCAAGGTCCGAGCGGGCCTCCCGACGCTTCCAATTATCGGCCAAAGAGATGGCGAGGAATTCTCCTCGGATCACCGCTTTGAGGGTCTCCCAAACGGTAGCCAGGGATACCTCCCCATTATCGTTGTGTTGGAGAAATTCTGAAAGCTTGGTGCGCACTCTCTCTACTATGTGTGGGGAATGCAAAAGGCCTACGCGCAGTCGCCAGCGGGCCGGTAGACGCTCAACGCCTTCAGGACTCAGCGATAGGGAGATGTGTGCATGATCTGAAAGAGAGCGTGGAGCTATTGTGGTGTTGCTGACTCTCGGGAGGAGCGCAGGGGAGACCCAAAACATGTCTAAGCGTGCATAGGATTTGTGTGCCGCAGAAAAGTATGTGAAGTCACGGAGTCCTACATGTTGGATGCGCCATATATCATGAAGGCCGTTCTCGGCCATCCATTGTTTGCCTTCTGGGGAGAGAGCACCCACTTGAGAGTAACGGTGGCCCGATCGGTCCCAGTCGCTATCTATAACCAAATTTAGATCGCCGCCTATCACTAAAGCCGCATCCGGGGAAGACAGACCTTCTGAGATATGACGGCGAAGGAAAGCTTCCTGTTGGGTATTCAGTGCATAAATGTTAAGTAGTGTGAAAACTGTAGTCCCCCATTGAATGCGAAGCGCGAGGACCCTGCCTTTGAGCTCATACAAGGTAGATAGCACCTTACCCTCAAATTTAGCCCCAAGTAGGATCGCCACCCCATTCTTCTTCATGGGATCAGAGGACCAGTACTGTCGGGGAAAGCAACGTGTGCGCATTCGGGGAGTGTCTTTGGCAAGCAAATGGGTCTCTTGGAGGAGACATATGTCACCTTCGGACTGTTCTAAAAGGGAGAGAATCGCAGCGCGTTTTGTAGGGTGATTAAGGCCTCTCACATTGAGGCTGACGATTTTTAGGTGTCTAGGCATATCAAGTGGGAGTCAGCTGGAGGGAACCCTCCATGAGTAAAGAGTCAAAAGCGCGGTATGTGGGCGGCGGGGAGCGTTGGCGCGTGAGTGGCAGGTAGAAATGTAGAGACTGGTACGGAAGACCCCTAAAAGAAAGGCAACAAATACAAAAAAGAAAACAACCCACAAAATCTTAACCCCAAGAAAAAACAGTAGACAACTGTTCGTCTGTAAGGCATAGCCTAAGGGGAACATGGTCAAGAGAAGAAAAACTCCGTGTAGGATATCTGAAGAATCAAGAGCCGCGGAGAGGCAACCCGTTGATCAGGAGTGGTGGTCGCTCCATAGGCCCCTCCGGCTGCGCTCTATGAGAACCATCGTCCTGGTCCACGCTACAATGGTCAATGGGAATGTGATTAATCTTGGGACTGGGAGAGAGTAGAGAGCACCGCTTCACGTTCTTTCGCCACCTCCTCCAGATCCGGCCTCCGGGAGGTCGAGGGCCTCCCCACAGTCTGCCAACGGGGCAGACGCCGCGCGGACCTGATCTTGGAGTCGTCACCCTTTGAGGAATCCTCAGCGTCATCCAATCCCAACAGGGCCATTGCCTCCCGCTTCGATCGTAGTTGTCGCAGCTTCCCCTGATATTTAAAGACTATGCGGAAGGGGTGGCCCCATGAGTATGGGATTCCTTTGTCACGTAGGTGGGAGGTGACCCCGCGGAACTCCCGTCGTTTGGCTAAAGTGGAGGCTGCAAGGTCCTGGAAGAGGGCGGGAGCGTGCCCTTGGAACTGTATGTGCTGCATTGTGCGGGCCTTGCGAACAATCTGCTCTTTGAGCTGAAAATCGTGCACACAGACGAGGATGTCCGGTGGGGGTGCTTTCTCTCCCCTGGGGAGGCCCACACGATGAACGCGGTCCATTTGGATTTCTTGCTGGTTGTCGTCGCCTAACACATGTCTAAAGAGGGCCAGAATGTAAGATCGCAAATTGTCACCTTCTGCTTTCCAGGGCACCGCGCGAACGCGGATATTATTCCGCTTTGAGCGGTTTTCTAGATCTTCGGCAAGCGCTTGCAGGTCTATGTTTTGATCCTGCAACCTGAGCACCTCCTGCTGCAGTTGATGTAGGTCTTCCTCCCGCGTCAGCTCGTGTTCTTCGAGAGCCGCCACCCTTTCACCTATTTCGTCAACATCCCGCCGGACGTCTTTGAGATCTGCTGTGAGCTGTCCTTTAAGGTCGAGGATATCCTCCTTTATGGTGGCGAACAGCTCCATCATAAAGGCTTTCGTGGCCGGCTCGTTTGCGCCCTCCAATGGATCGGGGGTGCCCTGAACGTGGGAGCCCGACAGGGCCGCATCGGAGGCGCCTGGCTGTTTCAGCAAGAGGTCTTTGAGCGTCTTCTCCCTTCTCACTCGGGCCGCCGCCATTCCGTGGCCGTGTGACCGATGTACCGGCCAGGGGGGAGAGCCTCGGGTCACAAGCTCCGTAGACGCAGAGTATTCCGAAGCGCACTTGGTCCCTAGCCGAAGTGGCAGCTCTCCCGGTTGTGTCAAGAGACTGAGACCCACTCCCACCGGAGCCAGAGGAGGCAGGGGGACCGCTCGCAGGCAAGAGACTCCACTTCGCTCCAAAGGCACTGACGGCAGCAGCCCCACCGTGGGAAGTCCAAACCTCCGTCCCCTGGGAGGAGCAGGTTCGAGTGTTGATGGGGGACGCTTGCGCCGTGACGCCCAAGAAACTGGCTGGTCTCCCCCCCTATGGAAAGATGGCAGTCCCGAGGCCGCCGCGAGCCACGTGTATTCCTCGCAGGGGAAGCGGTGTTGTGGAGGTCAAACAACCCCCCCTCCGGTGTACACGGGGGCGAGCTCCGATCTAGGCTAGGTCGCAAGCCAGACTGGACTCAGGATGCTGACCGGGGCAGATGAAGAGGACGCAAAGTGCCAGTCCCAACCCAGGCACAATCGTCGCGCAGCTGAAAACAGCCCAAGGGGCCAGGTGGAGAGAGGCAGAACAGCAGGCCTCCGGCTCCTCCGCCCCACCGCCGAGCAGGCACCCAAGAGAGTCCCACCAGTCCGAGGGCTGCAGCGACCACCGGGGGGCTCGCCGGAGAGGGCAGCAAAGCGCAGGGCGCACCCCCAATAGGCGTAGTTCCAGGTCAAGGTAATGGAGGCTAGGGAGATTAGGCCAACTCCCAAAATGGCGGATGCCCTGCAGGCCTGTCTCAGGGGGGCTGGGCACTCGCAGATCACTCGAGGACAGAGCTGTAGGTCCAAGCGAGGCAAGAGGAACAGGCTCGTGTGCTACCAGGGTGAAATGATGGGGCCCCAAAGCGTCTTCGATATGGTGGCGCCACTTCAGGAGTCTCACAGGGAAGATGGCGAGCGCTCACATACCTCCGCTCGCAGCCGCCACCGCGTCCATGCAGTCCGGCCGCAGCCGAGCCCCCAGGAAGCCACAGCCTGGTCCCCGGGCTATCTCTGGATCAGGGGCAGCTCCCCGGCCTGTAGAAGTAGCGTCGCGGCCGCCTTCCCACCAGGCTCGACTGGAGCGCAGCCGCGACCGCCGCGGCGCCTCGCTCAGCTCTGGCTCGGCTCCGACGTTCCCTCCGGGCGGAGCACATACGCGGCCTCAAAACACCTCCTCAGCTGCACCGGAGGAAAGAGAAGCCGTACAGCGCTCGTGCTCACCAAGCGAAGACCAGGGGATGGGGCAATAACAAGGCTAATTAACGGCGGAGCTGGAGGGACAGAATATCACGTCCTACCGAGCCGCCATCTTGGCCACGCCTTCTAAGGTTTTTTAAATGCTAATTTCTAACTATTACGTGCCAGAAACCTATGGTTTTTTCAGTGAATATATATATATTTATTATACTATGTATACATGTGAAAATGTCTCGGTCCCCTGTTTGCCTCGGTGGCACGGAAAAAATGGGTGGAACTGACATCAGCACGCTGACCAGGTCCTCTTATGGCTCCGATGACGTCATACGGTGTCGCGAGCGGAGCCGTGCTCGTTGACGTGGGAGAGCTAGGAAAGAATTTCCGTGGAATGCTGGTGCAGGGGATATTCACCTAAGTGTTCAGGCTAGTCCTTTGGGAGCAACTGTTTATGTTGCCACTCCAGAAACCGAAACCAGTGATCCGAGGGCAGAGGCCCTGCAGATGGCACACGAGGTGGGGTGCCCAGTCGTGTGCACCGGCGGGGCTGTGAAGTGACAAGCACCACAACCCACAAAAAAGGTAACGAGGGCACTGAATAACACAGGATCTTCTCTTTGTATCTGGCAGGAACAACAAAGTTAAAATGCCCTAGTACCAAAATGTAGAATTAGTGCTACAACGGTCTTCAAGAGGACCTGCGATGCCGCTTCTGCCTCCCGTACCCTGGAGGCGGCACATGGGTCACGCGGTACGGTCATACTGCGGTGGGACGCACACTCGTTGACCTCTCATGGCACTGCTCCACACTTCAGGGAGGACGCTTTCCATTAGCTATGTTTTCTGATGAAATGTCGCGCTGGCCCTGTCCAACAACAGAACTCCTTTAGATCCAAACAGACTCTTCCACTCTCTCACCGGAAGTGAAACCAGGCCACGCGGACACTTTCACAATACAACAGCCGGAAATGCACTTTTTGGTAAAAAAACCACATTCCTTCCTCCTAATTAATCAAATAAACATCTCACTGAAGAACAGGGGCCAGCTTCGATCGGTAAACAGCCGTTACAACGACTTTTTTACTTTGCGATACCATTACAACGCATGCATTACCACGCATGCGTTGTACATCACGAAGTCATTACTACGCATTTTTTTTAGAACGCATGTTCATTTACCATGCATGCCTTTACAACGAATTTTGTTGTAAAGGTATGTATGGTAAATGACCATGCGTTCTAAAAAACATGTAGACGATCCATGTCGTTGTAAGGAAAAAGAGGCTGTTCCGTTTCCTCACAACGACGTGCACCGCCCCTCAGAGATGACGTGAAGCAGGAACCACGAGGAGAGAGGAACCATGAGGAGTGAGAGGTAAGGGGGATTGGGCATGGGGTGGGGGTTTCTTTTCTAGGGTTTAGGGTAGTGCAGTGGTGTTTGGGTGGTGTAGGGGGTCGTGCTGGGGGTAGTGTTTTAGGGTTTAGGGTAGTGCAGTGGTGTTTGGGTAGTGTAGGGGGTCGTGCTGGGGGTAGTGTTTTAGGGTTTAGGGTAGTGCAGTAGTATAGGGGGTTGTGCTGGGGGTAATGTTTTAGGGTTTAGGGTAGTGCAGTGGTATATGGGTAGTGTAGGGGGTCGTGCTGGGGTAGTGTTTTAGGGTTTAG
The DNA here is from genome assembly GCA_963921515.1 of Calotriton arnoldi. Lineage (NCBI taxonomy): Eukaryota > Metazoa > Chordata > Amphibia > Caudata > Salamandridae > Calotriton > Calotriton arnoldi. The sequence goes on along the minus strand of CAWUFW010000597.1, from coordinate 2,079,772 downwards.
GGTAGTGCAGTGGTGTTTGAGTAGTGTAGGGGGTCCTGCTGGTGGTAGGGTTTTAGGGTTTAGGGTAGTGCAGTGGTGTTTGTGTAGTGTAGGGGGTCATGCTGGGGGTAGTGTTTTATGGTTTAGGGTAGTGCAGTGGTGTTTGGGTAGTGTAGGGGGTCATGCTGGTGGTAGATTTAGGGTTTAGGGTCGTGCAGTGGTGTTTGGGTAGTGTAGGGAGTCGTGCTGGGGTAGTGTTTTAGGGTTTAGGGTAGTGCAGTGGTGTTTGTGTAGTGTAGGGGGTTGTGCTGGGGGTAGTGTTTTAGGGTTTATGTTAGTGCAGTGGTCTTTGGGTAGTGTAGGGGGTAGTGCTGGGGTCGTTTTTTAGGGTATAGGGTAGTGCAGTGGTGTTTGGGTAGTGTAGGGGGTCATGCTGGGGTTAGTGTTTTAGGGTTTAGGGTAGTGCAGTGGTGTTTGGGTAGTGTAGGGGGTCATGCTGGGGGTAGTGTTTTAGGGTTTAGGGTAGTGCAGTGGTGTTTGTGTAGTGTGGGAGGTCATGCTGGGGGTATATTTAGGGTTTAGTGTAGTGCAGTGGTGTTTGGGTAGTGTAGGGAGTCGTGCTGGGGGTAGTGTTTTAGGGTTTAGGGTAGTGTAGTGGTGTTTGGGTAGTGTAGGGAGTCGTGCTGGTGGTAGTGTTTTAGGGTTTAGGGTAGTGCAGTTATGTTTGGGTAGTATAGGGTGTCGTGCTGGGGGTAGTGTTTTAGGGTTTAGGGTAGTGCAGTGGTGTTTGGGTAGTGGAGGGGTAGTGTTTTAGGGTTTAGGGTAGTGCGCCCAACCAGCCACAATATCCGTGGACAAAGGGGATCCTGACTCTTTGGAACGCTCCATCAATTGAATAATTTGGGTCAAGGGCCCTACCACGTCCAAGACCTATCAATTCCTTTCTTGGGATCCCTCATATACTTGGAGAAAAAGGTACATAGTTTCTCATCAATTTCAGGCGTGTGTGCCACCTTCCCCTTCAGTGAGGGCCTGGGGCATTCTCCCCTCATCCTATTCCTGACCTCCCTTTCAAGGGGTTGATTGATTTTCCCCACCACATACTCTGCCCCTTTGGCATCAGGTGTCCACTCTGCCGACCTACGATGGTAAATTTGGGTAGGCTCGAACATGTCTGAGTGGACCCCATCCCCAACCGGGGACTGAGAGGAGTGGGACTCTGGACGCCAGGGACGCCCCAAGTCCTTATCCTCATCGGAGGAGAAATCGTCCTCCGATACACCTTCTCCCTCTAAGGGAAACCCGACGTTGGGGTCTACAATAGTGGTGACAGTGTCGCAATTTTCTCCGGGCCCCTCCTCCTCCCGGCAGGGTGCATGTTTTAGCGTTCGCGCACTCTTGAGGAAGGTCTCCGTAAGTTTATCAAATCCTTCCAAGTGCCCCGCGTTATGCTTAACGGCCCTTTTATTCCCCATCTGGGAGCTACTTGGACCCGCCACCACCAGATCTGGGTCACTGAACACCCCAGGGATGCTTTTTGCCAGCTTATCAACCTGATCCCTAAGAGGAGCCAGCGCCCTAGAAATAGCCAGAGAGAGGGCTTGGTCCACTGCTGGAGGGAGAAGTTGGGGGCCATTCCTCCTCCACTTCCTGGTAGGAGGAGTAAAAATGGTCTTCTGGAGAAGACATGATAGCAGAGGGTGTGAGCACAGAACAAATGTCCTTAAAATCCTTAAGACAGCCCCCTCGCCGGTGCTCCAACAGCTGGGCTTTCCCCGAAGCTGTTATAAGAATAGACTGAGGCGCAATACCAATTACCACCACCAGGTGGCGCTGGTCACTAACGTGGCCGTGTGGGGAAATCACCGCGTAGCGGTGTCAAAATTAGGCGAGGGTTGGTCAGGAATCAAGCGGACACTAAAGGAGTGACCGGATTCCCAAACGCGCGTAAAGACCAGCGAGAGCGCTCGACGGAGCTGCCTCACTCGGACCAGACGCGCCTGACAGGATCTCACCACGCGCAGAGCACACAGCGGGAGAAACTGCGAGGGGGAGAACGCGCTCGGGCAAGAGCCTGCTGCGCAGGGAATATGAAACAATACCAAGGCAATAATGCTAATAACGTGCACAAGAAACCGCTATACAAACAGCAACAACGTCAGATTAAGCCAAGAATGTAAGGAATGCACTTAACTGACGAGCAGTGAAGAAAGAGGAAGCGGAAGGGACGTCACGATATTATATACGATGGACTGTGATATGATTGGACTATAGTTGCCTTGGAGACTACCCCCTAATGGTTCATGGGTTGTGTAGTCTTTTGTTTATTGATTTTTGTGTTACATTTTCTTTGAACTGCTATGCAAATAAAGTGAGGAAAGATATGCATAATCCTCGCCTCCGTCCTGCCATAGAATTCATTAAACTTTATTTGATCTGATTTAGAAACATAGATCATAAAAGTGTACATAAAAACAGTAAATCCTCTTTCCTAATACAATACAGTGAGAATTAATTAAAACCAGTAGGTAAAAACGGGTGTTACAAAGCCCGGTTCAGAGCAACTTCAGGTTAACAGAATCGTAAAGTTCAATGTTTCGCAAGATCAATCTCATGTACTTCGTGCAAAATACGCAATAAGGGGTCCAAGTAAGATGTAACGCTCCAATACCTGACCAGTTTGCACTATATAAAACTGCAGAAAAACAAAAAATAAAAAGTGTTTTGCATACTTCTATCATTGGGCTATATGTGGGCTACATCTGGGTGATATTTGTGCTACATTTGGGCTCTTTTTTCTCTGGTGGCCATCTTGGGAGACTTATTTGTTATGAAGTTTCCTAATTTCGTCATTTACTGCAGTCTCCTCAGTAGGAAATGCTTTCAGTTTTTTACTTTGATTCCATCAAGAAGGCATTCAGATGTGTCACACATTTGCCATAAATTCAGAATGTTAGCACTCTAGTTGTTCATTAGATCACTGTAGTAAAGCTACTGCTCACCAGGGAGTTAACTGGAAGTCTACTGCTGGTATTGAAAGTGATTGTTTCAGTCTGCATGTCAGAATTTTCTAATGAAATAGAAGAGGATTTGAGATCTCACTTAAAACATGCCCTAAATTTTCTTTCTGCAGCACTAACCATAATTTCTATGGCAAAATGAACCACCTCATTTTGTTCCTTTTTAAATTAAATGTTTTAAGTGTTACCAGTTTATTCCAATCAAGATGGCTTCAGGTGTACCATACTTTTGTCATAAGTAAGACTGTTAGCGCTCTAGTTGTTCTTTAGAACACTCTGGGAAGCTGCAGTAGAACACAAAGGCATCAACTGACAGGCTGCTCCTGTTGAAATATAACAGGAAGATATTTGAGATCTCACTTAAAACATGTCCTAATTTTTCTTTCTACAGCACTAACCATAATTTCTATGACAAAATGAACCCCCTCATTTTGTTCCTTTTTAAATTAAATGTTTTAAGAGTTACCAGTTTATTCCAATCAAGATGGCTTCAGGTGTGCCATAATTTTGTCATAAGTAAGACTGTTAGCGCTCTAGTTGTTCTTTAGAACACTCTGGCAAGCTGCAGTAGAACACAAAGGAATCAACTGACAGGCTGCTCCTGTTGAAATATAACAGGAAGATATTTGAGATCACACTTGAAACATGTCCTAATTTTTCTTTCTACAGCACTAACCATAATTTCTATGACAAAATGAACCCCATCATTTTGTTCCTTTTTAAATTAAATGTTTTAAGTGTTACCAGTTTATTCCAATCAAGATGGCTTCAGGTGTGCCATACTTTTGTCATAAGTAAGGCTGTTAGCACTCTAGTTGTTCTTTAGAACACTCTGGGAAGCTGCAGTAGAATACAAAGGCATCAACTGACAGGCTGCTCCTGTTGAAATATAACAGGAAGATATTTGAGATCTCACTTAAAACATGTCCTAATTTTTCTTTCTACAGCACTAATCATAATTTCTATGGCAAAATGAACCCCCTCATTTTGTTCCTTTTTAACCCCTTCGCTGCGCGGCAAATTCCGCTGCGGTGCGAGGGGGGGTGGGGCTGGGCGTGGCGCTCGGGTGCCCAGGACGGCTCCCGGCCGTTATGAGTCACAGTAGGCGTGTGCTCATGACGGCCGGGAGCCATCCGAACTCCGCCCACTCTTTAATTCTCCCGCACAGGCGGGGAATTAACCACGCGTGGGTGGAGCGGCAACGTTCGGACGGCTCCCGGCCGTCATGAGCACACGACTACCGTGACTCATGACGGCCGGGAGCCATCATGAGCACGGAAGAGGTTAAATTAAATGTTTTAAGTGTTACCAGTTTATTCCAATCAAGATGGCTTCAGGTGTGCCATACTTTTGTCATAAGTAAGACTGTTAGCGCTCTAGTTGTTCTTTAGAACACTCTGGGAAGCTGCAGTAGAACACAAAGGCATCAACTGACAGGCTGCTCCTGTTGAAATATAGCAGGAAGATATTTGAGATCTCACTTAAAACATGTCCTAATTTTTCTTTCTACAGCACTAACCATAATTTCTATGACAAAATGAACCCCCTCATTGTGTTCCTTTTTAAATTAAATGTTTTAAGAGTTACCAGTTTATTCCAATCAAGATGGCTTCAGGTGTGCCATAATTTTGTCATAAGTAAGACTGTTAGCGCTCTAGTTGTTCTTTAGAACACTCTGGGAAGCTGCAGTAGAACACAAAGGCATCAACTGACAGGCTGCTCCTGTTGACATATAACAGGAAGATATTTGAGATCACACTTGAAACATGTCCTAATTTTTATTTCTACAGCACTAACCATAATTTCTATGACAAATGAACCCCATCATTTTGTTCCTTTTTAAATTAAATGTTTTAGGTGTTACCAGTTTATTCCAATCAAGATGGCTTCAGGTGTGCCATACTTTTGTCATAAGTAAGGCTGTTAGCACTCTAGTTGTTCTTTAGAACACTCTGGGAAGCTGCAGTAGAACACAAAGGAATCAACTGACAGTCTCTGCCCTTGTTGGATGTACATGTTTTACTGAGAATGTCAGACTTCATTCTCACATGACTGAGAAAGATAATGTGAATTTACAGAAAATATGCTTTCATTTTAGCTTCTGGAGCACCTTCCAAAACTGTATGGGACAAGCATGTGAAAATAGTTCTCTCAAATATGATTCATGATATCTCAGCAGAAGGTTTTTCACAGGGTAAAATCACCTTAGAACACACCACAATTCCTGAAATTAGTATGGTACCATCAACAAATGAATTCTAATGTAACTAAAGTCTGTTATCACCCTTTATAGTTCTCCTTTTGGTAACCCTCAAAATCTTCGATTCACTACAATGCATTTCAATGGGGTACTATCATTTATATTGGTCCCAAGATGGCTGCCAGCAATTCCAGGATGAAGTGCTGACAGCCAATCAGATCTCACGATGACATGTGTGGTTAGGCTCCGCCCAGATATATATGTGTTTTCTTTTTCAAATTTCTCAGGAACTACTGAACGGATTTACACCATTTAACCAAAAGGCACGACTCTGAACCAAGGGCTACCTTTTTGCCAAATTTGGTGTAATTCCGTTCAGCAGTTCGGGCTGTAGCTGCGATGAAAGGTTCCTATGGAAAATTGCATGGGGAAAACACGTTTTGGGACCCCCCTTTTTTCTCGGCCCCTGCTTGTCGAATCACCCTGAAACTTTCAGAATAGGAGCGGACCGGAGCGGGCCATAAATTTTGAAAATTTCGCGAAGATTCGTCAACCGGCGCAAAAGTTATTTCAAATAGAATGTTGTGGATTTCCTATGGAAAATAGGTCCTAACTATAACTATCTACTGGCGACCGCCAGTAGATAATATGTATAGTGACTTAATAACATATATATATGTATAGTGACTTAATAACATTATATATATATATATATATATATATATATATATATATATATATATATATGCGCCGATCTCCTCCACTCCTCACTGGCTTGTTTTCCTCGCCGAGATAGAAGCACGGACACCGATTTAAATGCAAAATAGTGCTTTATTGTTTCCCTTCAGCAGTTGCCGGCCACAACGCGTTTCAGCCCCGGAGGGCCTTGATCACATGACGCGCCCACAGTAATGCTACCATCTTTTTATGTCTTTTTTCCATTGCTTTGTTAAAGTGACAAGTGCATATATTACTATCAGTCATAGATAACGAGAACAGACTCATTTACACACATGGGAATCATTAGTCAGTTTTTACTATTTAAATATCTTCATATTGCGTTGTTGTTCACGGCAAATGGAATCACTTAATTTGTTTTCCACATTACACTCTATAATGATTGAGTCATAATTAAAATCAAAGTATAAATACTTGTACTAAAATTTAAATAACACAATATGACATTATAAAAGCCCTAAAATATCTAAAACAACAATATGGTTGGGATTCATAGAATATTTATTTCTCCTTTTGATCCTCCCTTTTCCCTGAATCTAATTGTGTTCATACCATATGTAATGTGCAAATACGCTATTCTGTTCTGTAAACATTTACTATGTAAACCTATTGACTGATCAAAAGTGCAAAGTGCTTAAATATTAAAATTGTATATCCCTTTACCTAAAATTGTGAAATGAAAATTATTGTGTTAAAAATTAGTGACTAATGATACCTTAAAACTATGCTAAAAAAAAAATTATTTCGAAAAGGGTTAATGCATTGTAGAACATGCCTGGTTTTGAAGGTCACAGAAGCAGCATATAAAATGTTATTAAGTCACTATACATATATATATATATATATATATATATATATATATATATATATATATATATATATTCACTGAAAAAACCATAGGTTTCAGGGACGTTATAGTTAGAAATTAGCATTTAAAAAACCTTAGAAATTCACTGAAAAAACCACAGGTTTCAGGGACGTTGTAGTTAGTTGGACATTTCAAGTGTACAAAACCAGAGAAATTCAGCCGTTATAGTTAGTTGAGTTAACTATAACACGCGCCCCCGCAATGCACTGCTGATGATGTCACATATTACATTACTCATGACATGGTCAGTGACATCACTGATGACATCACCGATGACATCTCAAATGACGTCACTGATGACATCACTGATGACATCATCCAGTGACTGTGTGTTTCTGTAAAGTTTAAATATGTTTTATATATATATAGGCCAAGGTGTATTGAAGAATGAGTGGGTGTATGACTGTCTGAATGGATGATTTAGTAGGTGTGTGACTGACTGTATAAGTGAGTGATTAAACGTGTCTTATTGAATGCATGGGTTAGTGACTAAACTGTGTGAATGTCTGTATCAGTCTGTCTGTTGGTGTGTAAGCAGCTGCATGGGTTGGTGAGTAGCTACTTGAGTGTCTATATGGGTTATTGATTGGTTGTCTGAGTATCTGTATGGGTGCCTGAGTGTCTGTGTGGGTGGTGGGGGGTGTGTGACTTTGTGCATAGATGTGTGTGTGGGTGATTCACTGGGTGTATGCGTTCAAGAGTGCATCTGTGAAGGGCTGTATGGGTGGGTGAGTGTGTGTATGGGTGTGTTCATGAGTGTTTAGATGTCTCAGTGGTACATGTGTGAGTAACTACATATGTGAAAGGCAGTATATGTGAGTGTTGGAGTATATAAATGACTATATGTGAGAGTGAGTGATTGTGAGAGTACCTGTATGGATGAGTGTGTGCTTGTGTCAGTGATTGTATAAGAGAGTAAGTATGTGTTAGTATCTGTATGAATAAGTGAGGTGGTGTGTGTATAATTGTGTAGGTGAGTAAATGGGAGCGTGATTGATTCTTTGCATAACTGACTATGTGTGTGAGTAACTCTATGGGTGAGTGGCAGTGTGTGAGTGTCTGTTTAGGTGTATGAGTGTATATGATAGTGCTGTATTGATGAGTGACTGCATGTATGAGTGACTGTATGGGTGAATGAGTGGATGTGTGTGTAGACCTAGGAATCAGTGAGTGCGTATGTAGTAACTGGTATTGGTGTGTCTTTGGTTTTGAAAATGGTAGTCTGTATTTTAGAGTGGGTGTATCAAAGGTTATATTAGGGTGTGAGGAGCTGCATCAGATTATCACGTGGATGATGTCATCAGTGATGTCATCAGTGATGTCATTTGAGATGTCATCAGTGATGTCACTGACCATGTCATGAGTGATGTAATATGTGACATCATCAGCAGTGCATTATGTGGGCGCGAGTTATAGTTACCTCAACTAACTATAACGGCCGAATTTCTCTGGTTTTGTACACTTGAAATGTCCAACTAACTACAACGTCCCTGAAACCTGTGGTTTTTTCAGTGAATTTCTAAGGTTTTTAAATGCTAATTTCTAACTATAACGTCCCTGAAACCTATGGTTTTTTCAGTTTATTTCAAAGGTTTTTTAAATGATAATTTCTAACTATAACGTCCCTGAAACCTATGGTTTTTTCAGTGAATTTCTAAGGTTTCTTAAATGAAAATTTCTAACTATGCCTACAGAGGTAGGACATGTGCAGAAAGAGGAAGAAAGGCGCAGAAAGAAGCAAGAGAAATGCAGAAAGAGGCAACAGAAGTCCAGAAAGAGGAAGAAAGGTGCAGAAAGAAGCAAGAGATATGCAGAAAGAACCAACAGAGGTGCAGAAAGAGGCCTTGTTGCAACCCCCAACTTTTTTCTGACGGGTACTAGTGGTAACTGACTCTGACTATCCTGGGCTCTGCCTAACAAGGCCCGGAGCCAGTGCTATGCTGAAAGACACTTAGAATAAAGTGAAAACACCTACATACACTAGGGTACACTATGGGTTGGGGTACCCCTGTGATTGGCATGACCTCCCCTGTAAGGCCCTAGTACATAATAGGGCAGGGGGATTAAAAATACCTCTAAGACCTATTACATTACAAATGCTTCTTTAACTGGTAGTCACATTTGCAGAGTGGCGGAGAAAGGGGGCTGGGCCTCCAACCAGCGCTCAGAAATTCTTCTCCGTAGGACTTCATCGCCCTACCAGCTGTGACTTCCACTGCAATAGAAGCTGGGAGGAGGCTGTTAACTGGATCTTTGCTCAATACCCCGGGGTGGAATACGCATTGGGGCTGGTGTGTACTGGATAAATTTGGGGGCAGTGTACAGGATAAATTTGGGGGCAAGAGAAAGCTGGCACTGAAGCTATGGCAAGTGGTGGAGCGCCCTCTGCCCATTTCAGCTGCAGCAATAACAGCGGAGCATCCTAAGTAGGAAAGGAGCATATTATAAAGCCTACAACGCAGAGCGAGTGGAGTGCTGCGGCCCTTACTCCTATATCACCATGTCGCAAACAGCTAATGCCGCCATTGTGACACATACCGAGCCAGAAAGATTTCAGAGGGAGTAGTGGAAGCAGTGCCACAAGGATTGGGGCCGGCGGTCTCTGCAGTATACAAACCCACAGGCACTGGGCAAAACAACCAGCACAAGGCACCAGCACCCAAGCGGCAACTAATTGCAGCGCACTAAGTCCTAGACGCAGGGAACCGCAGGCCCTGCGCGAGTTGCAGATCCTGGGAGGCGAGCCACCATTGGGAAAGTAGATAAAATCCAGCCGAAATTGCAATTTGAACAACGCACAACATCGAGAAACAGAGAAGAGGGAGCAGAATCAGCTGCTTTGGACCAGGGGGATGCAACTGGTGAACTTAGGGGTGATATACGTCAGATACCGACGGCCATGCAGAAGAGCCTCACCACGATTGACGGGAAGATAGACTCCCTGTCCTATCGGATGAACCGTATGACCGAACGGACTGACAAACATGCTGAACGCCTGGATATGGCAAAAAGAAGGGTGTCTGAGGTAGAAGATGGAGACCAATAACAATCAGAAATAAATGGGGAAGCTCCTAATGGCAATGCAAGACAAGGCCGAGGACCTGGAAGCGAGATCCAGGCGTAACAATATATGCATAATTGGCCTGCCTGAAACTACAGCAACTGGAAACATGGAGTCATACACAGAGCAGCTGCTTGTGAACTTGCTTGGACGTGACACATTCTCCCCAGTGTTCATTGTACTCATCGCTCCTTAGCTCCTTAGCTCCATCGCTCCTTAGCTCCCAAGTCACCTCCTGGCGCCCCGCCCCCGGCAAGTGATAGCACGGCTGCTAAACTACAGGGATAGAGACGCTGCGGTGAGGCGAGCACAAGAACTGCGAGAGCTTAAGTTTGAAGGCACCGTGCTGTCGCTCTTTACGGATTTCACCCCAAGGGTACAGGAGGCGAGAAGGCAATTTGTACCCATAAAGTGCAAGCTACGGGAGCACAATCTGGAGTACGCAATGCTATACCAGCCAGGCTAAAGGTCACTATGAATGGCAGGCCCAAAATCTACACTGACCCCAAACTGCTGCAGCAGGCCCTCAAAGACTACAGTAAGTCGGAAACAGGAAAGCGATCTACAGAATTCGACGAGCAAGACAGAACACCCAGTGGCGAACTCGACAACCAAGATTGACACTTAACTACCTAATGCAATGTTCATTTCAAACTCTAGGTATAACGTACAAAGTTCATATATGTTGGACTTCATAATGAATATTAAGAATAAATAGGAACTCAGAGTTGGGAGGCAACAGTAGCTATGGCAGACTGCAAGGCATCGTCTGAGCAGGTACTGAACACATTTATTAATGCCAGAATCGTTGAACGTCTATTAATTCCCTACTGTAATGAGTAATCTACGGGAACAAATTACACACTATACAACTATTAATCGATTGGGGAACCATCCCTCAGATGGAACATATAGTGGTAGGACGGTTAGATACCACAGGAGGACAAAAGTATTCACCAGTAACATCCGCCCCTGTGTGTTACTCACTTTAAGGCAAAGATGCTTGTTTTTGTTTTTGTTTTTATGAAACTAATTAGGGTAATGTTTTGTTATGAGAGGGAGGGTAATTTACCGCCTTTGCCCAGTTGGGGCCGGCATAGCGTGGGTGGGGGGTGTGAGGATTTTGTTTTTGACTCTACAGTATACATGCGATATATACACAAGGCTCAGAGATGGAGGCTGTCGCATTCTGGAGGGGTGGCTGGAAATAGATAGATGGATTGCTAAATGGCGCCGAACAAACTAACACATAACTCTCCTAACAGATGGGCAACTGATTTTCCAGATACTACACAGATCTATACAGCTCCAAAATATAGACAGACGACTTGGCTGTACTAGAATACCTAGAGCACATACAAATGCCATGGCTAACTAATGACCATAGGGCACGACTAATGGGGCCACTGGACCCCAATGAAATCCGCACCACGCTTAATGCTATGCGTGACGGTAGCGCACCGGGACAAGACGGACTAACAGTGACCTTTTACAAAGCATATAAAGATCTCCTTATACCGCACTTAGCTACTCTTAGAGAGGGGTGATGCCCCCCACAATGAGGGAAGCCTTGATTGTGACTCTGCTGAAACCAGGTAAACCCCAAACCGAATGCTTGGCCTATAGGCCACTGTCACTTCTAAACGTGGACACTAAAATATTCGCTAAAATTCTAGTGAACAGATTGGCTCCTTTAGTACCGTACCTGGTTGGGCCAGAGCAAGCTGGATTTGTTCCGGGGCGCGCTTTATCATACAATTTGAGAACGGTATTTGGGGCGATACAGCATATAAAACCTGAAGTCAAAGCCGCTGTTGTCTTTCTAGATGCAGAGAAGGCTTTTGACTCGGTGGAATGGGCATTTATGAAAACAGTACTGAGACGGGTTGGGGTGGGCGAGGTCTTCCTCAATTTGGTTACGGTCTTATATAACATGCCAGTAGCCAGGGTCTGAATCGGTGATACAGTCACGACTCCCATTGAGATTTTGAGAGGTACATGACAAGGCTGCCCGCTATCTCCGTTGCTATATGCCATAGTTGCGGAGCCATTGGCCTGTGCATTAAGGGAGTATCATGGACATAGAGGAATTAGATTTCCTAATTACCATCTCATTGTATCTGCATACGCAGACGATATGCTTTTATACGTCTGAGATCCAGGGACTAACCTAACCCCGGTACTTAACGAGGTGATGAGTTTTGGAGCCATATCAGGCCTCAGAGTTAACTGGGCCAAGACCATTATTTTTCCACTGACTTCGGCCATGACACCAATCGAATTGGACTACCCACTACAATGGTCTCGGATTTGGTGCTGAACGAGAATTACGGGAAGGCAATTTCCAGACTTGAGGAGGATATTAATCAGTGGATTCGCCTCCCACTATTGTTAATAGGTCGTATTTCCCTTATGAAAATGGTAGTCCTTCCTAGATTTCTAGTCTTGTTTCAAAATATCCCGATGATACTCCCAAAACAGATTTTTAAAGTTCTTCGGTCATTATTGATAAAATTAGCCTGGGCGGGAAAGCACCCTAGGCTTAAATGGGACATACTCACATTGCCCTATTCCATGTGAGGCCTCAATGCTCCAGAATTAGAATTATACTACAGAGTAGCGCAGTGTTCACATGCACATTATTGGATACACAACCCACAGAACCTTCCACATTTACAGATTGAAAGGATAGCCACAGACCCTTCTACTCTCCCCCAAAAGCTGTTTCAGGCCCCTTCCAGGCAACCCGGCATACTGGATTCATTAACTCCACTGTCCACGCTTGGCAGACCTTATTAAACAGACAGGCAGGTTCACTTCTGTACTCCCCCTTGACCTTTGTGGAGTGGTGTCATTGGCTTTCTGTTAATAAAGAAAAAGAAGTACTGCAAGCTCTAGCGACACTTAACATTAATAAGATGGGTGATCTATTTTCAGGTGGCTGGGCTCGCGGATGGGCTGAGATTGAAGCAGAGGGGCATGATTCTATGCCACTCACACAATATCACTTTTACAGGGTCAAACATGCACTACACGAGCTGCTTGGGGACAACATGCAGGAACCCCCTGAATTGTTGTCCCTCTCATTTCTTCTGCGCTCTGTATCCCCTTCTAAGACAATAACCACTATTTATGACGACGCAGGAATCTAGGAGGACTCAATCCACCAAAGCCAGGCTGGAATGACAGGGTGACCTTGGGATAGTTATAGACGATAGCACTTGGCGGTACTGCTGTGAAGTAACTCAGCGCATTTCACTTAATGGGAGGCACCGACTTATCCATTTCAAATTTCTTAACAGGTCTATTACACACCGAGACTATTTTGGCAAGGTTTAAGGTTAAACTTTTGAGTGCTGCAAGAAAGATATAGCTGGGTTCATGCATGTAGCCTGGTTTTGCTCGAAGATCGCAGAATTTTGGGATAAGATTATACATACCTTAAACGAGATTACAGGGCTCTCACTGACTCCAGACCCAATGCTGGCGTTGATGGGTTTCACTAAAAATCTGAAGAAGGGGGTCAGACTGTTGATAGCAATGAGCTTACTACTCGCTAAGCGTAGATTTGCAATGTGCTGGGCTCGGGGTCCAGCTCCGAAAATAGCAGACTGGTCCAAAGATATGCTATATTGTAATACACAGTCCGAAATTTATAACAAATTATTACCTCCTCAAAATTGTCCTAAACTTTTTTGGGGCTTATACAAGCAATATCTTGTAGGGAAAGAAACTGGCGAACCGGAAGGAAGAGATATTGAATAGACATGTTCGACCTCTATTTGTGCTGCTAATGGATTGCTGTGGTATATGTAAGTAGTTGAATAAGATGGGTACTGGGGAACTGGACAATAAGCACCTTGAATATATGCATCACCTTTTTACTTTCTTTTTTTTATAAGCATGCTGTTGTACATCTGTAATGCACCATCTCTCTGTAAGTGATGTCAATTATGTTTTGCCAAAGTGTTATGAAGCCATGCGTCATCTAACTCAAATTGCTGTATACTGCCAAGAGCCAATGTTACACTGTAAAACGATTAAATAAAACAATAAAAATTCAAATGGTGAGTTCTAAGGCAGTTTCACCCTGTGAAATATGTTGATGTTCTCATGGCATTTGATGAGGCATGTCTCAGAAAAAATGATTTTCTCATGGGGAATTATGGTTGGTAATTCAGAGGTTATAAAGAGGACACATTTTGTATACATTCACAAATATCTTCCTAACCCATGTGAGACAAAAACTCTCACATGCTGAGTGAAACACTACTCCCACAAGCAGCAGCAGTCTGTAAACTGATTGCCAGGTGTTCTGTTGCATCTTCATCAAAGAGTTCTAACAACTAGAGTGCTAACATCCTATACTCATGACTAAATTGAAGCACTCTTGGACGCTATGTTGCTGGAATAGGAACTGTTGAATTTAAAGCCTCTTCAATGCAGCAGGCTGAAGTAAATGAGCATTGGGGATCAATTAAGTTATGATACCAGCTGTTTCAAACTGCCAGGGGAAGTATATATGTTTTTAGCCATATAAAGCATACACTTTTTAAAGTGCCTAAAAATGGTTAATGAGAGCATTCCATTTTCACTTCTGCTTCCTAAGACAATCCATCCTCTCTGCTGCAGAAATCACCTTCATTTTGCAAGTTTGGTAGCGTTTTCTGAATCTTTGATTTAAATGCATGGGAGTAGATTTTTTAGAGGTGCAGGAAGATATGTGGGGACGGCTCTCATTTCGGTTCTATGGATAATAAGACCTTGAATGGATTCACTTTTTGGACATTGAATTTTTCTTTATACTTCTGCAACTTACTTCTGTGAATAGTTGCATTTCTTTTCATAAACATGCACTTGCTTCAAAATCATTTGTATTGTGATTTAATTGTAAGGAAGTTATGAAACAATTAAAAAAATATAGTGTTGTGTATAAAAATCTCTTTCTGTATACCGTACAAACATTTACATTTGTAGGTAATGAATTAAAAATATTTTTAAATAATTAACATTGTAAAGCAAACCCAGCAGGGGACAATGAATGTAAAACACAGGGAAAACTGTCATGGAGTGCTCAAATTTCACAAATTGGGAATACTGTAAGCATATAAAACAAACATATGGAAAGGAATCTTTATGGACTAATTAACTTCAAGAACTTGTAACAGCAGGTATAAGAACTATCATGTACATGTTCAGCCTTTTACATAGGAATGTAAGTAAGTCTAAAGCGTGTACTATTAATGGTCCAGGAACAATTATTTTAAGTAATCTTGTTTAGTCAGGGCTATTTACTAGGCTGCTCAGCTATTTTGCTTCTTCCTGTGTTCTTCCTGTAAAGAAAGGACAGAGCTAGAGAGGTTGTGGCAAGAGGGATGGGCTCCTGCAACCTGAGAACTACTGATTGATTCTTCAAGGTTTAATAGATATCTCCGCAAGGACCCAGTGACTTGCACACATTCACTGAGCTGCTGCAATTAATGGTGCATGGAGCACCTTATTTTGAGAAATCCTATTTAGATAGGGATATTGGCTACAGCTACTGCTCATCTATTGTGCCACTTCCTGTGTCCTCTGGGAGGGTTTTCTGCACTGCTAGTAAAGAAAGGAAACTGTGACAGGGGCAGTGTGGAGAGGTTCATGTTCCAGGAACCTGTGAACTGCTGATTGGTTAAGATTCAAAAGACAGCTGTGACAAAGAAACTGTAACTTGCACACGTTCATCGAGCTGGTACGATTAATGCTGCATGGAGCACCTTACTGAGCAATCCTGTTTAGTCACTACAATTGGCCTGGTTCTCATACTTTGACCCTTCCTGTGTTCTTGAAGAGGATTCCCCAAACTTTCAGTAAAGAAAGTATAGTGTGGGAAAGTAGGTGTGGAGGTGGACGACCTCCTGGAACCTAGGAATTGTTGACTCGTTGAGACCTTTTGTTTATAGAAAGATACTACCTGGGAGTGCTGTAAATAGAGTGATGCAGATATGTTGTTTTAATGCAAAATGCAATGTTAAGGCCCTCTGGCTGGAAGACCGGAGCCCTATGTCGGAACACAAAGTAGAACTGATAGGTATTTTAATGATGTTGTTGACTCAAATACCGATCAGCATAGTGCCAACATTCCCAAATTCACATATCAAATCATAGTCCCATTTAAACATCTACTCAGTTGTCAGTCTCGTTGTCAGTCTCCCTTTGTTTAGATGTAGAATAATTGTGTGGTATGGAGGAGAATGTTCTCAAACTTGAAATTGTTACTACTATCACTCCTCTATCTGATGACACAGTTAATAATCAGTAGGTGCTAAGGGAGCTCCTGAAGGAATAAGTCAGGAAAAATAAGAATAAATGCAGGGAGGTTGGTATCAAGTGAAGCTACTTACAGCATAGGAATTCTTTTCCGTTTACTTCGGTATATTGGATATAACAGTCCTGGCCCCTTGATATACCTCCGTAAAAAAATTGTTGTCCAGAGATTTTCACTTTTGATTTGTGTTTTTGTATCATTAGAGAAGTAATTTAGCTTGGGTAGACATTGCTAATTCTGGCCAAATTTTTCTGGATGACATTTAAAAAAATGGCGGATGTGTTGCAGTGATGCTATAATATTTCAGGAACCACGAGACCTATATACTTCATTTTGGTGTCAAAACATAGGTTTTGGGGGTTAAGTAGTCTTATAGAGACAAAATATTACTCCTCGGATCAACCCTTCCGCCATTTTCCAAAATGGTGGCTCTATAATGATGTGTTTTAGCCATCACATTGGTAATTTATTTTGATATTGTTTTTGGTTCAGGTTTTCTGTTGATTCAAATTTGTAAACATGAGAGAAGTAGGTGGTAGCAGAGGATCTTTACCTCCTGACAGAGTGTTGCTAACTACAAAATCTGAGGACTCCTTCAACAAAGAAAAATGTATCATATGCCAAACTATTTCGAAAGAAAAGCTAACATCAACTGCGGCTAGACAGAAGAGAGTTTGAGATGCTGCAGAAATACAGCAAGACGAAGTTCACAAAAGATTTAAACTGATGGGTGAAGAGGATCAAATATTTTATCATTGTAACAATAGTGCTATAGGTCATATACAGTGGAAAAAAGCCTGGAAAAAATTTGTCAAAAAATAGTGGAAACCAGTGAATCACAACAAGAATTCGAGCCTTTTGAGAAAGCAATGACAACCAAACCCAATACCCATCCACTTAGAAGATCCATGGCTACCCCTCTTCCACCTCCAACAACTGATCAGAAAGCAGGAGATTTACAATGTGTTATCTGTGGTTTAGCCAGAACAAGGGCCAAAGGAATTGACAAAAGAACAAAGTACAGAGTATGTGAGTCTCAAAGGGCAAACATGTTTTTATCTGCAGCTAGTTTCCTTCAAGATAAAGTTTTCAGCCGAGTAGCTGAGCTAAACAGCGAGGTGAATGTATTTGCAGCGGATTTGTATGCCCACCTGAACTACATGCGTGCATACATTCAAAAATATGAATGTACAATGAGCTCCAAGCAGCAACATAACCGCCAGCCTTCAGTTAAATTTGCACTGTTTGAAAAAGCAAAGCCATTCTTGGAGTGCTGGTTACAGGTTCACCCTCAGTGAGATCAGAGAAATAATGGTCAACATTGCTGAAACTGTATTGATCTATAATAATGAAATTAAGATTTTTCCGGTGAGAATGTACAATCACAGAACTCGTTTTTGTCAGTCTAACAAAAAGAATGAGCCACTTATGGTGCTCTCAGCTGATTTGACTCCTGAAGTTCTTGCTGCCAAAATAAGATAATAGGATGCAGTAAAATCACCAGGAACCATATTAAGAAACGTCGTCTAAGATTAGATTTTGGATTTAATGAAAATTTTTGTAATGCCCTAGAGCTTCACAAATCATGGGAGTCAACAAGAATGCCTGATGTTCTCTTAACATCATTGTTTAATATCAGCAAAGCAAAACTGTTACAAACTAAAGTTCTTGAGTTAGGAACAGAAGCCGACATCATTGATGATGGCTTTAAAGATATAAGCGAAGAAGTGGAAGACAATCCCATGAATCGACAGGTATATGCTATGCAAATGTACTGTCTTTTCCAAATCATGTTTTATTAATTACATCACGGCAAAAAGAAAACTCTGCTACACAAGACAACTGCCCACGCAATATATGACAAGTGCAAAGGTAGAGAGCTAATCACTTAAATGAATAGGATTGGTGTATCAACAAGTAAGAATGACATAGTACAGAGCAGGAACTTGTTAGCAGGTCATGCTGAAAAATCTTGTGAATCCGACAGCACACCACGTCCAAGTCACTTTACCAGGAAAGGATTTACAATTGCTGCTCTTGATAATTTTGATTTTGAAGACAGCTCTTCTTTGTTTGGAACATCCGGCACACATGATACTGCCATGGTGCTTTTTCAAGGCTGTACCAATGAAGTAGCTGCTGGAAAACAAGCTATGTCAGCTGTATGCATAAACAAACAAAGCTTCAAACTTATAACCCAACTGCCTTGCCAACGTGTGCAAAATCCCGACAAGCCATCAACACGTCTTAGTCTACCAGAAAGTTTGAAAGTGGGTGAGCACATGGATCTTCTTCTACCTGATGCTGCAGTCCACAAAGCTGATTTAACTGAATTTATCATATCGCTTATTCGGTGTGGAATGGAAGATGAAGAAAAGCCAGTTCCTCCTTGGGCTGGAATTCATGCACTGATTTCTCAGAATACCGTCCCACTGAAGAAGGTTGGATTTTTATAAGTAATACCATCTCCAGTCACAAACTACGCAACACAACTCTAAAAAGTTCCAAAATGTATGGGCTCAGCTTTAAGCCCAGCCTATCCTGCCAATTTTCTGCAATGAAGGTGTTTTCCGTATTGTAGCTGACATTTTTATGAGCAATCCAGTAAAATTTGATGATCTTTGTCGTACGATGAGCGTTTTCCCCATGACAAAGGTTGTGCTGCGGTGTGCAGAAAGTCATGTCAGTTGATGTGGCATAGACAATGCACTTATTGAGGCTAAAATCTTTGGAAGCAAAACTGTCCAGTCAGTATTGAGCAGAACTCATTATGTCCGTTCATTGCAAGGTATGCTCATCATATCTGAGGCTATAGAAACATTGAATTTGAAGGCTTTCTGGAACAAGAATGAAACATTAGGTTTTGCATATCTTATCTCAGAAGTGAACAAGGCACAGGGTGCACTTGATTCAAAAGACATAATGCAAAGCCAGGCAATGTTCAATACACTCAGTTCAACATTAGAAAACCTGAAAACCAAGTTTGTAGAGTTTGTCAAAGAATGTGAAGAAAAATCAGAACTTTGCAAGTACTGGGGAAATGTTTTACACAAGATAGCTCTAGTAAAAAACTTGGTACATACTGATCAGGAAGGTGATTGGGAGCTGCACGTGAAGACTGTGGAGTCACTGATTACTGTGTTTCACGAATTCAATTGCATAAACTACCTGAGATATGGGTACTGGTATTTGGAAAGAGTGAAGAAGCTAGAGGTGGAAAAACCATACCTCTACAGAAAATTCATCCATAGACATTTTGTGGTGAAAGATAGGGAGGGAAGGTTCAATGCTGCAGCTGCAGATATGAAACTGGAACAGATGATCCAGAGATCACAGAAAAGCTCCAAGGGAATTGTAGGTCAGACATGTAAAAGTGAATATGTTGCTCAATATCAGCTAGTTTACCATGAAGTCCTTTCTATTTGCAATGTTTTTAGAGAGATGACAAATTCAAAATTAATGGACCCCTTTGAAATGACTGAGCATGTGCGACTGCTCTACTTCGTGACCAAACAATATGTGAATAATGATATAAAGACACATCTACTAGATGTCCCGGAACATGGATCGGAACTATATGCAGAACTGAAGCAGGAGAGATTTCTATTGAAAGAGAAAAAGCTGTTTGACATAATCACTAAAGTTAAACTTCCACGCTTTTATTGCCATACTAAGAGTTTCATCCAACCAGCCACTACAAAACAGGTTACAAAAAAACAACTTTCGCAAGCACATAGAGAGATGGAAGTAGCAAAAGAAAGGGGTGAATTTATCAAGGACATTCTGCTGCATAATCTTCTTCCAACAAACGCATTATTTGATGGAGATGCTGCAACCAAACCAGTGAAGCACAAACTCGTAAAAGAGCTTGAAAAAAACCTTTCAACTGAAGAATTTCAATTTGAAAAGGTGTCCTCATGGAAAACTACTGTTGTTGTTGGCTATATGTCACAATTGTGACTGGTCAAGATTTCATCCATGCAAAACTTTGGAGAGGTCGTTCAGACTGTTCTACAGATATAAAAGTCAGTGTGCACCTTGCAAGATCTGCACACTGTCTTTGACAGTTTTCTTGAACTGTCTGTCAAAGAATGTGAGAGAATCAGACGAATGTCTACAAGTGGAGCAATTGACCTTGCCTGCATCAACAATTTGACACATATGCCTCTGCAACTTGATAAATTCTGATCATCAACATCGAGCAAGATGAATTTGAAGATGTTAACTCGCCAAACATTGCTGATCTTTCAGTGAACAATGACTTTCCAATTATTGCAAGTGGAATGGTCAATGAGGAGTTGATGCCAGCAGAGGTATATTCAAAAGGTACGGGCCATATTGTTCAAGAACGTAAAAGCAAAATGGAGGAAGCTGCCACATGCTGAGTGGGCTGTTCGAAATGGTTCCAATTGAGTCATTGGGCTGTCGAATGACACAGATGTTATTATTGTGCTACTTAGATTTGTTGCATTGTTCATAAGTCAAGGATTGTCAGAGTTATGGATAAGTTATGGATCAGGCGAGAAAAGACACTTAACACGCTTCATATTCTGAACAAGAAACTTGACCCAGAAATGCCCAGTATTCTTATCAAGGCACATATTCTTACGTGTGATGACACTATGAGCAAAATTGGAACAAAGCTTGGAGCTTTTACTGCTGAACCTGTGAAGTTTCTAAAAGGATTTGCTTATACAGAAGAAGAATGTGACTTTAAAGACATAGAAAAATACGTTGTGCGTGTGTGTAAAACGAGTTCTGTCTGTCACACACTTGTCGATCTTCAGTACAGTGAGTTCATGAGATCAGTCCCGCTAAGTGACCTTCCACAATGTCATATTCTGTGTGGACACATTAAAAGAGAATTCTACTTGATCAGAAGATGTGAAAATGTTTTGGATCATTCATATGTAGAGAATATCTGAATTTGGTTGGGAAGATGAGGTGCTAAAACCTACAAAATTGCTAAGGCCTCTACCCACAGAACTTACCCATAAATGTATTTGCAAAACCTGTGTTACAAAAAATGTCCCTGTCGATATGCTATTTTCAAATGTTCAGCATTCTGCAAATGTAACACGACCGATTGCCAAAACAAATAAATAAAGTGAACTATGAAAATTTGTCTAAAACAGGAGTGATAAACATTATTTTTTGTCATATTCAGAGCATAAACATTGTTTAGTGTATACATATAAGGATTAAAAACCATTGTTATTTGTTTCATTTCTATATATGTCTCTACTTCCACTATTATAGCCGCAATTTTGGAAAATGGCGAAAGGGTTGCTTTGAGCAGGTATTTTCTATTTCTATAAGACTACTTGACCCCCAAAACCTATGTTTTCCCACCAAAATGAAGTATATAGGTCTCATGGTTCCTGAAATATTACATCACCACAGCAACACATCCGCCATTTTTAAAACTGTCGTCCAGAGAAATTCGGCCGGGATCAGCAATGTTTACTCAAGCTAAATTACTTCTCTAATCATCCAAAAACACAAATCAAAAATGAAAATCTCTGGACAACAATTTTTTTATGAAGGTATATCAGGGGGCCTGGATTATAAAGGGTCTGCCATTTTCTCAGTATGTTACATATTCCTGATTTAGTATTGAAAAATCTTTTTGTTAAAATAAATTCTTCATGTTTGCTATCAGTATGACACAGTGTACGACTTTTTAGATTCTTGTATTCTCTATTGACAATGATGTATTTAGATTAGTAGGCTGGACTTATTTTATACCAACCTCCAAGCAGTTTCATACTCCGTCTCCTGAAGGATCATTGAGTTACCCTATCTGTGTTACTTAAACAATGAATAATCTGGCAGTTGTATAAAAAAAAAACTACATTCAGTCAATGAGGGTGGGATAGAGAATTGTTAGTTAAGCATGAGGAGGTAGCCACTTCTAAAGTGATTACAGAGGGCTCACAGGAACTTCCATCTATCCTATTTTAACTACAATGAGTATTTTTGCCATAACATGAAATCATGCTGTAATAAATTTGATGCACAACTTTCTGAATGTACTAATATGTGTGCATCACTAAACATGTTGCACAAAATGCTAATTTTTCCCCAAACATTTGTCTCTTGCTAAAAGATATGCTAAAATCACAAAATTAACAGACTGCTCTCTAGGATACTTTTGAGGCCATTAGGTTAATTTCTCTAAACACCCTAAAAGATGTGCAATGTCTATAGTCCACTAAATTCAACAATACCATAAAGGACCAAAAGAAATCATTACTGATGCACAATCTGGTCGCATATGAAACTGCTAGACAATTGTGGTATAGAAAATAGAAATAAAGAGAGACAGTATACCCAAATGCTCACCAGTGCTTCTAAATCTAAGCATGAACCACCCGTTTGTAATATTGCATGGATGCTGATTTTAACCTTGGGTTAAAGAGGTTATGGTGAGTGTATTCCAGCACATACTATTAGAGACTTTTTAAATCAGAAAATTAACATAATCTCGAACAGTGCAGAAAGGTAAATGCACTTTATAGTAATAATCAGTCGCAGTTGGGCATTTAGAAGGTTAAGTCATAATAGCAGGAACGTGGACACTGCAGTATAGTGTGTGTGGCAATGTGTGTGTATATATATATATATATATATATATATACACACACACACACACACATTATATATATATATATATATAGTCATAACTATGAAATGCTAAAAATACTGTCCTGCAGTAGTGCAGATGCTCACAAACACTAACAAACTGGGTTCAAGTCTCTCAAACATTTTCTATCTGTATCTAAAACCATTAGAAGTCATCCAAATGGGGGGCTGGGGGTCTTATCTTTTCATAAAAGTTGCTAACAATTTATAATTTCAGAGGAAGATTTTAACAATGGGCACACCTCTATGTGGGCATTATGCTTATTTCTACAGGCCATTCTTGTATCTTTGGTAAACTTTTATTGTTAAATATATACCTTTCTGCAAAGATACCAATGCTATTTAAGTTGAATCTGTGTTTACCATGATTAATCAGTTAGCTCTGTATTACGCGTGTTAGACCTGGCATCCTTGGCGTGGTTTCCCTTGACTTTTTGCCTTCTGACTCCTTGTTTTGCTGACTTCATTTTTGCTGTATTGAGGATTCTGGGCACTTTACCACTGCTAACCAGTGCTAAAGTACTCAAAGCATGATAACATTGGCTTATCCACAATTGGCATATTTAATTTAGCTATACGTCCCTAGTAAGGTGCACTATATGTGCTCAGGGCCTGTAAATTAAATGCTACTAGACTAGTGGGCATGCAGCACTGATTGTGCCACCCACTTCAGTAGCCCCTCTAAACATGGCTCAGGCCTGCCACTGTAGAGCCTGTGTGTGCAGTTTAAACTGCCATTTAGACCTGGCAGGTTAACCTACTTGCCAGACCCAAACCTTCCCTTTTATTACATAAAGGTTACCCCTAAGACAGGCCCTGTATGGCCAGGGTGCAGTATTTTTAAAAAGTAGGACATGTACCTCTGAATTTTAAATTTCCTGGTAGTGAAAAACTGTTAAATTTGTTTTTCACTACTGCAAGGCCTAGCTCTCCCTTAGGTTAACATTGAGAATGCCTTAAAACATCTTTTAAGTGTAATTTCCAATTGAGAAAGGCTAGAGATTTGGGGTTTGGTGTCTCTGGACTCACAATTAAAAATCAAAACTTAGGGTGAAGTTGGATTTTAAATTGCAAGTCTGAAAATGCTACTTTTATAAAGTTTGTATTTTCTTACTTTAACCATTCTGTGCCTCTGTCTGTCTCTGAATACACGTCTGGGTTGGGTGACCACTGGGCTTTGTGCATTCCCTCTAGACAGGCACACACACAGGGAACTGGGATGTAACATTTGCGTCCTGAAGGCCCATCACCAGGCTGAATAGTGCTGTGCCTGTCCCCAGACAAAGATCTGCATACCCCTGTAGTGAGTTTAGAGCTTGGGCAGGAAAGGCCGGGAACATGTGATCTTCAAATGCCTCTTTGAAATCTCCCCCAATTCAAAGGCAGAACTGGGTATAAGTACTGGACCCCTGACACCACCAAATCAGAATTTTGCTGGAACCAAGGACATTCTGCCAGGAAGAAGAGCTGCTGTGCTGTAGGAGGGACTGCCACTCTGCTAACTGCTTTGTCGTGTTGGCCTGCTTCCTGCTGATTGCTCTGATTGCTGTGCTGTAGTAGGGACTACCTCTTTGCTATCTGCTTTGCTGTGTTGGCCTGCTGCCTGCTGCTTCTTGCCTGGGAGTGAGAAGGGCTGGACCTGCTCTCTGCATCCGTGAACCCAATTTTCTCCAAGGTCTTGCTGGCTTTCTCCCTGTTCTGAAGCCTCAGGGCCATCAAAGACTTCATTCAACTCTGCAACAGCACCTGGACTCTGCCATCTGTGAGTCCTGCTCTGCCAAGTGGTGCCAATCCAATTCTGGGCCCTTGAAAGGTGATTTATGCTGTCCAGAACCATCGATGTCGATGCAGTGTTGACTGTGCGTCGATCGGAACTGATGCATTGCCACTTGGCGCTGACGCAGGAGCGGATCAACGACATCGCCTTGACGAACTGCGTGGCTCGATGATGACGGACATAGTGGCTCGATGATGACGCAGCGCCACATCGTAAAGGGGTTTGTCGAAGATGCCATCATCGAGGGCGCTGACGCTTCACCTCCATTGGAGGGATCAACGATGACGCTGCGCCTCCTCGACTTCTTGAATTGAGTTTTCGACGTCGATGCTTGCTCCATCCAAGGTACTTTGTCAGCCGGACCTGTCTGAGAGTCCTGTAGCCAGCCTGCCCTCCATCGTGGTCAGCCTGAACTTTGGATTTACCCTGGTCTAGTGCGACCTCAAGTAACCTTTTAGCGCAATTGACTTCAAAACACTGTTTTTGGTTTATTCTTTAAAAATTCATATCTCGAGTTCTACTTATTGGATGTTCGTCATATTGGTCTTGTTTTACTCACATAAATAGGCTCTATTTTGCTAAACTGGTGTGGAGTCTTTTTGTGGTGTTTTCATTGTGTTACTGTAATTTAAGGGCTGCAGAAATACTTTACACATTGCTTCTTAAGTAAAGCCTGACTGCTCTGTACCAAGCTACCAGAGAGTGAGCATAGGTTAATTTAGGTTGTATATCTGATTTACCCTGACTAGGATTGTGTTCCATCTTGGACAGGGTGCAAACCTCTGCCAACTAGAGACACAATTTCTAACAACGCTGAATATACTTTGATCTTAACAGGAGATTTTAACAGATCCCATTTCAAGTAATAAATAGAGGATGATATGCAATTAGATGATATTCCTTTACATATTCAATCATTCCAACCACAGGGGCGAACAAATAAAAAGTTGTTATCAACTTTTAAGGCTTATCAAAAAGTGTGGATTGTTGTCCTCGATATAAGATTTGAGAGTGAAAGAGCTTCTTAAAAGACCCATAGTTCATTTGGCCAAAGTACTGTCTTGAACTACACTTTTGAATTGGACCCAGCTTTCTGATGTGTCACAATTTTAGAATGTTAAACCGCTTAGAAAGTCATCAAAATCCTCAGGCTGGTAACCCTACTTTAAGCTGTTAAGCTTTGTAGTGTACCCTACAGAGATGACGGCTTTTCAACTGTAAAGTTTTACATTTCCAACTTAGGGAAATATTTAATCAAAGGGTGTTCTTTCTCAAGCCTGTTGAGTAGGCCTAACAAAAGAAATATACTCTTTTGAGCAACCCTCATGTTGCCATCTTTAATAACTATAGAAAGAACACCAGACAAGTAAAAACCATTGTAAAATTGTAGGTCTTATATTGAAATATAAACGGACACAGAAGATTTTATCGAAACATAAGTGGAGTATGAGTTATAATTTAGTAGCCAAGATTAATGCAGAAAAATATCTTATACATAATAATTCCATTAAATAATATTTAACAGAAGGAAGAGGTGGCTTGGTTAAGTTTGCTTAATTCTTTTATAAATAATGACTAAAATTAATTTTGAAAATTAGTGGGGCTTAGTATGAGTACCTTTAAAGGAAGACTTGATTTTCCTGTCAGTACCAATAGCTAGAGAAGATACATAGGCGAACAATCTTCACAATGAGTAATGCCTATGGGGACGCTTTACTCGGGCTCGTGAGCCCCGATGCACCTTACTTCCTTTCTGCCCCAGGGGGGCCTCGCAGGAGCAGCAACAGCAGCCAGCAGTCCAGGAGAGCCAGCATCACAGCTGGGGTGGGACTCGATCCCCCAGCTGGCTCCGGTGAACACTCGGCGCGGGAGGTGACGTCACCCTCCCTACGCCCTACAAAGCTCCCCAGGCACTCCCGCAGCGCAGGACGCTTTACTCGGGCTCGTGAGCCCCGATGCACCTTACTTACTTTCTGCCCCAGGGGGGTCCTCGCAGGAGCAGCAACAGCAGCCAGCAGTCCCGGAGAGCCAGCATCACAGCTGGGGTGGGACTCGATCCCCCAGCTGGCCCCGGTGAACACTCGGCGCGGGAGGTGACGTCACCCTCCCTGCGCCCTACAAAGCTCCCCAGGCACTCCCGCAGCGCGGGACGCTTTACTCGGGCTCGTGAGCCCCGACGCACCTTACTTCCTTTCTGCCCCAGGGGGGCCTCGCAGGAGCAGCAACAGCAGCCAGCAGTCCAGGAGAGCCAGCATCACAGCTGGGGTGGGACTCGATCCCCCAGCTGGCTCCGGTGAACACTCTGCGCAGGAGGTGACGTCACCCTCCCTGCGCCCTACAAAGCTCCCCAGGCACTCCCGCAGCGCGGGACGCTTTACTCGGGCTTGTGAGCCCCGACGCACCTTACTTACTTTCTGCCCCAGGGGGGTCCTCGCAGGAGCAGCAACAGCAGCCAGCAGTCCCGGAGATCCAGCATCACAGCTGGGGTGGGACTCTATCCCCCAGCTGGCCCCGGTGAACACTCGGCGCGGGAGGTGACGTCACCCTCCCTGCACCCTACAAAGCTCCCCAGGCACTCCCGCAGCGCGGGACGCTTTACTCGGGCTCGTGAGCCCCGACGCACCTTACTTCCTTTCTGCCCCAGGGGGGCCTCACAGGAGCAGCAACAGCAGCAAGCAGTCCCGGAGAGCCAGCATCACAGCTGGGGTGGGACTCGATCCCCCAGCTGGCCCCGGTGAACACTCGGCGCGGGAGGTGACGTCACCCTCCCTGCGCCCTACAAAGCTCCCCAGGCACTCCCGCAGCGCAGGACGCTTTACTCGGGCTCCTGAGCCCCGACGCACCTTACTTCCTTTCTGCCCCAGGGGGGGCCTCGCAGGAGCAGCAACAGCAGCCAGCAGTCCCGGAGAGCCAGCATCACAGCTGGGGTGGGACTCGATCCCCCAGCTGGCCCCGGTGAACACTCGGCGCGGGAGGTGACGTCACCCTCCCTGCACCCTACAAAGCTCCCCAGGCACTCCCGCAGCGCGGGACGCTTTACTCGGGCTCGTGAGCCCCGACGCACCTTACTTCCTTTCTGCCCCAGGGGGGGCCTTGCAGGAGCAGCAACAGCAGCCAGCAGTCCCGGAGAGCCAGCATCACAGCTGGGGTGGGACTCGATCCCCCCAGCTGGCCCCGGTGAACACTCAGCGCGGGACGGTGACGTCACCCTCCCTGCGCCCTACAAAGCTCCCCAGGCACTCCCGCAGCACGGGACGCGCGCGGGCGTGCCCGGGCAGCACCCGGGCCAAGGGCGGGCCCGTCTGCGTCAGACCGTGTCAGGGCAGGGCCACCTTATTTGGCTTTTGGAAATCGTGTCAGGGCGGCTCTAAATTAGAACCGGAACTGGATTTTGTCTGGAAGAACTTCTTAGAGTGACCTGAGCGCCGGTCTTACAACTATCATCAATTACCCTAAAGAACTATAATGCGGTGGGACAACTAATGAAGTATTACATCTTTTCTTAGTCGGCAGTGTGATCATTCTTCTTAGAGATCATGTTACTAAATGATTTTAAATCCGGACAATCAGTAAGCAAGATAGCTAAAAGACTCAGCTGGGGTTAGTGTAGCTTACCAGTTACTTTTGGAGTGTGTATTGAATTGTTTATTAATGGTACATATATTCAGATGACTAGCACGAGTTGATTGGTTTTTTTAAACTTGATTTTATAGGTTTTTACTGTCTATATTTGTGCCCAGTCCTCTTTTATTCTTGGCCTCGCGGTCTCAGAGCTTGTATTTTGCATTTTGCACTTTTAGGCACTCTATGCACCTTATATCGTTGACATTTAGCACTTTGCGATTGTACTATTGCAATCTTAACACCTTAGGCCCTGTGGTATAAGTGTTTGTATTTTGCATTTTGCACTTTTTCGGCACTTTAAGCACCTTACATTGTCGGCATTTAGTTCTCTGCGGTTTTGCAGATTGCAATTTTGCACACTACAGACAATAAACTAGGTCTCATTTTGCTGACTCTGTTTTGGGATCTTGTGACATATTATTAATCATCAGGATGTCAAAACGCAAATTACAAAAACCCTCTAAAACTACAGCTGACCCCTCATGCTCTACCATTGATTCTTATCTAGTAAGGGCGGTTAGCGCCATTAAAGTTGAAATAGATAGGGCGGAACGCCACCTCTCATTAGGTGTAGGCACAGTGATGGAAGAAATAGCTGGGTTGGAAGTAGAGTCTACCCCAAGTAATGAGCAAGAAATCACCCCCCTTGTGAATACTGGGATCCTTGATCTTGACCCAGATCTACCTTTACCACCCGAAGCACCACGATCACAAACACCTAGTGGTTCTCCTACACCGAAAAGGAAAAGGAGCTGCAGGAAAAGTCAAGCGAAAACAGGGACCATTAGTAAAAGTAAAAAGGCCCACTATCGAATACTACTGCCAAGACATTGGAGAAACCCCTGACACAGGACCCCTGTCTGATGAGTGAGTTAAACATATTGTGGCCCTTTAAACACAAAAATTAGAAGTATCTATTAAACCACTACACGACAAGCTAGATAAACTTAATGGAGAAGTCACCAAACTTAGTAACATATTAAGACATATTAGCGAATACCCAAGGGAGAATGCGAATGGGCCACAGGGGGGACCGTATGAGCGCCCTAAACTAGGTATAACTACTACTACTGTTAACACACTAACTAGTATCCTAGGCACCACCAATAGGAATAATAGGGACTGTGAGGGCCAAGGTTTTAACCTCCAGGCGCCCAAAACGGGTGCTAAGACGACCCCAACAGGTCCCAGACAGACAGTGACACAGATTAACTATCCCTGCTATAATAGAGGGGACAGGATTGTAAGCCTAGAGTCAACCCAGACCCCTAACAAACCAAAGGAGAGGGAGGAACCAGATGGAAGAACTGGTATACCGATTAACCTACCCCCAGAATGCTGTCCATATGTGGCAGTCTTGGCGAATGTACCCCAACTAGAGTCTGGGCAAAAGGAAACGCATGATACTTTAAAAAAATAAAGTGGTGCACTGGCTAAATCAAAATTGTGGTTTCTCTATGGATCATGCTGACCAGATACTCTTGACTAGAAGAGTAAACTGGATCGGGCCCTTAAGAAAATCATTGCATGGTGACTGCGTAATCATTAACTTCAGGAACCCCAATTGGGCCAGGACTTCCCTGGAAAGAGCAGCTGCACGCCCACATAGTGATTCTTAAGTATCACTTTTGCCTTTAGGCTTCTTCTATAGACACTTAAGGTCTTCACCCAATATGGGAGGGGACCAGGAACCACGTAGAATTAATCCAGCAGTGCTACCCCAGCCGTATTATGGATTACCTACATTTAATAGATTTTTACCACTTAGTACACTTGATGTAAATGATTGACAGGGCACTGCCCGTCTACCCGTTGGGGGAAAGGGATTTGAAGGAACCGGGTTGACGGACGTAGGGCTATCTGTAGATAGTGCGCTTAACATGGACGTGCCTAATTTAATTATGTCCAAGTATCCATCTAGGGATATAAACCTGCCTGCCTCACATACATTAAATAAGGAGATAGTTGTCAGTGTAGGGGTTCACCCAGATGAAAATAAAGGGCAATTAACGGAAGAGGCTATAAACCCATCCGTATTGCTCCCCCGTGCTAGTAAGGGAGAGGCCAGCAGTAGAATAAATGACCAACCCATTGAAAGTACAGGAAACCCCCAGCCAGCGGCTATACCATTGTCACCTGGAATATAGCCGGACTGGCAAGTAAAAAGGATTTGTTAGGATGGGTAGATTTTATCAATAAACATGACATAATTTGTTTACAAGAAACCTGGTGTATTGATCATGTTTATTTTGAAGGGTTTACCTCTTATGATTTACCAGCAACTCCCTCTATGTTTGGCAGAGCGAAGGGCGGGCTGTTAATCCTCCTGAAAAATAATTTGCCCTTGAGAGTTAGAAGGATTACCAATGTAGGGTACCACTCGCAGATACTGTGGTTACACCATAAAGACGGCAATGATGTCTTATTGATTAATTTTTATAATAATATATTTGATTCTACTCGTCATAATGTAGTCACCGAATTAGAGACGGAAGTAGATAACTTGGTCACAGCAGAAAATACAAATGTTGCTATTGTATGGGTCGGAGATTTCAATATCCCAATTTGTACTCTGTCTATGACTAAAGTCTGTGGGTTTAGTAGCGATGAAGGGGATGACTGTATACATTTCCAACATAACATCTAAGGAGATACCTTAAACACCATCTTGGCGAAATATGACCTTGATATTATGCAATGTGCACAGGATGGGCATGGGAGAGAGATACCAACCTTTACCGGAAGAAATGCAAATAGCACTATTGATCATGTAATAGTATCTGCTAATATTGTAAACTTATGTTCTATCCCATGGATTGACTAATTGTTCCTGAGTGACCACAATTGTATTATCATGCCAATGCTTGTGTGGGGGAATAAATCTGTAGCACAACAAACTGTTATTGGTAATATTGCCCCGTGTAGACCAAACGGCACTAGAATCAGGTGGAAAGGTACTAACTCAGTTAAAATTTTTAAAAATATTGTTCTAGAATGTGGTAACGAGATTTATGATAGTCTAGAAATCGAGGTTGAACCAGCTATGATACTTACAAATTTTCGTAAAATCAATGATATCATTTATAAATTATTTACTGCACCACCATGCAGGAAACACATGCAGATCAGGGGCTGGTTCAATCTCTCCTGTACCGACTCACTGAACCAGTTGAAACTAGCACTCTCCAGTAGACCCAGGGATAAGGCGCTAGTACAAAAACTAAGATTAGAATATAAATTAAACTTAAAACGGAGGAAGAGGGAACTCCAAGAGGAGGCATGGGATAATCTTGCGTTGGCTGCAGACTCATCTAATAATAAGTTGTTCTGGGAAACTGTCAACTCGACATTTCTTAAAAATGAATCTTTCCCGGAACTTCTGTGCCACGTCAGCTGTGAGGAATGGGTGGCACATTTCTCCAGCATTTTTAACCCATGTGATAACGTTACTACGGATCTTACCAACCCAAATAAATGGCCCACCATTCCCCTAAATATCACCCTAGAGGAGGTTGAGTTAGGTATTAGAAGCAGCAAAGGGGGAAAATCGCCAGGCCCGGACGGTGTTTCCATTGATGTTTATAAAACTGTGCCGGAACTGTGGGACACAATACTCACTAGAGTTTTTAACGCTGCAGTAACAGAGGGAGCTCCCACTACTTGGGGTGAATCCGTTATTATCCCCATTCATAAAAAGGGGAACAAATCGGAAGCCAAGAACTACCGGCCGATTTCCCTATTAGACTCATCAGTAAAGGTCATGAGCAGGGTTTTATTAGTAAGACTGGAAGAGTGGGTTGCGGATAATGGGATACTGTCACAGGCTCAATACGGTTTTAGAAAGGGGCTGGGCACGATTGAACAGTGTATTAATTTAGAGCTTTTAATTGGAAAATATACATGTGCTAAACAAGGACAGCTTTTTTTATGCTTTGCTGATCTTAGCAGCGCCTTCGATTTAGTGGACCACGCTATACTTTGGCCAGTTTTACTCAATCTCGGTGCTCCGGAGCCCATTATTTACTTTTTAGCTAGGCTATACGAGAAACTATCGACCAGAGTACGGTACTGCCAAAGAGGCGAATGTACCCCTAATTTTAACGTAAAACGTGGTATCCGCCAAGGCTGCGTCTTAGCACCATTGCTGTTTACCTTATTTATTAACGAAGTTGACGCAGTTCTTAAATTGATACAGGCGGATGCCCCCCAAGCTGAGGGCAAGGATGTCCCGGTTCTGCTTTATGCGGATGACGCTGTGCTTTTATCTAGAACACCGGTAGGCCTACAGCGGTTAGTTGATGGGTTCGCAGATTTTATCAATGGGAGGAAGTTGCTGATTAACAAGGCCAAAACATACACAATGGTCTGTGGTTTGAAACCCAGGAATATGAAATCTTTTTTTATAGATGGGAAAAAAGTGCAAAATGTAGACAATTTTTGTTATCTGGGGCTATCTTTTGCTGGTGACGGTAAATGGATGCGTGAAATGTCTAATGTCCGGGCCAAGATGACTAAAAGTGTGCATGGGGTCTTTAGGTTCACATCTAAATTGGGGGATCGCCGCATCAAAGACATGATTTCTATTTATAAAGCCAGATGCGCCTCTGTTGCACTATATGGCGCAGGGGTCTGGGGTCATCATTCCAGCCGAGAATTGCAAATAGAGGAACATTTCTTCTTAAAAAGCTCCTATGTCTGCCTGCTTCAGCATCCTCTGAACTAATACATTGCGAAGTGGGGCTCAATTATCTGCCAGACTTGATTGCACTGAGACCCCTACTGCTTTGGAGATCAATTTGGTTAAAAGAGGAGACTATATTTACTAAACTAATTATTAAGGACTGCCTGCGATTGGACAACTGCTTTAAGATCCCCTGGCTTAAATATATAGCTAATGCTTATAGAGACCTATTCAATCTGATGACCCTGGAAAATCCAAATGACGTAACAGGGTTGTCTAAACAGGAGATAAAGAATACTTTCTTGTACCAAAATAAGGAGTGCAGGTTGAGAACAGTAGGGAAGCAAACCACGTACCAGCTTTACCACCTGCATATAGATATTGATGGCTTTCAAAGCTATCTAACACTAGTCACGAGACCCTCACACCACTTTGTTTTAACAAGAATGAGATTAGGCCTTGTCCACCACTCAGTAGCGTTCCCCATAATGAAAGAGCGACCAGTCTCCCCATGTCCATGTGATGGGCATACTAAGCAGAGCACCTTGCACTTTCTACTTTTATGCGACTTGTACTTGAATTTTAGAATCGCCTATTTAAAACCATTGTTTAAGAAATATAACATTAAAACCACTAATGCTGCTATGAGTCTATTGTTTACACTAAGAGAGCCTGAGATTTGTTTTTATGCTGCAACATTTATTTTAAGATCAATTCATGCTAGAAAAAGTATGATGTTTTAATGTAATTATGAACTGTGATTGAATTTCCGCTGCTTTTAATGAAATTGGATCTTTTTATATGTGTATGTACATTTGTTTTTATGGTTGCCACACTTTAACCGAATAAAGCTTATTGAAATTGAAATTGAGTAATGCCTATGAAAATGGTTAAAGTAAACATAAAAAGAAATGTTGCTGAGGTCAATAACCTAATAAGAGGATGTTGTTTTTCATGAACTCCAGGACCTAATGGTATTGCCATTGAATTCTTTCAGTCAGATGCAGAAAACTGGTCTAAGTTACTCTGTCCCTTTTATCTTAAAATAATCATTACAATATGAAACGGGCCCATAGGGATGATAGATTGGAGGAGAATCTGGTAGACTAGCTGGTCCTCATGGGAAATCTGTCTCTGGGTGTGGGGGAGGATGGAGTTGAAGTGGCGGAGTTTGAAAGTTCACAGGAAAGAGGTAGTGGTCTCTGACAAGTACTCCTGATGGCGCGGTGAAAACAATTTGTATAGAAACGCGGTTGGGTGGGAACTACATGGAATGGATCTGACGCTGGGTTCAAGCGGAAAATGTATGACCATCAAGCGGCCCAGTAGGGTGCTAATTAGAGTTATGTGATTGCACTTTACTTAATGTTGGTTTGGCGTTTACCTTTCATTTTTTGTCTTGTTTCTCTGCCTGTGGGATGCAAGCTTTTATAGGAGGAAAGTAGTACACATGTGTGTACATAGAATGTGTCAATGTATTGTGCTTATTACACAATGCTGTACAATACAATATCTAATAAACAGATTGCACAGATAGATCATGGCGTTAATTGTATCGGCCTTACTCATCAAAATTTGTAAAAGAAAATGTTATGGTTGTTTCATCAACTACAGTGGTGCCTTTGATCATATTGACTGAGGGCAGCTTTGGAAGAAGGTGCATGACTGGCATGAGATTATGATGGCACTCTTAAGTTTATTAAGACCTTGTCATGAAAAAACCTATGTCAGGGTTGTAGTCAACGGATGAGGCCTGTCACCAAATATTCTCCATAGTCAATGTCTTAAAACAAGGATGCAATTAGGCACCCTTGGTGTTCTGATTGAAATTACAAACTTACCTCAGGCTTTAGATGACCCCACATGTCACCCATCATCCATTTCCAACAAAACAATCAGTTGTTTAATTTACGTAGGTGAATTAGTTTCAGTGTCAAACACACCTATTGGCTTGCAAAGACTTCTACCCAATCTGGCCACTCGAAATTGAAGCGCACATGGCATTTGAATAACAAAAATATTTAGGTGGTGTCCCTTTATTGTTATCTGGATATGATGTTAGACACACACCCAAAATGGAAGAGTTATCTAACTAAACTAAAATCAAGATACATTCTGGTGGTATCTGGAATCTTGTGATTCAACTGGCTTTTGAGGGGACATGCCATCGGAGAATTGCATTCTGCTTTTAAAACTATGGTCTTCTCTATTTTAAATGTGTGAGGCAATTTAATTTTTTGTCACTAAACATAGACAATTGGATTGCTAGTGTTGCACTTAAACTGTTCTTTGTTATTCTTGAGGCAAGGATCCCCTCAAGTTCAGTTCTGTCTGGAACTAGGACTGATGGCTTAATTTACTATAGAAAACCAACAAATGTGTTATGATTTCTGTAAACGAAGGGAGGCAGAGGAAGTCTTGTTTAAAACACGTTGTGTTGTTTTTTGCTAATGGCCTGATATAGGGACTGTAGAACTTAACACTTAGGTGCCGATTACGATGTCATGCGGAAAGCCTCCGACCAACAGTCGGATTCCCCTAGACCGTGTCAGAACCCATCCTCCCGACTCGGTCGGAAACAGTTCCGACTGACCGATAACGATGCTTGCGGTCGGAAGAGAATCCGTTCGGTCATTCCGAATCGGTTCCGACCAGCACTCAGAGAATCCGAGTTAGTCAGAGCCAATTCAAACAGCTCTACAGACAGCGTTTCCGACAGACTGATTACGATGTCGGATTCTGACAGCCTTTCCAACTCGGTCTGTCCGACTCATAAAGGCTGTCAGAAACTGACTTTGGGGGCCCCTAGCAAGCCCCCCTTCATCCTAGCGCTCTGGCTGGGGGCCATGGGGGTACGCAAGGGACCCCCCCCTTGTAAAACCATGCACTTTGTAGCAGGCACCATGGGGTTCCCGCAACAGGGTGCAAGGTTTTTCCGCAGACACCCATTTTCCCCATAGGGGCCTGTGTTGTCTGTCAGAACACAGGCTCCCATTGAAGTCAATGGGAGTCCTTCCGAAAGGTGTTCGGAAGCATCGTAATCGGTCGTGCGGAACCGCCGATCGCGAGTCGGTCAAAACTGAATCCGACAAGGAGTCAGGCGTAACGTTTCCGCACAACATCATAATCGGCCCCTTAGTAAGACGGTAAATTGAACTGAACGTAGACTGAATGTATACAATTGGCAGTACCGATTAACTTTATCAAGTCTTCAGCTTAAACCTTTATTAAAAGGACATGCTAAAAAATACTGTTTTATTATTGACCATGAAGACTGCGCCACCATTAAATGTAACAGTTCATGCATATCCCCTTAATATTTATACCTCTTGCAAACAAGTATATTTAATTTCAAGTCCAACAGCAAAACTGAAACATGTTTTTATACAACTTAGATTTTTTTATATTCCGATTTTGCGATTTGAAGGTTCTTGGCAACTCAGTGAAAATAATAACAAACTATATAGATTGCACGAAACATTTACGGAGACTATCAAACGTGAGTTGCCTTTGTTCTCTCTATGAACCCATAGCTTAAGGCTTTTGAGGCTATATTTTAACTGAGCAGCTGTCAGGAGTGTAAAATCAACATCTCTTTACTTTAAAGGGACTCCTAAATGTTATATTACTCACCTAATGAAACGTATGCATTATGCTTCTATTAAATGAAGAAATAAACAAAGCAGGAAGCAATATTGAGCGTCCTGATTAAAGTGGTATTTCAGTTTATGTGTTATGCGGCAGGAAACAGTGTCCATTTCAGCCACACAATGCAGCCGCCATGGACCGACCACCACTGCGTACACTTCGCCATCAACAAACCCAAGGCACCCAAACCAGCCCCACGCCCACCATGAAGGAACTGGAGCAAGGTTACCGACGAGCAACTTAACTCCACCCTCAACTGAGACAACCACACCTGGGCACCCGACGCAAACAGCGCAAACGACGCAGCCAGAGAACTCCACACCTGGATCTCCAACTGCGCAGATGAGCTTGCCCTGCTACGCAACCCCGACAGACAACGCCCCAGAAAAGCCGCCTGGTTCACAACCGCTCTCCAAGAAGCCAGACACACCTGCAGACGCCTGGAGAAGAACTGGAGAAACACCAAGACAACCGAAAACCACACCACCTACAAAGACGCCATGACAGACTACCACAACCAGATCAGAGCCACCAAAAGGAACTTCATCCACAACAAAATCCTGGCCAACTCCACCAACTCCAAGGAACTTTTCAGTGTCATTCAAGAATTCACCAACCCACGCAGCGAAGCCACAGACATCACCCCATCCCAAGACCTCTGCGACAAGCTTGGAACCTATTTCCACCTCAAGATCAAAAACCTCTACGACAACTTCATCGACCATCCACCAGGCGCCACAGACGGCCCCCCGCCCCCAGAAACACCAGCCAGCCCACCATCTCCAACTGGACACCGATCACGGCCGAAGACACCACCTCGACCATAAAAGCATCCACTCGGGGGCCCCCACCGACCCCTGCCCCCTCACATCTACCACAGAGCCGTGGCCGCCATCGCACCCGAACTACAACGCACCATCAACACCACCTTCAAGACAGGCACCTTCCCAGACGACTGGAAGCGCGCAGAAGTCAGACCCTACTCAAGAAGCCCACAGCTGACCCCACCGACCTCAAGAACTATCGGCCCATCTCGCTCCTCCCCTTCGCAGCCAAAGTTGCAGAGAAAACAGTCAACAGGAAACTGACACGATTCATTGAAGAAAACG
This sequence comes from Calotriton arnoldi, assembly GCA_963921515.1. NCBI lineage: Eukaryota > Metazoa > Chordata > Amphibia > Caudata > Salamandridae > Calotriton > Calotriton arnoldi. The sequence continues at coordinate 2,042,115 of CAWUFW010000597.1, read as the reverse complement.
CCGTCCTCGACCCGTCCCAATCCGGATTTCGAAGCAACCACAGCACAGAGACCGCCCTACTCGCCACCACAGACGACATCCGCACCCTCCTGGACCAAGGCCACTCCGCAGCCCTCATCCTACTCGACCTATCAGCGGCCTTCGACACCGTCTCCCATCGCACACTAGTCGTCAGACTACACGACGCAGGCATACAAGGAACAGCCCTGGACTGGATCCGATCATTCCTCACCGGAAGAAGCCAAAGGATCAGACTCTCACCCTTCCTCTCCGACCCCACGAAAATCACCTGCGGAGTCCCACAGGGTTCATCACTGAGCCCCACCCTCTTCAACATTTACATGGCCCCCTCGCAGCCATCGTCCGACAACACGGCCTCAACATCGTATCCTACGCCGACGACACCCAGCTCATCCTCTCCCTCACCAAAGACCCCACCACTGCCAAACTCAACTTCCAGAAAGGAATGCAAGACGTCGCAGTCTGGATGACCAACAGCTGCCTGAAGCTCAACGCCGAGAAGACAGAAGTCCTCGTCCTCGGTACCACCCCTTCTGCATGGGACAGCACCTGGTGGCCGACCGTCCTCGGAAGCCCACCTACCCCCTCAGACCACGCCAAGAACCTCGGCATCGTACTCGACTCATCACTCTCCATGAACCGACAGGTCAACGCCGTCACCTCCAGCTGCTTCAACACCCTCCGCATCCTCCGCAAGACCTTCAAGTGGATCCCCCTGAGTCAAGGAAGACAGTCACCCACGCACTCATCACCAGCAGACTGGACTATGGAAACGCACTCTACGCCGGCATCAACAAGTCCCTACTCCGCAAACTCCAGACAGTACAGAACACCGCCGCCAGACTCGTCCTCGGCATCCCCCGACACGAACACATCAGCCAACACCTACGAAGTCTCCACTGGCTCCCCGTGGAGAAAAGAGTCACTTTCAAAATCCTCACTCACGCCTACAAATGCCTACACAACAACGGACCCAAATACCTCAACGACAGAATCAACTTCCACGTACCCAAAAGAAACCTCCGATCTTCCAACCTCGCACTGGCGGAAACCCAGCGCATCCACAAAGCCAGAGCAGGCGGAAGATCCTTCTCTCACATTGCAGCCAAGACCTGGAACGAGCTACCGGCAGACATCAGACGCGCCCCCTCCCTGAACACCTTCAGGAAGACCCTCAAGACCTGGCTCTTCGGCTAAACAGATCTGCGGACCCCCCCTCAGCGCCTTGAGACCCTCAAGGGTGAGTAGCACGCTTACAATTCCCTGATTGATTGATTGATTGATTATGTAAGACTGTCGGTTTTATATTTACTTTCCTTTTTATTTTAACATTTTTATTGCTGAACTAACTGTCAGATGCATGTTGTTCTATACTGTATTGTTTGATAAACATTTCATCAAACAATACTTTTTTTTATTACTGTAGGACTTGGTCTTTTTGGCTAAAGTTCCCTAAACTTTTTGCTTTCCCCCTAGACCGTTTCCTGACATAGAGTTGCCAATTTAGATGCTTTGGGTACTTTGTCACTGCTGATCAGTGTCACAGTACAAGGGTTCCCTATGTAAAGGACAATGGTAATTGGTTGGCCATGATTGGTATGTTTGCCTTACTAGTAAAAGCCCCTAGTGATGTGCACTGTGTGTGCAAGGGCTAGTAATGCAAAGGCGCGCAGAGAAGGGAACTCAGGCCTTCAGTGTAGGGCCTGCGCGCAGATTGCTAAGTTAGCATGTTGTCCTGACAAGTGCAACCACTTGTCAGGCCTTACTTTCCCTTTTGCGTACACTGTGGGCACCCCTGTGGTAGGTCCCGGGTAACCGCTGGGCAGGGTGCAGTGTAGGTAAAAGGCAGGACATATACTGAGGTGTGTGCTATGTCCTGACAGTGAAAAACACTCCATTTCGTTTTCACTGGTGAAAGGCCATTCTGCCCATAGGACAGAATGGGGGAGGCTGGGTATGGTGTTTTGTTAGCCTAGTTTCCTATAAGTTTATAATGGAGAGGTGAAGTTTAGTATGTATGAACTCACAGTGTCATAACACATCTTTCTATGGAAGTGGTTTTGTCACTGTGTGTTCAGAAACCACTCTTTTAGAAAGTGGCTGAGTTTTGTGCTTTAAGTATTTCTGTGTGTCTCTGCTGAATGTGGATTGACTCTCTGGATCTGAGATGGGAGGGGGTGAGATGGCACCTGGCTGACCTGCATCTGGGGAGTATGCGAGGAGAGGCCCCGGGAGGTGAAGAGGCCTGGGTTGCAGCTATAAAACAATTGACTCATCTCCTGCTGAGTGATTAAGGGTCCAGACCCCCAGTATCAAAGGGAGAAAGGTGACACTGGGAGGGAGACACCCAGAACTGATTTAGGCAGGGGTCAGGGACCCCTGAGCACAACGAACTTCAAAGACATGAAGGGGTATAACTAAGAGAACTGAAACCCCTAGAATTTGGTGTAATTTTGAATGGCGAAATGGACAGGTCGAGTCTGCAAAGGCTTTAACCTCTTTCGTGGTCAAGAAGAACCTCTGCCAAGGAAGAAGTTGCTGAAGAGACTGCTGGATAGGACTGACCCTTGCTTTGTGATCTGGGGCGGGCCTGCAGTTTGTAGCTTTTACAAAGGAAGAGACTGAAGGGACATTGCAGTGGTGGCGTCCCCCTTCTTGAACAGGACTGTGCTTTGTGCTGTGTCCTGAACCCCAAGGGCCCGAGGTGAGCTGGCTCCCTGTTTGGAAACACAGGAACATAAAAGTTTCCGGAGAAGTCCCAAGCAACGCGGTGTGCGCGTGCTTTTGCAGCTTGAGACCCTCAGAAGTTGTGCCTTGTGATCATGGGCACGCAGGAGTAAACTGAGTCTCGGACGCGCAGGGTGCGTGTGGAGGTGCAAGCCGAGGCATTGGTGAGGAGCGCCTGGTCGTTGTGTGCACCGGGAGACGAGGTGAGACTCGGACGCGCAGGGTGCGTGTCGTGGTGCAAGCCGAGGCGTTGGTGAGGAGCGCCTGGTCGTTGTGTGCACCGGGAAAAGAAGTGAGTCTCGGACGCCCAGGGTGCGTTTCGTGGTGCAAGCCAAGGCGTTGGTGAGGAGCGCCTGGTCGTTGTGTGCACCGAGAGAAGAGGTGAGACTCGTATGCGCAGGGTGCATGTCGTGGTGCAAGCCGAGGCGTTGGTGAAGAGCACCTGGTCATTGTGTGCACCAGAGAAGAGGCGAGTCTCGGACGCGCAGAGTGCATTTGGTGGCGGGGTGAGGGATAAGGACCCCCACTTCCAACAATTACCATAAAGCTGTCTTCTCCAGTAGCATATCTACCAGTGGAGGGACATTCTGGGAGGCCGGTGAACACTGGATCTTTATTAGAACCCTGTAATCTTCAAAGGCAGCTGTTGGGGGAAAAGCATAGTGATATGTGGGTTGATACCATGAGGCTTGTTTCGGGTCCTAGCTATAAATCACATGGATAGATATCAACCAACTTGGAGTCAATCAAAATGCTGCATTGTGGTAGTATACAGCTGTCTGATTTTTAAATATTCTTCTTCTTCAGGGTTTCAGAGGGGGCTCCATATTATCGCTTGCAGATAAGAAATTCTTTGACAGGTTACGTCTGACTCCTAACACTCATGTCCATACGGACATAGCACAGTGGGGAGGGGTGAGTCATTTGCCAGTTTTCATATTCATCCAAAAGGCAGTAGTTTCCATTTGGGGCTTATGAAATCTAACGGGTGTGACCACAATAATTTACCAGAAACTACACAATTCCTGAAGAACCATAGCTTATATTGCTTTTCCCACTTCTAGGAATTGTGGCGTTTCTCTATTGACACTTTGCCCTTCCTCCAATAAAGTCCTGCTCTCCTCGCCCTAGTTACCAATTCCAAACCAGAGACGTAGGCAGTGATTCTGTCTTTTTGGCTAGTTACGTCTCTGATTCATGAGAATCCCAAAAAAGAAAGCCCCAATTTTAAAATAGGGTGGCAGTATTTACCCTGATTTAAACGTGAGGCAGTAGTTTAGAGGTGAGTTCTGCCCACTCTGAACTGAAGTTGGCTACCCATGAGCCTTTTCCTGGGAATTAGGACGTCCCTGGGGCCTCCCCTAGTCAATAGGACCATCTATCATGGGGTCAAGGTAACCCACTGGCCAACCAAAATCTCCCTACGTAATGGCCATAGTGAAATCTCCTCAACTCTACCAGAAATCCCAGCAGCGCATTCAAGGAATTCCTGGGAACATCTTATAGTCTGTAAGGAAGGCGTGCTTATTGATTCCAAGGAAAACCTGAGTTCTAGGATTTAGAGTATTTAAGGGATTTCGAACATTCCAGGACGAAGAGCTGCAGCAGAGTGGTGGACTCGCCTGGTGTTCTTCATAGCAAAATGAATACATGATCATTATGATGTCTGCCACCACGCTGCCATTGTCGTGCGGGGTCCTCTCTGCCCTAGTCATGGAAGAATAATCTCTCAGTGCTGTGGCAGAAGGATGACAGTGTAATGCCCTGGTTTATACATATATAGGGGCTTCAGTACATACACAACCCAATTACCACCCAGGGCCCCCATACTACATGCACAAATATTCCAGAGTAGTCGGTTGATCTAAAAAGGGAACACTTAGAAACCTTTGTTTTGTTTCAGCTACTTACAATGTCAGAGGTTCACTGTTCATTCCTTGGAAAGCATTTGGTGGTATTGTTGTTACGTGTAAGTTATCATATACCTCTCTGTAAAAGACAATAGTAAAGGGAGCATTTTAAACAGAGTTGCACAGGAAAACCTTACAGTATTGTAATCATTTTGGTAATACTTACAAAATGAAGTTGAGCTGGGACGAAAACACATTTGTTACATCTGGAAATACTCTTATTCCTGTGTTGCATATACTCCTAGGCAGATGTACAGTTAAATACGTTAAAACATTTTATTGTATTTACTTGTACAACAAAATCAGAAAACATAATGCAAAACATATTAGAGACAAGACTGTATCAAAATGTTACTGTCTGGGGAACAGTATGCATTTAGCGAACTTTGTCTATGTGCCCATGGTATGTAATAATGGAAAGTTAACAAGTTACTCATGTTCTAGTTAAAATAAGAGGCTCTCTGCTGTGTAGGTCACTTTTCATATTTAAATTGTACCAAAAAAGTACGAATCAAGGAGAATCAAGGAGAATCTGGGTAGCTAGCAGATCATTGTTTGTCTAATTGGTGTTCTAATTCTCAACAGGCGCTTGTTGTGAGACCAAATTTCAGTTCATAAAGTTTAAATCTGTTGTTATTTCTAGATTTGGAACTGCATCTTTTAAAAAAAAAACATTTACAGGCTTTGTCTGTGACTACAGCATTGTAACTGCCTAAATGTGACGCGGTGCTTAGCGGTGACAGGACGGGGGCATACGGTAGCGTAGGCGCCGGCGCTGGCGCGAGTGAGACACACCACACACTATGTCACTGCCGGAAGTACCGTCCCCGAGCGGGCGCTTCCTTTTATTTACCCAGCAGGCCACGCCTGGCCTGCGGATGACGTGCGGCGGTCCTGAGACAACAGGACCGCTAACCATTACATCCCTTCCCAACTCAGTCCTTGAAAATAAACAATTCAAACAGTTCGTGTGAAGTACACACAGTTTCGGGGTACCTGCACAGAGTGTAGTTTGGTTGCGTTGCGTCATCAGCACACAAAGTCTCTCAGGTGTTGATTCGGGCGAGGATTTGGTTGCAGGTTTTACCCCTGAGGATAGCTTCGCAGACGCGTGCTGTCGGGGGTCATGTTGTTTGGAGACAGGTCTGGGGGTGGCGAGATGGTAGCCTCCTGTGTTCCCCTGCCCCCGTCGCTCCCTGCTCCTCCGCTTGGATGTTCTTGTACTGTGACAGCCGGGCCAACTGGTCGATTCTCGAGGGGTCCCGTCAGATGTTCAGCGGGGATTTCCTTAAACCATGAGATGTTCCGGGAAACTTCTTCATTTCCTCTCTGCGCAGTTATCATGGTTCCGTTGTGGGCTGTGACCGTTCAGGCCCCGGGTTCGTAGTTCGTTCTGAACTTTCCCCCTGGTCGACGGTCCTTGAGGAGGACAGTGGTCCCTGGCCGGAGTGTCCATGGTGCGGCATGGCAGCGGAGGCTTACTCGTTGGTTTCGACGGGTTCTCCGATCTTGTGTTTCCTCGGTTTCCAGAGGCGGTGACACCCATCCTGGACATGTGGGGAGAAAGTCTCTTCTGGGGCCGTAGAGCATCAGCGACCAGGGGCTCCTCTGTGTGGTGCAGTGGGGGGTGCTCCTGTACTCTCTTAGGAATTCGTGAAGCCGCTTCTCTGGGTCAGCTTGTTCGACCACCGCTATGCGGAACATCTTGTTTAACGTGCGCATGAACCGCTCAACATCGCCGTTTGCTTGTGGCCATTGAGGCGTGACTCGCCGGGGATGTATTCCTCGCTGTTCCAGGAATGTGGCGAATTCTGCCCCTTGAAACGGTGGCCCGTTGTCGCTGCGGATCTCGTGGGGAAAACCAAACATGGCGAACACTTTTTCCAGGACGGGGCCCACGAGGTTGAATGCGGTGGATACAACTGGCTCCACTATGGGGTACTTAGAGAAGGCGTCCACGAGCACTAACGTGTGTTTTCCTCCAGGGAAACTGCCGAAGTCTACGCTCACTTTGGACCATGGGACGGTGCATGCTTCTTCAGTGATCACCGGAGTTGGTCTTTCTGGGGCGCTCGTCAGTTGACACGGCGGACAGTGACGGACACAATCTTCGACCATCTTCTCTAGTTCCGGGAACCAAACCTTTTCTCTCATCCGCACTTTCATCTTTGTTATTCCCTGATGGCCTCCGTGAGCTAATTGGGTTGCGCGGTGCTTTAGTGCTTGAGGTATTACCAGCCTCGATCCCCTTAATAGGATTCCATCCCCCGTGGCGCTGAGTTCGTTTCTTATTCGCCATATTTTCGCAAGGTTCTCTCGCTCTTCCGGGGTCCAGGAGTTGGCTTGTCGGAGATAATTTGTCCACGACCCTTCTTGGACAGCTTGTAAAGTTCTGGCATACACTGTGTCAGTAGCGGCTGCTTCCTTGATATCGTCCAGGGTCATGGTGTGGGGGCAGGCAGCCATCGATACCAGGTGTACGTAGTGTTCTGCACCTTTGGTGTCTTCCTGTGTCTCTTGCGGGATGGGGTGTCTCGACAGGAAATCAGCGGGGTTTTTGGCTCCCGGCCGGTACACCACCTCCATCTCGTATGGCTGTAACTGAACTGCCCATCGCTCAATTTGGGGAGGAGGGTGAGGCGCAGTTCCTTTGAATAGAGGAACGAGGGGCTAGTGGTCGGTGACCATGGTGAACGGCTGCCCCGTCAAATACAGATGAAAATGGCTACAGGCCCATTTTATGGCTAATGCTTCCCGCTCGATCTGAGCATATCTTGTTTCGGTGGGCATGAGTGACTTGCTGGCGAACGCCAGGGCTGCCCATTGGCCGGGCTCATGTTCTTGGGCCAGCACTGCTCCTAGTCCTACTGGGCTTGCGTCAATGAGCACTTCCGTTTTCTTCGCTGGATCAAAGTACGCCAGTGTGGCTTCTTCCAGGAGCGCATCTTTTATTCCTTGAAATGCCTCTTCTTCTTTCTGACCCCATTGCCACTTGGTGTCCGTCCTGGTAAGGGCTCTGAGTGGCTCCGCTCGGGTGGCTAGTCCTGGGATGAATCTCCCGCAGTACGTAGCCATTCCCAGAAAACTTCTCACCTCCGTTGGCGTTGTCGGGGCGGGGGCGTTTTTGATGGCATGTGACTTCCTCGGGTCCACTTGGATGCCTTCTTGGTTGAACACATACCCGAAGAATTCAAGAGATGGTTGGAAGAATTGACACTTGTCTCTGTGCAACATTGCTCCGTGCTCACTGAGACGTTTTAAGGTGTTGCGGAGGTGCCTGTGGTGGTCAGCGGCTGTTGCTGAGTGGATCAAGATATCGTCGCTGACGTTCAACACTCCTGGTAGTCCTGACAGCATCTCCCGTATCGTGTTTTGGAATACTTACGCTGCCGAGGATATCCCGAAGTTGAGCCTTTTGTATCTTCGTAAACCTATGTGGGTGCTGAAAGTGGTGATGTAACGGCTTTCTTCTGACAAAGGAAGCTGGTGGTATCCTGCATTCAAGTCGATCTTCGAAAACCACTTGGACCCGTTGACGTCTGCGATGATGTCATCCATCGTCGGTGTAATGTGGCATTCCCTTCTGATGGCTTTGTTCGGTAGCCTCATATCGATGCAGAGGCGTATGGTACCTGGTTGCTTCGGTTTTTCCGCGATGACCATCGGGGACACCCACGGCGTTGGTCCTGACACCTTCTCGATGACACCTTGCTCTTCCAGGGTTTCCAGTTCCTTTTCTACCAGTGGCCTTAGATGGAAAGGTACTCTTCTGTGTCGTAAGGCAACTGGGGCAACCGTCTTGTCAATGTGTAATTTGATGGGATCACACTTGATGCATTCGAGCCCTTGGAATAGCCCCGGGAACTGGCCGAGTATTTCTTCTACCTGGTGGGTCTGGATTCTCCTGGCAAACGAGACGAGGCCCAGGTCCTCTGCCGTGTGGCTGCTCAGTAGGGTGTCTGCTTCCCTGTCGATTACATGGATCGTTGCGGTGACTTCCAGGTCATCTGCTTTGATGGGGACCGAGATCTTCCCTTTCAACAGAAGAGGTGTGTCTGCCCTGTATGCATATATCCTGGTCTTGGACAGGGTCACTGGTGGACATGGTCGTAGACGTCGATATTGTTGGAGGCCCATTACATTCACTGTCGCTCCGGTGTCGATGACTGCCTTTATCTCCGTTCCTGCGACATGGATCATGCACGTTGGCTGGGGCCTACGACGTCGCTTCAGCTCACGTGCGAAGGAAATCAGGTATGCTTCTTCATCATCCTCTTCTGAGAAGTCTTCGACTGGCCCTTGGTATCTTCTGCCTTTTCTTTGGGCATCTTCGGATGGTGCTGCCTCCGTCACCGACACTTGTCGTAACGCCCGTGTTGGTGGGTCTTTGGTTTCGGTAATCACGGCCTCTGTTTCGTCTCCGGCATACGGTGGCAAAGTGGTTAGGTATACCGCAATTGGTACAGGTCTTCCCCTGTGCAGGACAGTCTCTTGCTGCGTGTGGCTCGTGGCCGCAGTATCCACATCTTGGCTTGGATGTTTCCGGCTTTGGTTTCCTGACGGAGTCTCCCTTCGGCTGGGTCCTGAGGGCATCTGCCCGTTCCGTCTTGTTGGCGTCGGACCGTCCCTGGGGCTTGATAAGCGCCTGGTCCATTTCGTTCGCTCTGGCTGCGGACAAGTCGTGCGACCTCGCCAGTATCAGCATGTCCTCGAGCGCGATCTTCGGTTGGCGTAAGATGAGGCCTCTAAGCGTCTTGTCTCGGCATCCCTGGATGAGCTGCACCCTGCTCTCTTTTGGTTGGTCATCCTTGGTGCACGTGCTGGCGAGTTCGCGTAACCGGGCGTAGAACGTGTCCATGGACTCTCCTTCCCTCTGGCGGGCTTGCCTCAGCTTGAACCGTTCAAAATCAGGGTTCAGTTGGGGGTCAAAATGGGCGTCTAGTGCGGTCACCGCAGCGTTATAGTCAGTGGCCGCTCCTGTGTTAGGCAGGTGCTTAAAAAGTTTGAAAATTTCGTCCCCAGCGTAGTGCAGCAGCAATGACCTCTTCACCGCTTCGTCGGTCTCACGGGTCGCGACAAAGTAATTGTTTAGGCGCTCAATCCATATCTTCCATCTGGGGGAGACCGTCGCGGGGTCCTCCAACTCGCTGAATGGCGGTAACACCCCCGAGGCCGCGTGTTGGAAAGGGCGGTGGGCGGGTGCCGCAGCCTGGTCGTTGTCCCCCATGGCGATCCGGGGTGTAAAGAGCTAGGCTGGTGAAAAGCAGTTGGCGTGCTCAACACTGGTGGGGGTGGGTTAGCAGAGGTTGCGATGCCGAGGAGTAGCGTAAGGACCCAGACTGTTGGGCTGAGTGGTAGCAGACAAGTCCCGAGGCAGGCACACAGGTGAGGCAGAGCGTGTGCACGTAGAGGTGCAGCTTGCAGGGCTGATGGTGTGCAGGCAGCCCACTGGTAGGCCTTGCAGGCTGTAATGGTCCCAGGTGGGGGCGTGGCCTAACCGCTGTGTTTGCGCAGGAGGAGAAGAGATATGGATAGGCGCGTGATAGCGCACGAGTCTTCCTTATGGGGCCAAGCAGCAGTGGCGCGGCAGGGTGCACTCACCCGATGGGGCGCGCACGTGTGCGCGGAGCGTTGCGGTCCGCGGCTCTGCCACCGCGACCGAAGATGAATGCGCCTGGCGGCAGCGGGCAGTCGGCAGAGGTAGCGAGCGAGGGTCACAGCTCTCCTCGTCGCCAGTGTGACGCGGTGCTTAGCGGTGACAGGGCGGGGGCATACGGTAGCATAGGCGCTGGCGCGAGTGAGACACACCACACACTATGTCACTGCCGGAAGTACCGCCCCCGAGCGGGCGCTTCCTTTTATTTACCCCACAGGCCACGCCTGGCCTGCGGATGACGTGCGGCGGTCCTGAGACAACAGGACCGCTAACCATTACACTAAAGATGATGAAGCCCATACTGCATAAAGGTTCAAGCAGTTTGTATTAAGGCGGCAAATGCCAGTACCTCTTAGCACTTTTACATTGCTGTCTCTCAGAAGATATTTTGAATTGTTACTAAAATACTGAGCATAATGTATTCCTCAGAATCATATCATCTTGATTCTTGTTAAAATTGTATATCCTCTTGAACCCTAATGTATATTGTCACCTGTGAGGATCATTTTGTTGTTCTGAGGTTTGAGGCAACTACTCAATCCAGCAAAGCATTTGTTGTCGTTTCAGGATTTTGAGTTGTGAGGAGGTCACACCCGCCAAAGTGATGCAAAATAGTACTGTTTTGTTTCCAGTTTTTTACAATATGTTTCATTTAAGAATTTCCTTTATCAATCCGCAGTGCCAGAACACAAATGTATTGAATTGTAACCACCTGGTCCCAGTCCTGTTCAGTCTGTACTCTAATGTTCTGTAGAAAGATATCCTAGCTGCAGCAAAAAGTAACTCTCACCAGTAGGGGTCCCCAGGCCCTAATCTGCTGTATGTGCAGATCATATTATGCTGGCATGCACCCCAAAGGCCCTTCACTCAAATGAAAGCCATTGCAACATACTGCTGTAAATATGAACTGCAATTGAACTTCAAGACATTAAAGGATATAATTTTGGTCACATTACAACTGCACGCTTGAGTTCATGCTTGGCTGTGACTATCTGAAAGAGGTTAAAGTTCTTTCCTGTCTAAGCATAACCTTCCCAAACACCATATCATGGAAACTGAACATCAAAGCCACACATGCTAAATCAGAAGAGCCTGGAATGCAATCTTGTGCTTCATATGAAGACATGAAAGAGTTGTCTCGTCAAGATTCAACCTGACACGAATGGTAGTACTATGGCAAAAGGTGCAGAACTAATGGGTCTTGACAAAAATACTGTCCAGATTAGGGAAAAAAGCTGCTTAGCTCCTAAGGAATATAACTTAGCAAGTCGGTGAGGGTAAAACCCGTGTGCACTGAAGGTAAATCACCCAAAAGTATCTTCCTAGTAGTAGACTAACAAACAGGGGATATAAGAGGAGAGATCTGGGGATTGCCAGAGGAAGAGTGACAAAAATCAATAGGGAATCCACTTTGGTGCAGAAGGTGAAAAAAGAGTCCCAGGAACGCATGGCTTTGATCACTACTCACTGTGTACAGAAGGATAGGATTGCTAAGGTTTTGGGCAGGAATTGGAATTTATTAAAGGGAGTACCAGGTTTGTTTGATTTGGTAGGAGATAAGCCATTGGTAATTTACAGAAGGTGTCCAACCATCAAGGAAATGGTTACAAGGAACTATATTCAACCCACGGGCAGAGGTGATTTGAATTGGTTACCACCGTCGCCTAAAGGCTTTTACGCTTGTGGCTCTTGCAATGTTTGTGCTTTGAGTATGAATAAGATAAAAGATTTTAGGTATAACACCCAGAAACGTTATCTCATTAAGGAATTCATTAATTGTAATAGCATTGGTGTGGTTTATGTTATCATTTGTGCCTGCAATCGAATTTATATAGGCAGCACCAAAAGGAATTTGAAAGTAAGGATTCAGGAACATAGACGTTCGATTATCAATCAGGATATGAGATCACCCTTGTATGTGCATATGAAGGAGCAACATAATGCACAACAAGACTTTAGGTTCCATGGGATTCAGAGAATTGTACAAGGGATTAGAGGAGGTGACTGGGAACTGAAGATTCGATAGGCTGAAGCCAGATGGATCAGTAAATGCAGATCTGTTTCCTTGGGGTTAAATACCGATACTGAATTGCATTATTTTTTAGATTGATGCCATTTTAGGGGTCAGAAGTCAAGGTCAGTAGGGTTAGTGTTTTTTCCTTCTAGAAAAATAGTCGTAGGACAAGCTGGGAATGGTAGGTTTTACAGCTGAATGTGTGGTAGGAATAAGAGAGAATCTCTGTTGGGTTAATTTTGCATTTCTAATTTTGCAGGTTAGATATTTAAATGTATTGGGCGAATCAAGGAAATTATTGGAGACAATGAAGCAGGATGGCTGCGCGCAAATTAAGTAAACATTTGACTGTAGTGAGATGGTTACTTGAAAAACTCACATTTCATTGGACAATTCGTTACGCTGATGTCACTTGGTTACAGAAATAGGAGGTCGGTATATGGGAGACTAGTGTAAATATTTATTGGCTAAACTCCCAGCTGATTGGGTAATTTGAGTTGCTGATGTCACCGGTGGACCAGATAGAGAACACCCGTCGATTCAGGATAGGTGTCTTATGATTGGTGGTTGCTGAAATAGTAGGCCGGAACAAGGGGGACTGGTGCAAATGTTTATTTGTCAAACTCACACCTGATTGGGCAATTTATGATGTTGATGTCATCGGTGGACCAGAGAGGGAACACCAGCGATTAAAGACAGGTGCTGTATGATTGGTGGTTACAGAAACAGGAGGCTGGTACGTAGGGGACTAGTTTGAATAGTGACTTGAAGAGCTTGAATTTGATTGGTCAATTTGTGACGCTGATGTCACCGGTGGACCAGAAAGAGAACACCTGTGATTGAAGTTAGGTGCAATATGATTGGTGGTTGCTTAAAGGCGCCTGATTGGTCAGTGGATACTTTAAAACTGGATGGTGTACGGGTTGTGGAATTCATTCCAGATTTATCGGGCCGGATGGAGGACGCTTTGGAATGAAACCAATTTGATTTTGAAGGTATGGAATGAGATAGAGGGGAATATTTGAACTGAGGGTGGTGATTAGGGATTATGTAATTACTGGTGTTGTGAGGATAACCTATATATATTTTGGTATTTTAGATTTAGATTCAGATATTCAAAGGGATCCAGGAGAATAAGAAGAAGAAGAAAAGAATTTCTCTTCTGGGAAGTTATATGGATTGATGAACGAGTTTAATTTTTGGAGTACATAATTTGGATGAATAGATGAAAAAGGTGAGCTGAATAGAGTGATTTTGCAATGAAATTATTTAAACCATTAATTAAGAGAGTAGGGGGCCGTTATTATCAGTTAGTGTAATATGTCAGACCTGCGATTTATGAATATCATTTGATAATGTTGCACTCCTTTTGTAGGGATCATTAGACGTTCACCGATCAATTGTTCTGGGTATATGTACATAGATTGTTAAATAGGCAGCATATGAATACTATTGGTGGGATGGTGCCATCTTGTCATTTGGGTTATATTGTATGTTTTTGGAAAATTTGTGTAAAAATGAAATTCTTATGTTACAATTTTTTTTTTGCTTTACAGCCCTGATGTCCCTGAGGGGGACGAAACGCGTTGGCTGTGTTTTACAATAACTATATTCAAGTTGGATTACATTGATTTGATGTGAAATAAAGAACATTATACAAGAAGCATACCTTACGAGGATTTTTCTGTTGGGACGACTGTATTGAACTGTGGAAAAAGGGAAAATTAGAATTCCCAGATTAATTGTATATATATTGAACGCTCCTTCCTTATTGTACAATTTAGCTCCTAAGGAGTTTCCCGTTTATTGTCTTTGCCTCAGACTTGTCATATTACTCTATGGGGGATTGTAGGAGGAATGCTCTAACCTAACATGCCATGGCTCTAACCTAACATGGAATAAAGTGCCATGGCTCTTAACCGACAAATTTGGTCAGCTAGGCATGGATTGAACACTGTGCACTGTTCAAATCATTAAGACGTTTAATGGCTCTTTAAAAAGTTGCTGAAGCTTAAACATTTATTGAACACTTGGAAGAAATTCACAGAAGGTAAACCTTCATTAATCACAGTGCTGAAGGGGGTAATGACAAGTCTGGTGCGCTGGGAAAGGTGACAAAAATGTTGAAGACTGTGCCCACCTTACATGGCAAGACATCTACAACCGTTCAATGTTTCAACAGCCATGTTTCTTTAAAATAACAAATCTTAAAAAGAGGCATCCTCTTCTTCTGGAAATTCTGTTCGCATCCTAAAAGCCAAATCAACAAGGAATTGCCCTAAACTCTTCAGCAGTTTCTTGATTTCCCTACACTATGCCGACCTGCAACAGGCACCACTGATTCCATGCATAATGTCATAGGACTGATTACTACCTGTTGGGGGGTGGGGAGGGTGTAGGTTAGGTTTGAGTAATGGCAAGAGGTGCACGCCTGGCAAGATTGCTATGTGCCTTAACCATGACCAACTGACGTCGATTGCTCATGCTCTCTCGCTCACTACTATAGCACCTGTAAGGAAGGCATACATTTCCAAGACAATGCAGTACTCCCATACAGGACACCATTGTGCAACCAGTGGCAAGAGGAAGGACACAAAAACAAATCACATGTCGATGCGCTGAAGCAAGAAGCAGCACTTTCAAGACACAAGGGATCAAGTCACAACCAACTTCCTTCCGTTTCTGAGATGCATAAGTGGTTCCATGTCAGCAACAGGCGCATGCAGAAGTTTCACAGAAGAGACACACTCTGCAGTTGATTCAAAGAGTACCTCAGAAGAAAAGGAAAACAATACAAACACTGCCACGCTGGCCCAGTAAACAACTGACTGTATTGCTAAGCAAAGGTGAGAGTATCACATTTGATAACTTAAGCATAATAGTTAAATATGCGTGTCAAACTTTCACAATTGAGTGAATGTAACCTGAGAACTAATGCAGTAGAACTGCTTTGTAAAGTGATTTCTGACTTATGATATATATTCAACAAGAGGGCCTACAAAACAACTGTTGAGTTTAACCATTTGCGAGCCCTGAAGAGTGAAGAAACTAGTCAGTACTTGAGAATTATCAGTTATTGCAGGGCCACACATTTCCTCACTTGTAGCAGAAGTGGGAACATAAATGGAAGCCATCTGGAGCAAGCAACAAGCTGAGAGAGCAATTGTGATGCTCAAAGCAGACTGACAAGTTCCTTTTCATACTTTGCATATAGAACTAACCTGGGACACGAAACAGAAAGAACAGAAAGTAATGTTTCACCATAATTGATTGGAAAGGCCACAGTAGAAACAGATAGATAAAGTGCGTAAACCTCAGAAAGAAATAATTGACCTGGAACAGAACTAAACTAAAATGAAAGGATCTGGATTCTCAATGAACAAAGTCTGAACTAAACTACAGAGAGTCTAAACAATACGGAGAAAAGTCCACTTGAACCCGGCAAAGTGTTCGGTGTGGAACCCTAGACTGGTAACCAGGAGCAATGCCCGAAAACTTGTGACGAAACAGCCCAGCTGACAATGGCTGGACTTCCAATTGTGCAAGGCAGTTGACATACATTGTCTCAATGGCGGTGTGCAGTCAAAATATCGTCTTTTTTTTTATCGACCTACACTAATATCGAGTTTTTAATATCATAGGGACAGAATATCGATGTCAAGAATATCGGTGACCAGAATATCGACCTTAAGGTAAGTAATATCGTTTTTTTAAAATATCGAAGTAAGTAATATCGAAGTAATATCGAAGTAAGTAATATCGTCAGCAAAAATATCGTTGTTAGTAATATCGATATTTATATTAGTGTTATGTATTTTAGTATGTATTTTATATGTATGTTTAACATTTTTTGTAATGTATTTTTATTATTTTTAAATATATGTATTAAATGTTTAGAAATTAGTAATTTTTTTAAAGTAAATTTTGCGTTTTAGTATCAGAGCGGGTTGTGGGTTTATCGGGTAATAGGGTGGGAAGTAATTTAATTATTAATTAATTAATATGTTTTTTATTTATTGTTATTGATTATTAATTTATTGTTAATTAATTATTAATTGGTAATTATTTTTTAATTGATGTATCATGATATTATCATTATTTTTATTTATTTGTTTATTGTTAATTAATTTATTATTAATTGGTAATTAATTTTTATTAATTGATAATTAAATTAATAATGTTAATTTTTATGTGTAGCGGGTTGTGGGTTTATAGGGGAATAGGTTGGGAAGTAATTTAATTATAATTAATAAATTAATATTTTTTTATTTATTGTTATTGATAATTAATTAATTTAATTATTAATTGGTAATTCATTTTCATTAATTGATTGATTTATAATTATATTAATTATAATTAATTTATTATTATTTTTATTTATTGTTATTGTTAACTAATTTACTGTTAATTTATTATTAAGTCGTAATTAATTTTTATTAATTGATAATTAAATTAATTGTGTTCTTTTTATGTGTAGCGGGTTGTGTGTTTATGGGGGAATAGGGTGGGAAGTAATTTAATGTTATTTAAGTAAATATTAATTTAATTTTATTGGTATTTATTATTAATTTTTTAGTTAATTAATTATTAATATGTTATTTATTTTAGAAAAATTACTTAATTAATAAGTATGTTAATTTAACCCCTACACTATCCTACATTTTCCACACTGTTACACTCACTGGAGTTGGAATAGTAATTTTAACCCCTACGCTATCCAACACTTTCCCTACTGTTGCACTCACTGGAGTGGGAATAGTAATTTTTACCCCCGCTATCCAACACTTTCCCTACTGTTGCACTCACTGGAGTGGGAATAGTAATTTTAACCCCTACGCTATCCAACACTTTCCCTACTGTTGCACTCACTGGAGTGGGAATAGTAATTTTTACCCCTACGCTATCCAACACTTTCCCTACTGTTGCACTCCCTGGAGTGGGAATAGTAATTTTAACCCCTACGCTATCCAACACTTTCCCTACTGTTGCACTCACTGGAGTAGGAGTAGTAATTTTTACCCCTACGCTATCCAACACTTTCCCTACTGTTGCCCTCACTGGGGTGGGAATAGTAATTTTTACCCCTACGCTATCCAACATTTTCCCTACTGTTGCACTGTTTTGGAGTTGGAATAGTAATTTTATTACCTCCGCTATCTAATATTTTTTGTATTATTTTAGTTAATGTAGTATATAGTTCATTTTAAAAAGATTAAACCTAATTTTAATTTTTTTAATTTGTTATATATATTTATTTACTTTTTAGTTATATTATTGTTTTATGTGTATAGATGTATTTATAATTTATATGATATTTTTAAAAAATTATAAGTTAACATAATTATTAAAAATTATTAGTAAGTATATATATTATATGTATGTTTAATTTATTTTTACATTACATATATATTACTTATAATTTTTAAACATTTAAAAATATTTTTAACTGTTTATTTTAATTATATGTATTTACTTTATTTTACATTATTTTTTTAATTTAAATAAAAAACAATATTTTTAACAATGATATTTTTGACATCGATATTTTTGACATCGATATTTTTGTACTTACCATAATGTAGATAGGATGTCGATATTCTTGACTTCGATATTCTTGCGTCGATATTTCTGTAGGTCGATATTCTGACCTTCGATATTCTGTCAGTGATTCCTCAATGGCACCTACCCAGGAATCCCTCCCCATCCAAACTACGGATTGTAACATCTTCCTAGATGCTAAGAGACCACATTGAAGAATGCAACACTTACAAAAAAGACTAGAGTTAACTATATCTTTCAGTATGTGGGTAGACTCAACCCTCATGTAAATACTGAGGGGTCGATTCCGATCCCGGTCGGAGGCGCACCTAATACCATTCGGCCGGGAAAAAAGCCAGGCGAATGCCTGTTTCCCGACCGATTCGCACATACGTCCGAACGAGCAAGTACGATGCGCACAACTGCCCAAATCCCGACCCAGTCGTACTCACCCAATACAGGTCCAGTTCTCCGACCGATGCGGATCCGGAAACGCAGAATCGAGTCGCACGGAAGCCAAAATGCAGCCCCGTCCGGCCGGACAAGTACGATGCGCTTTCCGTACGCGCCGAACCCGTCGCTACGCACGGCACGTCAAAGCATCCGGGAGAGGCGCACATAAGCTCCGATTCGCGTCACAAGACGATCCACGGCTACGAGACGAATGCGCCAGCGACGAGGACGAGGCGAAGCAAAGAGAAAGACGAACGAGACGAACCAACCATGAATCCCATCGTGCCGATCCTACCAATATTCTACATCTATTACCGGAACAGGCACGGACGCGTACGGCGCAGAAGGTAAGTCAGACACCAACCACAAAAAAAAACTACACGTACCCGACGTATCACACACACACACAGAGGGATGCAGAAATTACTTACACCAGCAACAGCAGCACCATAGGGGCGGGATGGCCATCACCAATGCCACATATACACATAGGGGCCTGGATGCCAACAACTAACACCACCCCTACCCAGGGGTGCTAGATGCCTGTCACTACTACCACCTCTACCCATGGGGGCAGGATGCCTGTCACTACTACCACCTCCACCCATGGGGGCTGGATGCCCACCACCACTACCACCCCTACTCAGGGGTGCCAGATGCCTACCACTACTACCACCTCTACCCATGGGGGCTGGATGCCTACCACTACTACCACCTCCACCCATGGGGGCAGGATGCCTGTCACTACTACCACCTCTACCCATGGGGGCAGGATGCCTACCACTACTACCACCTCTACCCATGGGGGGCTGGATGCCCACCACGACTACCACCCCTACTCAGGGGGTGCCAGATGCCTACCACTAATACCACCTCTACCCATGGGGGGCAGGCTGCCTGTCACTACTACCACCTCTACCCATGGGGGGCTGGATGCCTGTCACTACTACCACCTCCACCCATGGGGGGCTGGATGCCCACACTACCACCCCTACTCAGGGGGTGCCAGATGCCTACCACTACTACCACCTCTACCCATGGGGGCTGGATGCCTACCACTACTACCACCCCTACTCAGGGGGTGCCAGATGCCTACCACTACTACCACCTCTACCCATGGGGTGCTGGATGCCCACCACTACTACCACCCCTACTCAGGGGTGCCAGATGCCTACCACTACTACCACCTCTACCCATGGGGGCTGGATGCCTACCACTACTACCACCTCTACCCATGGGGGGCTGGATGCCTGTCACTACTACCACCTCTACCCATGGGGGCTGGATGCCTACCACTACTACCACATCTACCCATGGGGGCTGGATGCCTACCACTACTACCACCTCTACCCATGGGGGGCTGGATGCCTACCACTACTACCACCCCTACTCAGGGGTGCCAGATGCCTACCACTACTACCACCTCTACCCATGGGGGCTGGATGCCTACCACTACTACCACCTCTACCCATGGGGGGCAGGATGCCTGTAACTACTACCACCTCTACCCATGGGGGGCTGGATGCCTACCACCTCTACCCATGGGTGCCAGATGCCTACCACTACTACCACCTCTACCCATGGGGGGCAGGATGCCTACCACTACTACCACCTCTACCCATGGGGGGCTGGATGCCCACCACCACTACCACCCCTACTCAGGGGGTGCCAGATGCCTACCACCACTACCACCCCTACCCATGGGGGGCAGGATGCCTGTCACTACTACCACCTCTACCCATGGGGGGCAGGATGCCTGTCACTACTACCACCCCTACTCAGGGGGTGCCAGATGCCTACCACCTCTACCCATGGGGGGCTGGATGCCTACCACTACTACCACCTCTACCCATGGGGGCAGGATGCCTGTCACTACTACCACCTCTACCCATGGGGGGCTGGATGCCTACCACCACTACCACCTCTACCCATGGGTGCCAGATGCCTACCACTACTACCACCTCTACCCATGGGGGGCAGGATGCCTACCACTACTACCACCTCTACCCATGGGGGGCTGGATGCCCACCACCACCCCTACTCAGGGGGTGCCAGATGCCTACCACTACTACCACCTCTGCCCATGGGGGGCAGGATGCCTGTCACTACTACCACCTCTACCCATGGGGGGCAGGATGCCTGTCACTACTACCACTTCTACCCATGGGGGCTGGATGCCTACCACTACTACCACCTCTACCCATGGGGGGCTGGATGCCTACCACTACTACCACCTCCACCCATGGGGGCTGGATGCCCTACCACTACTACCACCCCTACTCAGGGGTGCCAGATGCCTACCACTACTACCACCTCTACCCATGGGGGGCTGGATGCCTACCACTACTACCACCTCTACCCATGGGGGCTGGATGCCTACCACTACTACCACCCCTACTCAGGGGGTGCCAGATGCCTACCACTACTACCACCTCTACCCATGGGGGCTGGATGCCTACCACTACTACCACCCCTACTCAGGGGGCTGGATGCCTACCACTACTACCACCTCTACCCATGGGGGCTGGATGCCTACCACTACTACCACCTCTACCCATGGGGGCTGGATGCCTACCACTACTACCACCTCTACCCATGGGGGGCTGGATGCCTACCACTACTACCACCTCTACCCATGGGGGCTGGATGCCTACCACTACTACCACCCCTACTCAGGGGGTGCCAGATGCCTACCACCTCTACCCATGGGGGGCTGGATGCCTACCACTACTACCACCTCTACCCATGGGGGGCAGGATGCCTGTCACTACTACCACCTCTACCCATGGGGGCTGGATGCCTATCACCACTACCACCTCTACCCATGGGTGCCAGATGCCTACCACTACTACCACCTCTACCCATGGGGGCAGGATGCCTACCACTACTACCACCTCTACCCATGGGGGGCTGGATGCCCACCACCACTACCACCCCTACTCAGGGGTGCCAGGATGCCTACCACTACTACCACCTCTACCCATGGGGGGCAGGATGCCTGTCACTACTACCACCTCTACCCATGGGGGGCTGGATGCCTACCACTACTATCACCTCTACCCATGGGGGCTGGATGCCTGTCACTACTACCACCTGTACCCATGGGGGGCTGGATGCCTACCACTACTACCACCTCTACCCATGGGGGCAGGATGCCTACCACTGCTACCAGCTCTACCCATGGGGGCTGGATGCCCACCACCCCTACTCAGGGGTGCCAGATGCCTACCACTACTACCACCTCTACCCCTGGGGGCAGGATGCCTGTCACTACTACCACCTCTACCCATGGGGGCAGGATGCCTGTCACTACTACCACCTCTACCCATGGGGGGCTGGATGCCTGTCACTACTACCACCTCTACCCATGGGGGGCTGGATGCCTACCACTACTACCACCCCTACTCAGGGGGTGCCAGATGCCTACCACTACTACCACCTCTACCCATGGGGGCAGGATGCCTACCACCAACAACACCCCACTCACAGGATGGCTAATGCATGACACAACAAGCACACACCAACATAAGGAATGCAACAAAAAGACATCCCCCCCAACACCATGACAAGCGTGTGTAGACTGTGTCAAATGCCTACTACAACACTGAACATGACTTTGAACATACAATGTGACCCCCTATCACATGTGTCACACATAAATGTGTGTGGCCCCCACAATGCAAGCAGACCATGACCACTGTGGCAATGGGGTCCAACCCCCATCATCACAGTGACCAAAAGGTAAGTGTGGGGTCCATAGCTGAAGCACATTTTGAACATTGTGGCAATGGGGTCCAACCCCCATCATCACAGTGACCAAAATGTAAGTGTTGACATTGAAAAAGCTGCAACTGCCAAACTGCATGGATGATTCCTGGTCACAGAACAACAAACACATCAGTGGCAAAGTAGTGCTTGTGTCCCATAGCAACATAGATTGTGTGAGGCAAACAGTGCAGTGCAAATAAGACATACCTTTGGCCATGTGCAGACAAACATCACCCATGGGGGCTGACACTGTCAACATCCATCAATGACACAATGACAGAAGGGACCATGATAATGCAGACCCACATATTTGCACCAATGGGCACACAAATGTAGATACCCTGTGGAGACTGTAGATGTGAGGTGAACAAATAACATACCATGGCAGCAATGGGACACACAAACAATGATCATTGTGCTGACTGATGACCTAAGAGTCCCAGCGACAGCAGAAGAAACCCACCAAACAACATACAGCCAATAGCACACTAAAGATATGCCAATGCAGTGGTGCAGATGCACAAACAGGCAGACCCACACTGCACATCAAACACAACAGGTGAGGGGGGGGTGCCAGTGTCCCCAGGCAACCACACAACACATGATGAGGCCTGAATACCAATTACACAGATGCACATACAGTGCCACACAAAAGTTACTCATGGATCCAAATCCCCTATGTGGGCAATCAGGCATTGTTAGATGAGAGGGAGCACAAATTACACATGTCACACAGGCTTGTAGGAACAGCAACTAACACAGCAAGAGACAGACCCACCACAGCACTACCCCCCAGGGACCCCATATTGTGCTGACACTAGCCTGCATGATAATCCGACTGTGATGACAATGTCAGATGTCGTTCACACTGTGAACCCCAGCCATGTGTCCTGAGCAACTAACTACCATCACACCTACACAAGCTCCAATCAATCAGCACGGCCTGCCAGCCAAGGCCAATATGGAGGTAGGGGTCTGGCCGTGCAACAACTCATTTTTGCACACACTAAACACCACACACCCTGATCTCCACCAATGTGCAGCAGTGAAGCTCACATGGACTGGTGACATTGCACATGCACCCATGACAATACCTGGGGTCGTGGTGGGAACCAAGGTGCAGAAACCCATCACACATGGCCAGTCAACAAGACTTGTCAATGTCTGACACACAGCACAGTATGCTGTACATGGGCATGATGTGAAATCCTCCACAATCAATGGGATCCTGGCCATAGTCCCACACCAATGAAGAAGCCAAGGTGACACACGAAGAACACACGTACACAACTACCAACATTGCAGCTCTGACCCTGAGGAGTGGCAGCAGTCACACACACAACGTGTCACAATCACTGTAAGCTAACACAAACTGTAAATCACATTACTCGTGTAAACAACAAGTGCCAAGGGGAATCCTGAATGTGTCCCATCTGCGTTTGCCCACATCCCCAGCACTGACAACAAAGACAACCTGGGATGACAACCTCATGAACATTAGTTTGCCATGCACCCACATCACAGAGAAACCAGGTCCAAGATGCTGGATGAACACAGAACAACTCAGCAAGCATCACAAACAGGAACATCCCTAGGGACACAGCCTGTGTAGGAAAAGGGAAGGGAACACGCACAGACATGCTTACACAACACAGGCCCACGCAATGTCACCAGATTACACACTGCCATGAGGGCACACCACTCCTGTGGAAGGTCCGCTGTGCCAAACCTTGTCTGTGCATGACCCAAACATGTCAGCAGAACACTCCGTCAGTGAGTCAACAACCACAACACACAGAAGGCTCTGCTCACATCAGCCTGGGTACGGGGGTGTCACGTCAGTCATCTGCACACACACCAAACACGTGTCAAGCAAGTTGCACTGTATACACAGATGAGTCATTCGACATTGATGTGCAAAACTGCATGTCCAGTGGAGCTGGGCACACAGTCAGGGAAATCGGAACATTGAACAGTGGTAAGCCCACCAGATGTGCATCAGTGTAAGACAAAGATGTTCATTTACAAATGCAAAAAGGACATCCCTGTGTCAAATGCTGAACATTACACCCTCAGACTGTAGCAAAGGATGCCATAGATCCAGAATACAACAGGACACATATCCCATGGACCACATGGAGTCCATCACTGCAACACTTCATCATCCTGATGTGAACACTATTACAACTGCAAATGCAGGATGCTACTCATCCACATCATGTACATCAAAAGAAAACCCAAAAGTAAACAAAAAGAGACTTTATTCAGCAAATGTCAGGGTAAAAACGGAAGTCCAAAAGAAACTAAGGCCAATGGCCAGTCCAAAATCACAGTACCAACGGGGTGAGAAGTGACAACTGGTCACACATTGCTTGCCTGCACTGGTACGGTTGGGGGACATCACCCTTGGAGGGGCATACAAGGGGCAGGCCAGGCACCGCAGGGACAGGATCAGGGGATGGCAGAGTGAGGCAGTGAAGGGGTGGTGGGTGCAGGAGTGTCACCGGCAACTGCAGTGGAGGTGTCTGACTCAGGGTGGGCCGGCACCACCGTGGTACACAAGTCAGTTGGTGTGGGTGCCGCAACCACTGCAGTGGGCTGGACTGATGTAGTGGACTGGGTACCCACTGCAGTGCCCGAGTCAGACGTGGTGGTTGTGGACTCCACTGCAGTGCATGACTCCAAGGGAGTGGAAGGGTGGGCAGATGAGGTGGGCAGGACAGGGGGGGACCCGGTCCCCACAACAGTGCCACTAACAGGCAGAGCGTCTGGGTTGGGGGTGGAAGAGCAAGTGGCAGGGGGAGGGCCTAAGCAGTCTGGGGATGCGGTATCGGTGTGTGGGGGAACCTGGGGCAGGGTGTGGCGGGGGAACCTGTGCAGTGGTGGCCTGGGGGATGGAGGAGAGAGACTGGGCGCAGGAGCTCCGTGGTGGTGGTGGTGGTGGGGTATTGCTCTTCCTGCTCCGGGGGGACTTCCGAATGGGCTCCTGTGTCTGCCTGCACCTGGGGGAGGGTGTCCGGGGGCGAGGGGCACTCCTCTCTGTGTGGGTGGACTTCCTCTTCCCCTGGAGTGCTGGGTCAGCAGGAGTGGTGGGGAAGAGGCCGAGGTCACACAGGAAGACCTGCTGTGTATGTGGGGTAGCAGGCGAGGCAAGGGAAGGGGTCTTGGAGGGAGAGGACTGCGGAGTGAATGTGGATGCCTGTGTGTGTGTTCCCCATCCCCTGTGTCTGTGGTATCAGTCCCCTGAGGATGCTTGTGTGCACGTCTTGCCTTACTCTTGGGTGTGTCTGTGCTGCTCGTGTCTGTGTGTTTGGATGACTGTGCAGGTGTGCATGTGCTTTGGACAGGTAGGGGGGCAGGAAGTGTGGATGGGGCAGAGGTGGGAGGGGTGAGGGACTGTTGGAGGAGGGACACTGCTGCCGTCAGGGAGGAGTCCATGGACCTATTGCTCCTCTGTAGGGCAGACATACCCGTCGAGATGCCCTCCATGAACGACACCAGCTGTGTCAACAGAGTGGTGTGTGCATGGAGGACACTCAGCATTGCTGTCTGCCCTACATGGAGCTGCCGAAGGAGGTACACAGACTCCTCACTCAGGGCAGCAGGGGACACAGGGGCAGGGGCTGCGGTGCCTGGCATGAAGGAGACACGCTCCCGATCACGGGAGCCTCCACGGACCTCAGGAATGGGAGCTGATGGGAGGGCGGTGGTGGTGGTGGTGGTGGTGGGCCAGACAGACTAGCTGGCCTTTGGTGGCTGCCGAGACCCGCCTCCACAAGGGAGTCATCCTCTGAGCTGCTGTGGTCCCCAGCTGAGGTGGATGGTGCTGAGGACTCCTCGGTGTGGCTCCCCTCGCCCTCCGTGCCACTGGGTCCCTCTGACCACTCGTCTGATGCTGACCCAGTCTGGCTCTGCTGCTCCTCCTGGTCCGTGGAGCTGTCCCCTCCTGTGGCCGTGGATGTATCTGCAAACAATTAGGGAAACAGACAAACATCAGTCACCTGCACTGACCGCACACACCACAGTAAGTACAGCACATTACAGAGCAAGCCCTGGCATCCTTAGTTGAACATTGCCTAAAGTCCTCACACAGATTCGGGAAGCCAATTATCAGTCTGATGGTCAACCATGGGACTCACACCCCTCCTGCCCTTGCACCCATCTGTCTGGTGCCTGTCTGATGGTAAGACCCCAGTGTGGACACATGCACCACCTACACAGTTGTTGGACATTGCAGGGAACACGGTGAAGCATGTGAACATGCACACATCACATCTCTTGCCACTGAGTCAGTGCAGGTGTCCGGATAAAGGGATGGCCAGATTCTAATTAGAAATCCATGTGATGCATACCAGCACCAGACACCATGATGCACCCATGTCCAGATAGTCAATGCCACAATGGGGTGCATGTTTCACATGTCACTCCCCTGCAGGATCAGTCCCAGGAAGTTGAATGCCATGACACAGGAATGCGTGCAAAGTCATACATTACTGTCTCAAGTCACATGGCCATGGCAGCCAGACAACAACAGTCTGCACTGTGTCACAATCCGAGGGCATGGGGAATGCAAGTTATGTGACTGACAAGTGCACATGTCCATCCCCCAAAAACCACATCATCTGTACTACTATTTGTCCACGTCATACCAACTGGACATATGGGGGACATGAAACACAACTCTCTGAACATGAGCACCTCACAGTGTGCTGTGAATGAAAATACAGCTGCCTGAAAGTCACAGTCGCAAACACCTGTGTGCACAGTCAAGTGATCAGACACCTATAAGTCACAGAAGTATCGTCTATCATGGTCACATCTCAGATGGCATGCTGAGCCCCAAACGATGAACATACCAGTAGTCCTGACAACGAAGACACAGCACAATGAGACAGAGGCAGACACCTGAGGGTACATTTCACTGATCACAACATGCCAGATGATACACAGGAGTGGGAGTACAGAGTGTATTGTATGCACTGGAGTAGGCATGACTGTCCAGCTCCACCTGTAAGAGGGATGAGTCCTGGACAGTAGGCAGGTGGCTAAGCATGCGTGACACACTGGATACACATACTCCTGAGGCCCAAATATTGTTCCCACCAGCAGCATGGGTGTGTGCCACATGTGGTGAGTCAGAACAGCAAGCGGACCACATATCAAAGTTACACGCAGATCACATGTCAGAACTTAGGCATTGTGTAAGCAATTGACCCACCCATGAATCGCACAACATAGTCACGGGAACAAATGCTGTCCCCCACCTTGAGCAAAGCAAAATGCAATTACACAGTCCCCAAATGACACAATTTCCTGACTATAAGGGCCACACATATGCGAAACAGAGGAGAAGTGGGCATGTAACAAATGAGGGACATGGGCCCTGGACCACATGACTGATGTACTGTGGAAGTTTACTCAGGCCAGAGGAGGGCACATAGCATGGCAGACAAAGTGCACAGTGCAGTCATGGACTCACCCTCTCCTTGCTGCTGTCTGTCCTTCAGCTGCCCATCCAGGTCAGGGAAGACCACCGCCAGGATCCGGAGCATGTGGGGGGTCAGGGTCCGGTGTCCGCCCCTCCTGCGAGGAGGCGACAGCTTCAGCTGGACCCTTGCGATCCTCCGGGTCCAGCCACGAAGGTCCTGCCACCTCTTTTGGCAGTTGCGGATCCTGCGCCTGTGGACCCCCACGGATCTTACTTTCCGGGCGATGGTCAGCCAGATGTCCTGCTTCTGGTGGGCATCAACCTGTGAGGATGACAAAGTGAAAAGGCCATTACTACACATGCAACATATACGTGCATCACACAGTTGGATATACATGTCTCAATTACAGGGGCATATGATGTACACAGGCAGTGCAACAATGGCTATGAACAGTTTGCCAGCAGTCACTACATGGTATCATTGAATGGGAAGTAAACCTAGTTGGAATGCACTGTTACTGCACTGTACCAGTTCAGTGCATGTAACTACACACTTTGGGGTGTGACAACTACTCAGTGGGCATGCTAGCCGGTGGTGTGCACAGTGAAAGTCCTGCTAGTCAGACAACATGCACAATTAGCGATGCAGTGGCAGCACACTCACCTGCTCCCCTGGTTTCCCATACAGCTTGCTGTACTGTGGAAGGAGGCTGTCCAGCAGGTCCTGGTTCTCCTCAAGGCTGAAGGCTGGGGCTCTCTCCACAGTACGTGCCATTGCAGGAGCCAGAGGATGCATAAACAGCAGCAGTGTTGGTGGCAGATGTCGTCCTGGAGCATGTAGTGCAGGTAAGTGAGCTCTCAGGGGAACAGCCAGCATTATATGTGTGCTGCAGAGGCAGATACTGTCCCATGTGTCTAAAGTGATAGGTCCAAGTCGTTTGCATCTTCTAAATCTGACCAATCCATGGTATAGCAGCACTAATACACGCCCACAGCATCCTTCAAATCTTCAACTTCATGACACCCATGATTTTGCAACATTGTTGTGGCTGGCCAACTGAATTCACTGCATCAGACTCGTTGGAGCTTCGAAAACGCGTCCGTTGCCATGCCAGGCCCCAGCCAATGTGTGCGCACCGATCGGTCCATTGCTGTACGACGCGTACCCGGGATACAACGCGTACCCACTCACATTGAATGCAATGGGCCAGCCGGGCACACCGATCGGTCCATTGCAGTTCAACGCGTACCCGGGATACAACGCGTACCCGCTCACATTGAATGCAATGGGCCGGCCGGGCACACTGATCGGTCCATTGCAGTTCAACACGTACCCGCGATACAACGCGTACCCGCTCACATTGAATGCAATGGGCCGGCCGGGCACACCGATCGGTCCATTGCTCTACAACGCGTACCCAGGATACAACGCGTACCCGCTCACATTGAATGCAATGGGCCGGCCGGGCACACCGATCGGTCCATTGCTCTACAACGCGTACCCGCGATACAATGCGTACCCGCTCACATTGAATGCAATGGGCTGGCCGGGCACACCGATCGGTCCATTGCAGTTCAACGCATACCCGCGATACAACGCGTACCCGCTCACATTGAATGCAATGGGCCGGCCGGGCACACCGATCGGTCCATTGCAGTTCAACGCGTACCCCCGATACAACGCGTACCCGCTCACATTGAATGCAATGGGCCGGCCGGGCACACCGATCGGTCCATTGTTCTACAACGCGTACCCGGGATACAACGCGTACCCGCTCACATTGAATGCAATGGCCAATGTGTGCGCATCGATCGATCCATTGCTGTACAACGCGTCCCTGTACAAGTCACTGGCATATGTCACCATGCCTGTCACAGGTGAACATATGCCAGCCACATATACTTCCCAGGGAGTGAGGGGCACACCTACAACACCACAGCCTTTCCACACTGTATCCTAAGGCATGTAAGGCTGCATTACATGTTCCGTGTATGGGGGTCAACATGTTGTTTTTGGGTGGCACTTGGGGGCAGCCACTCCCAGGCTGTGCACGTGTTCATGAGGACAGAATCCTTGGTGTGTTGTGCACATGAACACTGTGGTGTGCAACTGTTCATTTCAGGGCATGTGGCATGGTCACATTTCACGGTTGTGGATGTGTATGTCATGTCACATACCCCCTGAGTCCCATGTGGGACGGTATGTACGTCCCAGGGTGACCTATTGCCACAATTGTGATGGCCCTCCACAGTCTGTGTGCATGTCGTGTTTACAATGTCTCTGATTCCATGTGCACAATGGGAGACAGTCTCCACATCCACGTTGTTTGTGCATGGACTTTGATGTTGTGCGTGTGTGTGTCACAGACGTCCATGTCTGTCCTGCCGAGGCAACAGGGACCACTACCTGTGGTGGTCATGGTTGTTTAGCTGTGGTGTATTCATGATGCACCATGTCATGCCAGTGTCCATGTGTCTATACAGGGTCCCTGGGAATCTACCTGTCGATGAGCTGTGATGCCTGGGGCACATCTGTCCTCACATGTCACTGTGGTGTGTGTTTGGAACGTGACAGCAGTACATGGGTACTGTGACACAGCCTTATGATATCCCATAGCACAACCTGGGACTTGTTGAAGACACATGTTGAACTGTGATGTTAGATGTTAGCCATGTAGGTGCCATACATGTCCTTACGGAACGGCACACGCATCATGTACTTGTGTCTCGTAATGATGTATCATGTGATATTGAGTCTGGTCTATGCCACATATGTGGGGTGACTGACAATCTTTCTTTCCTCACCTATGCACTGCAGGGCACCAGCTGTCCATCGGCCATTCCCTGACCTTGCAATGGTACCGCTTCACCAGGCCACTGATTGAGAAATTGACGGTGCGGTTGGCCCCACATTTGCAACCTGGCCGGACATACCCTACAGCGCTGACCCCCAAGGTGAAGGTGATGGCAGCCCTACACTTCTTTGCCACCGGTACCTTTCAACACACTGTGGCGTCTGCTGGTGGGATGTCACAGACCATGTTCAGCCGTGTGCTCCGCGACGTTTTGGAGGCTATGTTAAGGTACCTGAACCAGTACATCTATTTCCCTAGACTTCAACAACTCACTGACGTGAAGAGTGACTTCTATGCCCTGGGGAGGATGCCGCATGTCATTGGCTCCATTGATGGGACACATGTGGCTTTGGTACCACCACAGGCCCAAGAGCAGGCATACAGGAACCTCAAACACTACCATTCGGTCAATGCACTGGTGGTATGTCTTGCAGATATGAGCATCACACACGTCTGTGCCCGTTTCCCCGGTTCTGCACACGATGCCTACGTGATGAGGAATAGTCGCATCCCGAGGATGATGTCACAGATGCGGAACCAGCGTGCCTGGCTTGTTGGTGTGTACTGACTTTGTAGCATTGTGTGTGTTCTGCAATGTAGTGTTCCACCCTCTTTTCCAACTCAGCTAATGTGCAATTGTCTG
Source organism: Calotriton arnoldi (assembly GCA_963921515.1). Classification (NCBI taxonomy): domain Eukaryota; kingdom Metazoa; phylum Chordata; class Amphibia; order Caudata; family Salamandridae; genus Calotriton; species Calotriton arnoldi. The sequence continues at coordinate 2,011,102 of CAWUFW010000597.1, read as the reverse complement.
TATGTAGGTGACTCCGGATACCCCAACATGCCGTGGTTGCTGACGCCCCTCAGGAACCCTGTGACACCAGCCCAGATGCGCTACAATGAGGCACATGGTCGGACCAGGAGAGTGATTGAGCGGACATTTGGTCTCCTGAAGAGCCGCTTCCGCTGCCTAGATAAGACAGGAGGGGCCCTCCCATATGCCCCAGCAAAGGTGTGCAAGATTGTCATCGTCTGCTGCATGCTACACAACCTGGCAGTGCGGAAGGAGTTGCCTCTCATCCTGGATGACGATGACCAACATCCGCCACCTGTGGAGGATCCTGGGCTGGACCACGATGCCAGTGGTGATGATGATGATGAGGGTGATGTCCGCACACAGCTCATCACCAACTTCTTCAGCTGAATGTGAGTATCCAGGGATGTTATGTCAATGATGTGAGTTTGCATGATATGTGTTGGTGGTGCTCTGGTGCTGTTTGAGTGTGTCCATGTGCTACTTGACTGGATGCGTGCAGCAATGTGTCCTTACAGGTAGTCTGTACTCCACAACAGTGTTGACATGCTAACTTGGTCCTGGGTGGGTATCTTGTGACATGTATTGGGCATGAGTATTGCAGTTCTGTCCTGTTCTTCAGTGCTTTTGACTGTGTGCATTTCTGTCCTTCACAGGGTACTTTCAGAGTTGTTTGGTCAACTGTGATCCCCCGACACCGTGAATCAACTTCCAGGGTGGTAGCTGTCGTTTCCCTACAGGTGATGTGCGCCACACCCATGGACTTCCTTTCTTCTACACTTGTTGACTGTGTGCCCACTGCCAGGTGGGATTACCTTGCATCTGTAGTGGTTACAACATGTTGCAAATGTGTAATAAACCTGTGCTTCACTTTGTGATGTGCGTTGTCTGTGGTCACACATCTGACTGACATTTGCTTCCTGCACCAGTGGGCTAGTTAACACAGACTGTGAATAGGTGTTGTGTCTGTGCATTGCACCGTATTTCCTGGCAACATCAGTGTAGGCGATGAGTCAGATGGCCCTGGTGTGTATGTGTTGTGTAGCCCTGGTGGTGTGTCTCCCTCATATGTGTCACGTCGCCATGACTCACATGCCGGTGTTGTACTTGCTGTAGCAGTTAGCATGCACAGTGTCATTTCACAGATCATCATCTCCACTTCAGAAACAACGTTGTAATCACAACAGAGGCAAGTATGGTGTATTAGTGAGTTTATTGACATACATGTGTGAGTATAGTGCACAGGATGGTGGGTGCTGTACATTGTGATTGTAATCCAAAGTTCCTAGATGATTTGGAAGTCCTGATAGCAGAAATGTCCTGAGTAAAGTCCACAGTCATCTGATACATTGGTCCAACTTGAGCTCCCCATGTCATGTGGGAGAGTTGTGTTGCATTCGACAGGGTGAAGAGTTTGCGCACAAAGGTGATTTTCCGGAACAGTTGTTGGCTTCCTGGGGGTTGTGCATGGCTATCAGCCTCTCAGTTGTCCTTCCTCGGACGACCCCTCTTCTTTGGGGGGGGACCCTCAAGTGCAGGCTGCTGCGGTGCACGGGACTCTCCGCCAGAGTCATCCTCCCTCCCTGTGGCAGTTGCAGTTGTTGCAGCACCAGATGTTGTGGGCACACAGGGAGGTGTTGACATGTTGGTGCACATCTGGCGGAGGCATTGTAATATGTCCCTATGCACCGCCGTCTGTTCTTGCAATGTGTCCCACTTGGACTCCATGCGGGACATGTGTAAGTCCAAGCGGGCATGATGGGCAGCCTGCTGCTGTTGAATGTCCCTGAGGATCCCCACTACCTGGCTGGACTCTCCGGTGCTAGTCTGGTATGCATCAGCTATGCGTACCAGTTGTGGGTCATCATGCAGTCCAAACCCCTCTGCAAGCAGCGACCTATGTCTACCACCCCTCCCACCACCCCAGGCGACACGTGAAGGACCTGCGTTGGCATGCACAGGTGACCCTGGGCCCCCTTGGGGGTTGTTGCTGGTTTTGGTGTCCGTAGCTCTACGTTGGGCCGGGGTCCGTGTGCTGTTGGTGGTGGTGGTCCTTGGTCTGTCCGTGTCGGCAGGGGTGGTCTGTGTGTTGGCAGTTGTTGGAGGGGTGGGTGCAGGGGGTGCAGCTGGTGGTCCTGCTGGTGCTGCATGATGACTCTCTGCGGAGGTGCCAGGTAGGTCTTCGTCATCCGAGGTGGGCAGAGGCTGTTCCACACCAGTGAGCTCAGTGTCCCCCGGAGCCTGGGACAGGGACTCCTCAGCGTCTGCTGCTGTGTCCCCATCATCACCTGTATTTGGAAGAGACACACAATGTATGTAATGTTTCTACAGGCATCAATGGTTCAAACACCTGACAGTTGTGACTGTACCTCTGGATGCGGGCCTGTACATTGCATTGTCCTAAGTTGTCACAGTCAGCTGTTGATATTGGTGTAGCGCATTGTCCTGACAACATGAAGCATTTCAATGTGAATGTTGAGGTGTGTGCATAGCCAGCATTGGTGGTATTTGGTTGACATCCGGACATCCTTCTCCCTCCAGCCCAGTTATCCCACCATGAAGCATGCCACCCTTGCAGTGGGTGCAGGTTGACTCTCAGGATGTCAGTCAGTGGTGTCCTGCTGTTGGTTGGTGGCCAGTTCCCAGCATGGCCTTGTGCTCCCCACAACAGAGCAGCAGTGTCCGACATCTTTGATGGGGCTTTCCACTCCCTGTGAGGTGTGCATGCTTCAGTGTGAGCTTGCTGGGCCATGTGGGGGGGGGATGTTGAGCCATGACTACCACTCAAATCATGCTATTGCCTCCACCCCCCTTCCCAGCTTGCCCATACTTCCTTCCTTCCTCCTGACTCTGCTTCCCTGTGGGGTAGTGTGCCTGTGCTGAATGGATGGCTGACAGTGTTGTCCTGGCGTTTGTTTGGCTACAAGTCCCATGTGTGTCACTGTGCTTCCCACAGCATGACCCAGGGTGGTGGTTCTTTGTGGGATAAATATTTTTAGTGTGAGGCAATGCATTTTCCCAGGTGAGTTGTGTGTAGTTTGGGTTAGGGGTGTGTGTGGGAAGAGCTGCTGGTAACTATGGTCATAGCTGTCAGTCCTCCTTCCCACCCAGCCAGATATCCCACCACGGAACGTGCTTCCATTGCAGGGAGTGCAAGTTGTCTTTCAGGATGTCAGACAGTGGTGTCCTGCTGTTGGTTGGTGCACAGTTCCCAGCAGGGCCTTGTGCTCCCCACAGCAGTAGCCAGTGTCAGCCATCTTGTCAGTTGTTTTCCACTCCCTGTGATGTGAGCATGGTTCAGAGTGGTGTTGATGGGCGTATTGTGATGGTGGGCAATATCTGTGACTACGACTCCCATGATGCTATTGGCTACACTGACTTGACCAGCATACACAGAATTCCTTCCTTTCTGTGGGATTCCCTGTGTGGTGGTGTTGTAGTGGTGGCTACATATCTGACAGTGTTTGTTGGTTAGATTTGTGCCACTGCCTAGCTTTATTTGTTGTAGGGTTTGTACATCTCATGACACAGTTACATATCACTATGAGATGGCATGTATTGTGTTTATCTGACTGACATACACATCTTGGGATGATTCTGGTTTTGTTGCTGTGAATTTGCTAAGGGTGCATGGTTTGACTATCCCCTTGACAGTGATGTGTGTGTATTGTCACACGATATTGGGTATATTGGTTGTGTACTCACCAGGCTCTGGGATGTCTTCTAGTCCATAGACGCTCACTGGTGGTAGGATGGCCCGCACCTTCTCCTCCCAGGGCCTGAGGTATAGTGGTTTGGCAGGAGGGCCACTGCCGGTGTGTTGGCTCAAGATGTAATCCTTCTTCAGGAGATCCCTGACCCTCCTGCGCACATCATACCACCTGTTCTGGATGTCTTCCTTTGTGCGCAAACATGGTGATTGTGCGTTCACCCTGTCAACGATCCTCGCCCACATCTTGGTTTTCTGCGACATGGGGGTCTGTTGGACCAGTGTACCAAACAGCTGTGGCTCTACCCTGAGGATCTCATCTACCAGGACTTCCAATTCACTATCTAGGAACTTTGGATTCTTTTTGGGGGCATGGTGATGGGTGGTGGTGGTGAGTGATGTGTGTGTTGGTGTGCAAGTGAGGGTGTGTGAGTGTGTGTTTTGCTGGGTGTATGTGAGGGTGCTATTTGTTGAGGTGCTGATGGTGTGTGGCTTGTGTGATGGATGAGCTGTGAGTGTGTGTGTGGTTGCTGTCTGTTGGTGTTCTGTGCTGGCAGGTCATTTGAATTTGCAAAGGATCATGGTAGGGATTTGTGTCCTTTATATGGGTGGAGTTGTGGGTGTGTCTTTGTTCCCTGTTCCCCCCCCAGTATTTATTGGCTTTGTAATTGCTTGTTTGGCCTTTTTTAGTGCGTTTTTCCCTTTGTACTTTTTGTGCAGGTAGGAGACGTTCTTCTGACCGAGTCGGACCCTGCAGTTGTCTCGTGCGAGCTTCTCCGAGTCGTTCACGCTGTGTTTGTGCTGTTTCCTGTGCTGCGTACGCGTTGGTCGCGGTGTTTTGGATTGCTTCGGTTCGCTGTTTTGTATGCGTGTCGGTCGTACGGCTTGAGCTCTGTGCGACTCGGTCGTGTTTTCCACGTGTTGCATCGTACTTGGCGGGTCGGAGTTCGCGGGTACGTTTCGTTCGGGATTCTTCCTGGTGCGTGTCGGTCGGTTCGATTCGCGTGCTTTTCCGGCCGGATAGCTGTTTTCCGCACGGTTCGGTCGTTTGGCTTGTGTTCCGTACGAGTTGGTCGGATTTTGCACGCTTTTCATCGTACTTTGCGGGTCGGCCTGCACCGGTACGTGTCGGTCGGAATTAATTCCGGCTCCGAGTCGGTCGGTACGTTTTCCGGCCCGAAACGGAATCGGCCCCTGAGATTTTGAACACTTTGGGGCCCATTCTGATTCGGGCCAGAAATCTCTCCGACCGAGCCGGACCCAGAGAGATTTCCGACCGAATCGGACCCGTGCAGCCCGACCGAACATGCTATCGTACTCTAGTCGGTCAGACTCCCATTGAAGTCAATGGGAGCCGGTCGCACAACGCGTACGAGGCGAACAAGGGCGCCCCCTACAGCAAGTACGCGGCGAAGCGACTCGCGCCGTACACGCACAGGTAGGGGGGACCCATGGGTCCCCTCTGTGTGCGACTCACGCGGCTACGCTTACAGGGGGGTCCGACACGGACCCCCGAAGTACGGCTCCAACTGCTCTTTCGAGCTGGACGGCGCGTGTCGGTCGGACTGCTTGCGGCGCGCATCGTACTTACCCGGCCGGAGAACGTCTCCATTGCGCGGTGCGAGTCGTGTCCGAGCGAGTCGGTCGGTGCGGTTCGACCCGGGGACGAGTCGGTCGGAGCGGTTGGGACGCCCAAACGAGTCGGTCGGTGATTTCGCATCGTACTCGCTCGTCCGGACACGCGTACGGATCGGTCGGGAAATAGGGCTCCGAATCGGATCCGGTTAAGCCGAATCCGATTCAGAGCCCTAGCGGCCGAGATCGGAATCGGCCCCTAAGCCTCCCCTCAGGATGACGAGTTTTCCCCAGAGGGCTTAGAAAAAAAATGATGTACCAAACGAGGGGTAAGAACTTGAAACGCTAACTCCCCAGAAGTCTCAGAGGGAAGCTATCCCTTCTAATCAATCAGAAACTGAGGAGTTCCTCTATAAATTCTAAAGTCACATATTTCATTTACTTCTTACTCCTCTTCTCCTTTACATAACTGATGAGTAAAAGAAAGAACTCTTTTCTTCCTAAATCTTTCAGCAGATGTATCTGGCTTCAAAAATGATACATGAGCGGAAGGGAGTATCTTCCAGAAAAATAGCAATTTTAGTCGGTCAGTGAGTGTATTGATAATATGGGCAAAGTATAATAGACCATAGTGTCTCTGACCAAGCTTAGGTCTATGGATAGTCTATGAGGAGTTATGTAACCTTGAATTTGGAGCCGGTTTGCGATGCCTATTTGTCGTAATTTATTCAGAGCTTCGTTCTAGTCTCTCTGCTGTATGATGGTTTTCATAGTTTCCTATGCTGTGAGACCTTGTTCTTCAACATAAGAATTTGCAGGAAGGACCTTAGGATGGAATGTATAGGTTGCAAAAAAGGTATTACTTCCAAAGAAGAATACATAGCATGCTATAGGTAAACTTTGCAGTAGGCAAAAGAGATTTCTAATTTGTTTGGGTGGAATTTACAAAAGAGCAAAGGTAAGTCTTTCTGTTTGACTTTTCATCTGGGCATAAAACCCAGATGAGATTAGCATTGTGAATCGTAGAGCTGAAACCAAAATTTAGAGATGAACTGAGTGCCACAGACTAAAAGTATCTTTGTTGGAAGATTTAAAATAAAAATAACCTCAAAAAGCACAAAGCGCCAACTGGGAGAAGCTCGTCCCACTAAACCAGGACAAAAGTAAGATTTAAGGCCAACCACAATGAACGGCAGGTCGAATACAGAGGTCAGATATGTCAAATAGGTCTCAGGTGAATAGTTACCTTCACACCTAAACCAAGGCCTTGTTGTATCTGACACAGTGGGTGTGGCCCAGGGTCCCCAATAAATGTACCCCTAGTATTCTGCTTCATTTCATGCCCTTATTGCCTGCAAACCCATCACTATAACCAACATCGTTTAACTGCGATCCTTTGATACTGTGTTGGCGTGCTGCTACCCCCACCCTGATGTGGTTAGTGCAGAGCTAAAATTCGGATAAAGGTGTCGCCAAAATGCAGAAAAATGGAAAAGCTTTGTGACGGTGGGAGCATGGCATAAAATATATGCACAATTTTACCTGCACTTCCTAATTTATGGAAATGTCAAATGTTCTCCGATAAGTTTGCCAGCATTTGTACTCTGAACCAGTGTACCCAAAATCCTGAGAACCATGACCCACTTTCCAGAATGACAACTTACCCCCACGTATCTCTACTGCCCGTGAGGTAGGCGATTTTTTACTTAACCGAAGCATCATGTGACCCGTACTCTTGTGCACTAGGGGCACATTTTCATTGACTTGGCCACTAAATTTGCACAGACACACAGTTTTACTGCTAGACTTATATTGACAACAAATGCGTCCGAAATTCCGGTTTCAGGAATGTTTGTCTTTTGTGCATCAGCAAGTACAGTGCCATGATTTGTTTATACCGTGTTAAAATCGTTGCTTCCTACTTCGGAATTATAAGAAATGTGCTTCATTTTTGCTATCCTGACTGCTGTGTGCACAATTAATTCACAGCTATTTATTTACCTTTACCTTTTCTATTCTTTCGCTGACTGCAAAATGAAAGGAGTTTGTATGCACCAATCCCAGTGTTAAATTAAATAAATTAAGCAGGAAATTCTCAGCGATCGTGACAAGTCAAATTAAGACTTTAAAGGCATCTTTATTTAACTTGAGCATACTTTAACTGATCCTTTTCCCTGGAAAACTCTTGTGACATAATTATTTGGAGGGGAAAATTAGTGTGAGGAATAACTGCTCTGTAATTCCTTGGATGCACACTGACCCACGCTTGTTTTACTATAAACAGAATGGATTATTTGCTGTGATTTAGTAAGATTGTAGTAACTGCTGTACCCCCCTCCTGCCGGAGGTGGACTCGGAGGAAGGATTCTTTATAGTACATCAATAACGCTGATCAGTGTGTAGTCTGGCAGGGTGAGTCTCCAGGGTGTGTTTGTATAGCCTGCACCCGCCTCCTTCAGCCCCCGAAACAAACCAGTCTGATTGCCCTTCTGTAAACTCCATAATCACCTGAACCTTGGTCCTAGACAGCCTGTCCTAGGAAAATTCAAGGGTCCTTTCATAGGCCTGGTCCTTCAATGTCCCATGCCCATCTCCCTGCACAAAAACTTAGTTAAGAAAATCTCAGCTCACCTTCATATTTGCAAGCACAACATTTCTCGTCACCAAGCATAAATACCCACCCACTGGGTCGGGTTTGTGTGACTAGCATAATAAAAGCCAAAAATGACCATTAATTCTAGGCTGTCTTAAACTGCATGATTTAAGGCAACTTATTTTCAACTCCCCAAACAAAGAAACTGAAGTCCTTAGGGTGAGAGCCCTTTCTACGACACTCAATTACAATTGTGACCCAAACTTGCAAACAGGTCTAGCCTAGGTAAAAGCGTAGGACAATGATGAAGGAGAAAATGACGGTAATAAGCCAATTACTGCTGGCCAAATCGGACCGTTACTGTATCATGAAGTTGAGACTCAGGCGAAAGCAGTACTCCAGTTGATGTGCCTCATTAGCTCCCATCCAAACCTACGGTAGTGACCCCAAAGCGTGAAAACAGGCAATGTCATGTCTGGGGCAGAGAATGACCAAGTGAAGGCTACCAAGGAATCGGATCAGGGATTCAGACTGATTATAAGCCCCTCCCCCATAATGGGGGCACATAGCATCCTCCAAATAATGAAGAAACTCTTAACAGCTAAAATGAGTCCTGCTCATCCTTCAGGGAGTTTCTGTGCATTAAAGAAGACAGCACTGTTCATATTGGTGATCCTTAAAGTAGGAGCCAGCCAAACCAATGGAAAATCCTCATGCTAAGACTCAAACACTACATGTCCAGTAGCGTGACCATATGTATCCACAATGAGATTACACATGTTAAAGGCTTTACTTTGTCTGTCAGACCAAGAGCTGGAGTCGGGGCAACGCTGTCTCGGCAAGGGCCAGCATGGGAGAGGTATTTGAATGAAAAAGTTTAATTTTCAGAATCTCATATGCTCATAAAGACAAAATGGTTGCATTTCCAAATATATTTAAAGCTAATAGCTGAACAGTAAGTCAAGCTGAACCAGGGAGCCGGATTACTGTGGTTATGTCCTTAGTGCCGAAGGGCCTGTGGGCAATATTGTACAGAATGTTACCAGATGATTTACCTTTAGCTAAAGTAGCTCTTATTACAGAAAAAAGCTGGGGACCCCTTGCTCTAGATGAGAACATACTAGTGAATTTGCACTTTCCATGGACAAGTGAAGATAGTGAACCCATTTGCCTATTGTTGGTGGCACTGCTCACCTGGGTCGGGGAATGTGTCACATGACAATTGAACACATACTACATTAAGCTTCTTCCACACAAAGCCAACTGCTTTGGTTTCTTGAGTATAGATGGTTCAGTAATTGTATTCACCAGTTCTAGGCCAAAGAGGCCGTCACCGGGGATGGGCAGGTATAAGTACCTGGCCCCAGCCTACCCCAGGTGCTGGAAATGATGCGGGAGAGCATAGGGAGGGACTCCCACGGGGTCCCAACAAGTGTAGCGAGGGTGAGCGTGCCAGCATGTAGCCTTAAGGGGCTGTCCTCTTAGGAGGCTGCGTGCGCCGTGGGCAGGCACTGTCCTTAAGAATGCCTTGATGCACTACAGAGATTGAGAGGGAACTAAATGTAACTCCCCTAGATTGGCCTACAGACTGCGCACAGCTAGTACTTTGCAAACCCTCTTTGTTGCTTTCTGAGCCAAGGATCATGATGGGACATGAATCAGACAGTCATCAAGGTATAGGAATCATGTAGAGCCCATATAGATTTAGCAACCCAAACAGAGGTGCCAAAACTTTGATAGAAACTCTTGGGGTTTTCAAGCTGAATGGCAGTACAGTGAATTGAAAATGATGATGACACACACACCATACCGGAGAACCGTCTCTATTCTTGTCAATGAAAACATAGAGACAGCCATGTTGATGATCCAATGATGAAGGGAAGTCTCCCAGAAGAACCATTAGAAGAACATTTTGTAGAGTCAACATTTTGAAATGTCGGTGTAGAATCCATTGGTTCAGGAGTTTGAAGTTGATTGCATATCTGAATACTCCAGTCACCTTAGGAACCAGGAATACAGTTGAATAGACTCTAGAGTCAACATCTTCCTTTGTAACTGCCCTAATAGTTTTTTGGCTAACAGAACTGATAGGCCCTGCTTCAGTGTAGATTGCTTGGCAGGATTTAATAGAGAATCTGACTCCTGAGTTTGGATGAAGACAAGTTAATTCCAAGAAATATCTTTTATTCACTACACTCTATACCATACACTCCATATCCAAAGATTGGATGCTGATTGTATCCATTTGGCCAAGAAAAGACGAGAATGTCTGATTTCTGGCGAACCGATTGCTGGACAATGTTTTTTACCTCTCTGAGTGTGAAGGCAAGATTTTCCCATGCCAGTAGGGGGAATGGAATGTTTGAAAGGAAATGCAGGTCTGAGAGAACAAGACCCAAACTTCCTTTCCTTATCTTGATCTTCACTGAATCATGCATAGGCTGAGACTGGAAAAGAAAGGCATATGTTTCATTTTCAAATGCCCTTGACCCTGTCTGTTAAAACTCAGTTACATCATCTAACTGAGTTGGCTCTCATTGTTTTCTCTTGTCGCTCACCAAAAAGGCACAGAAAAAAGTAAATGTTCCTTGAGCTTTTCCTCAATATCAATTTGAAAGCAGGACCCTAAAGGTAAGCTGACTCTCACTCACCAAGATTAAATGGTCATACAGTGGAAACAAGTGAAACTAGGTAGCTTGTCCATAGCTCTTTTCCCAACTTAGCTCCTTTTAGAATACTATTTCACAGGCATTCTCTTCCTCAAGTGTTTAACTATAGCCTCTTATAGGTTTAGCACTTAGTCCTGTCTAGTTGAATGTTTTTTCAATTTCATTTGGTGTTCCTCAAATCTGAGAGGAACTTGATGCATAATTTACTCTATCTTTAAATCAAAAGCTTAAATCACCCCTAGTATTCTTTCACCACTGATTTATCAAAATTATTTCAATTATCTAAGGGCACTTGGTCAAGATTTTCTTTAAAGCTCAACAATTTGAAGTTTAGTGAGAGAGTTTGATCTGCAAGGACATCTTCTGTAATGTCTTTACTAATCATTTCTTCTACATGATTACATATGACGGAGCCTTCCTATTGGCCCACCCTAGTTAATGGTTTAAATAAATCTCACAATCACCTTGCTTGAGAGAGCCATCATCTCTGAGGACATATTCCTTTAGTTATTCCCTTTAGTCTCTCTTTCTTTCTCTTTGTGGTGCCCCGTTCACCAGAATTCACTGTAGGTGGATGTTTACTTATTTCATCATATTCTGGTCATCAGTTTCCTAGGGATGACCTGACAGTGGGTCAACAAAATCTTTTTCTGCACTGGCTTCTTTAACCCCTTGGCCGCGGCGGTAATTCCGCCGCGGCGCTGGGGGGGTGGGGGGTGAGTGCGGCGCCGCCATGCTCGTAACGGAACCACGCCGTCATGAGTCACGGGCGAGCTGTGCTCATGACGGCGTGGTTCCGTCACGACCCTGCCCACTCACTAATTCGCCCGCACAGGCGGGGAATCAGTACCGCGTGGGCGGAGCGGACGCAGCATGACGGAACCACGCCGTCATGAACACACGCCACCCGTGGCCCATGACGGCGTGGTTCCGTCATGCGCAGGGAAGGGGTTAAGGCTTGCTTCTTCTAAAAACTTGATTAGCTTTCATATTATCATACATAGGCCTGAATACGAGTTTGGTGGTCCCACTGCCCTAACACTGCGGCCGTGGTCTCTGGAAGACCGCAGCGCCAGCAGTCTTCTGACCGGCGTATTATGTACATATACATATGGCTGCGGAGATCTTGCGGCAGTGGTGATTACTTTTCCATATGCCTGTGTGAGCATTTCGACTTCATTTGTGTTGAATGCATACATATGCATGATACATATGATAGAATATCACCTAACCATTGCCGGAGTCTGGCCCATATGTGGGCAGTCCAGGCAATGGGTATATGGTAAAAGAAGGACTCATCTGTATACTGCCCCAAACAGGGTCGTAATCCTCGGAGTGAAGATGCTGCTTTGAAAGGGGACCTGAAGAAAGAGATCCATGTTGAAATCTGACCAAAAGAACAGGAAAGGGGTGAGTACATACCCCAAATCCTTCAATTCCGCCGACTTCAAGCTGGTAGTCCCTCCACCATGGTCAGCTCGTCGAAAAGCCAACTTGTAATATGGATGGTGGTGGAGCTCCCCTGTACCGCCCTATGGCAGCTGCTTTTCCCCGACCACAACCCCGGCGATTTGCGGTGTGCTGGTGGTATCGTGGTTCAGCCACTGCCTTTCCAAATGCCCATCTCCTAATACAGCGGTCGGACCACGGGACTGAGGGTATGGCGGTTCACGGACCGCCAAACTCGAAATAAGGCCCTTAGCCGAGTCTTGATGCTTCTTTCTATCACCTTCTATGAACTGCTTGTGAACTGATCATGTCTGAGCCTTCTACAGAGAGACTTTTATTCTTGTCCAACTGAGATGATGCCTATATTTTGTTATTCATCATTTTAGGAGCCGACGTCTTAAATGTAACTTCCGATAGAGAGCTATCACGTGCAAAAGAGTAGAACGTATGTTAGCAAATTCTCTCCCTTTCACCTATTACATCACTTCACGGACCTTATCAGGGTTATATTTAAATTTTTCACGTTCAGCATCTTCCCATTTCCATGTACGTATTTTTTATTCTAAGATTGATGATGGTCTGTGATGATGAAGTATTCATCAATGCCTCTAAAGCCTAAGTGTTAGACGTGGGGTTTCTGGTTGGCTAGGGTATGCACCTAAGCCAAGCAGAACCCACCACTCTAGTTAGGATAAGCAAGTTACACACCTAAGATAACCCCTGCTCACCCCCTTGGTAGCTTGACAGAGCAGTCAGGCTTATCCCAGAGGCAATGTGTAAAGCGTTTACGCAACACACTCACACACCAGTGACACACTAGGCACACCACAAAAAGATACTCCACACACAGTTATATAAAACTATTCTTTGTATTATATATTTGGGAGAGGAGTTGGCCTAACGGCTAGGGCGGCCGACCTCGAATCTGGGGAACTGGGTTCGAGTCTGGGCAATGACGCTGAACATCCTGTGATTCTGGGCAAATCACTTAATCTCCCCGTGCCTAACCAAAATGAATGTGTGTCCTCATGTAACGTAACTGGTGCTGTGTAAAGCGCTCTGATACCCGATTCGGGTCAAGTTCGCACTATATAAAACTCTGCCAAAAAAAAACATAAAAACACATTAGACCACAAGCACATAAATCACTTTGCCAACTAGGCAATTGGCATGACATCATGTAGATCATAAACCATTTTGCCAACCAGGCAATTGTCATAACATTACATTTAGTGCAATGAAGTAAATGTTAATACTTTACACATGTTACAAAAACACTCTACACCAACACTGTAAATATGAAGGCAACTTCCTGAGGTAATAATCAGTATCCTGATACTGTCAGTCCAAACGACATATCACAATTTCAGGGCACAAGCTGCAACAGAAGATCCTGTAAACAACACTGGGATCACCCATGTAGGGCCAACATATACATACCACGATAAACAACACACAGGGCGGCAGCTGCACTCCAATTGTAAGGTATCTGGTGCCCCTGTTCCCTTCCCATAGGCTCCTGGGCCACCTGACCACCTACAGCAGGGGATGGGGTACTTAGCTCTGAGCAGCAACGAGCACTCGAGGGCCAGTGAATCACGGCCCCTTGGGACCGAGAAAAGCAGTGCGGCAGGCGGGCAGTGAAGAAACAAAAGGTACGTCTGCCCTGGCCCCTCAGGGACCGGGTGAACACTGCTGCACTTGTGGGCCCCCTAGGCCGCTTAGAACTGTTGCGTAGGACCGCGCCAGGGAGAACACCTCTCTCGGGGCAGAGCCTACCGCTCTAGCACCCCTGGGCTCTCTTTCTTCTACCCCCAGTGCAGCGCAAAGCCTCTGTCGGGACAGAGCCTTCCGCCCTACACCCTTCTACCATGGCTGGCCGCAACCATGTGGTGCAGCCGCTCTACCTCGGCAAGGGAGCACCCACTCCCTGTTCCTTCCATGCAGTGGTGCTGGAGAAGGCCTCCCTGTGGTCACAGGACACAGAGTGAAGTCTCCGTCGGCTACGCTTTCATCATCCCAGCCTTCTATCTGCCGGGCCCCGCCCACCAGCTGACGTCAGCATTGCCCCAGCAATGCAGAGGAATTCCCGGGCCAGGGTTCCTCACTGCTTGTGTGCCGTTTGGCAGCCTGGGGACACGTAGCAGAGCCCCGGCCGCCAATAAACAGGAAAATATGGAGGAACACGAGAGGGAGAGAGCTTCTTCCAACTCAGCTCACCCCTTCCGTTGCTCAGGTACCCAGAGAAAAGTGCAGCACTCCATACACTGCAGGGCAACCAGAAGAGCTCTTTTCTGGTTTTGTCACAGAGTGAGCCCACTCCTCTGATGCCAGAAATCAAAGCGCTCACCACGTGCTATTGGCAAAACAGGGAGGGGTGCACTACCCAGTCCCTGGAGAACAACTGGGGGCACAACACAGGGACCCAGCAGCAGGCCAGCACATCAGGGCCCTTGGAAATAAAGTGGTAGTCCTTCTCATAGCCTCACAGGCCACAGGTCAGCAAGAAGCAAGGGAGTCCAATGGCGGTTCCTCCTGGCAGCATCACAGTTCATTCTGGCAAGGTGCAGTCTGTAGAGCCAGCAGCATCTGGTTACAAGTCCCATGCAGTGTCCCAAAATATGGGGTCACAGCCCCTGTATTTATACTCCAAAAGTCTTTGTTCCTTTGTTCTGGGGGTACTTCAAACACTGTTAAGAAGTGCACAACACCCCTATTCACTCCCAAGCCCTGGCTCCAGACACACTACAGGGAGGCAGGGACAGCATTGTGAAAGTCAGGCACAGCCCCATTCATGTGCATGTGCAACTCCTCCCACCACTCTAAATGCAGACCAGGCCTATTCAGGTGCAAGGGAAACTCCTCCCACCACTCTAAATGCAGCCAAGGTCCATTTTGACCAGCGCTGAGTCACCCAGGAAAAGCAGGACACACCTCAACCCCCCTTGGGACTGCCTAGATTGAATGCACACCCCCTTCTCCCGTCAGTCTAAGCCAGACGGTGAATACACAACCAGGCAGGGCACAGAGTCATAAGCACACAGAAATGCCCACTTCTAAAAGTAGCATTTCTAAAATAGTAATTACAAATCCGCTATCACCAATAAGCAGGATTTATCACTACTAGTCCAAACATACCAAGCATGGCCATGCAACCCCTTTCATATCATAAATTACCACTGAATCACATATCAGGGAATTCCCAATGCAAACCTATGAGAGGAGCAGCTTCACAGCAGTAAGGAACCAAATAGACTGTATGTCACTACCAGGACATGCCACACAGTTAAGGCACATGTCCTACCTTTTACCTACACAACACCCTGCCCATATGGCTACCTAGGACCTACCTTAGGGGTGACCTATATGTAGCTAAAGGGGAGTTTCAGGCATGGCAAACACTTTAAGTGCCACGTCACTGTGGCAGTAAACTGAGCAGGCAGGCAATGCAGCGGCAGAGGCCTGAGACAGGTAAGGCTACTTCAGTGGTGGCTCAAGCAGCACTGCAGGCCCACTAGTAGCATTTAATTTACAGGCCCTAGGTATATGAGATACCACTGTACAAGGGACTTACAGGTAAATTAAATATGCCAAATAGGTGTAGACCAATCTGACCAAGTTTACAAGAGAGAGCACATGCACTTTAGCACTGATCAGTAGTGGTAAAGTGCCTAGAGTTATAAAACCAACAAAAACAGATCAGAAAGAATACAGGAGGAAGGCAAAAAGTTTGGGATAACCCTGCTAAAAGGGCCAGTTCCAACACAGTCCCCTTCCAGCCTAAAGTCAGGGTAGACTAATCAATACCTTGATGGGCTTCCTGCTGCTTGGGACGATAGAACATGGACCCTGGCCCACAACTGCAGGGGCACGTTCCTGTTCTACGCCAATCTGAGCCCATGTGGATCCCTCTGTCTACACTCTCAGGACCAACTAAACTAACCCATTGGGACTCCTTAGCTGTCTGCGGCCAGAACCAGGCCCCAGGCCATCAAGGGGTTGCTGGTCCCTGCCATCTCACAGAGTGGGGCTATATCCCCAGGTACATAGTATCCTTGCTCCACTCTACCTCCCACCAGTGCAGGAGTTCTACTCTGCCACTGGTCCCTCAGCCTATGGTCTGCACCCTCAGGCTGGCCAGGGGTCACGTGCGAGGCTCTCCTCCCCCTACCCCTCCTTCTGGGATTCCTCACCCTCCTCCTAGGAGTTGTACCCCCAGAACCTAGAACTTTCAGGGCACTGGTATCAGCCATCCCACACAATTCTCCCACCAGTTCAGGGGTTCTACCCTGCAACTGGTCTCCCAACCCAGGGTCTGCATCCTCAGGTTGAAACGGGGCCAGGGGTGAGTGCTCCCTCCCCCTGCACCCCCTTCCAGAGTTCTGCACCCTCCCACCTGGAGTGGTAACCCCAGAAGACAACACGGTAGGGACACTGCTACCAGTTGTCCCTCCCTCCAGGTCAGATTCTTCATGTGTTGTGTGACCATCTGCCTGGCACTGATCTCCCGACCCCTGCCCTTCTAACAGTGTGCGAAGACCTTTTCACACCAGAAGCGGTGTCACCAGGATAATTCCTGGGAAGCTCTACCCTCAGAGCTGGCCACTGACTCACTGGTTCTCCCACTTGGGACTGCCTCCCCCTCTTACCCCTCCATCTGGGCTTCCGCACCCTCCACTGAGGAGTGGTGCTGCCAGACACCAGAACTGGTGGGATGCTGCTGCCCCAAGTTCTCCTGACACTAGCGGATCCCCCTCAGTGGATGGCCTTCCAGTACAGACTAGGCCCCCCTCCTGGCGTTCACTCATGGAACCAACCAGGCTCTGGGACTGGACTTTGGGCAACCTAGGACTCTGTCCACCCCTCCTCCTCACCTGAGGAGGTACATGAGACCCTCTACCCATCCCACTACACTGGGACCTATCTGGGCTACCACAAACCTTTC
The DNA here is from genome assembly GCA_963921515.1 of Calotriton arnoldi. NCBI lineage: Eukaryota > Metazoa > Chordata > Amphibia > Caudata > Salamandridae > Calotriton > Calotriton arnoldi. The sequence continues at coordinate 1,994,162 of CAWUFW010000597.1, read as the reverse complement.
CCACCACTCTCGGTTGCGAAATACCTGAGCCACTACCTTTAGGATCACACACAAATGCCTTTCCAGACCCTCTGGCACTCACCCAGAGGTCTGCCTCCTGTGCAAGTTCTCTGGGATCAGAGAACCTACACTCCAACAGGTGTTGGTGTAGCCCTGGAAAACAACAATGGAACACGTGCTCTCAGACAATCAGATTGAACAGCCCTTCAAAATTGTTTGCTGTACTACCCTTCACCCAACCCTCCAGTGCATTACAACAACTCTCCACAAACTCCCCCCCAAGACTGGTGAGACAGTTTCCTACTTCCCCTGAACTTCTACCTATACTCTTCAGGTGTGACACCCTCTTCCTGGGAACTAAGTACCACGTTCTGGGATCTGGGAGTAGACGTTTCTACACTGGACAAAACATTGCTGCCACCAATAGACTCCACCCTCACTGGTGAGTCCAGAACACTGAAACTACGCTCATGGGACAACCTTTCCTCAAGAACTAGTTTCTCTCTGGCGAAGGCCCTCTCTGCCTCCGCCATCCTCTCCTGAACTAAGGCTCTCTCAACATCAGCTTTTTTCCCCTCCGCAACCAGCCGCGCTAGCTCCTTTTTGGCATGCTCCAATTTGAGCCTTTCCAACGCCAGCTGGCGCTCCCTTTCTTCCCTCCTGTCTGCCAACTTCTCTGGGGACAAAGAAAGGGAGGTGACACTGCTCCTAGCACTAGACCCAGCAAGGGACTCCCTCTCCATGGGGGTCCTCTCTACCTACTGGCGTCCCTGTCCAGTCATTTTCTCTCTCCTGTTCAGACTCTTCAGGGCCACTAACCTCCAGGGGTGTGGAATAGGAACTCTTCCACTCAGAGTACTCACATTCCCATTCGTACTCTTGCCACCTGAGCATGACTTTCTGAAGGCCAAGCTGGGTGACTTCCGCAGTCACCACTATTTTCCTCTCCCTGCAGAACCCCTTTAACTCCTCCAGACAGTATGCCCACAGATCATGTAGGTTAAAGGTAGATTCCATTTTGGCCAGGTACTAAACAGGTGCACCAGAAGATTCCTAGGCATAAGAGTGAAGCAGGAGTACACAATAATAAAAAAATGACTAATGAGAGAAAATCAGGAGAAAACCGAAACATGTGATTGTCTAAGTGCAGAGTTTGTAGTGCAACAATGAGTCACTGTGGTACTGTGCAAATGCAAGTCCTATCCTCACCGCTGAGCACCAATGTTAGAAATGGGGTTTCTGGTTGGCTAGGGTATGCACCTAAGCTAGGGAGAACCCACCACTCTAGTCAGGGTAAGAGAGTTACACACCTAAGATAACCCCTGCTCACCCCTTTGGGGCAGCAATGAGCACTCGTGTGCCAGTGAATCACGGCCCCTCTGGACCCAGAAAAGCAGTGCAGCAGGGATCCGCCCTAGCCCCTCAGGACCGGGAGAACACTGTGGCACTTGCGGGCACCCTAGGCCGCTTAGAGCTGTAGCGCGGGACCTCACCAGGGAGAACGCCTCCGTCGGGTCAGAACCTTCTGCTCTAGCACCCTTGGGCTCTCCTTCTTCTACCCCTAGTGCAGCACGAAGCCTCTGTCGGGCAGAGCCTTCCGCCTTATGCCCTTCTACCACGCCTGCCCACAACTACGCGGCGCAGCCGCTCTGCCTCGGCAAGGGAGCACCCGCTGGGCGAGGCCTCCCTATGGCCACGAGACACGGAGTGAAGTCTCCGTTGGCTCCGCTCTCTTCACCCGGCCCTCCACCACGACTGGGCCCCGCCCACCTGCTGATGTCAGTGTTGCTCAGCATAGCAGAGGAATCCCCAGGCTGGGAATCCTCGCTGCTTGTGTGCTGTTTGGCAACCCAGGGCCACGTAGCAGAGCCCCGGCCGCCGATGAACACGAAAAGAGGCAGGAACACGACCAGGATAGGGAGAGCGCTTCTTCCAACTCAGTTCTCCCTTCCTATTGCTCAGGTACCCAGAGGAAAGTGCAGCGCTCCACACGTTGCAGGGCAACCAGAAGCACTCCTTTCTGGTTTTGTCACAGAGTGAGCCCACTCCTCAGGCGACAGAATTCAAAGAGCCCACAATGTGCTATTGCAAAACAGGGAGTGCTGCACTACCCAGTCCCTGGAGAACAGCTGGGGGGCACAACACAGTAAACCAGCAGCAGGCCAGCACTTCTAGCAATTCTAGCATTTCTAAAATAGTTATAAAAAATCTGCTTTCACCAATAAGGATTTATCACTACTATTCCAAACATACCAAACATAGCCACGCTACCCCTTTCATATCAGAAATTACCGCTGAAACACATATCAGGGTATTCCCTAATACAAACCTATGAGAGGAGCAGCCTCACAGCAGTGAGAAACCAAATAGGCTGTTTGTCACTACCAGGACATGCCACACAGTTAAGACACATGGCCTACCTTTTACCTACACCGCACCCTGCCATAGGGCTACCTAGGGCCTACCTTTGGGGTGACCTATATGTAGTAAAAGGGGAGTTTCAGACATGGCAAACACTTTAAGTGCCACATCACTGCGGCAGTAAACTGCGCAGGCAGGCCCTGCAGCGGCAGAGGCCTGAGACAGGTTTGAAAGGCTACTTTGGTGGTTGGTGCAAGCAGTGATGCACGCCCACTAATAGCATTTAATTTACAGGCCCTGGGTTTATGGGATACCACTGTACAAGGGACTTACAGGTAAATTAAATATGTCAAATAGGTATAGACCAATCTTACCAAGTTTACAAGAGAGAGCACATGCAAAAGAATTGGGGATAACCCTGCAAAAAGGGCCAATTCCAACACTAGGTTTCCAGCATTGCCCCCCTCTCCGGCTCTCACAATGCAGGTTAGGTCATGAACATTAAGCCTTCTCTTTGTCCCTTCTGTAACCCTCTTGCATGAGATTAAAGAATACTTCCTCTGGAAGCTTCCTCATAATAAAACGGATTTACTCTAGCAGTCAGTTCACTACCATTTTCAACTCAAACAAAGGATAATACCCTTTCTGTGTGACTCTCATGTTCTCATACCCAACACATTTAAAAATGTTTACACCACAGAACGCCACTCTTCCAAAACGCCACTCTTCATGTGACCCCTACAGTACCATTCAAATTCAGTGGTGTTTGAAAAATATTTGTTCGTTTGCTTTTATTGCAGCCACACTTTTGAGTATGTGGGCCTGGATTTATCAGTTTTTTATCTTCTTTTCTCATATCCGTAGAATTAAACCTCCAGATTCCCTGCATAATCACTCTACTACACTGACAATAATGCAACACTGTCTATATAGACCCAATCAGAGCCATACCACAGCATCAGTTCTCCTACATCATTCTCCTACATCGCACTCAATACATGCAACGACCTCCCTCAACACATCAGACCCTGCTCATCACATGAGTTCCGCAAGAAGCTGAAGACCTGGCTCATCGTATAAGCACTTTGGGAACCACACACCTACACACTATCCCAAGCGCCCGGATACCCTCTCGGGTGAATAGTGCGCTATACAAATCAGCATAACATAACATAACATAACAATAACAGCAGACCAATGTAAGCATAAGAGCGCACAACAACCCACAAGAGCACTTCTTCAGCTTCCTTCTACCTCGCCATCATCCAGACAGATTTCTAGGCAGACCCCCCATACATGTGTAGTAGAGCAAGACAAAGTGTGCCACAAGAGCCCCCAAAGGCTGCAGTCTTCTGCTGACATCCACAACAAACCTCATCACTTCCCTCATGAATGCTGACTCTAAGCGGGACTTAAAATCCTAGACCTCGCCTATATTCATAAACAGGAGAATTAGCAACCATGTTGTTCATGCAGGCGTCACCTTCCCTGTCTACTACTGTGTCATTAACTAGATATGTGCCAGGGAGCACGCTCATAATTGATGGGGGTGCAGTGGGAACCCAGTGAAATATGTTTCCTGTGACAGAAAAGTAAGAGAAAATTACAGTTGCGCATATGTACAATTGTGCTTACAATAGCTCCTTCACATTAAATGAAGAAAAAATTCACAAAAGTGTTTCAGGTAACCATTGTAAATGCTTAGATTTGAAATGTATCCATACAATGTAGTAGACCCGCAGGTGCAGATTTACAAATGTATTTGTGAACAAGGGTTCAAGAAAATGACATTTTGGAAATCAGTGTACTGACACAAAGATACAACCACCCGTCGTCCCTCCTCTCCCATATCCGTCCTCTCTTCTAGAAAGCAGAGATCAGAAATTGTACAGGGCAACGGGGAAGTGTTATTGAACACATCTGTTTCATCTCTGCACCTTTATTATTACGCTTAATTGTAATACTGATGTGTCAGATCAGCTTTTCTATACTTTCCAGTTCTTGAGTGAACACCGTAACTTCAGAGGAGGAGGTTTTTTCTGGATATATCTTAATTTTAACACATGAAGGGGTGTGAAACATTTTTTGTGGCTCGATAAGACGTGCAGTAAGTTGGAGAGCACGTACTTTGGGTATAGCTTTCAAGTAAATTTCTGAAATAGAATAATACATTTTGTGTTTCTGCCAACAGGTTGAACAAGATTACAGACATTTGTATCGCAAGGTTTCAAGACATTTCACAGGATCATCACTTTGAATTACTTTGGGTAGGGTATATATCTCTAAATAATTACGTCTCAGCCTATCTTTTGGTCTTTAATATTAAGGGGATGAATTTTTAGTGCATCCTCATTATCATAATATTTAGCAGTGTTCCATTCATATCTTAGAGATAATTATTTAATTTTCGTTTATGAATAAACTCCTACTTCCATGGCCGGACGTTCATTACATTATATACAGAGTTCCTTAACAAACTGACTCAAAAACCCTGTCTTACTATGAATTATTAAACAGACTGGCATACTCACCTCCTTCTTAGAACAAGTATTTGCAATGCAATCGGTCTCGCCTTTGAGACCTTATATGTATTTAGCTATGCAGCACATTAGCCTGGGTGCTGAAACATCTACTGTTCTTTAACATGGAGGGAAAGTAAGCACCAAACTGCGTGACACGCCAGGTATGGGAACACATGGAGAGAAATATTGCCTTTCAGCAGGAAATGGTATAGTCCAAAGCTCTGTTTTTAATATAAAATCAGGGCCTTTGGTGGTCATATCACTGAAAATACAAGATTTGAAAAAAATATTATTGTCTACGGGTGCTCGTGGAAGACAATTTCTATGGACTGGAATCTAGAGAATGCTAAAGTGATTCTGGTATTTTACTGACCTCTTCTGGTCGTTTTTTATCAAGACAGTTAAATAGAGGCAGTTGAACAGAAAAAAGTCCCTAAGCGGAAGCAGACAAGTCCTAGGGCTGATCTCCAGAGCCCATAAAGTACATACACATAAGTATATACTAAAGTATATACAAGAGGTCTCGAATGCTCGACCTAAAAACAGTTGTAATATTCTGACAAGCCACTTTCCTTCACTTTCTGAGTCGTAACTGCTTTCAGCCTTCTCTCCCTACCAACCACAGCCCTGTGTGTGCGGTTCTCGACAATGCTGCTTCTCAAACAAAGCCGAATTCTGCTCCAGAAACACAGTCCCTGTCCTCTGACTAACATTTAAAATATGATAGTGAAATTAATACATCAATTCTAATTAACTGTAGGAATGTGCTTATGCGTACTTCTGTCTGTGCTTTTGAATCGAACTGTGCATAAACAACTGAGAGAAAATAAAGAAAATTCCTTACAAGAATTTTAACCGCGGGAGATTTGAAAATGCTCCATTTTCAATGTGCACCAAATGTTTTGTGTTCCGGATTAGCCTATAAAACATAGAAAAAAAAGATAATATCAGCCTGTTATGTGAAAATAAACACTTGTTTTTACTTCTGACTTTACAATTTGAATTGGATTTTAACATGCACGTGCTGACAAACAATAATGCAAATGCAAATTCATGCAAAACCTGATAATCGTCTATAAAGCATAATTGATGCAAATGTACGGGTGGGTATGTGAGATCTCTGGGTGATGAAATATTGGATTGCTTATTCCTTGAATAAAATGCAGAAAATCGTAGTTTACACATAGACGTCCCATTCTAATCCAAACGTCCCTTACATTTAAGATATTAACTAAATTAACACGCATTTAAATAACGTTGTTTACACGTCTGTTTCTTCAAATGAATAAATCCTTCTATGCTAATTGCAGCCTCATTTGTATAATAGGTGCCGAGCATGTGCATTGGTCATGTGGGCCAAGGTTTCAACCGAATTACAGTACTGTTCTGTAGTAGATTGATTTCGGTCACTTGTTGAGCAAAATACATATCTATTTCACGAAATGACGGATGGAACAAAGTTAAGGGGCAAAAGGAGTGTTCGTTAGGTAAAGGGCGAAATAGGGGTTAAAATGAGAAGTGTAACATTTATTTTTAAAGAACAACCCTTAGTTAAGCTCGTTTTCCTTCACAAACCATTGTCTCGAAACTTAATTAGCCTGTAACTTCTAATGGATAGACCATCATCCAGAATTTGGGATACTTGCTTACCTAAATAGATTGGATTTAGTACCTTATTTGGTGCTCTCCGAGCTATTAGGGATAAGAAACATTAGATCACAGGTACACCAGCATGTAAAGTGAGAATCATAGCATCAGAAAACGTTTTGGACAGTAGCTACTTTAACAATCCATTCATACGAGGCTGTGATTTGGAGGATTCCCAGCATGCGTAAAAAAAGGTGATTATTCGGGCTCCAAATTGCTAAATTTTATTCCTCCACATGCCCTAGGGTCTTTAAATGATAGACTGTATTCTGATATGCAAGTTAGATATATCCATCAGTATGTGGGGGCAAGGCATTAGATAAGCTATTGTGGTAAATTAGAGTTAATTTGGAGCTCCCGCCCTGACAAACTCATGTTCGCCCCACCTTATTCAGTAGTGGTTAGAGCACTGGGTTTCCAACATCAGAGCCTCAACTGGCTCTGATGTTGGAAACCCTTCACCAGGTGGTCCATCCACCAGTGGAAAAGCGGGTCACAGTGCCACTTGCCCACACTGTTTAGGGGTTGTGACCATCATTGACTTTTTCCTTCCTGGGACCACCATAAAAGGTATGGTGAACAGTCACAATATCGAATTTTTAATATCGAATTGGCAAAATATCGAGTTTTAAATATCGAGTGGACATAATATCGAGTCACAAAAATATAGTGGTGCAGAATATCAAAATTCAGGTAAGAAATATCGATTTTCATAATATCGAAGTTAGTAATAACGACAGTCATAATATAGTTAAAAATATCGATTTTTTTATAGTGTTTTAAGTGTTAGTATATGTGTTAAAAGTATGTATTATTTTTGTAATGTATGTTTGCATTTTTTTAAAGTAATGAATTTTATGTTATTTAATTTTTGCGTAATTTAATTCCGTAGCGGGTTGTGGGTTTATAGGGGAATAGGGTGGGAAGTAATTTAATTATAGTAAATTAAATATTAATTTTTAGGAATTATTAATTATTTTTAATTTAATTTTGCGTTTTAGTTCTGTATCGGTGTGTGGGTTTATAGGGGAATAGGGTGGGAAGTAATTTAATTGTAATTAGGTAATTATTTATTTTTATTTATTGGTATTGATAAATAATTAGTTGTTAATTAATTATTAATTGGTAATTAATTTTTATTAATTGGTAATTAATTTTTATTAATTGATTAATTGATAATTATATTTGTATTAATTTATTATTTGGAGCGGGTTGTGGGTTTATAGGGGAATAGGGTGGGAAGTGATTTAATTGTAATTAAGTAATTATTTATTTTTATTTATTGTTATTGATAATTAATTTATTGTTAATTCATTATTAATTGGTAATTAATTTTTATTAATTGGTAATTAATTTGTATTAATTGATTAATTGATAATTATATTAATTGTATTTTATTATTTGGAGCGGGTTGTGGGTGTATAGGGGAATAGGGTGGGAAGTAATTTAATTGTAATAAAGTAATTATTGAAATTATTTTTGTGTATTGATAATTAATTTACTGTTAATTAATTATTAATTGGTAATATTTTTTTATTACTTATTAATTTCTGGTATTGAAAATTAATTTGTTGTTAATTAATTATTAATAGGTAATTAATTTTTAATAAGTAATATTTATTGGCATTAATAATTAATTAATTATTAAATAATTTGTAATTGGTCATTCATTTTTAATAAATTTTTATTGGTATTGATAATTAATTTATATATATTTAATTATTAAATCACTACTTTCCCTACTGTTGCACTCACTGGAGTGGGAATAGTAATTTTTACCCCTATGCTATCCAACACTTTCCCTACTGTTGCACTCTCTGGAGTGGGAATAGTAATTTTTACCCCTACGCTATCCAACACTTTCCCTACTGTTGCACTCACTGGAGTGGGAATAGTAATTTTTACCCCTACGCTATCCAACACTTTCCCTACTGTTGCACTCACTGGAGTGGGAATAGTAATTTTTACCCCTACACTATCCAACACTTTCCCTACTGTTGCACTCTCTGGAGTGGGAATAGTAATTTTTACCCCTACGCTATCCAACACTTTCTCTACTGTTGCACTCACTGGAGTGGGAATAGTAATTTTACCCTCCCACTATCCAACGCTTTCCCTACTGTTTCACTCACTGGAGTGGGAATAGTAATTTTTACCCTCCCGCTATCCAACGCTTTCCCTACTGTTGCACTCACTGGAGTGGGAATAGTAAATTTTATCCTCCCGCTATCCAACACTAAAAATATTGAATATTTTTTAATAATATTAGGTTAACATATATATGTATTAAAAAATAAAAATGCATGTTTATTTATTTTTTAATTTACATTAATTATTTATTAATTTTAAGGTTATTTAAGTATTTTTAAGTATGTTTTACTTAATTATATTCATTATTTCATTATTTTACATTACTTTTAAGACATTTAAAAAATTCGATATTTTAACAAACTATATTATTTACAACGATATTTTGGATTCGATATTTTTATACTTACCTGTGTGTAAATAGGAAGTCGATATTCTGTCATTCTATATTTTTTCATCGATATTTTGGCAGGTCGATATTTTGCTCCTCGATATTCTGTCAGTGATCCAAAAGGTATGTTGGTCCCAGGAAGAAAAATGTGAAAAAGCCAGTGACGCTCAGTGACAAAACTCTCTTCATGTTAGAAGGGCGGTTTGTTGGAGGACAGACAATGCTGAGTGGGCTGAAAAATCATAGCAGCCCACTCAGAAAGTACATCTGTCACACCAGCGGACACACTTTCATCACTGAGGTCCCGGCCATAACATTATAAAGGCCTTTGACTTAACCTGTGATATTAATCCATCTTTCTTGTTACAAGAGGTATCTTTGACCTTGGCTCAATGTCCACTAGTGAAATTTCTAACTCCATGTAGCATTCAGATCGATATGTTTAAATATCCTTCTGATCTGTGGGCCCCACTTCTCGCAACTGTGGTCCACTCAATGATGCGTTTTGGCATCTTTCCATGGAAACAAATGCTTATATATCTTGGAGAAGGAGAAAAAGGGAATATCCTACCTGCTATAGACCAATTTCTCTTCTAGATTTCATGGTCAAGTTGGTGGGTAGACTTCTACTGATGTGCATTCAGTCATGGGCTGAGGAGAAGGATGTAATGTCGAGATGCATTATGGTTTCAAAACTACCTAAAAACAAAAATGCGGAAGCAAAACGGGATGCAATCGCATTCAGGCTGGCTTTGACTCTGGTGGTGCCTGGTACAACAGCCTGTGTTGTTGCCCGCTCCCCAATAAGCTTCTTCACGGATTCCCTCATTCCCACCTGCCAAACGTCCCCTTCATCTTTCGCTAGACCCTCTCTTACATTTATTTAATTTCTTTTATAGCACTCCTCAACCCAATGAAGGCTGCCAGAGTGCTTTATATCACACACACATATTATACAGAGACAATGACTCATACACGTGTTTAAATCACTGTATAAGAAATGGTACATAAGACAATGGGGGGCTACAAGTTATTGTCACAGGTCATCCATACTGGTAGGCATTTGTTAAGATTGTTTGGTCTGGAGAAACACAAATTTCGGATTTAAAACATAACACAGTGTTTGGGATCATCTATACTAAAATAAATATTACTGCCCAAAGGAACCCTGGTTAGCAACCTTAGAAGAATGAAAGAATGAGAAAAGCTTCTAAACCTATGCCTTGCAGTTTGCATGCAGCTGTATGATTCTGTGGTACATTTCTTACACAACTTCCCCTTCCCACCTGAGTACATTCCCAATGACAGTTTAGAATGTTGTGGTTGTCGAGAATCACCTCAGTATGAGGAGAGCCTCGAAGATGAATAAAGCGAGTACTTACTTTGTATGATTCTCGTATTCTTTATGTCACTGGCAACTTGGATGATGTGGTGAAGGGGTCAGTATTTTCATCTTTGTCCCACACTGTTGCTCTCCATGCACACCTTACATCTATACAGAGCTACTTGATTAATGACATGATTTCCACCACTTTAAGTTAACTTTTTGGCCCAACACTCTCTGACCTGCTCACTTATACCCTCCTTTTAATTGATATTAGTTGTTGGTGATATAGCGCTCTTTTGAGGGTTATGCCAACTCCCCCTCTCTTAATCCCAAAATTGTTTTACGTGGAGGGTGTAGTTCCCAAAACTCATATGCAGTAGTATTACGCAGGATTCTTGTGATTTAGACAAACACGGTTATAGGAAATGGAACATGCTACAGAATTATGAAACACATGACATTGACAAGGAGTGCCATTTATCATACATATTTATTTCCCATTGTTAATCATAGAGTGCATCATACATTAATTAAGGCATATGCTCAGAATAATGTGCAGTTCATAAATGCATGAGAATTCTTTTTGTAGCGTAACCAAGGCGATGTCTTGATATTTTTACTGTGACGGCTCTATCTTAGAGTCACAGATGCCTGTCACCTTCTCGTTTTAATAGTGGTATGCAAACCTTATATTTACACTTGCTGATTACTGCGTAGACACCATTATGGGGGTTATTCAATATTTTGACTACATTGCATTTTAGGAACTGGAACAAACTCCTGCTTTGACAGTCCATCATTTAGTGTGTCACCCTTTCGTCTAACGATGATACACACACCTTATTCATTGTATGTTGCCTTCAGGATCACCACCTTGGTTTATTGTGTACTTTTCAGAATACTCATTGTTATTTTTAAGTTGGAACCTTACTTTTAGTATACATTATTTAGTTGTCCTGCGCATTCCCACTTCTTTCTCATTCACCCAATGCCTTTTTTAAATGATATTGGTGAACCAACTTCACCTTGCAAAGAGTGGGCCAAATCATTTGACTCTTATTTAATTGCAATTGGGGGTGAACGTTTTGGCCCTGTACATAAACTGCATAGTCTTTTACATATTTTGGGCATTCAGGGAAGGAAAATTTATGAGTCACTACCAGAACCTATTGAGTCCCGGGAAGGAGAGGAAGAAGGGGAGTTAGATGTATGCAAAACAACACTGATTAAATTAGAACAGCAATTTGGCGACAGAATCAATGTTGTATTAGAAGGACATCATCTTTTCAGTCATAACCAAGGAAAACCAAAAAGTGTAATCAACCACATTGCTGTTTTAAGGAGGCTGTCTAAAGTATGTGATTTTAGTGGTCTCACTGACTCGCTGATAAGAGATGAAATAGTTAGGTGTACAAACAATGGTCATATCCAATAAAAAATTACTAGCAAAGAATTCTCCCTTACAAGGAGTGATCAAGATTGTAGAGCACACCACTTTATGTATCAAAGAAATGTTTCCATTGGAAATAGATTTTATTGGTTTGCTAATAACTTTGGTGCCGTTTGACGAATCTTCACAAAACTTTCCAAAAAAGTCTCTTCCACCTCAACTTCTCCCTGGAACGTTTCAGGGTGATCCATCAACAGGGGGCAAAAAAAGGGAGTCCCAAAACATGTTTTCCCCATGCAATTTTCAATAGGAAAATTGAGCAGCAATACCGCAAAAACGACTTAATGGAATAACATCAAATTTGTCTGAAACCTAGACCTTGATCTAGAAAACGTGTTTTTTGTGATTTGGTGTAAATCCGTTCAGTAGATTAGTGAAAATAAAATTCAAGATTTATGCATATTTCATGCAGTGGAGGATCTAACAGATCCACAGTCTGCTAAAAAAAAAAAAAGGGCAGGCTCTTGCCCTTTTAAATCTTAATCGTCCCCCCAGTTGGGTCAGGTTTGCCAATTTATTATTTTAGGGGCGTGGGGCATGCAGTTCCCCTTCTAAAGCCATCAAATGGCCCCTGGGACTCAATCCACTGGGCCCAGATAACGTTTTTAAGGAGAGGGGCCGTACTGCCCCAATCCCTGAGCCATTACATGGCACCAGAGACCCCATCCCCATGGACCTAAACAAATTAAAAGTTACTGTGGATCCGGAGCATTTGGAGAGCATAGGGTCTCGGGTGATCCCCATGGCCCCGACTGCCCTACCGGCTCTCCTGCCTGCATCCATCCGAGGGGCTCCGCAATGCACTGCTTGTACCAGGGATCTCAAACCTTTTTCAATGAAAATCATCATGAGCTACTGATATTATTACAGTTATTTTAGTGACCACATATACAAGATTGCATTGGTGGCTACCATATGCAAGATTACCAGCAATAATCACCTCAGTGCATCAAGCACGGTTGCCAGCAGCAATGTAAAAAATGCTTTGTCAATGTGGATTGCCTCTGGATGGGTAATATATAAAAGCCATAGCTGCAACGCCTCTGGCCCCAAGTTACTAATATCAGTAATACATCTCCCAACACTGTGTGATTAATCACTCAAATATCAGATTTTAAATATATTTTGGCAATTTAGCCATTTTTCTTCAAACATCAGCTTATGAGTTCTGAAAATACACACATCTTCACCTCGAATACACACTGTTAAATATGTATATACATTTTTTTTACCTCTTCCCCTAACTATAACGTCACCTTAACTTTTGTTTTTTTCAGTAAAAAAAAATATATGTACTGTACATACAATATAAACTTTCTCTTCCTGTCCTCTGGAAACCCCTTCCTATTCTTTGATGAGCCCTTGGTTACTTTGGATTTGGTTTCTGGAGGGAAAGCACCACTCATTTTTGCCTACAATCTCTGCTGCATCATCCACCCTTGGAAGTTTTTGCATTTGTTGGACAAAATCAAGTATGTTATGTGCAATACTCTGCAAAATGCTTGATGTTTTAAGAGGGAAGGAATCACATTTTTTTTCACATTGTGTGTGTTGCTGGATAGCCTCAAGTTTGCACTGGGGTGCAGAGCAAGCCTACGTAGCATTAAGAAATAAAAATGTGAGGGCTATAGACATTTTGCCATGGTGGGAACATGGGATTATTTATTGATATTTCCTCATTGTTCTTATGTTTTTGTTCTGATTTGTGATTACACTGGTGTTTTACTGTTAGGGGCATAGTCTGCTGTAAGCCACTGAGATATTTTTTTATGTAGTTTTCAGATTCTCAAAGCTACTATGCTAGAGATATTTTTATTGACTGATGGTATTGGGTCATTTTTAAAGTTAATTTACATTTCTTTTGTCAGTGTCCTAATTTCTTACATTCTTATTGCTGCTTTACTTGAGGTACATTGGACCATGGATGGGCCCGGGTGTCAGACTCAAGTTACCACTAACATGTAGAAACAAATGTTACAGCATGAACGGTGTGGAACTGATCAGTCTCCTTCCCAGTCAGGAGTGCTAAATACGTCCAAGGCTGCAGTCGATTCCGATGGCAAAGAGTGCGGAAGTGGTATACGGATATGAATGAAGGCACTTCGGGTTCTAGTCACACAGTTCATCTTGTCAAATGGAGGTTCTCTCTGGGGTTCTACAGTCTTTCACAACTGACTGCGCTTTTAAACTAAACAGAACACAAGACTACTGTTACTGCTCTTACAACAATTTTCTACAGAAACTGAAAAAGTACCCAATAATTACTCTAGCAAAAAGGGAATTATATTAAACACTCAACGAATCAATGGTACAGTTACATTTATATTGCAAAAGCCAAGGGAATCATTGTGAGACTGGTCCTGTTCCAATATCCTACACACAGTTGTTAAAGCTGCGCAACTTGACACAGAACAGAAAGAAAGATTTACTTGGGGTTTGTAAATAACTCTATGAAGGCCCAAGAGGTGGTTGTTACAGCAGAAATTAGAAGGTGAGCCAAAGTTCCAATACCTAGGTGAAAGAGGCAGCTCAAGAATCCACTAGTAATTTCCCAATCCAAACAAATAAATCTAACTCTTCCTGCTAGTCACTAACCTGAGGCCTCAGAAAACAATGCTGGAAGAGGTCCAATGATGCAAGGCAATTCTTTGAAATTGTGCTCAAGAAGACGTTTCAAGGTGCACCACAAGCCTAAAATTGAGAAGATGACCTTTGCGTCTAGCTTGAATATTGTCTCAGCTGGCAAGCCTAGAACACCGGTGAAGAGCAGAACCCAAACAGAGAAAGAAAAATGAAAATTAAGAGCAGAGCCCAAATGGAGGCTTCCCCTTGTCAACAAGGAGAAAAGCTAAGCACCTGATCACACCCTGGGTGTGGCTTTTATTGACAGCTAGATTATTGAATCTTGCAGTAAATTCTCAAATACCAGGATCCTTGAATCCTGTGGGAGATCCCATGCTGTAGATCATCCTGCTGTAGCCTGCCACTGAGATGGAGAACATTGTGACAGCCTTTTGGGTGCTCATGTTGGGACAGCATTGGCTGTAATGGTGATGGAGGGGGGTCAGAACTGGCATGCACATGTATGGGAGCCACAACTTTGGGTGGCATGACTTCTGTCATGCCAGGGTCAATGCCTTTCTGAGTGGCAATACCCTAAGCAAGGTGTGGAAGAGGCAGCTAATAATGCCAAGGACAAGAGGTGGTTGAGAGTAGGGCCGAACACATGCTGCAAGCCATGACAACAGGCACATTTTTGGTATATATTTGTGCATTCTTTTTCCTTTAATGCTGGTTGACAAAGGGGGAAGAAAGGGGCTCCAGTACGGGCAACCATCTATTCTTTGTTCTACATCACGCCTTTTTCCTTGCCATGTGCTCATCTGCCATTTTGTGAAAACTTTGTGTGTATCTGATTATTGATTACTAACCATTTTATGTTACTTTTAAAAATCTTCTGCTGAGAGCATTGTATGTTATGACAAATATATGTTTTCCTTTATTCATGTATATAGCTTGTTATTATATGGCGGTTATGGGCTGGTTATAGTAGTCTGTGGGTTGTTATTAACATTTGTAATTAATTTAATACATTTTTGCCAGTCCATTGTTGGGGACAGAAGGAGCCCCTTCTGTAATACTGATAGTGCTGGCAAACATGTAGAGCCAGCGCTATCTTGAGAGCATTCCCTCATTTGGATGGGCAAAAAGGTGCCACACTGTCAGTACGCCACCTGAGGTCAGACCTCTCAAGGGATGAAGGAGGGTCCCATGGACCCCCCACACATCCCCTTGCAGGCGGTTGCAGTCACCCACTGCACCCGTCTGCAAGGGGATCTCTCCCCCGCCTTGAAAGTGAAGGGCTATTGCCACCTGCACTGTGAAACACTGAGCGACTTGTAAACAGGTGCTCCGTATTTCACTGAATGCTCAGCCACAAGGACAGACAGCACATTCACATAATAGGGCACACTTTCCCTGTTGGCACCACGTGCACCTTTTGAAAGGTGTGGCATGGTGCAAACAGGACAAGTGCACCCTGTGTGTATTACGGCCCTAGGTACATATTTCCCATTTCTTTGATTTTTTCCATATGTTCTGTCTCACAGATTGGGCCCTCTGGGCTATGCTTATTATTATTTTTAATTAATATATTTGATTTTTGCCACTCATTCCTGACTCCAGTAGAGACCTCATATCCCTTGGAAGGACAACAGGTATTTATTTCCCATTTCTTAAATCTTCCCACATGGATTGGGCCCTCTAAGCCATGGTTATTATAATTTTTGTTTTTCATTGATTCTTGACAGTCTCCTCTGCTCCCACAGGAGTTCAGTGATCCCGGGAGGGACACCAGGTATTTATTATGTAGATTTTTACTGACTTTGGGCTATGTAGTGTTACACATGGTTATGTTATTGTTATGATGATTAAAGGTTTTGCATTGACTAGAATGGCCATGTCTGACTGTCTTCCTTCTTTATTCCCAGCCTGTGGGCAAGAATGAAACAAGTGCTAATGCTTGTGCTGCTGATCAACAAGAAGTGATGAAGATGGCACCAAAATAAGAGGCTTCTGCCAAGAAAGCGGACTATGGGGGGAGTCGTCTGTCACCACCGCTGGAATCAAGTCCTCATCCTTTGTCCTCCAAGGTGCACTAAGCAGCATACCTGCTGAACCCTGTTCTGGGCTGGAAAACACTGGAAAGAGGTTCTCCCCAGGATCAACAACAGAACCACCACTACCAGAAGCAAAGTTCAAGTCTCGGTGCTGCAGAGACTGCAGTCGTGGCTCTGCCTACTTAGTGCAATATAGTATTGTCCCAGCAAACCAAATCCTCCCAGGAAACACAACATCAGCAAGAGACGGCTACATCTCATCTTATGGAGGTATGCGTAAGTTGAGCTTGCTACACAGAATGATATTGTGACTGGCCTTACATCAGACACATTGTCTTCACCATCTCAGTCATTAAAAAGAAACAACTCTCTCCTCCCTCATCCTCTCCAAGCCTCCCTTCAAGTGTAGGTGACATGTATTAGACCGGAATCCCACCATGGTCGACAAAGGAAAAGGAAGCTTCCAGTAATCCTAGTTGGCAGTGAATAAGATGAACAAATGACTGTTCAGTGTTGAGAGAGGCACAGAGAGGGTGCAGATCACTTCTATTCAACCTGGTACTGGACCACCACCTGCTTCCATCCTCTCACAATCCCTAGAAACCAGCACCAACAACCCCAATTGCAATCTTAGCCCTCCCTAAGGAAAAGCAAAAGCAGCATATCTCCACCACAACATTCAGCTTCGACTCCGTAAGGATGCTCTCCTCCCTGGGTTATCTCTACACTTAGACTGAATGAAGACCGTATTACAGACAGCACAGCTTTCCGCATACCAGTTCATCGTGGGAAGCTAAAAGAAAATTATTGTAACAGGGGCCACTTGACCCATATGAAAAACCAGCATCCCATACATTGCCAACAACACCTAAAAAGGTGGCTGTTGCTGAGTGGGAAGAACCTCAAAAAACAGACGAAGACTTGCCTCGAAAAGCAGCCCTGTCTCCAGTAGTATGTACTCATTACTGGCAGCAACATCAGCTTGGCACAAGGATAAGAGGGTTGCCACGGTCCCCCTAAGCAGCTATGCTACCTACCTCTACAAAGGTCAATTGATGTGGGATTGTCACAAAAACAAATACAACAACCCACTACCAAGGCTGTGTTCAACAAGGAGTCCCCATACCACCTAAACCATAACCTGCTCCATTTATTTAATGGAAAACTGGCCAATATTATAATGGAATTTGTTGCTGATTTGATGGAGAGCACTGTAAAATCCATCCATCTCATGACAGACATGTGGGCCTTCTCTCAAGCTACAGAGTGCATGTGTATCACAGCACACTGGGTCTCCTTCCAATGGGTAAGAAAAGGCATGCCAGTTGCCCCACTATTGCTGATGCTTTTGGAGCCATTTGCCAGCATAGAATAGTTGCAATGTTCTCCATGGAGAAAGTCCAAACAGCTAACAACATCTTGAAAGAATTCAAATACCAAAGTCTTTAAAATGCTTTGTCCCAGAGCTCCTAGAATTGGAATCGCTGCTACTGACAATGGCAGTTAAATTGCCAAAGACATGGCAGATGAAGGATACTGCATAGTGCGATATTTAGCTCTCTGCATCAACCTAGTCCAGAAATATGTCACAACTGCTGCAGCAGAATATGCCAATGGTAAAACAGTCACCATTTAAAGACACACCTGCCGCTTCTAAGTAAACAACACCAACAGTATCAGATCAACCAATCCTCTGTGAGGGTTATTTTATGGCAGCTCCAGGACATAAATCATGCACACTGGTGCAAGAAATTCAGAAACAGCAAATGTCAAAAACTATGGTAATAGAGAATATGGTACAAGATAACTGGGAAGACCAAATATTATTCTACTTAGTGTAAGAGCCATTAATCTATTGGCACTACAGGCTGGCAATAAAATATTTAGCATCTTCTTTCGCCAGTGTATCTTATGTATAGGCTTTCAGTGCAGCTGGTGCAATTGTCATGGTTGGAATGACCAGCCTCTTTCCTCAAAATGTGGGGAGACTGACGAAACATCTAAATGAATAAATTTTATCTTCTGGAATTGTCAGATTCCAGAAGACAAAGCAGTGGATGAGGGTGATTTATTCCACATTTAAAATATAGGGAGTGATCTTACTCCAGACAAAGTCTCTGAATATATGGACTCTTTTCTGGACCAAAATTTAATACACTAGTAACATAACAGAAATGCTTGCTGTAAAAAAAGTAAGAAAAGAAGAATTCTCAAGGTGTGCAAGAAATGTAAATAAACTTAAATGAACCAGTGTCTAAGGCATAAACAGATAATCAATGACACTCAATCAATAAATCAATCAGGGAATTGTAAGCGCGCTACTCACCCGTGAGGTCTCAAGGCGCTGAGGGGGCGGGGGGGTCCGCAGATCTGTTTAGCCGAAGAGCCAGGTCTTGAGGGTCTTCCTGAAGGTGTTCAGGGAGGGGGCGCGTCTGATGTCTGCCGGTAACTCGTTCCAGGTCTTGGCTGCAATGTGAGAGAAGGATCTTCCGCCTGCTCTGGCTCTGTGGATGCGCGGGGTTTCGGCCAGTGCGAGGTTGGAAGATCGGAGGTTTCTTTTGGGTACGTGGAAGTTGATTCTGTCGTTGAGGTATTTGGGTCCGTTGTTGTGTAGGCATTTGTAGGCGTGAGTGAGGATTTTGAAAGTGACTCTTTTCTCCACGGGGAGCCAGTGGAGACTTCGTAGGTGTTGGCTGATGTGTTCGTGTTGGGGGATGACGAGGACGAGTCTGGCAGCGGTGTTCTGTACTGTCTGGAGTTTGCAGAGTAGGGACTTGTTGATGCCGGCGTAGAGTGCGTTTCCATAGTCCAGTCTGCTGGTGATGAGTGCGTGGGTGACTGTCTTCCTTGACTCAGGGGGGATCCACTTGAAGGTCTTGCGGAGGATGCGGAGGGTGTTGAAGCAGCTGGAGGTGATGGCGTTGACCTGTCGGTTCACGGAGAGTGATGAGTCGAGTACGATGCCGAGGATCTTGGCGTGGTCTGAGGGGGAAGGTGGGCTTCCGAGGGCGGACGGCCACCAGGTGCTGTCCCATGCAGAAGGGGTGGTACCGAGGACGAGGACTTCTGTTTTCTCGGCGTTGAGCTTCAGGCAGCTGTTGGTCATCCAGACTGCGACGTCTTGCATTCCTTTCTGGAAGTTGAGTTTGGCAGTGGTGGGGTCTTTGGTGAGGGAGAGGATGAGCCGGGTGTCATCGGCGTAGGATACGATGTTGAGGCTGTGTTGTCGGACGATGGCTGCGAGGGGGGCCATGTAAATGTTGAAGAGGGTGGGGCTCAGTGATGAACCCTGTGGGACTCCGCAGGTGATTTTCGTGGGGTCGGAGAGGAAAGGTGGGAGTCTGATCCTTTGGCTTCTTCCGGTGAGGATTGATCGGATCCAGTCCAGGGCTGTTCCTTGTATGCCTGCGTCGTGTAGTCTGACGACTAGTGTGCGATGGGAGACTGTGTCGAAGGCCGCTGATAGGTCGAGTAGGATGAGGGCTGCGGAGTGGCCTTGGTCCAGGAGGGTGCGGATGTCGTCTGTGGCGGCGAGTAGGGCAGTCTCTGTGCTGTGGTTGCTTCGGAATCCGGATTGGGACGGGTCAAGGACAGCATTCTCTTCAATGAATCGTGTCAGTTTCCTGTTGACTGTTTTCTCTGCAACTTTGGCTGCGAAGGGGAGGAGCGAGATGGGCCGATGGTTCTTGAGGTCGGTGGGGTCAGCTGTGGGCTTCTTGAGCAGGGGTCTGACTTCTGCGCGCTTCCAGTCATCTGGGAAGGTGCCTGTTTTGAAGGTGGTGTTGATGGTGCGTTGTAGTTTGGGTGCGATGGCGGCCACGGCTCTGTGGTAGATGTGAGGGGGACAGGGGTCGGTGGGGGCCCCGAGTGGATGCTTTTCATGGTCGAGGCGGTGTCTTCGGCCGTGATCGGTGTCCAGTTGGAGATGGTGGGCTGGCTGGTGTTTCTGGGGGGCGGGGGGCTGTCTGTGGCGCCTGGTGGATGGTCGATGAAGTTGTCGTAGAGGTTTTTGATCTTGAGGTGGAAATAGGTTCCAAGCTTGTTGCAGAGGTCTTGGGATGGGGTGATGTCTGTGGCTTCGCTGCGTGGGTTGGTGAATTCTTGAATGACACTGAAAAGTTCCTTGGAGTTGGTGGAGTTGGCCAGGATTTTGTTGTGGATGAAGTTCCTTTTGGTGGCTCTGATCTGGTTGTGGTAGTCCGTCATGGCGTCCTTGTAGGTGGTGTGGTGTTCGGTTGTCTTGGTGTTTCTCCAGTTCTTCTCCAGGCGTCTGCAGGTGCCTCTGGCTTCTTGGAGAGCGGTTGTGAACCAGGCGGCTTTCCTGGGGCGTTGTCTGTTGGGGTTGCGTAGTGGGGCGAGCTCATCTGCGCAGTTGGAGATCCAGGTGTGGAGTTCTCTGGCTGCGTCGTTTGCGCTGTTTGCGTCGGGTGCCCAGGTGTGGTTGTCTCTGGTGAGGGTGGAGTTAAGTTGCTCGTCGGCAACCTTGCTCCAGTTCCTTCGTGGTGGGTGTGGGGCTGGTTTGGGTGCCTTGGGTTTGTTGATGGCGAAGTGTACGCAGTGGTGGTCGGTCCATGGCGGCTGCATTGTGTGGCTGAAATGGACGCTGTTTCCTGCCGCGAAGATGGGGTCGAGGGAGTGTCCTGCTCTGTGGGTCGGTGTATTGACGAGTTGTTTAAGTCCGATGCTGGCGAGGTTGTCACGAAGGCTAGTGGAGTTGGGGTCGCTGGGGTTGTCGAGGTGGAAGTTCAGGTCTCCAATGAGTATGTAGTTTGTTGAGGCGATCGCGTGGGGTGCGATGAAGTCGGTGATGGTGGTGGCGAAGGGTGGACGGGGGCCGGGGGGTCTGTAGACGAGGGTTCCTCGGAGTGTGGCTTTGGGGGTGGTCTGGATCTTGAAGTGCAGGTGTTCGGCGGAGGGGAAGGTTTCGCTGGAGGTGGTGAGGCGGAGGGTGAACTTGTGGGCGATGGCGAGGCCCCCTCCTGGGTGGTTGGGGCGGTCTTTCCTCTGGATCTTGTATCCATCTGGGATGGCGGTGCTGATGTCGGGGGCGGAGGATGCGTTGGTCCAGGTCTCTGTGAAGAAGGCGATGTCGGGCGAAAGAGAGTCGAGTAGGTTCCAGATTTCCATGGCGTGTTTGTGTACGGAGCGTACGTTGAGGAGGATGCATTTTAGGGTGTCGCCGGTGCTGGCGTCGGCGGTGTTGGAGGCTGGGGTGGCGTGAGGGTCTGGCGGCAGTGGAGGCAGGAGAACTGGCCGTGGGTCATGTTCGGCGAGGCCTGTTGGCATTCTCTAAGTCTTCCAGGGTTGAGTGCGAGGAGGGTGGTGGTGTCGTAGCGATGGGTAATGGGAGGTCCAGGGTTCCTGGTGCTGGCCGCGGTCGGGTCACCAGCAAACCCAAGTTTGCTGGTGACTGAAAGGTAAAAAAGAAAGAAAATACTCCAACCTTAGGGTCAACCATAAACTTTGCATGAGCAATGACCTCTAAGTCTGCAGTGGATGTCGCCAGTTCCTGCCTAACCTTTCAACCTCATGCATTGAGAGAACATTGAAAGAACTGCGCAGCTTATGTGTGTCACTTCCATGAAAGAGGAGATGCATAGAAAGACATAACACTTGGATCAGGTGACTTGCATTAATAAATGAATGCCAAATGAGAAATCATGTGACGGATGGAAGAGGCTTATGTGCACATGGTATTTTGAATGTTTGGATGGTCATTCAGGGTGCACCCTTCTATATGTCTCTGGGAGTTTTACTTGATTGGCCTTTTGTTAATTGCTCATTAGCATCTCTTTGATTTTCTGATAACTATCATTTTACCTTGATTCAAAGGCTCAGTTTTCTTGTTCAACAGTCTTTCTGGAAGAAAATAAAATCTGCTATTCAATCAAAAACATGCAGGAGAAGTACCCATCTCTACTGGCTTCTATGGGAAAGGACTATGGACTGTGAAGAGGTGATTTATTTAGAATAATGCTCACTGGTGGCACAAATGCTAAGTGATTAATGTTGTTGACATGATGAGCTTAGCTAAACTTGACTTTTAGGTGATCAACCATTCATGGTACATGTAGCTAGTAGTCTGCAATTGGTATTAGATTGTCCTTTGGTCAATGGTACTCAAACTTATGCTTCTCACTCCGGGTCCTCAAGCACCATGTCCTCCTCGACTCTCAAATATTATCCTTTTGTTTCTTCCTTCAGCAGGCCTCTTCTTCTGCAAGAAACCACAATGGCTCTTCTGTGCTGCGGTTCAACCCTGTTCCCATGATGGACAATGCCAGAATGCACTTGCAGCATTTTTATGCAATATGAATTTTTTTTGTTAGAAATATTTTCAAGCTGTGTGTGTCTTACCTAGTCTGCATTGCAGCCTAAGTAACTGTTTTGGGAATCTGTGGGCTGCTAAAGACTATTTGAATAGATTAACTTAACTATCATCTTCCCATGCCAGATGTGCTGTGCCCCTGGAGTAGCTGAATAACTTTACCTACTGTACTAAGATGTTTTAACTACCACACTGGTGCACTATACTTTATAATGTGATATTAAAAAATAATAATAAAATGATGTTAAAAATGGAGTGGCTGAATACTGTGTCTGTGTAATTTCCCCTATCTATCCATCGATTGATTCCCTACTCCTCTTCCCCCCACTTGTGAGAGCTATTGTGCTTTAATCTATTTCCACCATCAACAGATCCCACACTTGGTGGGTGCATGTAGTGTAAGGCTACACTGTTAGAGGAGGGTTAAAAAATGTCACATCTCCCACACCATCCCTCACTTTACCCATGGGATATCGCAGTGCTGAAAAAAGGTACTTAGTGGTGGACTAAGGGTAGATAGTGTGTATTTTCTTATACTCTACGCACCACAAAGAATTTAGTTGCTGAAGAAACCTCTTCCTGATTTCTGACTTGTACACTGGCATACAACAGAATAATCAATACTTTGCCTATAATGTATATTTTAATTTAACGCCTAGACACCCGCGGGTATTAGTGCGCTTTAGAAATCCTAATTTCATTTCATTTCATATATACCTTTATTATGTGTAATAAACTACATTTGAATGTAAAAAATACTGGGTGCTGAATTTAGTAAAATTGAAACTGTCTGCAGTGTTGAATTATGCTGGGCCAGTTTTGGGTTTACAGTAGCGTCTGCTACCGACCAGGGGTGGTGGGGCAGGGGGAATGAGGGAGGGAGCGAATAATAAAAAAAATAGCACTTACCTCTTTACCACCGACCGCCGGCCACCTCCTCTTCTTTCTCCGTCCTCCTCCTCAGCAGGAAGCACACAGCCTCTCGGAATGCCCTGACCAATCACAACGCTGCCTTAGCAGCGTTGTGATTGGTCTGAGCGCTATGGTTCGACGCTCAGACAGGGGCTGGCAGGCTGTGCATGTTCTCCATCCATGCTGTAATACAGCCTGCGTGGAGAACATGCAGAGTGCGTGTGACGCTTTTGCTGGCTCGAGACGGCCGGCCAAAGCATCATGCGCACTTTTGGTGCGCCACCACTCCTCCCCCTGTGACGCAGGGAGCCCAGCCCACCTGCCTGGCTGCAGCTGCAAGCTGAATACAAAAAAAAAATGATAATAACGTACGTTATTATCATTTTTTTTGTGGTATTCAGCTTGCAGCTGAAGCAGTGGGGCGACGCTCCTCCGCCTTAGGGGAGGAACCACCACTGTGGGTTTACCACTGACTCTCTTCTTTCATGTTGCAAAATACATTTTGCTAGTTCACCTGTTCCACTTGAAACATGAAACATAATTATCTGTGGTCTGTTCCCTGTTTGGGCCTGTTAGGCCTGTCAGCAATTAGTCCCCTGGGCAAACCCCCTGCATCAATAGCTACTCACATGGGTGTTGAGTTGACTGCCATTCGTACTCAGGTGAAGAAGCGGAGGGAGAGTTTTGTGTTTGGGAATGTTTGCAGTGCAGCATCTGTCATAGGGTTCTTCTTAGTGGAGATTTCAGATTGGAGGGCCACAGCCTTTACTAATGGAAAGGGGCTCAAGTTACAACAAGATACAAAGGGAGGAATTGGGAAGATTTCCGATATTGATTGCAGGAGGCAGAAGGCCCTCTTTTAGGTTTGGCTGGCAAGGGAGATCATATAGAATGATTTAGAGAGAAGATGATGAAACTTTTGGTCTTGCGATGTCATGATTTACTGGAGGCATCTCCCACACCACAAGCAAAGGAACCAGTGCCCCATGTTCTTTTCGCAGAGTCTGTGGAGCTGTTTCACTGGAAGAAACATTGGTGCTGCTCTGGAAAGTGTCACTCAGTTCCAACCCTCAGCTTTTGAGCTACATCATGGATGGCTGGGGTCCAGCAGAGTGGGGCTCTGAAAGGACTTACAGGCAACAGCTGAAGCCTGCACTAATGCTGATCTCTATCACATGGAGGTGAGAGGGTAGCATCTCCCTTTTACCACTGTTCCCCCATGTAACTGCACCTCCAGGTGCTATTCATTGGGGAGGGAGGTTGTTGGTCAGTGCTGGAGCCCCGTTACAGGCATGGATTCTTTGTGCCCATCAGAGCAGCGCCTAAACATTCAATTATGTGAGGATGCCTTGCTCCAAGCTGCAACCTTCCTGTTTCATCTAATTCCCTCCACCTCCCGGACTGTTCTCCTCTTGGGGCTTTCACCTGTCTCCTCCATACCCGGCGCCCTCTTGTCCTGTACAGAGTTCTATTTCCATCAGCAACTCCAGTGGTAATACACAGCTGTGTTCACTGTGAAATTAAAGGTCGTTTTTTAACACAAGGGAAATTCAGCAATTGCCAGGGACCTGGGCAATTGGTTAAACAAGGAACAGAGGTCCCTAGTTGAAGGAATATGCACAAATGTTATGCAGTCAAATGGCAATTGTAATCAATTAAACAATTAAAGTCCCAAAGAGGCACAGTAAGTACCGCTACAGAATAACGTGCTCAGTGCTCCTTCATAAGTGACACACGCATGTGATAAACATGATCATCTTGTGTGTCAAAATAAAACGATACTGTGCCGTTGTTGTGACTTTCATTCTTTAATTGATTAAAATTGCCATTTGCCAGCATATGCCTTCAACTAGGGAGCTCTGTTTTTGTTCTACCACTGTCAGATTACAGCCACAGAACAACTTCCCCAGGCCAGACCCCCCCGGCCAAACCCATGCCGCACATGGCCTGGAGACTTGGCATAGTTACGTCTGGTAATAAAATATTACTTAACGTTAAAAAAATCCTAGAAATTCACAAAAAACACAAAGGATAAAGTGGCATTCTAGTTAGGTGTGGTAATAATATCTTACTTTACATTTTTTTTTAAACGTAACATTTGAAACAAAAAAATAAATCTCAGATAACTTAACTTAACTTAAGTAACTATATCTCACGCCATTGCCATGCACTGCATATTACCTCACATATTACATCACTTATGACATATTCTATGACATAATTGATAACATAACTGATGAAATCTGAAATGACATCATTGATGACAACACTGTGAATGGCGAGGGTGCGAGTTATAGTTACTTCAGTTAACTGTAACTGGCAAATTTCAGTGTTTTTTTTTAGTTTCAAATGTTGCGTTTAAACTGACATTTTCACAATATATATTTATGTAGTTATAGTTGCAACCTAGTTTCCATTGGAAAAGCATTTTTTGTTTTGCCAATAACTTTGGTGCAGTTTGACGAATCTTCATGAAATTTTCAAACCTAATTCGACGCTCACTTCAGCTGCTATCTTGAAAGTTTCGGGGTGATCCGTCAAGCGGGGGACTAAGAACCAGGAGGTGCTTAAAAGCGCGTTTTCCCCATGTTAATTCCCATAGAACCTTTAGACATGACTACAGCCGAACTGCTGAATGGAATTACACCAAATTTGGCAGGAATTCATGCATTCACTCATCCATCTATTTTTTCAACCATTGACTCCTTCTCGCATTCTCCTACCCACACATCCACACACTTGCCAATCTCTTTCAGTAATAAAACATCCACTCACAAATTTGGCTGTTTAATACATTTTTACATGTGCATTTTGACATCAGAATACACTGGTGATACGAATATGATAGGTCTGATTTTTAAAGAAAAAGCGAAATCCAGACAAAAATCCACAAGTGAAAGAAAGTACCTCCAACATATTGTCGCTTGTTGGGGGAAATTCTAACAGCAGAATTTCTTCTGCATATACCACTTCTTCCACAGATCAGATACTTGATCAATGTCAAACGCTCTTCTAAAAGGAGAGACACCTCACCTAACAGGATATCTGCTTCTGCAAGTCAGGGTGCTGGTTATGAAGTTTCAGAAGCTTGTTTGAAGGAACTTATATCTGAAACCTTTAAAGAGCTCCTGGCTCAGTGCAAGTCTCCCAGGACCCCTTTTGCAAAGACAGAGTTTATTGATATCTCCTGTTTCTTGCAGTGATGCTGGAGAGGATTCTGATTTACCATCATGTCAGACTCCAGTGGGAGATTGGTGGATATAGAGGGTTTGAATCTGGTCCTGTCTCACCTGAGGAAGAATTTGGGACTTCCTTCTGACTCATTTGAGGATCCTTCTTACAGTTCTGTGAACTTTTCACAGTTTTTTCACCTCCAATTAGATCTCTACCTACAATACATATAGTCATGGGTTCCAGTTTAGAAGAATGGAATGAGATGGAAAAATCTTCTATTCCATTTTTTCCTAACTAGGATGTAAACTGTGGATATTGGAGATCTTCCTCTTTCTGTTGATCCTATGAATTTTGCAGGTAGATCAACTGTGATTTTACTGGAATCTTTCCCTTAAAAGGTGGTGGATAGGAAGGTGGTGGATGGGTCCCTATGGTAGGCCTGGGCAGAGCACATCATGTATTTGCATGAGAGCTTCAACGTACTCATTGTATGCTTCCTAGAGTTTGGCCAGCGCCTTTCAGGCTCTTTCCACTGCTTTCCTGGAGGGTAAGGATTGCACCGATCTTTTTGCCAAAGTGGAATTGCTAGATTACCTTTTGGCAGGCGCTTATTTTGACATTCTGAGAGAAACAGCTATTTCCTCTGGAGCAGTTGTTGCTGCTCAACGTGGTGTCTGGACCCATGATTGAAAGAAAGAGGTTGTTCGGAAAAATGCTTTTCTTTCTCTGCCTTCTTTTGGACACTCTTTGTTTGGACTTCAATTGGATGATCTCCTTTACAAGTCTTTCTAGAGCAGACAGCATGCCTTGCCCTTTACTTCTAGCAATAAGGGCTTTGATTTCTTGAAGTCATCTTCCAAATCCAAATCATACTTCTGTCACCAACGACTCCCTGCTCAAGGTCAATTCAGAGGTGGTGCCATTCATTTCAGGGGCATGAATTGGGAATCCTTGTCTAAGGCCTCTTCTAATTCTTCAACCAAGCCTCAACACTTGTGACAAGCACAGACTTTTTGAGGTATCATATCTCAGGTGGTGGGAAGGTTTAGATGCTTCTTGGACATTTGGAAACAAGTCATATCAGATATCTGGGCATTGGATATTATTTTAAAGAGGGAACAAAACTGAGTTTTTCTCTGTGCCTCTGTATTCAAGGTCTTTACTAACTCCGGGGCTTGAAATTTGGCAAACCCGTAGGCTCTAATGTAAGGAATTAAAACCCTCTAAAACAAGCAGGTTACTACTTTTGTTCCCCAGTGTTTAGTCCCCAATGTAATCAGATTAGGACGCCTCAATCTGAAATGTCTTAATCTGTTCAGTGGGACTATTCACTTCAGAAGCGACACTCTTCAGTCAATTATTACCCTCATCTACTGTGACCCTATCTTCACGTCCCTATTTGGCCATTAAGCTTTTCCAAAAATTCTAGCACGATGGTTGATTGCCTTCACAACAAAGGAAGATCCCTCCATCCATATACGGATCACCGCTGTAAGAAACTGGGTAATTAGTTGAAGCTGGTATATTCCCACCTCAAGTAATAAACACAAGCCTTGTCAGGGTGAACCAGTAGAGGCACTAAATAAACATGAGGCTCAACCTATTGGTAGCTGTAGCACAGAGTGGACAGGCTTAACTTAGAGGCAATGTGTAAAGTATTTATACAGTAATAAAGTTAAAATGCAAAACAATAAAAATCACAAAACAAATTAGAAAAATAGAGTAAAATGTAATAAGCAAAATGACACCAAAAGTACACTAAGTGGAACCAGAGATATAATTTTTAAAGTATTATCAAGTCCTATGCACAATTTGATGCTAACTGAGATGGAGGGCGGGTCGGATACACTAACCAGGTTTATCCTGGTCAAAGATTTTACCTTCTGACTATAGTCCTTCAGTCCCAATTTAAAACAGGTGTACACTTTTCCAGCCTCCCAGGACATCACGGGAAGCACTTAGAGACTAACTGGGCAGTTGCAGGCAAAGGCCTCTTGTAGCTTGTTTTGTCCCTGTAGCTTTTACTGGAGGTCAGTCTTATGACCTTTGGAGTCCACTTATTTTCCTGGGTACAAGAAGGAGAATAGGTTCAGTCTTCTAGGCTCTTCTCAGGTCTCAGACAGCGGGTTCAGTCCTCTTCTGGCAGCTGGCTCAGTTCTTTTCTGACCTTCCACAGGTTCAGGAGTATTATGAAGTGGGTGCCTGGAGATGCCACATTTAACTCTGGCACAGGCTAATAGGTGTGAATGACCCCAGGGAATGCCCAACCAATGGGGAAAGTTTCCCAGGCTAACCCTTCCACTTTGGGCTTTTTCAAGATGGCCCAAGTCTTCAGCCTGGGCTCCTAGGGCTGGGAGTGCACTATGGTTATCCTAGTGTCTGCCCACATCTAACACAAAAATCCAGTTTGTGGCAGTTCATGTCCCTGTACCTACACCAACCTCAGAGACAGAAGTCTGGTAGAACAAAGCTGAGCTTTCATCATACAGACATGGGATACTGTTAGAAAGTCATCCTTTTGCCCTGTTCACCCCATTTTATTCTTGAATTATACTGGTGTTAACTGACTTTGACTGTGCTCTCGTCTCTGCTAAATAGGCCCAGGGCCAGTGCTATGTGTAAAATGGTACATGTAAGGGGGTACACTTATATTTAGCAATGACAGTCCCTAAAAGTCCCTAGTAGGTAATAGGGCCAGGGGGTACACTCTACCTATAAGTCCCTATTATATAATGGGTCATGGAGGTTAAGGGGCCAGCAGATTTCCTGCACTTGCATGTGTGCACTGCTGAGTACCTGCTGTCAATTTAAAGACAGCCTGGCCTTGCAAACTGTCTTTAAAAGTAAAATTGTTTGCAAACTCGACTTTGGAGGTATGGGCACTTTAAAAGTGATCATCTACCTTAATTGTACATATTAGGTACCTCCAGGGTCTCCCCTAGGTGTCCCTGGCATGGGGTGTCATGTAACTATGAGCAGGGGCCTTGTAAAATATATTTTATATGCCCTGGTGAGGGAAAAACTGCTCATTTCATTTTTCTCCATTGTAGCTACTTAGCTCCACAGGCTAACATTACAATATTTTTTATTTAGTTATAAATATTTCTAGTAACGGACTAAAATATCATTCAAGGACTTAAAAGATTGGCATTGATAAATCCAACAACTTGACACTGTTGAATTTATCATATCTAGTACAGAAGAGAAGTTATGTAACTTTCTCTTCTGTAAGCTAAAATTCAGCCTTTTAGTGGTCTCTGCTGATTGGTTTGCCTCAACAGGCTGCTTTGTTTAGGTGATAAGTGACTCTGGAGAGAAATCATCCATGTTAGATTTTGGAAGTGCAATGCTTTGTGGGACAAGAACATGCCACACTATGGAGGAAGTTGGTATGCTTTTGTCTGGCACCCAACATCTCATTGGACAGAGGTGCCCCCTGCTTGTTGCTCCAGAACACTGAATAAATATGTGAAAGCTGCATAGTTTCTCAGATTGCCTGCTGCTCAATCTGGTACTTCAGCCCTGGGGACTGTACCTTGCTTCAAAAAGGATTAAGGAGTGGACTCCCTGCAAGCTGCAAGCTACAGGTTAAAGGAGCCCACCTGCATCATTTCCACCAAGAGTCCCCATCCTGGGACATTTAAGGATTTGGCCTGGTGCATTGAGGGAATTGTAGTCCAGACATCACAGGGACCATCTAGGAGATTCCAGACCATTAGATTGGTGTATTGCACACTTGGAACCCACAAGGATACGTTCAGGAAGCACCTCCTGAGGTTTGGAGAACTTTTGTGAAAAAGCTCCATGAGATGACCAACCCGGCGTTCAGAGTCAAGCCGACTACCTTCAACCGCAACACGGCCTGGATTTCAGGTTTGTCCCGCTGAAAGCTCCGGAGCTTCAGACTTCCAGGATTTGACCGGGGCCTCGCAGAAAGTCAAGCCGGCGAACCCTCATCGAATCTGGCCTGCTGTGGAAGGTTGGTCGATGTCCGAAGAAAAAGCTCCAGAAAAGTCTTTAAGTGTGAAGATAAAATTTTGTTCAGGGCCTCCCGCTTAGTGTATCCGACCAGGGCTCCATCGTGGTTGGCCTCAAATGTTGACTTTGTCCCAGACAAGCATGACAAGATGTCCCAGAGTGGTGCTATATGTTTTTAAGCACTATAAAGTGGTTAATCTTTAAAAAATTCATATCTCTGGTCCTCTACATTGGATTATTGTTGTTTTAGTTTTTATTTGTTCATAACAATAATTCCTATTTTTATAAACTGTTGTGGAATGTTAGAAGGTGGTTCTGACACTCTGGGCCGCATGGATTTCTTGCTTTTTGAGCACCTATTTGGTGAGCTTTTACTGTGGGAGAGCCTCATAAACTGGGACTCCCCCACAGTGAACTCATGATGAAAGAGACTGCATGTGGATTTTACTGGTGTCCCCCTAGCATGACTAGGCCGCTGCGTAGCAGCGGGAGTAAGGGGCACCGGGCTGGTTACAAGCAGGCATATGTGTACATGCTTGTGCACACGTGTACAGGCTGCGCAGGGGAGATTCCTAGCATGCGCAGCCCAGGAGCAGCTACAAAGTGAATGGTGTGGCCGGACTTATGCAGAATTGGGTGGTGATATGGAATAGGCTTTATACACTGGGAAGAAACATGCCAGGGAAAGTCAGTGTGTTTTACTGTGTTTTTCACTTCATTATTCCCATATGGGGAAGTGGAGCCCATGGGCTAGTGTCACTTTCCTAAGGCCTACAAATTCCAGACACGCACTAAAGTCCACTGTAACGGGTGTGAGAAGAAGTATTCTGCAGAGTCCAGAGTCATATTTGTACTGCTTTTGGGTCATCCATAAATGTTATAGTTCTCTGAGTCAGCTCATAACCAGGGCCTGGCTGGGGGCTGACCCCAGCAGCCTGGATTGATAACCTTCCCTCCGAAGAGAGAAGCTGGGTGGAGCTGCAGGCTAATCCATCAGCAGCTGTCACTGGGTGCCAGGCACCAAGCTGCACGAAGGGAAAGGCAGCTCTGGGGGGAAGGGGCTTTCAGAGACCATGTGGCCGGAGACCCTGGATGACGCCATCTTGAACCAACCCAGAGGCCTGGGCAGGA
Organism: Calotriton arnoldi; assembly: GCA_963921515.1. Taxonomy (NCBI): domain Eukaryota; kingdom Metazoa; phylum Chordata; class Amphibia; order Caudata; family Salamandridae; genus Calotriton; species Calotriton arnoldi. The sequence goes on along the minus strand of CAWUFW010000597.1, from coordinate 1,962,234 downwards.
AGGAGGGAGCAGGGGCAGTGAAGTGATGTGTCGCTGTTTGATAGGACAAACAGAGACTTCCTGCCAGCCCCCTCCCCAACTTCTTAAAAGTTTTGCACAGGAAGAGGAGCTCTCTCTGGGGTGTGGTCTGCTGAGGCAGAAGGTGCTGGAGCCTGGCACAATGGGCAGTTGGAAGGAGGAACCCCCTGACTATCCCAGGATCCTGAACAGCGCCAGGAGAAGAGACCAGGACCAGTGCGCAGAAGCAGGGGCCTCTGCGCAGGGAGAAGAGAGGCCCAGGAGGAGAGCCAGGCGAAAGGCTGGCGCAGGGAGCCAGTGAAGACAGCTCCCTGATGAATGTACCCTCCTAGAGACCAGGAGGGTGAAGGAGAGTGTTCCCAGTGGCTGGGGCTGGCCAGGAGGAGCAAGAAGAGACGAAAATAGTGAAAATCGGCCACCTGGGGGCCGAGATATGCACCCCAGAAGGTAGGCGACCTTTGACCCCTCAGTGGACCGATGAAGCGCGAGGGGCTCCGCTGCCAGTCTCAACTATGCCCCCGGGGTGGGTCAGGTCCCGGGAGCTGCCCCCAGCAGAAGGGAAGCCGGGGAGCGCGACGGCAAAAATGCCCTGAAGGGGGGCCAGGAGCCCACCCTGGCCCCCGCTGAAGATGGAGGCGGGCGGGGAGCACCGTCGCGTCCCCCGCGAAGAGGTCTTAAGGGGCCCCGGACCCCATCCCCGGGCCCCGATTCAAAGTCGGGGAGCGCCGTCGCGCTCCCGGTGAAGATGGCCCCCAGGGGGCCCTGGATCCCCAACTCCGGGCCCCCGTGTGCTGCGGTGCGGAGGGGGGAGTGCCGTCGCACTCCGCCGGGCCGTGAAGCCGAGCACAGGGCACCAGGAGCCCACCCTGGCCCCGAAGAAGATGCCTGGGGGCCCGGGACCCAAACCCCGGGCCCCGATTCAAAGTCTGGGAGCGCCGTCGCGCTCCCTGTGAAGATGGCCCCCAGGGGGCCCTGGATCCCCAACTCTGGACCCCGTGTGCTGCGGTGCGGAGGGGGTAGTGCCGTCGCACTCCCCCGGGCCCTCGCTGGGCCAGCGGCAGTCGGCTTGTCTGCCCGCCGGAGCGGGCAGACCAGAAGTGATGTGTCGGCTCCCGCAGCGGCACACGGAGGTGCGGGCCGGGCAGGGAGCCGGCCAGAGCGGCCGGGGGTGGGCTCCCCGAGCCGTCTTCCACGAGAAGAGGCCCCCACCGGAAGGAGCTGCCTTACCTGATACGGGGTCCGGGTGGGACCGGGCCCCCAACGGCAGGAGGAGTGGCCGGGGGTGGGCTCTCCGAGCCGCAAGGAAGCACCCACCTGGGGGTCCGGGTGGGACCGGGCCCCCCACCGAGTCAGTAACGAGGCGCGAAGCGCCAGCCGCAAAGGCAGCGCGGCTCTCCCCGGAGCAGCGGGGGAGCCGCTGCTCTAGTATGCACAAGGTCCCATAATGCCTTGCAGGCCAGGACCGGCCTGCAAGGGCAGAACAGCGTTTTCACTGCTTGTGGTGGCCCCAGGAGAGTGGGGTCACCACTACATGTGTGCCAGGGTGCAGGGGGAGCTGCAGGAGAATGCAGTCTCCCCCAGGCACGAAGAAAAGGAGTCCCTCCCTAAGTCTCATGGGGACTTGTAAAGAATAACCCCTCAAGGGCTCAGCCAGCATTTTAACTTCTCTTGGGCTGGAACTTTTGTTCTACAGCTGGAGGAGGATGGAGAAGTGCATCAAGGAGTGAAGTGCTGAGTTGGGGATGTCTGGAGAAGGGCATCCCCTGGAGGGGAAGAGGTGTAATTGCACCCGTAGTGCATTTGCTAATGTTATTTCTTTTAGAGGGACTGAAAGTCACATGTGTATTGTGAAGGAGCAGTGTCAGGTGGTGTTAAGCTAAGTGGGGTTATGTAGGTGGACCTTCCTGCTAGGGGGTCTGGCTGCCTATGGTGTTACCTGTGATTCCTTTTAAAGTGAAGAGGGGCAGCTGCCAGAGAAGTGCAGCTGCCAAGGTGGTTTCTTTTGGAGGGACTGAAGGTCACATGTGTAATGTGAAGTACCTGTGTAAGGTGATGTCATAAGCAAAGTGGGGTTATGTTGCCAGATCTTCCAGCTAGGGGGGCTGGCTGTATATGTGTAATCCTGTGATTTCATCTGTGATGCCTTTTAGGGGCTTTAATTGCACTGCATTATGATGATCAACTAAGGTGAGGAGTACTGTCATTCTAAAGTGCTGCTTAAACATGTATTCTTGCTGCTGCGCTTAAGTGAAGAACAACCCAGAATGTTAGCCCTGAAGATGTAAGGGGGCATACTGTATGGACAATATGAGATGCTCAGTCAGGGCTATGTGTCAACAGGGCAGGTGTACCTATTTTTAATGCACGTTGAGATAATGGGGTGGGTCGCCACTGGGATGGTGCCAGTGCGCAGGGCCCTCGCTCCAGGTTATGTTCAACCCACTGCATTAGGGGGCAAGATGATGTGCATACATGGGAGTGGTGGTACTAGACCCCATCCCCCCTTTTGGGGAGGGGTGGAGATGTTATGCAATGTCACAAAGTAATTCCAACAGCTTATGTATATTTGTAAATTGGTGCATAGTATTGAGTATTGTGTGTGTTTAATAAATGTACTCACTTTTATAAAGCAAAGTACAGACTGGACAATCAATTATTGAGTGTTATTTCTGCGCACCTGCAAATGGCGATTACTAGCCCACAGTGAGCTTAAGCAGGGGTGAGAGATGCACACCTTGTAATCAAATTTAATCCATGCTTACACCAATTCAAACTTTATCGGCGTGCATACTTGCTCCGCGCTTCGTCCCTTTGCGCTGCAATATCACAAACCACGAGGGAACCAACAGTGGTTCCACCAAGCTGCACAGCCCACACCACCTCCCTTGAGTAAGCCTCAGACTGCTCTGCAACGCTACCCTCTGAGAGTCAGGCGCTACAATTGGGTGTTTGGTTCCCAGTGAAGGACAAATGTAGTCATGTTATTTGTGCAGGCCTCACAGATACTGCCTCGTTTTCCAACATTGGTGGCAGTGGCGGGATACATAGTATCCGATTCTGGTGCGCATTTATAGCATTTGATAAGTCCAGTTTTGCCACACATTACCTATGCAGTAATGAGCAAATGGAAGAGCGCAAGGCTCTGATGAGGGTTCAAAGTTCTGGTTATGTGAACTATAAGTATGGGAAAGGAAAGCCCTGCGCACATATATGTCATGTGAAGATATTATGGTTTAAATGTAAACTGTATTGATATGACTGAGTAATGTTGATTATCATGTGCTAGCGGGATGGTGCTTTCCAGGAAATGATTGCATACAAATGTTCTAAGCCATATTGTACGCCTTTGAACCCTAACACTACATACACTACACCTGCATGAGGAGGGTGTCTCCTCAAGAGATAGGGACAGCAACTGATACCTACATCACAGATGGGGGTGTAGGGGTGGATTGACCTTTGGAGGGACAGGAGAGGTAGGGGGTCCTGGGAGATTCCCGCGCTTTTTAAGGGCAGGGAGGGTTTCCACAGGAGGGGCCCCAGGTATCCATCCCCGCTGAAAGTTTTTTTGCCATTGGCGCAGGCCAAAACCACTGTAAGGGTGGGGCAGGAGGTTTCTTTACCCCGGGTAGTAACACCCCAGGGGTTCCCATGATGGGGGACCCCAAGAAACCTTTCCCATGGTGGGAGGAGGGTGTGGTAGAGTTGTGTGTCCGGTAGGCCCCCCAGGTTAACTGGCGGGGAGGTGAGCAACCCAGGGGAGGCCCATGGTAGTGGGTGGCCCCAAAGGAGGATAGTTCTTGAGTGAGGGTGTGTATTGGTAGCCCCTAGGTACACTAGGTGGGCTAGGTAACTGACCCAGTGGAGATCTGGGGGGGGTGATGTACTCCCTAGATTCCAGGTGAAGGGTTAGTGGTTGACCCTGAGGTGTCAGGGTCGGGTAAGTGGTTACCCAAGGAAGCAACAGGATGTCATTCTGGAGCTGGTGTTGTGAACCTGAAGTGGTGGCTGGGGCGATGCCTAGCCGGTGACCAGTCAGGTAGGTCCTGTGGGGCTTGGACCCCAGGACCAGGAGCATGGGGGTGTTCCCTAGCTCGATGCAGGAGGTGGACTTCTGCAAGGTAGTACCACCCTGAACACAGGTGGGGCCCATCTTAAGTGAAGGGACCCTGTGTTTCCCAAAGGGGTGGTGCAGGCCTAGCCGGGATCTTTAGGGTCCCTGGCTGATGGAGGTAGTACCGCCCTGAAGACAGGTGGGGCCTATCTTAAGTGAAGGGACCCTGTGCTTCAGAGGAGGGTGGTGCAGGCCTAGCCGGGATCTTTAGGGTCCCTGGCTGAGTGTGGTAGTACTACCCTGAAGGCAGGTGGGGCCTATCTTAAGTGAAGGGACCCTGCTCTTCAGAAGGGGTGGTGCAGGCCTTCCAGGGATCAGGTGGGTCCCTGGACAGTCTCCCAAGGCGCTGCAGGGAGACCGGGGAGAGCCATTAGAGGTGGGCCTGGGTGTAGCTAACTCGGGGCCCACAGGCTCTCTAAGGGTACTCCGGGAGGAGAGCGCGCCTCTCGGAGGGAAGGTTGCATAGGCCCTGTTCTCGCAGCGGAGAACAAGGAAGGGGTCTAGGTTCCCGGGGTAGTTTCTGTGTGGAGCTACTGACGGGGGGAATGAGCTGTAGGATGTCTGACGAGGCACCCTCAGTGTTCCTCCCTGGCACTGCCAGTGTGGTAGTGAGGCCGGTCTGAGGTCCTATCAGGGAGCCAGGCCAGTGGCCAAAGGTGCTTTTCTGTGTGGGGAAAGCACGAGTGGCTGGGCTTTCTTTAGGGAAGACAGTCATCCCGAAAGGGTGGTGGCAGCTGAATGACCCCAGCGGCAGGCTGAGGGTGAGTGTCCAGAGAGATTGCATCTTTGGGGTGCAAGGACCAAACGGAGAGAGGGTACTGGTTGGAACAAACTCCAGAAGGGAGACCAGCTAGTGACCCCGGGGATGGGATGTAGACCTATCCCAGAAGACCGCATCGGTGCTGAGGCACTGTAACCTTGTCCAGAGAAGTGGTAGGCATAGTGTTGCATGCCCAAGGGCAAAGGTGGGCCTAGTTAGGCTGAGTCCATGTAAACCATGAGTGACCTAGAGGTATCTAATCTAGAGCCCGGAGGGTTCTTAGGGTAGTCTGGGATCCCTGTCATGGGTGGAGATTGCATGGATGGGAGGAGTAGGTGGTCTAGGCGAATAACTGGTGAGTAAGGGGGGTCTGGTCAGAACCCCTTATAACTAGTTATCGCTGACTACGGGAAGAATACCCATGTAGACTGGCTATTTCTTCCCTGTAGGAATCAGCTGGGCGCGGCGTGTGTTAGAAGGTGGTTCTGACACTCTGGGCCGCCCGGATTTTTCGCTTTTTGAGCACCTATTTGGTGAGCTTTTACTGTGGGAGAGCCTCATAAACTGGGACTCCCCCCACAGTGAACTCATGATGAAAGAGACTGCATGTGGATTTTACTGGTGTCCCCCTAGCATGACTAGGCTGCTGCGCAGCAGCGGGAGTAAGGGGCACCGGGCTGGTTACATGCAGGCACATGTGTACATGCGTGTGCACACGTGTACAGGCTGCGCAGGGGAGATTCCTAGCGTGCGCAGCCCAGGAGCAGCTACAAAGTGAATGGTGTGGCCGGACTTATGCAGAATTGGGTGGTGATATGGAATAGGCTTTATACACTGGGAAGAAACATGCCAGGGAAAGTCAGTGTGTTTTACTGTGTTTTTCACTTCATTATTCCCCTATGGGGAAGTGGAGCCCATGGGCTAGTGTCACTTTCCTAAGGCCTACAAATTCTAAGACACGCACTAAAGTCCACTGTAACGGGTGTGAGAAGAAGTATTCTGCAGAGTCCAGAGTCATATTTGTACTGCTTTTGGGTCATCCATAAATGTTATAGTTCTCTGAGTCAGCTCATAACCAGGGCCTGGCTGGGGGCTGACCCCAGCAGCCTGGATTGATAACCTTCCCTCCGAAGAGAGAAGCTGGGTGGAGCTGCAGGCTAATCCATCAGCAGCTGTCACTGGGTGCCAGGCACCAAGCTGCACGAAGGGGAAGGCAGCTCTGGGGGGAAGGGGCTTTCAGAGACCATGTGGCCGGAGACCCTGGACGACGCCATCTTGAACAAACCCAGAGGCCTGGGCAGGAAGGAGGGAGCAGGGGCAGTGAAGTGATGTGTCGCTGTTTGATAGGACAAACAGAGACTTCCTGCCAGCCCCCTCCCCAACTTCTTAAAAGTGTTTGCACAGGAAGAGGAGCTCTCTCTGGGGTGGGGTCTGCTGAGGCAGAAGGTGCTGGAGCCTGGCGCAATGGGCAGTTGGAAGGAGGAACCCCCTGACTATCCCAGGATCCTGAACAGCGCCAGGAGAAGAGACCAGGACCAGTGCGCAGAAGCAGGGACCTCTGCGCAGGGAGAAGAGAGGCCCAGGAGGAGAGCCAGGCGAAAGGCTGGCGCAGGGAGCCAGTGAAGACAGCTCCCTGCTGAATGCACCCTCCTGGAGACCAGGAGGGCAAAGGAGAGTGTTCCCAGTGGCTGGGGCTGGCCAAGAGGAGCAAGAAGAGACGAAAATTGTGAAAATCGGCCACCTGGGGGGCGAGATATGCCCCCCAGAAGGTAGGCGACCTTTGACCCCTCAGTGGACCGACGACGAAGCGTGTGGGGCTCCGCCGCCGGTCTCAACTATGCCCCCGGGGTGGGTCAGGTCCCAGGGGCTGCCCCCAGCAGAAGGGAAGCCGGGGAGCGCGACGGCGAAAATGCCCTGAAGGGTGGCCAGGAGCCCACCCTGGCCCTCGCCGAAGATGGAGGTGGGCAGGGAGCGCCGTCGCGCCCCCCGCAAAGAGGTCCTAAGGGGTCTGGGACCCCATCCACGGGCCCCGAAGCAAAGTTGGGGAGCGCCATCGCGCTCCCCGTGAAGCCGAGCACGGGGCGCCAGGAGCCCACCCTGGCCCCCGAAGAAGATGCCCGGGACCCCGGGACCCCAACACCGGGCCCCGATTCCAAGTCGGGGGAGCGCCATCATGCTCCCCATGAAGATGGCCCCCAGGGGGCCGGGATCCCCAACTTTGGGCCCCCGTGTGCTGCGGTGTGGAGGGGGGAGTGCCGTCGCACTCCCCCGGGCCCACGCTGGGCCAGCGGCAGTCGGTGTGTCTGCCTGCCTGAGCGGGCAGACCAGAAGTGATGTGCCGGCTCCCGCGGCCGCACACGGAGGTGCGGGCCGGGCAGGGAGCCGGCCGGAGCGGCCGGGGGTGGGCTCCACGAGCCGTCTTCCATGAGAAGAGGCCCCCACCGGAAGGAGCCGCCTTACCTGATACGGGGTCCGGGTGGGACCGGTCCCCCCACTGAGTCAGTAACGAGGCGCGAAGCGCCAGCCGCAAAGGCAGCGTGGCTCTCCCCGGAGCAGCGGGGGAGCCGCTGCTCTAGTATGCACAAGGTCCCATAATGCCTTGCAGGCCAGGACCGGCCTGCAAGGGCAGAACAGCGTTTTCACTGCTTGTGGTGGCCCCAGGAGAGCGGGGTCACCACTACATGTGTGCCAGGGTGCAGGGGGAGCTGCAGGAGAATGCAGTCTCCCCCAGCACGAAGAAAAGGAGTCCCTCCCTAAGTCTCATGGGGACATGAAAAGAATAACCCCTCAAGGGCTCAGCCAGCATTTTAACTCCTCTTTGGCTGGAACTTTTGTTCTACAGCTAGAGGAGGATGGAGAAGTGCATCAAAGAGTGAAGTGCTGAGTTGGGGATGTCTGGAGAAGGGCATCTCCTGGAGGGGAAGAGGTGTAATTGCACCCATAGTGCATTTACTAATGTTATTTCTTTTAGAGGGACTGAAAGTCACATGTGTATTGTGAAGTACCGGTGTCAAGTGGTGTTAAGCTAAGTGGGGTTATGTAGGTGGACCTTCCTGCTAGGGGGTCTGGCTGCCTATGGTGTTACCTGTGATTCCTTTTAAAGTGAAGAGGGGCAGCTGCCAAGGTGGTTTCTTTTAGAGGGACTGAAGGTCACATGTGTAATGTGAAGTACCTGTGTAAGGTGATGTCATAAGCAAAGTGGGGTTATGTTGCCAGACCTTCCTGCTAGGGTGGCTGGCTGTATATGCGTAATCCTGTGATTTCATCTGTGATGCCTTTTAGGGGCTTTAATTGCAGTGCATTACAATGATCAACTAAGGTGAGGAGTACTGTCATTCTAAAGTACTGCTTAAACATGTATTCTTGCTGCTGCGCTTAAGTGAAGAACAACCCAGACTGTTAGCCCTGAAGATGTAAGGGGGCATACTGTATGGGCAATATGAGATGCTCAGTCAGGGCTATGTGTCACCAGGGCAGGTGTACCTATTTTTAATGCTCGTTGAGATAATGGGGTGGGTCGCCACTGGGATGGTGACAGTGCGCAGGGCCCTCGCTCCAGGTTATGTTCAACCCACTGCATTAGGGGGCAAGATGATGTGCATACATGGGAGTGGTGGTACTAGACCCCATCCCCCCTTTTGGGGAGGGGTGGAGATGTTATGCAATGTCACAAAGTAATTCCAACAGCTTATGTATATTTGTAAATTGGTGCATAGTATTGAGTATTGTGTGTGTTTAATAAATGTACTCTTACTTTTATAAAGCAAAGTACAGACTGGACAATCAATTATTGAGTGTTATTTCTGCGCACCTGCAAATGGCGATTACTAGCCCACACCACCTCCCTTGAGTAAGCCTCAGACTGCTCTGCAACGCTACCCTCTGAGAGTCAGGCGCTACAATTGGGTGTTTGGTTCCCAGTGAAGGACAAATGTAGTCATGTTATTTGTGCAGGCCTCACAGATACTGCCTCGTTTTCCAACATGGGATTTTTATTGTGTGTTGTGTCTTACTTGTTTGATGTAATGGTGTGTTTAAATGCTTTACATTCCTCTCTCCTAAGTTAGGCCTGCATGCTCGTTGTCAGCTACCAAGGGTTGAGCAAGGGGCTAATTTACTGAGACCTTTACTGTATCCTGGCGGGTGCATACTTACCCCTACTAATAACCCACTTTCCAACAGATACACACTAATAATTTTGGTAACTGCCTTCACCCTTTGAAGTGCACCCCAAATGTTATATGTAAATCCAGCAGACCTGTCTAACAGGATGTGATACTGTAATGTCAAAAAGAGGCCCACTATGATTGGGGCCTAGTTGGCTGGGGGGACCATAGAAGGGTCCCGTCCAGGTGCCAACTAACAGTTGTCTGTGACAGGGGAGGCTTCTTTAAAGTATGGCCCAATTGTTGTTTGAAAAATCCCATAAGACTTATCAAGCAGGATGTGACATTCAAGCAGGATGTGATACTTTAATGTCAAATAGGATCCTCCCAGCTCCCCTTGCATATTCTGTCATGTTCAAATGGTTCATCTTGGGAGCAGGTTTGCACCTCATTCATGCCTATTTAAATGCTAATCACTGACTGGCTGAAGTCAGAGAGCAAAATGCTGATTTTGCTTCCAGTGATTTCAGGTAGGGCAAAGGTAACTTTCTAAAATATACTTTTTGTTAATATTTTTAAAAAAGCAGGCTCCACCATTGAATTGGATTTTTAATAACTAATAAAAATAATTGTTTAATTATCTGTCTAGCTAGTCCCATTTCAAGACACATTATTAGTATTCAATAATGTTTTACCATGCATCAGCCAGCTTGCTATAGTGAAAATTGTGTTGAGATGCTAGTCACTGTCAGGACGTGTTTAACAAATAGATGTTTGCATATCCTACTTTTAAATACCATGAACTCTACCTCATGGGCAATGAGGCCTACTTAGGGGTGACTTATATATATTTAAAAGGAAGGTTTAGCCCTGTCAGAAGTGGCTATTTTGACCGTTCGAATTTGCAATTAAAAGTAGCCAGGATACTGGTGGCAGGCCTGCAGGTGTGTTTATATTGTCACTGAAGTGGGTGGCACAATGGGTGCTGAAGTCCTCTTGTGACATTAAACTAACAGGCCCTGTGTACATGCTGGTACCATATACAAGGGACTTATAGGTAAGTTAAATATGCCAATCAGGAACATGCCAATTTCATCATGTTTTTTTTCATAACAAATTTTATTCATTATTAAATGTACAGAATGGGCAGTGCCCGACACATATATTACAAATAACAAGTGATATTGAGAGTACCATGTTTTTGAATTCCAGAACAATTTGGCCTGTGAAACATCAGGCCTATCAACTGATAGGTCACACCGATCTCCACTAATTGCCCGCAACAGCGTAGAGTGAAGTGTATGTCTATCCACATTCAAGGTTTCCTGTCTATGGCGTACTGATGTGTCATACATGTTGCTAGGGACTTTATGGAGGGTCGGGGTGTGGCAGAGGGGGGAAATCAATACCTCGATATGACGCCCAGCCAGACCAAATCTTTCTATGTTTCTGTGGGCAGCCCCGAGCTTGGAAGACTACAATCTCTGCACCCATACATCTATCCATAGCTTTTTTCCATCCCCCCAAATTTGGCGGATAAGCTGCCTTCCACTTCTGGGCTATGTCCCTTTTGGCCAGTGTTAGGCCCAGGAACAGCAGATGGTGTTTGTAGCGGTTTCCGCCAATCTCTTCGGTACTGTGAAGCAACAGCAATCTGGGATTGTGTGGAATGGTCCAGGTCAGGACACGCCCTAGACAAGACGCAACTTTCCGCCAATATGGTTGTAGCGCATCGCAGTTCCAAACCGTATGTAAAAATGTGCCCACGGCCTCTGTGCAGCGGAGGCATTTGGGGGACTGGATAACACCCATTTTCCACAGGCGGAATCGAGTATAATATGCGCAATGTAGATATTTAAATTGGATAAGGCAGTATCGCGAAGAAACCGCCGCATTTCAGGGACTAGCCTGGGCCTCGGTCCAATCATCATCAGTCATGGTCGGTAGATCAGTCTCCCAGGCAGCTCTAGTCTTATATAGTGTATTTCGTGTGTGGGTGGTCAAGGTCTGATAAATTTGTCTGATCTTGTGTGCCCCTAAGTCTCCCATGAATAGACGGCCTTCTAGGGTGTGGAACTCAGGCAATTCCTCCAGTTGACAGATTTGGGGGTTTAGGGTGTGTCGCAAATGTAAATATCTGTAGAACTGTGATTTATGTAGCTGAAACTCCGTTTGTAGTTGTTGAAAGGATTTAAGGGTGCAACCTTGCATAATGTTGCCTAATGTGGAAATTCCAAGGATGTCCCATTTGTGAAAGCCCGCTAATGCAGAGACAGAGCGTATATATGTGCCATGCCATAGTGGGGTCATTTGTGTCAACCGTCCCATCCAGCCCATGGTTTTCACCGTATGTCGCCATAATTGTATAACTGTTTTGCTGGCCGGGGGGAGGGTATCAAGACTTATTTGACTATAAAGGAATTTCTGCAGGGGTCGCCCTCCATTGCCAGCCATTCCATAGCATAGGCTGGCTTTGATTGTGAGCTATACCACCTCTCATTAATGACTAAGAGATGAGATGCGGCGTAATATGCATACATACCCGCTGCTGCGATGCCTCCGCAGTAGGTTGACTATTTACATGTATTTAGTGCCACCCGAATCGCCCCACCCTGCCATAGGAACTTATTAAGGAGTGCATTCAGTTGAGTGAACCATGAGCGGGGGATGTTATATGGAAAGTTCTGTAGCCGATATAATAAGCGGGGCAGAGAAACCATTTTAAAGATGGCTGATCGACCATATAGTGAAAGGGGCAACTGTGACCAAATTGTGGTTTCCTCCCGAACCGCTGAGAGCAGTGGGGTGATATTGTGTGTCCATGAAATCGTATGGCATGATGAAAGAAATACCCCCAAGTACTTAAACCCCATCTATGGCTTGGGATAACTGCGCGGCCCAAGTATGGAATCTCTGGTCACCACACACAGGGTAGAGCACAGATTTGGAGGGGTTGGCGCCTATACCAGAGGTTTCTCCAAACACTCGCAAGATCTGAAGGGTACGAGGCCCAGAGGACCAAGGGTCTGTCATGAAAAAGAGCACATCATCGGCATGTAGTGCGATTCTGTCGGAACATTCACGTGACCACTCAAACCCACAAATCAGCGGGTCTTGACGCACCCAGGTGGCTAGAGGCTCTATGGCCAAGGCAAATAGCAGCGGGGTTAGAGGGCAGCCCTGCCGTGTGCCCCGGTGAATGGAAAAGGGGGTCAACCGATGTCCCGTCACTCGTACCGAGGCCGAGAGGTCCGTATATAGCAGTTGGATATACATTAGAAAACGAGGTCAGAAGTTAAACGCATGAAGGAGTTTAAAAGGTAAGTCCAACTTAAGGAGTCGAACGCCTTGTCAATGTCGGCCAACAGAACGGCCGCAGACCGGCCTAGTTCTTGGTCCTTGGCGAGGGCATTGTGGACTCGTCTGATTTTATGTCTAGTGGATCGCTGTGGCATAAAGCCCGATTGATTTGGATGGATGAGATCCTGAATACACGAACGGAAGCGATCAGCAAGAACTTTGCCGAGGAGCTTAGGCTCAAAATTGAGCAAAGAAATGGGGCAATATGAAGCGGGATCCTTGGGGGGCGACCGGGCTTTAGAAATACCATGATTTTGGCGTGGCGCCAATCTATGGGTAGTATGTGTTGCCCAAGTGCCTCGTGGAGAGCCGCTAGAAAATGTGGGCCTAGTGTTGTCATATGTGGCCGCAAAATATCACTGGGGAATCCGTTGGGGCCAGGTGTTTTACCAGGGTGGGTGTTGGTCAATGCCGCTCTGAGCTCGTCTAAAGTTATAGGGGCATCTAATAGATCTCGTACGTGGTCGGGAATTCTGTTGGGGGGTATATCTGATTCGTCAATAAGGGCCTCAGATATGTATTCTTTCTGTTGATATAGAGAAGCATAATATGCAGCGAAAACTTGGGCTACAGTCTCTGGGGAAGACATAGCCCTCCCTCTGCATTGTGCAGTTCAGGAATGGGGATAGGGGCCGTCTTGGCCTGGCACAGGCGACGCAGCATTTTGCTAGACTTGTCGCCCCACTGATAAATCCTGTGTTGTGTTGCCAACCAGGTCTCCTGCGCCTCGTTGGTAAGGAGTTGGTGTATTTGTTGCTGGGTTTGGAGGAGGTTACGCCGCAATCTTGGGGCGGTCCCTGATACTACTTGCCTCTCGAGAGATCGCTGACAATCTTCTAGGTCTAGTATTTGGGCGAGTTGTTTATGTTTTTCGCCTGTCCGGAAGCTTATATCAACGCCTCGGATTGTAGGTTTGAGAGCCTCCCATAAGATGATTTTAAACGGGGCTGTGTCGGTCTTCGTCGAGATATAGTCAGTGATGGCCTGCTGAAGGACTTCCTGATAGTTGGGATCTTTAAGGTGCCAGGGAGACATACGCCATCGATAGGGGGGCCGTTGAGATTTCAGCCGTATCTTAAGCTGAACCGGTGAATGGTCGGACAACTCCCTGGGAAGGATGGAAACGTGAGATACCCTATGCATATAACTATGGGGAAGAAAAATATAATCGAGTCATGATAGCGTGTCATGTACTGCCGAGGTATATGTGTAGCCATTCTCGGAGGGGTGATGGGCGCGCCACGCATCTGACCACCCCAGTGTAGCAGCCAGGGGAGATTGAGTTTGAACTTGCTGGTGTGGGATTCCTGTCTTGTAGCTCGCCAGTGATCCCAAGGTGTCATGACGTCATTCCAATCACCACCCAGTATTACTAGGCCCTCAGGAAGCTCCCCCCACACCTGTGAAACCTTTTCCCAGTGGGGGCGGGGCGTAAATGATGCCAATGGTTGATTGCTCACCCGACAATGTACCTGCGATGATAGTGTATTGACCCCCGGGGTCTAACCAGTGTTTGGAAATGGTATATGGAACGCAGCGGTGCACCAGGACCGCTGTGCCTTGGGAGCCCCGTGTGAACCCAGAATGATATATTGTGGTATACCCAAATCTTTTGAGACATGGGGTTTTATTCCCTAGAAGATGGGTCTCCTGTAGTAGGAGAACGTCATCTTCACAGCGTTTAGCTAGTCTGAGTACCGCACCCCTATTGATCTTATTAAGTAACCACCTGACATTCCAGGATACTATGTTTAGCTCCCCTAGTTGAGGGTTAGGGGTATGTAGTGCCATCTGTCATCAATATATCCCATTGCCGTGGTGTGATTGTGACGGAGTGTGTTCTCAGTGTGTGTTCGGTGTCTGCAACCTTATTAACATAATATAACAAAACTTCCCCACCCCTATACTTCCATGAACAAGGAGTACCTGTCGCAGCGGAGAAATCGCCGGGGCCCCAACAGGGGTAGCCCGGGGAACTCCACTAATCATACCCTAACATCCCAAAACTGTTGAACATAACAATAGCAGTCTAGGGGCGTAGCAGTTCCGTCAGTGGCCCTGAGCCAGTTCAATTGACCCAGCAATTCTGCATCAGAGGTGAAGGTGGTATTATCTACAAGACCCCAGGACCGTTTGTCTGTATCAGTTAACAAACATTATGCCACTTCATCTTGGGCCTGAGACCGCTAGTTGGATCGGGATCTATGTCGCCTCTTAGAGTTTTCTCTGTTCTGTCTACTTCTTTGCGACCCTTGCGATGAGTCCGATTCCACCGGCGGTGGGGTATGCAGCCTGAGATGAATTGTTTCATCTGCCCAGGAGAAGACAGCCTCTGGGGAGTCAAAGAAATATGATTTCGAGTTGTATATCACCCTCATCCGAGCAGGATAAAGCAGCATGTAAGAAATGTTGAGTTCACGGAGCCTGCACTTAGCAGCAACGAAGGACTGCCGCTGTTACTGCACGAGTCTGGTGTAGTCTGGAAATACCATTATTGGTTGTGAGTCAAAGAGCAGGCGATCCTTGTGAGTTCTTGCAAATTGGAGTATTGCTCCCGATCAGCATAGTTCAAGAGCTTAGCTATCACCGGTCGTGGCCGTTCACCGGGTGGGGGCTTTTTCATCAGCGCCCGATGAGCTCTCTCCATCACAAAGAAGGAAGACAGGGATTCTCTCAGCAACAGAGACTTCAGCCATTTTGTAAGGAAGTTATTCATGGAGGATCCTTCATAACCCTCTGGGAAGCCAACCAGGTGCACCTTGTTTCGCCGCGAACGTCCCTCTGCATCTTCAACTCGAGACGCTAACTCCTGCGCCACAACTGTGAGCTTATTCACTTTCTTTTGAAGGGAGGCCACTGTATCTTCTACAGTGGAAACACAGGTTTCAGCTTCTGTGATGCGGTCTACTGCATTACCGAGGTCTTGATACAGGAATGATACGTCAGGCCCTACGGCACCAATCTTAGCCTCTAGGGCATCCCACGACTGGGTGATCGCCGCCAACAGCGTCGCGTTGTCAGGAGCTGGACCATTGGCCGCCTCTCCTCCCGAGCCGCCGGGGGGAGTAGTAAAGTGATCCAAGGTACTCTGCTTGGAGCCAGCACGCGCCTGTTTATCTTTGCCCATGTTGGTTGAAAGGGCACTATGGGAAGGAAGGCAACAAGATATGATATTGCGAGTAAGCTCCCCTTCCAGTAGCGTTACGTCCGCACCTTCACTGGCCTCCACTACTGAGCAACAGAGCTTATAAACACGGGTGGATGCACCCCCAGAGCGCCATGCGGGACCCCCCTAGAGCGGAGTCCCAGGCCGGACCTCACTGAATCCAGCCCCAGGACCTCAAGCCGCACCAAGCCTAGCTTGGCTGCTTCTGCAGCCCTAGGAAGCTGGCCAAGTGGGCCCCCTAAAGCAACCGGACTCGCTGGACCCCCGACCTGCTCGCCGCCCTGGTGGGTCTACCTCTTCGGCATCTGGGGCTTCAACTGTTACAAGATATGGCCCAATAGCTGGGGGGCAGTCCTCCCCAGAAGAGCCAAGCGGTCGTCCTGGGTGTTTATCTGGTTCTGTTTTGCTATTCCCCTCGCCAACGCCTTCACCAGGTGGCCGGCAGGTGAAGTTCATACCATCAGCGTCAATTTGGGTACTGCAAGGGGCCTGCCGGGCACTTATAAGCCGGTATCCTGCGTGGCGGCCGCCGCCTCCGGGCATGGCCCCTTTGGGCCCGTGAGGCTGTAGAGGTCTTTCTCTTGTTGTGGCTGTTGGCACAGCCTGTGTAACACCAGAGGGCCCCACCTTCTAGCAATGCCCCCTGAACTCACGTGCCCCTGAATCCAATTATCTAATACCTGGGGATTCTTAGCGCGGGGCCCACCGGGTCTTCAGAGGGAGCTCCACGATTGTCCGGCACCACTATGGGTCTCAGGTGGTATTCACCGGTCCCATGATGTATGGCATCGGGTCTTCAGAAGTGTTTCCCCTTTCAGTACAGGGGTCATGGCTATCTCCTCCTTCATGCGCCTCGCTGTGATGAAACCTCCGGGGGTGGCCCAATGCAGCTCTCCGCCAGCCCTCCGGTCGGCCCCAGACAGGTTTTGCGTAGCCATCCCCAAACACGGCTGTCTGTGTCACCTCTCAGGGGCCTGCGGGGTAGTCCGAACTAGACTTGAGGCCCGCGGGGTGCCTCGGCACAGGTCTGGGTCCACGGACGCCACAGCCCCCACGCCCAGCTGGCACAGTGATCACCGGGGCTGCAGGCGGTCGTCATGTGACAGGGCCGCGCCCGCCCCGCAGAAGCTATTGCAGGGCCCCCTCACCTCAGACCGCACCCTCTGTTGGCCGTCCCCTCTGCCCTGGCTTCTGTGGTTCAGCTCCCAAAGCGCTGAGCTCTCGGGCTACGGCCGCGCGGACCGGGCCAAATCTACGTCACCGTATGTCCATTCTGTAAAGTTGATGGGTGTTGTTTTAAGACTTCCATGCAGTACGGTCCACTCCGCGTGATCATCAGTACAGGATTGTGTGCTGGGGTCCGGATTTATTGCAAATGACGGCAAATAATGGCTTGGGCAGTTGGAGCTTCCTTAGGACGCGTCCGCCATGTTGGCCTACCAAGCCACGTCCCCAATTTCATCATGTTTAAAGGGGAAGCACAACACTTTAACATGGGTTAGCATGGTCCATCAACCAACAAAAACAGGCAAGGCAAAAATATGAAAGAATTCCCTACAAAAGATGGTCATTCCCAACAACTTCCTAGTGCATACCCCTTCAAGTAATCAGTTTGTGGCAGGTGTGGAGTTGGTTTGCAAGGTATTGACCTCCCTGGGTTTCTTCGTCAACCTGAAGAAATCCACACAGGATTTCTTAGTTACAGGAGGATGTGGGAATGCTACCCTTGCCCCTGGAGCAAGCAGGCCATCTCCATCTGAATTTGATGTCCTTGCTCGCTCATGGGCAGCTCCAGCTAAAAGCTGGATTTAGATCCAAGGAGAGATGGTGAGTATTTTTCATTCTTCAGAGGGTATAGTTTGCCCTTCCTTCTGGAGATCCTGGATCATTTCCTATTGTCTTCTTGTTTTGTGTATTTTCCTCTAGGCATCCACAGTCTTTGTCGTTCAATGAGCACATCTCCACTTGGTGGAGTGTTTAGACCCTGCTCAGTTGGTGGGATCCAGCCTCTTGTATTTACAATCCTAGAATTCCAGTTAGGGTGTAGATTGCCCAGGACCATTGTTGGTGGTTGATCCCCACTTCCCTGGACAGGACTTTTCTCCTTGCATCACCACAGCTGGTCATTCTTACCACAGGTGCCTCGGGCCTGAGTTGGGGAGCAGCTTGAGAATATCTTTCAGCCAAGGGCATGTGGGAGAAGGGGGAGCTGGAGCATTCTTCCAACTGAAAAGAGCTGTCTCCAATCCTGAGATCATTACAGAATCTCTGAGTCAAGTGTTTCCCCTTTCTCAGGAGTTTTGCTTGTCTCTGGAAGCATTTTCTCCAGATGTAAAGAAGATTCGCCAACCCAGTAGCAAACTAATTTGCTGTCAAGGTCAACACCCTGGAAATAAATGCCTAGAGTATGAATGTCCCTGATTTGCTCAGCCCAAAGATCTCTTCTTTACATTCCCTTCTTTCAAATCATACTGAAGTTGTAAGCGTGTGTTTTGAGGTGCCGCCAGAGGCTCATCCTTGTGGTATCTTTCTGGCCCAGGATATCGTGGTTTCTGATCCTCTGCCAGCTATCCTTGACTCAAGAATGGATTCTTTGTGAGGATCCATCTCCTTTTCGCTCTCCTCCTCTGTCGCAATCCTCTCTTCTGAGAGGATTCTGACAGAATCCTCTCTGTCGCGGTGGAGGTTGAATGATTAGGCTTCAAAATCTAGGCTTGTCTGAAGCTGTGGCTACAGCTGTTCAAAACTCCAGAAAGTTGCCTCGTAAAAAGGCATACAATCACAATTGGGGCTCCTTTCGGAAATGGTATGGGTGAAATGTTTGATCTCCTGGGAAGGGGAATGTGGCCCGATCTTGATCCTTCAGTTCATAAAACAGAGGTTTGTCTGGGGTCTGGCATTTCTGTCACCTTTGTTCACCTCTGTTTTCATCTTTTTCAAAGCTGCTTTTTTGCTTGGGTATGTCCTTACATATATGGATGGGAACAAGGAAGAGAAATAAGGCTGAAATGTAAATATTTCTTACCAGTAATAGCATTGCTCTAATTTGCTCTTTCTTATCCTAGGCATTATACCTTTCCTACTGCGCCCAGTTTTAACCTTATGTTTAGGC
Source organism: Calotriton arnoldi (assembly GCA_963921515.1). Taxonomy (NCBI): domain Eukaryota; kingdom Metazoa; phylum Chordata; class Amphibia; order Caudata; family Salamandridae; genus Calotriton; species Calotriton arnoldi. The sequence continues at coordinate 1,943,598 of CAWUFW010000597.1, read as the reverse complement.
AGTTATTCCAGGATATGGGATGGGCTTAATGCCCTCATATAGGGTGTTTAGGGAGGCTCTAGGTGTGTCTTTGCTGTGTGTATGATACTTGAAGGGTGTCTTCAAGTAGGCTGGGCTTTTTCACATGTAAGATCTGGGAAGAAGAAGTGAAAATCAGTGTAGTGGTATTAATTGTAAGTAAATTAAACATTACCTCTCAGCTCTAATTCAGGCCATTTGCCCTTCTTGTATATCTTTTCTTTCTTGTGCTTTATACCAAGGGCTTGTGTACTTCCTGCACTTTTTAAAATCATTCTTAGCCAATACATTTTAGACATTCTTAGCTGTTTCCTGGCTTGTTTATGTCCTAAGATCCTAATTATACACTTCTGAATTTGTCATTTGGCATTGATTGATGATTGGATAGCAGTACTGGATTAATACTTTTCTATATGCCAGACAAAGGTCTGCATGTCAGAATCAAATTAGAGGTTATCTACAAAACAATATGTGTGTATCTGGTATGGGAAGCCTGCCACTTTGTCATGATGCCATGTCAGCATAACAATATACATGACTATACTTCAACTACTGCCTTTGTTCACCTTGCACATGTTAACTGCTCAAAACCATCCTGTAATCAGTGCTGTAATTTGTAAAGTCCTCACAAACGTGGTGAAAAAAACATTTAGTAAACAGAATACATTGCCGTTCGGTAGTCAACACTTACAGTTCAGTTAGATTTGGAAGGTCTTCAAAAGCATTAACTTCTATTTTTTCTATAGAATCACTCTCAGAGATTAATCTGTAAATGACCAAAAAAGATACATATTAATTACACAATTATTTAAATAAATCAAATAATAGATGTAAATGCTTAGTATGTACTTGTTGAATCACAATTAGTTGACTTGTGAGCATGAATTTTATGTCAGGATAGGAGGGGAGGATTATTAATTACTTTCTTCTTTATTTTCTCCAGCAGTCAGTTAAAATCAACTGGCCTGATTCACAAAAGTAAACTGAGACGAAAGTCTAACTTTACGACTTTTAGTATTCACTACTCGTAAATGCCCTTTGTGAATACCGAAAGTCGTAAAGTTAGACTTTCATCTTATTTTACCTTTTTGAATCGGGCCCTCTATATATGAACAACAGTTTCCAGAAACATTGGAAAGAGACAACAGATGTAATCCAATCAGCATCCTCTATACTTGAAGAGGCTCTACAGCTTCCTGTATACTCCTCTTTCTTCACTGCCCCAGAAGCAGGATAGGTATTGATTTCTTTGCTTCCTACCTTAAATTTTGGATGGGTAATACATTTCTTAAAAACATTTCTTAATAATATTGTTTTCTCCCATTCCCAACCCCGAGACCACGGACCTGGCCTAGCCGAAACTGTAGCGTACTCGTAGGCATTGCAGAACAGCTGGGACGCGCATACGTGTGGAGTGGTCCTAGCAGTGGGTGCTCAAGGGTGTTACTACCCTTATATCCCTGGGTCCCCCTCTCTCTCCCAATAAGGTCCTCCAACTGCTAGAAGGCACCAACCCTCACTCTGCCTGTCAGTGTAGTACCCAGAAAACAGAGTCAGGTCTGTGCCAAACACACAGATCGAGATCAACGAGCGGAGATTAAAATCTTCACAGTAATTGACTGCACATGATCCCTTCTCTTCCCACAGGGACTGGAGCTAAACATCCCTTACTGTATTATGCTGATTTAAGCCATGTCTGTGAGAAGTTGGCCTGGTATATGCTGCCCACTAGTTATAGTGGGCACCTTCCACCAGACCAAACAACCCCTTATTGATGATAGGTTTAAGACAACCTTATTTGAAAGCTATCCTAGTGGTAGCTAAGGAGAGCAGCCTTCAGGCTAAGTCTTGAAGGAGTGTAAAGCAGTTTGTTTTACCAGTCTATAATCTCTTGAATGGCTAAATGAAAGGAGACCACACCAGGTATATATATAAAATATATGTATTTATTTCTAAACACACCCTACTAGTCTCTTTATGAGGCTAGAGGTCAAAGCACATATGTTACACTTCAAATATCACAGTAAATTAGCACAATATACGATAGGCCCTAGGGGCGAACCAAACCATATATTAAGAAAGTGGTATAAGAACCACGACTTGACTAGACACAAGGCCTAGAGCCTGTAGAATCACTGGGACCCCAAGGAACCACCCAAGGTAGTGACACAGGGGACCCACGGGGGACGTGTGCAGTGTATGAACACAGCTGCGAGCTCCGTTAGCTTCTATGGGAAAAGTCGCGGTTAGAGTTTTAAAGTTTAGGGACACTTAGGAGTGGACTAGGAACAAATCCTTTTGGACTTAGATGGTTCTAGGGCCAACACCCACAGGAGCACCGGAGTACTCGTGTTACCTCACCCAGGGAAGCCGGGTGCATAGGTGTCAAATGGTGTTGGGTCCCGTCGTCGTTTTCAATGGCAGCTTGCTGAAAAGTGCTGCTGCCGGGAAGATGAGAAGTGTCCGAAGAGATCCAAGCCTGGATCGAAGATGTGAAGAACCTGAAAGCAGAGGGGACAGAGTCTGGGTCACTAGCCAGTGACCAGGGGCACGATAGTCGAATACCCACCGATGTCGGGTGTTTCAGGTGCAAAGAGGCAAAGCTTGACTCTTCAGCCACGAGGACCAGGAGGTGTTGACGACAACCAGGAGCTGGATTCGAGCTGTCCCATGAAGGATGTCGAGTGCTGCAGTGTTGGTGCCCGGATTGGACACAACAAGCCTTGGCAACAGCAACCCACGCAGGAAGAGGAAAGATGCTTCGGTGCGGACCAGCAAGGTCCTTGGGACTCCCCAAGCAACGGAAAGTCAGGGCACATCTGGTGCAACCAGGAAAGTCCAATAAAAGTAAAGTTACCCTTCTCGGGGACCCACAAGTCGATGGACAAGGGATCGCAAAGGGACCTCAAGAGGAATCACAAAATGGCGGCCCACGGGTCACTCAGAGTAGGTAGGCCAGCAATCTTCAGTGGATTCACTGCTCGGGGTCAGGGCTACAAGTAACCCAAAGCACAGCCTCAGGGATTGACGAGAAGCATATGCACTTGCAAATGTGTATGGTGTCCAGGGGTTCCGGTTCTACGGTACCCACAAGGGCTATGGGTCTCAGCTTTGCTGGGGACTCAGGTCAGCCTCTGGGAAGTCTGGAAACCCACCTCCTGTGTTGCAAAGTCTTCAGCGTCCAGCGGGAGCTTCAGAGATGCAGACTGGGCAGATGCGTCTTTGGTGCCTGCCAAGCAGGGGAGTAACTCCTTTACTCCAAGGGAGATTCTTCAGTCATCTGGCGTTGAAAAGATCGTCGAAGGTCCAGGATTCAGTATCAGAGTTTTGTCCAGGGAAATCTAAAGTCCTGTAACCAGGGGTTCCTTTCTTATACCCAAGGAAGGGGTTGGACATACTCTGGGGACCCACCTATGGGAGGGTTTGGAAAGAGGGGTGGCTACACCCATTTCCTTTGTCCAGTTTCATGCCAGAGCAGGGGCTGGTAGCCCCTGCAACCGGTTTGAACTGGACTATGCACAGGGACACCAAATGTGCCCCCAGTGCAGGACTTCAAAGCACTGTGAGAGTGCACCCACCCAGCCCCAATACACTAAAGCCTGTCTGGGAGGTGGTAACACCTCTCTGTGACAGGAAACCTATTGTCCAGGCCTCCCCTGCCAGAGTTTCGGTCAGCAGCAGGAGGCCAGACTCGTGTCTGTGGCTGCAGCATCCATTTTGTGATGCAAGGGCTCTGTTAGCTGGTACCGGGTATACCGGTGCTGTCATGTCTCTCCCTCTAGAAGGGTGGGATCATACTCCCACACCAGTTACTGGTGTGGGGGTATGATTCCAAGGTGTTTGACAACAAACACGACGTTTCCGTGCAGCCATCCCAAAGTTAGCATTTACCGCTAGGTTATAATGCACTTAAGAGTATATGGTAAGGCTGCCTCACAGACAACCCCGGAGGATACATTCTGAAGGCTGCAGAGGGGCTCTGCTCATGCATGGGCACCCTCTCACACAAAAACATGCACCCTGCCTTCAGGATTGATAAGGCCTGGCATAGGGGTGACTGATAGGTTTATATGTGCAGTGATAGGATGAGATATAGTGAACCTATATCTCAGTAAGGGGTGCAGGCACCACCTCACTCAGGCTGCTGTAGCTGTCCTGTGGTGTCATTTTGGAAGGCTGCCCAGGGGTGGCATAATACATGCTTCAGCCCCTGGTAGGCCTCTGGGATACCTATGCCCTTGGTACATAGTATACCATATACTAGGGACTTATAAGGGCACCCCAGAATCCAATCTGTGGTGTACCTAAGGTACAGGGAATCAATTTAGAGAGGAAGCAGCTAGGCTGGGGTCCTGGATAGCAGGGCCCCAGCCAGACTAAAGTCGAAAAACTGTGAAACATCAGCAAAAAGTGGGGGTAACCATAAGAAGCAGATCCTACTCTCCTACACAACCCCCCCCCCAAATTCAGGGACATTAAACTAACCTTGACCAGTTGAGTCTTCATGTTCTAAGTGGAAATATCTGGAGAGTCCATAAGCATTGGCATGGCTACTCCCAGGTCTATGTTCCACTGTATAGTCCATCCCCTGTAGGGAAATGGACCACCTCAAAAGTTTGGGGTTTTCACCCTTCATCTGTTTTAGCCATAAGAGGGGCTTATGATCTGTCTGAACAATGAAGTGAGTGCCAAACAAGTATGGCCTCAACTTCTTCAGAGCCCAAACCACAGCAAAGGCCTCCCTCTCAATGGCTGACCAACGTTTCTCTCTGGGGGTCAGCCTTCTGCTAATAAAAGCTACTGGCTGATCCTGACCATCATCATTCAACTGTGACAGTACAGCCCCTACCCCCAACTCAGATGCATCTGTTTGTACAATGAACTTTTTGGAGTAATCAGGACTCTGCAGAATGGGAGCAGTGCACATGGCCTGCTTCAGGTCATCAAATGCCTTTTGAAAGCTAACTGTCCATTGAACCTTTTTGGCCATTTTCTTAGAGGTAAGGTCATTCAGTGGGGTCACTATGGATCCATAACCTTTTACAAATCTTCTGTAGTACCCAGTCAGGCCCAAGAAGGCTCTCACCTGAGTCTGGGTAGTGGGAGCAACCCAGTCCATTATGGTCTGGATTTTGCTCTGCAATGGTTGAACCTGGTCTCCACCCACAAGGTGGCCCAGGTACACAACCTGACTCTGCCCTATCTGGCACTTAGTAGCCTTGATAGTTAGGCCTGCTTTTTTGCAGGGCCTCCAAAACATTCCTTAGGTGGACCAGGTGATCCTCCCAGGTGGAGCTAAAGACAGCAATATCATCTAGATATGCTGCACTATAGTCTTCCAGGCCTGTAAGGACTGTATTCACCAACCTTTGGAAAGTGGCAGGTGCATTTTTCAAACCAAAGGGCATCACCACAAATTGATAATGCCCACTAGGGGTAGAAAATGCTGTCTTTGGCTTTGCATCATCAGCTAGTCTGATCTGCCAGTAGCCAGCTGTCAAGTCAAATGTGCTTAGAAACTTGGCTGAGGCCAAAGTATCTATAAGCTCATCTGCCCTTGGGATGGGATGGGCATCAGTCCTAGTGACTGCATTGAGACCCCTGTAGTCCACACAAAACCTCATTTCTCTCTTGCCATCTTTGGTGTGAGGTTTAGGCACAAGGACTACTGGACTAGCCCAAGGGCTATCAGAGGGTTCAATGACTCCCAAATCCAACATCTTTTGGACCTCTGTCCTTATACAATCCCTGACATGATCAGGCTGCCTGTAGATTTTATTCTTGACAGGCAGATTGTCCCCAGTGTCCACTTCATGAGTGCACCAGGTAGTCTGACTAGGTGTCAGGGAGAACATATGCCTGAACTGGCTGAGAACTTTTCTGCAGTCAGTTTGTTGCTGGACAGTGAGGCTGCCTGCCAAGGCTACACCATCTACTGATCCATCATCAGGGTTCTGAGAGAGCAGGTCAGGGAGTGGATCACTCTCTTCCTCCTGTCCCTCATCAGTAGCCATGAGCAAGCCCATGTCTGCCCTGTCAACATATGGTTTCAGTCTGTTGACATGGAGTACCCTATGGGGACTCCTGGGAGTTCCAAGGTCTACCAAGTAGGTAACCTCTCCCTTCTGTTCAACAATTGTATGGGGGCCACTCCACTTATCTTGGAGGGCTGCTGGGGCCACAGGCTCCAACACCCATACTTTCTGCCCTGGCTGGTAAACAGTCAGCACAGCCTTTTGGTCATGCCAGGCTTTTTGCAATTCCTGGCTAGCCTCAAGGTTTTTAGTTGCCTTTTTCATATACTCGGCCATCCTGGAGCAGAGACCAAGTACATAGTCCCCTATATCCTGTTTAGGGGGTTTGAGAGGCAACTCCCATCCCTCCTTCACCAGACACAAAGGACCCCTAACAGGATGGCAAAACAAAAGTTCAAAAGGGCTGTAACCAACCCCCTTTTGAGGCACCTCCCTGTAGGCAAATAAAAGGCAGGGCAAAAGGATGTCCCATCTGCGCCTAAGCTTTTCTGGGAGACCTTTGATCATGCCCTTTAAGGTTTTGTTGAACCTTTCAACTAAACCATTGCATTGTGGGTGATAGGGTGTGGTGAATTTATAATTCACTCCACACTCCTTCCACATTGCAGTCAAGTAACTAGACATGAAGTTTGTATCCCTGTCTGATACTACCTCCTTAGGAAAACCCACTCTTGAGAATACTCCCAAGAGGGCCCTTGCCACCACAGGTGCTGTGGTGGTCCTACGTGGAATTGCTTCTGGGTACCTAGTGGCATGGTCCACCACCACCAGGATAAATCTGTGCCCAGAGGCTGTCTGAGGATCCATGGGACCAACTATATCAATCCCCACCCTCTCAAAGGGAACCCCCACCACAGGTAGTGGTATCAGGGGGGCCTTTGTGGTTCCACCTGCCTTCCCACTGGCTTGGCAGGTGACACAGGAGCGACAACACTCTTTGGTGTCTTCAGACATGTGGGGCCAATGAAAGTGAGGAACAATTCTGTCCCAAGTCTTGTTTTGGCCCAGGTGACCTGCTAGAGGAATATCATGAGCTAGTGTCAATAGGAAGCCCCTAAATTTCAGAGGTATTACCAACCTCCTGGAAGCACCAGGCTTGGGGTCTCTACTCTCTGAATATAGGAGTCCATCATCCCAATATATTTTATGGGTGCCACTAGCATTCCCAGCAGCCTCATCAGCAGCTTGCTTTCTGAGGGTTTCAAGAGAGGGGCAGCTTTGCTGCTCCTGGCTCAGATCTGCCCTGGAAGGGCCCCCTGTCCCCAAGAACTCAACCTGATCAGGTTCCAGCTCCTCTGGGACAGTTCCGCCTTCAGGACTAAGATCATCTCCCTCAGGAGGCTGATCTGTTTTCTGAGTCAGGGGGGAAGGCACTGCCTTAACCCTACTGCTCCTCCTCTTGGGAGGCACCTGGTCCATTCTTCCAGAATCCAGGGCCTGTTCAGTGTTAGACTTTTTGGCCTGTGACCTGGTCACAGCAAATACATGTGCAGGGATCCCTAGCATTTCTGCATGTGTCTTGAGCTCCACTTCTGCCCAAGCTGAAGTTTCTAGATCATTGCCAAGCAAGCATTCAACAGGGAGGTCTGCACTTACCACAACTTTCTTGAGGCCAGTTACCCCTCCCCAAGGGAAATTAACAACTGCCAAGGAATGGTCTGTCCTGACATTGCTAGCATTGGTCACTTGGTACATCTCACCAAGTATAATCTGCCCAGGAGCCACAAGATCTTTTGCCACCATTGTGACACTTGCTCCTGTGTCCCTGAATGCCAAAGCCTCTTTTCCATTTATCAAAGGCTGCTGTCTGTATTTGCCCAAGTTACTGGGACTCACAAAGGAGGACATGTCCATGCCTCCATCACAGACCAGGACAGCCTGAGTTGGAACTCTGACTAGGCCAGAGCCCATCTCAGAACCCAGGGTTAACCCTACTACACCCTTATTCTGAGTACCACCAATTGTAGCTGCACTAGGGGGAACAGTTGCCTTAGGGGCAATGGTGGCTGGAGTTGAGTCTTTGGACTTTGTACAGTCACTTGTCCAATGGGTTCTCTGCTTACAGATTTTACACCATGGTTTCTTTTGGCCTTTACTTTTGTTAGATTGGGATTCCCCCCCAGATGAAGATTTTTGGGGACCTTGAGAAGACTTCTGGTCTTTACCCTTTTCCCCACCCTTGTCAGAGTTCTTAGAATCTTGCTTCTTTGGGTCACCACCTTGGTTCTGAACCTTCTGCCTCACCCTGGTTCTGACCCATTTGTCTGCCTTCTTTCCCAATTCTTGGGGAGAGGTCAGATCAGAGTCCACCAGGTACTGATGCAACAGCTGATTTTGACAATTATTAAGGATCTGCTCCCTCATAATCAAGTTGTACAATCCTTTGAAATCACACACCTTACTGCCAAGTAACCAGCCCTCCAGAGCCTTAGTAGCACAATCTACAAAGTCCACCCAGTCTTGATTCTGTGCCTTTTGGGTATCTCTGAACTTTATCCTATACTGTTCAGTGGTTAGGCCAAACCCCTCAATCAGTGCACTTTTCAAGATTTGGTAATCATCAGCATCCTCTTCTCTTACAGTGAGGAGCTTATCTCTACCTTTGTCTGCAAAGGAGAGCCACAAGATTGCTGACCACTGCTCCTGGGGGACCCTCTGAACTTTACAGGCCCTTTCCAGTGCAGTAACCCATTTGTGGATGTCATCCCCACTCTGGTAGGGAGGGACAATCTTGCTTAGGTTTCTATGGTCATGAGACCTTTCCCTAACACTAGGGAAGTTGCCGCCACCATGGGGCTCTAGTCCCAACTTTCTTCTAGTTTTCTGAAGCTCTAAGGACTCCCTATCTAAAGCCAACTGCTCTCTTCTGATTCTAAGCTGAGCTTCTTCATACTTGAGCAGTCTCTCTTTCCTTTCATGAGAGGATTCCCTCCTATGAGAGGAAACAGAGGTCCCTATTGAGGTGTCAGAATGGTTAGACTCCTGAGAAGGAGATCTTGACCTTCTAGGCACACTCTCAACTCTCTCTGGTGGGATAAAGAGGGGGCCATTGTGTCCATCCTCCTCATCTGCAGGGGGAGCTGGATTTCCCAGGTTAAGATCAGTGTCATCTTCCTGGTCAGCTTCAGAGGTCAGGTCATGGGTATCTTCACCCCTTGGCCTTTCCTCATCTGCTGCCCCACCCTCTCTGCCTACCCCTTCAGACCCTGTGGGCCTTCTGAGATCATCCAACAGCAGGACCTCTATGAGGCGTTTGGTGTTTGCACTTTTTCCTGTCTTCAATTTCCTAGTACTACACAATGCTCTCAATTCCAAGAATGGGAGGTTGTCATACTTGGATGGTAGAAGCCCATTGGCTTCTGGCAGGGACTCACTGGTTACTGGCCTTGAAGACATCACTAGTGAGGTGTGGTGTATGCACTACCTACTCTAGTGTGGCCTACTAAACTCTCTTGAGTTGTAGAAAGGGTGTGCTACGCCCTTGACACACAACTCTAAGTTCAGTAGAACTTACTGTAATTTTAAGCTTGAATTATATGTACCTCAGGTACCTTTAGTGGTTTTCAGTTAGTCACTCACTTGAGATTATCTGGTAAAACAAAGGCAAGCTTGAATCCAACCGCTGCACACCAATGTGAGAAGTTGGCCTGGTATATGCTGTCCACTAGTTATAGTGGGCACCTTGCACCAGTCCAAACAACCCCTTATTGATGATAGGTTTAAGACAACCTTATTTGAAAGCTATCCTAGTGGTAGCTATGGAGAGCAGCCTTCAGGCTAAGTCTTGAAGGAGTGTAAAGCAGTTTGTTTTACCAGTCTATAATCTCTTGAATGGCTAAATGAAAGGAGACCACACCAGGTATATATATAAAATATATGTATTTATTTCTAAACTCACCCTACTAGTCTCTTTATGAGGCTAGAGGTCAAAGCACATATGTTACACTTCAAATATCACAGTAAATTAGCACAATATACGATAGGCCCTAGGGGCGAACCAAACCATATATTAAGAAAGTGGTATAAAAACCATGACTTGACTAGACACAAGGCCTAGAGCCTGTAGAATCGCTGGGACCCCAAGGAACCACCCAAGGTAGTGACACAGGGGACCCACGGGGGACGTGTGCAGTGTTTGAACACAGCCACGAGCTCTGTTAGCTTCTATGGGGAAAGTCGCAGTTAGAGTTTTAAAGTTTAGGGACACTTAGGAGTGGACTAGGAACAAGCCCTTTTGGACTAGATGGTTCTAGGGCCAACACCCACGGGAGCACCGGAGTACTCGTGTTACCTCACCCAGGGAAGCCGGGTGCATAGGTGTCAAATGGTGTCGGGTCGCGTCGTCATTTTCAATGGCAGCTTGCTGAAAAGTGCTGCTGCCGGGAAGATGAGAAGTGTCCGAAGAGATCCAAGCCTGGAACGAAGATGTGAAGAACCTGAAAGCAGAGGGGACAGAGTCTGGGTCACTAGCCAGTGACCAGGTGCACGATAGTCGAATGCCCACCGATGTCGGGTGTTTCAGGTGCAAAGAGGTGAAGCTTGACTCTTCAGCCACGAGGACCAGGAGGCGTCGACGACAACCAGGAGCTGGATTCGAGCTGTCCCACAAAGGATGTCAAGTGCTGCAGCGCCGGTGCCCGAATTGGACACAACAAGCCTTGGCAACCGCAACCCACACAGGAAGAGGAAAGATGCTTCGGTGCAAACCAGCAAGGTCCTGGGGACTCCCTAAGCAATGGAGAGTCAGGGCACGTCTGGAGCAACCAGGAAAGCCCAATAAAAAAAAAGTTACCCTTCTCAGGGACCCATGAGTCAACGGACAAGGGATCGCGAAGGGACCTCGAGAGGAATCACAAAATGGCGGCCCACGGGTCACTAGGAGTGGGTAGGCCAGCAATCTTCAGTGGATTCACTGCTTGGGGTCAGGGCTACAAGTAACCCAAAGCACAGCCTCAGGGATTGACGAGAAGCATATGCACTTGCAAATGTGCACGGTGTCCAGGGGTTCCAGTTCCACGGTACCCACGAGGGCTACGGGTCTCAGCTTTGCTGGGGCTTGGGTCAGCCTCTGCGAAGTCTGGAAACCCACCTCCTGTGTTGCAAAGTCTTTGGCGTCCGGCGGGAGCTTCGGAGATGCAGACCGGGCAGATGCGTCTTTGGTGCCTGCCAAGCAGGGGAGTAACTCCTTTACTCCAAGGGAGATTCTTCAGTCATCTGGCGTTGAACAGATCGTCGAAGGTCCAGGATTCAGTATCAGAGTTTCGTCCAGGGAAATCTAAAGTCCTGTAGCCAGGGGTTCCTTTCTTATACCCAAGGAAGGGGTTGGACATACTCTGGGGACTCACCTATGGGAGGGTTTGGAAAGAGGGGTGGCTACACCCATTTCCTTTGTCCAGTTTCGCGCCAGTGCAGGGGCTGGTAGCCCCTGCAACCGGTTTGAACTGGACTATGCACAGGGACACCAAATGTGCCCCCAGTGCAGGACTTCAAAGCACTCTGAGAGTGCACCCACCCAGCCCCAATACACTAAAGCCTGTCTGAGAGGTGGTAACACCTCCCTGTGACAGGAAACCTATTGTCCAGGCCTCCCCTGCCAGAGTTTCGGTCAGCAGCAGGAGGCCAGACTTGTGTATGTGGCTGCAGCATCCATTTTGTGATGCCAGGGCTCTGTTAGCTGGTACCGGGTATACCGGTGCTGTCATGTCTCTCCCTCTAGAAGGGTGGGATCATACTCCCACACCAGTTACTGGTGTGGGGGTATGATTCTAAGGTGTTTGACACCAAACACGACATGTTTCCGTGCAGCCATCCCAAAGTTAGCATTTACCGCTAGGTTATAATGCACTTAAGAGTATATGGTCAGGCTGCCTCACAGACAACCCCGGAGGATAGATTCCGAAGGCTGCAGAGGGGCTCTGCTCATGCATGGGCACCCTCTCACACAAAACCACGCACCCTGCCTTCAGGATTGATAAGGCCTGCCATAGGGTTGATTGATAGGTTTATATGTGCCGTGATAGGGTGAGATATAGTGAACCTATATCTCAGTAAGGGGTGCAGGCACCACCTCACTCAGGCTGCTGTAGCAGTCCTGTGGTGTCATTTTGGAAGGCTGCCCAGGGGTAGCATAATACATGCTTCAGCCCCTGGAAGGCCTCTGGGATACCTATGCCCTTGGTACATAGTATACCATATACTAGGGACTTATAAGGGCACCCCAGAATCCAATCTGTGGTGTACCTAAGGTACAGGGAATCAATTTAGAGAGGAAGCAGCTAGGCTGTGGTCTTGGATAGCAGGGCCCCAGCCAGACTAAAGTCGAAAAACAGTGAAACATCAGCAAAAAGTGGGGGTAACCATAAGAAGCAGATCCTACTCTCCTACAATGTCCTTTGGGGACAAAGACCAGGACCCAGCCTGTGTAACCAGGGGACATAGTGTCCCTTAGACCCATTGGATTTAACCTGCAAAAAATACAGCACTAATCTCCACTGATCTGAATCTGAATGTAATGTCCCCCGTATAGTACCTACTGTAAGCATTACAATACCCTGCCAAGAAGAATATAAATAGCATGCACAGGGGTGAATTCTCATACATTCAGGAGGAGGACGAAATGGAGTGCGTTCCATGGAACAATGGTCTGGTTGAATCGGTAGACGCTTCGGTTAAAAAAGCCTTATCAGATGCACTAGTGCCACTGGAGAGGAGACTCATCTAACTAGCCACAGACCTACTAGAACCCCTTAACTGGAGGTAAATACAGGGAGGACCTTCTAGGGCCTCTCAGAACCTCCAAGGATGCTAGCTGACCCCCTCTCCGTCCCAAGAATGTCAACTCAACTCACAATCTCCAATGTGTCCACATCCCTTCTGGGGATCCCTTGGCAGTCTGAAAAAAGCCTTCCTGGCTAGGGAAGACCTAACCCCCAAGGGTCATCCCTATAAAGCAAGAGTGGTAGACCAGGTGGATCCAATCATTCCCAGTACTCCCCTGGATCTATTCCCCAGCTTATCACCCTGCTGAGGATTGCCTCAGAGTTCGGAGGAAGACTTGCATTCTTCTAGATCTTGGCTCCCCAAAGCAAACTCAAAAATTCAGGTCTCATTTGCCGAGGCTGAGGCTACCACTGCTTTTCCTCCTTCAGATATGTTAGACCCCCTGAATATTTACGACTGTATGCCACGGAGTGGATCCCAGCAGACAAAGTGGCTTCCTGTGTTGCATGTCGTTTACGCAAACTGTTGGATGAAGAGGTCCGGTACTGGCTCAGAGCAGAGGTGCCCCAGGCCCAACCTGGAGGGCAAGGTGGCCCGAACTCGTGAAAATTGATTCCAGACTGGCTACCTAAGTTTGCTAAAGATTCCAAACAGTACATTGATCATTCCTGCTAGGATACACTGATGAACTTGACAAGATCCCTCACCAAGATCCTGGACATGGCAAGGAGGCCAAGGAGTTAGGTTTCATCATTTGACCGGAGACACTTTCAGGTGGGCTCAACGATCCATCATCTTCCTAGGGAACACCAACTGTGCCATATATACAGAACACATGCAAAAAGAACAATTGATGGACAGAATACAGAACAATGTCATAGATTCACCCCAGTACAGAGATCTGGGCCTAAATCCATAGTTTTTTAGCTCACCATGTCTTTCCAGTTTGGACCCAGCCATATACAAATCAGTCTTGACCCTGCACCCAATGGGAACAGTCCATCCCGAACTGACAGGCCAGGGCCTCCCTGGACTGGAAACAAGCATCCTAGGTCCGGTTTCGGGGTTTCACCCCTCATCAGCCAGGATAGCTTGACTCCATTGGCATGGAGAGCACGGGACCCACGCCTGGGCATACCCGTCCCACTCGGGGTGACAAATGCAAAAAGAACAATTGATGGACAGAATGCAGAACAATGTCATACATTCACCCCAGTACAGAGATCTGGGCCTAAATCCATCATTTTTTTGCTCACCATGTCTTTCCAGTTTGGACCCAGCCACATGCAAATCAGTCTTGACCATGCACCCAATGGGAACAGTCCATCCCGAACTGCCAGGCTAGGTCCTCCCTGGACTGGAAACAAGCATCCTAGGACCGGTTTAGGGGTTTCACCCCTCATCAGCCAGGATAGGTTGACTCCAGTGGCATGGAGAGCACGGGACCCACGTCTGGGCATACCCGTCCCACTCGGGGTGACAAATGCAAAAAGAACAATTGATGGACAGAATGCAGAACAATGTCATACATTCACCCCAGTACAGAGATCTGGGCCTAAATCCATCATTTTTTGCTCACCATGCCTTTCCAGTTTGGACCCAGCCATATGCAAATCAGTCTTGACCCTGCACCCAATGGGAACAGTCCATCCCGAACTGCCAGGCCAGGTCCTCCCTGGACTGGAAACAAGCATCCTACGACCGGTTTCGGGGTTTCACCCCTCATCAGCCAGGATAGCTTGACTCCAGTGGCATGGAGAGCACGGGACCCACGTCTGGTCATACCCGTCCCATTCGGGGTGACAAATGCAAAAAGAACAATTGATGGACAGAATGCAGAACAATGTCATACATTCACCCCAGTACAGAGATCTAGGCCTAAATCCATCGTTTGTTTGCTCCCCATGCCTTTCCAGTTTGGACCCAGCCATATGCAAATCAGTCTTGACCCTGCACCCAATGGTTAACAGTCCATCCCGAACTGCCAGGCCAGGTCCTCCCTGGACTGGAAACAAGCATCCTAGGACCGGTATCGGGGTTTCACCCCTCATCAGCCAGGATAGCTTGACTCCAGTGGCATGGAGAGCACGGGACCCACGCCTGGGCATACCCGTCCCACTCGGGGTTACAAATGCAAAAAAAAACTATTGATGGACAGAATGCAGAACAATGTCATACATTCACCCCAGTGCAGAGATCTGGGCCTAAATCCATTGTTGTTTTGCTCACCATGCCTTTCCAGTTTGGATCCAGCCATATGCAAATCAGTCTTGACCCTGCACCCAATGGGTACAGTCCATCCCGAACTGCCAGGCCAGGTCCTCCCTGGACTGGAAACAAGCATCCTTGGACCGGTTTCGGGGTTTCACCCCTCATCAGTCAGGATAGCTTGACTCCAGTGGCATGGAGAGCACGGGACCCACGTCTGGGCATACCCGTCCCACTCGGGTTGACAAATGCAAAAAGAACAATTGATGGACAGAATGCAGAACAATGTCATACATTCACCCCAGTACAGAGATCTGGGCCTAAATCCGTAGTTTTTTTGCTCACCATGTCTTTCCAGTTTGGACCCAGCCATATGCAAATCAGTCTTGACCCGGCACCCAATGGGAACAGTCCATCCCGAACTGCCAGGCCAGGTCCTCCCTGGACTGGAAATAAGCATCCTAGGACCGGTTTCGGAGTTACACCCCTCATCAGCCAGGATAGCTTGACTCCAGTTGCATGGAGAGCACGGGACCCACTTCTGGGCATACCCGTCCCACTCGGGGTGACAAATGTAAAAAGAACAATTGATGGACAGAATGCAGAACAATGTCATACATTCACCCCAGTACAGAGATCTGGGCCTAAATCCATTGTTTTTTTGCTCACCATGCCTTTCCAGTTTGGACCCAGCTATATGCAAATCAGTCTTGACCCTGCACCCAATGGGAACAGTCCATCCGGGACTGCCAGGCCAGGTCCTCCCTGGACTGGAAACAAGCATCCTAGGACCGGTTTAGGGATTTCACCCCTCATCAGCCAGGATAGGTTGACTCCAGTGGCATGGAGAGCACAGGACCCACGTCTGGGCATACCCGTCCCACTCGGGGTGACAAATGCAAAAAGAACAATTGATGGACAGAATGCAGAACAATGTCATACATTCACCCCAGTACAGAGATCTGGGCCTAAATCCATCGTTTTTTTGCTCACCATGCCTTTCCAGTTTGGACCCAGCCATATGCAAATCAGTCTTGACCCTGCACCCAATGGGAACAGTCCATCCGGGACTGCCAGGCCAGGTCCTCCATGGACTGGAAATAAGCATCCTAGGACCGGTTTCGGAGTTACACCCCTCATCAGCCAGGATAGCTTGACTCCATTGGCATGGAGAGCACGGGACCCACGCCTGGGCATACCCGTCCCACTCGGGGTGACAAATGCAAAAAGAACAATTGATGGACAGAATGCAGAACAATGTCATACATTCACCCCAGTACAGAGATCTGGGCCTAAATCCATCATTTTTTTGCTCACCATGTCTTTCCAGTTTGGACCCAGCCACATGCAAATCAGTCTTGACCATGCACCCAATGGGAACAGTCCATCCCGAACTGCCAGGCTAGGTCCTCCCTGGACTGGAAACAAGCATCCTAGGACCGGTTTAGGGGTTTCACCCCTCATCAGCCAGGATAGGTTGACTCCAGTGGCATGGAGAGCACGGGATCCACGTCTGGGCATACCCGTCCCACTCAGGGTGACAAATGCAAAAAGTACAATTGATGGACAGAATGCAGAACAATGTCATACATTCACCCCAGTACAGAGATCTGGGCCTAAATCCATCATTTTTTGCTCACCATGCCTTTCCAGTTTGGACCCAGCCATATGCAAATCAGTCTTGACCCTGCACCCAATGGGAACAGTCCATCCCGAACTGCCAGGCCAGGTCCTCCCTGGACTGGAAACAAGCATCCTACGACCGGTTTCGGGGTTTCACCCCTCATCAGCCAGGATAGCTTGACTCCAGTGGCATGGAGAGCACGGGACCCACGTCTGGTCATACCCGTCCCATTCGGGGTGACAAATGCAAAAAGAACAATTGATGGACAGAATGCAGAACAATGTCATACATTCACCCCAGTACAGAGATCTAGGCCTAAATCCATCGTTTGTTTGCTCCCCATGCCTTTCCAGTTTGGACCCAGCCATATGCAAATCAGTCTTGACCCTGCACCCAATGGTTAACAGTCCATCCCGAACTGCCAGGCCAGGTCCTCCCTGGACTGGAAACAAGCATCCTAGGACCGGTATCGGGTTTCACCCCTCATCAGCCAGGATAGCTTGACTCCAGTGGCATGGAGAGCACGGGACCCACGCCTGGGCATACCCGTCCCACTCGGGGTTACAAATGCAAAAAAAAACTATTGATGGACAGAATGCAGAACAATGTCATACATTCACCCCAGTGCAGAGATCTGGGCCTAAATCCATTGTTGTTTTGCTCACCATGCCTTTCCAGTTTGGATCCAGCCATATGCAAATCAGTCTTGACCCTGCACCCAATGGGTACAGTCCATCCCGAACTGCCAGGCCAGGTCCTCCCTGGACTGGAAACAAGCATCCTTGGACCGGTTTCGGGGTTTCACCCCTCATCAGCCAGGATAGCTTGACTCCAGTGGCATGGAGAGCACGGGACCCACGTCTGGGCATACCCGTCCCACTCGGGTTGACAAATGCAAAAAGAACAATTGATGGACAGAATGCAGAACAATGTCATACATTCACCCCAGTACAGAGATCTGGGCCTAAATCCGTAGTTTTTTTGCTCACCATGTCTTTCCAGTTTGGACCCAGCCATATGCAAATCAGTCTTGACCCGGCACCCAATGGGAACAGTCCATCCCGAACTGCCAGGCCAGGTCCTCCCTGGTCTGGAAATAAGCATCCTAGGACCGGTTTCGGAGTTACACCCCTCATCAGCCAGGATAGGTTGACTCCAGTGGCATGGAGAGCACGGGACCCACGTCTGGGCATACCCGTCCCACTCGGGGTGACAAATGCAAAAAGAACAATTGATGGACAGAATGCAGAACAATGTCATACATTCACCCCAGTACAGAGATCTGGGCCTAAATCCATCGTTTTTTTGCTCACCATGCCTTTCCAGTTTGGACCCAGCCATATGCAAATCAGTCTTGACCCTGCACCCAATGGGAACAGTCCATCCATCCACTGGGGTGGCATGGTGAGCAAAAGAATGATGGATTTCATCCAGATCTCTTGACTGGGGGTGAATGTTTTGATTTGTTTTGCATTCCGTCCATCAATTGTGTGTCTTTTGCTTCCTCGCCCTAAGTGCGCCGGGTATGCCCAGACGTGGGTCCTGGGCCAACTGTGCCACTGGAATTAATCTATCCTGGCTGATGAGGGGTGAAACCCCAAAACCGGTCCAAGGATGCTTGTTTCCGGTCCAGGGAGGACCTGGCTTGGCAGTTCGGGCTGGACTGTTCCCATGAGGCACAGGGCAAGACTGATTTGCATATGGCCAGGTCTAAACTGCGGTGGCATGGTGAGCAAAAGAATGATGGATTTAACCCAGATCTCTTGACTGGGGGTGAATGTTTTGATTTGTTTTGCATTCCGTCCATCAATTGTGTGTCTTTTGCTTCCTCGTCCTAAGTGCGCCGGGTATGCCCAGACCTGGGTCCCGGGCTCACTGTGCCACTGGAATCAAGCTATCCTAACTGATGAGGGGTGAAACCCCGAAACCGGTCCTAGGATGCTTGTTTCCGGTCCAGGGAGGACCTGGCTTGGCAGTTCGGGCTGGACTGTTCCCATGAGGCACAGGGTCAAGACTGATTTGCATATGGCCAGGTCTAAACTGGGGTGGCATGGTGAGCAAAAGAATGATGGATTTAACCCAGATCTCTTGACTGGGGGTGAATGTTTTGATTTGTTTTGCATTCCGTCCATCAATTGTATGCCTATATCTACAGCATAAATCATTTCTGATAAAAGTGGGCCCAAAGATAGGGAACCTAACATCTTCTGCAACCCTATCATTAAAGAGCCATGGAAGTTGATCTACACCTTCACCTCACTGGACAAGGCCCAGGCTTCCATTAAGAAAGTCTTTGGCCCCAATGCTTTCACCGGGGTTTGATGAGGCAGGGAGCACTCAATGGATTTCTTCGACAACAACGTGCTCCATTGCAGCCAAAACCTCAAAAGAGACCACTGGTAGTGCCAGAGAAGATTTGGAGGCTTGTTCCCCTCAAGAGGTGCCGCAAGATCATGAGGCCTCAAATGAGGGACCTCTAACCCTAATAAGTCTCCCCCTTTCTTCCCATGCAAAAATAAGGGTCAGTTTGCCACTTTTTCCCAGAACTAGAGATGGCTAACAAACAATGCTTGGGTGTTATAGATAGTCAGCAGGTTCCAAATAGAGTTTTATGGTTCTCCAAGTTTGCCCTTTTCAACCTCGTCTACTGTTCTTTTTAGAAGTAGACTCAATAGTAACAGACAGAAGTGGCAGATCTCGAGGCCAAGGATGCCATCTCCAGGTCTTATCTCTACCCACAATGAGTTCTAAGCAGATTTCTTGCTGAAAAATAACTTCCATGGCTTTAGCTGCATCATAAACCTGCAGCAGTTCAACAATTGGCTCTTATTCTGCCACTTCAAAGAAAGAGCATCCACCTCTTCTGAGACATTCTACAGTAAGGAGACTGGTTGGTTTGTCTGGACATCAAAGACACATAGCTCGCGATCCCCATCTTCAAGCCGCACCACAGGTTTCTGCAGTTCCTATGAAAGGAACAGATCTATGGGTTCAAGACACTAATGAAGATGATCTCCCTGCTGGAAGGCTTAAGACTTGTCAACAGTAGAGAGAAATCCCTACTACATCCCTCGCAGGAGGTGACCTTCCCGGGATTCATGATAGAATTGGTGAGAACTACACTCAGCCTCATCTCAAAGAAAATAGCTTAGATTTGTCAGGAGCTGTAGAGAACAATGTCCAAACCCGGAACTTCTCTGTGTCAGACTGCCAGGATTGTGGGACTGCTAGACTCTTTGAGACAGGCAGTCTTCCCATGACTTCTCCATTACAAGGCCCTAAACAAACTCAAGGCCTCACACCTGAGAAGAGGACTAGCATACTCAGAAAGAGTACCCTATTTGGAAAAAGCCAAGGAAGAAACTGGTGTTGGACATAGCCTACTTGTTGGTAAGGAAGCTTTGAACTTGCCTTCAGTCCTGACATAGAATGAAAAATGTCTTAGCTAACGTAAAGGAAAGTTTAAATTCTATTAAGGACAGAGAGAAAAGAATTGCCCAACCCATGAGTTTTCTTAGAACCCAAACACACCCAGAGTTATACACAGATAATTTTCCAGCAATAAGTATGTTGGAGTTACAATCTTGTACATTTAAAGTAGGTCATATTTTTACGGAGAATTGCTTGGTCGTACAGTATATATTTACATATAACAATGGTTTAGACTGCATTTTGTCTGAAAATTCTTACACGGTACACTAATAAAAACAATTTCTCTACTGTCTTAAGTAATGACCAGAAATTGGATTAATGTAGGGCAATTAGAATTCATAGTGGGTGTTGTGTGAAGAAAGGGAGAGCAATGAAGCTGAAGAGTCACATCAATATATAGGAGGATGCTGATTGAATGAAATGTGTTGTCGCTTCCCTGTGCTTTTGGGAAGTGCAGTTGACATATATTGAGGTTACATGACTGCTGGAGAGCATAAAGAAGAAACTAATGTATAGTTCTCACCTCCATTTCCTTCATAGAACTCAAACTTTTCTTTACGTTAACTATGAACATTTTCCATACTACATATGTAAAAAAAAATCAAATAATATGTAACAAGATCTGACAAGATAAGCAAGAGAACCTTTTTGCTGCCCTGACCTCTACTGTCTGATCAATGGTGCACTAGATACCAGTGACAGCTCGCATAGGGCATGCTGCGGGGCGGTGGGGCTGGGCGGGGGAGGGGCAGGGTGGGGGGGTTGTAAACTTAGACATACGACGGAACGGAGGAATGTAATAATTACTTTCCTCCGTTCCGTCGTATGTCCGATTTTACTACCCCCCACCATGCCCATCCCCCGCCCCGCCCTGCAGCACGCCCTATGCGAGCCGCCACTGCTAGATACACTTTGAGATACTTGGACTAGCATGTAGCAAGACTGGATGAAAGCACTGTTGTTTATGAAGGGTAGAATAGGAATGCAGAATTTGCATTAAAGATAAGAAATAATTATTTATTATTAAACTTTTTAGTGCAGGTGTTGGCCCCAGTGCAACCATCAGCCGGAGTTAGAGAAGATTTAAAAGGAACCTCTGTTGCTTGCACCTAAGGCTTCAATTTTTCCAACCCAAAGTCAGCGCCACGAGGTGCGCTGACATCACAAACCCCCACCAGAGCGGTGAGGAAGGTGCAGATGAGTTTCCCCCCTCAAGTGTCCGGTGCGAATACTAGATCCCAGGTGGCCTACCCATGTTTGTGGAAAACATAGCTGGAAAGGGGAGAGTTCCCCCGTTACAGGGATGCCTTCCTTAAACAAATTCCTGCATGTGGTTTGCGGATGTGTGCAATCCACGTGTAGAAATCCACTAGACACCAGATAATATAGTGTTCTTGGGTGGTCAGCCCCTCTGGCATATGCCCCCTCCCACTGGGGGCATAATATTTTAGAGGAATGTTTGTTTTGCAGGGGTCAGTCCATCTGGTATACAGGGCGACACCCCTAAGGGGCATTTTTTTGACAAATGTTTGTTTTCCCCAGGGGGTACGATCGCCCCCTTGGGCAAAACAATACGGTGACAACATTTTGTGGGGTTCTGCCTATCTCGCATACAAGCTGACCCTTCGGAGGGGGGGGCATAATTTGTTTATAAAGAATATTTGTTTTCCTCTGCAGTGCGATCGGGCCCACCATGGGAAAACACAGTAGGTCAAATCCACTGGAAGACCAGAGCATTTAGAGTCTGATGGACAGGTTTTTACTAGCCTTGATATTTCCACAACATTGAAAGAAGCTCACACAAAAACATGCAGTCTTTCATACCTTGGAAAACTGCGAAGCGTGTGTTTACAGCTTCAAAACTGGCCCAGTGTGCAAATGTGAGCTACTTTTTAGGTCTGCACTAGGCATGATCTTTTAATTTTAATTATATATGTATATATATATTATCAGCAAACACGGTCCTTTTCGGGGGGAGCACCCTCCAGCTGATGCTCGTGGCGAGACAGGACCACCTCTCGCTAATTATTTTCCAACAACAGCTTACACGGCACTCTCCTTGGTACAAAAATATTTCTTTTTATTAAGACCTCCTTCTCCTCCACCTACGCGTTTCAAACACAAAGTTCTTGTTCACGGTAGTATACGGAGTCCTACTTCAGTTTCCAAACTTTTATACATGGTCTCCACGTTGCCCATAATGAGGCATTGTGGGACCGGTAGTTTTTACATACATTCCAATTACTCTTTTTATTTCTTTTACCCAAAAATGTTGCAGGACAAAGTATTATTTCTATAAGCCACTATTACGCATTTTCATCTTATACATAGAGTCTACCCAATGTATAACACACTCTCAGAAATGTTCGTTACATTTAACTTGTAAAAATTGTCCGTATTTACAAAACAACTTATCAACTTCAAAGAAATCATGACTTAGTGTCCCATATATTTGAGGGCTAAGTGCCCCACTATCTTACAGACACTTATAACAAATGCTAATAAATTCGGCTTATTGAAAAGAAACTACTTGCAACACAATAAAAATGCAATACCGGCTGTGTGTTCTCTTGACATCTAAACCACATTATAAATTGAGGAAAACAAGCTTATATGTGGAAAATTAATATCTCTAAAATATACTCATTATAAGTCTGTATGTCAAAGCTGAACCAAATATTTACAAGTGTATATACATTTCTTCGTCCCCATTGAGCCCAAGGGGGACCTTGGTTTTAAATCGAATAATCAGTTTTGATTCCATACGCCTCAATTTGAGTATTCGATTTCCTCCTCTCTCATGTGGCGGAATTGTGACCAATCCTGAATACTTCATGTCTAACCATGTCCGGTTGATATGTGTTCTCATATGCTTGGCAAGTGCATATGTTACATCCTCATTTTGTACAGCTCTTATGTGTTCCTATATACGTTTTTTCAAAGAACATTTGGTGCTTCCGATGTATCTTTTTCCACAAAAGCACTCTAAGAGGTATACAACATAGGTTGATTCGCAGGTGATTTTTTCTTTTATTTCAAAGATTCTGTCCCTCGGATCTTTGATCGATTTAAGATTTTTCCCAATCTTACATGCTTTTGAGATGTCATCAGTGATGTCATCAGTGATGTCACTGACCATGTCATGAATGATGTAATATGTGACATCAGCAGTGCATTGCGGGGGCGCGAGTTATAGTTAGCTCAACTAACTATAACGGCCGAATTGCTCTGGTTTTGTACGAGTAAAATGTCTAACTAACTATAACGTCCCTGAAACCTGTGGTTTTTTCAGTGAATTTCTAAGGTTTTTTAAATGCTAATTTCTAACTATAACGTCCCTGAAACCTGTGGTTTTTTCAGTGAATTTCAAAGGTTTTTTAAATGCTAATTTCTAACTATAACGTCCCTGAAACCTATGGTTTTTTTAGTGATATATATATATATATAAAACGCTGTGGGGACCGGCTTGGTCCTCATGGCATGGGTTAACCTTGTCAGAACCAAACACTATCTTTATAAGGCCCCGTCCCTGTAGTTTGTTTAGGTACTTTCGAGTGAGTGTATCAAAAAAGTAAAAGCACAGTTAGATTTGTCTCAGTCCACTGTATAGCCTACCCTACTATCAAAGCGTGCGTAGAGTAGAATAGTAATTACATATTTCATTACGGTCAATAGCCGGTCCTCATAATAAGTGACATAAAAAACAGAAGTATGAAGCTTGAATTACCTATGATATCACTCATAACCCTGAGGTGAAAATGTCGGTTATTCACAGTTTCCCTTTTACAATTTTATGTTGTAGTTGGCTTCCAAAAAATCCACTATCATGAATAGGCTATTCCAATTTTGGTACTTTAAACGTAGAAATTAACTTGAACTGCAGGTTCGGGCTCCTGCTAAAGGACTCAACGCTGCACCCCGCTAACAAGGGCAGGAAGCCTTCTTCCAAGGCAGGTAAGAACACTTCGCTCCTGGAGTCTGTGTATGCACGAGGTGCCTCGATAGCGGCATACAGAATGTTGTTGGTGCACCATTTGTCACCAGTGTGATGTGCAAATAGCACCGGGCTGTAAATTATAGAAATGCCTGTAATTATGTAGAAGATCCGAAACGTGTAAGGGGGTAGGTTGTAACAGGAAAGATAATGCTGCTGGGGTTTGTTTCAGGAGGCTCTGCGAGGTGGCGCCCAGGCACTATTTGAGACATAGATTGTGCGCTATTTATGGGGAGGTGGAACTCGGCAGCTAATGTGTTTTTAATCTGCAGCGCTGATCAGGAAGGGATTTCACACCACTACGTGAGTCTGAAACCCTCCGCGGAGCACCTTGAGCTGCAGTTTGTCAACAGCCGCACACCGTGAGATTTTTGTTAATGGGAATCTGCCTCGAGCTATTCAAAATCCATTTGACAGCTGGAATAATACATTACACATATCTCAGTATTTTCAGAAGCGAGCCTCTTCCACGCGCGTGTGTGCACGGTAAGAGCAGTGGTGAGCAGGCAGCGCGTCGAGGTTCGGCTGGAGTCACAATCCGTGCCAGTCTTAGATTGCCACCCCAGCGGCCGGTGAGTCGAAGGGTGCTGCTTGTTACAGCAGGCGACACTAGACAAACTGTCCCGGCGCCCACCTGCTGGTCAGTCTCCTGACTGTGTAGTGGCACTGTCATGTGGTTTGTGGCCTCATGGTCTGCATTGCTACGTTGGCCTAGGCCTGGCTGCCATGATGCCTTTTTGCGCACGTTACTTTGTGATTTTGTTTTTCCAGCCTCTGCTTGTGCCCGGCTATATTAGAACTGTCTGCCTTTCTGACTTTCACCTTTTCTCCTGTTCCCTGTGGGTTTCATCTGCACAACATGTACAAGGTCGAAAAACAACGTCCCTTGTTCTTGCTGATCTGGCCAGTCCCTCGCACTTAGACATAACACTATGTACAGCTGCACTGGAGAAATTTGTGTGCTTTTAATATTGTGATCTCGCTGTTTGCGGCACTTGGAGAAAAACCTTTCCAGGGAGAAGAGCTGTGCTTGTCTGATGATGTAAACCTTGCATCTAGATATTGAGGTATGAGGGACCGCCTGACAATGCCCAGAGGTCTTCTATTTTTATAATAAACTAGCTCATAGCACGGGGAGGGTGGTATGGTCATTTAGCCCTATATCCACTGCTTTATGAAATGCTTTCCCCGTTTGTATTCTATGGAATTGTTACTATGCTTATTATTTTATCATTATGCATTATGCTGATAGTACTGGCACGTGTACTGTATCTTAGAGCACGATAGTTGAAATAAACATTTTAAACTATACTGTGTCTCTTTTTACGCAAGTTGTGGACAGGTATGAGTGAGTTATGAAAGGGTGTTCTTGCTCCCGCGAGTCCTGAGAGAGAGATACCGTGTTCTGGGTTGTCTAATCATTGGTAGCATCGTTGCTAATGAGACGCTAAAGCTAGTCAGATTGGGATTGTGGGTACTACGGTGCATGGTTGGTTCACCACTATGCTCCGAGGTCCTATTATCCTGTGCATAGCTCTGTGTATGTGCAGAATCCCTACAACATGGCGCCACCAACGTAGTGGGGCTGCTTATCTGCGAGATGCTTGAGTAGTACTTGTCCACAACACCCTTCGCAGACGCTTCCGGAAGCGTGTGTGAGGGTGATACCTCGTATATTGATGTTTTTATAGGTTCTTTCAAGCTTGAAGTTGTTAAAAGGTGTTTAAATAAAACCCTATATTGTGCTGCCTCATATTAGGTTGTCGAACATTCCTGGTCTTAATGGCTGTGAATGTAAATATCCCGGCACATAGCCGTGCTGCGCTCCGGGCTCATTTACTGGCTTATGGAGTGCCCGACGCGGGTGTCTCACTTATCTTTGTGGTGCAAGCTGACCCGGCTCACCACTTTGAGGTGTTTTACTCTTGGGTCACTTTTCCGGCGGTGGATGGAACGGACGATTTGTTCCATGAGTACGCTCTCACTGCCTTACCCGTTGCTTATCGGCCTTATCAGGCTCTTGAAGTACCACTTACGGCATGGCAACACTGTATTTGGTTTAATGGCGCCCTCCCACATCCGGTCACCCCGGTTCGTTTAGGCCCCCTATCTATAGACGGGGCCACTTGGCCAGTTTTGGCCGGGTATACCCCACATCCGCGTTATATGACGCTAGTGGTTGCTGAACTGCGTGAATTACATATGTCTTTGATACGCGTTCACAGAGCTTTAGTACAGTATGTTACAGGCAACGTCCAGGGAGCCCCTCCTGGAGTTGGCGCGCATCCAGCTGGACCGGGCGGTGTAACCATAAGTCCCGTCATGGTTAATTCGGTGATGGGCAAGTGCCCACAAAATAAGGACGATTTGCCTTATTGGCTTGCAGAAAAATTTGACCAGCTGGAGGCAGTTTTTCCCAATACTTCTCCTGTGGAAAAACACAGAATTTTAACGATCAGTTTGCCAAAAGACTTAATTCCCGAGTTGGCAGAATGCAACAACTGGGGCAAGGTATTCGCAGCAGTATATGCGAAGTGATTCGGCACTCCTTCCATGACAGTTCTCCCCTCTGTAATTAAACGAGGACAGGATGAGCATGGCCCTGAAGCGGCTGTGGAATTGGGGATGAGACTGGTGGGAGTGTTCGATGTAGTAGCTGATTTGATCCTTGTGAACGTCAAGGGCGATGCAGTTAACTTTCAAGTAGCTAATGCTTTGGCTTTGATCCCAGAACCGGACAGGCCACGCGAATTACCGAAAATTATTGCGCAGGCTTATAAAACCATTGGCCGCAATAGTCTGGGAGTTAAGCCTTTTGCTAAAACGCAAACTCAATCACAGTCACAACAAAAAACTCAGTCTGAGAAAGATGAGAGGCCGTTCTTTACTAAAAAGAACTGGAGGTTGAAGAAACAGGGTAAGCAACAGAAAAAACCAGGGTCGCGTAGCGCATCCCCGGTTTCTGTATCTTCTGAACGCACTTATGATTTGCGCGACAGAGCGAGAATTAAATCTCCAGAGAGATTTCAAGTCCCTGATATGCGTTCTCCTCGTTCTTCACAGGCACCGTTGACCTCCCAGACTGGTGGAGGAGAACGCCAGGATAGAGGCAGGGGTCGTGAGGCTCCACAGGGACGAGACCAACCTCGACCACAAGTCCGAGGGACACCCGAAGAATTTCCACGTTCTCGTCCACAGTTTCAGAAGAAGAAAGTTGCAGCTGTAACAGCGAGGTATGCCACAGACGGTGAGAACGAGACTCCTGAATTGGACATGAGCAGTGACGCTCCTAGATAGCACTGCAGCAGTTACCATAGTGCGGGAGGCGCTACGTCCTCATGTGGAGGCGACAGCAACTGACACCTTCATTACTGTCGAGACAGCTGACACCAGAGTGGCACCCCCTGACAGACTATATAATATTGTCCTTCAAATTGAAGGTGACATACAGCGTGTTATTAAAGGGATTTTTTGGGAGAATCTGACCTCTTCTTACGATATTCTGTTGGTAGAGGCGGATTGGCCGCCCCCATTCGTAATTGCTGCGCGTAGAGGGGAGGAGGTAAGCCTTCCGAGCTTTTCTCGTCATCTCCCCAAGGACAAAGCGGAGTCTCTCGCAGCTGAGTGGGCTGGGGCCCTGGCTCCTGCGTTATTCCGCAACCACGTGGGCTGGGATGAAGACTCTCCCCCCCATGATATTCCTTTGCGGTCGCTGCCTCAGCCACAATCCCAATATCCCATCAAGCGGGAATCTAAAGGTCCCATTTCTGACATTCTGACACAGTTAGAAAATCAGGGAGTAATTGAAACATGCGTATCACCAATGAATAATCCCCTTTTCGCGGTTTCTAAACCTGATGGATCGTACCGCCTATTATTGGATTACCGACATTTGAACTCTCATTGTCGGACCTTTGCGGTGCAAAATACACACAGTTCTGCGCTTGTAGACAGTCTTGTTCGTAAAAAATATAAAACAACACTTGACCTATCCAATGGATTTTACACGCACAACTTGTCCCCGGAGTGCAGCCAATGGAGCGCTTTCACTTCCGGTGGTAAACAACTCAAATTCTGGCGTTTACCCATGGGCTACAAGAACAGTCCGGGTGTCTTCGCCGCTCGTGTTGTCTCTCTGTTGGACAGCATAGACCCAGATGCGTGTTCCTACGTCGACGATATCTATCTGACAGACGACGAATTATGGCCGCATCTTTCCCGAGTGGACCGCATTATTCTTGAATTTGCGGTTTTAGGTTACAAATTTAATTTTGCCAAATCTCACATTGCTAAATTTACCGTTTTGTTTTTGGGCTATGAGCTCAACAATGAAGGTAAGGGCTTAGCTCCCCATTTCTTGGAGAAGTGCGCACTTTTGTGCCCTCCAACCACTCTGAAGAAGCTTCAGTCTTTACTGGGTTTTCTAAACTTCGGGCGTACTTATATTCCCGAATATGCCCAGCGTATCAAGCCTCTTTATGCCTTGATACAACCTAACTTTTCGAAGTCATGCTGGCTTCCCGAGCATTCTTCTATACTGCAGTCTTTGCAGTCAGATCTGCTTGAATCTAAATTCTTGTTGACTCGTGATAACCACACTAACCTGGTGATTAGAATCGTTCCAGGGGCAGTGGGTTTCACGTACTTAACCTTTAACGAAGGTGACACAGTACCGATTGCATACAAGTCACATCTTTACACTTCAGCAGAAATGCGCTTTTCCTCTGTGGAGAAAGTTTTGACTGCAGTGCAAATGGCGATTCTAAAGGAACGCGCACTGGCACAGGGAAAACGCATTTTGGTGGTAACACCATATCCTGCCCTTGAGGCAGTGACGAAAGCAAGTGTCCCGAACTCTAAGGCTTTGCACCCCCGTTGGATACAATGGGCTACATCTCTGACGTCCCCGGATGTCACTTTTATCTTTGATTCCTCTCTTCAGACACAGGAGTTCTTACAGTATGAATTTGTTCATCCTCCTCCTCTGTCCTTGCTACCGCTTGAGGAGTACGAATGTATTATCTATACCGATGGTTCGGCACAACCGGCCATGGGTTCCAAGCATGCTTATTCAGCAGCATGTGCTATTGTTGCAGGTACCATGGTGAACGGTGAGTTCAAATCGACTGTAGTGCACACACAGGCACTAGGAGACAGTACTGCACAATTGGCCGAGCTGCGTGCTTTGATGCTCGCACTTGAGTTCGCAAATCCAGACGTGACAACCCTTATTGTATGCGATT
Source organism: Calotriton arnoldi (assembly GCA_963921515.1). Lineage (NCBI taxonomy): Eukaryota > Metazoa > Chordata > Amphibia > Caudata > Salamandridae > Calotriton > Calotriton arnoldi. The sequence continues at coordinate 1,914,324 of CAWUFW010000597.1, read as the reverse complement.
CTTATTACTGTGTTCAATCCTTCAATGACAATCTATTCTTTTGGACGCAAAACGACTATAGAGATGCAAAGGGCAGCACAATTAAGCATAAAATGCTTTGGGTTCGAGTGGCAGATCTGAAACAACGTCTGCCTCTCACACAGGTGATTCACACTCTTGGCCACCAGCGTGTGGGCGCACATGCTGTCGGTAACGGTTTGGCAGATGAAGCTGCCAAATCAGCAGTAGCCACGTGCACAGTAGCCGCAGTTACAAGATCCATGACTAAAATAGACAATGATATTTTGGCAGCCATTGCTGCAACAAAGGAAGGTGCTAATTACCCACGGGGTTTCCCTTCCAAATACTCTTATCAAGTAGGTCCCGATCAGGTTCCTTACGTAAAAATTCCAGACGTTGGTGATCGGCTGATTCCCAACGCGGACCGCAGACTTTCCTTGATAACGGCCGTACACGAAGGCTTGGCTTCGGCCCATGCTGGCGTGTCTGCGATGGTTTCCATCTTGCAGCAGCGTTACTGGTGGCGTGGTTTATATAAACAGACCCGTACTTATGTGCTTTCTTGTGACGTTTGTCAGCAGATTAAGCCTTCCACGGTTACACGACCACCACAAACCCCGCTCTGCATTTCTAACAGACCTTTTGGGTGTGTTTACCTGGATCACTGTGGTCCATTTTCTTCTGACACTGCATATAAGTACATCTTGGTTGCAGTGGATTCGTTCACACGTTTCATCTGGGTTTGGCCACAATGGAGTGCTGACGCTCGAAATGTCATAAGGGATTTGCGTGTCTTTGTGGGAATTTTTGCCTGTGGCACCTTCCATTCTGACCAAGGTCCGGCGTTCGCCTCTAAGGCGTACAAAGATGCAATGGGGTCACTGGGGGTGCGGGTGAAATTTTCGTCTCCATATCGGCCTGAGGGCAATTCGATTGTTGAATGAATGAACCGTGACTTAAAGCAATCCTTGACAGCTAGAGTCTTAGGTACTGAACTGGGGTGGTGGAGTGAGCTAAAGAATGATGATGGATTAAACCCAGATCAGTTGACTGGGGGTGAGTGTTTGATTTGCTCAAACGCTCCGTCCATCATCCCCTTTGGTATCGCTTTGTTCGCCCTAAGTTGGCAGGGTATGCCCAGACGTGGGTCCCTTGCTCACTTTGCCACTGGATTCAAGCTAGCCTGGCTGATGATGGCTGATTAGCCAGAAACCGGTCCCAGGATGCTTGTTTCCGGTCCAGGGAAGACATGGCTTGGCAGTTCGGGCTGGACTGTTCCCATGAGGCACAGGGTTAGACTGATTTGCATATGGCCATGTCTGAACTGGGGTGGTGGAGTGAGCTAAAGAATGATGATGGATTAAACCCAGATCAGTTGACTGGGGGTGAGTGTTTGATTTGCTCAAACGCTCCGTCCATCATCCCCTTTGGTATCGCCTAGAGTCTTAGGTACTGGCAGGAACTGGCTGGCCCACTTGTATACCGTACAACGTGCACTTAATAATCTCCCTAGAAGACCTCTGGGTGGGCGGACCCCATACGAAATGCTCTTTGGCATACGAATGTTTGTGCCCGACCTTGATGGTCTAGACATGGAGGCGCAATCCGCAATCTTTGATGTAGATAACCATTCTACTATGTTGCAGGACTTACAAGAAGCCTGTGACAAACTTGCAAACGAACATTTACCTTCAGCCACAGACGCTGCGCTGCAGATTCGGGTTGCCGGCTGGCTTCCAAAGGTTGGAGATTTGGTCCGAGAGAAGGTGGAGAACAAAAAAGAATTTGGCCCCTCTTATCGTGCACCGGTTCCAGTCCTTGGCTTGAAGGGTACTCGTACAGTCATCTTACCACTGCTTCCTGGTCGCAAGGACAACAGATACATCTCAGTGGACAATGTCAAGCTACAACATCTGGCCGATCCTGAATAGTGTATCACCAGCGGTCTCTTGTCCAGCCATTTCCAGGACAAATGTTTGTGGCCCTCCAGCCCGAACGGTCACTGATGTTGCCATCGAGATGGTAGATTTGCCTGATCGCCTGCTCGACTACCCGGATTCCCCCTGCAACGAGGAGACCGAGTATACATACCCCGCCACTGAGTCCGTGGCTCACCTACCAACAACGCCACTGAGCCCCACCATTTATTCCTTTGATTCGGATTCCACCTCATCACTTATCCCGTCCAGATTCAGTATTTTTGTATCCTGGTTCAGAGACAATTTTTTGATTCCACCCTGGACATACATCTGGTTGGTACTATTCCTGATTTTTCTATTCATGTCCATTGGCTTTGTCACAGTTTTTTTTCTACTTATTAATGGTCACTATTTACCAGAACGCTCTGCAGTGAACTGTGTCGCTGAAACTTTGGCTCCGCACTCTTCTTCTCACATCATGAAGCGTGACCACACATTTGTGAACATTTCAGCTTTTCCAGTCGCTGATGGCATCGTATGGGATGCAGTAATTTCCAAATTCATGGACCAACCGAGATTATAAATGTACCAAATGTCCTCCGTGTTTCAATGGGTGATGTCGTTAAAAGTAATATTCATTCTGACGATTGGGATGTGCATGCCGTTGAATCGTTATTTACTGATTTGAAATATTATGCTGCCTTTAATGCTGAAGATCTGTATTTAAATTCTGCAAGTTATGCTGACTTATATTGATACCAGCATTGGGGCAACCACTTTCTCCATAAACCAAGTACCCTTCGGGGTTCTTTTAATTACACCCAATGGGAACATTGTCCGACCCCTTTGCCAGGTAGCTCTCAAACTCTTAGAAATAAGTTTACTTATTTTACAAACTTTGATAGATCGAACCCTGGGTCCTATTATTTTAAATTAAACACTTCATCCTCACAGAAAATCATGTTGACCCACACCAAATTGCTATATTCGGGTTCCTTTTTGAACGCCTTAGCTGTGGGTGGTTATGAGCACTGGCAGAACACCATTGACTTGTAGTCTATTTGGGGCACCAAATCATGGCAGGTGCAAGGCACCGAAGCCTTGCACCGTGCGTGCCTAATCCCGGCCCAAATTTGATTTTTAAATCATACTATCTATCAAACGACCTGTTGGGGTTTGGCTACTTCCCAACAATTAAATGCACCATCCATTCACCGTATTGCCTTCCACTCCCAGCGAGAGCTTGCATTTCAATATTTCCCTTGACACTTTGCAAGCTTTGTTTCAAAACAATTAGTTTAATGTCTCTACGTTTGTTCAGTCACCCTGGCTGGCTTGGCCCATAGCATCTAATGCCTGCCAACTGCGTTTTCATGACACGGCTCCTGGTTCCAAACAGGATCAACCAGATCCAAGGTTTTCTGACTGTCGTACTGTTACAACATATTCTGTTGGTAAATTGTGTAAACAGTGGTTGCAGCACTCTTCCTTAGATTCTGTTAAACAACATTTATCCCTCCTATCAGGCAACATTGATCTGACCGATTTTGTTCTGGGGCCTCGTGGTCCTCGACCTAAGAGATTCATTTATGAAACTTACAATGAACTCTGGAAGCTTTCGCAAATTGAAGCAGCTTCCCGTCTTCGGGAAATCGATCAAGCAAATTTAGAAAAGGTGCTTGCTGTTGTTGACAATAGTATTAATACGCTGTCTTCCCGCATTTACACATTAGAGAATATTGTTTCCTCTGTTGTTGATATTGTACAAGATGATGTTTCTGTGTTATATCATGGTCAAAATCAATTGAGTTCAGTGATGCAGTTTGCATGGACTTTGCAAACACTTAAAATGGGTAAGGTTCCTTGGCATTTTTTGAACACCTCTGCCTTATTCTTGCCTTTTAATTTAACTGAGAAACAGCAATTCATGTCCATGAAAGATGCAACATACACTCTGTTACATATCGAAAAAATAGAGCCCTTACCATTCTCTGTGGCGGAATTGGATTCTGCAGTGTGGCTAGTTCACGGGGTTATCGCCTTGCCTTTTTCTTTATTTGAATTCAGTTCGTGCATGAAACATTATCCTGTGGACCATTTTCAGCCCCTGGGCAGGGCCTTCCTGTATGAACTGTGGTCCCTGCCTTTCGTGTATAAATGCCTTAGGGACGGAAAGGAAGTTTTTCTCACAGGAGAGTCATGCGATTCTACTGTGGGTCATTCCCTTATTTGCAAAAACATTAAATTGCACGGAGCTTGTAATGTTTCGGCTCCGAATCTTGCTTGTGTTTTAAAGGGCAGCCCTGCTCCTGCTATATCTCCTACTTTAACTGTGCTTGCAAATGGTAGCTATCTCCTTCTGAATAATCAGGACTGCTGTGGAATGCTGGCTGGCATCCCCTACATTGTAACTGTTTCCCACCGGGTTGTGTGCTGTAAAAATGTGCTTTTTCCTCCCCCGCACAACATCATAGATAGTTCCATTTGGCCTTCCATTCTGACTTTGAAGGCAGATTTCAATAAATTGAGCAGAATAAAGGCGCTATTATTGAACCAGGAGGTTATGCTCACATCCGCACGGGAGACATTCATCCTCCAGGTGGCTAGTACCCACAGTGAAATACAGGCCCTTTTGAACACAAACCTCCCACAACATTTCGGTGAGCTAATTCACCGTGTTTTCAATGCATCACGCACCGAAGGTCTTGTGCACTTTTTTAAAGTTGTGGGCTCTGGCCTTGTTACCTCCTTTCAAACTATCTTTGGTGTAATACCGGCTTTTATTCATTCCATTTTTTCCAGCGTCTTTGGCGGCTTTCCGTTGATCCTCGCCTTAGCGGCTGGTATATTGCTTTTGGTCTGTTTGCTACGCAATGGCTGCACTTCCTGGGGGCCTCATCCACCAAGGTCGACTCCGGATGCTCCGTGAACGCATCCTTGCCGGCTTCGGCATCCTGCCCTTGGCGACACTCAGTGTGTCCTATAGGCTTTCTTTTCGCTTTGCGTATTTCACTTGCGTGCAACCTGTGATGTCTTGCATCCGATGTCATTTCTCATGGTTCTTGGATTATTGCCTCTCCAATACGTCTCTGTCTGACCCAGATTTTGTCCAGTTAGTGGGTCCCTTAGAGGCCCATGAACGGGACTGTTCCGGTGATGGCTTCATGGCGCGTGCGGCTGCACTTGGAATTTTTGCACAATGGGATGTCTGGGCGGCTGCTCAGACTCTCCTACAACAGTTATATTGAGAATCACGCAAGTTGTCCCGCAATGCTGGTCACTGCTCCCTCTTGTGAGGAACATGAATGCAGTTTTGATTTATTGAACTGGATGGCGTCTCTTTTTTCTGACGATTCCAATGAAGTCCTCTTGGAGGGTGTGGCGTTTTTTTGCACTTACACTCTGTTGGATTGAGGGGCCTCCGCTTTCAACGACCTGCCTCACTGGAATTTTTTTTTCTCTCCCAGCAATTAATCCTTCATTGGGGACTATTCCATAACAGACGTTTCCGTTCCGCTCCATCTATTTGAACTCTGTCTTCGTCCTATGTCTTCGCCAATGGACTGACCAGGGGAGGGTGTCATGTGGTTTGTGGCCTCATGGTCTGCATTGCTACGTTGGCTTAGGCCTGGCTGCCATGATGCCTTTTTGCGCACGTTACTTTGTGGCTTTGTTTTTCCAGCCTCTGCTTGTGCCCGGCTATATTAGAACTGTCTGCCTTTCTGACTTTCACCTTTTCTCCTGTTCCCTGTGGGTTTCGTCTGCACAACATGTACAAGGTCGAAAAACAACGTCCCTTGTTCTTGCTGATCTGGCCAGTCCCTCGCACTTAGACATAACACTACGTACAGCTGCACTGGAGAAATTTGTGTGCTTTTAATATTGTGATTTCGCTGTTAGCGGCACTTGGAGAAAAACCTTTCCAGGGAGAAGAGCTGTGCTTGTCTTTTGATGTAAACCTTGCATCTAGATATTGAGGTATGAGGGTCCGCCTGACAATGCCCAGAGGTCTTCTATTTTTTATAATAAACTAGCTCATAGCACGGGGAGGGTGGTATGGTCATTGAGCCCTATATCCACTGCTTTATGAAATGCTTTCCCCGTTTGTATTCTATGGAATTGTAACTATGCTTATTATTTTATCCTTATGCATTATGCTGATAGTACTGGCACGTGTACTGTATCTTAGAGCACGATAGTTGAAATAAACATTTTAAACTATACTGTGTCTCTTATTACGCACGTTGTGGACAGGTATGAGTGAGTTATGAAAGGGTGTTCTTGCTCCCGCGAGTCCTGAGAGAGAGATACCGTGTTCTGGGTTGTCTAATCATTGGTAGCATCGTTGCTAATGAGACGCTAAAGCTAGTCAGATTGGGATTGTGGGTACTACGGTGCATGGTTGGTTCACCACTATGCTCCGAGGTCCTATTATCCTGTGCATAGCTCTGTGTATGTGCAGAATCCCTACAACAGCACACGGTATACGGCACGCCGTAATTCTCATTTCAACCAGGCGCACCTGTCCCAGGCACTTGGAGAGCAGGGGGTTGTAACGCGACACACGTGAAAAACGGACACACAGGACTGTATCCGCGAGGCATGTGTGATCCTGGTCCTAACCAGAGAACGCCTTCATTAGGAGGCTCGGACATACTGGCACGTGTTACTGCACAGGTGACCCTTGACAACAGAGAGGTAAACGAGAGGTCGCAGGATGCCTCCACGAAGCACGACAGTCGTGCCGGGATACCTGCCCAGACACCCGCGCAGGCATAACAAAGCGTGCATGAAGGTATGTGCACACTGTCAGGTCCCTATGCACGTCAAAATCTTTACTAGGCGTATCTGACTTCTGCCCCTGTTCTTTTCCTTGCACCCTGACACCCAGCAGATCGTCCCCTTTTCCGGGCGAGGCACCCACCATTTCGAAGCAAAAGTGTTATTGGTGCAAGGCGAAGCACGTATCCATTCAAACTCACCCCCTAAAGTCAGCACCCCCAACATTCCCGTTATGCGGATGTAGGATCCGCTTTCTGTGGCTTGCAGAAGATAAAAGTTCCCACAGCACCTGTTGCACTAATGGTAACTACGCCCCTGCTCAGTGGGGCCACATTCCGTCGGTAGGAGTCAAAATGTGAGAAGTAGATGTCTGCGGGGGTCCTCTCAGGAAGGGGTACGTGGGCTGTCGTCTGGGGACGGCGCACGACCTGCTCGTTTACCGGTTTCGTACTAAGATAATTGTTTCCTTCGTAAGCTTTACTTGTGATCTAAAATGGATGCATGTGGTCTCTGTTCACCCAGTATACATGTAATCAGGCGAAGGAGCCGCATTTTCTCCAGAGTCCACGCACAGCGCATATCTGCATTAAAAATACGCATTAAATACCGATTTAATGTCTCGAATTCATGCATAGCAAGTGTTTGAGCTTTGGCGTCCATAGCATTTCTTCCAGAAAGAGCAGAACCCATTCATAGCTCTGTAGAGCGGGTGCCTGAGATTTGACCAAGTACAACCTGCATATAAAACACCCCCTATCACTTTTCTTGGAGATGTCTTTAAATATTTGGCTCCTGAAAAACGGACTCCGGTTTCTCATGGGAGGATCGATACTTATTGTAGGCAGTCTCGGCGCAACCGAGCATTTTAGAATAGATGTCTCGGCGCGCGACGACTGCTCTTTTCGTTGAAATGATTATATGTAGGCGGTCAAAGACTGCGCCCTAGGCAGCAGCTTGCAGATACATTTCAGTTTTCCCATTCGAAGGAAGCGATTGCAGGTTCAACCACTACTTACTACTTGTTAAGGCTGAAAATAAACGCACCTGTCCTATTAAGCCGTCTAATAGGAGTGCTGTCCTTTTTTTTATTTTCTCAGCAGGATTCGTGCACCCAGCGCGAATTCTGCCGATTTTTTTTTTAAAGGCCTAGGGGGTCAGGGTGTTTCTACCCTGCCCCCGTTTCTTGTTTTTGAACCAAGATGGCTGCCAACACTTCCTGGTTTGGAGTGTTGGCAGCCAATCAGGGTGAAGCTCGTGCCCGGGAGGGTTCGCGAACCCTCCTCGGTGCTCAGATATCGATATTTTTATTTTTAAAATTTCACAGGAGCTACTGAATGGATTTCCACCATTTAAAAAAAAGGTCACTTTCTGAACCAAGACCTACCTTTTTGCCAAATTTGGTGTAATTCCGTTCAGCAGTTCGGGCTGTAGCCGTGTCTAAAATTTCCTATGGAAATTAACATGGGGAAAATGTGTTTTGGGACCCCCCTTTTTTCTCGGCCCCCGCTTGACGAATCACCCCGAAACTTTCAAGACAGGAGCTGACCGGAGCGCTCCATTAGTTTTGGAAATTTTGTCAACCGGTGCCAAAGATATTGGCAAAACAAAAAACGCTTTTTGAATAGAAACGAGGTCCTAACTATAACTACCTACTGGCGACCGCTAGTAGGTAATATATATATACATATATACATATATATATATATATATATATATATATATATATATATATATATATATTCAGCTCCAAGGTTGTCCACCAGTCGAGCAGAACTCGGGCAACAGCAGCAAGACAACAGCCTTTAATTGGTATGGACGGTTTCCTCCTTCAGTACTTGAAACAGCCGTTCTGTATAGGACTGCCTGCCGCGTTTCCAAGTTCCTCAACTTCTCCTCAGAGGCTTTAACGGAACGGATGTGTGCATAAGCCAATCCCATTCACATTTGAATATTACACGCCCTCGCATGGGCCGCTCTTATGAGACTGTGCATGATGGGGATTGTAGTTTTCGGCAATGTCCATGAAGGAGGAATCCGTCCAAACCAATTAAAGGCTGTTGTCTTGCTGCTGTTGCCCGAGTGCTGCTCGACTGGTGGACAACCTTGGAGCTGAATATATATATATATATATATATATAATTTTTTCATTTATCTTTTTCTTTTTTTATGTATTTTCACTTTCTACCACACACAGTTGTTTTAACAAATGTTGGAGGCTGAACTTTGCCCCACTTTTGACAAAGATTGGACTACAGATGCATTGCACAATGGGAGGTCTGAGGTAGTATGGCGTAGACATGAAACCGCTGTTTTAAAAAAAAAAAAGACTCTCTGTTTGTGTTATCATGTATAGATGTGAAGTATTCATATTTTGAATCCCGTAATGCATATAATGTTGGCCATTGAAAGAAAACGGAAGGTGTGGATTGATATTTTAGGATTAAAATAGTGTTTGAGGATACAGGGTATAAACTTATGATGGAGTAAATAGAGATTGATAGTGTGAATTAATTTTTACACTATTTTATATATCTTCAGGTTTTGTTACCGGGCTATGCTTATGCTCAGGAACACTACAGACACAGGGAGAAACTGCACGAAGAAGTAACACCATCGTGGAACCTCTTTGGAATAATTGGCTACTTTAGCCTAACTTAGTAAAATGAATTTAGTTGATACAATGTACCACCATTTCGTGCTGACTCACAGGAGGGATCGACATGCTCTTGGTTTTATCCCCAGAAATTGTAAAAACTGAATCATGAATAGGGGCACTAGACCCTCGATCAATTCACTAATTTGTCAATCCCATTTTTCGAAACTTTCTATTTTCCTTTTATTTTCCTTTGATATCCTTTGCCACTAAGCATGATGATAGGACCTATATTATCATATCTGTTCAACCCATATATCGATTGATGAAATGAGTTTTGTTAAATTAAACTCAACACACGAGGGCAGACCATGTTTTCAGTTAAGGCCACAAGGCACTATGGGAAATGTAGTTCTTTTTATTATCATGATAGTAAAAAAAACGAAACAGAGTACAATGTACTAATATATTGTTTTGTATTTATATACGGTTCTGTCTGCCTGATTCATGGATATTTCCATACTTGATTTAGGGCCAGATGTACGACCATGACAATTTGTGACTCGCAAATTGCGCTCGATTGCGAGTCGCAATTTGCCATGTACAACAGTGTCTGAGACACTGTTTGCGATTCCCAATGGGGTAGCAAATTTCATGCCTCATAAATATTCCTGAGGCACTCGCAATTTGCGACCCCATTGGGAATGGCTGGTCCTCCCAGGGATGGTGGCATGCTGGGCTCAGCAGACCTCCATGTCTCGGACTGCTTTTAAATAGAGCAGGTTTTAAAAAAAAAATGCAGCCCATTTTCCTTTAAGGAAAATGGGATGCATTTAAAAAAAGAAAAATGAAACGTTTTCATTCCATTGTTTAAGGGCAGGTAGTGGTTTGCGAGTGGTTTACCACCCTTCTGTGAAGGGTGGTAAACTGCGACTGTTTTGCGACCGCAATTGCGGTCGCAAAACAGTCATACATGGCATTTGGGGTCGCTATTAGGAAGGGAACGCCCCTTCCTAATAGCGAGTCACAAATCCTATTTAGCGAGTCGCAAATAAATTGCAACTCGCTAAATAGGGTTTGTACATGGCCCTAACAGTTTTTGCATGCGCAAACGAGTCGCTAACCCGTTTGCGCATGCAAAAATGGGTCGTACATCTGGCCTTAAGTGTTTTACATTAGTTTATATACGATATACGCAACACATATGCCTCATTACCTCAGTCTGTGCCTGCTGGATCACACGCTCGTGAAGTAGAAACGAGCATCTGTTGTCTATGCCCATGAGAAACACAGTTGCACTGACATAGTATTTAAAGGTCAAAATGGATTGTTGTGGTCATGTGACCAAGACTCAAGCACATCAAAATGAGTTATCGGTTGTAATCTGTCTGTTATCTGTTGTCATCTGTCTGAAAATAAAATTGCTACCTGTAACGCAACTCCGGAGTGGTTGGCTATTCTTCCCGGGACGTTTGGGGAAGACGGGTTCTTTTGTGTGTATATATATATGTATATATATATATATATATATATATATATATATATATATATATTGCATCCAGCGTCTCCCAATTGAGACAATTCCGCTCGCACTCACAAATTCGAAGCAACTACAGCTTAATAGTTTAGCTGTGATTTATTCAGCATTCCAGCAATCCTCTACGCGTTTCGATCTTAACAAAGATCTTGTTCACGAGGTTAGTAGTTCAACATATGTCGCATTTTTTTCTTTTTTTAAAACAACCTATTCATGACGAAATATGACATCACTTCCTGCAGTATTTTACTGGGCATTCTGGTTACTGTAGTTCTCTATACTAAACCACTATATACAATCAAAGTTATTTAACCCAAAAACTGGTGAAAAACTACAATTAATTATAAATGTGACTTTAAAACTCAACCACAATTACAAAATGACAATTTAAATATGAATTCATTAATTCTGAAGTTTACTTCAAAGGTCCATTATAAGTGATCCATGCAGAAATTACGAATATATCATCTTAATTATCAATTTATCCACAATGCTTATTTTATAACTAGTGTGTTGTAGTGATGACCGTCTTTTATGGTTCTATTCTACGTATTGAATTCCGCACATGCTTATTTTAAATTTCAACACGTGACAATTCCCAATAGGTCATTTACTAGTTTAATCACTGTTCCTCCTAAAATACCACCGATTTTACCCTCCAGTGGGTAACGATTCTTATTTCTACCCTTCAGTTAGAGCCGACTGTGATTATACACTATTTTCACTTTTTATACATTGTAATTTCAAGTTCACATTGATAACTTTATTGTTTCTGCTAGACCTTTGTATCATTTAATCATGTATTTCTAAATGCCTTTAAAGTGTCAATAAATTCTAAGCAATTTTTGTATCAGTGCAAATTCGAAAATAAGTGATGAAAAGAACCAAACCAGTATAGATTAAAATTAAACTAGTTGTCAGCTAGTTATCCCTCCACCATTTAGAAAAAGGGATACATAAAAAAGTGGATACATAGAATTTTTTTTTTTTTTAAAGTACTGAAGGTACTAAACAATTTGAGAGAGACAATTGTTCATCAAGTTCAAAAATTCTTCAAGTCCAAAAAATTATTCAACTGTTCTATTTACAGATGTGAATATAATTCCTCATCTTGATTCAATCCATTAGGAGTCAGAGTACGGAAATTGAGAATGTGTCTTGATTCTTTCTGTCTAAGAATCTTTTCTCTGTCTCCCCCTCTTGTATGTTTAGCTACTGATTCCACCGCATAGAAAATCAGTTCTTTCCAGTTGCCCCCATGTTCTTTTTCCATATGTTTAGCCACTGCGTTGCTCCTATCATTATTAGTTGTAGCTCGCACATGCTCAAGAATACGTTTTTTCAGTTCACATTTAGTGCTGCCCACATATTTTAATGAGCAAGGACATTCAATAATGTAGATCACATATTGGCTTTTGCAGTTGATAAGCTGTTGGATCTTCCATATTCGTTTGTTTGCCATCTGGATTTCTTTGGTGTTCCTTGCAATTGTACACACTTTACAATTGGTACATTTATAAAACCCTTGTGGTTTAAGCCATGTCTCCTGCTTTTTTTAGATAGAAAATGACTGTGGGTCAGCTGATCTTTTAGATTCATTGTTCTACGATAGGTAATATTGGGACAATCTCCTATTATCTTGGCAACTGTTGGGTCAAGATGCAAAATGTGCCAATTTTTTCGCATGATTTTAGTGATTTGTTTATTCTCGGTGGAGTGAGTAGTGATTAAACGTATTTTTTGTTCATTTTTTTCTTCCTTGGGTAAGAGTATTTTTTCTTTTAGCAACTCCGTTCTAGATCATTGCGTCGTTCTCTGTAGGGATGATGCAATAATTCTCTGATTGTACTTCCTTGTCTTGAATCTTTCAGTTGCCAATTGACAATTCACCTTCCATTCTTCTTCCTGTGAGCAAATTCTTCTTATTCTGAGAAATTCCCCATAGGGAATGTTATTAATCAAACTTGGTTGGTGGAAACTCTTAGCATGGAGAACAGCGTTTGTCGCTGTGCTTTTGCGGTGTAGTGTGGTTTCAACGTTGTTGTTCTTGATGTAGATCTCCGTGTCCAGAAATATAACATGTTCTTTACTGATATTATATGTGAATTTCAAGCCTGTTTCTGTGTTGTTCAAGATCTTGAAATATTCATGGAATTCCTCTTTGGTCCCATCCCAGATTATCAATACATCATCTATATACCTTAGCCACATTACGGTCTTCTCTACACGGTGATCATTTTCCGATGTCCAAGCCACAGTATTTTCCCACCACCCCATGGTGAGACAGGCATAGCTAGGGCTAAATGAAAAACCCATCGCAGTTCCTTTCACTTGGCGGAATGTTTCTTCCCCAAACATAAATACATTTTGTTCCAGGCAAATAGTAATCATCTCTAGCAGCATACTATTGTGGTCTGCGAATTGAATGTTTCTTTCCTGCAGGAAGTATTCGCATGCCTTTAGCCCGATATCATTTCGTATATTCGTGTATAATGATATCACGTCCATAGTGACCAGATTGTATGTGTCTAACAACGGGATTTCTTGTATGTGTCTTAACAGGTCTCCAGTATCCTGTAGATATGATGTCAATTTCTTTACATAAGGTAGCAGATACACATCTAGATAGTTTGCCATATTTTCCAATAATGCTCCCTTGGCTGATATTATCGGTCTGCCTGGTGGTCTAGTTGGATGTTTGTGAATTTTGGGGAGGAAGTATATTGTGGCCATCTTAGGGTGATCTATTTTCAGATATTTCACTTCGTCTTCATCCAGGAGGTTATTCTTCATCCATGTTAACAGTTTTGTATCAAGTTCCTGTTTCCACCTTACAATTGGATTTTCTTTCAGTTTTTCATAATACTCTCATTTTCTTAGTTGAGAGTATGCTTCTCGCATGTATGCATCTTTTTCCATGATGATGATGTTGCCGCCTTTATCAGCTCTTTTTATTTCAATTGTATCATCTTTTTTCAGGCTTTGCAATGCTTCTCTCTCCTTGAATGTGAGGTTATCTTTTCTTTTTTCATAGTTTAATTGATAGAGATCTTTTATAACTGCCTCATGGAAAATATCAACCTTATTACCTTGTGGTAATTGCGGATAGAATTTAGATCGAGCCTTCTTGCCGCTTGTTCCTGCTCCTAATTGTGGACAGTATGTATTCAATTCTCTTGATGTAAAGTTTGGATCTTCATCTAGTTCCATTAGTGTCACGAAGCTGGCTGATTCTTTTGCTGTAAGCTCCATACTTGGTTCCATGATCGTTTTCGTGTGTTCTGATAGCTTTGGATTCTCAGCAAAAACTTTCGCCAATTTTATTTTTCGTACATACTTATAAAGATCTATTCGTATTTGGGCTAGATCAATATTGTTAGTTGGACAGAAAGTGAGACCACGTTTCAAAATTTTTACTTCCATTTCGGTCAGCATTTTATTGGAGAGGTTGATTACTTCTAGTTCTTGTGTGGGCATTTCTGTCACAGGTCTTAATTCCATTTCTGTCTCATGCTCCGTGTCATTGTTCCCACTCTTTTTGATGTTTCGCTTCCCTCTTCTTGTGGGTTTGATCTTACATAACCTCGTCCTCTGCCTCTTCCGCGATTGGCACTTGGTGTGGTTCCCATGTTCTTTTCCCAATTTTTCTGTTGGAGGGCCAATCGCATTTCGCCTAAAAAAGAGCATTTCGGGTGTACCTCACCTTATAATTAATAGTAGTTTTTCACCAGTTTTTGGGTTAAATAACTTTGATTGTATATAGTGGTTTAGTATAGAGAACTACAGTAACCAGAATGCCCAGTAAAATACTGCAGGAAGTGATGTCATATTTCGTCATGAATAGGTTGTTTTAAAAAAAGAAAAAAATGCGACATATGTTGAATTACTAACTTTGTGAACAAGATCTTTGTTAAGATCGAAACGCGTAGAGGATTGCTGGAATGCTGAATAAATCACAGCTAAACTATTAAGCTGTAGTTGCTTCGAATTTGTGAGTGCGAGCAGAATTGTCTCAATTGGGAGACGCTGGATGCAATTTGTAACGGCTTGGCTCTGCCGTACCGCGTATGCACCGCCAAGAGCGCCTGGATGTCGAAATGTGGGCCAATCTTGAAAGGGATATATATATATATGTGTATATATTACCTAGTGCCGGTCGCCACTAGGTAGGTATAGTTAGATCTGCTTTTCCATAGATGGAATGTTTTTTGGCTTGCTAATAACTTTGGCCCCATTTGATGAATCTTCAGAAAACGTTCTAACACAAAGGTTCATCCACCTCAGCTCCTTCCTGGAAAGTTTTGGGGTGATCCGTCTAGCGGGAGCCGAGAAAAAAGGGGGTTCCAAATCATTGAATCCACATGCATTATCTATAGACTTCTTTAGACACACAAAAACTGCTGAATGGAATTACACCAAATTCGGCAGGAAGCTAGATCTTGGAACTCAGATTGTGCTTATTGGGATTCGGTATACATCTGTTCAGTAGTTTTTGAGTAATTAAGGGTAAAAAATAATTGGATGGTTGGGCTCGCAAGAGTCCACAACCCTCCAGTGAGAGCACAAATTAAAAAATTGAGTTTTGTGATTGGTCGAGAGGCCAGTTTCCCTCGTGAGCCTTCACACTTTGTGAGTACCACAAGAGCAAACGCTCTGATTGGCTGGCTGTTGAAATGTTAGAAATGAAATGGTCGCCATTACTGTTTACTGTGAAAAATTGGAGGTGTTGTGGAAATAAAATTAAAAAGCTATATAAGGAGGCAGCAGAAAGGCATGCTGTCCCCCTAAATTAGAGAGGAGGTGTCTATGGGATAACTACTGTGAAGAAAAGAAATGTATATTGTTTTAACTAATTTTTACAATCTTGCGAGACTCTCGCGGGAAAACAAATAGTAAAAAAGAGAGGTTGAGGTCTCAAACACTCCATTAGTACAAATGCATTTTGTGGTGCTTGTTTGTGAGAGAAAGTGTCTAAGAGATAAGTACTGTGATGAGTAGATGGTTATCTTTTAGGGGGTTTGTTAAATCTCGCGAGCATCCAGTGAGACTCACATGGGAAAGCCTGCCATGAAGTATTTGAGATCCCTCGATGCTATTGTGAGATTCACATGGAAAATTACTAGGCCTGCCATGAGGTATTTTATGATCCCGCAGGAGCCTCGCAAGATCGTATGGGGAGGAGTAAAAAAAAAAAGGGCCAAAGCTCAATTAATAGTTACCATTCTTATTACATGGTTTAAAAAATGCTGTGATGTGATTGGGTGCAGAACCAGATATAGCTCACTTTGTCCTTGGTGCTTGGGAGGAGAAGGAAGTCTCTTTGATTTGTGCTCAGCAGAAGTAAATTTATCTGGAGTTGAAAAAGACTGGTGGTCATTTGCATTTAAGGAAGAAGTCTAAGTTGAGGTATTTAGTAATATATTTCATAAACTTTGTTGTGAAGTGTCAGCAAGTATACTAATGTTAATAAACTTATTCTACACTATGTTTACAGAGTGAAAAGTTGTTTGGGGAGTTGTAGATGTGTTAATAAAGCTTTTGCGAGGTACAGCTTAGAGAGATGTGAGCTAAGTTTGCAGACTGTGTTAAAAATGAAGTGTACAAACTGTGTGTACTTGTAAGTAAAGGAAGCAGTGTTTCTGAAATTATAAAACAAAGAATGTAATAATACAAGCTAGACTGTTTGCATGAGTCTGATTGTCCGTTTACTTTAGCCCTATGAAATGTTCGAGTGGTGATATTGCTATTTGTAGAGTGAAAAGCTGTGGTGAATGTTAGTAAAGGTGTCTCAAGAGGAATGTGTAACTTTATAAAGTTTTATTAAATGAGGTTTTATAGCATGTAAAAATGTATTCGTGCAAAAAAGTGCTATGGGTGAGGGTGTGGAATTTTTCAGGAGAAAAGAATAACAAATTACTGGTGCATTAGATGTAAATATGTGATTGTGGGTGAAAAATGTAGAAAGGTTTAGAAAATACATCAATGTATCACTTTTATTAATTATTGACCAGTATGTAACTTCTATCTTTTTGGTTATTTTGTCTTTTTTAAGGGGGAATGGAAACTTGCCTCTGATTAAATAATTATTTGCTTAAGCAGCAAAGAAGAGCCTTGTTAAGACAAGCAGGAGTATTGTTCTGTTTGGCAATAACTACCTCTTCAGGCACAGTGTATTTAGGTTGGAAGGATGTGGAGGCGCCAGTACAGTTGAGTAGTTCAGCAGCACGAACTAACTCTGCATGAGCTAGGCTTTGGGAACTGTAATTTGTAGATATGCTGCTTTGCTGAGGCTTTAGGGCCACCTTGCCTGCCATCACTTACCAGGAAATTAAAGAGTCTTTGACAGGCTAAGGTGGCTAAAAGACTGGAAAAGAAGTACTAACACGATCAAAATCCAGTAGGCAAAGAAAGCAAAAAAAGGGGTGAGGGTGTATAGAAGCTGCTTATGAGTGTTAGAAAAAATTGTTGTTGTAGTTTTTCTATTGTTGTTAAATTGTTTTGTTGTAATAGAAAAGTTTAATTTTACTTTGGATTACTTACCTTAATACTTATTATAAATGTCAAGCTTATTATAGTATTGCAATATTCTTTAAAACTGGCAGTTCAATGTTTAGGAGGGACTGTGAATATGCTACTACATGTATATGTATGTCAATGGCACTATGCACATCCTATATTCTACAGATACTTGGTAATGGAGAACCCAATTATTTTGCTATGCAGCTATGGTTACTTGTCATGCAACAGTGAGGTGTTCCTACAGAGATTAGTTGTTGTACATACTGTGGTATAAGGAACTCTGATACAAGAGAGATGTCTTGGCACAGAGGGAAGTGTATCTTTATATTATAACACACTGCTATCAGCTGCTGTGCACACCCTATTACGTATGGGTGTTGCCACTGGGGGGCATCTGAAACAGAGGTGAATATGTCTGCACAATCCAATAAGGATACCAGTTGTCCAAGACACAGTTCTCGAGAGAGAGGATACTCCATTTTATACTATTCTATGGACATTCATCAGTATGAAGAGAGGTATGTACAGAGAGAAAAGTTTCAACCCACAGTCTACTTTGCACATATGTTACTCTGGGGAGAAGTCTTACCTGAGAGGGCAGTGTGTTTTCATATTATAGCCTCTATTGTTAGGTAATTTCAACTCCATACTTTACCTGTACATCTGTCATACTGGGGAGAGATGTGACAAGAGAGGTAAACCACTTTTCAAACCCTTATTTGCACACCCATCATCCAAGAGACAGGTTACAGGAGAGAGGCCAGTATCTACCCACACTATACTATGCAGAGTTATCATGCAAGAGACTTGTCAGGAAACAGGGTGGTTTCTCCCCACTGCCTACTATGTATATGTGTCATCATGAGAGGAGGTATGAGTAGATCAACACATTTTCTCAAACCGTACTACAGACACCTCTCACCCTGATAAGATGTGTTAGCGGATAGGTCACTTCCTTCCCAAACAGCACTGCATATCTCTGTTGTTCTAAGGAGAGGTGTCGGCACAGAGGCTACTGCTTCACTATACCGTACTGCACATCCATGTTGTCCTGGAGATAGTTGTTAGTGCAGAAGACAATGTTTCCCTAAATACTACTGTGTATGTCTGTCATGCTGGGGGGAGCTGTGAGTGGACAGGGAAATCCATTCCCACACGCTAATATATGTGGTTATTTCCCTGGGGAGAGGTCTCAGTGGGGAAGCCAGTACTTGTTATACTTACTGTGGAATAGTGAGGTCTTACATGTGAGGTGAGTACCGTCCCCACCCTACTATGCATACTACTGAGCCTGGGGAAAGGAGTGATTGGAGAGGCAGTGTCTCTTTACACCCTACTCTACACCCTGGTTACCTTCATGCAAGGTGTCAATAGAAAGGCTGGTCTCCTCCCATAGTCTAGTAGTGGGGATTATAAGGGATAAGTATTGTAACGAAGGAAAATGTAAATTCTTTCCCTAAAGCAATTTTAAGATCTCGCGAGATCGTACTTTAAACCAAAGAGGGTACAGAAAATCTGGTGCATATAAATTATAAATACTACTTCAGGATATGTTCAGTTAAAATGTAAATTTCATTTTAAAAGTATGGTCTCGCTATATGCTCGCAACCTTAAAGCAGCAAACACTGCCCCCTTGCAGTTGATAAGGAGGACTGTGTGCCTGGCTCTCGCGAGAAGCTCGTGCGAGTCAACCATGCTATGTATGAGAGCATCGTGGCTTTTGTGATTATCTTGTGAGAGTCATCTAGAAGAAAAAAAGGGTAACATAGTACAAACAACATACATAACGAAAGTATAGAGTAGCTCTGAAAAGAGCTTTTTTAATTAACATTTTTGAACAACTGTATTTTTTTGTTTTTTAACATTTTTTTGTATTTTTTTAAAAAGAGGGCAAAACAAAAACAAGAAACTGGGAGTAAAAAAGCATCTCCTTCAATATAAAAAAAAACTAAAAAAAAAAAACTGCCGAAGTGGGTATTTATGATCTTGGACAAGCTTGTCCTGTGCAGCCCTGCTTGTATCTAAAGAAAAAAATGATCTGCTTACATAAGCAGCAAAAAAAGGACTTTATTAAAATAAGCAGGGTTGTGATCTGCTTGACTTGAGTGCCAGGGCAGGCACAGTGTCACCAGGTTCAAAAGACATGGACGCCCCTGAGCAGTTATCAAGCTCTGCAGCACGGACTAACTCAGCCCAAGTCAAGCATTAAGGGTGCATAGCTCTCAAATGTTGCCACATCCCTGTGGTACTCTTGCTGCATTGTTTGTTCCAGCTGCCCCTACTGAACTCCTTTTTACATATTTTACATATGATATATTTAGCAGATACTTTTTTCCCACCTGGCTTCATTTATAAAAAAAAAATCCCACACTAGTCACATAAACGATGTCATAGAACATGTCTTGAGTGATGCCATATGTGATGTCATAAGCAGTGCATGGCGGGGGTGCAAGTTATAATTGGTACTGCTAACTATAACTAGTGAAATTCTGTTTTTTTTAGTTCAAAACAATGTTCACACTCACAAATTAACCTAACAATAACGTTAATGTAACCTTTGGTTTTTTGAGTGAAAATATCTATCTATCTATCTATCTATCTATCTATCTATCTACTGAAAAAAACCACAGATTTCAGGGCCGTTATAGTTAGGAATTAGCATTTTAAAAACCTTAGAAATTCACGAAAAAAACCAAAGTTTAGAGGGACGTTATAGTTAGTCTGACATTTCACTCGTAGAAAACCAGAGAAATTCAGCCGTTATAGTTAGCTCGCGTCCCCGCAATGCACTGCTGATGATGTCACATATTACATCACCCATGACATGGTCAGTAACATCACTGATGACATCACTGATGACATCTCAAATGACATCACATCATTTTTTCCCCCCTATTTTCCCCATTTTAGGATGGGGCTGTGTGGCCCCCCTTCCCTTGATCCTTTTTGGGCCATGGGGATCCCATCCCCCCAGGCCTGACCCATTTAAAAAAAACAAAAAAACGGGAGGGGGGCCGTGTGGCCCCCCTCCTGAGGCCGATTTGTGCCCCGGGGGATCCCATCCCCCGGGGCTGGGCCATTTTTATATAAATATATATATATATTTTCTTATTTTCTTATTAAGGAAGGGAGGCCGTGTGGCCCCCCTTCCCTGGGCCAGTTCTGGCCCCGGGGACCCCATCCCTCGAGTCAGCCCTTTATTTATTTATTTTTAAATTTTTTTAGGGTGCCCGCGTGGCCCCTCTCCTGAGGCCGATAATGCCCCAGGGACCCCATTCCCCAGGGCATGGCCACATCGTTTGGGGACCACGGGGGGAGCCTCAAGGCCCCTGCTGTCCCTGCTGGCTCCCTGCCTCCTGTGGGAGCTGGCATAGCTGGGCAGAGGGAGCTGCAAACATGCAGCTCCCTCTGCCTGATGCTAACTCTGCCTCCCTTCATAGAAGCAAGAGCATTTTTCCTGCTCTCGCTTCCATGAAGCAAAGCAGAGTTTGCTACTGCAACTGCAACTGTAATTGTAACTTGGGAACCCCGGGACATTGCTGGAGCCAGCCCTGGGGGGTGGCGGTCCCGAGGGCCATGGAGAGCTCCTGGAGGGGGGCTGCATGGCCCCTCTCCTATCTTCTCTGTAGCCCCGGGGAGGTAGTGGTCCCCAGGGCTAAGGGTCTGCAAAAGACCCCCGCCTTTACTTGATTTGTGTCCCGGGGAGGTGGTGGTCCCTGGGGCAGCAGGGGGGCATGTGGTCCCCGCATTCTAGTGAAAATAGCCCCGGGGAGGTGGCGGTCCCCGGAGCTTCGTGGGGGCCATTCTTTTTAAAAAGAAAGCCCTGGGGAGGTGGCCCCCCGCATTTCACGAACAGAGCCCCGAGGAGGTGGTGGCCTCCAGGGCTGCATGAGGGGGCAGGATCCCCCCATGCACTTTCATTATAAAGTAAGCCCTGGGGAGGTGGCAGTCCCTGGGGCTGTGGGGGGGCCGTGCAGTCCCCCGCGTACAATCTATAAGCCCTAGGGAGGTGGCAGTCCCCGGGGCATGTGGGGGCCCGCATTGGCACTGGCATCTCATTTGTCATTGCCCCTGGGACCTGGCCCACCCGGGGGCTTAAAGAAAACGGAGCGCCGGAGCCCTGGGGAGGTGGCGGGCCCTGGGGCTGTGGGAGGCTGTGCAGTCTCCCGCATACAATCTATAAGCCCTAGGGAGGTGGCGGTCCCCAGGGCATGTGGGGGCCCACGTGGGCACCCGCATCTCATTTGTCATTGCCCCCAGGACCTGGCCGACCCGGGGGCTTAAAGAAAGGAGGCACAGGAGCCCGCGCTTGATTTTTAAAAATATTTTCGGCTGGATTCGCGGGATCCAACGTGAATCCAGCCGAATTATTTTTAATAAAATGCTTTTGGGCCCTCAGTTTAGGAGTAGTTAAAGTTAGCTTAACTACTCCTAAACTGAGAAAAATCCTAACTTTAAGACTTTCGGTATTCACAGAAGGCATTTAGGAGTCCTAAAGTTAGGAGTCCTAACTTTACTACTCCTAAACTGAGAAAAATCCTAACTTTAAGACTTTCGGTATTCACAGAAGGCATTTAGGAGTCCTAAAGTTAGGACTACTAACTTCTGTGAATACCGAAATGAGTAAGTGCCTTCTGTGAATACCAAAATGAGTAAGTGCCTTCTGTGAATACCAAAATGGTAGTAAGTTTAGGATTTTGTCTTAAGTTAGTTCTGTGAATCGGGCCCTTGATTTGGCACATGATTCAAATTTTGAATCATACAGCAAAGTAGCAGTATGTATCCATTCATAAATGAGGGGGTGAGACTAACAGTACGAAGTGGTACAATGAAGGACATAACGTGAGAGATTACACTAATAGAAAAAAGAAAAGAAGTGATAATAGAAAGAAGCCGGAAAACACGGAAAATAGGTAACAACCTAACTTCCGCCTGAGGTGAACTCACATTAACTGCATGTGACTGAGGGAATCTCTAGAATACTAGATTCAAAAAAAGTGTGCCAGATATCATATCTACACCACCAAGTTATAAACTTGTCAAATCCTGCAATCTATACACCCTAGGCATTCCAGCTTTCTAATAATTAAAAAGTGAAAAGTGATTAAAACAGCAATGCTGACCATCTCACACTGGCAAAAACTGTAGAAAGGATCACTCTATTCTCAATAACATCTGTATCCAATATGAGTAGCTAGCTCCTCCCCACTATTGAGCCCATTAGGAATTTTCATGTTGAGCTCAATTATGAACCTTGATTCTGTAACAGGTAGTAGTTTCTCTCTATCTCCGCCACGTGGGTGTGGTAAGATCCTATCGATTCCAAAAAATGTAATCAGATTAGGATTACTCTGATGTTTCTCCTGGTAATGTCGGGCCACTGGATAATTCAAATCTATGTTAGTGACGGCCCTCATGTGCTGCAAGATTCTGGTCTTCAATTGCAATTTTGTGCTGCCTATATATCTAAGGCCGCACGGGCATTCCAGGACATAGATAACATAGTCACTGGTACAGGTTATAAACTTGGTGATTTGCCTTGTTTTGCCCATGTCGATGTTATATTTATCCCTACTACTGCTGTATTTGCACGCCTTACATGAGTTACATTTGTGAAAACCTTTCGTAGTTCCCAGCCATGTACTATTGCTGGGTTTGGTTTGATAACTGTGTACAAGATGATCCCTTAGCGATTTTGATTTCCTATAGGTTATTAGAGGTGTTTTACCGATACTACTACCTATAATGGGATCTGTTTCCAACAATCCCCAGTGGCGTTTCATAGACTGTTGTAGACTGCTGGATCTCATGTTATATGTGGTGATCATTCTGGGGATATTACCTTCATTGGTCTTATCTTTTAGAGGTAAAAGGGCCTCATTGCGTGTAACTTCACAAACTTTCTTTACAGCTGTGGATATGGTCTTGCTCTTGTAGCCTCGTTGCCTGAATCTTCCCTCCATGAGCTCTTGTTCTCTAGAGAATCCCCCTTCTGAGCTGCATATTCTGCATATATATATAGAGGAGAATTAGCGCAGCACGTTTATGTGATCAAGGCTGCTTGTGCACGGCCGAAACGCGTCAGGGACATGCACTTGCTCGAAGAAACTAAAATAAAGTAAATAATTTATTCGCACCTGGATGGGGCCGTGCCTACTTCGCAACTGAAGTTTTTTCATGAGGATTGGTGTTGATATATATATATGTATGTGTATATATGAAAACAAAATCCAGCTCTCACAGAAGCATCCATGAAAGAAGGCACGGACATCAGGCTGTCAGGATACGGCAATTGTTTATTCTCACAGGTCACCCTCAACCCATGAGACAAGAGAGACGCGTTTCGGCTTGCGAAAAGCCTTTATCAATCTGGTTCAATCTGGTTGGCGCCAAAATGCCTCACAAATATATAGTCCTTCCCCCTTTACAAGGTATGCATGGACAGAGAAGACATACTGTCAAGTTCGTAAGCACCTTATGTAACCCATGCGGCATATAAATGCTCAGTGCATCTGTAAATTGGCCAAGTTACAGGTAAATCTAATTTTGATTGTTAAATACATAGTGCAAATGTAAATTAGCATACTATCTATTGCCGTAACAAGCAAAGGTAAAGAATGAATTGCTATTATACATTATGTAACAACTGTGCTCGAGGGAAAAAAATACTCGTGCAACGCCAACCATTTCATCTCAAGTCACCTGAATTGATAAGATAAAATGTATGAAATTGTGAAAACATGCTGCTGCGAGTCACTGGATTATTATTTAAAAAAGAAAATATATATATAATTAAAGGGACATTATACTACGGTAACTATAACTCGGGCCCCCGCCATGATGTCATCGCAAATGTTTCAGTGTTGTAATCAATGATGTCATAGAACATGACATGCATGTTGGTATGTGTGGGGTGATTAGCAGTAGGGCATGAATAATAGTTACAAGAGATAACTATAACTGGTGAATTTCAGTGGTGTTTTTAGTTTTTTTTAGCTTAAAGTGATATTTTATCACCACACAAAAAGCCAACCTCCCTTGTGCGCTGCTGGGAGTTGGCCACAGGTAGCCAACCCCACAACAGTTGGGGCCACAGGGCATGCCAGAAGCAAGCAATTTAAAAAAAAAAAATAATGTGGGGGTGTGCATGGCTCCAAGCCTTTAGGGCCTCAGGAACCCCATCCACGGGGGCCTTTTTATTTAATTAAGGGGGCGTGGAGCCCGTCCACCCGAGCCTCTATGGGCCCCGGGGACCCCATCCCTGACACATTTTAAAAACATTTAATGGGACGGGGCACGTGGCCCACCCTCCCCAAACCAATAGTGGCCCCGGGAATGAATATATATTTAAAGGGGAAGGGGCACGTGCCCCCCTCCTGGAGTCAATATTGGCCCCAGGGACCCTAAGCCCTGGCTAATATGAAAAAATGGAGAGAGGGTGCATGGCCCCCCTCCCTGAGCCTTAAAAGGCCTTGGGGACCGCACCCCCACCCCCACCCCCAGGGCCTAGAGTCTTGGTATTAGGGGAGGGGGTGCCCAGTCCCCCTACCCAAGCCTTAAAGGGACCTTATTGCTAGGGTAGGGGGGCATGTGGTTCCGCTCCCCAAGTCCTGGGGACCCCATCCTATGGGGCCTTTTTTTTAACTAAAGGGAAGGAGCATGTATCCCCCGCCCTGAGCAACTATTGCCCCAGGGACCCCATCTCTAGGGGCTTTCATTTTTTAAAAAGGGAATGGGGGCAAGAGGCCCCCTTCTCCGAGCCTCTAGTGGCCTTGAAGACCCCATCCCCGGGGCCTTATCTATCGCCCCAGGTGGACACCCACAAAACACAATGTTGCCGGCATTGTTCCCGCATAGCAGGAGCAGCTGCTGGTGCTTGCTCTCGTCGGGCAGGAGCAAACAGAGTTTCCATGTCCACAAGAGTGCGGGCAGGAAATCATAAGTGTGCTTCCACTCGGCAGGAGCATTTTCAAAGCTCCCGCCAGGTGGGAGCACACTTGCTTTCTCTTGATGACAGTTGATGAGTTCTTGAATCTGTATAAGGGGCAACTGCTGTTCAGGTAGTACACACGAAACAAAAGTGCCAAAAATAGCATCAAGATGCATCCTGTTGCTTGCCCTTCCATGCATGGAATCAGTGTAAAGATTATATGGGAATTTATTCAATCACTCCTGCATAAAGGATATACCCTTTATGTGGACAACTTCTATATAGGAGTTGAGATGTTCAGCAAACTGTACAAAGCTGGCACTGTCGCATGCGGAACAATTCAATGTCACCGTAAAGGATTCCTGCAGGAGCTTGTTTGTTTGTTTGTAAGATGCTCCAAAAATCTCAGAGAACTGCTTTGCATTCCAAAGAACCGCTCACAGTTAAATTCTAGGCAGGATTTATAAGTGTTCACTACAATCCATGATGAGAGTACTTCCCGAGCCAAGTCTTTGATGTCAGTTCCCAAGCTTTATTGTATACTTGAATACAAAAAGCACATGGGCGGGGTGGACATGAATGACCTGGTATTTCAGCCATACAATCTGAGTCGTAAAACCCGTACATGGTATAAGGTGTTTACCCACCTCATCCTGTCGCCAGTATACAATGCGTATGTTGTTTTCCGATTGACCACAAGAGGAAGACTGATATCTTTCCTTGACTTTCAAATAGTCAAATTGAAAGTCTTACTGCTGTAGAAGAAGTACCCTCTACTTCATCTGCTGTGGAAGACATTGCAAGGCTGCAGGATTGGCACTTTGTCGACCACGTTCCTGCAACAAAGAAAAAGAATCAACCATGTTGTCGATATAGTTTGCTCTAAGCAAGGAAAGAGGCAGCAGAATAGGTAATACTGTCCCTATTGCCCAGCTCAGGTAGGACTATGTTTCAGCTTGCTTCACTTTATAAAATATAAAAGTGAAGTTTTGGGAAATTGACTGAAAGATCTGTCATACTGATAGTAGGTACCTTACAATGGCTGTGCATATACACATACCTTCTGTAGGCCACTACTTGAGTAGGCAAGCCGCCTTTCAAATTGTTCATGACGTTCTGTTTGCTAAATGTGAAGTGCATTATAGTCACAGCACTGCACATAAGGGTGGACAGGACATTCACTATGTTTTCACAGAGTACCATGTGAACCAAAACTTAGCTTTGGAAGTGCTTTTTAGGGAACTTTGGACAGTCTTCCCCAGTATGTATACCTTACTTTCAAAGGTAGATATGTTCAGACAGTTCGATGAATAGACGTAGGCCAAGTCGTGAAGACATCCTCGGACACCCCCCAACATATATCCACATACTGGAAGGAGTTGGATTTAGCACAGCAAGTGCACTAAAGGTGTAGGAAAGAGAGGTCTTCCTGAGCCTCAGGGGCTGCCACCGGGAGGCTTAATAAAGGTTCACTTGGCATTTATACGGTATTAGTCAGGACTTTGAAGGCAACAGAGACATGTACAAGTAAGGAAAAGCTTAGCCCAGGTTTGTTTACATAGAGATATTGTACAGGTAGAATACAGATGAGCAAGGTACATCAGACACACAGAACACTGCACACAGCAATACCCACATGGGTCATATTTATGGCCTGTTTACTATGTTCATCTTTGCGCTCATAGGCCATACGTTTTAAAACTAAACTGACTACATTTTGTTTTTAATCACATGAGCACATTGCTGCAGCACAAACACACTCATAGGTTTCAGTGACTAACTATTAAAATTGTATTTTTGCAGAGCTTAGCTACTGATGGTATGGGAAGACTAGAGAGTGAGATATGCTGCTCTTGCTCCTGCCTTGGCAAATGTTTCTCAAGGTTGCATCTGCAGTGGGAGGAATAACCTGTTGTGCTTACATAATTGATTGTACCAGGAAGGAGTTGTTATACGTTTAATGAATGCACAACTGTCTTCCTTGCTTGAGAACCAAACAGCTATATAATTTTCCATTGCTGAGGTAGTGTAGGTAGTGCTTCGAATTTGTGTGTCAAAAATTACATGAGGATTGACTCGATGTGCGTCATTCAGCTGAATAAACTTTACTCACAATAATCAATCCTGCTAAAGAATTGTATTGTAGAACTCAGCGTTTACAGTTTGGTGGAGAAACGTGGGCACACCATTAACACTTATGGTCAGATCAGAGGATACTTGGCAGCCAAGTCATGGCGATCCCAGTAGACGTGGAAGGCGTGCTAAATGCACTGATATTCGCTTAATATTCCGACCTCTGCTTGTGGTCCTGACGAGGCTGCATTGGTAAGTGGCACATGTGTAACCCTAGTTGTTCTTTGGGAGTGAAAAGCGGCGTAGGGCGGGGTAAATAGAGTAAAAGTTAATTGAGAAACAAATAAACTGCAATCAGGTCACCTGTAAGAGGTGAAAGGCATGTTAGGTTTTTCTTCCTTTCCTCATCACTATGGAATAGGTTCCTGAGGGGCTGGAAGATGGTAAAGACTGTTTTGTTGAATGTTCTCCTGCTCCTGCCTATGTGCATAACAAGTCAATGAACAAATTGTCGGAGGAGAAACATTTACTTTTAGAGTATTAGGTCAAATGGTAGAAGAAAGAGCCTGCATGGGAAAGTTTAAGTGGAGATGTATTTGTTGAATGAATAGTACAGCCAGTGGTCGGGCATGGGTGTGCATTATCGATTTGTTACTGATACAGAGCAATTCGGGAGGTGTCTGCAGAAAAAGAGTATACGCTTGTCATATTTGTTAAAATTGAATGAAGAAATGAGAAATAAAAAGTAAGCAACATTGAGGCACTAGTTTGAGGATTTTTTGTAGAAGATAAGAAAGTGGGAGGATATGAAAAGATTGAAGAATGAATGGGGTAGAGGGGCTCTGAGGATCAGGCAGCAGGGTCTGATGGCGAAAGTGATATTCCAGAAATGCATTTACTTGAATGGGTTGAACCAGAGTATCTGCTGAGGGAGCTACTGGGCCAGATGGGCAACCAATATGTATTCATGTGCCGTGGACCAGGTATGATTTGTGGTCATTACCAAACATTTCCCGAATTTGCAGGAAACCCCTGAGAAGTGATATACAGAGGTAGAAAAAATAACTGAATCAATAAAATTATTATGGTGCGATTGGATGCATTGTTTTTATTCTAGTACCCAAAGACGTGTGAGACAGTTGTAAGGTGTCTGTACAGTGGCTTGAAGCGGAGTCACAGAATGTGGGTCCCAGGTTTGAGCCCTCATTGATAGTAATGGAAAAGTACAAGAAGGTGATGTTATATCTTAAAGAAAAGGTGCCTCCGCAAGGTATAAATTGGTCCAAGATTATGCAAACCACACAAAATAAGGACAGAAGTGTGCATGCTTATTATGAGAGACTGTTACAGGTATATAAGCTGCACAGGGGAATAGAGAATGAGACCCAGCTGGGAATGGCTGCCATGGTGTCACCTTTTTTGATAGGCATGTGGCTGGTTTTAGTACCCAATTGTAACATTCTATGATGTGCTAGCAAACTAAAACAATAGAGGGATTGGAGGGAATGTTGGCATGTGCACAATATTATAGTTAATATCATGACTGGAAACAGAAGAAGGACAACTTGACGGTGGTGCAATCTGAATTCTCCAACAGGTTCAATCTGCCCCACAGGTGATGGGGTGCACTTGCAGAAAGAACAGCCTGGGAGGTGGAAGAAGAAGCTGAGGTTGCCATGGAAGGGAAAGGGGCGGAGGCAGGGTCGAGGGACGAAGGCACCAAAAAGCATGCTTCAAGTGCAGGAGGCTGGGGTACGTGTGACACAAGTGCCCGGAGATCAGAAAGAAAAATGTCCAAATGGGAATTCCATAGAGTCAGTCAGTCCATCTGCCCGAGCTCTGCCAGATGCTTCTTTTTCTCTGGCTGTAGTGTCAACTCAGTTCAGTCCGCCGGCCACTACCCCTGCCATGATGATTGCAAGTCAGCCAATGTCTGTATTAAATGATGCATTTAATCATTTTGCAACTATTATGCGGGTCACAACGGTTCCCAGTTATGTCCCACAGGGCTGCTCGAGGGGGGGAGGGTGACTGCTTGCAGGTTTCCAATTAATCAAGAAGGACCTTACGTAGAAGGGAGAGTGAATGGTCATCTTGTAAATTTCTTGGTTGATAATTGGGCTGCATGTTCTGCCATAAGATCTATAAAGATTCCCCAACTACCCATCCAGAGATAATAGTGTAAGCAGTCGGTATTTCCAATTCTATTATTACTCATCCCATTTAGACCCTTGTTTCTATTACTTTAAGGCCTATTACTGAGTTTTTGATCATTTACACCAGTCCTGTGAATTGGCTGGGAAGAAACCTCTTGTGTAAAATGAATTGTACTGTGTATTGTACCCCTGACGGTACGTTCTTACAGACAAGAGACCCTGAAAGTTTTAAAGTGATGATGATTCAAAAAGTCCCTTCTCTGGAGTCAAGTAAAATGCCGGAGGATTTAGGCAATACTGTTCCTGTTGAGCTCTGGTCAATGAAAGGTGGAGATATTGGAAAATGTACAATGCCCAACCGGTTCAGGTGACATTGAAGGTAGGTGCAAGATTGCTGCAAATTTCCCTATGCAAGTTGTACCCACAAGTAGAGGCAGGAACTGAGCCAGCGATACAAGATTTATTACAAGAGGGCATTGTTAGAAGAATAGAGTTGATTCCCTGTAACACTCCACTTCTTTGTGTGCGAAAAGCTGACTGCCTTTCTTGGAGGATGGTCCAAGATTTAAGGGCTGTCAATTACATAGTGGTCCCTAGTTCTCCTCTTCGCTTGAACCCTGCTGTGATTTTTCTCTCAGATCCCCGCCACAGCAGATTGGTGTATTGTTGATTTGAGCTCTGCATTTTTCTCCATACCATTACAAGAGGACAACCAATATTTATTTGCTTTCAGATTTCTGAATGTGGTCTTTACTTGGGAAAGAATCCCACAGGGGTATACAGAGTTGTTATCCATTTTCTCTCAAGCACATTATAAATATTTAGAATCTCTGCATGTCATATATTGATCTGCCCTGATACATGGATCTGACCAATAGAATGATGATTTGCTAGTCGGTTCACCTACCATGGAGGCCTGTAAATGTGACTCTATTACTTTGATTAATCATTTGGCTCGAGGTGGACATAAGGTTTCTGTAAGAAATTGGGTTGTTGGTTGACTGGGGTGTGAGCCCTGGTCAAGTAGCAACCACAATCCTTGTCAGGGTGAGATACAAGACAGCCCTACATTAACCTGTGCTCAGTCCCCTGGTAGCTTTACACATTGTAGTAAATCTTAACTTAAGAGCAATGTGTAAAGTATTTGTGCAACACTTCAAACAGTAATAAAGTGAAAACACCACACAAAAAGGATTCTGCACCAAGTTAGGATACTAGAGCTTTGGGAACTGTAATTTGTAGATATGCTGCTTTGCTGAGGCTTTTGGGCCACCTTGCCTGCCATCACTTACCAGGAAATTAAAGAGTCTTTGACAGGCTAAGGTGGCTAAAAGACTAAAAGACTGGAAAAGAAGTACTAACACAATCAAAATCCAGTAGGCAAAGAAAGCAAAAAAGGGGTGAGGGGTGTATAGAAGCTGCTTATGAGTGTTAGAAAAAATTGTTGTTGTAGTTTTTCTATTGTTGTTAAATTGTTTTGTTGTAATAGAAAAGTTTAATTTTACTTTGGATTACTTACCTTAATATTTAATATAAATGTCAAGCTTATTATAGTATTGGAATATTCAGTAAAACTGGCAGTTCCATGTTTAGGAGGGACTGTGAATATGCTACTACATGTATATGTATGTAAATGGCACTATGCACATCCTATATTCTACAGATACTTGGTAATGGGGAACCCAATTATTTTGCTATGCAGCTATGGTTACTTGTCATGCAACAGTGAGGTGTTCCTACAGAGATTAGTTGTTGTACATACTGTGGTATAAGGAACTCTGATACAAGAGAGATGTCTTGGCACAGAGGGAAGTGTATCTTTATATTCTAACACACTGCTATCAGCTGCTGTGCACACCCTATTACGTATGGGTGTTGCCACTGGGGGGCATCTGAAACAGAGGTGAATATGTCTGCACAATCAAATAAGGATACCAGTTGTCCAAGACACAGTTCTCGAGAGAGAGGATACTCCATTTTATACTATTCTATGGACATTCATCAGTATGAAGAGAGGTATGTGCAGAGAGAACAGTTTCAACCCACAGTCTACTTTGCACATATGTTACTCTGGGGAGATGTCTTACCTGAGAGGGCAGTGTGTTTTCATATTATAGCCTCTATTGTTAGGTAATTTCAACTCCATACTTTACCTGTACATCTGTCATTCTGGGGAGAGATGTGACAAGAGAGGTAAACCACTTTTCAAACCCTTATTTGCACACCCATCATCCAAGAGACAGGTTACAGGAGAGAGGCCAGTATCTCCCCACACTATACTATGCAGAGTTATCATGCAACAGACTTGTCAGGAAACAGGGTGGTTTCTCCCCACTGCCTACTATGTATATGTGTCATCATGAGAGGAGGTATGAGTAGATCAACACATTTTCTCAAACCGTACTACAGACACCTCTCACCCTGATAAGATGTGTTAGCGGACAGGTCACTTCCTTCCCAAACAGCACTGCATATCTCTGTTATTCTAAGGAGAGGTGTCGGCACAGAGGCTACTGCTTCACTATACCGTACTGCACATCCATGTTGTCCTGGAGATAGTTGTTAGTGCAGAAGACAATGTTTCCCTAAATACTACTGTGTATGTCTGTCATGCTGGGGGGAGCTGTGAGTGGACAGGGAAATCCATTCCCACACGCTAATATATGTGGTTATTTCCCTGGGGAGAGGTCTCAGTGGGGAAGCCAGTACTTGTTATACTTACTGTGGAATAGTGAGGTCTTACATGTGAGGTGAGTACCGTCCCCACCCTACTATGCATACTACTGAGCCTGGGGAAAGGAGTGATTGGAGAGGCAGTGTCTCTTTACACCCTACTCTACACCCTGGTTACCTTCATGCAAGGTGTCAATAGAAAGGCTGGTCTCCTCCCATAGTCTAGTAGTGGGGATTATAAGGGATAAGTATTGTAACGAAGGAAAATGTAAATTCTTTCCCTAAAGCAATTTTAAGATCTCGCGAGATCGTACTTTAAACCAAAGAGGGGGACAGAAAATCTGGTGCATATAAATTATAAATACTACTTCAGGATATGTTCAGTTAAAATGTAAATTTCATTTTAAAAGTATGGTCTCGCTATATGCTCGCAACCTTAAAGCAGCAAACACTGCCCCCTTGCAGTTGATAAGGAGGACTGTGTGCCTGGCTCTCGCGAGAAGCTCGTGCGAGTCAACCATGCTATGTATGAGAGCATCGTGGCTTTTGTGATTATCTTGCGAGAGTCATCAAGAAGAAAAAAAGGGTAACATAGTACAAACAACATACATAACGAAAGTATAGAGTAGCTCTGAAAAGAGCTTTTTAATTAACATTTTTGAACAACTGTATTTTTTGTTTTTTAACATTTTTTTGTATTTTTTTAAAAAGAGGGCAAAACAAAAACAAGAAACTGGGAGTAAAAAAGCATCTCCTTCAATACAAAGAAAAGAAAAAAGTAAAAAAAAAAAAAAACTGCCGAAGTGGGTATTTATGATCTTGGACAAGCTTGTCCTGTGCAGCCCTGCTTGTATCTAAAGAAAAAATTATCTGCTTACATAAGCAGCAAAAAAAAACGACTTTATTAAATAAAGCAGGGTTGTGATCTGCTTGACTTGAGTGCCAGGGCAGGCACAGTGTCACCAGGTTCAAAAGACGTGGATGCCCCTGAGGAGTTATCAAGCTCTGCAGCACGGACTAACTCAGTCCAAGTCAAGCATTAAGGGTGCATAGCTCTCAAATGTTGCCACATCCCTGTGGTACTCTTGCTGCATTGCTTGTTCCAGCTGCCCCTACTGAACGCCTTTTTGCATATTTTACATAGGATATATTTAGCAGATACTTTTTTCCCACTTGGCTTCATTTATAAAAAAAAATTCT
This sequence comes from Calotriton arnoldi, assembly GCA_963921515.1. Classification (NCBI taxonomy): domain Eukaryota; kingdom Metazoa; phylum Chordata; class Amphibia; order Caudata; family Salamandridae; genus Calotriton; species Calotriton arnoldi. The sequence continues at coordinate 1,880,942 of CAWUFW010000597.1, read as the reverse complement.
ACACTAGTCACATAAACGATGTCATAGAACATGTCTTGAGTGATGCCATATGTGAGGTCATAAGCAGTGCATGGCGGGGGTGCAAGTTATAATTGGTACTGCTAACTATAACTAGTGAAATTCTGTTTTTTTTTAGTTCAAAACAATGTTCACACTCACAAATTAACCTAACAATAACGTTAATGTAACCTTTGGTTTTTTGAGTGAAAATATCTATCTATCTATCTATCTATCTATCTATCTATCTATCTACCTATCTATCTATCTATCTATTCACTGAAAAAAACCACAGGTTTCAGGGCCGTTATAGTTAGAAATTAGTATTTAAAAAAACCTTAGAAATTCACTGAAAAAAACACAGGTTTCATGGGTGTTATAGTTAGAAATAAGCATTTTAAAAACCTTAGAAATTGACGAAAAAAAACAAAGTTTAGAGGGACGTTATAGTTAGTCTGACATTTCACTCGTAGAAAACCAGAGAAATTCAGCCGTTATAGTTAGCTGAGCTAACTATAGCTTGTGTCCCCGCAATGCACTGCTGATGATGTCACATATTACATCACCCATGACATGGTCAGTAACATCACTGATGACATCTCAAATGACATCACATCATTTTTTCCCCCTATTTTCCCCATTTTAGGATGGGGGCTGTGTGGCCCCCCTTCCCTTGATCCTTTTTGGGCCATGGGGATCCCATCCCCCAAGGCCTGACCCATTTAAAAAAAAAAAAAAAACGGGAGGGGAGCCGTGTGGCCCCCCTCCCGAGGCCGATTTGTGCCCCGGGGCTGGGCCATTTTTATTTAAATATATATATATATATTTTCTTATTAAGGAAGGGAGGCTGTGTGGCCCCCTTCCCTGGGCCAGTTTTGGCCCCGGGGACCCCATCCCTCGAGTCAGCCCTTTATTTATTTATTTTTTTATTTTTTAGGGTGCCCGCGTGGCCCCTCTCCTGAGGCCGATAATGCCCCAGGGACCCCATCCCCCAGGGCTTGGCCACATCGTTTGGGGACCACGGGGGGAGCCTCAAGGCCCCTGCTGTCCCTGCTGGCTCCCTGCCTCCTGTGGGAGCTGGCATTGCTTTTGGGCAGAGGGAGCTGCAAACATGCAGCTCCCTCTGCCCAAAAGCAATTCTGCCTCCCTTCATAGAAGCAAGAGCATTTTTCCTGCTCTCGCTTCCATGAAGCAAAGCAGAGTTTGCTACTGCAACTGCAACTGTAATTGCAACTTGGGAACCCCGGGACATTGCTGGAGCCAGCCCTGGGGGGTGGCGGTCCCGAGGGCCATGGAGAGCTCCTGGAGGGGGGCTGCATGGCCCCTCTCCTATCTTCTCTGTAGCCCCGGGGAGGTAATGGTCCCCAGGGCTAGGGGTCCGCAACAGAGCCCAGCCTTTACTTGATTTGTGCCCCGGGGAGGTGGTGGTCCCTGGGGTAGCGGTGGGGCACGGGGCCCCCTGCAGTTTATTGTAAATAGCCCTGGGGAGGTGGCGGTCCCTGGGGCAGCAGGGGGGCATGTGGTCCCCGCATTCTAGTGAAAATAGCCCCGGGGAGGTGGCGGTCCCTGGAGCTTCGTGGGGGGGCATTCATTTTAAAAAGAAAGCCCTGGGGAGGTGGCCCCCCGCATTTCACGAACAGAGCCCCGAGGAGGTGGTGGCCCCCAGGGCTGCATGAGGGGGCAGGATCCCCCCATGCACTTTCATTATAAAGTAAGCCCTGGGGAGGTGGCAGTCCCTGGGGCTGTGGGGGGGCCGTGCAGTCCCCCGCATACAATCTATAAGCCCTAGGGAGGTGGCAGTCCCTGGGCATGTGGGGGCCCGCATGGGCACTGGCATCTCATTTGTCAGTGCCCCTGGGACCTGGCCCACCCGGGGGCTTAAAGAAAATGGAGCGCCGGAGCCCTGGGGAGGTGGCGGGCCCTGGGGCTGTGGGAGGCCGTGCAGTCCCCCGCATACAATCTATAAGCCCTAGGGAGGTGGCGGTCCCCAAGGCATGTGGGGGCCCACATGGGCACTCGCATCTCATTTGTCATTGCCCCCGGGACCTGGCCGACCTGGGGGCTTAAAGAAAGGAGGCGCAGGAGCCCGCGCTTGATTTTTAAAAATATTTTCGGCTGGATTCGCGGATCCAACGTGAATCCAGCCGAATTATTTTTAATAAAATGCTTTTTTGGGCCCTGGGGGTCCCTGTGGGACACCCTGAGCAGGCCTAGGGACGAGGGTGTTTCTACCCTGCCCCCTTTTCTAAATTTTTAACATTTGTTTTAGCTTTTTCCTTGTGTCTCGGTTGAACCGAGTCACAAGATGGCTGCCATCACTTCCTGGTTTGAAGTGTTGGCAGCCAATCAATTCTCTGGCCGAAGATCGGGAAGGTTCGCGGATCCTCCGTGGCCGTATTTGTATATCTGAGAAATGTTTAAATTTCTCAGGAGCTACTGAATGTATTTACACCATTTAACAAAAATAGTGCTTTCTGGACCAAAAGCTACCTTTTTGCCAAATTTGGTGTAACTTTGTTCAGCAGTACGGGCTGTAGCCTTGTCTAAAGTTTCCTATGGAAATTAACATGAGGAAAAAGCGTTTCAGGACCCCCCCTTTTTCTCGGCCCCCACTTGACAAATCACCCCAAAACTTTGAAGTGAGTGGGCCATTAGTTTTGAAAATTTTGCGAAGATTCATCAAACGGCGCCAAATATATTGTCAAAAGAAAAAATGCTTTTTGAATAGAAACAAGGTCCTAACTATAACTACCTATTGGCGACTGCCAGTAGGTAATATATATATCTCTTACTATCTATCTATCTATCTATCTATCTATCTATCTATCTATCTATCTATCTATCTATCTATCTATCTATCTATCTGTCTGTCTGTCTCTCTATCTATCTGTCTATCTATCGATAGACAGATAGATAGATAGATAGATAGATAGATAGATAGATAGATAGATAAAGTAACCTCTGCCATATATTATTAGGATATTGCAAGCCACCAAGAAGTTCCATGACCTTATAGAGGAACGAGGCCGAAGGCCAAGTTCATTTTTTGAGGTTATGGAACTCCGAGGTGACTTGAAATATCTTTATCATGTATAACAGGGGGTTACTGTATTCCTTTTAATGCATGGTCACTCCATCACCTTTCCTACAAAACACTTAAATCCTTGGTGCATAGCTTTTTCATATGAGAGAGAGAGAGAGCATGTTTGTAAACATGAAGAAGAATTAAAATAGAATCTCTAAAGCAAAATTAAACACATGAAAAAGCTGTTAGATATCTGTTGCAAAAAGATATTTGAAGCAGTTTAATACAAGTTAGTTCTTTAAAAAAAGGGCAGTAGGAACTTGCAGAAAGATACTAACAATTCTGTAACTATGCAAGGAATGCAAAAAATAAACATTTTACCATAAATATCTCCTTTCTACTTTCAATGTACAGCTAGAAAAACCGAAGAAAAGAAAGAAAATTACGTATTTTTTTCCTTTTATAAATGGCTAACTTAATTTTGCTCATTCTGACCTGCTTTTCCCCAAGGCTGTTGCCAGCAGGCATTGTGACGTCAGAACTCAAATGTAATAAGTTCATTGGTGACTGGGTGTATCACAAGTTGATAATTATAAAGAAATTAGAGACGGGTTTTTATACAGGGTTTGAAGAATCCCATGTATCATATATATAACATTTGCGATGACATTGTGACGGCGGCACGATTTATAGTTACCTTAGTATAATGTCACTTTAATTATTTATATATATATATATATATATATATATATATATATATTCACTGAAAAAACCATAGGTTTCAGGCACGTTATAGTTAGAAATTAGCATTTAAAAAACCTTTGAAATTCACTGAAAAAACCATAGGTTTCAGGCACGTTATAGTTAGAAATTAGCATTTAAAAAACCTTTGAAATTCACTGAAAAAACCATAGGATTCAGACATGTTATAGTTAGAAATTAGCATTTAAAAAAACCTTTGAAATTCACTGAAAAAACCATAGGTTTCAGACACGTTATAGTTAGAAATTTGCATTTAAAAAACCTTACAAATTCACTGAAAAAACCATAGGTTTTAGGGACAGTTATAGTTAGTTGGACATTGCACTCGTACAAAACCCGTGAAATTCCCCCGTTATAGTTAGTTCAACTAACTATAACTCGCGCCCCCGCAATGCACTGCTGATGACGTCACATATTACATCACTCATGACATGGTCAGTGACATCACTGATGACATCTCAAATGACATCACTGATGACATTATCCAGTGACTGTGTGTTTCTGTAAAGTTTAAATATGTTTAATATATATAGGGAAAGGCGTATTGAAGAATGAGTGGGTGTATAAGTGTCTGTATGGATGATTTAGTAGGTGCGTGACTAACTCTATAAGTGAGTGATTAAACATATCTTACTGAATGCATGGGTTAGTGACTAAACTGGGTGAATGTCTGTATCTGTCTGTCTGTTGCTGTGTAAGTGGCTGCATGGGTTTGTGAATAGCTACATGAGTGTCTATATGAGTTATTGATTGGTTGTCTGAGTATCTGTATGGGTGCCTGAGTGTTTGTGTGGGTGGGGTGGGTGCGACTCTGTGCATAGATGTGTGAGTGGGTGATTCACTGGGTGGATGGTTTCAAGAGTGCATCTGTGATAGACTGTATTGGTGGGGAAGTGTGTGTAAGAGTGTATTAGTGAGTGAATGTATGTCCCAGTGGTACATGTGTGAGTAACTACATATGTGAAAGGCAGTATATATGTGTGTTGGAGTATATAAATAGCTATAAGCGAGAGTGTGTGATTGTGAGAGTGACTGTATGGATGAGTGTGTGCTTGCATCAGTGATTGTATAAGAGCGTAAGTATGTGCTAGTATTTGTATGAGTAAGTGAGCTGCTGTGTGTATAACTGTATAGGCGAGTAAATGGCAGTGTGTTTAATTATTTGCATGACTGACTAGGTGTGTGAGTACCTCTATGGATGAGTGGCGGTGTTTGAGTGTCTATATAGGAGTATGAGTGCATATGATAGTGCTGTACTGAGTGACCGTAAGTATGAGTGACTGTACAGGTGAGTGAGTGGATGTGTGTGTAGACCTAAGAATCAATAAGTGGGTATGTAGTTATTGGTGTTGGAGTGTCTATGGTTTTGCGAATGGCAGTCTGTAATTTAGAGTGGGTGTATCAAAAGTTATATTAGGGTGTGAGGAGGTGCATCAGATTATCACGTGGATGATGTCATCAGTGATGTCATCAGTGATGTCATTTGAGATGTCATCAGTGATGTCATCAGTGATGTCACTGACCATGTCATGAGTGATGTAATATGTGACGTCATCAGCAGTGCATTGTGGGCGCGAGTTATAGTTAGCTGAACTAACTATAACAGGGGAATTTCACGGGTTTTGTACGAGTGCAATGTCCAACTAACTATAACTGTCCCTAAAACCTATGGTTTTTTCAGTGAATTTGTAAGGTTTTTTTAAATGCAAATTTCTAACTATAACGTGTCTGAAACCTATGGTTTTTTCAGTGAATTTCAAAGGTTTTTTAAATGCTAATTTCTAACTATAACGTGTCTGAAACCTATGGTTTTTTCAGTGAATTTCAAAGGTTTTTTAAATGCTAATTTCTAACTATAACGTGCCTGAAACCTATGGTTTTTTCAGTGAATTTCAAAGGTTTTTTAAATGCTAATTTCTAACTATAACGTGCCTGAAACCTATGGTTTTTTCAGTGAATTTCAAAGGTTTTTTAAATGCTAATTCCTAACTATAACATGTCTGAAACCTATGGTTTTTTTCAGTGAATTTCAAAGGTTTTGTAAATGACAATTTTTAAATGTATTAATTGTTATATTTATTTTTTTGATACTGATTTACTACATTTTTTTAAACTATTTATTTTTAGATATTTTATTTTTTAAATTACATTGTAATTACATTATACATTACATTACAAAATATACTTTCTCAGAATGAATTACTTTAGTTTAAATACTTTGCAAATAGGCAATAGACTTTTAAGTACAGTAGTTACAGTTGTTGCAATGGGCAACACAATTTCAAACACAATGCAACATTGAGCTCAATGTGAATTTCTAGTTAAATGCAATTAGTTACTTTATGGATTACTTTTTCTAACCACAGGACTGGATCCTAGATTCAGTCCTGGGACATCTCCTGTAAACAGTTGAGTAAAAGCGTTTTGGTTACAGTAGTGATTTTTAAGGAATATTATTGTATTTTAAAACTTGACACCTAAACTTTTTCACATAGAATCACCAATGTTATCCTATGGGAGGAAATTCACTTAGCAGGTAAAAACTGTTATCGTTACTTTTTCTTACTCAGTGTTGGATCCTGGATCCAGCACTGGTGCATCTCCTGTAAACAGTTGAAAGAATGCGTTTAAGTCATACTGTCGATTTTTAAGGAATATTTGTAGTTTGTGAAAATCAACACTTTGAAACTTTTTTGCTGAAAACCAGTCAATGTTAGCCTATGAAGGAAATTCAAGTTACCGGTAAGTACGGTTAAAATTACTTTTGAGGATCAGTACTGGGCTGAAACATGCAGCACTGAGGTCTCTCCTGATAACAGGTGAGTAAATCGGAATTCGTATTTCGGCTGATTTTAGAGGAATATTTTAAAGTTCCAAAACTCCACACTTAGAAGAATTTCCAAGTGAAACCAGTCAATGTTAGCCTATGGAAGGAAATTCAAGTTACTGGTAAGTACGGTTAAAATTACTTTTCAGGACCAGTACTGGGCTGAAAGATGCAGCACTGAGGTCTCTCCTGATAACAGGTGAGTAAATCAGAATTCGGATTTCGGCTGATTTTAGAGGAATATTTGTATGTTTCAAAAATCAACACTTAGAAGAATTTTCAAGTGAAACCAGTCAATGTTAGCCTATGAAGGAAATTCAAGTTACCGGTAAGTACGGTTAAAATTACTTTTCAGGATCAGTACTGGGCTGAAAGATGCAGCACTGAGGTCTCTCCTGATAACAGGTGAGTAAATTGGAATTCGTATTTCGGCTGATTTTAGAGGAATATTTTAAAGTTCCAAAACTCCACACTTAGAAGAATTTCCAAGTGAAACCAGTCAATGTTAGCCTATGACGGAAATTCAAGTTACCGGTAAGTACGGTTAAAATTACTTTTCAGGATCAGTACTGGGCTGAAAGATGCAGCACTGAGGTCTCTCCTGATAACAGGTGAGTAAATCGGAATTCGTATTTCGGCTGATTTTAGAGGAATATTTTAAAGTTCCAAAACTCCACACTTGGAAGAATTTCCAAGTGAAACCAGTCAATGTTAGCCTATGAAGGAAATTCAAGTTACCGGTAAGTACGGTTAAAATTACTTTTCAGGACCAGTACTGGGCTGAAAGATGCAGCACTGAGGTCTCTCCTGATAACAGGTGAGTAAATCGGAATTCGTATTTCGGCTGATTTTAGAGGAATATTTTAAAGTTCCAAAACTCCACACTTAGAAGAATTTCCAAGTGAAACCAGTCAATGTTAGCCTATGGAAGGAAATTCAAGTTACTGGTAAGTACGGTTAAAATTACTTTTCAGGACCAGTACTGGGCTGAAAGATACATCACTGAGGTCTCTCCTTATAACAGGTGAGTAAATCGGAATTCCTATTTCGGCTGATTTTAGAGGAATATTTGCACAATGGTGAAGGGAGGGGCGGGGCCTGAGGTGACATCTTTGCAAACGCGCCCCGTGGCGCGTTTTAAGTTGGGGATTAAGTCCCCTTGAATCCTGAGGGTCCTTAGGGGCCAACTAGACCACCAGGAACCTCCAATATGCGCTAGGGGCTGCGTTGCAGAGACGTGTAGAGAGGCCACACCCCTTTTACACCTCTCTGCAACGCAGCTCTGTGGCGCATTCTGGATGTACCTGTTGGGCTAGTTGGCCTCAGGGACCCTCAGGATTGAAGGGGATTTAATTCCCCATCTTAAAACGCGCCACGGGGCCTGTTTGCACACATGTCACCTGAAGCCCCGCCCCTCCCTTCACCACTGTGCAAACGCGCCCCGTGGCGCGTTTTAAGTTGGGGGATTAAGTCTCCTTGAATCCTGAGGGTCCCCGGAGTCCAACTAGCCCACCATATACCTCCAAAAGCGCCACAGAGCTGCGTTGCAGAGAGGTGTAAAAAGGGGCGTGGCCTCTGTACACCTCTCTGCAAGGCAGCCCCTGGCGCATACTGGAGGTACCTGGTGGGCTAGTTGGCCCCCAGGGACCCCCAGTATTCAAGGGGAATCGTTCTCTCTGCAAACGCGCCAGGGGCGCGTTTGCAGAGTGGTGAAGGAAGGGGCGGGGCCTGCGGGCCCGATCGTTTTTTTTTTTTTTTTTTCTCCCTGAAGGGGGGCTGTGTGGCCCCCTTCCTTTTTTCTTTTTGGGCCCTGGGGACCCCATCCCCCAGGGCCTTACCCCTTTTTTTAAATTACCTTAAAAAAAAAACGGGAAGGGGGCCGCGTGGCCCCCCTTCCCTGGGCCTGTATTGGCCCCGGGACCCCATCCCCCGGGGCATGGCCTCTATATTTATTTTTTTGAGGGGGCAGCGTGGCCCCCTCCTCTGGCCATTTTAAGGCCCCGGGGACCCCATCTCCCGGGGCCGGCCTTTCCATTTTTTTTTAATTTTTCTCTTTTTTGGGGAGGGGGCCGCGTGGCCCCCTCCCGGGCCACTACTTGCCCCGGGGACCCCATCCCCGGGGCTGGCCCTCTCCGTTGGGGACTGTGGGGGTCCCCAATCCCCCCACAGTCCCGCCGGCTCCCCACGTCCCTTGGGAGCCGGCATTGCTGTCCCACATGGGGAGCAGCTGACATGCTGCTCCCCATGTGGAAAAGCAATCGCTTTGGATATTGGAAGAGAGAGCAGGTTTCCCTGCTCTCTCTTCCAATATCCAAGCAGTTTGCTATGGCAGGACGGGAGCCGCGAGGCTCCCGTCCTGCCATAGCAAACTACAGTGTCCCGGGGGTAGGCACCCCGGGACACTGCAGGAGCCGGCCCTGGGGGGTGGTGGTCCCCAGGGCCATCAAGGGCTTCCAGGAAGGGGCCGCGCGGCCCCCTCCCATTCAGTACACAGCCCCGGGGAGGTGGTGGTCCCTGGGCTCTGGGGGTCCGTAACGGACCCCCATATTAAAATGTTTAGTGCCCCGGGGAGGTGGTGGTCCCGGGCGTGTGGGGGCTGGAGCCCCCCACACAGGTTTAATAATTATTTTAAAAAAGCCCCGGGGAGGTGGTGGTCCCCGGGCTGGCGGGAGGGCTCAGAGCCCTCCCGCACCATTTTTTTAAAAAGCCCCAGGGGGTGGCGGTCCCCGGGCTTGGGGGCCCTTGAGGCCCCCACACATTAAATTATCCCCCACCATGCCCCCGGGACTTGGGCCACCCGAGGGCCAATTAACATCAAAGCGCGGGAGACCGCGCTTCGATTTTTTTTTCGGCAGGATTCGCGCACCCTGAGCGCATCCTGCCGATTTAAAAAAAAAATTTTTTTTGCCCAGGGGTCCTTGTGGGACCCCTGAGCAAACCTAGGGGTCAGGGTGTTTCTACCCTGCCCCCTTTGTGCGCTTTGCGCACTTGTTTCTGTCCCTCGGTTCTACCGAGGGACAAAATGGCTGCCAACATTTCCTGAATCGGAATGTTGACAGCCAGCTGACAGCCAATTAACATGCAGCTCGTGATCGGGAGGGTACGCGGACCCTACTCGTCCCTATATATCACTAACTTTTTACTTTTCATTTTCTCAGCAACTACTGAACGGATTTACACCATTTAACAAAAGGGTTCTTTCTGAACCAAGAACTACCTCTTTGCCAAATTTGGTGTAATTCCGTTCAGCAGTTCGGGCTGTAGCCGTGTCTAAAGTTTCCTATGGGAAAATGCATGGGGAAAACGCGTTTTGGGACCCCCTTTTTCTTGGCCCCCGCTTGACGTATCCCCCGAGACTTTCAGGGTAGGAGCGGACCGGAGCGCCCCACGAAGTTTGAAAATTTCGCGAAGATACGTCAACCGGCAAGAGAGTTATTTCAAATAGAATGTCGCGGATTTCCTATGGATAATAGGTTGTAACTATAACTATCTACTGGCGACCGCCAGTAGATAATATACATATATATATATATATATGTAACTCGTTCACAGCTCCTTCCGTCTTCCCCCGCCCTCCGCAGTAGATCGCTCGCTGCCCGCGGAGCATGCCGGACCTTCACTACGCCAAAATTCAGTAAAGCGATCACTCAAAGATGACAGTTCTCAAAGATGGTTTAATTCAGGTTACGCGTTTCGCTTGACCCGCAAGCTTGATCACACCTTGCGGGTCAAGCGAAACGCGTAACCTGAATTAAACCATCTTTGAGAACTGTCATCTTTGAGTGATCGCTTTTCTGAATTTTGGCGTAATATATACATATATATATATATATATGTATAAGGATAATCCTGTTTGAGAGTTCCCAAATAAGAAAAGCGGCACACCAAAGGACAACACAATTCATTTATTGTGTCCACAAACGACGCATTTTGGCGAAGCATTTTTCAAGTAAATGACCTGTGTCCAATCCCCCATAGAAATACGGGTCACAGTTGGCAAACAGTGAAAACATACTGCATTACGATCTGCGCTGTACGAGCAATATTATAATTCATTTTGCCCCATAAATCATGTGCCATCGCCACAAATGAACTTCAAAATAAATTCAAGATGCATATACACAATTACATCAATTATTCTTTCTTGTACATGTGTAATATAATTCACGATCTTGAATTTCCTATCAAGACCATAATGCATTGGAAAGATGCTGACAAAGCCTAATGAGCTTCTTACTCGGTAATGTACCGTTGTAATAGAAACCATAATAGAGCAATAAATCCAATCAAACTGATATTACAAATAACATCAGAATAAAAGCTTAATAATGTCGGTCGCTCATGCGCGCTCATACATGTCTATTACATAATCTGCAATCCCCGTTATCTATTGTCGTCACAATATAAGTGCGCAATGATGGAACATAAAGGTGCAATTCATTCTCAGTAATGTACCGTCATGATAAACATAATATAATACATGATTAATGACTATAATCAATCTAAATAATCCTGGATCACACTTAAAACCAATGGACAATGTACACCTTATATAGTAATTAGTTGTATGCATTGCGAGTTGATGGAAGATAAATTCTACTCATGGGTAAGGTACCCCAAAAAAATGAATCACTTGATTTGGCACATGATTCAAATTTTGAATCATACAGCAAAGTAGCAGTATGTATCCATTCATAAATGAGGGGGTGAGACTAACAGTACGAAGTGGTACAATGAAGGACATAACGTGAGAGATTACACTAATAGAAAAAAGAAAAGAAGTGATAATAGAAAGAAGCCGGAAAACACGGAAAATAGGTAACAACCTGACTTTCGTCTGAGGTGAACTCACATTAACTGCATGTGACTGAGGGAATCTCTAGAATACTAGATTCCAAAAAAGTGTGCCAGATATCATATCTACACCACCAAGTTATAAACTTGGCAAATCCTGCAATCTATACACCATAGGAATTCCAGCTTTCTAATAATTAAAATAGTGAAAAGTGATTAAAACAGCAATGCTGACCATCTCACACTGGCAAAAACTGTAGGTAGGATCACTCTATTCTCAATAACATCTGTATCCAATATGTGTAGCTAGCTCCTCCCCAATATTGAGCCCATTAGGAATTTTCATGTTGAGCTCAATTATGAACCTTGATTCTGTAACAGGTAGTAGTTTCTCTCTATCTCCGCCACGTGGGTGTGGTAAGATCCTATCGATTCCAAAAAATGTAATCAGATTAGGATTACTCTGATGTTTCTCCTGGTAATGTCGGGCCACTGGATAATTCAAATCTATGTTAGTGACGGCCCTCATGTGCTGCAAGATTCTGGTCTTCAATTGCAATTTTGTGCTGCCTATATATCTAAGGCCGCACGGGCATTCCAGGACATAGATAACATAGTCACTGGTACAGGTTATAAACTTGGTGATTTGCCTTGTTTTGCCCATGTCGATGTTATATTTATCCCTACTACTGCTGTATTTGCACGCCTTACATGAGTTACATTTGTGAAAACCTTTCGTAGTTCCCAGCCATGTACTATTGCTGGGTTTGGTTTGATAACTGGGTACAAGATGATCCCTTAGCGATTTTGATTTCCTATAGGTTATTAGAGGTGTTTTACCGATACTACTACCTATAATGGGATCTGTTTCCAACAATCCCCAGTGGCGTTTCATAGACTGTTGTAGGCTGCTGGATCTCATGTTATATGTGGTGATCATTCTGGGGATATTACCTTCATTGGTCTTATCTTTTTTAGAGGTAAAAAGGGCCTCATTGCGTGTAACTTCACAAACTTTCTTTACAGCTGTGGATATGGTCTTGCTCTTGTAGCCTCGTTGCCTGAATCTTCCCTCCATGAGCTCTTGTTCTCTAGAGAATCCCCCTTCTGAGCTGCATATTCTGCATATATATATAGAGGAGAATTAGCGCAGCACGTCTATGTGATCAAGGCTGCTGGTGCACGGCCGAAACGCGTCAGGGACATGCACTTGCTCGAAGAAACTAAAATAAAGTAAATAATTTATTTGCACCTGGATGGGGCCGTGCCTACTTCGCAACTGAAGTTTTTTCATGAGGATTGGTGTTGATATATATATATGTATATGTCTGTGTATATATATATATATATATATATATATATATATATATATATATATGAAAACAAAATCCAGCTCTCACAGAAGCATCCATGAAAGAAGGCACGGACATCAGGCTGTCAGGATACGGCAATTGTTTATTCTCACAGGTCACCCTCAACCCTTGAGACAAGAGAGACGCGTTTCGGCTTGCAAGAAGCCTTTATCAATCTGGTTCAATCTGGTTGGCGCCAAAATGCCTCACATAATATATAGTCCTTCCCCCTTTACAAGGTATGCATGGACAGAGAAGACATACTGTCAAGTTCGTAAGCACCTTATGTAACCCATGCGGCATATAAATGCTCAGTGCATCTGTAAATTGGCCAAGTTACAGGTAAATCTAATTTTGATTGTTAAATACATAGTGCAAATGTAAATTAGCATACTATCTATTGCCGTAACAAGCATAGGTAAAGAATGAATTGCTATTATACATTATGTAACAACCGTGCTCGAGGGAAAGAAGTACTCGTGCAACGCCAACCATTTCATCTCAAGTCACCTGAATTGATAAGATAAAATGTATGAAATTGTGAAAACATGCTGCTGCGAGTCACTGGATTATTATTTAAAAAAGAAAAATATATATATAATTAAAGTGACATTATACTACGGTAACTATAACTCGTGCCCCCGCCATGATGTCATCGCAAATGTTTCAGTGTTGTAATCAATAATGTCATAGAACATGACATGCATGTTGGTATGTGTGGGGTGATTAGCAGTAGGGCATGAATAATAGTTACAAGAGATAACTATCACTGGTGAATTTCAGTGGTGTTTTTAGTTTTTTTTAGCTTAAACTGATATTTTATCACCACACAAAAAGCCAACCTCCCTTGTGCGCTGCTGGGAGTTGGCCACAGGTAGCCAACCCCACAACAGTTGGGGCCACAGGGCATGCCAGAAGCAAGCAATTATTTTTTTTAAAAATAATGTGGGGGTGTGCATGGCTCCAAGCCTTTAGGGCCTCAGGAACCCCATCCACGGGGGCATTTTTATTTAATTAAGGGGGCGTGGAGCCCGTCCACCCGAGCCTCTATGGGCCCCGGAAACCCCATCCCTGACACATTTTAAAAACATTTAATGGGACGGGGCACGTGGCCCACCCTCCCCAAACCAATAGTGGCCCCAGGAATGAATATATATTTAAAGGGGAAGGGGCACGTGCCCCCCTCCTGGAGTCAATATTGGCCCCAGGGACCCTAAGCCCGGGCTAATATGAAAAAATGGAGAGAGGGTGGATGGCCCCCCTCCCTGAGCCTTAAAAGGCCTTGGGGACCCCACTCCCACCCCCACCCCCAGGGCCTAGAGTCTTGGTATTAGGGGAGGGGGTACCCGGTCCCCCTACCCAAGCCTTAAAGGGACCTTATTGCTTATTGCTAGGGTAGGGGGGCATGTGGTCCCGCTCCCCAAGTCCTGGGGACCCCATCCTATGGGGCCTTTTTTTTACTAAAGGGAAGGGGTATGCATCCCCCGCCCTGAGCAACTATTGCCCCAGGGACCCCATCTCTAGGGGCTTTCATTTTTTAAAAAGGGAAGGGGGCATGAGGCCCCCTTCTCCGAGCCTCTAGTGGCCTTGAAGACCCCATCGCCGGGGCCTTATCTATCGGCCCAGATGGACACCCACAAAACACAATGTTGCCGGCATTGTTCCCGCATAGCAGGAGCAGCTGCTGGTGCTTGCTCTCGTCGGGCAGGAGCAAACAGAGTTTCCATGTCCACAAGAGTGCGGGCAGGAAATCATAAGTGTGCTTCCACTCGGCAGGAGTATTTTCAAAGCTCCCGCCAGGTGGGAGCACACTTGCTTTCTCTTGATGACAGTTGATGAGTTCTTGAATCTATATAAGGGGCAACTGCTGTTCAGGTAGTACACACGAAACAAAAGTGCCAAAAATAGCATCAAGATGCATCCTGTTGCTTGCCCTTCCATGCATGGAATCAGTGTAAAGATTATATGGGAATTTATTCAATCACTCCTTCATAAAGGATATACCCTTTATGTGGACAACTTCTATATAGGAGTTGAGATGTTCAGCAAGCTGTACAAAGCTGGCACTGTCGCATGCGGTACAATTCAATGTCACCGTAAAGGATTCCTGCAGGAGCTTGTTTGTTTGTTTGTAAGATGCTCGAAAAATCTCAGAGAACTGCTTTGCATTCCAAAGAACCGCTCACAGTTAAATTCTAGGCAGGATTTATAAGTGTTCACTACAATCCATGATGAGAGTACTTCCCGAGTCAAGTCTTTGATGTCAGTTCCCAAGCTCTATTGTATACTTGAATACAAAAAGCACATGGGCGGGGTGGACATGAATGACCTGGTATTTCAGCCATACAATCTGAGTCGTAAAACCCGTACATGGTATAAGGTGTTTACCCACCTCATCCTGTCGCCAGTATACAATGCGTATGTTGTTTTCCGCTTGACCACAAGAGGAAGACTGATATCTTTCCTTGACTTTTAAATAGTCAAATTGAAAGTCTTACTGCTGTAGAAGAAGTACCCTCTACTTCATCTGCTGTGGAAGACATTGCAAGGCTGCAGGATTGGCACTTTGTCGACCACGTTCCTGCAACAAAGAAAAAGAATCAACCATGTTGTCGATATAGTTTGCTCTAAGCAAGGAAAGAGGCAGCAGAATAGGTAATACTGTCCCTATTGCCCATCTCAGGTAGGCCTATGTTTCAGCTTGCTTCACTTTATAAAATATAAAAGTGAAGTTTTGGGAAATTGACTGAAAGATCTGTCATACTCATAGTAGGTACCTTACAATGGCTGTGCATATACACATACCTTCTGTAGGCCACTACTTGAGTAGGCAAGCCGCCTTTCAAATTGTTCATGATGTTCTGTTTGCTAAATGTGAAGTGCATTATAGTCACAGCACTGCACATAAGGGTGGACAGGACATTCACTATGTTTTCACAGAGTACCATGTGAACCAAAACCTAGCTTTGGAAGTGCTCTTTAGGGAACTTTGGACAGTCTTCCCCAGTATGTATACCTTACTTTCAAAGGTAGATATGTTCAGACAGTTCGATGAATAGACGTAGGCCAAGTCCTGAAGACATCCTCGGACACCCCCCAACATATATCCACAAACTGGAAGGAGTTGGATTTAGCACAGCAAGTGCACTAAAGGTGTAGGAAAGAGAGGTCTTTACCGAGCCTCAGGGGCTGCCACCGGGAGGCTTAATAAAGGTTCACTTGGCATTTATACGGTATTAGTCAGGACTTTGAAGGCAACAGAGACATGTACAAGTAAGGAAAAGCTTAGCCCAGGTTGGTTTACATAGAGATATTGTACAGGTAGAATACAGATGAGCAAGGTACATCAGACACACAGAACACTGCACACAGCAATACCCACATGGGTCATATTTATGGCCTGCTTACTATGTTCATCTTTGCACTCATAGGCCATACGTTTTAAAACTAAACTGACTACATTTTGTTTTTACTCACATGAGCACATTGCTGCAGCACAAATACACTCATAGGTTTCAGTGACTAACTATTAAAATTTTATTTTTGCAGAGCTTAGCTACTGATGGTATGGGAAGACTAGAGAGTGAGATATGCTGCTCTTGCTCCTGCCTTGGCAAATGTTTCTCAAGGTTGCATCTGTAGTGGGAGGAATAACCTATTGTGCTTACGTAATTGATTGTACCAGGAAGGAGTTGTTATACGTTTAATGAATGCACAACTGTCTTCCTTGCTTGAGAACCAAACAGCTATATAATTTTCCATTGCTGAGGTAGTGTAGGTAGTGCTTCGAATTTGTGTGTCAAAAATTACATGAGGATTGACTCGATGTGCGTCATTCAGCTGAATAAACTTTACTCACAATAATCAATCCTGCTAAAGAATTGTATTGTAGAACTCAGCGTTTACAGTTTGGTGGAGAAACGTGGGCACACCATTAACACTTATGGTCAGATCAGAGGATACTTGGCAGCCGAGTCATGGTGATCCCAGTAGACGTGGAAGGTGTGCTAAATGCAATGATATTCGCTTAATATTCCGACCTCTGCTTGAGGTCCTGACGTGGCTGCATTGGTAAGTGGCACATGTGTAACCCTAGTCGTTCTTTGGGAGTGACAAGCGGCGTAGGGTGGGGTAAATAGAGTAAAGGTTAATTGAGAAACAAATAAACTGCAACCAGGTCACCTGTAAGAGGTGAAAGGCATGCTAGGTTTTTCTTCCTTTCCTCATCAATATGGAATAGGTTCCTGAGGGGCTGGAGGATGATAAAGACTGTTTTGTTGAATGTTCTCCTGCTCCTGCCTATGTGCATAACAAGTCAATGAAAAAATTGTCGGAGGAGAAACATTTACTTTTAGAGTATTAGGTCAAATGGTTGAAGAAAGAGCCTGCATGGGAAAGTTTAAGTGGAGATGTATTTGTTGAATGAATAGTATAGCCAGTGGTCGGGCATGGGTGTGTATTATCGATTTGTTACTGATACAGAGCAATTCGGGAGGTGTCTGCAGAAAAAGAGTATACGCTTGTCATATTTGTTAAAATTGAATGAAGAAATGAGAAATAAAAAGTAAGCAACATTGAGGCACCAGTTTGAGGATTTTTTGTAGAAGATAAGAAAGTGGGAGGATATGAAAAGATTGAAGAATGAATGGGGTAGAGGGGGCTCTGAGGATCAGGCAGCAGGGTCTGATGGCGAAAGTGATATTCCAGAAATGCATTTACTTGAATGGGTTGAACCAGAGTATCTGCTGAGGGAGCTACTGGGCCAGATGGGCAACCAATATGTATTCATGTGCCGTGGACCAGGTATGATTTGTGATCATTACCAAACATTTCCCGAATTTGCAGGAAACCCCTGAGAAGTGATATACAGAGGTAGAAAAAATAACTGAATCAATAAAATTATTATGGTGTGATTGGATGCATTGTTTTTATTCTAGTACCCAAAGACGTGTGAGACAGTTGTAAGGTGTCTGTACAGTGGCTTGAAGCGGAGTCACAGAATGTGGGTCCCAGGTTTGAGCCCTCATTGATAGTAATGGAAAAGTACAAGAAGGTGATGTTATATCTTAAAGAAAAGGTGCCTCCGCAAGGTATAAATTGGTCCAAGATTATGCAAACCACACAAAATAAGGACAGAAGTGTGCATGCTTATTATGAGAGACTGTTACAGGTATATAAGCTGCACAGTGGAATAGAGAATGAGACCCAGCTGGGAATGGCTGCCCTGGTGTCACCTTTTTTGATGGGCATGTGGCTGGTTTTAGTACCCAATTGTAACATTCTATGATGTCATAGCAAACTAAAACAATAGAGGGATTGGAGGGAATGTTGGCATGTGCACAATATTATAGTTAATATCATGACTGGAAACAGAAGAAGGACAACTTGACGGTGGTGCAATCTGAATTCTCCAACAGGTTCAATCTGCCCCACAGATGATGGGGTGCACTTGCAGAAAGAACAGCCTGGGAGATGAAAGAAGAAGCTGAGGTTGCCATGGAAGGGAAAGGGGCGGAGGCAGGGTCGAGGGACGAAGGCACCAAGAAGCATGCTTCAAGTGCAGGAGGCTGGGGCACATGTGAAACAAGTGCCCGGAGATCAGAAAGAAAAATGTCCAAATGGGAATTCCATAGAGTCAGTCAGTCCATCTGCCCGAGCTCTGCCAGATGCTCCTTTTTCTCTGGCTGTAGTGTCAACTCAGTTCAGTCCACCGGCCACTACCCCTGCCATGATTATTGCAAGCCAGCCAATGTCTGTATTAAATGATGCATTTCATCATTTTGCAACTATTATGCGGGTCACAACGGTTCCCAGTTATGTCCCACAGGGCAGCTCGAGGGGGGGAGGGTGACTGCTTGCAGGTTCCCAATTAATCAAGAAGGACCTTACGTAGAAGGGAGAGTGAATGGTCATCTTGTAAATTTCTTGGTTGATAATTGGGCTGCATGTTCTGCCATAAGATCTATAAAAATTCCCCAACTACCCATCCAGGGATAATAGTGTAAGCAGTCGGTATTTCCAATTCTATTATTACTCATCCCATTTAGACCCTTGTTCTTATTACTTTAAGGCCTATTACTGAGTTTTTGATCATTTACACCAGTCCTGTGAATTCCCTGGGAAGAAACCTCTTGTGTAAAATGAATTGTACTGTGTATTGTACCCCTGACGGTACGTTTTACAGACAAGAGACCCTGAAAGTTTTAAAGTGATGATGATTCAAAAAGTCCCTTCTCTGGAGTCAAGTAAAATGCCGGAGGATTTAGGCAATACTGTTCCTGTTGAGCTCTGGTCAATGAAAGGTGGAGATATTGGAAAATGTACAATGCCCAACCGGTTCAGGTGACATTGAAGGTGGGTGCAAGATTGCTGCAAATTTCCCTATGCAAGTTGTACCCACAAGTAGAGGCAGGAACTGAGCCAGCGATACAAGATTTATTACGAGAGGGCATTGTTAGAAGAATAGAGTTGATTCCCTGTAACACTCCACTTCTTTGTGTGCGAAAAGCTGACTGCCTTTCTTGGAGGATGGTCGAAGATTTAAGAGCTGTCAATTACATAGTGGTCCCTAGTTCTCCTCCTCGCTTGAATCCTGCTGTGATTTTTCTCTCAGATCCCCACCACAGCAGATTGGTGTATTGTTGATTTGAGCTCTGCATTTTTCTCCATACCATTACAAGAGGACAACCAATATTTATTTGCTTTCAGATTTCTGAATGTGGTCTTTAGTTGGGAAAGAATCCCACAGGGGTATACAGAGTTGTTATCCATTTTCTCCCAAGCACATTATAAATATTTAGAATCTCTGCATGTCATATATTGATCTGCCCTGATACATGGATCTGAACCAATAGAATGATGATTTGCTAGTCGGTTCACCTACCATGGAGGCCTGTAAATGTGACTCTATCACTTTGATTAATCATTTGGCTCGAGGTGGACATAAGGTTTCTGTAAGAAATTGGGTTGTTGGTTGACTGGGGTGTGAGCCCTGGTCAAGTAGCAACACAATCCTTGTCAGGGTGAGATACAAGACAACCCTAAATTAACCTGTGCTCAGTCCCCTGGTAGCTTTACACATTGTAGTAAATCTTAACTTAAGAGCAATGTGTAAAGTATTTGTGCAACACTTCAAACAGTAATAAAGTGAAAACACCACACAAAAAGAATTCTGCACCAAGTTAGGATACTAGAGTAATTTTTTATAAATAAAGCAAGACCAGAACAACAAAAATCCAATCAGTAGAACCGAAGATATGCAATTTTAAAGAATTTAGTGAAAATAGCGCCAAAAAGCACAAAGTGCCAACTACGGAGATCTAGTCACCCCTGACTGGGACAAAGTCAGAAGTTCAGATAGATTGCAGACCTGCTACAGGGACCCAGTTAGGCCCGCTGAAAAAAGTACCTTAAATCCTGGTTTGCGGAGCGTTGCAAGGCTCCACGTTAAAGATGCCCCACGCATCGCTTCCAAGATGCGGCAAGGCTGCGATACAAGGGCCAGCATTGTCTTCGAGGATCCCATGGACGGGGTTTGCGATGTGAAGTCCAGCGTCGAGGATACAGCATGCAGTCGGGGTGATGCGTGGGTTCCGAGGAGCTGCGAGGCTGCAATGTGGAGGCCGTCGTTGCCATTGAGGCTGCCATCGAGGAGGGATGTGAGACCCTGTGCAGAGGATGCGTTGCACAACGGTGGTTCTGATGTGGCTGCGAAGGTGATGCTTCTCTTTGTGACGGGTCCAATCCACGCAGCAGCAGCGATGTGTCAGATCTGCTCAGGTTTCTGCTGCACAGCAGAGAATGTGCCTTGGTTCGGCTGGCTGCAGAACACCTTACGCCCACTTCCAAGTGTCCAGGGCTGGGGTGGCACCACTTGGCAGGGTTGACTCACAGATGGCAGAGTGTAGGTGCAAGGCTGTTGGAAACTGTTGTTTCCTTGAGGCTTCAGATCAGCAGGCCAGCCAACTAGCCCTTGGAGTCACTCTGGGTTCAAGAGATGCAGGTCCAGTCCTTCTCACCAGACGGGCCATACACTTGATGGGATTTTTACCAACAATCCTGCCCTCACTACCCCTACTACACTTCCCATAACTTGGTCAGACCATATGGCAGTATATTGGAATATTAAACTTGCTGGTAAACTTCCCACTGCCATTGGAAAATCTTTTGTTTCTCATGCCTGGCATAAGGTTCAAGCATCGGAGCTGAGCCCTCTTCTTGCTGGTTCTCAGCTGGGTCTGGTGGCTTAGTGGACGAATGTATCCAATGTAGGGGCCTTTGTTGACCTCATGGTCACAGGTTCAAATCCCGGTAGGTCCACACAGCCTTTTATCCTTCTGAGGTCGATAAAATGAGTACGATTGAGTTGGGTAACAATAAACATCTGTTCTTCAACATCAAGAGGCCTACGGGTGAATGTGCGCTTTACAAATAAACATGCTATGTTATGTTCTCAACCAGAAGAGACCAAGGACATTGATCGAATGTCTGTAAGTTTTTTGGTCTGGCTGAAAGCTTCAGTTAATGAATTAACTCCTGCAAACACCAAAATATCTGGGAGAAGCAAGTCCTCAGCACCATGTTTGGTTTAATGACAGTTGAAGGGCTGCTAAACAAGGGTGCCGCAGACAGGAGCAAAATTGGAGGAGAGCTTATTGCCCGATAGAAATAGAAATATAAGCTAAGTATAGCACAATACAAAAAACTCTTATTGACTGAAAAATCCACATTTTTCTCGCAGCAAATTAAATCTGCCAGTAATTCAAGTAAGGCACTGTTTGAAACTGTTTCTAAACTTTCTTCACCAGCCACCCGGAAATCAGCAGGTAGTAGCCAGGCTTTCTGCAATGAGCTAACAAGTGTTTTTCAACAGAAGGTGGAGGTAATCTTCAATAGATTTTCCTCCAGTATTTCTAAAGACCAGACCAGTATCGATATCAGTCCATGGGTGCATTGACAGATGGGTTTTTACAGCACAAGGCCAAATACAAAGCTGAAACGTTCATGGACGAGGTGGAGCTCAATCTTGCTAGAAAGCTGTACCTACAGTTTAGACATGGGTCACTACACTTGCGTGCCTTCAACCACAAATGGTCTTCCTCTTATAGTGGAGATGACCAGGTATGTCAGAGCTGTGGCTGGTCTACTAAAACCGTGGCACATTATGTTCTTTTGTCCAGAGTACAGACTGGCCAGGTCAAAATGGATTGGAACTATTTGTAGGAATTTGGAGTTTGCCCAGCACACGAAGGCTTTGAGAATACTTCAAATGGGCACAAGCCAGCTTATTGTATTTGCAGTGTCAAAATATGTATTCACAATGTGGTATATTAGGAAGAAGTTCATCCTAACTGCCTCAGCTGATCACAACACCTAGAACCACGAATGGTAAAATTGGAACAAAATACGCACGCACACTTTAAAACTTAAAGACCTAGAACTTGCTCCCTATATTTTATGATTAAAGTCTGGAAAAATAGTATTTATATTGTTTGTTTAGGATATGGACGGGGATATGTTCTTTTAAATCGCCTATTTGAGAGTAACTGCCCACACATTTCCAAAACACACATCTGTACAATCATTAAGTGAAGTTGTGTTAATCTAATTTTTAAAGGCTTTTAAACGTTTTTAATGTTTTAATGAACATGGAGAAGGATGATAATCTTAATTTATTGGTGGATTTTAAATAACATTTTGTACTTGTAATGCTTTTATTTGCTTTCTGTCTTTTATGGCGCAATGCCAAAATAAAGATTGCTTTACAGTTAGAGAAGTGAGAGGTTTCCTTGTTATGGTAGGATACTGCATCCAGTGGATCCAAACTTCTCACTCATAGCTCAACCTCTTCAGCACTGGTCACATCACAATGTCTCTGCCCCGGTGCCCTAGTCAGATGAGTGTCAAAGGAACTGAAACATGCTTAGTGTTCATTTCCTGCTGTAGGAATGCCTGATTAGGACAAATATGTTTTTCTTGTACTGCATGGTGAAAGAAGAGTGCTAATTGTCTGTACTAATGCAGCACCATAGTGACTGACAACGCCCAGTTACATATTTTTCAGTTTCATTGCACCCCATAGCAGTAGCTCTCCTAAGAACTGTTGCGGATGCAGTGGTTGCGGTACAACAGCCTGATTATATGTGTTAAGGTATCCTGTGACATTAGATGTACCACAATCATTTGAAATCCTGCTTGGACAATGTACAACCTTGTAGAGCTACAAGAGCGACCCATAAACCCATGAGACTTGGGTATGAATGCTTATTAGAAACAATGGCTCTCCTAGGTATCACATATGATAATTAAGTATTCGGCCGGCTAATTAGGCCCATGCATGTAATGCTGTAATAATAAAATTTCAACAAACATTCGCACACAAAACCGCCATACTAGTTAATTTTGCTATTAAAAACATTTTTCATATCCCTTGGCACACAAATACTATAATATTAATAACACAATCATTAATCATAGTGCAATAATGTGCATGGTGTCCCCAGTGAAACAAAACCACAAGCAAATGGATTAGAACAACTTTGTAAATTACACAAAGTGCCTGTGTGTTTCTCATAACAAACAACTACAAGAAATCATCCTTGATAGTCCATTGGCCATATATAGTCGCCACGTTGCTTGTTAAGCTTACAGGATATTTTTGAGACTGTAGTCTGATTTTATAGAGTTACCTCCCTGCAGGGGTTACCAAATGTCCTGACTATGATATCCATGTTTTCCAAATGGGTAGAGGCCTACCTGATGTGCATATGTGATGCAATTCCTATGGCAAAATTGTTACAGATGAAGCTGATTCCACAGTATGGATTACCGATGTACATATAAAGTGAATAGGATGGACATTTCAAGAATGAAATAATGAATTGGATCTGTGAGACTATCAGAGATTGCATTGTGCATATTCCCCCTAGCCTTGGGCATGGTGGGGGGAGTGGATCCTGTGGTAAAGGAGTAGCTGGCACAACTGTGTGCCTCCACCACCTTGAAGTGGCCTGAAAACCTTCCTCTGGTGCTCATGAGCATCTAATGCACCCCAAACAGAAAAACAGGACTGTCCCCACATGAAACTCTAATGGGCAGATCAATAAGAGGTTGAGGGGTACCAACTGCTGCTCTGTTGTGGTAAACTAGTGACTTGATCATGGACTATTCTAAGCAACTATCTAATGTGATTCACTCTGTGTCTTGCCAGGTTCAACAGGCTGATCGGGTCCAATTGACAGCTGTATGTCATAATCTGGAACCTGTAGGTTGGGTTCTAATGAAAATCCAAATACAGAGAAAATGTTTTCAGCCATGGCGGAAAGACCCTATCATGTCCCCTTGGTTATGAACACTGCTGTGAAATGTGAAGGAATGTTGACCTGGATGCATGCATTGCACACAAAGAAGGTGAGAGCACCAGAAGAGGGTGGTAAAGACCCCCAAACTCCCAAAATGAACTGTTCCAGGCAGGTACTGCAACATGGGTCAGCAGGTGAGATAAATGGTCGAGTCACTAGAAGCCAGCAAGAGAAAATATTTAAATAATCAAAGAAAAACATAAGTGGGGTCAGGGGCAGATGATAGTCCGCCTCATCAAGGGTGCTGCATTTTGCTCCCTGTACGATTGTACTGAAAGTCTCGTTGCTGATGCTATTGATTCATCTAGTAGGGTATGTTAGTTCCTCCACCCTACAGGTACTCTGCAGGATGGAAAGAAATGATAAAAACATGCACACTCCTCCTCAAAATGAAAAGAAAAAAATTCAAATGTCCAGCTTTTTCAGACTTAGTACTCAACTATGAATGCATCAAACTGTTGGATGTGCACTCACATGCCTGTCTGTCTAGCAGAGGAAGTTATTTATGCACAGAGACCTCTTTCTTTTCTGTTGTCATGTGTTATTTACCTGTTCTTGCTTACTCAGAGGTACCCAGAATCTTTCACTGGAGATCAAGAATTTAGTTGAATAGAGTTAAATGAGTGACCAAAAAAAATTAGTTTTGAAATACCTAAAGCTGTACAATGCATGTTCTCTGAAGTGGAGAAGGAGTTTTTAGAGAGAACAATACTAAACATTACCCACATTTGCAGGAAGAGTTGTTGCGATTTCATAATGAACCAATATCAAGGGAGAACACTTTGCTACTAACATACCCAGTTCTGAATTTGTGGCATGAGAGGGCAAGGACTCTTTGCATAGCCCGCAAGGGAACTAAAAGTGTAGGTGAGAAAAACCGCATGTACGTTTTTAATATGCATGAGAATTGTATGTGTTATAACAAGCTAATTTATAGTGATATGTATCATGTCAATGGGAAAAGAGTTTACCTTTCACTACCAGTCGAAGGGTGTGGGTCCTGTTATTTAGCTTTGGTTTTTCTACATATATATCAAACGATTGAAGAACATCCATTTTTATGCTAAGAGAAGAGATGCCAAGTAGGACACTTTGGATATTTTTTCACCCATCAACCCTCCAATAGGTATAGCCATAAATGTAGTAAAATTGAGAAACCAAGTGAAGCTAATTGAGAGGTTCACCAATGATAACTTTCTAATATTACTGAAGAAATGATCGTGATGCGCAGCACAATCATGCAAACAGGATGGCTTTAGATTTGATCCTGGCTAAGGAAGGCAGGGTATCTAAGATAATCAAAATGCAATGTTGCACTTTTATCCCTGATAACACACAGATCTTATATTTGACATTTCAAAGGTATCACAGGAACAGCACAAAATAAGCTGGCCAAGGTTTTGGGAGAAGTTAGGGGCCCACCTAGGTAATTGGGGAAAGTGAACTCTGGGACTCCTGGGAGCAGTAATTGTCTATTTTCTTTTTTTAATATTACTAATATGCACAGGACCTAGCTTGTGTTCGATGTGCCTAAATATGAGAAGGAACTGTAGACTTTTGAAAGGCTCCAAGCAGGAACTAGGAGGCAGAAAAGAAGAAATAGAAAGGGATTATGAATTCCAGAAAGATGCTGGGCTTTTGAACAATATTGAGTGGTAAGATTGGCACTGATTGCCAAGAGGAGGGAATTGTGATCACTTCGGACACAATTATCAAACAAAACCGACTCCATCTTGTTTTAAACCATGCAAGTGCACTGCTGCAGCACAAAAAACATGCATAGGTTCAAGTAACTAACAATTAACTATTAAAATGTTATTTTTGCAGAGCTCAGCTATCAAGATCATGGGAAGACTAGGAAATGAGAGAAGATGTTGTGGTTCCAGCCTTGACAAATGTTTCTCAAGATTGCACCTGTAGTGGGAAGAACAAATTGTTTCGCTAATGTTATCGATTGTACCAGGAAGGAGTTGTCACAAGTTTTATGAATGCACAACTGTCTTCATTGCTTGAAAACCAAACCGCTGGGTAAATTTCCATTGATGAGGGAAGGTATATCTGTCTGTGGTTAGAACCTGGGAGCCTGATTCACAAAGGTAAATTACACTTCTGCGTACTTTTTTCTTTATCACAAAATCGAAGTGCAAGTTTACTAATAAACAAAAACAGTAGTGAGTCCAGCTGGCCAACAACTGGTACTGCAAAACCCTCCTATAGAAAATAATGGAGGTATGGAATTAAAATAACACCTCATTGGAAATAATGTTAAATTATTTAAAATAGTTAAAAAATATATATAATTTATTGTTAAAAAAACATAAAAATAGCACTTTTATTATTTAACTATGAAATATTATGATACTCTATTTTCAATTTAAAAATTAATGTAATCATGATTTTCATTAAAATATAAATACATAAACATATAATTATACATCACTGTATAAATAATAAAAAGCAACAATGGGAGAGAGAAAAAGACACCGAAGGGTCCAAAATAGTTTGTTTGCACCCAGGGGACTACCCATCTACTACTGCAGCAGGAGGGTGAGGAGTGCAGGAACACCCTCCCACATTGCTATATAGTGCCATCACAGCCCCACTGCCTTGGGGGCCGAAGTTGTTTGTTTGCAATCAGGGGACTACCTGTCCCATTTGCCACTGTAGCAGGAGGGGGAGGAGCGCAGGAAACCCCTCTCACAGTGCTATATAGCGCCATCACAGCCCCGCTGGGCAGGACACATGCGGGCTGCAAGCGGTCAAAGCCCGGGCCAAGGGCGGGCCAATCCGCACCCGTCAGAGCCTGGAAATGGCTGGGCTGGGCCACCCCCTTGGTTTTACGCAAGGTACTCTTGCATCATTTTATACTTGTCCGGACCCTGTATGAAAGTACATTGATATTGTTAAACAATAGTGTTTGAGCTGGAAAGAAGTGCTCTCGACCCCGTAAATCCCTACTTATCTGATTGTTTGTTTACTTTTTTTAACCATGTCCAGGGAACTTATATAGCTAATTTATTCTTTTATCTATGCATATACAAATCATTTTTCTGTTTTTGTGCAAAGGTGTTTAAGCGCCAACGTCTGGGAGTTTGAGTGATTTTTACTTGCTGTTCTTGTATGTTTAGTTGTAGTTGGCGAGTAAGGTATTATTGTGTCACACCCCTTGCTCCTTTTAACACCGCGAGCAGCACTGCACTCTTGTATTCATTTGATCTCCTTTCGTTACTTGTGGGCAGCTCCCTAGCTCCAAATCTTCTAATTTGGATGCTTTTTGGTGATAATAATTGAATTATCTAGCATCAATAATGGGGTAAAGGAAAATCATTGAAAAACATTCAGGGGAGCCCACAAACAAGAATGTTCCCAAGACAGCTTCAAATAACTGCACTTTACGAGAAATCGATGATATCAAGTAAGTGGTTCAAATCTTATGCCCAGATAATTCCAAGTCAACAAATCCTATAAAAGAGAAACCAAAAGTAGCCCCACTATTTACAAAAAAAATCTAAATTTAGAGTACTTTTGACTACTAAACCCACTACCCCAGACAATGTGACACCTACTCCTGCAAGCAGCGATTAAATTGTTTCTCAAACATAAAAAGGAATCTAATGTGCCTCTTGAACCCCAAATACTTTGCACTAATCACTATGCTCCATTGTTTACTAGCGATTTTAAAAAAAGAGAACATCCGTCTCAATTACTAGGCAATAAACAGTCTATAAACCCTGATGAGCCAAGTAGTGCACTAAACGAGCTATGGAACATTATCAATCTCATAAAAGCAGAGATAACAGATCTAAGAGCTAATGCTTGGCTGCTGTCTGAGCACCCTTCACGATATCCTCAGACTGTTATGTCTTTGAGTTCATGCCCCAATGGGGCTAAGACTAAGGGCTAGGGGCAGATCCCAATTCTTTCCTCCTAGCTAGGAGGGTTAATCCCCAGTACCAAGAGGATTGCAGTGGATCTAACTCTCCATTGCAAACGATGCACTATTATGGTAGGCACTAAGAAACCAATCCCAATTCTTTCTACCTAGCAAGGGGGATTAACCCCCAGTACCATCAGGCATAGCGTGGATCTAACTTTCTAGTACAAAAACGCATCATTGTGATGAACAACCAAAATCTGCTCAGGAAATACTACCAAGTGATCCAAACCCATTCCATCATGAAGAAGCCTGTAGGAAAGGGCCCTTTTTGACATGGTCACCTCCACTTTTTGCCTGGTACAAGATGTGATTTTGACTGAAAGTGCTCTGGGTTCCTGCTAACCAGGTCCCCTGTGCCAGAGCCCTTTCCCAAAACTGTGCAATTGTTCCCCCAATTGGCAAAACCTTTAGCACCCTCTGTAAGTCCATAGTAAATGGTACCCTGGTACCTAGGGCCTGAGGTACTAAAGAGGGTTCCTAAGGGCTGCAGCACGAATCGCGCCACCCTAAGGGACCCTTCACCAAGCACATGCAAGACTGCCATTGCAGGCTGCGTGTCTTGGTGCAGACAAAAGTGAAAACACAACATGTCAACATCCCTGTGTGCCATGTCCCCTACCACTGCATGTAATATTTGTAAGTCAACCCTACAGCAGGCCTAACAGCCCTAAGGCAGGAATGACATGGGAAGCCATTTCAAAATATGTGCTGGACACTGGTGAAAACGAGTTCCCCAGCTACACGATGGCTTCACTGAAAATAGGGATAGCTAGTATCAAACATCTCGTATTGGTAAACCCACACTGATATTACAAAAGGGGAGCAAAAGAGGGATAATGAACAAGGAAGCCCTCCACTCAATAATGTCAAAATATCAAGACTTAGTTACGTACTACACATACAAATCCCATTTTCAAGGGAACATCGCACCATTTCTTTCTCGGTGGGACAGGGTTCACTATCTAGTCATACCCACCAATATGTGTCATTTTAATCTATAAAATAAAACAAAGCAGAACAGGCCGGGAGCCCACAACACTTAATAACTAAATGGGTCTAAAATGTGAGGTGAGTAAGGAAGTGCCTCATGTAAGCAACACCAAGGGAGCTATTGGTAGGTACTCACCAGTTGGCTTACTATGTCATCATTGGCACTCACCTGACACGAAAGGAACATGACCAAACTCCCAATTATGTGTAATTTAAGAAGATGTGTATCAAAACAAAGTGATATCGATCTAAAAAACTCCAGAGCCCGGTTATACAAAGCAGGTTAAATATACTCCCCTACAAGGTTAAAACTGAGTTGCGGAAACATATCACACCTATCTTTAATTTTGATAGTGTCCATACTCGTTTAAATCAGCATTGTCATGTTTAGACCATCTTAACCTGAACGGCCGACATGTTTCATTGCCGATTGCTTTGTGGCAATTTCATCAGGGCACGTGGACTCTAATCCACCTCAAGGGTGCACCGGACCTGTAGAGTTTGTTTATTGAAAAGAGAAGATAAAAATCCGAGGCCTAAAGACACCCCAGCACCCGTTGCCCTGGGGCCTTGGAGAAGAGGGCCAAAGGTGTCCCCCATCCATGTGCATCGCAAGACCTGAGCCCACCTGCTGGTTCAGCCCGACTGGCTTTCTAGCCAGAGCCTGCAACCTCTTTTTACAGTGACCAATCCCCATTGAAACCCATTGGGCTCCCGATGCTGATTTGCACCCTGCACCCGACCTCCCTCATGCTCCTGGTGGTGCCTTGTGCCTTGCCCACCACTCACCTTAACTCCTGGAGATTGGTCCTGTGGGTAAATGTACTGTACCTGTTTGCAGAACTTGTTCTTCCTTCCATAGGATAACATTGCAGAACTCAGAAATTGCAGTGTCCACTTTTTGAAGTGAAAAGGAGTTACATTTAAATACGTACTTACCTGAATGATTTTTCCCTGATGTCAAATCATATATAAAGGTACTTGGTATTTTTATACATTGGTGTGGATATCTCCTTCTTGAGTGCTGTTGTCATTTATTAATCCTTGTATGTATTTTGCAAATGTCTTGCACTCCTTTGTGTTAAGCCTAAGGCTGCTAAATCACACTAACCTCCAATAGAGCATGTTGGGATGGCATAGCAAGCCCCTGTCCACTCATAAGGGAACCCCCGGACTCTTTACATGGTATATCAACTTATTCAGTTCAGTTCAATACTCTTTATTTTGGTAAAACACCATAAAAGTGACAAACAAGAAAATAGCATTAAGAATAATATAAGGTAAGAACAATACAATTAAAATCTTAAAAATATCTAAAAATACAGTTTGTGATCTAAAAAAAGTGGAAAGCTAAAAGGAAGTTATCACAGAATAACAACCTCTTACACCGTATTGATTCAATACACATACAATTCTTAAGATCAAATAGGTAATGTCAATTATTTGAAAAAAAATTCCAGGTTCATTTGGTTTGGAAACTGCTCCTAATTTTACCCTGATATACCACATGCTCAGTAGGTATCTCGAAACTGCAAAAACCAAGGGGGCAGTCAAGTCACTCTGTAAAATTCTACATGCCTCCATGTTCCTGGTGGTACCTAGGCGTCTACATGTTGGGATTATCCACCTGGCCTTTGCCTTGCTATAAGCAAGACAACAAATCAACATATGGGCCACCAATTCCTTTTCATTTTCACAGGATGGGTAAACCATAGTGGCTGCATTGGTTTTACTTCTGCCCTCTTGAGGTGTAAATGCAAAGTGACAAAGTTCCATATCTAAAGTGCAGGTAAAGTTTCCTACCCAAATTTGGCTCAATATCATCTAGAAATGGTTCAGTACAATAAAAATCCTTTGACACTACAAAAAGACCAGTTTACGTACCTATTGTCGATGTTGTTAAGAGCTTGTTTAGCCTGTAATTTCTAAATTGTGCTTTCTTATTGATACTTCACATAAAGAGCCAGCCTCTTACATTGGTGGTGCAGTGGTGGGAAAGAAGACTCAACTTTTGCTGTACCACTTGGTTGATAAGTGATTCCACTAAGGAATCCAAAATTGACTTTAGGTAAAAACATTTTTTTCCGATTTTAGATTTTTCTAAATTGTTTTAAAATAGCTGTTAGGACCTTGGTTAAGTCCCTCAGTAAACTGTTTACAATTTTAAAAAGTCTTTTGAATAAGTTAGGCCTTTTAGAGAGTACTTAGCATTTTTTTTGTCACTTTTCTAAAAAGGTACCAACTAAATTAAAAACACGACTGATGCAGCAGGTTCTTCCCAGGAGCTCAACCTGGGGCCCTAGAAGAACCTTAAGTTGGCCAGATGTAAGACACTCTGCACAGCCTGGAACCTTAGCGTGGGACCTAGACTCACAAAAGCACATCTACAAAAGTTGCTTGCAGAAAATGCTAGGACCATGACTGAGGGAGAGGCCTCCCTTGGAGAAGGGGAAGTAGATGCTAAAGTTG
This sequence comes from Calotriton arnoldi, assembly GCA_963921515.1. Lineage (NCBI taxonomy): Eukaryota > Metazoa > Chordata > Amphibia > Caudata > Salamandridae > Calotriton > Calotriton arnoldi. The sequence continues at coordinate 1,849,429 of CAWUFW010000597.1, read as the reverse complement.
ATGAAGTAGATGATGATTCCAGCAGCAATCAAACAGAAAGCAATACCACTGAGAGCACTCCTAGTAGTGTCTCAGATGAAATAGATACTGAAGATGCAGATCTTCAGAAACTGGCCAAGAGGATAGCATTAGAGGCTAAACTCCTGGCCATATAAAAGGAAAGAGCTGAGAAGGGCCTAGGACGCATCTCTGGTGGCAGCACAATTATAGCTAGGGAAGAAGGTATTGACCCTAATATCCCCAAAGGGATTTTTCCAAAATTCTCAGAAGGTGATGATATCAGCAAGTGGTTTACAGCCTTAGAGAGGGCCTGTAAACTGAGACAGCTGAACAATAAGTATTGGGGCTCTCTTCTTTGGGAGCTGTTCTCAGGAAAGTGTAGGGATAGGCTCCTGACACCGAATGAGGCAGATGCTGAGTCTTATGGCCTCATGAAGGACACCCTGATTGAGGGATTTGGGCTCACCACTGAAGAATACAGGATCAGGTTAAGAGAGACTCAAAAAACGCAGTCAGTCCTGGGTAGATTTTATAGACTTTTCAATAAAAACAATAGGTGGCTGGTTGAAATGTAATAATGTCCATGATTATGATGGGCTTTACAATTTATTGATGAAAGAGTATCTGTTAAATAATTGTTAAGAAAAGAAATTACCTAGGTCCACTTTCTTCTCAAGAGTTGGGGAAGAAAGCAAGGGTGACCAAAACTATCACTGGTGAGGGTGACCAAAAGAAAGAGGCAGAGAAACCCCAAATGGAAAGATGGTGATCATGCAAAAGATAAAAACAAAGAGTCTTTTAAAGGCCCCCAAAAACCTGCTCAGAAGGGTCCTGAAACTCTACACTGTCTAAGGGTGGGTACCAGGGTAAGAACTGGGATCCCAAAAAGGCTTAGTGTCATGATTGTAAGGCTCTTGGACACCGAACTGGAGACCTTATCTGTCCCAACAAAAAGAACGCCTCTAGTACTCCTGCAGTAAATGCAATAGTGACTCTTCATATGGGTTCACAGGTAAGCCCTGACCATGTCAGAGAGCTCACTGAGGCAACTCTATTCTCAGAGGGCGGGGTGGATTAACTGCCCTGTCTGACCCAGTAACCTGGGGAGATACAGACAACAACCACATTTTGATGGGCTTAGAGTTGAAGCATTGAGAGACACTGGTTCTAGGGTCACCATGGTGGCTGAGCAACTGGTGCCCTCAAAACAATACCTGACTGGTGAGACATATACAATCCTCAGTACTGATAATCAGGCTAAGGTACATCCCATGGTGATGGTATCTTTAGAATGGGGAGGGGTTACTGGCCACAAGAGAGTGGTGGTATCTTCTGTAATTCCTATACAGTGTCTGCTGGGCAATGATCTGGAGTCCTCAGCATGGGCTGAGGTTAAAAGAAAAACCCATGAAGCAATGCTGGGTATACCTGAATGGGTGTATGTGAAAACCAGAGCGCACTGTATAGCCTACGGTGAAAAAGAAGAGTTGAAGCCGGGGATAATGGCCCAACCTTCCAAGAGAAAGGGCAAGAAGACTGGGGAACCAGCTTCTAAACAGATGCCAGATAAGGTCCCCTCTACTCAGGGAGAAGACCTGTCAGCCCCAGAGGGAACTGAGCCCCAGGAGCTTGGGACCTACACAGCAGAGCTTTTGGGCGCAGGGGGACCCAATAATTAATCTGAGATCAGCATGCACTAATGTGTTTTAGTCATCAAAACAGCACTGAACTTCTGCAACTTGTCGTGAAATGTGATTCAATGAAGTGCAATCCTCCATGCTTGAACGTAAGATATTAACTATCTGAATCTAAAATTAGACATGCTCTTTCTTAGCATCTGTGTATATATTGACTACTCCATTCGTCTGTCTTTATTTAGATATTTGCTCAAACCTGTGTCGTTTGATGTTAAACATTTTGTCAAATACTATGCCACAAGACAGACTTTGCTTGTACAGATTATATAAGGTAATTACAATAATCCTGGTATACTTCTGTATCTCTATCTTCAGCCATAGGACATAAGGATTAACAACGAATGACACAATTTATTTTTATAGAGGCACAGTTTCTTTTCCTTAGTTTTTCTTCCTTCTATCTCAGCCTCTCCTAGCCCCTGAGGAATAACACGTCTGCACCGTATTAATAATGCCTGTTGCACAAAAGATTAAATGAGGGGTCCTACACATATCATTAACCTGATCTATTGCATGAAGAGAATACTCTGCACATTCTAAATAGGACCTTTTTCTGAGTCTAATTCTATTTGCCAGCACCAAAGCACTTGGGTTCCTTCATTTCTTTTATCTTTTATTTTTTTATATGAAACTCTAATGAGTTTTACACCAATTTATCTCACCTCTCGGTTGCCTTGCCTCAACACTCCTATTAGAAAACATAGCACTTGGGGGTGACTGTAATTGCTTTTGTAATCCATTTTAATTCATGATTTTGAATATATTTATTGCATCCTTGAGAAAGCCCTGGTCTAATTGACCAATATAGGGCGAAACACGTGTCGGCTTCTGCAATTGCTCTCTGTACCATCTTAGAAAATCATGTCAATCTATTCACCATAAAATGATGATGAAGATCAAAAGCACAAGATAAAAGAATAAAAAGAAATAATAATAAACACAAAGATGAACATCAAATTGGAATCATGTGGCTTCTTAAAAGGATTTCAACAATTAACTAAGGAGGAGTATGTACTCACTAATCTCCCTACCATTATAAAAAGAGGTCAAAAAGGTCCATTACCTCGAGTCAACCTCCTCCACCTAACTACAACAAATAGGCTATACCATCCAGGTCAAGGATATTTGGACCTATCTTTCCATATGGACTCTCTAGGGCAGATCTGTGCCAGGGGCAGAGGAACTGTTCTTGAAAGCCTGAGACAGCAAGCCACTGATCAGAAAAAGGGAGATGTCAGTGGCTCCCACAGGATCTATTGGGAGGAGGGACTCCTTTACACTGAGGGCAGAGACCTCAAACCTGGTGCCACTAGGAGAGTGGTAGTGCCTCAGCAGTTTACAGAGTTTCTCCTCATATTGGCCCATGACATCCCCCCAACTGAGCATCTTGGCCAGCCCAAAACTTGGAGTAGATTGGTGAACCACTTCTACTGGCAAGGTATGTCCCAGAAGGTGAAGGAGTTTTGTAACCCCTGTGCCACCTATCAAGCCAGTGGCATGACGGTGGCCACATAAATGCCCCCTTAATTCCACTTCCAGTGGTTGGGGTTCCCTTTGAAAGGGTAGTAATTGATATTGTCGGTCCCCTTGACCCTCAAACAGCCCCAGTAGACAGGTATATACTGGTAGTAGTGGATCATCCTACCAGGCATCCTGAAGCAATTCCCATAAGGAGTACTACTGCAGTAGCTTGGGCCCTCATTGGTTTCTTTATTAGAGTGTGTTTTCCAAAGGAGGTAGTGTCAGACAGAGGTACAAACTTCATGTCTGGTTACCTAAAACACATGTGGGAAGAATGTGTAGCGACTTCACTACCCCATATCAACCACATACAAATGGCGTTGTTAAGAGATTCAACAAGACAATCAAAGGTATGATTGGCGGACTACCTGAAAAACTCAGAAGATGGGATGTCTTACTGCCATGCCTGCTTTTTGCCTACAAGGAAGTCCCAGTGAAGGGAGTAGGGTTTTTCCCCTTTGAACTTCTGTTTGGTCTTCCTGTGAGGGGACCATTGTGTCTTGTAAAAGAAGGATGAGAGAGGCCTCTCAAAGACCCTAAACAGGACATTGTGGATTATGTGCTTGGCCTTCATTCCAGAATGGCTGAGTACATGAAAAAAGCAACAAAAACTTTGAGGCCAGCTAAGAGCTCCTGAAGCTCTAGTGACCAAAAGACTGCAATGGCGGAGTCACAACCAGTGCAGAAGGTATGGGTTTTGGAGCCTGTGGTTCCTAGGGCTCTCGAGGACAAATGGAGTGGGCCCTACCCTATCCTAGAGAGAAAAGGGGAGGTCACCTGTCTGGTGGACCATGGCAGTTACAGGAACTTCAAGAGTGTCACCCATGTTAACCTCCTTAAACCCTATCATGACAGGGCTGAAGTGACCATGCTCATGGTCACAGATGAGGATCAGAAAGCAGAGAGTGAACCTCTCCCTGACCTCCTCTCCAACAACACTAAAGATGGGTCAGATGAAGGAGTGGTCTTTTCAGACACTCTCACTGCCCAAAAGCAGACTGATTGCAGGCAAGCCCTACATCAGTATGCGAAGCTCTTTTCTGTGACACCTGGTCAGATCGACTGGTGTATACATGATGTGGACACTGGGGTCAGCCACCTGTCAAAACAAAATTTACAGGCAGTCTGATCATGTCAAAGAGAGCATTAAAGCTGAAGTAAGCGAGCTGCTGAAATTGGGAGTCATTGAACCCTCTGAGGGTCCCTTGACCAGTCCAGTTGTCTTAGTCCCCAAACCTCACACCCAGGGTTGAAAGAAAGAGTTGAGTTTTTGTGTGGACTATGGGGGCCTCAATGCTATAACCAAGACTGACGTGCACCCAATTCCCAGGGTTGATGAACAAATTGACAGGTTAGGGGCAGCCAAATATCTCAATAATTTTGATCTAACATCAGCTTACTGTCAGATAGGTCTGACCCCTGTAGCAAAAGAGAAATTAGCATTCTCGACCCAAGATGGGCATTATCAGTTTACTGTTATGCCCTTTGGACCAAAGAATACTCCTGTAACCTTCCAAAGGTTGGTGAATAAAGTCCTTGCTGGGTTGGAATCCTTTAGTGCAGGTTATCTTAACGATATTGCTGTCTTTTGCTCCACCTGGCTCGATCGCCTGATCCACCTTGGCAAAGTCCTTGAGGATCTGAAAAGTGCAGGCCTTACTATCAAGGCACCTTGTAAGTGGAGGCCAACTTCAACCACTATATCCCAAGATCCAGACAATTCTGAACTGGGTAGCTCCAACCACCTAGACCATTCCTTGGCTTGACTGGGTATTACAGGAGGTTTGTGAAGGGATGAGTCCATTGTGCCCTCCTTCACAGAATTGACCTCCAAGAAGATAAATTTAGCTGGTCAGTGAGCTGTCAAAAGGCTTTTTGACACTCTGAAGGAAGCACCCATTCTAAAAGCTCCTGATGACACCAAGCAGTTCATTGTGCAGACAGATGCCTCTGAACATGGGATAGGAGTGTTCCTATCTAAAACAAATGATGGTGGCCATGACCAACCTGTTGCTTTCATTAGCAGGAGGTTACTCCCCAGAGAGCAGCGTTGGAGTGCCATTGAGAGGGAAGCCTTTGCTGTGGTTTGGTCCCTGAAGAAGCTGAGGCCATACTTGTTTGGCTCTCACTTACTTGTTCAAACTGACCACAGGCCTCTCAGATGGCTAATGCAAATGAAGGGTGAAAACCCGAAACTGTTGAGGTGGTCCATATCTCTACAGGGAATGGACTTTACAGTGTAACACACCTGGGACTGACCATGCCAATGCAGATGGCCTTTCCAGGTTCTTCTACTTGGAAGATGAAGACTCTCTTTGGAAAGGTTAGTTTCATCCTCTTTCGTTTAGAGGGTTATGAAGGAAAGTTCCCCTTTTTGACATGTCAGCCCCACTTTTTGCCTGGTACATGATGTGAGTTCGACTGAAAGTGCACTGCTAACTAGGTCCCCAGTGCCAGAGCTCTTTCCCAAAACTGTACAATTGTTCCCCCAATTAGCAAAACCTTTAGTACCCTCTGTAAGTCCCTGGTAAATGGCACCCTGGTATCTGGGGCCTGAGGTACTAAAGCGGGTCCAAGGGCTGCAGCACGAATTGTGCCACCCTAAGGGACCCCTCACCAAGCACATTCAAGACTGCCACTGCAGGCTGTGTGTCCAGGTGCAGACAAAAGTGAAAACATGACATGCCACACATCCCTGTGTGCTATGTCCCTTCCACTGCATGTAATATTTGTAAGTCATCCCTACAGCAGGGCTAACCGCCCTAGGGCAGGGTACTGAATATTACATGTGAGGGCATACTTGCATGAGCAGATATGCCCCTGTGCTGGTCAGTCCTCTTACTGCCAGTACAAGTGACCAGGAAAGCCATTTTAAAACATGTGCAGCACACTGGTGAAAACGAGCTCCCCAGCTACAGGATGGCTTCAATGAAGATTGGGATGTTTGGTATCTCGTATTGGAAAAGCTACAGTGATGCCAGTGTTGTATTTAGCAATACATGAACCCAGAGAGCACCTTAGAGGTGCCCCCTGAAAATCTACCAGCCTCTGGTGTCCTTGCTGACTGGTTTCTGTCAGCCTTCAAAGAAGATGCCACGTGGGGAATGCAAATCTGACTCCCCTCACAGGAGAGGAAGTCACGCCCCCTGTCCAGAGCCCCCTTGGCACATGGGCAGGTGGTAAAATTAGCTAGTCAGGTAGGCATGCCACCTCCAGGCTAGTAACACCCCTAAGGTGGGTTACTGTGAGGTGGACACAATTTTTCAGAAGTAGCCAGCTTTGGGATGGCATACTTAGGAATTCTGGGACAAGGTTATGCCCACTTCCAACAGGAAGTGGTCATATGGGGGCATAGTGACCCCAAGGGTCAGTAGTCCATTGGGTACTACCATACACTCCCCCAACACCCTTAAATTCAGTATCTGATCCCTGGCACCAGAGTAGCAGATCCTGATGAACTTAGAAGAGAGAAGACACCGAAGAGCCGCAAAAGACGAGAAGAGAGAAGAAGCAGCTGACCTGGTACCTACCCTGCTGGCCTGTCTGCATCCCTCGTCGAAAATGGCACCAATGTCTACTCGTACTGCAGCTGCGACTCCAGAAACATGGGAGGACTGCCTGCCTTCGAAAAAGAAACAGCAGCACTGTTTTAAAGAATCTCCAAAAGAGAAGACTCTGAGGTCTCCGCAGCTGCCAAAATCCAACACCTGAAGCCACCACTGCACCCGTCACCTCCGGCCCGAGTTGAGGTGGGCCACAGATGCCAACAGGGTTCCCCAGCCCTCCAGTGCTCCAGTGTCCATCATGATTTCACCCCTCCTGGACTCCCCGACGTTGCCTGCAGCCTCTGCACACAGGCCCCCTCAACCCTGACTGATCCGGTAAGGAAAAACCTGATGCCTAGGGACACCGGTGCACCCGTCGCCCCGGGACCTTGGAGAAGAGGACCATAGGTGCCCCTCCCATCCTCGATTATCACAAGGCCTAAGCCCACTTGCTTGTTCAGCCAGACTGGCTTTCTAGCCAGAGGCTGTAGCCTCTTTTTACAGTGACCAATACCCTTTAAAACGCCTTGGGCTCCGGACGCTGATTTGCACTTTGCACCCGGCTGCCCTCGTGCCGCTGGTGGTGCATTATTGGTGCTGCCTTGGTCCTTGTCCACCACTCACCTTAACTCCTGGAGATTGGTCCTGTAAGTCCATGTAGTTTACCTGTTTGCAGAATTTGTTCTTCCTTCCATAAGATAACATTGCAGAACTCAGAAATTACAGTGTCCACTTTTTAAAGTGAAAAGAATTTTTATTTAAAAACGTACTTACCTGAATGATTTTTCTCTAATGCCACATCATATATAAAAGTACCTTGTATTTTTATAAATTGGTGTGGATCTTCTTCTTAAGTCTTGTTGTCATTTATTAATCATTGTGTGTATTTTGCAGATGTCTTGCACTCTGTGTTAAGCCTAAGGCTGCTCGACCACACCACCCCCTAATAGAGCACTTTAGGATTGCATAGCAAGCCCTTGTCCACTCATAAATTAACCCCTGGACTCTTTACACGGTATATCAACTTATTGATATACCACATTAGGAGCCAGCTTTCTACAGAGCCTCATTTTCATGCCCAAGACCTCTCTCAGATAATAAGCCAACTACTCCTAGGTTTCAGACATTAAAACAATCCTTTAAATGCAGGACCCAGATTAAATCAACAGCTCTATACCCGAGAAGTAGCACAGGACGAGGCACATGCAGTCCCAGTTCCTTAAACAGCAGGACATTGTGTATGACAGGCGTGCCAAAGGTCCCATTGCACTATAGAGAGACCTAGATCTCTTTCATCAACAAGGTCACTCACTGGGTAAGAGGTGTTCGAAAGTGCTATAGCTAAATCCACTTGTATATCCTCATGACTTCCCATCTCTCCTCTTATGAGGATAATTTTGATTTAATTTAAGTGGACCCTTAAATCTTCCTTTCTAGTAAATGGTTTCATAGCACTTGATGCACGCACATCTCCGCCCTCACAAATTCAATTAAAAATGTTTCTTTCATCATCAGAGACTAATAAGAGACACCAAGCTACATCGCCTATGTCTCTAAATGACTGACTGGTGATGATAGTTGATAATAACTCGTCTGTACCTGCTAGCGTAGTTCCAAATTTAAATCAGGATAACACTCCAGCTACTGCTTTACTGTCCTCAACATTTCCACTTGTTTCATCAGAAATGGCTCATTTAACACCTTTTTCTCAGGGAGATTCAAGTCGTACTAGACCACTAGACACGCCCTTCCAGCAACACCTATAGAGGGAGACCTGGCAAACGATACCATAGAAGCTAGCACCCTAGTAGTAATATCATGGAACATAGCAGGACTAAGGAACAAAATGCCACAAGAAGATTGGTGTGCATTTATTGACAAAGCTGATGTCATCTTGTTTTAGGAAACATGAGGCATAGATCCACACCATAGGCATGGATTTAAAACTTTCTTTCCACCGGCTATGGCATCACGGGCTGGCAGACCATATGGGGGTCTTGGTATATGGGTCAGTAGCTCAATAGGATGTCAGGCAAAGCAATTAAATATTTACTCGCCAGGCATAATAGGGATAGAACTTTCATCATGGAATGGCAAAAACCTTTTAATATAAAACGATTATAGTAGAAGTACTGCAAAGGCTGTTAAATACCAGCTCATATCACTATTGACAGAGCGCATTGCGATGGCCAATAAGATTACCGCTTTTGTACTTGAGGGACATTTTAATGTATGCTTTGGGCCCTCAATCTTTATAAGGGATATAGCCCGCAATCAGGACCAACAGTGGGGTATTCCCCACTTTCAAGGCCCTTAAATCCCAATTACGTCTAGAGCCACCCTGCAGCCTGTAGATCTGTCACTCACTTTTCACTTGAGAGCATGTAATGGTTGTAAAGCAAAGGATCTGACTCGGAAACCCACTTTTAGAAGGAACATGCATTCGAGTAACATTATTTATATTCTGTTAGAATTCTTGATCAGATCTCATTGATATGGAAGTTATATCCCGTTATGAGAATGACCACTATCATCTTTTTCTTACCCTACAGGGAAGTCCAGATTCCTATAAATCTAGACACTCAGGGCAGCCCTGTGGTATTTTGAATATTACCAACAGGAGGAATATCAAATGGGATATATTAGATGATATATGATGTCATTTGTAGCCATTTAAACCAATACATAATTCCAACTCCAATTGCTTTGGATGACCCCGGCCTCCAACTGCACATGATTATAAACCTCCATACTAAATGTTTTGAGGATTTGAAGAACATTTTCTTCACCAAACCCATTACCATGCTCAGAACTCCTGATCCAGGTAATCCCACATGGTATAACAGGGCCTGCAGAGAAGCTAAGATCTCACTGATTAAAACTATTAAACGTGGCACATCATATGACATACAGGCCACCAGAGCAAAATACAACGAGGCACAAACAAATGCAAAAATAACCTGGGACACATCAGAATGGGGGGACATTCTGGATGCTGTTTGAACTGGGAACCAGCAGCTTTTTGGCATACGATTAGCCATGGTGGGAAAACTAAAATGATGAGACCAGAGTCCAACACTCTACCCCAAGACTGGGTAGCTCATTTTCAGTCTCTTTATAGAGAGGGAAACCTTGCCAATATAGCCCATAGAATATTAGATATAGAGGCGCTGCCTACAGAATTAGACATCGATTCCCTAGGCGATATTATTGTGCCCCCTCTGGAGTTGGCACATACAACAGCGTTCTTTTCATTGGACAAAACACTAAGATCCATTTGTACACAGAAGGCGGGTAAGGCTCCAGTCCCGGATAAGATCCCTGGGGACTTATATAAATCAGAGGCAGATGTTTGGGTACCATATTTAAATTGCATTGCCAGTGCCATCATGGCAGGGACACCAATTCCAGCAACCTGGAGAGGTTAAGATCTGACCCAGCCATTTATCATCCAATACGTCTTATAGACACTGCCCAAAAATATTTTGCAAACACATTTTGGACAAATTGATGTCCTTGGCGGAGGGTAATAAGATATTATTCCAGGTTCAGGCCAGGTTCCGTTGCAAAACAAGTACAATAGTTCAAGTTTTCAGATTTCAGTTATTTAGATAGAAAGTGGTGGATATAAATACCGGCTGTTGCAGGTAAGATCGGTGGAGCGGTGGGCAGGGGGGTGGGGTGGGGGGGAGTTGAGAGATGACGACGAGGGAAAAAAAAAAGAAAACCACTTACCTTGCGCTCGTTGCATTGCCGAGTTGGCGATGCGCCAAGCGCAAAGTACGTGGCTTTCTTTTTTTTCCCCCTCGTCGTTGTCTGTTCACTCCCCCCCACCGGACCCCACTGCCCAACCGCCCCACTGCTCTTACCTGCACAGGCCATTACTGAATACTGGCAGCCTTTATGTAGCATTCGTTGATCTAAAAGCTGCCTTTGATATGGTCCCAAGAGCCAGACTCTGGAGTATTTTAGGAGATTTTGCCTTGCTGGATATCATAGTGCGCCTCAATGCAGATAATTATGCACAAATTAGATGGGGTGCTAAGGGGGAAATAACCAACCAGTTACCGGTCATTAAAGGTATTAGACAAGGCTGTGTCCTTGCCCCACCTTAGTCTTATTATTTATAAACGGTTGTGTAGATTTCCTCCTAGGTCATGAAACTCATTCCCCAGTATTTGGCAGCTTTAAAACACCAGCCGTACTTTTCGCTGACAACACCCTATTAGGATCGAAAACTCCAAAGGAAATTGAGACCGTTTTTTGCCAGATTCAATCTTTTTTGCACTAACCATGGCCTAGTCTTGAATGCAAATAAAACAAAATTTATTACAATAAATCTTCATAGACATTTTAGAGGGTCTTTGACACTGAAGAGAGTAAAATTGGAGAGGGTGTTGGACTTGACTACTTGGGCGTTCGTCTTTCAAGCAATAACACTTTGGCTAACCAAATAACAAAGAGCACGCTTCTGCTTAACCACAGGGGGACAGCCACACTAGGCTTTGCAAAGAATAATTTTTTTTTTTTTTAAATAATCTTTATTGATTTTTTGCCCAAAACAACATACAGCTGTAAATACGACGTAATAAAGTATATATTTCGGTACCTCTCCATTTGCATTTTTGTCCCCACTGGGTGGGGGCGCGAATCATTATGTTCTACGTTACAAATATTTAATAATGACATTGATTCACTTCCGAGTTTGTCAACAGATGGTACTGTACAAAGCAGCATCCAAACATAATACAGAAAAACATAGTACGACTTAACTAGTGTGTCTGTCCTATGATTACTATAAATATGGTGCCGCTAAATGTGCCACTTATGCGTGGTGCAAACTAACAGGGTTCTACTGTGGTGTTTACTTCAATGACGGTAAGATAGGGGAGGAGTTGTGCAGTACAGATGCCGTACTATGTGGGGGTGTGGCCAGGTCTGACCAAAGGTATGAGCCTGCTGTGTCCGTTTGCTACGCACGCTTGTATGTAGCTTAACGCCCCTATTATGTGTATGCCTCAACATAGGTGTACAGAGTGTCCTAGACGTGTCCGCTGGAGGCAACGTTGGAGCCGCCAACGTGTCACCCGTGAGTGTGCGTGACTTGAAGGCTAGATTCTATAGTGGTTATGTAGTGATGCCAGTCTACAGGTTGTGTCCTAGACATTGGACGTGGGGTCTGGAATGCCAGTATCTTGTGTTCGGACACCAAGGCTCGCCAGAGGGCGATCAGCCAGTGTCTGGTGGAAGGGCCTGTCGGGGATTTCCAGGCCATAGCCAAGGTGCGTTTGGCCAAAATCAGCGCCAAGTCCAGGAATTTGTTGAGATTTGTACGCCGTGCATTCCGTTTTGTGATGCCTAACAAGTAGTGTGCGCCCTGAGCCAGGATTGCGGATCCCGTTGCTGTTGTCAGTATCTCAGATACTTTCCCCCAGTATGTTGTGATGTGAGAGCACGTCCAGACCATGTGGACGAAGTCAGCGTCCGAGTTATGACATCGGGGACATATATTGGTGGAGGTCGGGTACATTCGCGCCAACCTGTGCGGGGTTAAATATGTATGATGTAAATAGTTAAATTGAGTGAATTTTAGTCTAGCATTCATTGAAATGGTCTCGGGGTTCCCCACGCACTGCTTCCACTGCTTGTCTGCTATTTCAGTGGAGACCGTCGTTGTCCAGTAGTCGCGTAGTGCGGACAATGAGGGTGCTGTGTCTATTCTGAAGGAGGTATAGATGGCCGTAATGGCTTTCCTGCCTGTCCCATGTGTCAGTAGTGTCTGCAGGGCTTCAGAAGTTGGGGGTACCCTGCTGATGTCCCCCTAGATTCGTGTTGCCTGTTGTGTTAATGTCGCATAGAGAAGGAACGTACCAGGTGACACACCATAGTCGTCCATCAGAGTACTAAAATCGCATAGGGTGGACTCGGTAAATAGATCACCCCATGTTGTCAGGCCGACTGCCTGCCATTCGGCCAATTCCAGGGCCTTTAGACGGGTATATGTCCCTGGTAATGTCTCAATGGGGAGATCTGGGGCATACAGTGGAAGATGGCGTTTGGCTATTACGTAGTTCGACCAGGCGTTACGGCTGCCTGCAGCAGAGTGCAGCCCACATTCCTCTGGAGCAGGGTTTTAGAGCCTGATAGCCATTCAAGCAGGTCTGGTTGCGATAGGGCCATAGCCCAAGTGTCTAATTCTGCTAAGTTCTTTTTTGCGAGCCAGCGCATGGGCCACTGGAGCTGAGCGGCTGCATAATATAGCTCGTAGTTAGGCGCTCCTCGGCCTCCCTCCGATATAGGGAGATGAAGCTTCGAGAGTGCTACCCTTGCCCTGGAGTTGCCCCATATCAAAGATACTAGTAATGACCGTAAATCTTTAAATAGCTTCCGGGGGCGGTCTGTAGGGGAGGACGGTGAAAAAATATAGGTCCAGGGAAGACATGGCTTGGCAGTTCGGGCTGGACTGTTCCCATGAGGCACAGGGTCAGACTGATTTGCATATGGCTATGTCTGAACTGGGGTGGCGGAGTGAGCTAAAGAATGATGATGGATTAAACCGAGATCAGTTGACTGGGGGTGAGTGCTTGCAATGTTCAACACTCCATCCATCATCCCCTTTGGTTTTGCTACGAAAAAATATAGGAGCCTGGGGAGGAGGAGCATCTTGGATATAGCTATCCGGCTCATGGGGGAGAGCAGAAGAGTGGTCCGAAACGGAAGCGCCGCTCTGGCGCTGGTGACCACCTTACCCAGGTTACCGTCGATCAAATCGGACGGGGAATGGTAGACCTGGGCTCCCAGGTATTTGAATGAGTCATACGCTCTGGCGAGTGGGGCGTGAGGTTTCCGCTGACGGTGTTCGACTGGGATGGGTGACATTGGGAATAAGACGGACTTATCCCAGTTGATTTTTAAGCCCGATAGCCATGCACCGCCATCTAGTAGTGCAACTAATCCTTGGAGCGCCTCACCCTGGTTACGGAGTTAGATCAGTGCATCATCCGCATAAAGGGACACAATATGCCACTGCGTGTGCACTCGTATGCCCCAATCTATGACATGGCTGCTGAGCGCACAGGCCAGGGGCTCCATGGCCAGGGCAAATAGGATTGGTGAGAGTGGGCAGCCTTGCCTGGTGCCATGCTCGATGTCCAATGGTGGTGAAATAACGCGTCCCATTTTCACCCGGGCACGTGGGCTGGTGTATAATATTTTCACCCAGCGTAGGAACTTGGGACCTATGCCGAATCGAGCCAGCACCGCCAGTAGGCAGTCCCAACCCAGAGTGTCAAAGGCCTTTTCTATGTCGAGGGCAGCTATCCAGTGCTGCTCCGCTGCCGTCTGGGCCCACTCTAGGAGTTTGAATACGCGACGAAGATTTAGGCCTGTACTTCTGCCTGGGATAAACCCCTTTTGGTCCGTGTGGACCAGTAAGGGAACAACCTCTAGTAGCCTGTTGGCCAGCAATTTTCCCAGGATTTTATAATCCGAGGTAAGTAATGATAGCGGACGGTACGAGCTCATGAGGAGGGGGTCCCTACCAGGTTTTGGGAGAACCACTAGCACATCCTCACGGAGAGAAGGAGGCAATATGCCCCTATCAATGGACTCTTTGTATATAGTGAGCAACCGGGGAGCCAGCTGGGTTGAGTATGTAGCATAGAATTCCGTGGGCCAACCGTCCATCCCAGGGGTTTTACCTCTGGCTAGCTGTTTGATAATGTCAGAGATTTTGGCCTCCGTGAGCGAGGCCTCCAGCTCTGTATATTGGGCCTGTGTTACCTGTGTAAGAGCCGCCTGTTCCAAGAAGAGTTGAATCACTTGAGGATCGCTTGATTCTGGGGCCTTGTACAGCGTTGTGTAGTATTTATAGAAGGAATCGTTTATTTGCCCCTGTGTGTTGACTAAGTTACCTTCCAGGGTACATATTGCAGTAATGGATGGTTGTGTGAGATTGCTTTTCAACAACCATGCAAGTGTCTTGACTGCCTTGTCACCCTCCGTGTGGCGTCTAGCCGAGTACTGCTTGTAGTCTAGGGCGCATAGTTTATCCAGTGTTTCCTTGTGTGTTAGTCTGGCTTTGGTAAGTGTTGGTATTATGCGCGGTTCCATGGGGGCCTTACGTTCATGTTGTTGTATTTCAGTTTCCAGCTCTTGAATTTCCCTAGTTAGGGTCACACGGGTACCGTATACTGCCTGTATGACCTGCCTGCGCAGGACAACCTTTAGGGCGTACCATTCAATGCCGGCATGTGCGGCCGTTCCTTCATTGGTTTGGAAATATGAGGTTATGGATTGCGATATGGTGGCGCTCAGAGCGGGATCACGGAGTGCCTCCAAAGGGAGGCGCCAAGTTGGTATGCTAGGTCTGGACGCGCCACAGGTCAATTGAATTTGCAGGGGGCTGTGGTCCGATATCGTGCGAGCTAGATAATCAGCGTGGGCTACATGTGCCAATGCCATCTGTGTGCAGTAAATGGCATCTATGCACGTGTACAGGTCATACAGAGTGGAGTAGTGTGAATATACACGGTCTGTGGGATGTTTTGCGTGCCAACCGTCAAACAACTGCATCTGTGTGGCCCAGGTGGACATATTGTGTGCAAGCCCAATAGCCTGAGCTCCAGAGAGGAGAGGGCGTTAACGATCCAGGACTAGGTCGGGTACGCCATTGTAGTCGCCCCCCCAATAAGTAGGAACCGAAGGGTTCCTAAGAAGCGCTGGGGTTAATGTCTGAAGGAATGTGGATTTCCCTGAGTTAGGCGCGTACAGGGAAACCAGGGACAGTGGGCGACCATCTAGAGAACCTTCTAATATCGCAAAGCGGCCCTGGGGGTCAACGCGCGTATGCATTATCTGTAGTGGAGTGCTGGGTGCTACCCATATCAGGGCCCCTCTGGCGTAGCCAGAATAAGTCGGGCCAATTGCCGTGCCCCTCCATCGTTTACTAAACGACTGCAGTGTTTGCTGTGTTAGATGATTCTCTTGAAGTAAAGCTATGGCAATTTTATGTCTACATAAGTATTGGTACACTTTGTGCCGCTTGACACAACCGGCTAGACCGTGCACACTCCAGGTCAACAGTAAATAATTGTTCCCTTGCATCAACATAATAAACTAAAGAAAAAGAGAATATTAAATCACAGAACTCAAGATAAGTCTATAACAGTCACTTATCGTGTGTGGGCCGTGTGGATTCTCGCTCATTTTCGCCATGTTCTCCATGACCACCATAGTAGAATGTTCATTTGTAAGCCGATCGGGGGTCGATGAGATCCTAAATCCAATGGTTGCTTCCTATTTAAGTACAATGTTCCATTGGTGCAAGTCGCGCATTCCCGGTGAGTCCCAGTGTCATGGTGGATTACCCCAGTTCATCTGAAGTTTGCAGAGTCACGGTGGGGCCTGTGGCATGGGTTGTCCCACTAATGTCTGGTCAGCACCCGTGGTGCCAGGTGATCGGCCCTGTGGGTCAGTGGCAGGTGGTTGCTGTTTTTCAGGTCTTGTCTTGCCCATCTTGGTGGCAATAGCACTCCGTAGGATCCAGGGAGTGGGGGGAAAAAGTGCGCATTGGTTCTAGCGCTCGCGTCCCACTGCTGAGCGGACCACCGGGCAGGGCGGGGTTGTCGCTGGCCATTGCCCCCAACCTGGGCGCGGCGCCCAGACCAGGGCGCTGAATAATGGTGCAGAATGTGGTACGTGGCCGGACGAGGTGAGGAAAGCTTCAGGCCCCATACAGCAGTTGTCCAAGGGTCGCCATTTACGAGGCAATATAAAGGTGCTCAGCCTTATCTAGACTTTTTTAATGAAGTCGCCTACAGTGCAGTCTCTACAAGTGATCACAGTGTATTGGGGTGATACGTTACGCCAGGTGAAGAGACACTGTGGGCTTTACACGTTTTCGCCCCTGATCAGGAAGAGGCCTCCTGGGCCTGGTGATGAGGGAGTGTAGCGTTGAGTCGGTGTGGGGCAACTATGCGCTGTGGCTCAGTGAGG
The DNA here is from genome assembly GCA_963921515.1 of Calotriton arnoldi. Classification (NCBI taxonomy): domain Eukaryota; kingdom Metazoa; phylum Chordata; class Amphibia; order Caudata; family Salamandridae; genus Calotriton; species Calotriton arnoldi. The sequence continues at coordinate 1,832,670 of CAWUFW010000597.1, read as the reverse complement.
AGCCGCTACGGGCCAAGCTCGCTGTCCCCCCCAAGCGTGAAGGGGCCTCCCAGGCCTAGGAGCAACAAGGAATATCGCCGAACCAGTGTGGTGCTGGGGCCACAGGGCCGCGCTCGCTGCCAATCCACAGCTGGCCTGGTGATCACTGGGGTGTGGTCTGGGCTCGTGGGCCTTACTGGAGTAGCAGGGTGTGCGGTACAGTTAATAGAGACACTGGCCTCTGTGGGACAGTTCGGTTAGTCCGGTGATATAGGGGGATGCCCACGGGTGAAGATCCGGCCCCCGGGTGCTGCCGCCGGTTTAAGGCACACAGCCTGAGGTGTTCCAGGGGGTGTTAGGCGTGGGTGGCCTACCTGGGTCCGTGGATGGGCCTGTCCCCGGAGTGGCGCAGCGGAGTCTTTACAGTGTTGATAAAGCAGCGGGGCGCTCAGGTGGATCGCGCCCCGCTGTGCTGATCTCCCACGGCAGCCGCGAGCCTGCAGGTGCAATGTGGTATCGAAAAGGGCAGCTCGCAGCAGATCAGGCGCCCTCGGCCGGGCGCGCTTTCACCGGAGGTCCAGGGGGGGGGGAAGGGCCATGACCCTGAGTCACCGCTTCCCTGTCACGCTACCCCATGGCTGCGGCTGCCTCTGAAGGGCTCAGCTTGAGCACGGGACAACCGGGGCTCGTCCCGCAACAATTCCGTGGGCCGCTGGCAAGTCTGCGACGGCTAGGTACAGGATGTTTGGCGGTCAGGACGGAGCGAGCTGGAAATGCGTCCGCTCACGTCGCCATCTTGGACACGCCCCCAAAGAATAATTTGTTTCACCCAGTATATCCTCTTATGGAGATCTGAAGAGCTCAAGCTGTGGCTGCTGCTGTATACAACTCTGAACTTTGGGGTCATAGCAATGTAGAGCCATTGGGGGTTGCTGAGAATACATTCTTGAGGGCTGCACTAAGACTTCCATAAAGTACCCCAATAATTTTCTTTAAAACGACTCTGGTCATGCAACCAATAACTGCTAAAATCAGGCTAAACTAATCTTGTATTACTTGTGGTTATGGTTAACTGAATAACTAGAACCCTGTAGTTTAGGGCTTACAGACATTCTGGGTAATCAAGGCTCAGTGACACTCACCTGGCTGAAATTTGGTAAACAGACTCTATTCAGCCTGGGTTTGTCAGATCTGTGTGAATATCCTGCATCCATTACCAATTCTTCTAATAAACTGATGATGTTGATCTTTTGGGAAAATGAAAGGTGGAAAATAACCCAGTCAATGCATTATGGTAGATTAACTGATCGGTTCTTAGAATATATAGTAAACATAAACATATTTTGTTCTTCTGCCCTGAGTACACCAGACAATGCAGGCACTGGATTGTGCCACTCTGCCAATTCTTGAGAGTCTGACAGCACAAGTTTGCTCTAAGAATCTGAAGGTCAGACACCACACTGTATATAGTTTTTTCTGTCGCAAAATATCTCAAATCCATATGGCCTATCAGAACTAAGATCTTGACTATGTAATGTTTTTTATGAATATGCTCCTTTTATGGTCTCTGAGCGAAATATAGCATTTTTATGTGCCACACATTACTTGAGCATTGGCTCGATATACATAATTCAGCTGCATAAACTTTGCTCTCGATGAACAATCCTCAATACAAACTTAATTTAAGAACTCTGTCTTGGTGCATCCTCTGGATTGTGGTAGATGTTCTGCTTGTCATATGACAAGTGAATTACAGTCACAGGACTACACATAACAGTGGATGGGACATATGCCACGCTGTCACAGAGTAAACAGTTACCCAGCCTGCCAAAACCCGAGGACCACTCACACAAGTGGAGTGACATTTTTATTGGGAGACATCTGGGAACGATGGGTGGTAGGAAGTTAGTAGATCCTCGTAGATTCTGGAACTTTCCCTCACAGAAATATGAGGAAAATGTGTGCTTTTAGCCAAAGTTTGATGGTTGCAAGGACTTTTGTGTAAAAAAGCCTTCTGATATCAACACGAGTCACACCACCCTGGAGTTTTTTAGAAATGTTATCAAAAAGTAAATAAATCCTTAGTAGGTAAACCCAGAGCACAATTCTACCAGGAGAAGAGCTCTACCCATGGCCTTGTTAAGAAATAGTCCCATAGCAGAGATCTGTGAGGGAGCCAAATGGCAATCAATCCATATATTCCCAAGGCACTACTGTCTTGATTCACTTTTCAAGCATTGATGTTCAGGTAGGACAAACCTCTTTATGGAATCTTTTTGGTTAAATGAAGATATGTTGTTTTTTCTTCCACTGCCTGATGATCGGCAGGGGCTTCCTATACCATTCGGTGCTTGTTTCTATCAATGGAATTCCCTTGAAGGAAATGAAAACATTGTTAGTCTCCTAGTTCTTCAGGGAAATCTCCATTGAAAATATAAGCAACCCACCCTCCCTGGTGAAAGAATTAACCTCTTAAGTACAGGGGTCGACCATCAGCTGATGCTCGCACTCTCTCCCTCGCATTCCTTTCCCAGAGTATCTGAGTGGGGCAGTCTTCTCAGGCATTGGGCTAAACCCAAAGGCCTGAAACTGGTGAAACAGTCTTTCTGTCCCCCAGTCAGTCTCCTCTGGGGACAGAAAACCCACTTGCACTAGGGAAAAATAGGCCTAAAAAGGGGGTTAGGGCGGCTCATTCAGACATCGCGTTTTGCCACACCCAGAGTGGATGCATCCATCTTTCTGCCCCACTATGGATGAGTTGGGGTAGTTTAACCACATTCTGTCTCTGGGGAACAGAAAGCCAAGTAGATAGCCAAGGAAAAATAGGCCCAATAAAAGGTTTGAGAGTGGCTCACCTAAGCAATGCGTTGTGCTCCTATGCCAGAACAGGAGCATCAGTGTTTCTGCAAGGGGATGGACTGAAAGTGTTTACCAAAAATGTGTCTCCTGGGGACAGAAGGGCTACTACACATCAATGGAAAAATACCCCTTTCCCCCAAAAAGAGGGGACGGGGTGCCTCACCCAGGCATGAGACTGTGCTCCTACCACAGGACAGGTGCATCAGTCTTTCTGGGTGGATTGAGGGACTGTACCCACAATATGCCCCCAGGTAAAGAAAAGGCACTAGGCAGCAGAGATTTCAACATACCACCAAAACTATCAAATGGCTGTGTTGACCTACTCTGGCATCGAGCCAATACTCCAACCCTAGAATGAGAAATACAGTCTTTTGGCCTCCTTGGGGCCAGATAGGAGGTTTGTTTTGATTATCGAGTTGGCCGCAACCTGCCACGTGGGGTAGAACAAAGCCTACTGGATACCGGGGATTTTACATTTGAGTAAAGCAAAGAGATGAAGATGTCCAACCCTGGCATTGCAGGCCAAATAACACTTTCTTCCCTGGGATGGAAAAGATTGGGTTTGGCCCAATTTGTTCTGTATTCAGAAAACCTGCTGGATGCTCGGAATATTGTTTATAAATAAAATAGAGGTAGTGTCTCACCCATCCTGACATCAGGCCCTATTATTGGCCACCCAGGGAACCCTACAAAACTCAGAAATTACAGAAAACTAGACACTCATGACAGTCAGGGATGGTGTGCCTCGTATGGCTTCTACAACGTTTTCTTAATCACAATGCCCTGACAACCGCAAACCTTGCTAATATCACACATTTTCTTTCCATTTCTGTGATGTAAACTTCTGGAATTTGCAGGGATCCTGAAGTGTCCTACCTCTGAGCGTTCCCACACTTGTCCCGATATAAATGGTACCCCACTTGTGTGGCTATACACCCATGATACAAAAGGCCCCAAAACATACTGTGGCGATGGGTGGTAGGAATCTTGTGGATCCCTGTGGATTACAGCAGAGAAAGGCAAGAAAATGCACGATTTTAGGCAAAGTTTGCAGGGCATTGTGAGTAATAAACCATTGCGGGATCCACACAATGCACACCACCCTGAACTACCCCATGTATTTAGTTTTCATAAATTTCTGGGTTTGGTTGCTTGGCCTGAGTGGCCACCAAGCCAGTACCAAAATACAACAGTTACCACCTGTTAGACCTGCCATCCTTTGCATGTCTTTCCCTTTAATTATTTGCCTTCAACCTCCTGTTTTGCTGACTTTGTTTTTGCTTGCTTTAGGACTCTGCCCACTTCACCACAGCTTACCAGTGTTGACTGCTTGTGCTCTCTCCTTAAAATGTTATTTTATTTACTTGTAAGATCCTAGTAATGTGGCACTACCTGTGCCCAGGGTCTGTAAATTAATTGCTTCTAGTGGGCCTGCAGCACTGATTGTGCCTCCCACTTAAGTAGCACTTTAAACATGTCACAGGCATGCCATTTCAGCCTGTATGTGCTGATATAAACTGCCATTTTGACCTGGCAAAATAAAAATGTTGCCAGGCTCAAACTTTCTTTTTTTAATACATATAAATCACCACTATGGTAGGCCCTACACAGCCCAGAGGGCAGGGTGCAATATATTTAAAAAGTAGGACAAGCGCTTTTGAGTTTTACATGTCCTGGGGCCAAATTACACAATGTGGCACATTTTCTTTGTTTCCTTGTTTGCGCCAGGGGCATCTTTCAAAAGGTTCACCTGGCGCAAACAAGAAGAGTGTAGCAAACACAAGGAGATGCTAAACGGAGCGCTGACACTTTTCAGACACTCACCCCCAGTCACAGATCTGGGTTGAATCCATGATCGTTCTTTAGCTCACTTCACCACAGCTATGTGCAAATCAGTCTTGACCCTGTGCCTCATGGGAACAGTCCAGACCGAACTGCCAAGCCATGTCTTCCCTGGACCGGAAACAAGCATCCTGGGTCCGGTTTCGGGCTAACAGCCCTCATCAGCCAGGCTAGCTTGAATCCAGTGGCAAAGTGAGCAAGGGACCCACATCTGGGCATACCCTGCCAACTAAGGGCGAACAAAGCAAACACAAGGAGATGATGGATGGAGCGCTGAAACTTTTCAGACACTCACCCCCAATCACAGATCTGGGTTGAATCCATCATCGTTCTTTAGCTCACTTCGCCACCCCAGTTCACACACAGATATGTGCAAATCAGTCTTGACTCTGTGCCTCATGGGAACAGTCCAGACTGAACTGCCAAGCCATGTCTTCCTTGGACCGGAAACAAGCATCCTGAATACATATTTTTAAACTTCCCCTCTTGATGAGTAGAGCACGCTGATGCCAAACTTTCCAGTCATCCATCACAGGCTATCCAATTTATTCAACAGGGATTGAAGGAAGTTCTGCAACCATTGAGGTTTAGCCAATGCATAGATGGTGAAGTGAAATAAAGACTACACCCAAGGTCACCAACTAGATGGCATAATCCTTAGTAGTAAAGACAAAACCTTCCTTAGCAACCAGCTCTGGGAAAAACAATGGGCTGAAACAACATCTATCTGTTTCACAGGAGAGAAATTCTGATACAGAATGACTCCCAAGGTTATATTGTTGGGGGACAGAAATGGGGGGGGGCGCAGCTGGTGGAAGACAAACTCACCCATACCAGCGTGTTCTCGTTTTGTCGATATCCAAGAGCTTGAATTTATTAGAGCTTATCTTGAGGAATTTGGAAGTCGTGCATCACCTGTTGCAATTTGGCCAGAAAATACTCTCTGAAGTTTAAGGGGCCTGCAGATGCAGCCAGATAATCAGCATGGTGCCACCCATGTATGAAAGAGAACATGATAGAGCCATCACGATACATGCTACAGAACAGGGTTTTATCAGTGCGAATGAATTCAGGTTTCTTAACAATACTTCTCCCAAAATGCCAGTTATTTATACAATTCAAAAAATTCATAAGGATGCCCAATCACCACCAGGTAGACCCATTATTTCTGAGTGTGGCTCATTGATCAAGCCTCTTTGTCAATATATTGATCATTTGATAAAGCCATTTGTTTCTCAGCCCTCCATCTACATTAGGGTTACCACACACTTTATCAACCGTGTGGAGTTTTCCATTTTCAGAGAATGAACATTTTTTGCTTACTTTGGACATTCAGTCCCTTTACATGAACATCCTTCAACAGGATGTCATTGAAGTAATAAAAGCAGTACTCAATACTCGTCCCACCCCTATGGAAGTCCCTACTAAATTTATCATTGATATTCTGAGCATTGCAAAGCAATATTTTCCAATTTTTAGGTGAATATTACCTTCAAATATTGGGAGTCGCGATGGGTGCTTCTTTTGCTCCTAACCTAGAAACTCTATACATGTAGGAATTTGAGAAAAAATTCTTTCTCAATGATACTAATGTCTATTCTCTCCATATAACTAGATGGAAATGTTATATTGATGATGTATTCATGATCAGTACAGGATTAGCGAGTGAGCTTAGCACTTTTCATCACTGGCTTAATGAAAGGAATTCCTATATTCAGTTCACTTTGACTTGCAGTTGGGGTTCCGCAATTGTCTGCCACAGTCAGCCACAGTCTTTGCCGCCATACCGGTCCAGGGAGGACCGCAACGACCAGCCTGCTTTGCTGCCCACGTGTCACCGCCTAGCGCCTGGAGGCGCTTAAATCTGCTCGCGGGCTCCCGCAGCGCGGGTTCCGCAATTGTCTGCCACAGTCAGCCACAGTCTTTGCCGCCATACCGGTCCAGGGAGGACCGCAACGACCAGCCTGCTTTGCTGCCCACGTGTCACCGCCCAGCGCCTGGAGGCGCTTAAATCTGCTCGCGGGCTCCTGCAGCGCGGGACGCGCTCAGGCGTGCCCGGGCCAAGGGCGGGCCCGTCTGCGCCCGTCCGCACCAGGCTGAGACTGGGCTGGGCCATCCCCATTGGTCTTGAATTGTGGAGCGGAGAGGAGGGAGAGGTGAACTGGAAACTCGGTAAGCCATGACTCCGTTTTTATATTGCTATTGTGTACAATAACGACTTGATTCTCCTGGTAACCTCCGGTAACATCAACAAAATAGTATGGGGAAAAGCAAATTGCCGCCATCTGAGAGAACAAAACCTTTAAAAAGTGCTCCCATTACTAAGTACTTAAAAACCGAGGTGGGGCTGATCGACAGTGAGATAGTTCAGGTGGAGGAGCAACTGGCAGCCACCAAAATTGCTCTGGACGCTGTCATTCAGGAGTCCAACAACAATGGCAGCTCAGAATCCAGTGCCCTAGTGACTAACGAGAGCGTACATGATCTGGAAATTATTGGTGTGGAAATACCCAAGTCTCCTGTAGTTACCACGAGGGGTTTACCATCTATTCGGGACAATGCCTGTGTACTTACAACCCCTTTGGAGATTTCTGCCCTATCCAACGGTTCAGAACTGCCATCACCCCCAGCAAAGAAACTTAAACAACATCCGGTAAAGAATAATGGCCCCTTTCAGAAACAGCTAGCGAATGGTAAAGTCAAAGCAAAGCCAAAAAAGGGTGGAAAAAACACGGGAGCACCGAGGGGGGCTCCTAATAACACGAGTTTAGAACTTAGAACACAAGACTTTGAAACATTATCAAAAAAATTACACAGCAAATTAGATAATATTGAACGTCGGATAATGACCGAGATTCACATGGTCAAAAAGGATGTGTCTGCCCTAACTGATTTATTAAATGAACTGTTGCCCATTCAAAATGTGAACAAAAACACCAGAAGAACAACGGAAGATCTAATTAAGGGGGAAAGCACATTAACGTGTGTGGGTGTTCAAGACCAGAAAGAGCCTGCTTCTGCATCTGCTGTTAGAGGACATCAGGACAACCAACTACCACACGCTTTAAGAAATAAAAGAGACGCTAAGGCACCTTCTCCGGGTTCTTTACTACGTAACCCTGAGTATAAATTCCAAAAAGACCCACAACCTGTAACTAGCACAGGAGAATCATTACATCTTCCCCCCCAAGCCACGCCGTATGTTATTGTCCTAAATAATGTCCCCACATTGCCACCAAATCAGAGTGAACCCTACGAATCACTGAAAAACCGGGTGGTACACTGGTTATTAAGAAGGTCAAATATCAGTGCACATGTGTTACACCATAATATTATAATGTTAAGGAGGGTGTATTGGGTGGGCAATTCTAAGAAACAATACCATGGAGACAGTGTTGTTGTGAATTTTCGTAGCAGAAAACTAGTAGGGGACTTGCTGACAGATATTTCAAACAACGTTATCGAGCCAGGCCCTGAGAATAAGGACCACATAATAGCTACTCCTTTAGGCTTTTTTTATAGACCTAATAACTCTGTTATCCCGCCACTGATGGTTAAAACAGGTACAATGCTCCCCTTGACCAACCGGTATGCACCATTAAGCAGATATAGCGAAATTGATTGACAGTTAGGAGGGCAGGCATTCACGTCATGGGGGGAAACTGACACTATTAACTGTAGCAACGATTTAAATACCGGCCTTAGTTTAAAACTAAAAAATATGTATACGGTTCAATTACAAGGGCAAGGTGATCTCCTAGTGCAAAATGAGTTATCAGCTCAAGTAAGCGAACATGCTTTGAAGGGAGCCCTAGGTGTTCTAAGAGTTAATGAAAAGGAAGATCACCCTCTCTGTGACCGGCCAGAAACTAGTATTTATTCCAACGTAGCTGCCGGCCCTATTCTTGCATTACCTGAGAAGGATTTTTGCATAATGACATGGAATATCGCCGGGATCAAAAATAAGATTGTTGATGAAGTATGGTTGAAAACGCTTGAGGGCTGTTCACTAATATAATACAGGAAACCTGGCACACTGTCCCCTTTTTTATTGATGGCTTTCAGACCGTGTGCACTAACGCCACCCCATCACCAATGGGGAGGGCAAAGGGTGGTTTAGCGGCGTTAATTGCGACAACATTGCCCTTAGTTTTAAAGAAATATTTTAACTTGTCAGAGTTTTATCAATTTTTGTATTTTCATTTAGAAGGAAAACAGTCCATCATTGTAATCAACTTTTATAATAATATATTTGATAAAACAAGAGATAGGGTCATCAACTTGATGGAAGAAGATTTGGATACATTTTTAAAGACTGTAAGAGGGGATTATGTAGTAATCTGGTCAGGTGATTTTAATAGTGACAAATGTAGTATAGCGGAAGGTGAACCATGTGGTCTCTGTGATAGTTTTGGTGACAGAATTTCCCATTTTCCACACGAGCCTTATGGGGAAGGCGATCAACAAACTTCTCTACAAATACAACTTAGTTGTCATGGACTTTACCATCTCTCATGGAAAGACAAAACCACAAACGTTTATGGGGCCAAGGTCATCATCTACCATTGACCATTTTATTGTGTCCACTACCTATGCAGAATCATTAGGAAAATTAGAGGTCCGCGAAAGTCTCCTAAGTGACCACCTTCCATTAACTCTGACCCTGAAGCTCTCCCTAACAAATCAAAAAAGGGGTAAGACTATGGACTTAAATATCAGGGCTCAGGGAAATAATGGTACTACTATACGTTGGTCAGGTGTCGATCCCACCTCTTTTATTGAAAATATTAAGGGTCAAAAGCAGAGAGATCTAAAAATATGTACTGACCAAAATTCAACAAATACTGATGTTATAGGTGCTTTTCACAATATCACAACTGCAATAGCCAGCAACTTGACCTCTAAGAGGAAAAATAAGGATTGTGTCCTTACCCCCGGGTGGTTTAATCAGACCTGTTCACACCTAAATGGGGATTTTAAAAAAGGCTCTTAAATTAAAACCTAGAGATAGTATAAATATTTCACACCTTAGGAAAAATTATAAAATTGCACTGAAAGAAAGGAAACAAGAAATCCGCGAGGAGGCCTGGAATACCCTCATTCAGGCTGCTGATACACGAAATACAGTTCTGTTTTGGAAAAGAATTGATCATTCCTTCTTTAGGGAAAACACCGCAGTAAAAATCGATACTGTTATTCCCTCGCAGGATTGGATATTGCATTATGAGAATATTTTTAATCCTGACGCTGTAAAAACTGATAAATGTAATAGTGCCAATTTTGTCTTGGTGGAGCCGGTAACATCAGCACCTATCACAGCAGCCGAAATAACATCTGCGCTACAAAAGTGTATAAATGGCAAAGCCGCCGGCCCAGATGGCATTCCCATCGAGATTTTTAAACATAATATGGATTTCTGTGTTCCAATTTTATTAAAAGTTTTAATGCCACTATGGGGGGGGGGGTGCTGCCCTCATCCTGGGTGGAAAGTGTAATTGTCCCTATCTTTAAAAAAGGGGACAGAAGTAAGGCCAATTGCTACCGCCCGATATCACTCCTTGACTCCTCATCTAAATTGATGGGGAGAATAATGCTGGAAAGATTAGAAAACTGGGCCTACGATAATAACATCTTGTCAGAGGCCCATTATGGTTTCAGAAGGGGTATCGGAACGGTATAACAATGTGTTAACCTGGAGTTACTAATAGGGAAGTACACTTTAGCTAAGGAGGGGGTCCTACACATGTGTTTTGTAGATCTCACCAGCGCCTTCGACCTTGTGAACCACACAAAATTATGGCAGACTTTGAAGACGCTAGGTGCCCCAGATGATATAATTACTTACCTTGCCCAGATCTATAGTATGCTAACCTCTAGAGTACGTTTTGGCACAAAGGGGGAATGCACCCCAGATTTTAGAGTAACGCGTGGAATACGGCAAGGTTGTGTTTTAGCGCCTCTTTTATTTTCTATATATATCAACAATGTAGATTCGTTTTAAAAAAATCTTAATGTTGACGCCCCAAAGGTCAAGACACGTCCAATTCCTGTTCTTCTTTATGCAGACGATGCTGTCCTGTTATCAAGGACAGCAAACGGACTGCAGCGTATAATAGATAATTTCGCACTGTTCATTTCTGAAAAGATCTCCAGATAAACCTGAAGAAAACATTTGTTATGACATGTGGGAGACCTAAACGGAAGAACATGCAGCATTATGTGGGTGGGGTGACCATTGACAGAGTTTCTACTTTTTCATACTTGGGTTTGATTTTTAATCAGAACGGATCATGGAATACACACATGGAATCGTGTAAGCTGATATTTTTAAGAAGTACTGAAGGTATTATGAGGTTTTCCGCAAAAATAGGCACTAAACCAATTAGAGAGATTTTGACCCTGTATCGCAGCAAGTGCACGACTGGCATTTGCTACGGGGCAGCTTTGTGGGGGAGAGCGAATATCGCCCTGCTACAAATTTATGAAAACAATTTTCTGAAAAGATTGTTGGCTGTCCCTGTTTCAACTGCAAACCTCATTATACACCAAGAACTCTATGTCCCGCATCTAACTGATTTAATTAATATGGCGGCCCTCACCTTCTGGCGCGGTCTATGGGCAAAAGATGAGACCAAATTTACAAAAGATCTAATTGTAGACTGTCTTTCTCTAGACCAGAGCAGTAAGATTCCCTGGCTGGTGTATATAAAAACTCTTTTGGGACGCTCTGGGTTATGTATGGATAGGAAGAATCCCTCAACAATTTTAAAATTCAGTAAAAGCGATTTGAAGATGCGTTACCTGAGGGCTACGGAAGACGCCAGAGAGTATGAATCTAGTCAGAAAAATAGTGTAAAAACATATTACGAAATTCCATCAGTAAGGGGCCTGCAATACTATTTAATACAGGTGAGAAATACGCAATATAGATTTTACCTGACCAGATTAAGGCTTGGCACCCTATACTATTTAACGGCTTTTCCAAAACAAGATACGTGGTGTCATAAACTGCCTAAATGCCCGTGTGATGGAAAGTCCCTCCAATCCACGCTGCATCTTTTACTTTTTTGTAGATTTTATATAGATATCCGGAAAAGGATTTTAAAACCATTGTTTTTATCAAATTCACTTTTCCATTACAATCATGCTTTTAACCTAGTATGTAGCCTGGAAAACCTGGAAATTATAAATGCAGTTATTATGTACATACTCTATGCCATAAGGAGACGAAAGACCTATGCACACTTGGGCATCTTGTCATATGAGCAACAGGATGATTGAATGTAACTTTAGATTAGTATTTAGTATCGTCTACATTTTATAATTCAGAATGAATGCTGCTTAGAAAGTTTTACTTATATATTTCAAGCACACTGCACTTTATGCCTATGAACTGTTGATTGCATATTTTGATTGTACATTATTAAATGGACTGTTATACCTCAATTTTAAACAGATGTTTCGCAATTAGATTGTACAATTAGGCTCTGTAAAATGTAATTTTAAAGAGCTTTTTATGATTAGAATGCTTTTATGGTGTCATTGTTTTCACTGAATAAAGCTGATTTGATTTGACTTGCAGTACCAAAGAGCTCAGAATGGTTGGACAAGATGGTGGCACCTTATATGTGGCTCTCTATCGTAAACCTACTAAAAATACTCCACATTGCAGTATTCTAGTTTCCACCCATGGAGTTTACATGACAATTTACCCTTTGGTCAGTTTTTGGGGATTCGACAATGCATTCCACTGTCCTGGGGCACGAGTGACGTCAGACACGCAGGTATTTCTGCGAGATCCTTTTGGCTGGAATGTTTGCATGCGTAACTCTACGGGCTGCAATTTCTGTGTGTTGTGTCCCTTCCCCGGCTCCTTCTTGCCTTGTCTTTCGGGCAGAGGGGATTTAATTTAGTTAGTGGTAGTTGAACCTCGGAAACGCAGATCCTTTTGTGATGCGTTGGTTGTGGAGAGTGTTTGTCCCTTCCAGCCAATGCTGTTTCTCCTCTCTCGAGTTCATTTTTCGTAATTAGAATACCAGGTTGTACCTAGTAAGTTTTTATAATTATAATTTTATTTTGGTTAAGGTTTTTGGGTGGCAATTTCACTATGGTGTCCTAATTTAGTTTTCACTGTGGTATTTATTTAGATGCGCTACTTATGCCTTGGATGGTCTCCTTTAGTATGAATCCTTTCGCCTTCAGGTAGTTTTGTTTCCATATTTTGTCTCCTTGCGTGATTGCTTGGTTGAGCTTTAGTTCCTTTAATTTTCTTAACACTTCTGGGGATGTATTATGGAAGTGCCCTGGGGGCGCAACGGGCATTTGCGCTCGCTTTGCATGGCCCCATGGCACTTTGGTATTACAGAAGGGGTGTCCCCTTCTGTATTACAGATATCGCTGGTTCACATAAAGCTATATTATCTTCAGAGGGTGTTCCCTCATGTGCATGGGGGCATGGCCCAATGCAAATGAGGGAAACCCTTTGCCACTGCGCCAGCGCTGTATTACAGATGTGGGCACAGAGGCAAAGAAGCTGTCAGGAGGTGCACTGACAGTGTGGCACACTGTCAGTGCGCCCCCTGATGGCAACCTTCTGGAGGGGGTGAAGGGGGTCCCATGCAGTGGCGGCTCGCACAGGTTATGCTGTGGGGCGGAGAGGCGGGGCGGGGTGGTGGGTAGTAGAGTTTGACATACGACGGGAAAGGTGAAAGTAAAGAAATAAATAAATAAAACCACTTACCTTGCACTCGGCGATGCGTCGAGCGCAAGGTAAGTGGTTTTATTTATTTATTTCTTTACTTTCACCTTTCCTGTTGTATGTCAAACTCCACTATTCCGGACCCCGCCCCGCCTCACCGCCCCACAGCGTTTACCTGTGCAAGCCGCCACTGGTCCCATGGACCCCCAGACATCCCCTTGCAGACTGGTGCAGTCAGTCACCTCACCCGCCTGCAAGGGGATCTCTAATCCCCCTTCAAATTGCAGGTGGTTTGCCTTCTGCTCAGTGAAACACAGAGCGGCTTCAAAGCAGCTGCTTCATTTTTCACATGAATGCGCTGCCTCCAGGGCAGCACGAGTTTGTGGCTGCCCTGGGAGCAGCATATTTCATGTAATAGGGAGCACTTTCCCTATTTTCGCCAGGCGCACCTGTTTTGCTGGGCACAAACAGGAAAAGTGCACCCTTGACATAATAGGGCGCCTGAATCTTTTTAGGTCGATTCTGGCCTTGATGTGCTCTATCTCTAACACCCTTGTACTATTTAGCTAAACTATTTTTGGTAAGCCTTGTTGTGGAGGTGATTTTTGTCATCACACTCTCTCCTTTTATGCACACCAGTAGTGCCGTGTCTTTTTTTGTTTTTCGTAGCTTGCTTTTTTTAAATGTCTCTTGGCAATGTGTCCTGATGATGGCCCTGGTCAATGTAACCTTAAGGGTTGAAACGTCGACCCATTCATTGTAATGTGGACTGCACCAACAGATGAAAATATTTCTACTATAATTGAATATCTTCAGTTTATTGATTGACCTTTACATTCATTGTTGTTTATGTGTAGCCGATTATCCCTAATTTTATGGGATCTTTGATTGCACCTGAATTTTACAACTTTTTCACTGCACCATCACTTTTGCACTGTATTTGATTATGAATTGCATTTAAATATTTATGATTCACCAACATTTGTGTGCAATTACTTACTTATCTATTGTATTCATTACATTTTAGCTTATCTATCTCCTTCTTCTTTTTCTCTAAGTTTACCCAAGCGAAACATTTGTTTGATATATTGATATTACCCTGCTTCTTAGGGTTATTGGGTTGACCCCGGTTTGTGTTACACGCACAAAGTAAGCACTACAAGAGGCATTCAGATATCTTACAGGAACATAGCCACTACAGGGAATCCTCTAGAGTCTCCTAGCTATTGCCATAAGAAGAATTGCATGTTGAGGATCCTCCCATGGACCCCATTCACAATCACTCTCAACTGCAAAGACATGACAAGGCAGCCAGAGGTGGATGCAGTGGATAAAATATTGCTCAGGCCAGCGGGAACACTACCACAGAGTGAGTGAGTGAGATTGTATTTAAATTGAAACTGATCTATACATGATGTGCAGGCAGAGTGCTATAGAAACTCATGCTAACAGTCTAAAAGGAGGACAGGAAAGTCCCACCAAAAGACTGGCCAGTACTGGTGCTCTCAAAATAATTATAGAAGGGACGTGCCTACCAATGAACAGACTGAGCCATACCCAACTTGCTTCTTGTAGTCCAACATGTTTCTGACAGATCGCTGCACGGATGTCATGAAACACAGACAAAAGGTCATATTGCACTGTGAAAACCATATATAGCACACACTTATTACCCTGTTTGTCTTGCATATTGTTTTACATTGCCTTGTGTGTCATGGTCTCATGGACAACAACCTCACTTTTGGAGATCAAGTCAATGCTATCACCTCGTCCTCATTCTATATTTTGAGTATCATGAAAAAGATCCTTCTTTTCTTACCTTCAGATACACAGAGAACAGTAGTAACTTCATTAGTCTTTTCAAAAATAGACTATTGCAATAGTCTTTATCTTAATATACAACAATGTAATTTGAATAATACTCAAACTGTGCAGAATGTGGCTGCACGTTTGTTGCTAGGGATCCCATAATTTAAATCCGTTTCTGGATCCCTTCACAAACTACACTGGCTCACAGTTCGACAGCGGATTAGGCTTTAGGCCCTGTGTACTGCCATAAAGCACTACATGATTCTGGCCCAGATTTCCTGAAGCATAGTTTCAACTGGTATGAGCCAACCAGAACTTAGCGTTCCTAATTTCAAACTTGCTTCTTGGGGAGGCAGAAGTTTTGTGACAAGTACAGCTAAAATCTGGAATCTGCTACCCCTTTACATCAAGTCCATGCCCAATCTTATCTCTTACAGTAAAGCATTGAAAACTTGGCTTTTTACTAATTAATAGGGCAGTTTTTTCCTCCTGTTCAGTAGAGTTAGCGCCAAGACACCTACGGGTAATCTTGCACTCTATAAGTACTGCCAACATAATATGTTGATTTACTTTTTCATGGCCCATTGAGGTTCATGCACAACTGCCTATTCATATTGCATTCAGTGATCTTCTGATTCATGCTGATCATGTGGAACATATTAGTGGTATGTAACCACTCATTATCTCCTCTTGTTGTGACATCACAGTCCACTTGTATTTGGCCTTGCACATTGATCTCTCCTGGTGTGCTTACTCTGTCAAGGTGTATGTATGAGCATCCTGTCCCGAGGCACAGTAACTCTTAGAGGAGACACTAGTGTCTGTGCTTTGACTCCTCCCTCCCATGCCCTAAAGTCCTTCATCTGGAGATGTCCATAACCATAGCATAGTATAGTTCTGCCATTAGCATTCTGTGTCCACCCTGCCTCTGTCGAGGTTGTGGCTGGTGAATCATTTGTTCTACATGGCAGTCCTGAGATTGGCTACTGGCCCCAGTTATGTGTAAACTGTATAAGGAGAAAGAGGAAAGGTTTCAGGCACTTTGGCATGAGGCCAAGGAAGGGGGTGCCTCATAGCCAGTGTTGTGAGGTAGAATAATGGAAGTGCTTGCCAAGGCTGGTTTCCATGTCTTCTTTTAAGGGTGGTTACTCACAATGAGATTAATCACCTTTTTTGGGATTCCAAGGTGACTCTCAGAAATCTCTTTTTAAGTCTCAGCTACAGACCGTTTTAGCTGGGCATTGGAGACCCATTGTCCTTAATGTGGGCTTTGGGTGAACTCATTTCTCATGATTGGATGGCTTTATTTTCTATCTCACCTCCCTGGTCCTGATTTGATGACTTTTCTCCCTATTTTTGTGTTTGCCCTACCCAGAAAAGTTTTGGTCTCACAGTGTATTAATTATCCTTCCATTGTTGATGTCATGCTAATTTTTCAGTGCATAGGGGGCTACTTTCTCTCCCTTTCTCTTGCTTTTCCTCCCCCACGCTTTCTCTATAACAGCCACTTTGTTATACCACAACCAGCATCCTCTTGCCCACACAGCCCTTTGCTCTTTTTTTTCTGCAGCTATAGAGGTGAGGCATATATTCTTTTTCAACCACTCTACAATGGCTGCCCACACATGCACATTCATGCAATAGGGATAGGCATATGCAAATTGCTTTTAAATAATTTCAGAAAAACTCATTCAACACAGATCTACCTCAGCAATCTTTAAGCAGAATTTGTTGAAATAAAATAAATCAAGCACCATTTGGAGATGCCCACCACGCGTGCACACACATCCATAGTGGCCATCTTTGAATGGGACTTTTTAAAGCTTACCAAAAGGCCTTCAAAGATAGCTGCAATGGATGCCCCCACCTCTTCAGGGGGCTTCTTTTGGTTCATTTGGTAATATTTTAAAAGATTCCATTCCAAGATGGCTGCCATGGATGCACTCCAATTTGCAGCAGGTTTCTAGGATAGAAAAAGTCTTGGCAAAGCCAACAGGTTTCACAGCTCAGACCTATTGGCTTTTAAAATGTTTGTTTTTAATATATACAAAACCCCAAGAACCCCTCTCATACTTTGATGTGAACCTTTTCTCTTTTTTGCTTTTACCCTTAATACATACCTATACCCTCCTGATTTTTCTTCATGGGGAAGCCTCCAGTGCGCATTGTCCCATTACCTATTCTGTTCCCATTTTCTTGTTATATAAACCTGTAAGAAATTGCGGTGTTAATTGGTGAACCAGGTGAGTACACACCTCAAGTAATAATCACAGCCCTTGTCAGGATGAAGCACTAAAGTCACAAAAACTGAGCTCAACCTCCTGGTAGCTATGGCAAAGACCAGAAAGGCTTAACTTAGAGGCAATGTGTATACTATTTATGCAGTACAAAACCACTAATAAAGCCAAAATACAACAGAATAAAAAATCCACACCAATTTAGAAGAATGGAGAAAATGTTAATAAATAAAATTACACCAAAAATACAAAAATCCAATAAAATACAGAACTTATGAATTTTTAAAGTTTAAGTATCAAAATAGTTCTAAAAAGCCTTATGTGCCAACCGGAGTCATCTGGTTACACTTAACCGGTACCTAGGGCAAGTTAAGGGCGACCGTAATGGAGTGCAGGTCGGATACAGAATGCAGATTCGACCCCTTTGGACTTCGTCTCTTAAATGGAAGTCAAAAATTGTCAAAAGACCAAGGCCAAAAGAGGGCTCCACGACATTGGATAACCGGTGGACAAGGTCCCGGTAAAGCCATTGACTTTTAGTGAGAAAGCTTAAAGCTGGAGAAATTTCAAAATCTTGCCCAAGGAATGTCCCTCACTTGCCGGATACTTTTGGCACCTTTACCTGGTATTGATTTCTACCTTTGGTCTCAGTCACTTTTTTGGAGCTGGAGCTGAGACCTTTTGGGCGGGGCAAGGCTGCTGGCTGTAGTTGAAGAGGGCTCCACAAGGCTGAATACGTTCTCTGCGAGGTCCTGCTGAACCTGATTTACTGCTGTGGAAAAGCTCCAAGTGGGAGAAACCTGAATGTTTGGCCCAGCGGCAATGCATCTTCATCAGTTCGGCTTGGCAGGTTGATCCCAGTCCTCTGGAGGTTCTTCAAGCCAAAAGGTTTCTAGATCCCAGGTTTCAGGAGATAATAAAAGGAGTACACTTTGACTCCAGACAAGTGTCCAGTTCCTTGGAGACAGCACTTGGGGGTCAAGACTTAATCTAACAGAGGCCAGCAGCAGGGTCCAGGATAGGTCCTATGGAACCGGTAAGCTGGGTAGGTGGAGAAAAAGGCATTTTGTAACTTGTGTCGCTGTAGCTTGAACAGGAAGTCAGCTTTCTGAGTCTCGGAGTCCACCTTTTTGTCCTGAATATAAAATGGAAAAAGGGAGAGCAGATCCAGTCTTCTGGACTCTTCTCAGGTCGCAGACAGCAGGTCCAGTCCTCTTCTGCTCTTTCACAGGTCCAGAAAGTGTTCGAAAGAGGTTATTGGGGATGCCATATTTATGCCTGTAATCAGCCTGTGGATGGGGGGAACTCCTGCCCACTCCCTAACTAGTCGGGTCAAAGTCCCTAGGGGGCAATCCCATCTAACTTTGCAGCATTTCCTGTGTGCCCTAATTCAAAAAATCTCACAGTGCTCACCTTTACCTATAGTTAAGATGGAAGAACCTTACTTACCCTGTGCAGAGCTTATGTGCCCACGCCAGAGTAGTGGCAATGGAAATGAACAGCCCCTCCTTTGTGGTCACTCTAAACCAGTCTTGGGGTAGCTCTCCTCTCCCTAGGAATTGTACCTGCCTGACTGGGGGAAATAAAGGGGCAGGCCGAGGTGTTAGCTGCATTTGCATGTGACAGGCTGGGCATCTTTGAAGTTAATAAAGTTCCTGGTCCAGACCACAGGTTATCTTGTCAAGGAACCAACAATAATGAAAATAGCTTTTGAGTCTTTTTCCCAGTAAATGTTTACATGTTCTACTTTTAAATTCCATACACCGTGCTTTATGGGAAATTAGGCCTACTTAGGGGTGACTTCTTAATATTTAGAAGGAAGGGTTTGACCTGCCACAGTAGTTATTTTAGCAGGTCAAATATGGAGTTTCAAAACTGTACAGCCAGGCTACAAATAGTAGGCCAGAAGTTATGTTAGCAGTCACTGCTGTGGGTGGCAGACTTGGTACTCCAGTCCACTGGTGACATTTAACTTACAGACCCTGGGTAGAATTTGTGCCACACACTAGGAACCTATAGGTAAGTTAAATATACCAATCAGGGGTATGTCAATTACATCATGTTGAAAGAGGGAGCACAGACACTTTACCACTGGTTAGCAGTCCTGCAAAAATCTGGGGGTACACCGCACAAAAGACGGTCATTTACAACAAAACCCTTTTCATACACTTTGTAGGAAGCTGGCTCTGTATATACTATACCAAAGTAAGGTATGGTGTACATAGAGCCTAGGTAGTCCCCAGAGATATAGCAGAGGGTAAATTAGGCAAGTTCCAGCAGCTCTCTTTGTGGTAGTGTGGGCGAGCAGTTAGGCAGAGGGTGTGTTAAGCATTTATTGTATTCACTAAATCAAGAACTGATACACACACTCAGAGACAGAATCCAGACCATTTAGGTAAGTATAAAAAAGGTATACTTAGGCTTTATTTTAGAACCAAGCAGGACTTGGCACAGGTGAGTAAAATATACTTTCAAATGCAAGACTGTTCAATGAAATGCAGTTGTGCTTGAAATTAAAATTCTTACAGGTTTGCATCACTTTTAACTGCAGTTTGTGTCAAACAGTAAATACCTTTAGATTACTTTTGAGTTACTTTTAGATTACTTTGAGTACTGGGGTGGTATGCCTAGATACCACACCCTAAGAGTTCTACATACAAGGTAAGTATGATTTTTTATGCTTGGCAATTGAATTTACTTTCCTCCATACATTAGCAGTTCCACACTTAGAATGATTTTAGGCCCAAAATCACACAACATAGATTCCTATGGGAGAAAAATGGTTATCGGTTTTGGAAGTAAGTACTCGACTCACAATGTTCCCCAAGGTCTAGGAGGGAACTCAAGTTGAGCCACCAGCGGCACTGGGGTGCCCGGGCGCAAAGTGCAAGGGCCCAATGTTACCCTTGTAATCTTGTAGATTTCACTGCGTCACTTTTACAAGGCTTTCCTGCGTGGGAACACCCACCCAGCATACATTATAACTGACGCAGGTATAATGTGACGCAGGGCTTTACAACGTGACGCATCTCCCTAGATGCGTCACGTTGTAAATGTGCCTCATTTTTACGCCGCCGCTGAGTCACAAAAAGTGATGCAACGGCGGCACAAAAATGACGCAAGACGCTTGTAAATCTGCCCCTTTGTTTTCATAAATATAAACCCCCCCTAGAGCAGGCCCTAAACAGCCCATAGGGCAGGGTGCAGTATATTTAAAAATTGGGATATGTACTTTAAGATTTATGTGACCTAGTAGTAAAAAACGCGCTAATTTGTTTTCACTATTGAAAGGCCTAACTATCCCTTAGGATAACATTGGGTTACCTTATTACATTTAATAAGTTTAGTCTCATGTGGGTGATCAAATAGGGACTTGGCGCTCAGTTAGTTATTGTACACAATATCTGACACACTATTAATACAGTTGCGGTGCTCTCACAGGTAGGGAGATTCACCCCACTCCCCAATCACGTGATCAAGAGATATCCTAGCCTCAAGCACACACTTTATAAACTGTTTACAGTACACAAAAGTATTTTCAAAATCCCAATCCATGTTACTTTGGAATACGGATTCTGATTTTGAACATACATTTTTGCTCTGTAAACACTTTGTAAAGCGTGTGCTTGAGGCTAGGATATGATACATTTAATAAGTGATAATATTTGTTTGGGAGCAGGTAGAAATATCATGCTGGGTGTCTACGGAATTGTAATTTAAAATCCTCTTTAATGGTAAAGTCACATTTTAAGTCACAACTCTGAAAAGCCCACTTTTAGAAAGTTGCCATTTTCTAGTCCTAATCATGTGGTACCTGCAGCCTCTTCCTTGGTCACATGACTAGGTGTAGTTGGCAGCTGGACTTTGTGTATTCATCCCAGACAGCCACACAATAGAGGGACTGGGTGTTGGCAGGATGGGCCATCCTGACTTGATGGGAGGGGCGGAGCTAGCACCTGTCACACCGGCATTTCAAAGACACTGCCTCAGCCCACACACAAAGAACATCACAATAGCCTTTTGTGACCCCAGACCCAGTGGAGCCAGGGCAGGGAGGCAAGAAATTCCATAACCAGATGTGGGGGGAAGTCTGGAAGTTTCTCCCACTTCAAAACTAGCACCAGGTAAAAACATTGGACCCTCAGACCAACCCTTCAGATCACCTCTGGACCTTTGGAAGACTCAGAAGAAGGATTGCTCTGCTGTCGTGCTGCTCGAAGAACTGCCCTGCTGCAAGATGGACTACCCTGCTGCCTGAGAAAGGAAGTCTGGACCAGCTCCTTGAACCCAGAACCACCAGAGTGTCTCCAAGAGCTAGCTGACTGGCCTCTTGTTCTGGGCTCAGGACATTACAAGCTCCAGAGACCTGCCCTGTATCTACCCAGCTGCCCAGACTTAACTGGACTTGCCTGTGCCCTGCTGCTGGCCTCTGCTGGAGTGAGACCTGATCCCCAAGAGGTGCCCCCCAGGTCCTAGATCCTTGACTGGCATCGGAGAATACTCTTCCTGGCCAAAATGTGGGTTTCCTTAGAACAGACGCAACTAGGCACAGTGCGGTGCAGTACCTTGCATTGCAGCACCTCACTGCCCCTGAACGGCGGCCTCGTTGGAACTGACACAGCACAACGCTTCTTGATACAGGACCTCTAATTGCAGCCCTTGCAGCTCCTCATCGGAAAAGATGCAGCGCTACGCAATTGTCCGCAACAAGGACATAAGGTACAATCCTCAGTGGGACTAGCCTGGTTCCTGTATCTGGCCTGCACTCCATCATGGTCGGCCTGAACTTGTGACTCTGGGGCTCATTACGATGGCGGGTGAACATCAGTCTTCCCGCCATCGTAGCGGTGCTGGGACCGCCTGCCAGACGTGCGGCGGACCCACCACACATATTAGGATGCGACCGCATAATGTCAAAAGTGCGTGCACAGCATTTCCCTGCACTAGGTGGCAGGCACCACGCAGTGCCTGCCACTTGGTACATGGAAATGAGGGGGGTACCATGGGTACCCCCCAGTGCAGCGACACCTCCCCCAAACCCAATCCCCGCCAGCCTTCGAAAGGCCTCTTCAAACCCACATCCTAATATGGCGGACGGTGCCTGCTAGGCACCGCCACCATATCAGTGGCTCTGCTCCGTCCGCCGCGGTACCCACCGCCATCCTAATTTGGCGGTGGGTAAATCACTATGTGATGGCGGAAGGACCGCCACCGCCGGCCCGGCATTGGCCGTCCTTCCGCCATCATAATGAGCCCCTCTGTCCCAGTCCAGTGTGACCAGATAGCCACAGTTGGTGCTTTGCGTTTCTTGGTCCTACTTTTACCTAAGAGTTTGCATAGCTCCAGTTCTACTGATTGGATTATTATTCCTTTGATGTCAAATATTTTATTATTTTTTACTCTGTATTTCTAAATTGGCGTGGGGTTTTTCTTTTGTTGCGTTTTCCATTTTTTCTCTTTGGGTGCTGCAAAAATACTTTACACTTTGTCTCTAAATTAAGCCTGACTGCTTTTGTGCCAAGCTACCAGAGGATTAAGCACAGAGGCTTAATTTAATGACTGTTGTCGTTGACCCTGACAAAGATTGTGGCTATTGCTTGAGAAGGGCTCACACACCCACAACCAACAAGTCAATTTCTCACACCTACACACCAAACATGATATCCCTCTATTCAAAGCAGATTTTTGTATCCCAATTAAGCAAAAAACAAACAACAACTATTGCAGGGGCAGGCTGTGTTAAAGGGTGCCTTCTAGAAAAATGACAGGCCTCCTGCTGTCTACTTGTACAGCACATTCCATTGCAATGGGTAGGTTTGTTTGGAAAATCAAGGAAAAATCAACGGATACATCAGAGTTTGGAGATTTAAAATAAACTTTCATCCCTTGAAACAGCAGTGGTGGTGTTCGGCTATCACCAGGCTGCAGCAGATCATCTGGTGTTAAACCTTCCATGCGATGTAAGAAGTAGCTGCGGAGGGGGTGAGTGTCACAATGTGATGCTGTTAGTGGGGTCTGGCATGCTTCAGTTGCACCTCCAGGGCAGCCGAGGATTTTGTGGGCACTGGGAAGGTGAATATACTATTGGAACTCTATTCTTTGAGTATTTAGGGAAAATACAACTTCCCACAAAATAGTACTGGAATTAAAAAAAAACCTAAGCATTTAAAAAAATGGTTGAAATGTTGTAACTGTGCATTACTGGGAAGTGCTGCCTTGAGGTTGCAGCTTGAAGCAAAAAGGAATACCCATGAGTTAAGAAGAGGGGGTGGTGTATGATTGTTAGGATAGTAAAGGGAAGGAGTGCTGATCTTTCTCATTCACCATACACACCATGACTAGAAGGCAACGCTGACATGAAATTAACACCAGCTTATAGAAAAGAGAAAGAGAACAGGCTTGCTCCATCTCAGGTGCATGATGTGTATTCACATTCTGGCAACTGTGCCTAGGGTATTCTACCAAATATCGAAGAAAAAATATTTTTGTGATAGAAGAATATAATGCAAAAAATATTGTCAATTCTGAAGTATTGTGGGACATAATATAGAAGGGAAGACTATCATTTTTTAGGTATATAATATAGTTTTTTAAAACATCCTTGAATATAATATTGTTGTCTTTAATATAGTAGTTTAAAATATAATTTTTAAATTAATTTCATATGTGTTAGTTATATTGTTATATGGTATTAGTATTATGATACATTTTATAGTATAGTTTGCAATTTTAACATGATTTTTTAAAATGTAATTAATATGTTTACATTTAGCAGTGAGGTGTTGGGTTTGTAGGGGATTAGGATGGGAAGGCATTTAAAATATAAATTATTGTTTTTTATTTCAAATTATTATTTGTTAATAACATCATTAATTGATAATTATGAAAACATATTTGATTAGTTATTTTCATTTGTTTTTTAAGTAACTATTAATTAGTTGATTAGTTTATTTATTACTACATTTTGAAAATGAGTAAATATGTACTATTTGTTTTAATTTGAATTGTTTGAATTAATAATTAATTTAATGTAATATTATAATCTTTCATTTATTACGAAAATAATTAATTTGAGTTTGTTAGCTTTGTTTTGGGTAGGAGGGAGGGAAATGTGTTCATTTGAAACATTTAAATTTTTTTCTTTTTTCTATTAATTTTGTACTATCAAATCCTTATTTTTTAATTAAAATTAATATAATGTATCTATAATTAACATATTTGTATTGTAAATATGATTCTTTTGTTTTATATATATATATTTTTTTAAGTCTTTAAGTTGGAAAATTAGATCTAATCCTCTAAAGTCCTCACTTTCCCTACTTTTGTTCAGATCAGAGTGGGAATAGTGAATCTAACCCCTCCCAAGTCAAACAGTTACCTTAAATTTTCTTATGTTGGAGTGGGAGTATTTAATTGGTCCCCTCCAAAGTCCAAGACTTTCCCTACTGTTGCTTAAATCGGAGTGGCAATAGTAAATCTAAGTCCTCCAAAGTCCAACAATTTCCGTACTGATTGTAAGATCGAGTGGGAATTGTAAATCTAGCCCCCTTCAAAGTCCAACACTTACCCTGCTTTTGCTTACGTTGGAGTGGAAGTATTGAATCAAACCCGTGCAAACTCCAATACTTTCACTACTATTGTTTGCATTAGAGGGAAAATAGTAATACTAACCCCCCTAAAGTCCACCTCTATCCCTAATGTTGCTTAAGTTAAAGTTAGAATAGTAAATTTGACTCCTTCAAAGTTCAACACATTCTCTACTATTGTTTAGTTTGAGTGATTAATATATAAATATACTATTTGTAAATAGAAATACTTTGTAATTGTTTTCTTTATATTTTATTTTTGGTGTTTTTAAATAATGTTATTTTTTAATTAAATTTGGTCTATGTTTCTGATCTTTTTGGTTATATTTTGTATTTATTTTGCATGATAAAAATGCATATATATTTAATTTACATTAAACATTACAATTATTTAACCGTGGATTTGAAGTTATTACTTTATACAATTTAAAATTTTAAATAAACACATATATATATATATTATTATATATATAATTATCAAAAAAAGAAATAAACAAGTGGTGGGAAGTCATAACTTTAAAGAAATATCTAGAGGTACAAAGAGTACCGAGAGGACTAAGAATTACTCTGATGCCCAGTCGTCAAGACTCAAGCAATGAATTGCTACAAGAATGGGGTGAGCATATCCTGAATTCTTCATTGGGTCTAATGGGAATACTGGTTAAACACATTGAAATTGCGCTCAACAAAATTAAAGAACAACTACATGAATTAGAAAAAGGATTGGCAACAGTAGAGTTAAATCCAGAAATTAGCAAATTTAAGGCAGAAGTAGAAAAACAGATTGAATGCCATGAGGAATCTGTTTAACTACGCAAGCGCACTAAATTTTAGCGGGATAAGGAAGATTACGCTGAAGGGAGAATATTCACGTATGCCAGAAAATTTGATCTACTAAAGCAACAGGACAAATTGAGCAACATCACCAACATCTCAAGTAGTATCTCCTCCTTAACTTCAACGGACGCCAGTAAAGGCGAGACAGACCCAATTGTGGGTACAACGAAACACACTTTTTTAGGGGATATGCGGCTGGTACTTCAACGACGCCAGTGGGAACAAAGTATGGGTACTCAGCGGCAAAACTACAGAGGAAGGGGAAAAGTAAGGTCCCGGACATACGGAAACAAACCAGAAGAGGAAAGAGGGGCCAGCGGATCAGAAAAAGTGGGTACAACAATGCGGAGTATGCGATTGAAGAAAACCTTTTAGAGCAGACAGAAGAACTAACGATCATAAATCTATCAAAAAGACAGATGACAGAATCCAAACTATCATTATTAAAACGTGTTCTTAATTTCTGCCCTATTGCTCATATGGATATGGCGCAAACCAGAATCGATCTTTACCAATATGTGAGGAAAATAAAACTGGCAAAGATTTTTACAGAGAACCAACAAATGAAAAGTTTTGAAAAAGTATTGTAAAACATAGCTCCACTTTATCAGCACAGGACTCTGCAAATGTATTGACATTATAAACTTGGATGTGACAAAAGAAACAGAAAATATGAGCTTAGAAGACGTCTGTCCTCAAATGGGACCTGGGTTAAGCCGTAAAAACCAAAATCACGGTTTTATCCACAATTAACAGCAGGAAATAAGATTGATATCTTCCATGAGACAATTGTACAAGACATCTACAAATTGAAGAAAACAAGGTATACTGATAACTTGAAAATAGAAGAGAGAAAAGCATTATTTGACTTAACTCAAGATGACCAAATCGAAATAAAGATTGGGGACAAAGGAGGTAACATCATTATTTGGGACAAGTCTGATTACATAAAAGAGGCACATGATCAACTGAAAAACATCAACTATTATGAAAGATTGCACATCAATCCAACCCCTGGTATGAAATTGATTTGGATAAAAAGTTGCAAAATTGGACAGTTATGAATCTCATTGATGATGATGAATGCAAGTATTTAACAACACAATATCCAATAACTGCTACTATGTATTTCTTGCCGAAGATTCATAAGCATCGAATGAAACCACCGGGACGTCCGATTATATCGGCAAAAGGATCATTATTTGAACCAGTGGCTAATTACGTTGATTATTTCCTGATGCCCTTTGTCTCGAATCTCAGTTCCTACATCAAAGATACAAGTGACCTACTAAGACATCTGAATGGTATACCATGGCAGGAATCATACAGATTAATCACAATGGATGTGGTGTCGCTGTATACAAATATTGAACATGAGATCGGCATTTCTGCCTGTGAGTATTTCCTGAAGGACAGAAATATTCATTATGCTCAACATAATGTTATGTTGCTGGAAATGATTAAGATGTGTTCTTTCTCTTCGGTGAAGAAATTTATAAACAGGTAAAAGGCACAGCGATGGGCTTTTCTTTTAGTCCAAGCTATGCCTGTTTAGCAATGGGCTGGTGGGAGCAGAAATGGGCCTGGCAGACGGATAATGACAGATTTGTGAATAAAACAATCATGTGGCTCGGGTTCATTGATGATCTCCTGATCATCTGGGATGGATCAGATGAGGAATTTAATGAATATTTCAATATCCTGAACTCAACACCAGCAAATTTCAAATTCACCTGTAATATCAGCCAAACAAGAGTAACATTTTTGGACTCAGAAATCTATATACAGGATAACCAAATACATACAACATTGCACAGAATAGAAACAGCAACAAATGCAACACTACACGCAGAAACCTTTACTTCAAAACATTGCATATGGTGAATTCTTAAGAATTCGCAGAATTTGTTCTGAAAACACTGAATGGCAAAAACACAGCAAAATGACAGCACAAAGATTCAAACAAAGAGGATATCCGGTAAATTGGATTAAAAAAGGCTGGGAAAAATCTGGTCAAAAAGAAAGAGAGGAAATCCTAAAAGCAAAAACTTCGGGTCAGAATGAAAAGCCAGAAACAATTCGGCTCATCACCACGTACTCCAAAGAATCAAAACAAATAAAAGAAATATTGAAGAAAAATTGGAAAATCCTCCAACTTGATCCAACTGCTGCTAAAATCATGGGAACACATCCCAATATAACATTCAGAAGAGCAACTAATCTAAAAGATCGATTAATTCACAGTCACTTCCGTAAAAAGAACAATAAACCAACTCAATGGCTGAACACAAAGGGATTTGTGAAATGTCACAGTTGCAAAGTGTGTCAAATTGCCAAAAACACCCAAGAAGTCAAATTGGCTAATGAATTTGGAAAATACAGGAATTGCTTACATGCAAGAGCCAGCTCGTAATATATGTAATTGAATGCCCGTGCCCGTTGAAATACGTTGGGAGCAAGATATGCGAACTGAAAAAACGTATTTTGGAACACGTCAGAGCAACAATAAACAAAGACCGCAGCAATGCGGTAGCCAAACACATGGAATCACATCACGGAGGTGACTGGAAGCAACTAAAATTCTTCGCTATTGAAACTGTCAATCGCCTAGAAAGAGGCAGAGATCGAGAAAGGAGATTAAGACAGAAAGAATCTCGCCACATCCTTGAGTTAAGGTCTTTCGCTCTACATGGTCTGAATCAAAGTGAAGAACTTTATGTACATTTATGAAAGTACATTTGATAATGACTTGATTTCGCTTCCTACCATTTAAAATTTAAATTTTAATTCAGTTTTTCTTTTTATGATTTCTTTATGATTAGGTTATTCACTTTTCTAACCTGCTCATGGGGTGATGTTATTTTATTTTTTTCAGTAAGATAAACTTGAACACATCAAGCTAATAAATAAATTAGAATAATCTGTTCAAAACAGGAATCCCATACAATAATCATCATAAATACATGGAGGCCGGATTGGGCTATTCGTAATGAACAAATTTAATTTGAGGAGTAACACCAAGATATAACATAAGGACAAATTGAAACTAAACCCACTAGAGGGTTTGATTGGCCATTTTGTATGAGTATAAATAGCTGGTTTTTTGACTTATGATGTATAAGCGATGAATAGTTATAAAATTATCGTAAAGTATCGAGAATATAAGCTTGATTAGAAATTGGGTCTTAAATGAATGAATTTTCCCATGGGTACGAACTTTATTTTAATCAGCACATATTTTGTCACTTATTATTTCGAAACTACAACTCCCATAACGCCTAGCACTGTTCAACAGGAAATGATGTAATGCATGAAAGCGTAGATATTGGTTGGAATGCATATGCGGGCGTTACCGTGATCAAGGTCTCAGCGAGACCGAAACGCGTTGGTTTCTGATGTTTCTATGAAATTATTTAGATTGAATTGATAGTAAAAAGAATTATTGAACTTTCCCTGGAGTGCGACCCAATTCTTTTCCTGACGGAGAGGAGTGGTTAATATTAGACGGCCAGGCTCGGCCGTGGGGTTCCGCACCGCCCTAGAGCGGCAGGAGAGTCAGCAAAAATCGAGCCGCATGTAGGAAGATATATATATATTCAGCTCCAAAGTTGTCCACCAGATGAGCAGCACTCAGACAACAGCAGCAAGACAACAGCCTTTAATAGGTATGAGCGAGCACCACCCCGCGAATCAAGGGGGCCACACGACTTGGTATTGACTGAATCATAAATGTGGGGCAGCAGCAGAGGATCTAGGACGGGCCCGTCTGCGGGGTCCATTGAGGACTTTGAATTCAACAGAACATTATGTGCGCATCCATCTGTGGTTTACTAAGTGCCGAGACTACAGCTCCCATCATGCACAGTCTCGTAGGAGCAGCCCATTTGGGGGCGTGCAATATTTAAATGTGAACTGGGACCGGTACATGCACGCATCCTTTCCATTAAAGCCTCTGAAGAGAAGTTGAGGAACTTCGAAACGCGTCAGGCAGTCCTATACGGAACGGCTGTTTAAAGTATCCGCAGGCGGAATACCGTTCATACCTATCAAAGGCTGTTGTCTTGCTGCTGTTCTGGTGGACAACTTTGGAGCTGAATATATATATATATATATATTTATATTTATTTTTATTTTTGTTTTATTCACTGAAGAAAACAAAGGTTAAAGGGACGTTATGGTTAGGTGAAATGTTCAGTAACAACATAGGGGCTGATTGCAATGGTGGTCAGACCACAACCAACATCTCGTCAGTTGCGGTCCGACCGCCATCTGCTGCTGCGCTCCGACTGACGAATTGCAATGCGTGCAGTCAGAGACAGCAGGCGGGGGGACCGTCTGAGGCTTTCCGACAAGCTCAAGCATCGGAAACACTACATAATCCCTTAATGATGGCGGCTCCGCTGTCGGGATTATGATGTCAGTTTCCGCCAGCCATTGCATGTCGGCCTTTCCCTCCTGGCCCTCCGCTCTGGGGGCGGGGGGCACCTATGGTGCCCCTCCTAAGCATCCCTACACCATGTGGCAGGCATTGTGAGGTGCCTGCCGCACAGTGCAGGGATGTTTGAAAACATCCTTTTTCAATGGAAGCTAGTGCTGCGGGCCTTTTCCGCCCGCTGCACAAGCTTTCACTGAAAAATACTGCGGTCGGAATCAACATCGTAATAAGCCCCATATGTTTTAAACTCTAAAAACCACAGAAATTCACCAGTTATAGTTTTAGTTATCTCAAGTAACTATAACTTGTGCCCTAAAGTAACTATAACTTGTGCCCTCGCATTGCATTGCTAATTACCCCACATATTACATCACTCATGACATCGTCTATGACATCATTGATAATATCACTGCAACATTTGCAATGAAACTATTGGTGAGAAAAGTGTGCAAAGCTGGGTAGTGAGTTAATGTTGCCTCTGGGGACCTGGCCCACCCAGGAGTTTTTTTTTTTATTTTGACATGGATTTGGGCATCTTCTGCAAATTCACAGCAAAATTAATAAAAAAAAAAAAAAACTTTTGGCCCCAGGTGGGGTCCCTCTCGGGCCCACAAGCAGGCCTAGGGAGTCAGAGTATCCCTACCCTGCCTTCTATGTCTTTATTTTCTTTGGAGTCGGGACTGAGTTCCGAGTATTAAGATGGCTGCCACCACTTCCTGGTTGATGTGGTGGCAGCCAATCAGATCTCAACTTGAGATCTGTTGCATCTGTGCCCCTAGATATACAAATTTTTTGAACAATAATTGCTCAACAACTACTGAACAGATGTACACCAACTCAAAGAAGCAATCTTCCTGGACCAATGTCTAGCTTTCTGCAAAATTTGGTGTAAATCCGTTTAGCGGTTTGGTCTGTAGCTGTGTCTAAAGTTCATATAGAAAAATGAATGGGGAAAACACATATGGGACCCCCTTTATCTTAGCCACCCACTTGACGTAGCAACCCTGTGACTTTCCATGTCAAAAAAGTTGCACTTTTTTGGGAAAGTTTGTGTGGATTCATAAAACAGCGTCAAAGTTATTAGCAACACAATAAAATGGCATTTCCTATAGAAACACTATCCTAACTATAATTACCCAAAGGTGACCGCCATAAGATTTTATATATATATATATATATTTAAAAAAACAGTGGACCAGAATATTGCCAAAAAAGGTAAGTGTATAATATATATATATATATATATATATATATATATATATATATATTATACACTTACCTTTTTGGCAATATTCTGGTCCACTGTTTTTAAAATATATTTTTGTAGTTTACATTCAAGGTATGTAAACTTGTTTGCATACAATGTATGTAAACTTGATATTTTTGTTGATGATATTTTTGACACATTATTACTGTGTCACGATATTTAGTAGATGATGGGGGAGATTTACTAAGATTTTATGCCGTGTTTGGATCACAAAAGTGATGCAAATCGGTGCAAAATCTTTTTTTCACGATTTACTTTCCAGCGCTAAACTTGTTTAGTGCTGGAAATAACGTGAAAGTAATGGGAGGCAGCGCATAGCGCTGCTGTGCATTACTTAGCGCCAAGGGGGCGTACCATGGGTGAAGCATGGGCGTTCCCATGCAACCACCCAAGGTTTCTGACGATAAACCCAATTTACTACACAAAGTAGACTAGGTTTAGCGTCAGAAAACTGCGTCCTTTCAAAGAAGGCGCAAAGAAGAAGAAATGCTTTCATTTCTCCTTCCTTTTCCTACTTTGCATGTGTGCTGCACTGTACAGCACGCATACAAAGAGGGAAAAGGTTTGAAGTGAGTCTCAGCATAGTATAAACCCCCCAGGTAGACCGATCATTTCGAGTTGTAACTCTTTATATGAAAATGTATCCACATATGTAGATTTCTTCCTAAATCCTATCGTCATGAATTTAAGCTCCTACATACAGGATACAGGAGATTTTCTGAGGATCCTGTCAAATATGGGTTGGCAAGAAGGATTCTACCTGGCCACCATAGATGTGGTATCGCTGTATACCTCTATAAGTCATGAAGTGGGACTAAAAGCAATCAGTTACTTTTTAAAACAACGAAATATACACCAACTAAAACACACACGAATGCTTGAAGAGATGATAGCATTATGCCTGAGGAATAATGTCTTCATCTTTGATAATCAAATCAATTCTCAGATTTGTGGATGTGCGATGGGAGTTTCATTCTCTCCAAGCTATGCCAACCTGACCATGGGTTGGTGGGAAAAACACATAGCTTGGAGAGAGGAGAATGAGGAATTCACTTCCAAAACTGAACTCTGGCTACGTTTTATAGATGATCTTTTTCTCATTTGGAGTGGGAGCAAAGAGGAATTCAAGAACTATATGATCATCTTGAACAACAATGAAGAAGGACTCCAATTCACTTACAATATCAGCAAAAAAGAGATTCAGTTTCTGGATGTAACAGTATACATAGAGTACAATCAGATGAAAACAAAAGTCTTTAGAAAACCGACATCGACCAATTGTATACTGCATGGAAAAAGCTTCCATCCACAACAGCTGAAAAGAAGCATCCCATATGGTGAGTTTATAAGGATGAAGCGCAATTGCTCAGACAATGAAGAAATGGAAAAAACATTTCAAGAAACTGAAACCCGCTTTTACAAAGAGGATACAGATACCAAGATGTAAAACAAGGACAGGACAAAGCAAATGCTATGACAAGAGCAAGTACATTAGCCAGAAAAGATAGAAAAATGGAAGACAACAAAATTAGGGTCATACTAACATACAGTAAGGAAAACTATCAGATTATCAATATCCTGAAAAAGTATTGGCACATTATTAAAAAGACCCGGAATTGATGGACAAAATTGGTGAGAGACCAGAAATTTCGTATCGGAAAGCGCCATCATTGAAAGATAAACTAGTCAAAAGCCATATGACATCTAACAAAAAGACAGACTGGCTGAAAGAAAAGCAAAAAGGATTTGTGCACTGTAATAAATGTAAGGCATGCAAAATAGGCAAGAATACACAAGTGGTAACAGACTTCATGGGGAAACCTTTTAATATCACGGAAAGAATTACATGTGACACAACATATGTGGTATATGTCATCGAATGCCACTGTGGACTCCGGTATATAGGAAGTACAATTTGCCCTTTAAAAAAACGAATTCTTGAACATCTTAGAGCAATTCATAATAATGATACCAACTATGCGATTGCAAAGCATCTGAAAACTCATAGTGAAAAATCTTGGAAAGATATAAAATATTATGGATTGGCAACTGTTCCAAAAAATGAGAGAGGGGGTAACAGAACTTTAAAATTGCGGAGATTGGAGTCAAAAATGATAATCCGGTTCAAAACCAAGACCCCATTTGGTCTGAATGCGGATGAGGAACTGTATGTTCACCTGTAAAAGTTGTACTAGATAAACGTTCAGTATTATAAAAGACAATCCTCTAAAAACCTCTATTGATATCAACTCATACAACAATGGGGGCACTTAGCCATTATGATGGTCCTCTGGTCGTAATTTCTAAAAGATCTACTGAGATCGAACAAACAAAGCGGCTTTCTGACAAGAATCAAATAAAAGACTGAGGATTACTTGAAGGAATATGAGGCAATGATAGAATGTCCAATAAACAACTAATGTTAAAACATGAGCAAATAAGAATGTAATAAAGATTGTCACTTTAAATAAAGTATTACATCAAAAGAAAATAAAAAACAAGAATGCAGAATAAGGACTCAACATATAAGAATGTCCAATTAGTACTGAACGTGATGCTCATAAAACATGCAGTCGTGCAGGGAATAATAAAGTGAAAACATCGAACGTGAAAATCCAGTGAAAGATTTGGAGACTACATATCCCAGAATGCCTCCTAATTGGCAGAAATGGGAGAACTATAAAAAGGAAACAAAAACATAGGACTCACATACCGTGAGCAAGACCCGTGGGGGTTGAAACGCGTTGGTGGTGGTTCGGTGATGATAATTGCACGTTTGCAATAAAATGAAATAATTCTCGCAAATCTCTGGTGTGCGGTCTCTTCCTAGTGAAGAAGAAATTGGTGAATAATTGATTACGAGGACTGGTCCGTCCTCGATACCGGCACCCGCTGTGCAACAGTGCGCTTTCCTTGTGGACCAATTGGTGTTGCATATATATATATATATATATATATATTATACACTTACCTTTTTTGGCAATATTCTGGTCCACTGTTTTTTTAAATATATTTTTGTAGTTTACATTCAAGGTATGTAAACTTGTTTGCATACAATGTATGTAAACTTGATATTTTTGTTGATGATATTTTTGACACATTATTACTGTGTCACGATATTTAGTAGATGATGGGGGAGATTTACTAAGATTTTATGCCGTGTTTGGATCACAAAAGTGATGCAAATCGGTGCAAAATCTTTTTTTCACGATTTACTTTCCAGCGCTAAACTTGTTTAGTGCTGGAAATAACGTGAAAGTAATGGGAGGCAGCGCATAGCGCTGCTGTGCATTACTTAGCACCAAGGGGCGTACCATGGGTGAAGCATGGGCGTTCCCATGCAACCACCCAAGGTTTCTGACGATAAACCCAATTTACTACACAAAGTAGACTAGGTTTAGCGTCAGAAAATTGCGTCCTTTCAAAGTAGGCGCAAAGAAGAAGAAATGCTTTCATTTCTCCTTCCTTTTCCTACTTTGCATGTGTGCTGCACTGTACAGCACGCATACAAAGAGGGAAAAGGTTTGAAGTGAGTCTCAGCATAGTATTTTGTACTGGAAGGGTACAAAACCTATGCTAGACTCACAGAGACACCCTTGCACCCTGGCACAAAGGTGTCTCCGTGGCGCACGGCAGCTGTTTCAGTGCCGGTGCTAAGGAAGGGGAGGAGAGTGCCTTATTTTAGTGAATGTGGCCCTCTCCTCCTCTCTCCTTTTCACGCAGCGCAGCACAGCATTTACGGCTGCTGCACTGTACTGTGTGAAAAAGTAGTAAATCTCCCCGTTTATTTTGTAATACAACCCCACCTAGTGCATTCCAGGGTAGATGAAACATAGTACAGTCTGCTCCAGTGATTGTGCAGGCACTAACCCTGTGCAGCTTTAACATGCACATGGTAATATGGAACACTTGCCACCAGCCTCTTCAGACGTTTCTGCATCAACTGCAGCAAGATTATTATGATTCCAATGCCCAGTTTACCTTTCTGATCAAGAAAACTGATAATGCTAGCCTCCAGGTTGAAATGACCTCACATTAATGCACAGCAGACTTTGTGTTTGCTCTTCTTGGAGCTCCTCTGCACACAGAGACTGCCTCATGTGACCCTGAGCTTCCTGAACTTTTCCATCTGCCACACATTTCTGATTCAGGTGTGTCTAATACTATTGAGGCTTCTGCTAGGCTTTGATAGGGGTTGTGCCCTGTTTCTGTGTCTCGCTACTTCTAGGTGACCACTAACTAACTTTTGCTACGCCATCAGCTCAACACCCAGCAGCATTCGACAAGCAGTCTTGTACACACTCTGGAAATGTATATTGTGTTTGAAAAGGGAGAGTCTGTTGTCCAACTTTAACCCAGAGCAGTCCCAGGTTCCAAGACCATGATACTGTATCGAACAGAAGCCCCAAAGAACACCAGAAACCTCAGCTTTTTTCCATTTACTGAGCTACTTATCATTTGTGTTGGTAACCTCACATACGGATTTTCCCGGATACCCAGTTCAAACACTCAGCCCATAATAGAAATTGGTATAATAGCAAAATTTGATACACAAATTAATGCCTAGACTCAAGTAGTAGTTTCATCAGAAATATCTGTGTGGATTCGGATTGTGTTATTTGACTTGGATATAAGTTGCAAAGCCAGCCACTTCCTTGTGTTTATTTCTCAATTGATAACATATCCCCATGTCTGCCAATGAGAAATCTTTCAAAGTTGATCGTATACCAATGTGCCTGTAGAAAAGAAATAAAGACTTATATTAAGAAAACCTAGCACCCTTTTTACCTCTGGTATGCCGGCCAATGTGCCAGTTTTCACAGTCAAACAGAGCCCCCAGAACTAATGTATAGGTCACAAGATCCCTAGTAGATTTCTATTTGAGAAGTAGCCCCCAAAAGTGGACACAGAATGAAAACACATTCTTAATCCTCCATGGGGGTAGACACCAAAGCCTGTTCAGTGAGGTGTCTAAAAATTTGACTTGTATAGGAGAGTTCCTAACGTTCATTAGTAGCATATCAAACATCTAATATATCCTCCCACACACCTTTATAACAGAGAGGGAATAAACAAGTGTCAAATGATTTTCCTTCCTAAAGTCCTAAATGTTAGTTCTCATTTCTGATGGAAAAAAGAGAAATGCTGGGATAATGTCCCTAAATTGGTCTTCCTTTTTGTCGCAAATTATTCCGATGTAGACAACCGTTGCTGGATCAAATCCCCCTTCTTGGGTAAACTACAAAAGGAACTATGGATGGCAGAAAAGAAACAGGAGTTACTTGGGAAGCACCAGGTGGCATAAGGGCTGCTTTCATAGCAAAATGGGCTGTCTTGACCCAACCTTGCCTGATTTGTCCCATTCTAGTTGGACCCCATGCAGGGCGAGGCAGGTTTGAAAGTTTTTGCCTAGACTGCTACAGGTTTCCATCCTGGTCCTACTTCTTCCATACCTCCTGAAGCCAGATTAATTCTGGGAGGATAAAGCATGTTCTCATTTGGAATGCATCCCATGTCGAGCTGTAAAATGACAAAAGCCTTTTGCCACTCCAGGCACAGTCTTACAGCTTTAAATTGGTAAACTAGCAACCAAGCCAACCTGAACTGAACAAAAGCAAACCCTGACACATGTTTTGCTCTCATTAGAGCTCTTCAGAGAGGTATAGCTTTGTCCAGACACAAGGGAGCACCCAGTATAAGTCAAAACGATACCCTTTCATGGCTTTTGTCATTTTACAGCTCGGCATGGATGGCACTGTGCTAGTCCTATGCTTAAAAACTTTGCTGTAGAAATGGCAAAAGACTTTGTCCCTTTCTATCTCGGCGTGGATGTCACTGTGCTAATCCTATGCATAAAGACTTTGATAGAAAGGCAGACATTTGAGGTGAGCAGATTTAGAGTGTCGCTGGTGTTGAGGGTGCTGTATTCAGGAGCTGCTTTCCACCTAAACTTGAGAACTACCCAGAGTTCTCTGCTTCTTTTTGCATATATATATATATATATATATATATATATATATATATCCCAAAACAAAAGTCCAATGAAGTACGCTCTCAGGATAAGAAGCAGGACACAAATGTAGTTAATCCAGTTTATTCCACAACGCGTTTCGGCTGTAAACAGCCTTGATCACGTGATCAAGGCTGTTTACAGCCGAAACGCGTTGTGGAATAAACTTGGATTAACTACATTTGTGTCCTGCTTCTTATCCTGAGAGCGTACTTCATTGGACTTTTGTTTTGGGATATTATTGCCGGTACGCTCTGCCGGCGTGTACGCCACCCTCCTTGGGTCCCTGCACTCCAGAAGGAGCTTTGTGCGTTTTTGGATATATATATATATATATATATATATATATATATATATATATATATATATTACTGGCAACTCCGTTAAAACACTGGATATCTTCCTTCCAATAACGGACCACGGACCACAAAGTGATGCAGCAAGATGTTCTTTATTGCTCACCAAACACCTCTACAGCCATGACGCGTTTCAGCCCTGCCACGGGCCTTGATCACATGACACGCTCTGTCAGGTGCGTAGCTTTTTTTATATACACTGTTTTTTTCTCTTTTCGTTTTTACTGTGCATTACTTAAAGTGACAAGTGCATAAAACCAAAATCATAGACATAGACGGAAAAAAACCCCCATATACTGGTTTAAATACATAAATAATTGTCATCCGTTAGAAACACACCAATAATGTTAAAAGGAAATATCATATTTTCAATATTAGTAAAATGTCTGATATGTGCCTAATGGCACTTTGGTTTCTACATATTCACACGGCGGCCCTGCCGTGGAGAACTGCACCATCTCCAGACTATCGAGTGAGAGGCTGTGAGCAGGAACCATGCCTGACTTATTCCAGCACTTCAGAAGAGGATAATAGAAACGTGCGCAGCAAACATGGCCCACCGGAGGGCAACAATTCATTTTAAATATTGACAATTAGCGGAGCCCACTGAAGGGCAAAAACGAACTCTGATCCTTACTACAAGGTCCAGCCTGCATTGTAATAATTACGCATTGAGCGACGCCCACCAAGGGTATTTGAATGAGCATGCTGATTTGGAGCCATCTGCGGAGTGTCAATTATCCATGACTAAGAGGCAGGAGCCTCGAAACGCGTCGGAGAAGAATGTACATGAATGCTGTAGCCCGTTTTCCTGTAAATAAACCGGAAGGTTTGCTTTTGAAGTTGAGTGCGTTCTTAATGCTTTGGGGCACTTTGGTTTCTACATATTCACACAGCGGCCCTGCCGTGGAGAACTGCACCATCTCCAGACTATCGAGTGAGAGGCTGTGAGCAGGAACCATGCCTGACTTATTCCAGCACTTCAGAAGAGGATAATAGAAACGTGCGCAGCAAACATGGCCCACCGGAGGGCAACAATTCATTTTAAATATTGACAATTAGCTGAGCCCACTGGAGGGCAAAAACGAACTCTGATCCTTACTACAAGGTCCAGCCTGCATTGTAATAATTACGCATTGAGCGACGCCCACCAAGGGTATTTAAATGAGCATGCTGATTTGGAGCCATCTGCGGAGTGTCAATTATCCATGACTAAGAGGCAGGAGCCTCGAAACGCGTCGGAGAAGAATGTACATGAATGCTGTAGCCCGTTTTCCTGTAAATAAACCGGAAGGTTTGCTTTTGAAGTTGAGTGCGTTCTTAATGCTTTGGGGCACTTTGGTTTATATATATATATATATATATATATATATATATTTCACTGAAAAAACCACAGGTTTCAGGGACATTATAGTTAGTTGGACATTTCACTCGTACAAAACCAGAGAAATTCGGGCGTTATAGTTAGTTGAGCTAAGTATAATACGCGCCCCCGCAATGCACTGCTGATGACATCACATATTACATCACTCATGACATGGTCAGTGACATCACTGATGACATCTCAAATGACATCACTGATGACATCCTCCAGTGACTGTGTGTTTCTGTAAAGTTTAAATATGTTTTATATATATATAGGCCAAGGTGTATTGAAGAATGACTGGGTGTATGACTGTCTCAATGGATGATTTAGTAGGTCCGTGACTGACTGTATAAGTGAGTGATTAAACGTGTCTTACTGAATGCATGAGTTAGTGACTAAACTGTGTGCATGTCTGTATCAGTCTGTCTGTTGGTGTGTAAGCAGCTGCATGGGTTGGTGAGCAGCTACATGAGTGTCTATATGGGTTATTGATTGGTTGTCTAAGTATCTGTATGGGTGCCTGAGTGTCTGTGTGGGTGGGGTGTGTGTAACTCACTGCATGGATGTGTGAGTGGGTTATTCACTGGGTGTATGGGGTCAAGAGTACATCTGTGAGGGGCTGTATGGATGGGTGAGTGTGTGTATGGCTGTGTTGGTGAGTGAATGGATATCTCAGTGGTACATGTGTGAGTAACTACATATGTGAAAGGCAGTATATGTGAGTGTTGGAGTATATAAATGACTATATGTGAGAGTGAGTGATTGTGAGAGTGGTTGTGTGGATGAGTGTGTGCTTGTGTCAGTGATTGTATAAGAGAGTAAGTATGTGTTAGTATCTGTGTGAATAAGTGAGGTGGTGTGTGTATAACTGTATAGGTGAGTAAATGGGAGTGTGATTGATTCTTTGCATGACTGACTAGCTGCGTAAGTAACTCTATGGGTGAGTTGCGGTGTGTGAGTGTCTGTATAGGTGTATGAGTGCATATGATAGTGGCTGTATTGATGAGTGACTGCATGTATGAGTGACTGTATGGGTGAGTGAGTGGATGTGTGTGAAGACCTAGGAATCAGTGAGTGGGTATGTAGTAATTGGTATTGGTGTATCTATGGTTTCGAGAATGGTAGTCTGTATTTTAGAGTCAGAGTATCAAAGGTTATATTAGGGTGTGAGGAGGTGCATCAGATTATCACGTGGATGATGTAATCAGTTATGCCATCAGTGATGTCATTTGATATGTCATCAGTGATGTCACTGACCATGTCATGAGTGATGTAATATGTGATGTCATCAGCAGTGCATTGCGTGGGCGCGAGTTATACTTAGCTCAACTAACTATAACGGACGAATTTCTCTGGTTTTGTACGAGTGAAATGTCCAACTAACTATAATGTCCCTGAAACCTGTGGTTTTTTCAGTGAATTTCTATGTTTTTTTAAATGATAATTTCTAACTAAAACGCCCCTGAAACCTATGGTTTTTTAGTGAATTTCTAAGGTTTTTTAAATGATAATTTCTAACTATGCCTACAGAGGTGGGACATGTGCAGAAAGAGGAAGAAAGGAGCAGAAAGAAGCAAGAGAAATGCAGAAAGAGGCAACAGAAGTCCAGAAAGAGGAAGAAAGGTGCAGAAAGAAGCAAGAGATATGCAGAAAGAACCAACAGAGGTGCAGAAAGAGGCCTTGTTGCAAAGTCATCCTGTGTCCTGGGCACCCCCAACCTTTTACTGACTGGTACTGGTGGTAACTGACTCTGACTGACCCTGGGCTCTGCCTAACCAGGCCCAGAGCCAGTGCTATGCTGAAAGACAGTTAGAATACAGTGAAAACACCTACATACACTAGGGTACACTACAGGTTGGGGTACGCCTGTGATTGGCATGACCTCCCTTGTAAGGCCCCAGTACATAATAGGGCAGGGTGATTAAAACTACCTCTAAGTCCCTAGCATATAATAGGGCATGGCAATTTAGAGACCAGCAGCCCTTTTCTGCACTTGCATGTGTGCACTGCTGAGCCTGAGGTCAGTTTAAAAGTAGCCCTGTGTGTGCAGAAAGAGGCAAGAGAGGTGCAGAAAGAGGGAAGAAGGGTGCAGAAAGAGGCAAGAGAGGTGCAGAAAGAAGAAACAGAATTGCATAAATAAGCAAGAGAAGTGCAGAAAGAAGCAACAGAGGTGCAGAAGGACGCAAGAGAAGTGCAGAAAGAGGCAATAGAGTTGCAGAAACAGGCAAAAGAGGTGCAGAAAGAAGCAAGAGCAGTGCAGAAAGAAACAATGGAGGTGCAGAAGGAGGCAAGAGGGGTGCAGAAAGAGGCAAGGGGGTGCAGAAATTTGCAAGAGAGGTACAGAAAGAAGCAAGAGCAGTGCAGAAAGAAATAACAGAGGCGCAGAAAGAAGCAAGAGCAGTGCAGAAAGAACCAACAGAGGTGCAGAAGGAGGGAAGAGGGATAGAGAAAGAGGCAAAAGAAGTGCAGAAACAAGCAAAAGAGGTGCAGGGAAAAAGGCAAAAGGGGTGCAGAAAGAGGCAAGAGAGGTGCACAAAGAGGGAAAAAGGATGCAGAAAGAGGCAAGTGGGTGCAGAAAGAAGCAAGAGAGGTGTAGAAAGAAGCAAGAGAAGTGCAGAAAGAACCAACAGAGGCGCAGAAAGAAGCAAGAGCAGTGCAGAAAGAACCAACAGAGGTGCAGAAAGAGGCAAGAGGGGTGCAGAAAGAGGCAAGAGAAGTGCAGAAAGAAGCAAAAGAGGTGCAGAAAGAGGCAAGAGGGGTATAGAAAGAGGCAAAAGCAGTGCAGAAAGAACCAAGAGACGTGCGGTAAAAGGGAAGAAGGGTGCAGGAAGAGGCACAAGGGGTGCAGAAAAAAGCAAGAGAGGTGTAGAAAGAAGAAAGAGAAGTGCAGAAAGAAGCAACAGAGGTGCAGAAAGAGGCAAGAAGGGTACAGAAAGAGGAAAGAGAAGTGCAGAAGGAAGCAACAGAGATGCAGAAAGAGGCAGGAAAGGTGCAGAAAGAGGCAAGAGAGTTGCAGAAACAGGCAAAAGAGGTGCACAAAGAGGGAACAGGGGTGCACACAGAGGCAAGAGAGGTACAGAAAGAACCAACAGAGATGCAGAAAAAGGTAAGAGGGGTGCAGAAATGTGCAAGAGAGTAGCAGAAAGAAGCAAGAGCAGGGCAAAAAGAACCAACAGAGGTGCAGAAAGAGGCAAGAGGGGTGCAGAAAAAGGCAAGAGAAGTACAGAAAAAAGCAAAAGAAGTGCAGAAAAAAGCAAAAGAGGTGCAGAAAGAGGCAAGAGGGGTATAGAAAGAGGCAAAAGCAGTGCAGAAAGAACCAAGAGACTTGCAGGAAAAGAGAAGAAGGGTGCCAAAAGAGGCACGAGGGGTGCACAAATGTGCACGAGAGTAGCAGATAGAAGCAAGAGCAGTGCAGAAAGAACCAACAGAGGTGCAGAAAGAGCCAAGAGGAGTGCAGAAAGAGGCAAGAGAAGTGCAGAAAAAAGCAAAATATGTGCAGAAAGAGGCAAGAGGGGTGCAGACAGAGGCAAGAGAGGTGCATAAAGAGGGAAGAGTGGTGCAGAAAGAGGCAAGAGGGATGCAGAAACTTGCAAGACAGGTGCAGAAACAAACAAGAGCAGTACAGAAACAACCAAGAGAGGTGCAGAAAGAGGGTAGAGGGGTGCAGAAAGAGGCAAGAGAAGTGCAGAAAGAAGCAACAGAGGTGCAGAAAGAGACAAGAGAAATAGGCAAGAGAGTTGCAGAAACAGGAAAGAGATGTGCAGAAAGAGGGGACAGGGGTGCAGAAAGAGGCAAGAGAGGTGTAGAAAGAGGGAAGAAGGGTACAGAAAGAGGCAAGAGATGTGCAGAAAGAAGCAACAGAGGTGCAGAAGGAGGCAAGAGAAGTGCAGAAAGAGGCAAGAGAGTTGCAGAAACAGGCAAAAGAGGTGCAGAAAGAAGCAAGAGGACTGCAGAAAGAACCAACAGAGGTGCAAAAAGAGGGAAGAAGGGTGCAGAAAGAGGCACAAGGGGTGCAGAAAGAAGCAATTGATGTGCAGAAAGAAACCAAAGAAGTGCAGAAAGAAGGAACGGAGGTGCAGAAAGAGGCAAGAGGGGTGCAGAAAGAAACAAATGAAGCAGAAAGAAGCAACAGAGGTGCAGAAAGAGGCAAGAGGACTGCAGAAAGAGGGAAAAGGGGTACAGAAAGAAGCGAGAGGTGCAGAAAGAAACAAAAGAAGTGCAGAAAGAAGCAACAGAGGTGCAGAAAGAGGCAAGAGGACTGCAGAAAGAGGGATGAGGGGTGCAGAAAGAGGCACAAGGGGTGCAGAAAGAAGCAGGAGAGATGCAGAAAGAAGCAAGAGAAATGCATAAAAAAGCAACAGATGCAGAAAGGGGGAAGTGGGGTGGAGAAAGAGGCAAGAGGGATACAGAAATAAACAAGAGAGGTACAGAAAGAGACAAAAGAAGTGCAGAAAGAAGGAACAGAGGTGCAGAAAGAGGCAAGAGGGGTGCAAAAAGAGGGAAGAGGGGTGTGAAAGAGGCACTAGGGGTGCAGAAAGAAGGGACAGAGGTACAGAAAGAAGCAAGAGAAGTATAGAAAGAAGCGACAGAGGTGCAGAAAGAGGGATGAGGGGTGGAAAAAGAGGCAAGAGAAGTGCAAAAAGATGCAACAGAGATGCAAAAAGGGGGAACATGGGTGGAGAAAGTGGTGAGAGGGGTGCAGAAAGAAGCAAGAGAAGTGCAGAAAGAAACAAAAGAAGAGCAGAAAGAAGGAACAGGGGTGCAGAAAGATGCAAGAGGGGTGCAGAAAGATGTAAGAGCAGTGCAGAAAGAACCAATGGAGGTGCAGAAGGAGGCAAGAGGGGTGCAGAAAGAGGCAAGGGGGTGCAGAAATTTGC
The DNA here is from genome assembly GCA_963921515.1 of Calotriton arnoldi. NCBI lineage: Eukaryota > Metazoa > Chordata > Amphibia > Caudata > Salamandridae > Calotriton > Calotriton arnoldi. The sequence goes on along the minus strand of CAWUFW010000597.1, from coordinate 1,788,512 downwards.
AAGAGATGTACAGAAAGAAGCAAGAGCAGTGCAGAAAGAAATAACAGAGGTGCAGAAGGAGGGAAGAGGGGTAGAGAAAGAGGCAAAAGAAGTGCAGAAACAAGCAAAAGAGGTGCAGGGAAAAAGGCAAAAGGGGTGCAGAAAGAGGCAAGAGAGGTGCACAAAGAGGGAAAAAGGGTGCAGAAAGAGGCAAGTGGGTGCAGAAAGAAGCAAGAGAAGTGTAGAAAGAAGCAAGAGAAGTGCAGAAAGAAACAACAGAGGCGCAGAAAGAAGCAAGAGCAGTGCAGAAAGAACCAACAGAGGTGCAGAAAGAGGCAAGAGGGGTGCAGAAAGAGGCAAGAGAAGTGCAGAAAGAAGCAAAAGAGGTGCAGAAAGAGGTAAGAGGGGTATAGAAAGAGGCAAAAGCAGTGCAGAAAGAACCAAGAGACGTGCAGGAAAAGGGAAGAAGGGTGCAGGAAGAGGCACAAGGGGTGCAGAAAAAAGCAAGAGAGGTGTAGAAAGAAGAAAGAGAAGTGCAGAAAGAAGCAACAGAAGTGCAGAAAGAGGCAAGTGGGTGCAGAAAGAAGCAAGAGAGGTGTAGAAAGAAGCAAGAGAAGTGCAGAAGGAAGCAACAGAGGTGCAGAAAGAGGCAAGAAAAGTACAGAAAGAGGCAAGAGAGTTGCAGAAACAGGCAAAAGAGGTGCACAAAGAGGGAACAGGGGTGCACACAGAGGCAAGAGAGGTACAGAAAGAACCAACAGAGATGCAGAAAAAGGCAAGAGGGGTGCAGAAATGTGCAAGAGAGTAGCAGAAAGAAGCAAGAGCAGGGAAAAAAGAACCAACAGAGGTGCAGAAAGAGGCAAGAGGGGTGCAGAAAAAGGCAAGAGAAGTGCAGAAAAAAGCAAAAGAGGTGCAGAAAGAGGCAAGAGGGGTGCAGAAAGAGGCAAGAGCAGTGCAGAAAGAACCAAGAGACTTGCAGGAAAAGAGAAGAAGGGTGCCAAAAGAGGCACGAGGGGTGCAGAAAGAAGCAAGAGAGGTGTAGAAAGAATCAAGAGAAGTGCAGAAAGAAGCAACAGAAGTGCAGAAAGAGGCAAGAGGGGTGCAGAAAGAGGCAAGAGAAGTGCAGAAGGAAGCAACAGAGGTGCAGAAAGAGGCAAGAAAAGTACAGAAAGAGGCAAGAGAGTTGCAGAAACAGGCAAAAGAGGTGCACAAGGAGGGAACAGGGGTGCACACAGAGGCAAGAGAGGTACAGAAAGAACCAACAGAGATGCAGAAAGAGGCAAGAGGGGTGCACAAATGTGCACGAGAGTAGCAGATAGAAGCAAGAGCAGTGCAGAAAGAACCAACAGAGGTGCAGAAAGAGCCAAGAGGAGTGCAGAAAGAGGCAAGAGAAGTGCAGAAAAAAGCAAAAGAGGTGCAGAAAGAGGCAAGAGGGGTGCAGACAGAGGCAAGAGAGGTGCAGAAAGAGGGAAGAGTGGTGCAGAGAGAGGCAAGAGGGATGCAGAAACTTGCAAGACAGGTGCAGAAACAAACAAGAGCAGTACAGAAACAACCAAGAGAGGTGCAGAAAGAGGGTAGAGGGGTGCAGAAAGAGGCAAGAGAAGTGCAGAAAGAAGCAACAGAGGTGCAGAAAGAGACAAGAGAAATAGGCAAGAGAGTTGCAGAAACAGGAAAGAGATGTGCAGAAAGAGGGGACAGGGGTGCAGAAAGAGGCAAGAAGGGTACAGAAAGAGGCAAGAGATGTGCAGAAAGAAGCAACAGAGGTGCAGAAGGAGGCAAGAGAAGTGCAGAAAGAGGCAAGAGAGTTTCAGAAACAGGCAAAAGAGGTGCAGAGAGAAGCAAGAGGACTGCAGAAAGAACCAACAGAGGTGCAAAAAGAGGGAAGAGGGGTGCAGAAAGAGGCACAAAGGGTGCAGAAAGAAGCAATTGATGTGCAGAAAGAAACAAAAGAAGTGCAGAAAGAAGGAACGGAGGTGCAGAAAGAGGCAAGAGGGGTGCAGAAAGAAACAAATGAAGTGCAGAAAGAAGCAACAGAGGTGCAGAAAGAGGCAAGAGGACTGCAGAAAGAGGGAAAAGGGGTGCAGAAAGAAGCGAGAGGTGCAGAAAGAAACAAAAGAAGTGCAGAAAGAAGCAACAGAGGTGCAGAAAGAGGCAAGAGGACTGCAGAAAGAGGGATGAGGGGTGCAGAAAGAGGCACAAGGGGTGCAGAAAGAAGCAGGAGAGATGCAGAAAGAAGCAAGAGAAATGCATAAAAAAGCAACAGATGCAGAAAGGGGGAAGTGGGGTGGAGAAAGAGGCAAGAGGGATACAGAAATAAACAAGAGAGGTACAGAAAGAGACAAAAGAAGTGCAGAAAGAAGGAACAGAGGTGCAGAAAGAGGAAAGAGGGGTGCAAAAAGAGGGAAGAGGGGTGTAAAAGAGGCACAAGGGGTGCTGAAAGAAGGGACAGAGGTGCAGAAAGAAGCAAGAGAAGTATAGAAAGAAGCAACAGAGGTGCAGAAAGAGGGATGAGGGGTGGAAAAAGAGGCAAGAGAAGTGCAAAAAGATGCAACAGAGATGCAAAAAGGGGGAACATGGGTGGAGACAGTGGTGAGAGGGGTGCAGAAAAAAGCAAGAGAGGTGCAGAAAGAAACAAAAGAAGAGCACAAAGAAGGAACAGGGGTGCAGAAAGAGGCAAGAGGGGTGCAGAAAGATGTAAGAGGAGTGCAGAAAGAAGCACGAGTGGTGCAGAAAGAAGCAAGAGAGGTGCAGAAAGAGGCAAGAGGGGTGCAAAAAGAGGGAAGAGGGGTGCAGAAAGAGGCACGAGGGGTGCAGAAAGAAGCAAGAGAGGTGCAGAAAGAAGCAACAGAGATGCAGAAAGAGGGAAGAGGGGTGGAGAAAGAGACGAAAGAGGTGCAGAAAGAAGCAAGAGAAGTGCAGAAAGAGGGAAGCGGGATGGAGAAAGAGGCAAGAGGGGTGCACAAAGAAGCAAGAGAGGTGCAGAAAGAAGCAACAGAGATGCAGAAAGAGGGAAGAGGGGTGGAGAAAGAGGCAAGAGAAGTGCAGAAAGAAGCAACAGCCATGCAGAAAAGGGGAAGAGGTGTGGAGAAAGAGGCAAGAGGGGTGCAGAAAGAAGCAAGAGAGGTGCAGAAAGAAACAAAACAAGTGCAGAAAGAAGGAACAGAGGTGCAGAATGAGGCAGGAGGGGTGCAGAAAGAGGGAAGAGAGGTGCAGAAAGAGGCAAGAGGGGTGCACAAAGAAGCAAGTGAGGTGCAGAAAGAGGCAACAGAGGTGCAGAAATAGGCAAAAGAGGTGCAGAAAGTAGAAGAGATGTGCAGAAAGAGGCAAGAGAAGTGCAGAAAAAGAAAGAAAGGTGCAGAAAGAAGCAACAGAAATGCAGAAAGAGGCAAGAGAGGCGCAGAAAGAAGCAAGAGTGGCTTGCACATCATTAGTACCAATTTAACACCCACATTTAGCTGTAAGTAACAGGTGACCATTCTAGGTTTACAAAGGACCTTCCACCACGCTGTAACACTTGTCGCTGCATTTTTGGTAACGTTTGAGCTAGAAACAAGGCTTTTTTTGTTCAAATATGCAGATTAGGCAGCAGATGATGGATTATGTGCCTAATGCGGAAAATGTATAATTGTGCCAAAGTTAGTGCAGCCATACAGTCGCATAATTCCAGTGGCCCTGCTCATACCACTGACTAGGTCCAGAAGTGCTCCTCAGTGATTCTTCTTTTTTTCATCTCATTGAGTTGATAGTTTAGCTTCTATGGAAATGAGGAAGACTAAACCTGAGGTTACCACTCCACAACACAGACTACCATACCACATAATTGCTCTCCATAACACATAATCCCACTCTACATAATTCCTATACACTAAATGCCACATACTTTCTAGCCACATAATTTCACTGCACAACATACCACATAATTCCACTACACACAACGTACATCCACTCCACTCCAAAAAACATTAATAAAAATCTTTTATATTTACAACGCCAATAGCTCTAACTCTTGCAAATGCGAGACCTATTAAATTGCAAATGCTTCTTTAACTGGTAGTCACGTTTGCAGAGTGGTGGAGAAAGGGGGCTGGGCCTCCAACCAACGCTCAGGAATTCCGCTGCGTATGACTTACAGGATATACCAGGAGGGCTTCTTGGCCCCCAAAGTCCCTCAGGAGTAAAGTGGACTTCATCCCCCAACCAGTACTGTGCCAGGAGGCGCGTTTGCAGAGTGGTGGAGAAAGGGTGGGTGTGGCCTCCGAAGACCTCTTAGCAATCCCACTGTGTGGAACTTAGTGGAGGTAACAGGAGGGGTAGTTGCCCCCCAAGGACAACCTTGGGGGCCAACTACCCCTCCTATTACCTCCAGTAAGTCCCACACAGCAGCATTAATAAGTTCTCATAGCAGGCCACGCCCCCTTCCCCACCACTCTGCAAACGTGCTCCCTGGCGCGCTCTTGGATGGGGATTAAAGTCCACTTCGCTGCTAGGGGTCCTAGGGGCCAACTAGCCTACCTGATACCCCAAGTATGCCCCAGATAGTGGGATTGCTGATAGGTGGACACAGGCCATGCCCCCTTTGTCCACCACTCTGCAAACGCACCTCCTGGCGCGCTCTTGGTTGGGGGATGAAATCCCCTTGCCTCATGAGGGTCCCTGGGGGCCAACTAGCCCACCAGGTACCTCCAGTAAGCCCCACACAGCTGGATTGCTGAGAGTGGTCTGAGGCCACGCCCCCTTTTTACACCACCCTGCAAAGGCGCCTCCTGGTGCACTGCTTCTCGGGGGATGAAGTCCACTTGTGTCCTGGGGTCCTCAGGACAAAAGAGGACCTCATCGCCCCACCAGCAGTGCGCCAAGAGGCGCGTTTGCATAGTGGTGTAAAAAGGGGCATGGCCTCGGACCAACTCTCAGCAATCCCACTGTGTGGGGATTACTGGAGGTACCTGGTGGTCTAGTTGGCCCCTAAGGACCCTTGGGATTGAAGGGGACTTAATCCGGCAATTCAGAACACGCCAGGAGGCTCGTTTGCACAGTGGTGCAGGGAGGGGGCGGGGCCTCCGGCGAGATGCCGGCTTTTCTTTTTTTTAAATATTTGTAAAAGGGGGGCTGTGTGGCCCCCCTTCCATTGGCATTTTTTGGGCCCTGGGGACCCCATCCCCCAGGGCCTGAGCATTTTTTTATTAAAAACAAAAATAAAACGGGAAGGGGCTGCGTGGCCCCCATTCCCTGGGCCACTTCTGGCATCGGGGCCCCATCCCCTGGGGCCTGGCCTTGTTTTTTTTATTTTCCCGGGAGGGGGGCTGCGTGGCCCCCTTCCCCTTGGCCTCTTCTGGCCCCGGGGACCCTGTCCCCCGGGGCCTGGCCAGCCTGTTTTTTTTGGGAGGGGGCCTCGTGGACCCCCTCCTGAGGCCAATTATGGCCCCAGAAACCCCATCTCCCGGGGCCTGGCCTTATTCATTTATTTATTTTTAAAAACATCAAAAGGGAGGGGGCCAAGTGGCCCCCCTCCCGGGCCACTTCTGGCCCCGGGGGCGGCCCTCAAGTTGGGAACAGTGGGGGGAGCCCCAATGCCCCCACGGTCCCTGTTGGCTCCCCGCCTCCTGTGGGAGCCGGCATTGCTTTTGGGCAAGGGGAGCTGGTAACATGCAGCTCCGTTTGCCCAAAAGCAATTCTGCTTTACTTCTTGGAAGCAGTGTTTGCTATGGCAGGGCGGGAATCGTGCTCCCACGCTGCCATAGCAAATGGCAATGTCCCGGGGGTGCGCAACCCGGGACATTGCAGGAGCCGGCAAGGGAGGTGGCAGTCCCCAGGGCCATCGAGGGCTCTAGCAGGGGGGCCGTGCAGCCCCCCTCCCAACAAGTTTGAAGTGGTGGTCCCCAGGGCCAGGGGTCCACTACGGACCCCCGTATTTACATATTCAATGCCCTGGGGAGGCACCCCACACTTTGGTTTTGGAAGGAGCCCCGGGGAGGTGGCAGTCCCCGGGGCTGCGGGGGGGGCAGGAGCCCCCCCACGCATTTATTAAAAAAATACCCTAGGAGGAGGTGGTCCCCGGGGCTGTGGCGGGGCCGCGTGACCCCCACATATGATTAACTAAGCCCTGGGGAGGTGGCAGTCCCCGGGGCTGTGGGGGCCCCCACGGGCTCCTGCAACATAATTAGGTATTGCCCTCGAGACCTGGCCCATCCGGGGGCTTATAGAAAATGAAGCGCTTCATTTTTAGAAAACAATTAGGCCGGATTTGCACCCAGCCCGAATTTGGCCGATTTTCTTTTTTAAAAAATGCTTTTCTTGGCCCTGGGGGTCCTTGTGGGACCCCCTGAGCAGGCCTAGGGGGTCAGGGTGTTTCTACCCTGCCCCCTTTTCTTGTTTTTTATCCTTTTTTTAACTGATTTCTTGTGACTCTGTTTTACCGAGTCACAAGATGGCTGCCAACACATTCCTGGTTTGGAGTGTTGGCAGCCAATCAGAATCAAGCTCATGCTCAGGAGGGTTCGCGAATCCTCCTCGGTGCTCAGATATCGATATTATTTTTTGAATTTCTCAGCAACTACTGATTTACATCATTTAAAAAAAAGCACGCTTTCTGAACCAAGACCTACCTTTTTGCCAAATTTGGTGTAATTCCGTTCAGCAGTTCGGGCTGTAGCTTTGTCTAAAGTTCCTATGGAAATTAACATGGGGAAAACGCGTTTTGGGACCCCCTTTTTTCTTGGCCCCCACTTGACGAATCACCCCGAAACTTTTCAAGACAGGAGGTGACCTGAGCGAACCATTAGTTTTGAAAATTTCACGAAGATTCGTCAAACGGCGCCAAAGATATTGGCAAAAGAAAAAACGCTTTTTGAATAGAAACAAGGTCCTAACTATAACTACCTACTGGCGACCGCCAGTAGGTAATACACACACACACACACATATATATATAACATTTGTAAAAACGTTTGTACTGCCGACATTAGAAACTGCCAAGCTCTCACTGTGCACGATGCCCTGAGCCCCCGAGGAAGTGCTGTGAAAGCATGAAACGCGTAGGGAAGGACTTTTATAATTAGCGAGGCATGTCTGCTGTCTTGGACTTTGCTTTCCTCCCTCAATAAAGCAAGCATAAGAAACATACCTGTGTGAGGCCTTCTTTCAGCAGGCAACTTTTGGCTGGGATATTTGCGGCGCAGCCTGAGCCGCAAGAGGAGCCCCGCTGCACTTGTGCAGTCCGGCTTTGGCACCAAGCGACGTCGGAGCATTCGGTCACGTACTGCTGATGGAGGATGTGATCAGTGGGACAAACGGCAGTTGGTGACATCGCAACCCATTTGGGATGATTCAAGTGTTTATTGACAGTGATTGAATGGCAACTCACATGAGAAAACCTGGGCACTACAATTACCAACAGGCCACACGGGTGGCCACACCTACCTGGGCGGGGTGAAAACATTTGTAAAAACGTTTGTACTGCCGACATCAGAAACTGCCAAGCTCTCACTGTGCACGATGCCCTGAGCCCCTGAGGAAGTGCTGTGAAAGCATGAAACGCGTAGGGATGGACTTCTATAATTAGCGAGGCATGTCTGCTGTCTTGGACTTTGCTTTCCTCCCTCAATAAAGCAAGCATAAGAAACTTACCTGTGTGAGGCCTTCTTTCAGCATGCAACTTTTGGCTGGGATATTTGCGGCGCAGCCTGAGCCGCAAGAGGAGCCCCGCTGCACTTGTGCAGTCCGGCTTTGGCGCCAAGCGACGTCGGAGCATTCGGTCAGGTACTGCTGATGGAGGATGTGATCAGCGGGACAAACGGCAGTTGGTGACATCGCAACCCACTTGGGATGATTCAAGTGTTTATTGACAGCGATTGAATGGCAACTCACATGAGAAAACCTGGGCACTACAATTACCAACAGGCCACACGGGTGGCCACGCCCACCTGGGCGGGGTGAAAACATTTGTAAAAAAGTTTGTACTGCTGACATCAGAAACTGCCAAGCTCTCACTGTGCACGATGCCCTGAGCCCCCTAGGAAGTGCTGTGAAAGCATGAAACGCGTAGGGAAGGACTTTTCTAATTAGCGAGGCATGTCTGCTGTGTTGGACTTTGCTTTCCTCCCTCAATAAAGCAAGCATAAGAAACGTACCTGTGTGAGGCCTTCTTTCAGCAGGCAACTTTTGGCTGGGATATATATATATAAATATATATTACCTACTGGCGGTCGCCAGTAGGTAGTTATAGTTAGAACCTAGTTTCCATAGGAAAAGCATTTTATGATTTGCTAATAACTTTGGCGTCGTTTGACGAATCTTTGTTAAATTCTCCCAAAAAAAGTCTATCCAGGTCAGCTCCTATACTGAAAGTTTGGGGGTGATTCCTCAAGTGGGGGCTGAGTCAAAAGGGGGGTCCCAAAGCGCATTTTCCCCATGTTAATTTCCATAGGAAATTTTGAGACGGGCTACAGCCCGAACTGCTGAACGGAATTACCCCAAATTTGGCAAAAAGGTAGAGCTTGGTTCAGAAAGCGACCTTTTTTTTAAATGGAGTAAATCCGTTCAGTAGTTTTTGAGAAATTCAAAAAATAAGAGTAAAGAAATCAATTTCCCATAGGAAACTTTGGGCAAGGCTACAGCCGAAACTACTGAACGGAATTACCCCAAATTTGGCAAAAAGGTAGTGCTTGGATCAGAAAGCGACCTTTTTTTTAAATGGTGTAAATCCGTTCAGTAGTTGCTGGGAAATTCAAAAAAGTTTTGATATCTAGGGACGCGGTGGAGTCGCGACCCCTCCCGACCACGAGCTTCATTCTAATTGGCTGTCAACACTCCAAACCAGGAAGTGTTGGCAGCCATCTTGTGACTCGGTAGAAGCGAGTCACCAGAAAACAGAGAAACAAAGAAATGAAAAAGGGGGCAGGGTAGAAACACCCTGACCCCCTAGGCCTGCTCAGGGGGTCCCAGAAGGACCCCCAGGGCCAAAAAAAAGCATTTTTAAAAAACAAATTTGGCGCAATTCACGCTGGGGTCACGAATTCCGCCGAAATTGTTTAAAAACAATGAAGCGCGGGTTCCCGCGTTTTATTTTAATGAGGCCCCCGGGTGGGCTAGGTCCCGGGGGCATTTCTTAAAAAATAATAGTGGGGGCCCGCTGGGACCCCCGCAGCCCTGGGGACCACCACCTGCCTGGGGCTTCACTCATGTTGGGAGGGGGGGCGCGCGGCCCCCCTCCTGGAGCCCGTGATGGCCTTGAGGACCGCCACCCCACAGGGCCAGCTCCTGCAGTGTCCCGGGGTGTCCATCCCCGGGACAGTGCTGTTTGATATGACAGGGCGGGTGTCGCGCGGCTCCCGCCCTGTCATAGCAAACTTGTGAAAGCGATGGGTGCGCGGCTCTCAGCGCGGCACTCGAGTACTTCTTAAGTCTTTCAAACACCGAGGGGTATATTCTCAAGGACATATCGCCGAGTTAACGGCACTTTATCGCAACCAAAATGGTGATAAATTTAACGCACCATTCACAAGCTGGAGCAAACAGCCCATATCACCAGTTTACCAGCGATAGCAGCCTCAAAAAGCATTGTCACGTTATGACTCCGGCAAATATTGCTAATGAGATGTAGAGTAGGCGTTCCCGTGCAAAAAGCAGCGAACACATCACTTTGCAAGTGTGTCAACCACCAGCAAGATCATCGAAGAGAGTACAAAACAGGCGATAAGGTGCGTTAGTAGCAGAAAGTTTACACCTGCTCTGAGCTGGTGTAAAGTCGGACTACAACCTGCAATATGAAAGGGAGCCCAGCCCAGAGCCACACGTGAATGACAACAGATGCAATGGAGCCATCGATCATGCAGCTTGGACACCCAACACTGCTCTGACACCCCCCGCCACAAGCCCCGTTGTCCGCCATCCCCCCTCACCTCCCCCCCACACAAACAAATGTGACAGCAACCTTAGGAAATCTGGAACGTAACAAATTGGCTGATGTCGCACAATTATAGTAAAGAAGATGCATGTGAGGTTGGACAAATAAGAATCTCAGTCATCTATGGATTTACATATAAAACTATTTATTTAAACAAAACAACAAAATAAAAGTAGGTACAGGTATGGCGTGTCATCCCTCGACAGTTTGTGAATCACAGCCTGCAAGACAAAAAGAAAGATAAGATTGTGCGTCATGCGTCCATCAAAGGAGTGAGAGAAAGAGAGAAAGAGAGAAAGAGTGAGAGAGAGGAAGAGAGAGAGAAAGAAAGAAAGAGTGAGACAGAGAGGAAGACAGAGAAAGAGAGAAAGAGTGAGAGAGAGAGGAAGAGAGAGAGAAAGAGAGAAAGAGTGAGATACAAGGGAGAGAGAAAGAGAGAAACAGTGTGAGAGAGAGGAAGAGAGAGAGAGAAAGAGTGAGAGAGAGAGGAAGAGAGAGAGAAAGAAAGAATGAGAGAGAGAGGAAGAGACATAGAAAGAGAGAAAGAGTGTGAGAGAGAGAAAGGAAGAGATAGAGAGTGAGAGAGAGAGAAAGAGTGTGAGTGACAGAAAGGAAGAGATGGAGAGGGAGAGTGAGTGTTGACACTGTGGAGAAAATCCTCACAGCTCACCTTTCTGCCACCGGTGTGTCTCCAACCACGTGCCGGGACATAGTGCAGTCTTCAAGTTTAGTCATCTGAAACATAGTATAGAATCAGTGATGGCAGAGTACATACAACTGCACACGCCTAATTCTCTGTTTCGCCCCTGCGCACCCAGGCTGCTGCACCCCATCAACTCCCGCCGCCCAGAGGTGTCTGTCCGCCCCTGCGCACTCAGGCTGCTGCACCCCATCGACTCCTGCCGCCCAGAGGTGTCTGCCCGCCTCTGCGCACCCAGGCTGCTGAACCCCATCCACTGCCACTGCCCAGAGGTGTCTGCCCGCTGCTGTGCACCCAGGCTGCTGCACCCCATCCAGTCCCATTGCCCGGATGGATTTACATATAAAACATTTTATTTAAACAAAACAACAAAATAAAAGTAGGTACAGGTATGGCGTGTCATCCCTCGACAATTTGTGAATCACAGCCTGCAAGACAAAAAGAAAGATAAGATTGTGCGTTATGCGTCCATCAAAGCAGAGAGAGAGAGAGAGAAAGAGTGAGAGAGACGAAGAGAGAGAGAAAGAAAGAAAAAGTGAGACAGAGAGGAAGACAGAGAAAGAGAGAAAGAGTGAGAGAGAGAGGAAGAGACAAAGAGTGAGATACAAGGAAGAGAGAGAGAAAGAGAGAAACAGTGTGAGAGAGAGGTAGAGAGAAAGAGTGAGACAGAGAGGAAGAGAGAGAGAAAGAAAGAATGAGAGAGAGAGGAAGAGACATAGAAAGAGAGAAAGAGTGTGAGAGAGAGAAAGGAAGAGATAGAGAGTGAGAGAGAGAAAGGAAGAGATAGAGAGTGAGAGAGAGAGAGAGAGAGAGAGAAAGAGTGTGAGTGACAGAAAGGAAGAGATGGAGAGGGAGAGTGAGTGTTGACACTGTGGAGAAAATCCTCACAGCTCACCTTTCTGCCACCGGTGTGTCTCCAACCACGTGCTGGGACATAGTGCAGTCTTCAAGTTTAGTCATCTGAAACATAGTAATGAATCAGTAATGGCAGAGTACATACAACTGCACACGCCTAATTCTCTATTTCGCCCCAGCGCACCCAGGCTGCTGCACCCCATTGACTCCCGCCGCCCAGAGGTGTCTGCCCGCCTCTGCGCACCCAGGCTGCTGTACCCCATCCACTCCCACTGCCCAGAGGTGTCTGCCCGCTGCTGTGCACCCAGGCTGGTGCACCCCATCCAGTCCCACTGCCCGGAGGTGACTGCCCGTTCCTGCGCACCCAGACTGCTGCATCCCATCCACTCCCACTGCCTAGAGGTGTCTGCCCGCTCCTGTGCACCCAGGCTGCTGCACCCCATCCACTCCCACTGCTCGGAGGTGTCTGCCCGCTCTTGTGCACCCAGGGTGCTGCACACTATCCACTCCCACCGCCCAGAGGTGACTGCTCGCTGCTGCGGAAACAAGCCTCTCTGCTCACCTTCCGCCACCGGTGTGTGTCTAAGAGTGTCCACCACGTGCCGAAGCAACCTCCTCAGGCGTTGCGTACATGCGGTCAAGCCGAGCTCACAATTCAAAGTGGGTGTTGATTGCAGGATGGCCACGCATCATCGCAGGCTGCACACGCGCTCATCTCTGGTGGCACTAACTTAGTGGAACTGAAGTCATCGCCTCGTGGCGGGAGGTTCGTGTCGGGGGGGTCGTCAATCTGTGAATCACAGCCTGCTAGACAAAAAGCAAGATAAGATTGTGCGTCATACGTCCACGAAAGGAGAGAGAGAGAGAAAGAGTGAGAGATAGGAAGAGAGAGAGAAAGAAAGAGTGAGAGGTAGACAGAGAGAAAGAGTGAGAGAGAGAGGAAGAGAGAGAGAAACAGTGAGAGAGAGGAAGAGAGAGAGAAAGAGAGAAACAGTGTGAGAAAGAGGAAGAGAGAAACAGAGGAAGAGTGAGAGAGAGAGGTAGAGAGAGAGAAAGAAAAAACAGTGTGAGAGAGAGGAAGAGAGAGAGAAAGAATGTGAGGGAGAGAAAGGAAGAGATGGAGAGGGACAGTGAGTGCCCACACTGTGGACAAAACCCTCACAGCTCACCTTTCCGTCACGGTGTGTCTCCAACCACGTGCCGGGACATAGTGGAGCCCTCAAGCTTACTCATCTGAAACGTAGTATGGAATCACTAATGGCAGAGTACATACAACTGCATATGCCTAATTCTCTGTCCCGCCTTTGTGCATCAAGGCTGCTGCACCCCATCCACTTCCACCGCCCAGAGGTATCTGCTCGCCGCTGCGCACCCAGGCTGCTGCACCCCATCCACTTCCACTGCCCAGAGGTGTCTGCCCGCTGCTGCGCACCCAGGCTGCTGCACCCCATCCACTCCCACTGCCCGGAGGTGACTGTCCGCCACTGCTGCACCCCATCCACTCCCACTGCCCAGAGGTGACTGCCCGCCGCTGCGCAAACAAGCCTCTCTGCTCACCTTTCACAACCTGCGTGTAGAAAAGAGGGCCTACCACGTGCCGCTGCAAGCCCCAAGCCCGGGGCCCGCGGACACGGCACCCTGCATATCATGCAGCCTCGCTCCGCAGGCCACCAGGTCTCACATTTGGTGCTGGGTCTTGATTTCGCCATGGCAGAGGACATACCAGTGCACCGGGCTTTTCATCGCAGGCTGCACACCCGCTCAGCCCTTGCGGTGCCACTAACTCTGTAACCAGCGAGGCGACGCCACGTGGTGGTAGGCCTGCGCTGTCTGATGGCTCAGGCCTACACTGCGGTCCAGCAGGGCACACAAAACCTGAGCTGTCCAGACCGCCGGGACGGTCCATCACCGCAGGCTGCACACCCGCTCAGCAGTTACGGTACCCGTACCTCAGTGGACCGAAAGTCACCGTCCCATGCCGGTGTGCCTGTGCCGGCCGCAGTGCATCCGGTGCGAGCAACTCTGAAATGGCGTCGAGCACATGCGCCCGGTCTTTTTTATTGGCAGGGTCACGTGTCCTGTGACGCCTGTGCTGGATGGGTGTGGTGTGGGTGTATACTAGCCGTGAGGGAGTGGCTGTGGCGTACTGACAACTAGGGTGTGACCAGCAGATCACTGCAATGAAAATCTGGGCCATGTAGCGTTGTTGTCCTTCCCTGTAAGCGTAAGCGGAGTGGGCTGGCCTGGCGTATGCCAGTCCTGCGTGAGGCTGTGAAGAATGACTCCGGAGCTATGGGCGTGGCTCCGTCCTGGGATGTATGAGGAATCAACTGATGCGGGTGTCCCTGTTGTAGTGCTGACGTCACCCGGGTCACAAGCGCCAATGTGTCACTCTGTGAGCCAAGTCCCACAACATGGCCAACATGGAAGGTACGGGGAATCACTGACCCTACATTCATGCATAGTTCCACACATGAAAGATGGTGGACATGACACATCTGTGTGGATATGAATGTTTATTGCACATTCAGTGGAGTGTTGCAGCTGTAGCAATACAGGGCCATGCAAAGTTCAAGTTTCAGTTTTTGGCACATGGAGGGCAGCCAATTAGAGCCAAGCTTGTGTTCGGGGTTAGGCTGCGCCAACATATGTACTTATACAATTACTCCGCCAATCCCCAAGCACTTATAAATTCACTATACACTCTCCTTCCAGTACTCTAATGATCCAGTCTCTACGTACGTACTTGTACAATGACCGAGAGAAAGTTACATAACCAAAGTTTTCCCCACTGCCAGAGGTAACATGGTTGCATACGCTGTCCACAGCACAATGTAATGTGGTAGGGCCCAGGGGCGGCATCTTGCATACATAATGAACACACGGACACAGATAGATAGTGGAACTGGGTACGGGCACGTGCGCTTGACTCATTTTTATTACCAGGGTCACATGTCCAGTGACGTCTGTGCTGGATGCGTGTGGGGTGAGTGTAAGCCAGCCCTCCGGGAATGGTTGGTGCTGGCAACAAGTACAACAGTAATCATTGGATCAGACACACAGATTCAATCATAAAGGGTCAATGATTTGTGCTGCTCTAAGGTAGGGGCAGCAGATGTGAAATAATACACACAAGATTGTATCGTAAAGGGTCCATGACTTGTGGTGCACTGAGGTAGGGGCAGCAGATGTGAAATTATACACAAAACATTGTATCATAAAGGGTCCATGAGTTGTGCTGCACTGAGATAGGAGCATCAGAGGCATTCAGCGTGTGCGCAGCCAGCGATGATGCGTGGTGCGGGCGAGCCGCACTGGGAGCCAATGTCTGTTGCCTACTGGACTGCGTCATCTGCAATCGCGACTCAATGTGAATTGTGAGCCCTGCTATCCGCAGTGTAGATCGAAGGCAGTAGTCAGCACAGACATCAAAGAATGCTTTTAGTCACTTCCTGTTTACAAAATTCGAGGACATAGAGTACAATTCTCTCTGCAATAAATAAATCATGTCTCAATTTAAATTTTGAGCTCTGCTAACCGCAGTGTAGGTGTATGGAACAAAAGATGAAACATTTATGGAATACACTGTCGAAATATGTAGGTTTCAGGGACGTTATAGTTAGTTGCCTACTGGACTCTGAAATTAATGAATGAAGACTGAATTTGAATTGTGAGCCCTGCTGAGCACAGTGTAGGCCGGAGGCAGTGGTCAGGAAGGGCCTACAGCCACGTTGCGTTGACAGGCCTAAAATCTACATAATATCCTTTTAGTATCCTTGCTTCAAGAACTTGTTTTATATCAGTTATAGCTTTAGTACAATCACCAAATTAATCTTCAAGTGCAAACGAACACTCATTAGCAGTCTACATTGCGGGCAGCAGAGCTCGCAATTCGAATTTTGGACACGTGGTGCCACTAACCCTGTTCAACAGAAGCCGCGACACGTGGTGCCACTAACCCTGTTCAACACAAGCCGGCGACACGTGGTGCCACTAACCATGTTCAACACAAGCCGATCCCACATGTGGAACTGTGTCCTGAGTCCTGAATGGCAGTGACCCCAAGTCCGTGGCAGCGACCACAGCACCAGACTCCCTTCGATCAGTGAGGCATATTTCCATATGCAAGGCCGGCTACAGGTGGTGGCACTAACCCTGTACAACACAAGGCGCGACACGTGGTGCCACTAACCCTGTTCAACACAAGCCGATCCCACATGTGGAACTGTGTCCTGACTCCTGAATGGCAGTGACCCCAACTTCGTGGCAGCGACTTCAGCACCAGACTCCCTTCGATTAGTGAGGCGTATTTGCATATGGAAGGCCGGCAACACGTGGTGCCACTGAACCTGAACTACGCAGGCCGGTGGGGCCACCAACCTATGCACGTGGCTGTGGGCCCTTGCTCACCACTACCTCTGGCCTACACTGCGGTCAGCAGGGCTCACAATTCAGATACAGTCGCGATTGCAGATGACGCAGTCCAGTAGGCAAGAGACGTTGCTCCCAGTGCGGCCCGTCCGCACCAAGCAGCATCACAGGCTCATACATTCTCAATGCTTCTGGTGCCTCTAACTGTGCACCTCAACTCAACGCCACGTGGCTATGGGCCCTTGCTGACCGCTACCTCTGGCCTACACTGCGGTCAACAGGGCTCACAATTAAAATTAAGTCTTGATTCATTAATTACAGAGTCCAGTAGGCAAGTAACTATCACAGGCCTAAAACCTCCATAATATCCTTTTAGTATCCTTGCTTCAAGAACTTTTTTTATATCAGTTATAGCTTTAGTACAATCACCAAATTCATCTACAAGTGCAAACGAACACTCATTAGCAGTCTACACTGCGGGCAGCAGAGCTCGCAATTCGAATTTTGGACACGTGGTGCCACTAACCCTGTTCAACACAAGCCGCGACACGTGGTGCCACTAACCCTGTTCAACACAAGCCTGCGACATATGGTACCACTAACCCTGTTCAACGCAAGCCGTGACACGTGGTGCCACTAACCCTGTTCAACACAAGCCGGCGACACGTGGTGCCACTAAACCTGTTCAACACAAGCAAATCCCACATGTGGAACTGTGTCCTGAGTCCTGAATGGCAATGACCCCAAGTCCGTGGCAGCGACCACAGCACCAGACTCCCTTTGGTTAGTGAGGCATATTTCCATATGCAAGGCCGGCGACACGTAGTGCCACTAACCCTGTACAACACAAGGTGCGACACGTGGTGCCACTAACCCTGTTCAATACAAGCCGATCACACATGTGGAACTGTGTCCTGAGTCCTGAATGGCAGTGACCCCAACTTCGTGGCTGCGACCACAGCACCAGACTCCCTTCAGTTTTATTTGTTGTTGTTTTCTTTAAATAAAATGTTTTATATGTAAACCTATACATGACTAAGATTCTTGTTTGTCCAACCGCACAGGGACACTTCCGGGCCCAAGAAGGTTGTTGGGGGTATGTTGGTAATGTGGGAAGAGGGTGCGTTACCTGCTGATGTGGGGAGAGGCAGCGTGAAAGGGTATCTCTCACAGAAAGAACTCCAATATGTTTTCAGAAATGCCTCGGACAGATGCCAGCTGACGAACTGAATCACAAAATGGTTTTTCAATGCTTAGGTAGTGTGAGTTATGAACAGTTCGCACCCAGGCTCGCAGAGGGACAACTGCGGCCCGTCCGCTCGACTCACACACACAGTACTACGACCCGTCCGCTCCCAAAGGAACAGCAGCATAGTACCTCGCAGAGGTACAGGCACAGTAGCGTACTAGCTCGCAAACGTAGAGAGCTGCGAGCCGACGGACTGGCTTCTAACGGCATAGCTGCGAAGTGGTGATGTTGGGCAGGCGGAGCGTGAAAGAGTTATCTCGCAGAAACAGAGCTCCGGTATATTAAATTGCCCCTGAGATCTTTCTTTTATATTTTCACTCGATGCGAGAAACCGCGCTTTCTGGACCAAGACCTTTCTCCCTGCCAAATTTGGCGTAATTCCGTTCAGCAGTTTGACCTGTAGCCTTGTCTAAAGTTTCCTATGGAAAATCCATTGAGAAAACACGTTTTCACCCCCCCACATAGCTACCTGTCGCAGGCGTACTCGCTGTTGGTGTGCAGGTCAGTGGTCTAGTTGTCAACATGTCACGGCCACTCCCTGAGGGCAGGTTTGCACACACACCACACCCATCCGGCACATGCGTCACAGGCCATGTGACCACGCAAATATAATGGATCCACAACGTCTCATCCTTTATTGCCGGTGGTGACTGGATGGCGGACTCTCCACGGGTCGCAATCATAAAGACTCATGAAAAGTTGTGCAGAGGGTTAGTCGCACCCTGAGCTCTATGGCCGTCAGGGGCCTAGTACCACGTGGCGCGGACTTGAGTTCCACAGGGTTATTGCCACCCGAAGCTGATGTGGCCGTCACGGGCCTACCACCACGTGGCGCGGACTTGAGTTGCACAGGGTTACTGCCACCTGAAGCAAATGTGGCCGTCAGGGGCCTACCACCACGTGGCGCAAGCTTGAGTTGCACAGGGTTAGTGCCACCCGAAGCTGATGTGGCCGTCAGGGGCCTTCGACCACGTGGCGCGGACTTGAGTTGCACAGGGTTAGTCGCACCCTAAATTGTATGGCCGTCAGCGGCCTACCACCACGTGGCGCAGACTTGCGTTGCACAGGGTTAGCAGCACCCAAAGCTGATGAGGTCTCCGCCATTGATGACTCAGGACTCAGCGACATGTGTGAGATCTGCCGGGCCGCGGAGTAGCTGATGTGTTCTCTGCCATTCATGACTCAGGACTCAGCAACATCTGTGAGATCTGCTGGGCAGTGGAGCTTTGACGGGCACGTGGAGTGCCCACTGGTAGACACTTCGGTGGCAGCAGGTAATTATTTGGTCATGGATGCGCAGGGGCGGCAGTATCTCTCTCTCTCTCTCTCTCTCTCTCTCTCTCTCTCTCACTTCCCTCTCTTCACTCTCTCTCACTCTCTTCCTTCCTTTTCTTCTCTTTCTCTATCTCCCTTCCTCACTCCCTTTCTTTCCTTCCCTCTCTTTTTCTCTCTGGCTTTTTTTTCCTTCTCTGTGTCTCACTCCTTTGATATGCGCATTACACACGTCCTTATTTTGTGCTTTATTTTCCAGGCTGTGTCGTCGACATTCATGGTCCCGACAGGAGTCTTCCGCCTTGTTGTTTTGTGTTCAGTTTGTTAAATTTAGTTTATCCTTTATATATACGTTTACAAAAAATAAAGTTTGATAAAAAAAAAATCAATAAAGTTTTTGGTTGTTACTTAAGTGCTGTGTGACTCTTTCTCGTTCTTATTACTGTTATTTCGTGGTGTCCACCATGGTGTTAAATTTTGGGGCAGTTATCACGGGAATACTGGTGATGTCTGCAGTTTGCACCAGCTTCTGAATAGTGTGTTATATTTATCTCAACTTTAGTTGCATTAAAGTGCTGATAATGAAATGCAGAGTAGGCGTTCCCGTGCAAAAAGACACGAGGTGCACCTTTGCGATTTATTCTAAATACTAAAATCCTGTATTGAATTGCACTGTGGTAGTGGGTGCACTTACAGTGTACACACAAAATCAATGAAGAAATGTCATTGTATTTATATTGATTGGGAATAGTGGGTCAGGTGCTGGATCTTGATGGGATACACTGCCCAGTTCGTTTATTTTTCTGTACACGAAAAACCACATCACAACTTTGACAACAACTGCTATGCGAAACAAATTCCGGCGATAAGCCGCGTTAGCACCAGGGATTTTACACCTGCTTTCTGCTGGTGTTAAGCAGGACGACTACCTGCAGCATGACAGGGAATACAGCCAAGAGCCACACCGGAAGACCCACAGGTGCCATACAGTCAATGAGCATGATACACGGATACCCATGAGGTCCACAACACTCATCGCAACAACCCCAGGACCGCCAACGCCCCCCGAACCCGCATCTGAGCAAGTGTGTCCGTGTGGTCATTGTGTTAGCATGATAGGCACCGGCCCTGCAACATCACAGTGTCAGCGGACGTTACCATGTCACCTCAGCGTTGGCAGTGAGCCTGGACATGTAGCTACGCACGCATCCTCCTGCATGCACAAGCGGCGTGTGCTGGTCCGGCGTACACAGGTCAGCGCAGTGGTCTGCCTATCCGGCAAGGGGAACAGGGTGTCTCGGACATGTTCATGTTCAGGAAGTGCGGTAAGTGTGTCTCTGTGTTCTGGTGTGGCCGCCACAAGGGCCGCAGCAGTCGATGTTGTACAGTGGCATGCACCACCTCCAAACTGCAGTCTCACCGTGTGGTTGGAATGCCGCAGGACATGCGTGAATAGGCATTACAATGGAGTGCCGTAGGAGTGCACAAAAGTGTGGGGGCTCGTGGGAGGGAGGAGCAGCTGTTTGGCAACGTAACACACAGTGAACCCGCCCATGTGCCACGTGCTGGGCATCTCATCCATGATGACCAGGGTCGCAGACGTCCCACAACACCCACGACCGGCCTTTGTACACATCCTGTATGAATGCAGCTGGAGAACTTACAGTAGGGATGAAAGGTTCTTTGTCTGAGCTATCTTGCAGTAGCACATCTGCTGCTCCGAGAAGGAACTTGCAAGTGGCCAGCCCCCCTGACAGATACAATAATATTTGCATCCGTCTCCCACACTACGCACTGCCCGATTTGAGAACAACGAGTACACATCCCACACTCAAAAGTCCTTCATCGTAGTTAGCGTGCATGAAATGGCCTTCACACGTACTCCCACCACACCCCTGCCCTGCACCCATTGCACACAGACCCGGCTCATTGCACCAAGCTGTGCCATTTCATCCACAAGACTGGCACACGGCAAGTCAGTACAGCTACAAGCAGAGCCACTGACGCAATGGCAGAGCATCCCGAACACATGGTCGACTCCATGCACGTCCACCTATACCTTGAACGTCTGCTGCATGTCCTGGGTGCACTGCCTTTGGTAGTACTGCGGATCACTTACCGGCTGTGCTTCCGCATTGCGGACGTCACCTGCGTTCAACCTGTATTGCAATGTCGCACGTGCCTATCCGAGTGGTGCATGGACGTGTGCCTCTCCAACGAGTGGGTAGCTGACATGGATTACGACAGGTGTGTGCGCCCCTGTTGGCCCACGACCAGGACTGTCATGGTGATGCCCGTTTATGGCATGCATGGATGTTTGGCATGCATGTTGGGAACTGGGCCTGGGAGATTGCACGTGTCGTAGTATGCAGTGAGCAAATTGACCCACTTCCCGATTCTGCTTTGGTGCACATTGGGTACAGTGGTTGGAGTCAGCACATCTGTGCCGGTCAGCTGATGGATTACGTCGACGACATGTCAAATATTGTGGCCAACCATCACTCATTAGAGATAGTGGCTTACGCAGCTGCACTCGCGTTCATGGACGAGTGACAAGGTACCTCCAACCACGACTCGATGTGCCACATTGCACGTGTCCCTCCGCATCATTGCACGTTGTACATCTGGTCACATGTCCCAAAACAACTGTGGACATGGCTGCATTGGCGTCGAATCATGTCCGAAGCGCGGACAACCAACGCTGCTTGACACTGACGTGTGTTGGTGATAGACTACCCCGAGGTGAACATGGACGTTTTCCTACGTTCCTTTTTCAGCCATGCTGCTGCATTTCTCTGCATACCATGGCACTACTCTTGGCCGTACTGACACGCACTTTTTTAAAATAAAGTTTCCACATTTTCACTTGTCTCCAAATGTGTAGTGTCTTCATTTGTATGCCAATGTGTGTGTCACGGACTCTCTGGCTGCCTGCCATACGTGAATAGCTACCCCATCCGGACTGTGGGTTTGAACTTATGCGTTCTCATGTGCCTGTTTCGTACTGATGCTTTTGGACGCTTATCCGCCTCAGGCGAGTGCATTTGTGTCCTGTGTTCGATTGTGCGAATCTTTGTGTTTGGACAACATTGTGTTGGATGTTGGTGTACTCTGCTTCCTATGTGTGTGTGCTGCATTTTGTGTGAGATGTTCCTTCATGTGAGCTTTGTTCACCCTTCTCCCTTTCCGGCAGTGTGGTTTTCACTTCTATGCTTGTTCAGTGGTGTGATGTTGGCGGGTTGTGTGACTTGTGCTCCTTGTTGGTGTGCTTCATTTTGGCCATGGTTTGTCTATAGTTGTGCTGTACTTAATTGTGCATGTGTACCATTGTGGCCATCTTCCCCGTCCCCCCACTCCCTGCTTCTTCCTCTTCCTGGTGCTGTTGTGTCTGTAATTTTGTTACTCCACACATAAATACATGTAATGAACAAATTAGAATAGTTCCTTGATTCTTTTAGGTTTCAAAACTTCTCTCTATTGTTTTTTTAAAATGTTTCCATATAAACAGTTTTTTTAATATTCAAGGACACATAGAAGTCAGAAGTGCAACGTATTCTATCAACACACTTTCTAGAACATTCTACAACACGTGCAGGTTAAAAGTTCATCAATTTTTTAAAACCTAACAATATTTTTTTGCAACATTTTCTCGAACATTTAACGGCACGTGCAGGTTAAAAGTTCACGATTGTTTTAAGTTCGAACAGTGCCTTCCAAATGCAAGTAGCAGGTGTGGTTGAGTTGAGCAAATTTTATCCTATGATATGTACTCCACGTTTAAACTGCTTTTTCTTAACCAATCACAAAGATGCTTTTCCACCAAACAAATGTGCACCCTACTTTTAAAAAACAATGCTTTTCATCTCCCAATCAGGTATCGTTTTGTATGGCAAAAAAGTAGTTCCCCATCTTTAAACATATCTCTTATTCTACGAACGGACTGCATGAGCTACAGACATCTATCCATTCCTCCCAGCCATACCTTCAAAATGCTAGTGTGGATCGTAGGACATAGCTATGTTTTCTGGTGCAAGAGGTATGCAGAACAGAGACGTATTGACTTAGACCTAGGTTTACAAAATGTGGACATTAAATGGTTTGGACAAAGAAGATTGAAGTGGCACCAATTGTTGCCTTTGGTTAAAACCTGTTTGCATCTCCAACACCCTGTCCTCATGATTGTGCACTGTGGTGGAAGCGACCTAGGCACATTGACTGGGGTAGGTTTGGAAATGCTAATGAAGGACACCTTTCGACAATTGATATTGCTTTTGCCTCAAACTGTCCTTGTATATTCCAATATATGCCAAAGACAGAAGTGGAAATGGTCAAACCAATTTTGTCCTCAGATTGAAAAATCTAGGAAGAATGTCAACAAAGCTGTGTCTGCATTCCTCAGAGACCATAGAATGGGGTCGATCTACAACAATAACATACGTTTTCATATGGCTGATATCTACAGAAGTGATGGAGTACACTTCACAGATCAGGGAAATCGAGTTTTTCTGAATAACCTGAAGCTGTGCATCCGCACTTATATGTAGCTCCAACTAATAAACACAAGGGCTCTTTTTGGAGCCGCCTTATATTCCCAATATCGGTTCGCAGAGTGACAGCTGCGATCCGGCTAGCACAGGGAGACCTGCGGGCCGTCGAGCAGCCTCGCAGAGGGACACCTGCGGCCCGTTTACTCAGCTCGCACAGGGAGAGCTACGGGCCATCGGCTCGGCTCGCACAGTGTGAGCTACGGGCCGTTGGCTCACAAACGCACACCAGCGTGCTGGCTCGCAGAGGGAGAGCTCCAGTCTAACTCGCAAAGGGACACCAACGGGCCAACCGCCCTGCTAGCAGACACACACCTATCACCTAACGGACTCACTCTGACATGTACAGCTAGGGACACGACGGCTCGCAGACGCACAGCTGCAAGCCGACGGACTGCTACTGTTTTATGCTTTAGGGTAGTACAGTGGTGTTTGGGTAGTGTAGGGGGTTGTGCTGGGGGTAGTATTTTAGGGTTTAGGGTAGTGCACTGGTGTTTGGGTAGTGTAGGGGATCGTGCTGGGGTAGTGTTTTCGAGTTTACGACAGTGCAGTGGTGTTTGGGTAGTCTTTGGGTAGTGTAGGGGGTTGTGCCGACAGACTGACTCACAGAGATCCGAGCCGACGGACGGGCTTCTAAAGACATAGCCGCGACCTGGTGATATAAGGAGAGGCAGCCTGAAAGGCATATCTCACACAGACACAGATGCCAGTGTTGCCTCGCAGAGGTAAAACTACGAACCCGATGGCTTCTACACGGAGAGATGCGAGCTGACGGAGTAAATCACAAAATGGCTGCCAACACTTCCTGGTTTCAACCATTCCCAGCCAATAAGCCGCAAGCTGCTGCTTGTAACCCCTCAGCTAATCACATGTCAGAATTCTCAAATATCGATATCTGTAAAATTTGATATTTCTCAAAAACTACTGAACGGATTTACACCATTTAAGCAAAAGCGTGCTTTCTGGACCATCACCTTTCTCCCTGCCAAATTTGGCGTAATTCCGTTCAGCAGTTTCACCTGTAGTCTTCTGTAAAGTTTCGTATGGAAATTGCATGGATAAAACACGTTTTAGGACCCTCTTTTTTCTAAGCCCCTCCTACACCATTCACCCCCAAACTTTCAATATAAGAGCTAATCCAAAAAGAGAAACTTTTGGATAATTTCATAAAGATTCGTCAAACGACGCCAAAGTTACAAGCACATACAAGGCTCCAGAAGGGGGCCGCGCAACCCCTCCCAACATAAGTGAAGCCCCGGGCTGCTCGGACCCCAGCGGCCCCCGCCACCCCTGCGAGCCCCTGCTATTATTTTTTAAGAAATACCCCCGCAACCTAGCCCACCCAAGGGCCTCATTAAAATAAAACACGAGAACCTGCGACCCCAGCGCGAATTTTTGCCGATTTCTTTTATTTTTTAAATGATTTTTTGGGCCCTGGGGGTCCTCCTGGGACCCCTGAGCAGACCTAATGGGTCAGGGTTTTTCTACCCTGCCCCCTTCTCTTGTTTTATACCTTTGTTTCTCCGTTTTCGGGTTACTCACTTCTACCGAGCCACAAGATGGCTGCCAACACTTCCTGGTTTGGAGTGCTAGCAGCCAATCACAGTGAAGCTCGCGCACGTGACTTAGGCTCCGCCCAGATATTGAAACTTTTATTTTTCTAATTTCTCAGTAACTACTGAACGGATTTACACCATTTTTAAAAAGATCCCTTTCAGACCCAAGCACTACCTTTCTACCAAATTTGGAGTAATTCCGTTCAGTAGTTTCGGCTGTAGCTCTGCACAAAGTTTCCTATGGGAAATTGATTTTTTGACTCTTATCTTTTGAATTTCTCAAAAACTACTGAACGGATTTACACCATTTAAAAAAAGGTCGCTTTCTGAACCAAGCTCTACCGTTCTGCCAAATTTGGGGTAATTCCGTTCAGCAGTTCGAGCCGTAGCTCGTCGCAAAATTTCCTATGGAAATTAACATGGAGAAAACGAGTTTTGGGACCCCCCTTTTTTCTCATCCCCCGCTTGACGAATCACCCCCAACCTTTCAGGATAGGAGCTGACCTGGATAGACTTTTGTTTTGGAGAATTTCAGGAAGATTCGTCAAACAACGCCAAAGTTATTAGCAAATCATAAAATGCTTTTCCTATGGAAACTAGGTTCTAACTATAACTATAATATATATATATATATATATATATATATATATATATATATATATATATATATATATATAGATATGGAGTAATGGTGTGTAGGTGTTCAAAGTGGTGGTGTGTGCCTGTAAAAGTCTTATCCAGCCATTGAGTGCTGGTATGACTCTGCCTATCAAGTACACTGCCCTATTAATAGATATATATATAGATATCTATCTATATATATCTATATCTCCATTTCCACTCCTGTTCCTATCCCCACAGGAGACTCCGTAAGCAGGCACCGACACAACCGAAGCCAGTAAATATTTTATTTTCAGCAGGAACTAACGTGTTTCAGTGGTCACAACCACTTTGCTCACATGGTGTCATCACCATTTTGGTGTCTATTTATTCACCATTGTTGCTATGCGTGTCAGCATAGACATTGAAGAAACACTCTGCGTTTATGTTGACATGCTCATTAAAGTGCACAGTGCAAAATCTAAAATACATAATAAAACACAACTTAAGTGTTGTTAATACAATTCATGTTTCCAGGTTGCAACATAAATTATAATTTAAAAATCAGTGTGGCATGCTTGGTCTTTTCAAGTTCTATACCTTATTAATAGTTTCTAGCAGCTGTGTCAGACAAGGCACTTGATGGAAAAATCCAACTGTATGTGTAATTCATCACTATTAAAAAAAATCATAGTAAAATACACACCAATGTAATTCCATTGCCAGCGCCCTGAGAACTTAAGGAGATCTTTTTCTGTTTTGTGGAACAATGCTAAAACGTTACTACAAAACCTATGAAATCAATTCAACCCAAGTGGGTAAGTTCAACACATCTCTTAATTGTTATTAGAAACATATAGATAATATTATAATTCACATGCATACTTTCTCTTAAATAGATTACTCATTTTGTCATAATTAGACCTGCCAGGCTTTCCAACATATTGATTATTCTGCAAAGCCATTTCTTTTCTTCAAAAAGTGCTCAAAGTGTAAATTAACATAGAAACTAATACATCCCTTGATAAACCTGCGACACTCAACTCATGGCTTGTTTTGAGAAGTGAGGAGGTCTGCCTTTATTCTTTGCAAGTGCACATACATCTCCTCATCCGAATTCAAACCATTTGGCATTTTACTTTTCAACATAATTATATATTGTGAATCCAATCTCTCAGCCTTTGTTCCCTGTTTCTGCCTCTCACATTCTTTGGGACAGAGTCTATCAAATAATAGACTAAGTCAGCTGCCTTACCACCATGCTTCTCATGGATATGGCGGGCAACAGGGTAGCTTTTATCATCATTGGCTATTGCCCTTAGATGCTGTAAGATTCTGACATGTACCATGTGTATTGTTCTACCTACATAGATTTTAGCGCATGAACACTGTAATATATTCACAACAAAATCACTCTGCAATTATAGGTATTATGAATTTTTAGTGGGGTATTCAGTAATGATGATGTAAACTCTTTCATGTTTTGACCAAATTTGAAGGCCTTACACCTATGACATTTCTGAAAACCGAAGTCTGGCGTTAACCATGTCCCAAACTTTTTCGTCTCAGGGCGGCTGACAAATTACTAATTCCGCATAGATTTGTCCCGTCTAAATGTCAAAAGTGAATTCTTCGTTGCTGTCTTCCTAATGATTGAATCACTGTTAATAAGGTTCCAGTGCGTGGAAAGGATTCTCCTCACTCTCTGACGGTATACACTATACCCTGTGATCATCCTTACCTGACGCGGGCCCTTTGGCTTCTCATTATCTTTATTGAATAACAACACTTCCCTTGATTTGAATTTTACTTTATCTCTTGCTGTATCCAATATTGTCTGCTCATACCCTCTGGCAGGGAATCTTTCATCTAGTTCTACCTGAATTTCATTCAATGATGTTTCTTCGCTGCAGTTTCGTTTCATGTGGAGATTCTCTGCATAGGGGATACTGTTTTTGAGTTTTGGTGGGTCGAAACTGCCGCCATGGACAATTGAATTCCCCACTGTTTGCTTCCTAAATGTTCTGGTGTGTATTTTGTTATCTTTTACAAAGACCTTCAGGTCCAAAAAATCGACCTCGACCTTACTGATGTTACTAGTGAAGGAAAGGTTTAAGTCATTGCAGTTTAATTTATCAGCAAATTCTTTTGCAGAGTCTTGTGTGCCTTTCCATAGAATAAAAAGGTAATCAATAAAACTGGTCCATAGGACCATGTTTTCTGACCATTGTTGGGCATACTCAACCGTGAGCACCTGCTTCTCCCACCAGCCCATATGCAAATTTGCATAGCTGGTGGCGAAGCAGGTGCCCATTGCAGTCCCTCTAATTTGCTTGTACAATTGCTTCTCAAATAAGAAAAAGTTGTTCTCCAGACACCACTTCATCATTTAAAGAAGCATCTGTGTATGTTGATATAAATGCATAGGTCTCATACCCAGGAAATGCTTGGTTGCCTTTAGGCCATCCTGATGGACAATGCTTGTATATAATGCAGTGACATCCAAAGTCATGAATACATATGACTCATTCCATGTTATATCATACATTCTTCGTAGGAAGTCACTTGTGTCAAGCAGAAATGAGGGTAGGTTTCGAACATGTTCTTGTAAAAAGTAATCAATATACTTAGATGTTATCTCGAATAGCCTCCCAATAGCTGATGTTATTGGCCTACCCGGTGGATTTTGGGCATTCTTGTGTACCTTTGGGATTAAATACAGGATTGGAACTGTAGGATGATCTACTTTTAAAAATGTGTACTCATCTTGTGATATAAGTCCCAATCCTCTCCATTTTGATAATTTGCCATGGAATTTCTCTTTAATATCATTGATGTTACTCTGAGAGATTTTACTATAACATGCGTTGTCATTTAGTTGCACATAAGCCTCTTTTTCATACATAACAAGGGGCCATAGTGCAATATCCCCCCCTTTATCCGATTGGCGTACTACCACATCTTTTCTGACTTTTATCTTGTTCATCACATTTTAATAGCCCTGTGATTGACTAATATTTTCAGCTATGTATTTTTGACTTAATTCTACTGATAGTCTCTTAAGTCCGTAATTACCAATTCAGAAAAGATGTCCAACGAATCCCTGGGCATAACAGGTAGGAATATAGCTTTTGGTTTGAAAGGAATTACTATGCTACCATATATGTCCAGTCCTAACTGATCTGCAGTTTGGGTAGTGGCAATGATAGTTCTTTCTCCATCTGCTTCCCTTTCTACTTGGTTTAGCTGCTGCAGAAGCTCTATGTCTGCCACAACCAGATTTCCAGATGTTGCATTTCCTTGATTACCGCTGGTAGATCCTGCTGCTCTTATAAAAATTTTTTTTTTAAGTTTTAGTAATCTCATAAATTTAAAGAAATCAATCCTTGTTTGGGCATAATTAAAATTCATAGGTGTACAATACATTGATCCTAGTGAAAGTGTTGCAGTCCCTTCCTTTGTCCATTCCATATCCGTAAGGTTGATTACTGTCTCTTAATTGTCCAAAGCCAAATATATACATTTAGATATTACCTACTGACGGTTGCCAGTAGGTACTTAAAGTTAGGACCAAAGTTTCCATAGGAAAAGCGTTTTTTGGTTTTGTTAATATCTTTAGTGCCGCTTAACGAATCTCCACAAAAGTTTCACAGAACTTCCCTGTTTTGGTTCAGCTGCTGTGTTGAAAGTTTTGGGGTGATCCATCAAGCGGGGGCCGAGAAAAAAGGCGGGGTTCCAAAACACCTTTTCCCTATGTTAAGACAATAGGGATTTTCTAATTTTTTTAACACAACTACAGACCGAACTGCTGAACGGAATTACATCAAATATGGCAGAAAGAAAGATGTTGGTCCAGAAAGCGTGCTTTTTGTGAATTGGTGTAAATCCATTCAGTAGTTTTTGAGATATGCACTTTAAAAAATATAGATATATGGGGATGCAAGTCCTTGCAGTAGACTCACAAATCCTACAATAATTTGATTGGCTGTCAACCCTTCAACCAGGAAGTGTTGGCAGCCATCTTGGGACTCGGCCCAGAAAAAAAGTTTAAAAAAAAGAAATACCCTGATCCCCCAGTTAAGGCAGGGGGTCCCTCAGTGACCTGCTGGGGAAACAAGCATTTTTTTGTTCAAATTGGCAGCGGACTCATGGGTGGATCTGCGAATCCATGGCAACGTTTAAAAAAAATTGACGTGCGGTCTCCCGCGTGTCTTTTTTCTAAAGCCCTGGGTGGGCCAAATCCCGGGGGCATGGTAAAAATAAAGGAGGGGGCACACAAGGCCCCCTCCTTGGGCTATTTAAACCCCCGGGGACTGCCACCTCTGGGGCAGTGATTTAATTATATGCAGGGGAGCCGAGGCTCTCCCGCTGCCCCGGGGGCCACCACCTCCCTGGTGCACATCCATTAAATATTTTTTTTTTAAAACAATGCAGGGGAGGCCCTATGCCTCACCCACAGCCCTGGGGACTGGCACCTGCCCCAGGGCTAAAATAAAACATAATATGAGGGGGACTCCGTCATAGGTGATGTAATATGTGAGGTCATAAGCAGTGCATTGCAGCAGTGCGAGTTAAAGTTAGTGATGATGGCTGAATTTCTCAGGTTTTGTACGAGTGAAACCTGAGCCTAACTATAACGTCTCTGTAACCTTTTTTCCAGTGAATTTCTATGTTTTATTAGTTCCATTTCCTAACTATAACGTCCCTGTAACCTTTGTTTTTTTCAGTCAATTTCTATGTTTTTTTAACTAGTAGCCATGTTTGCAGAGTGGTGGAGAGAGGGGGCTGGGCCTCCGACCAGCTCTCAGGAGTCTCTCTGTGTAGGACTTACAGGAATTACCAGGAGGGCTTCTTGGCCCCCAAGGTCCCATAGGAGTAAAGTGGACTTCATCCTCTAACCAGTACTTTACCATGAGACGCGTTTGCAGAGTGCTGGAGAAGGGGGGCATGGCCTCAGAAACCCTCTTAGCAATACCGCTGTGTGGGACTTATTAGAGATAAGAGGAGGGGTAGTTGGCCCCAAGGACGTCCTCCCCCAACCAGCAGTGCGCCAGAATGTGTGTTTGCAGAGTAGTGGAGAAAGGGGGCAGGGCCTCGTCGAGTTGCTGGCTTTTTTTCCCTATTGCTTTTTTTTTGCGAATGGGGGCCCCGCAGCCCCCCTTCCATTACTTAAAAAACTAAAACTAAATGCCAGGCCCCGGGTGATGAGGGCCCGGGGCTGAAATTGGCCCGAGAGGGTGGCTGCTTGGCCCCCTCCCTATAAATTATAAATAAAAAAAAGAAAAGGCCGGGCCCCAGGGGATGTGACTGCCTATTTAGTAGTCAAATATAGCAATATTATGTGTTTAGAAGAGTTCTGAGAACTTTTGGGCCACTGCACCTGCTGCACCATTCAAATAATGACCCTGTTGCCTATAAGATAACTGCACTTGTGACTACCTGTTTAGTAGTAAAATATACCAATATTTGGAGTTTAGTGGAGTTATGACAACTTTTGGCCCCAGTGCCATTGCACCTACTGCACGATTCAAATCATGACCCTGTTGTCTGCAAGGTAACTGCACTTGTGACTGCCTGTTTAGTAGTAAAATATAGCTATATTAGGTGTTTAGAGGAGCTCTGACAACTTTTTGGACCGGTGCCACGGCACTTGAGGCACCATTCAAATCGTGACTGAAAGATAACTGCACTTGTGACTGCCTGTTTAGTTGTAAAATATCTCAGTACCACTGCACCTGCTGGACTATTGAAATCATGACCCTAGTGCTTGCTAGATAACTGCACTTATGACCTCCTGCTTAGTTGCAAAATATAGCAATTTTAGGTGTTTAGTGGTGTGCCCAGAGCTTTTGGCCCTGGTGTCACTGCATCTGCACCATTGAAATCATAACCCGAATGTCTGCAAGGTAGCTGCACTTGTGACTGCCTGTTTAGTTTTATATTTCAGCAATAGTCTAGGTTTAGTGGGGTCCCTAGAGCTTTTTGCCCCAGTGCCACTGCACCTGCTGCACCATTCAAATCAAGTTCCTTTTGACTGCAAGCTAACTGCAATTGTGACTGCCTGTTTAGTAGTCAAATATAGCAATATTATGTGTTTAGAGGAGTTCTGACAACTTTTGGGCCCGGTGCTACTGCACCTGCTGCACCATTCAAATCATGACCCTGCTGTCTGCAAGGTAACTGCACTTGTGGCTGCCTGTTTAGTAGTAAAATATAGCATAGCTCTTGTGTATTAACTTTATTTTTAACGTGCAATGCTCATTACAACATTTAGAATTTGATCATAATGACCAAATAGATTAAGTTGAAAAAATCAATTCTATAATGCCTACAAAGTGCAAAGAAAAGTACTGAGGCATGAATAAGAAATGCCTCAAACGCTCTAGGGCTAAAGGATCTGCTTTACACACTTAGGGGCAGATTACGATATTGGTCGTAAAGCCTCCGACCTTAGGTCGGAGGCTTTAATAAGGTCGGAGGCTATACGACAGACATCGTAGGTTTCAATTCCAACCGGCTAATTACCATACAGCCGGTCGGAATTGAAACCGGCCGGTCATTTCGGCTGGCTTCCCGGCCAGTTGGAACCGGCCCGTTATCCATATGGACGGCGGTTTATGCCGTCCAGATTACGATGCGCGGTTTACGGCAGGGTGTCCATACCGGCCTTTCCGTCATAGAAACCCTGTCGGAAAGCATGTTTGGGGGCCCCTAGCTGTGCCCCCTTCTGTTTGCGTCCTCCGGTTGGGGGCCGAGTGGGCACCAATGGTGCCCCCCTGTTAATCCCTGCACCTTGTGGCAGGCATCTTGATTAACACAATCTCCTATTTCTCTATGGAAGCTTGTGCTACGGCCGGTTTACGGCCATAACACAAGCTTCCATTGAGAAATGAGGAAATGCGACCGCACCATGTGCGGTCACGTCATAATTAGGCTGTCGGGACGGCCGACCAGAGGCCGGTTGGTCCCGTTTCCGCCATGGTGTCGGTCAGCCGAAACTCCGACCGACATTGTAATAGGCCCCTAGGTAATAAAAAGCAAGCATTCAAGCATACTTGATATAAGAAGACATCTTATCTTGACAGTGAATGAGGGTTAAACAGTATGGACAGCTATTGTAGAAGTATCGTAAATGTGTGCAGCCAGGGAAGTTAACAAAAACAAAAGTTCCACACAAAAGTGAATGAACAGAGTAATTTGGCAATGGCAACTGATAAGAACCCCCTTTTAACATATATTCAATATAAGAGATTTCACAAGCACAGCGCTGTGCAGGTGAAACCTAACAAAGTGCAAAGAAATTTACTGATGCATGAATAAAAAGTGCCACAAACGTTCTAAGGCTTAAGCATCCGCTTTACACACTAAGTAATAAAAAGCCAGCATTCCAGCATACTATTAGAAGCTGTCTGCCTTTTCTGTGGCAAGAAATCTTATCTTGACAGTGAGTGGGGCTTGAACAGTGAAAACGGCTTTTGTAGAAGTATCATAAATGTGTGCAGCCAGGGGAAGTTTACAAAAAAAGGTCCACACAAAAGCCAATGAACACAGTAATTTGATGATGGGAACTGTTAAGAGCCCCCTTTTAAGATATATTAAATACAAGATATTTCACAAGCACAGCGCAAGCGATGTGCAGGCAAAACCTAAAAACCATTGAAATTCACTGAAAAAAACAAAGGTTACAGGGACATTAGAGTTAGAATTAGCATTTACAAAACCTTAGAAATTCACTGAAAAAACCAAAGGTTACAGGAACGTTATAGTGAGGCTCAGATTTTACACGTACAAAACCAGTGAAATTCAGCAGTTATAACTCATGCCCCAGCAATGCACTGCTTATGACCTCACATATTACATCACTCATGACATGGTCAGTGATATCACTGATGACTTCAAAAATGACATCACTGATAGCATCTAAAATGACATCACTGATGACATCTAAAATGCCATCACTGATGACATCGTCCACAGAATCACTCACACCCCCATAGAACCTTTCATACACCCACTCCCATACAACCATTCACAAACCCATACCAGTACTTATACACTCACTCACTGATTCATAGATCTACACACACATCCACTCACTCACCCATACAGCCATTTAAACACCCACTCAGTCACTAATACAGTTACTGACATATGCACTCATTCACCCACTGACACAGTCAGTCAGTCACCTATAGAGCTACTCACACACCTAATCTCTCACCCATACAGTCACTCACACAGCCACTTACTCACCAATACAGACACCCACACTCACTCACTTACTCATTCTGAAACTAACACGTGTTCCCTCACCTATGCAGTCACTGACACAAGTACTCACTCACCCATACAGCCACTCATACACGCACTCACTAACCCACATAACCACTGACTCACCTACTCACTCATCCATACAGGCAGTCACACACCCCCTCTCCCACCCACACAGACACTCAGACAACCATGCAGGTACTTAGACAATCAATAACTCACCCATACAGCCACTCACATACCTACTCAGACACCCATACAGCCACTTAGACACCAACTGACAGACTGATACAGACATTCACACAACCAGTCACTCACCCATACATTCATTGAGACACCTAATCACTCACTTATACAGTCAGTCACGCACCCACTGAATCATCCATACAGGCACTCATATACCCACTGATTCACCAATACTCCTTAGTATATATATTTAACAGTTATAAACGTTTTTCAAACACTCACAGTTACCGGATGATGTAATCAGTGATGTCATCAGTGATGCCATTTGAGATGGCATCAGTAATGGTATCCGCAATGTCACTGACCATGTCATGAGTAATGTAATATATGACATCATAAGCAGTGCATTGCGGGGGGGTGAGTTATAGTTAGCTCACTGTACGAGTGAAATCTGAGCCTATCTATAACGTCCCTGTAACCTTTGGTTTTTTTCAGTGAACATATCTATGTTTATAGATATATATTGATAGATATATATACACTGTAACAAACAAAGGTCAAAGTAACATTATAGTTTTGTGTGATAGAAAGATCTGTTTTTAAATAAAAAAACCTTAGCAATTCCCTGAAAAAATTCAAAGGTTAAAGTAACTGTAATTTGTGAGGTCATAAGCAGTGAATGGCAAGGGCACAAGTTAATGTTTGCTCTGCTGACTATAACTGGTGAATTTCTGTCTTTTAGTTTAAAAAGTCAATGTTGTCACTGACATATTCACCTAACTATAACATTACTTCAGCCTTTGTTTTTTTCAATAAATTAGTAAGTTTTTTTTAAGTACATTATTTTTTCTTTCAGTGTATACATGGTAGGATGACTGAAGAATGTATCCTGTCTGCTCACATCATTTTGAAAGGGAATGGCTGTGTATTGTAACATAACAGGAAAGATAGCACTGTTTGCAAAATCTTTGTAATAAATCATGTTTGAGTGTAATAGGGTGTAATAAGACAATTTTTCAGTGGAGGTTGCCCATGTGTTTCCCTTTTGTTACTGTCACATTAAGAGATCTTTCCTGCAGTTTGATTAATAATTTAGTGCAAGACTGTTCAAGGGCTTTGCATGTGTTTTTACATCAAATAGGTAATAGTAATTCAGAAAAAGAGTGTGATCACTTCTTTCAATAATGTTTGCTATTGTTTTTCACTATTTAAATCTATTTTTTGAATGTTTCATAACCCTTGCGTAAAACTTGCAGGAAGCTTCCTGAGATCGTAGAGTCATAAATTTAATTTTAAAGTATTGTATAGAGTTGTTTTTCTTGTGTTAACTCAGTGTCTAATATTAATCTATAGTAAGGGTGCCATTTAAATATGTTTATTATATTTATATTATTTTATTACAATTTAATGATTCCAGCGAGCGTCTCGTGAGATTCAAACACACAACCCCCTGCGTGGAGTCCGAGGGAGCTGTCCTTCCTGTTTGGGCCTCGTGAACCACCTGCAACATGGTATATTTGGAATTCTGTTGATAACAGTGTTTTCTTGTAATTATGAAGAAAGTAAGACACTAAAGATGTTGATAAAGTTACAAAAACGGATTATATAAGCAAGAATTATTTTACAATACAGTGGGACACTGTTTGTGAGAGGTAACGCACTAAAGGAAGGCATTATGATTGGTTTTATATCAATGTCATTAATTGCAAAAGTAAGAAACCCTTCTTTTTGCTTTATTTGTGTTTTGGATTTTGGTTTTGGCAGGCCTTGTTCAGTTGTTCTGTTTCCTTACAGGAAATCTTCATTTTCAAATGCTAAAATGTCTTCATCTGACCCAGATGAGCAGACAGGAGGAGTTCCAGCACCTCAGCCTCCTCAACCTGCCAAAGAATTTCTTGTTTGACAGCCCTTTGAAATGAGACCAGGAGACAAGGAAATGTCTGCTAAGTTTGTTAAATGCAAACTTTGTAAAAAGGAGTTTAGCTGGGGGACTAAGAAGCAGTAAAGCATGAGCACTACTGGAATGTGGAGGCATTTACGATTCATGCATCCACAAAGGCTAGCTGGCTAGAGTTGGCTCATAGTGCAGAAATGGACAGGTCCTCACGAACTTCCACATCTTTTCTATCTGGGGACACTGTACCTGCTCAGGTAATTTCTGCTCAAGTAGATAATAATCTTGAGAGGCGCAATCCCATGCATGCAGTCCGAGGGGGCAGAACTTTCTGTTTAACGGCCTGCTTGCAAGACCGTACTTTGGTAATGAAGTTTATAATAGTATGTAATAAAAATGCTGAAGGAAGCTTGATGTTACTGTTTATATGAAAGAGACATAAAGTATAATAGAAAATATTACAAACCTACAATAACCCTTTCTACATGTTTATGATCCTGCAAGGTCTCGCGAGTTTCCCCTGAGAAGTCCGGTGAAAGCACAGATACTCCATATAAAACAGTTGTTTGCTTAATTTTAATGTCTTACATTATTGTAGGGTGTATAGACTTTACTTTCCTCATTTGGGAAAATATTGTATGTGTATTCTACTGCTGGTTTCAGTATCTCATTTCATTATTTATAGGATAGTTTTTTTTCCTGGAAGAAAACTATCCAAAATAATTTCTTCTACTGATACACACTATCTAATTCATTTAAGCCTCCAAAGACCACCAAGGACTATATGATATAGGAATTCTTTACAATTCTGTGCTAAGGCCTCTCCCTTGTATGATGGCTATACATACAGTGTTTTCTTTTTCAGATGTTCTGCAAAGGTGACATGAGTGTGTACTACTGTGTATAGAGACAGAGAGTACTTTTTGTTGAGATACATACCCAGGGTAATAACCATAGTTAGTATGGTATCAGAAGAGACTGGTTTCTCTCCTGACATTTCTCCCTACAGTGACCGTCGATAGTTTAAGTGAGTTTGGAGACTTTTTTTCACATAATTTAATATTTTATTTCCAAGGTAAACATACATGGATGGGGAAAGGAGGAATCGTGTTTACACCCATTTCTTCCAAAGACAATGTCTTTACATGACAGTGTATGAGAAAAGACTGCACTGCCTGCTAAAACTTCTTTACTCAGAGATATGTTAGTCTTTCCGTGCATGAAAGGTATATAGAGTTCAATGTCAATAAGTGGTGCTCAGTGGTAAAATCTCAGCTTTATGAAATGACTGTACATATTGCAGCATAGAAAGCAACTCACCTCTCTACAAACTGGTCACTGATAGAAAACAGCTGTGTATTTGAGATTGTGGAGGACTGCTCTCTGTGGTAAGAGCTTTCACTCGGGTGTGTTTTTTACTGTTTAGGAAGGGATTTATTTCTGCAATCTCTGGTTTCTACCCACTACTGAGGACTCAACCAGTTGTTCTAGGTCTTGAACCAGTGTTATACAGCTTACTACACAAAATGTACTATAAGAAACAAGAGACCTGTTATGAAGTAGTATAGACCGAAGCAGAACATCTGTAAGTATATTCAAAGATAGCACTAGAATATGTTAAAATGTTCTGAATGGAAAAGAGATATTCAGAAACATGAGCATTAGAATTTTGTAACAGAACCCTGTACCATCTATTACACATATAAGCTATTTATTCTCTTCATTGTGAGAGGGGACTGTCCTCTGCCATAGAGCCTTTTATTTGGATGAATGCTATGTATGGTAGGGCATCAGAAGACACTTATCTGTATGCTCTCTGATTTATATTGCACTACTGAGAATTATGGCCCGATTATGAGTTTGGCGCAGTGGCGCTGGCTGAACACTGGCTCCACTGCACCAAACCCGCGCTTGGAAAGCCGGCCGTATTACGAGTTGTAAAAGTACAACTCATAATACGGTTGGTGGTCCTTTGGCCTTTTCCATGGCGGTGCCTTGAAAACAGGCCTGGCAATGGGAACGGCCCAAAAACTCCAGCGCGGCATGGATGGTGACGTCCATGCGGTGCTGGAACTGTGGGGAATACAGACAGGGGAGCACATGTTGTGCCCCCCTGAATGTATCCCCATTGCAGGGGGACACGGGGCCCTGTAGGGCCTGCTTTGCTCCTGCACCACCAGCCATTTCATGGCGGGGCTCTGCCATGAAAAGGCTGGAAGTCCAAGAACTCAAAATATGCTGAGCTGGACTGTGCCAGTCCCTGCTCCTGCACCACCACCAGGGAATGTCTATTCCCTGGTGCAGCCGCCAGTCCATCGCCAATACGACTTACAAAGTCGTAATCGGTGAAACGGTGTAATGCCACTCCTGCCCCACCAAGAGCCTGGTGATCGCAAGACCGCCAGACTCGTAATTAGGCCCTATAGCAGGTATTGCAGGCCCTCATCTGGTGTAATTCCACAGAGCCACACCTAAAGGCCTATAACAAAGGTTAAGGCTAATAATAAATACTATACCTCAAGATAGAACAGCTGAAGGACCACACGTGTTATTTGTTTATCATTCACAATAAGAGTTCTGAAAGGATACTATCCTGCAGTATAGTATTGAATGTATATGTTAGAGTATGTAGAAATAGTGATATCTCCTATTAAACCTCTTCATACTGTAATGATTGTATGTGGTACAGCTCAGTTCATAATTTGTATTTCTGTTGAAAAATGACTGTTCAATCATGGATGTACATAGAAGAACGGAGATTGGCAGTTCTGTGTCTTATAAGAAATCCCCCCAGTATATTCCACATATGTGGAAGGATGTACACAGACATTTTTTTGTCATTGACACCCCCCCTAGAGGGGGGATGAGTGTCCATACTAGTGAGTGTACA
Source organism: Calotriton arnoldi (assembly GCA_963921515.1). Taxonomy (NCBI): domain Eukaryota; kingdom Metazoa; phylum Chordata; class Amphibia; order Caudata; family Salamandridae; genus Calotriton; species Calotriton arnoldi. The sequence continues at coordinate 1,750,244 of CAWUFW010000597.1, read as the reverse complement.
GGTAGTAATTTCTCTTCTAAGATCTTTCCTCAGGCTTGAATAATTGTATATTACAGTAGTATTATGAATAACAGTGAAATATATATTAATAATGTTGTCTGTGTAAGAGGTGTTTGGATGAGTAGTGTATGTAGTAAAGTATGATAAATGAGCGCACTACTCATTTATCACACTGTTTACATTGTTCTTTTGTTTTTGCATTTCAATTGCACAGTGTGCAGAAAGAATGTTCTCTCAGCTGAGACTATGGTTTCAAGCAGGATGTGGGTGGACATTGACTGTTTCATGGCACTTGCTTTATTGATAGAAAAGAAAAGAACATACTAACATATTTTTGGTATATTTGTTTTTTGCATAATGAAAATATTTAATTTATTTAACATTCTTCAAACAAAGTTTTTTTGTTGTTCTCTGAAATTGCATTTACACTGAAATATTGTGATAAAATATATAACATTTATATACACCAGAATACTAACTGTGTGTATAGTCTGGTTAATTAATTAAAATACAATCCAGCATTGAACTGTGGGGAAAAATAAATCAATTAGATTTATTTAAACAAAATGCATATTTTATATGTATCAAAGTGGCATTTTAAAAAAGAGTTTTTGACATCACAGGCACAAACTGTAATTAGCATTTTTTATGTGCAAGAGAATATCACTACTAAGGGCCTGATTACCCATGGTGGAGGTGTGGTGGTCGGGCACCGCCGCACCAGTAGTTCGACCGCCATATTACAAGTACAATGGTCGGATCGTTTTGAGACTGCCACAACTTCCCTGGCGGTGGCGTGGCGGTCTAGGGCAGCATTTGCTTGGTGGGGCCACTGCGGCACCGCCAAGCATATTCTTAGTTCCCCACCTCCAGCCTTTTCATGGTGGTGCGCCCACCATGATAAAGGCTGGCGGCGGGGAAATAAAGGGGGCCCTACAGGGCTCCTTGTTGGTGTTGACCCTGTACACTCAGATGCATGCAGGGGGGGGCACATGGTAGTGCCCCCCAGTGTAAATGCACATCCAGTTCCTGCACAGCATGGACTAACCCGTACATGCTGTGCAGGAACTTTCTTGGGCGTTCCCATTGCGGAGCCTTTTTCAAAGGTATCTCCATGGTAAGGCAAAGGTCGACTTTGGCGGTGCAGGAGCGGGGTGATGGCATGCCACCCCGCACCCCCAAAGTCGTGTTCAACCCCTAAGTGATGTAAGATGTTGCTAATATAAACATTGATACTGATTCATTTATTTTATGAGAACTTGATTTTGTTCAATCATTATACAGTTGTCATTAGGCCACATAACGACAATGGAAATAAACTTTAATGCTTCTTGTCTGTTTATATATGCATAGACGTTTATAAACATTGTTTCTCTCTCTAACTTTGGTTCCAGAAATATGAGATAGTAATTTGGAAGCTTCCGGGGTAACCAATGCTTTACTATAAGACATACGTCATCACATTCAGCCTAGCCACATGAACTTTTAAGGTAGACTCTGTAGTGGCCAGAGGTGACTGTCCGTGATAAAAAAAACATAATGGCAACAACAGTGTATGTTTTCCTATAAATTTATATCTGACCAGCTTTAAAGTTGGTAATATCAGTATTGGTTTTACTACCATCAGCTCTACATCTTTGCAGCATGACAATAAGATATTGTGTACTGTGTCTCACTACGGATGTAGACAGAAGTTCTGATGAACAGTCTGGACAGGAGTTATTTTGCATAGCTTTACCAAAATGTTTTTCAAAAGCTTCTGACTTGCAGCCTGGTACTGTAAGATACACAAATTACTCCAAATGAATGTCTGTTCTGCCACAATAGGAACAATTGACACACTCATGGTTCCATGAATAGTTTGTTTTAAAGACATCAATAACTGCAATTCCCTCATTTTCTAACACATTTAGCACTTCAGTTAAAAACTCCTGTGCATCCTGTTGCACATTCAAAGTGAACTATGTACCACTACTACAGTGGTCAACAATATCACGTATAAATACAGTTGAATTACACATTTGTTGCCTTTCAATGTGTACTAAACTGGACAGAGCTGTGAAAGCTTGACTTAAAGGTTTTTCTTTATTTTGTACAATGTTTTCGCCCACCGGTTGTAGGTGGAATAGAACATCAACTACTACATTAAAATGAAACTTCAGAAGTGTTAGAAAATGGAAAACCTACTACATTATTAACTTAATTAGTTTTTAGCTTTTTGGAACTCTTTGTAGATTCTTCACTTAGTTTTTAAACTTTTGAAAAATCTACAATCTCAGCACTTTTTTGCTTTCTATAACTTCAATGTTTGTCAACAATGGGACATAAGTTCAGATGAGGCGCATACAGCCCTCTCAAGCTATTGTATTCTATCACACATGATGAGTCAGCATTCACTTTGCTCTCATCAAAGTGAAGAACGTACAATTCTAACAATGACCTAACCCGTGTTAAAGCAACTTAAGACATACCTTATTTGAACACTGTATTTATCTATTTATTCAGCGTTCTATATAGCACAAACATGATCTAAAGGGTATCAGAGTGCTGAACAATTACATAGTAGCAAAATTACGACAAAAGGGAGAGGCATCAACACAAGGAACAAAAAAAAACGCAACTGTCACAAGAGACATGAGGACAACAATGTAAATAATAATAACAAGGTCCATGCGATGTACTTAGAAATGATAATAGACATTGAGGACATCATAGGCAAATAGATCAGAGTATATGCGTGATAACTCCCAGCTAGCAAGGAATTTCTGTTATGTTCCATACAAGGAACAATGTTGTTATGATAGTACTAGATGGAGAGAGCAGATTCCATAACCAATGGTCTTGGGGGCAACCTAGGTTAAAATAGATGTCGAGGAATAAGTTCAGCTGTCAGCTATGGTAGGAATTTGCTCACAGAGAACATCTTGGCTTCATTCTTGAATGATGAAGAACAATGAATTCTTCTAATGTAAGGAGGAAGCGAATTCCAGATTCTCGGGGCAGCTCCAGAGAATGCTCTACCAAAGGTTTTCTTCGTCTGGAAGATGGGCGGTTTCAGCTCAAGGTCCCTGGTGCTCTGAGATGGTCTGCCTCTCCCAGAAATCTCAATTCTTTGTGCAAGATAAATCGAAAATGTTGTGGTGGAGTGCTTTGTGAGTAATACATGCCAGTTTAAGTTGAATTCTGGCTTCAAATGGTAGCCAGTTAAGAGCCTTCAGATGAGGAGAGATGTGGTCAAATATTTTAGACCCTGTTAAGAGTCTTGCTGCAGCATTAAGACACGTTTTTTGAGGGGCTGTGGAGATCTCGGGTAAGCCTTATAGTGTTGTGCAGCCATATTCGATTCTAGAAATTAATAAAGCCTGTACTGCCAATTTAAGGTCTGTAGCTGAAATGAATGTTTTCAGTTTCCTTAGATAGCTCAAGAAAAAGCTGGCACTTTTTGCAATCGAGTTGATGTGGGTTTGCATGTTTAGGTTCTTATGAAGAGTAATTCCAAGAGATTTGGATGAGCCACCTAAGACCAGAGTACAATTTAGAGCAGTGATCGACTTGGTCCATTCCTTAACATCAGACCAGCTTTTGGGCAGAGAAATTAAAAGGAATTCAGTTTTTTGCATATTGAGCTTAAGATGATTGCAGGTTAGCCAATGCAAGGCCAACTTTAAATCATCATTCATTGACTCCATCTCCTCCAGTGATGAGATCTTCATATAAATCTGGGTATCATCAGCATACATGTGGTAGGAAGTGTTAGCATGCTGTAGAGTTTCAGTTAGTCGTTCGACATAAAGGTTAAAAAGTGAATGGGATAAAGTTGAGCCATGTGGAACTCCAATCGAAAGAGAGGACAGCAATGACAGATCTAGGTTAACCAAAAATCTGTGGGTTCTGTTCTGCAAGAAGGATTTAAACCAATCAAGAACTGTACCCGATAACCCCATCCTGTTTTCAAGTTGGGCTAGCAGTGTTTCATGGTTTACCATGTCAAATGCAGATGACAAGACAAGAAAAGCTAATAGACAGATTTCGTTTTGATCATGTGCCTGTAGAGCATCGTCCACTATATGAAGTATAGCAGATTCGGTATTGTGACCTGGTCTCAACCCAGATTGACAGTCGTCAAGCAAATTGAATTTCAGAATGTGTTGGCTCATCTGTTGTTGCACACATTTTTCTAGTAATTTAGCTAAAATAGGAATATTGGTCAATGGCCTAAAGTTATTTGGGTCGGTCAGGTTCCCTGTCGGTTTTTTTAAGATGGGAAGGACTTGTCCTGTTTTGCGGCAGTCTGGTAAGGAACCTTGAAACAAGGAAGCATTAATTATGTTGGTCCAAATGGGGATGGTGCACTGGTAGAGTGACAGAAGGAATTTAGAGGGGAGAGGATCAATGCCGTGATTATTAGGATTTATAGACAACAGGGCTCTAGCAATCTCATCGTGGTCACATAGCTTGAAATCCGACCATTGTGCTTTATTTTTGGGCTTTGCCAATGGAGAATGTAGTGGTCCAGGATGGAATATCCACAAGTTAGTGAGTGAATCAGCGGCTGTCAAGAGCTCGATTTCCAAGGAGTTGGCTTTGGAATTAAAAAAGCTATAGAATTCCTTGCAGCTTATTTGGGCTCTTGTTGATTCATGTGAGGTTTTGGCAAGCCTGTTAGATTGTTGTTTTATCAACTCAAAGAGTTTACGCTGTCTGTTTTTGGCATTATCAAGTTCAGTACTAGAGAAATCTTTTTTCTAGACTTTCTTAGTAGCTGTAACTGGGAGGATGAGGGGTGTTGTCTCCATTTCCTTTCAGCTAGTCGCTGTCAGGAGCTCCCTGTCCTGTCTGGTATGTCAGCACCCTCAGGGGTCCCTGCTTGCTCATGTTTCTGTCCACTAAGTTGTTTTGTTTTTTCCTGTTCTTGCAACTGCCAATGTTTTTTTTTTTATTGTATTTGTTGGTGCCAGTGCTTGTTTTGCCAATGCTTGTTGTTTTTGGGTGCTAGAAACAGTGGCACGTTATTGGACATGTGCTGTTGCTAAGCACCTGGCATGCTTATGGACGTGGCTAAGGCACCTGGCATGCTTATGGGCGTGGCTAGCCATGTGCGATAAACTGACACTGAATTGGCTATAAAAGCCCAAGCCTCGCACCTGTCAGTGTTTGGCTTAATCTCCTGGTTCCGGCTTCAGCTGCAGACTGTTTCTGTCACCGCTTCAGGATTTCCTCCTTCACCATTGGACAGAAGCACGTGCCGGTCCGGAACTGCAGCTAGCATAGGACAGCTAAGTGAGCGCGCTTTAAGGCTGCGTGTGAAGTGAAAGGCTGTGTGACTTTGACATTTTCTTTTGGCATCGCAGGGCTCGTCCTTGCATATTTGCCATGTGAATTGGCCATCTGGTATTTGGCTCAAGTGACTTTTGATTCAAGACTATGGCATTTACATATTTGTTTTGCGCTTAGCGCTTGGGGTCATTTTATGTTTGAAATAATTTCATATTTGTATTACGCTTAGCGCTTGGAGTCATTTTATTTTTTAACTCATTTCATATTCTATTATTTAGAGCTGTGGTTCTATTAGAATTGATTGGGATGGATCTAATTGTTTCGTCTCCAATATAGTGACTAAATGTCGATTCGTAGGAGGGCAATATGGCTTGAGTTTCATCGTCCGAAAGGTATTTAAGCTGATTGCGAGGGCGATGAAGCCTATTAGTAAGAGCTATGGATGTAGGTTTTAGTTTGGCTTGGAGCAGATTCTTGAATAAGCTTGATTTTGGAGAGAGAGGTTTCTGAATAATTTTCTTCATTTCAATTAGTGCGTTTTGAAAGTCTTGAGCTAAACTGCCGGTTTGTGATTTAAGTATATCCACAGGGCTTGGTCGCCCCACTCACTGCTGCCGCTCCTGCCTGCCTTGCCGCCTCCTGACTGGAGATTCCTTCGCTCGCTGCCCGCTGCTCCTGGGACTTTCCCGCTGCCCGCTGCTCCTGGGACTTTCCCGCTGCTCCTGGGACTTTCCCGCTGCCCGCTGCTCCTGGGACTTTCCCGCTGCTCCTGGGACTTTCCCGCTGCCCGCTGCTCCTGGGACTTCCCGCCACTGCCTCCCTGCGGCCCCGCCCCCCCGTGATTCCATTCGCCGCCCCGCTCCCGCCACCCAGCTGCTCCTCCCTCCAGGCTCCTTACTTATGACGCCCCCTGAGCGACCGCGCAGCGGCCGCGCGCAGCGGGAGCACCGACGGAGCGCCGAAGGTGCGCCAAAGGTAAGCCCGTCCGCGCCTGGCCCGCGCCCAGCGCCAGGACCCCTGGATCCCACCGATGCAACACTACTCGACGGACCTACGACGCCGCCACCCTCACCGCACTCAATGCCGGCCGGAACCCTGCCTGCTACCGAGCCTCACCGAGACGCACCCACGGACCCTTCACCTGCCTGCCGATTCACCTGCCCCCGGACGTGCACCACCTCCGCCAAGTCGAGCACCAGCAGCAACTACCTGAAATGCATCCTGTTGAACACCCGCTCCGTCCACAGGCACGCCGTGGAACTCTGGGACCTGCTCGACGCAACAGCACCGGACGTCGCCTTCCTCACCGAAACCTGGATGAACGCCTCCTCAGCGCCCGACATCGCCATAGCCATCCCGGACGGATACAAGATCACCCGGAAGGACCGCGTCAACCAGACGGGAGGAGGCATCGCCATCGTACACAAGAACACCATCCGCATCTCGACTAACTCCGATGAGACCTTCACCGCCGCCGAACACCTACACTTCCAGATACACACTGACCCCAAGACCACCCTCCGAGGCACCCTCATCTACAGACCCCCGGGACCACGCACACTATTCAGCGAAGACATCGCAGACTTCATCAGCCCGCACGCCATGCCCTCCGCCGACTACATCCTCCTAGGGGACCTCAACTTCCACCTGGAGAACAACAACGACAGAAACACCACCGCCCTGCTGGACAACCTCGCCAACCTCGGACTCAAGCAACTGGTGAACACGCCCACCCACTACGCCGGCCACACGCTTGACCCCGTCTTCTCTTCCAGCAAGCACATCTCCTTCAGCCACGCCACCGGACTCCACTGGACCGACCACAGCTGCGTCCACTTCAGCTTCAGAAAGACTGCGACCCACCACCACCCGCAACAGGCTCCCCGCCGGAGCTGGAGCAAGATCACCGCCGAGCAGCTCACCGCCTCCCTCAGCCAGAACACACCCACCAACACAACGGACCCAAACGAAGCAGCCAGCAACCTCGCCAAGTGGCTGACCGCCTGCGCCGACGACCTCGCACCACTAAAAACCCTCCCAGCAGACCCGGAAGCAAGAAAACCCCTTGGTTCACCAACGAACTCAAGGAATCCAAGAAGAACTGCCGCACTCTCGAGAAAGCCTGGCGACTCGACCAGACCACAGACAACAGGACCGCCCTCAAGCACGCCACCCGCAAACACCACCAGCTGATCCGTGCCACCAAGAAGTCGGCACTCAAAGAACGACTGGACAACAACGCCCACGACAGCAAGGAACTTTTCAGCATCGTCAAAGAGTTCTCCAACCCCAGCGCCGGAAACAACAACATCACCCCCTCGCAAGACCTCTGCAACTCACTCGCCGCGTTCTTCCACCGCAAGATCACTGACATACATAACAGCTTCGACGCACAGACCACGCACCCTACCGCCGAACCAACGCCCGCCACCACCACCCTCTGCAACTGGACCCCGATCAGCACCGAAGACACCACCCGCACGATGAACTCCATCCACTCCGGATCACCAACCGACCCCTGCCCACACCACGTCTTCAACAAAGCCGACGCCACCATCGCACCCCATCTCCGGGACATCATCAACTCCTCCTTCCACACCGCCACCTTCCCGGAGAGCTGGAAGCACGCCGAGCTTACCGCCCTCCTGAAGAAACCAACGGCGGACCCCACCGACCTCAAGAACTACCGTCCCATCTCGCTCCTTCCGTTTCTCGGCCAAAGTCATCGAGAAGACCGTCAACAGACAGCTTGCCGCCTTCCTCGAGACGAATGGATCCTCGACCCCTCGCAGTCCGGGTTTCGGGCCAACCACAGCACCGAGACCGCCCTTATCGCAGCCACCGACGACATCAGAACCCTAACCGACAACGGGGAAACAGCAGCCCTCATCCTCTTGGACCTCTCCGCGGCGTTCGACACCGTCTGCCACCGCACCCTAGTGAAGCGCCTCAGCAACATCGGAATCCGAGAGAAAGCACTGGAATGGATCATCTCGTTCCTCGCCGGAAGAACCCAGAGAGTCCGCCTCCCCCGTTCAGATCCGAGGCCACCGAAGTCATCTGCGGCGTTCCACAAGGATCTTCACTCAGTCCAACCCTCTTCAACGTCTACATGAGCCCCCTCGCAGCCATCGCACGCCAACACAACCTCAACATCATCTCCTACGCCGACGACACCCAGCTGATCCTCTCCCTCACCAACGACCCCACCACCGCCAGAGCCAACCTACACGACGGGATGAGAGACGCCGCCGACTGGATGAGGAACAGCCACCTTAAACTGAACTCAGACAAGACGGAAGTCCTCATCCTGGGCTCATCACCCTCCGCCTGGGACGACTCTTGGTGGCCCCCGGCCCTGGGCACCGCGCCCAAGCCAACGGACCACGCACGCAACCTGGGCTTCATCCTGGACTCCTCCCTGTCGATGACCAGACAAGTCAACGCCGTCTCATCTTCGTGCTTCAACACACTGCGCATGCTCCGCAAGATCTTCAGATGGATCCCCACTGAAAACCAGGAAGACCGTCACCCAGGCACTCGTCACCAGCCGACTGGACTATGGGAACACCCTCTACGCCGGAACCACAGCCAAACTTCAAAAAGACTCCAGCGCATCCAGAACGCCTCCGCACGACTCATCCTGTACATCCCCCGACACAGCCACATCACCGGACACCTGAAAGACCTGCACTGGCTCCCCGTCAGCAAGAGAATCACGTTCAGACTCCTCACCCACGCACACAAGGCCCTCCACGACCTGGGCCCCAAGTACCTCAACGACCGCATGACCTTCTACACGCCCACCCGCCAGCTACGATCAACCAGCCACGCCCTCGCCACCGTACCACGCATCCGCAGAGCCACCGCCGGAGGAAGATCCTTCTCCTACCTGGCAGCCAAGACCTGGAACTCCCTCCCCACTCACCTTCGGCGAACCCAGGACCATCTCTCCTTCAGGAAGCAGCTCAAGACCTGGCTGTTCGAGCAGTAACTTACCCCCTCCCCCAGCGCCTTGAGACCCTCCCGGGTGAGTAGCGCGCTCTATAAATGCCGTGATTGATTGATTGATTGATTTATATCTGTACACATAAGAGGAGAGTGCAATGGAAGGGGGAGAACAAAAACCCTGGTTTCGGAGTGCTGGGTACATCGGGATCAGTGTGGGTGGGATCAGATATCGCTCGGATGTTAGTTTTTTCCTTCATCGAGGGTGTGAGTGAGGAGCCTTTGAGGAAAGTATGTCGACTGAGTGTGGGAGTGATAAAGTTTGGGAGAACCATATTGGGCCTATTACTGGGGATAGCTGAAAGGTAGCAATTAGCGTGTTGTCGCGATTGAGCTAGTGTGTACTGACCGTTACTGTACCGAAGTAACTTGGGGTCGAGTTAGGCTGCTGGGACTCTTCCAAGATAGAAAGGTCAGTTCTAGTTGGCAGTCTGCTGGCCTGAGGGACCATTTGTGTAATAGCAGAGCTAGTGAAAGGGTTGTTGAGCACGTGATCGTTTAGGGTGGCAAAGTAGTCATTGAATTTCTTCAAGTCATTATTGGAAGTTTGAATAAGAACAATGCCGATTTTGTGTTCAGTAATGGATAGATAAGCTCTTAATCTTTATGAGGGTGTGACCAAGATCTTAGTATCATAAGGAATATTTCTGATTTCATGTAAGTTGAATATCTTGGTCATGGCAGAGCTACATTTCGCAATTTTTCTTGTATAAAATATCAAATCATTAACACTAACGCCTTTTTTCAGGTTGAAGGAAGGATCCGAGATCAATGTTTCAGGGTCATTCCTCAGTAAGTTGTGTTTGAAGTTTCTGGCAGCAGTCCTGGAAAGGTTGGATGGGTATATCATGGAGTAGGAGTTACTTCCTGCTGGTGTCAGGTTAGTTCCGGGCATATTTGGGTAAGCATTAATCACTCACAGGGAGGTCATGGAGAAACGCCAGAGTATCAATCAGCTTAGACGGAAATAACCTTCAAACAGACTCTGTCAAAGTCAAGCAAAGCTAAGAGCCAGGGCAGGGTCTACAAATTGAAAACCTCAGCTCTCATAATTAAAAGTAGATATTCATCAAGGAAGATGATGTGAAACAGAGGAAGGTCGAACTAAGAAGTACAAGAGGATCCAACTAAAAGTGTGCTTTGAAAGTAGTATGGGACAAAAACCTTAGATAAGCCCCTAGCATCAGAAAGTTCAATAGGAAGGAAGCTCAATGACAATGTTACAAGATGGCTGCCTTTTTGCAAAGAGGAGAACAGCCAAATGTGGTAGTCCTATCTTTGTTTCCATCAGCAGTGGTGGACAAGTCCTCTCTCCATTGCTATAGCACGAGAATTAGCACAGGCATCCCCCATTTTGAGGGTGTAAGGCCGAGAGGAGAGCAAGATGGAGGACAAAATGGCCAGGTCAATAAAATCAACAAACGAAAAGGAAGTCAGCTAAGAGCCCAACAAAACTGCTTCAACAAGCCTCCGAAGGAAAGAGACCTCCTCCAGTCCCTCTCCATTCACACTGATATCCAGATGAATTTCAGTGGCAAGACACACTGGGACGGCAGCACGCCCACCCGGCAGAGTCTGAAAATGCCCCACAGCCTCTCAGCTGTGAGTCAACCCCTCCTAGATTCGCTCTGAATAGAGGAAACAGGGTCCATAGCCACCAACAACAAGGGAGCGAAGCGTATCCCAGAGGAGCACCGGGCGAGCAGGAAAACAGGCAAACAGATATGGGTCAGACCAGGGAAGGACCCAGGCAAGTCTCCAGGGAGCGGGCAGAAGAACCACCCGATTACGCTCAACGAAGAGCACTCATCGCCGGCAGAGCCATACAAAGTGCACTCCTGGGCTCAACACCAACAGCCTCGGACTCGGCTCGTTGAAGGAGACTGCTCGAACATCGGCGACGGGCAGATCAGCTCACGGGAATCCAGTGCAGAGTTCAGAGGATGTGTGACCTATATTTATCATTGCTGCATCCAAACTTAATCCTTGAGATTTGTGAATGGTGACAGCATAGGCCATGCACAGAGGAAGCTGTTGTCATTTCACATAGAGGTCATTTACCAACAGAAATCTAGCATTTCGCCTTCCAATTTTTTTACCATCTTTCATATGATCAAATTTAATCCAAATATATTTGTACTCTGTTCTGTTGGGATACGTAATGAAGTCTATCACATTCCCCTTCGCACCATACATTAATCCCTCCTCAATGTTCAGATTTGGTCACAAAATTATTCTGCAGTTTTTACACAGGTTTAGAGTCTTTTCTAAACCAGCAGTAATGGAAATTGTTTTCTCTAGTGATTCCAGTTTCTTTACCGCTGATTGACATATTGGTAAGTTTAGCCACGATCTCTTATTTTTCCAAATGAAGCATTTCTAGGTTAAATTGTGTGCACTCACCCAATGTTGACATGAGGCACACAGTCTCTTTCTGAGTTTTCATAAGGTCTTGCATTATAGAAGCTGGTGAGTTATTGTGTGGTAATAGAGACCTATCAATCAGAAAAAGGGGGAGGAGGAGGATTGGGCTAGGTTCACCCTCCTGTGTGATCAGAATACATCAAAAAGAATCCGTAGGTGACGGATCAAAAGAACCTAGCCAAGAAACAAGGGCGGGTTCACCAATTGGGGTGAAGGCCACCTCTACTGGTTGAAAAGAAAAATTTCTTTTCTTGTGTCCCCTCACTCACCCAGGGTTGCCCCTAGGTGACATGCTTCATCATTGGGGCCATCCCAAACATCTACTGATTGGGGCGTGCTGCGACTTGCGGATTTACGTAGGAGCACTTACCTTGTGAGGCTATGTGTTGTGCAGTGTAGGGGGGAGTGGTGTAAGTGATGTTTTAAAAAATTACCTAACTAGTGAGCTATTGTTTTATTCCTGCTCCTAGTTGGTAGGGATAAAAAGGGGGTTAATAAAAGGGAAATGTAACTGTTATGTAATTATAATCCCTTGTATTATGTCAACATGTTTCAAGGTATCCCCTAAACCTTTTCTTCAGGACAACAAAGGGACCAGCCCTTTGTGTACCACTCCGTGCCAGACCTATAATAAAGTGAAGTGAAAAAATATATTAATGCACACCTATTGTGTGAGCATTGGGAAAAATATACACATACGGTTGCTTCTGAACACGTAGTAACTGTCATTGGGAAGAAAAAGCAAAATGCAAATTAATACATACTGCCTGTCCACCATTCTTGTGGGCAGGTAAAGGCATTACGCTGCGCGTAAAAGAAGGTACTTCATACTATGGTGTAAGCGCCCTTGAAAGCAAACTTAGTTAGTGCTCAGATCTTGTGTGGGTAATACTACACATGATACCTTAATTGTGAGCAGGCAAGGTTGAAAAGACATAATTTAAAAACACTTGTAGTCAAGGACAAAAAACAGGACACACACAACATGTAACATAAAATCAATTTCTTTTTGAAACATACTTATTTTTTGGCAAAAGTGCGCCTCATGGTCTGTCTGGGTGGAGGGGCCTGTAGAAACCCTACATTATAATAATAGACAAAGGAATGAGATAATGAGGATTTGTTATAAGCCACTCATTGCTTGTGCCTTCCTATGACTGGTTTAGAAAGAGCAAATGGAATTTAGTGAAAAAGGCAAGTAAAGTTATGTAAATTCCTGTAGGGAGAAAACAATTGATGATGTCCTGTAAGGAGAAAAAAGTCTTACTGAGCTCAGCAACCCTCCGTCAATACGACCTAATCAGTCCCAAGGCAGACCGCATCTTAGCGTGTCTTTGCCTTAGTGCCGGTATAAGTAGTCTGAAAAACATCCGAGTCATTCCCTCGTGCTGTCAGAGACTAGAGCGTGTAAAGAGTAGTCTTGTATTGTGGTGTAAACGGTCCACCATGTTGTTGGTATTTTATGAAATGGGGGTGTGATTTTTGAAAGTCTAAATTACTAATTAGAGTGCAGGAGTACCTTATACGAAAAAAGGAGGACGCCCGGTATTTTGTAAAAATAGGTTGGGGTCAGTATCGAACCCTGGTCACAGGGACACCGTGAGTTTCTTAAATAGCGGCCATATTGGAATGGTCAAAAAAACAATAAACAGAAAAAGAGAAAGAAAAGGAAAAAGGCTAGGGATGTTTTGTCATACTGCCTTCAATTTTATCAAGAAAAAAACGAGGTGGAGCATTTCATTGCCTTTGTTCTTGATTTAGATTTTCATAAAATGCCGTTAAGAAACATGCCAGACGGGGTTTTTTTATTATTTATTTATTCTCAGATATCGGGGTTAATTTATCTAGTGAAATGGCCCAATGGTATATTCTCGTTCGAACCTCTAATTTTATGAAAAAGGGGTTATGATTTTAGAAAGTCTAAATTAATAATTTGAGTGCAAGAGTACCTCGTACTAGAATAAGAGGACGCCCGGTATTTTGTCAAAAAAATAGGTTGGGTCAGTATCAAACCCTGTTCAAAGGGACACCATGAGTTTCTTAAATGGCGGCCATATTGGAATGGTCAAAAAAACCAATAAACAGAAAAGGAAAAAGGGAAAAGGCTAGGGTTGTTTCTTGACATACTGCCTTTAATTTTATCAAAAAAACTTTTATCAAAAAACACGGGGTAGAGGATTTCAGTGCCTTTGTTCTTGATTTTGATTTTCTTAACATGCCGTTAAGAAACATGCCAGGTGGGGTTTCCAGATATCAGGGTTAATTTATCTAGTGAATTGGCCCCATGGTATATTCTCGTTCAAACCTCTAATATCCGTGCGTAATTTGAAAACCCATCTTTGCTCTTTCTCTAGTAGTATCTGTTCTAAATTTTCACAGGGTTTTGTATGTTCCAACACTACCCACCGCATGTCATTTGGGGTGTGTTGTTTCTCGTTGAAGTGTGCCGTCATTCTGGTACTTGCTCTGTGGCATCGGATGTTGCTCCGATGTTCGCAGATTCTTGTGCTCACCTTCCTGGTGGTCATACCCACATAGTGTAGGGCACAGTGGCACGTAATTAGATACACAACTCCTATAGTGTTGCAAGTGGTGAATTTTCGCAAATCCCATGATTTTCCTGTATTGAAAATGACCCTTTTGGTGGTTGTTGTGAGATGGCACACACTGCAGTTACCACACGGGTGGTGGCCCGTTGGTAAAGTACTTAATATTTGTTGGCTACTTTTGTCTTGGGGCTTCGGGCGGGTGTGTACCAGTATATCCTTCAAATTTTTACCCCTCTTATGTGAGAACATCGGTGTTGGTATGTTCAAGGTACCACTGTTTAAAATCCGCCAATGTTTCTCCTAAGTCTAAGAAACTGTCCAAATGGTAAATTTTCTTTCAGATGTCGTGGGTGGAAACTATCGTACAGTAAGAGGCAGTTTTTTGCAGTTGGTTTGAAATGTGTTGTGGTTTTGAGTGTGCCATCTACTGCATAGATGTTGAGATCAAGGAAGACTAACTCGGACCTGCTCATTGTGTGGGTGAATTTAAGGAAAGGGTCCTGTAGGTTGAGATATTCCAGGAAGATGTTAGCCTCTGTTTCGTCACCTTTCCATATCACCAAGATATCGTCGATATATCTCTTCCATATCACAATCTTTTGGCGATGTGGGTTTTGGTCTGATAGGATCTTTTGTTCCTCTAAATGATGAACGTACAAACCTGCCACACTCGGCGCGAAAGTACTGCCCATGCTGGTACCGTGTTGTTGTTGGAAAAGGGATTCTTCAAAGCGGAAGTAGTTCTCTGTTAGAGCCCATTTGCAACATTCTAGGACCACATGTTGTGGTGTGTGGTAGGGCCATGCTGATCCATATAGAACTTCCTCTAGAATGTCCATAGTTGCTTTGTGTGGTAAGCTTGTATAAAGGCTTTCCACATCTAGGCCAATCAGGATGTTGCATGTAGGATCAAAATGAAGATCTCTCAGTAGGCAGAGTACTGCCTTGGTGTCTTTCAGGTAGGTGTTAGTGTTCTGTATCAGTGGACGTAGGAAGGCATCTGCAAATTTAGAAAGTGGTTCCAGGATGGATCCGATCCCGGAAACAATGGGTCGTCCTGGTGGTTTTACTACTGACTTATGAATCTTCGGGATTGTGTAGGAGTAGGGTACTGCCGGGTGGGTGTTGATCATAAATTCCTCTTCCTTCTTGGCAGCCCCCCAAGCAGAATATTCACCGGTTCCTTTTTTAGGACGAGGCAGAGGGGCTCAAAGAAGCAAGACGAAAAGAGAGCAACAGGTACAATGGGCACAACCATTGGAGTCAGCACGGAGTCACACGAGGAGTATGGGCCCACCGACTCTACCGAGCACCAGCAACAACCGAGTATAGTTGTAAACTTATCAGGAACCACTCTATCTACAATACAACTAGCTGTTTTGGAGAAAGGATTGGGTTTTGTACCTACCCCAACATTGGACAAATTCCTACTAAATTGTGAGCTGAACGAATTCATCAGGAAAATAAAATTGTGTTTTTTTTCGAAAATAAAGAAACAAGTGATATACAAAAAGGAGACACTGGCCTATACCGAAAGTCAACATTCACACCACCTTCGGCCACCCTACCAGTGGAATTACTGGCTTTTGAGAAGGCGGTCTTGAGGGAAGTTGGAGAGATGGACCCAACCACCATGAGAACATTCCATAATACGACGAAAGAGGAACAGGAAGCCATTAAAATTCTGGCCAACAATAAGGACATAACCATAAAACCGGCAGACAAGGGCGGAGGGATTGTCTTACAGAGTACAGGAGCAAACCGCCAAGAATGCCTCAGACTCCTGTCGGATGAAAGAAACTACAGATGCATCAGAGAGGATCCTACAGAACGGATCAGGATTGGAATTACAAGCATGATAGAGGAAGCACTCGCCCATGATTGGGTAACCAAGAAGGAAGGGGAATTTATGATCAACACCCACCCGACAGTACCCTACTTCTACACAATCCCGAAGATTCATAAGTCAGTAGTAAAACCACCAGGACGACCCATTGTTTCCGGGATCGGATCCATCCTGGAACCACTTTCTAAATTTGCAGATGCCTTCCTACGTCCACTGATACAGAACACTAACACCTACCTGAAAGACACCAAGGCAGTACTCTGCCTACTGAGAGATCTTCATTTTGATCCTACATGCAACATCCTGATTGGCCTAGATGTGGAAAGCCTTTATACAAGCTTACCACACAAAGCAACTATGGACATTCTAGAGGAAGTTCTATATGGATCAGCATGGCCCTAGCTACCACACACCACAACAAGTGGTCCTAGAATGTTGCAAATGGGCTCTAACAGAGAACTACTTCCGCTTTGAAGAATCCCTTTTCCAACAACAACACGGTACCAGCATGGGCAGTACTTTCGCGCCGAGTGTGGCAGGTTTGTACGTTCATCATTTAGAGGAACAAAAGATCCTATCAGACCAAAACCCACATCGCCAAAAGATTGTGATATGGAAGAGATATATCGACGATATCTTGGTGATATGGAAAGGTGACGAAACAGAGGCTAACATGTTCCTGGAATGGCTCAACCTACAGGACCCTTTCCTTAAATTCACCCACACAATGAGCAGGTCCGAGTTAGTCTTCCTTGATCTCAACATCTATGCAGTAGATGGCACACTCAAAACCACAACACATTTCAAACCAACTGCAAAAAACTGCCTCTTACTGTACGATAGTTTCCACCCACGACATCTGAAAGAAAATTTACCATTTGGACAGTTTCTTAGACTTAGGAGAAACTGCACGGAAACATCGGATTATGACAAGCAGGCAAAAGACCTAGCAGAGAAACTGAAAAAACGGAAATACCCTTCTAAAATCATTGCAAAGGCAAAGAAAAGAGCACGAAATAATCATAGAGATGCCCTTCTAGAAACGTATGAAAGACAGGAGAATGAGAAAGAGAAAAGACCCATCTGTATTACAACTTTCAGCGTAGCATCAGACAAAGTCTCAAAGGTAGTGAAGAAACATTGGCGGATTTTAAACAGTGGTACCTTGAACATACCAACACCGATGTTCTCACATAAGAGGGGTAAAAATTTGAAGGATATACTGGTACACACCCGCCCGAAGCCCCAAGACAAAAGTAGCCAACAAATATTAAATACTTTACCAATGGGCCACCACCCGTGTGGTAACTGCAGTGTGTGCCATCTCACAACAACCACCAAAAGGGTCATTTTCAATACAGGAAAATCATGGGATTTGCGAAAATTCACCACTTGCAACACTATAGGAGTTGTGTATCTAATTACGTGCCACTGTGACCTACACTATGTGGGTATGACCACCAGGAAGGTGAGCACAAGAATCTGCGAACATCGGAGCAACATCCGATGCCACAGAGCAAGTACCAGAATGACGGCACACTTCAACGAGAAACAACACACCCCAAATGACATGCGGTGGGTAGTGTTGGAACATATAAAACCCTGTGAAAATTTAGAACAGATACTACTAGAGAAAGAGCAAAGATGGGTTTTCAAATTACCCACGGATATTAGAGGTTTGAACGAGAATATACCATGGGGCCAATTCACTAGATAAATTAACCCTGATATCTGGAAACCCCACCTGGCATGTTTCTTAACGGCATGTTAAGAAAATCAAAATCAAGAACAAAGGCACTGAAATCCTCTACCCCGTGTTTTTTGATAAAAGTTTTTATGATAAAATTAAAGGCAGTATGTCAAGAAACAACCCTATCCTTTTCCCTTTTTCCTTTTCTGTTTATTGGTTTTTTTGACCATTCCAATATGGCCGCCATTTAAGAAACTCATGGTGTCCCTTTGAACAGGGTTCGATACTGACCCAACCTATTTTTTTGACAAAATACCGGGCGTCCTCTTATTCTAGTACGAGGTACTCTTGCACTCAAATTATTAATTTAGACTTTCTAAAATCACAACCCCTTTTTTATAAAATTAGAGGTTCGAACGAGAATATACCATTGGGCCATTTCACTAGATAAATTAACCCCGATATCTGAGAATAAATAAATAATAAAAAAACCCCGTCTGGCATGTTTCTTAACGGCATTTTATGAAAATCTAAATCAAGAACAAAGGCAATGAAATGCTCCACCTCGTTTTTTTCTTGATAAAATTGAAGGCAGTATGACAAAACATCCCTAGCCTTTTTCCTTTTCTCTTTTTCTGTTTATTGTTTTTTTGACCATTCCAATATGGCCGCTATTTAAGAAACTCACGGTGTCCCTGTGACCATGGTTCGATACTGAGCCCAACCTATTTTTACAAAATACCGGGCGTCCTCCTTTTTCGTATAAGGTACTCCTGCACTCTAATTAGTAATTTAGACTTTCAAAAATCACACCCCCATTTCATAAAATACCAACAACATGGTGGACCGTTTACACCACAATACGAGACTACTCTTTACACGCTCTAGTCTCTGACAGCACGAGGGAATGACTCGGATGTTTTTCAGACTACTTATACCGGCACTAAGGCAAAGACACGCTAAGATGCGGTCTGCCTTGGGACTGAATAGGTCGTATTGACGGAGGGTTGCTGAGCACAGTAAGACTTTTTTTCTCCTTACAGGACATCATCAATTGTTTTCTCCCTACAGGAATTTACATAACTTTACTTGCCTTTTTCACTAAATTCCATTTGCTCTTTCTAAACCAGTCATAGGAAGGCACAAGCAATGAGTGGCTTATAACAAATCCTCATTATCTCATTCCTTTGTCTATTATTATAATGTAGGGTTTCTACAGGCCCCTCCACCCAGACAGACCATGAGGCGCACTTTTGCCAAAAAATAAGTATGTTTCAAAAAGAAATTGATTTTATGTTACATGTTGTGTGTGTCCTGTTTTTTGTCCTTGACTACAAGTGTTTTTAAATTATGTCTTTTCAACCTTGCCTGCTCACAATTAAGGTATCATGTGTAGTATTACCCACACAAGATCTGAGCACTAACTAAGTTTGCTTTCAAGGGCGCTTACAACATAGTATGAAGTACCTTCTTTTACGCGCAGCGTAACGCCTTTACCTGCCCACAAGAACGGTGGACAGGCAGTATGCATTAATTTGCATTTTGCTTTTTCTTCCCAATGACAGTTACTACGTGTTCAGAAGCAACCGTATGTATATATTTTTCCCAATGCTCACACAATAGGTGTGCATTAATATATTTTTTCACTTCACTTTATTATAGGTCCGGCACGGAGTGGTACACAAAGGGCTGGTCCCTTTGTTGTCCTGAAGAAAAGGTTTAGGGGATACCTTGAAACATGTTGACATAATACAAGGGATTATAATTACATAACAGTTACATTTCCCTTTTATTAACCCCCTTTTTATCCCTACCAACTAGGAGCAGGAATAAAACAATAGCTCACTAGTTAGGTAATTTTTTTAAAACATCACTTACACCACTCCCCCCTACACTGCACAACACATAGCCTCACAAGGTAAGTGCTCCTATGTAAATCCGCAAGTCGCAGCACGCCCCAATCAGTAGATGTTTGGGATGGCCCCAATGATGAAGCATGTCACCTAGGGGCAACCCTGGGTGAGTGAGGGGACACAAGAAAATAAATTTTTCTTTTCAACCAGTAGAGGTGGCCTTCACCCCAATTGGTGAACCCGCCCTTGTTTCTTGGCTAGGTTCTTTTGATCCGTCACCTACGGATTCTTTTTGATGTAATAGAGACCTAACCATGTGAGTAGAAAGAGCTTTCTTTGCTTGTTTGCTAATTATTCTTATTCTCAAGTCTTTTAATATATTGCCATACTCCACATCTGCCACCTGATTCATATTTTGTGTCAATTCAGTGTAATGAAAATGTAACCATATGTTAACATTCCCAATACTCCCTAATGACTTTTAGTTTCTTCATGAAGCAGTTTCTAAAAACGGGTTGACCTTTGACAGCCGTCAACTGTAGAAGGTCACCAAAAACGATGACGTGTTTACCACCAAACAAAACATCATAGTCACTTCTGAGGACTTCTTGCATCCTCAGATGAATGAAAGCTAGCATTAGGGTAAATACCATGCTAAACTCATCAATAATAAGAACTTTTAATTTTTTCAGAACTCCTGAGATTCCATGACAAGCATTACCAGATAACTATTTTGTTGTCATGTTCCACAGGCAACATAGTAATTTGTGCAACGGGATTTCTTTAATGTTGTGAGCAACTAATCCAGCAGGAGCAGTCACAACACATGAAAGATCACAACTAGTCTTCCTGTGAACAAATGCAGTCTGCACTTTCATTAGAAAACTTTCTCCTGTATCTGCCTGACCACTAACATAGAGAAGTGTCGGCTTGAATGTTCTACAAGTACATTCAGACCTATCATGTAGGAGTCCATGCTCTACAGATTTTCTTATTTGCCCGACTATTTATCGCTGTTCTTCATTCAGTTGAGAGATCAAGGTTTCTAAATCAGTGCTCTCACTCCTCACTCGGCCCATAGCATTTTCTACTTTATTCATAGCTATGGATGCCTCATTTTCAATTATAGGCAGGTCAAAGGAATCTTGAATTTTGGGCCCTGAGCTCTGGCTATCTTATGAACTATCCTTTGCAATTTCTATAGCATTTGTTTCCTCTTGTTGAATTTCATCATTCAACATTTTCTGATGTGTGGGAAACACTTCACATTAAATACTATCTTTGACTGCAATAAAAGCATCTTCATAACAGTCAAAGTCATCTAGCAGTCAAGTCTCTGAATGCCAAGGTTTAAAAAATGTGCAAAAGAGCCAGGTAAAATAATTCTCTTTTCTCACCGTTTGACAGCTCAGTTTACAATGATTAATGAGACTTGGTTTTGAATGTCTTGCTAAACATCAGTTACAGCCAGTCACCCCAAACATTCCTTGTTCAATATTTTCATCTATGTTATTGCTGTACATATAGTACTGCAGCACTTCATACAAAGAAAGGTTTTCTAGATGGACTCTCTGATTGGGGTAATAAATGTCCATCATATTTGTTTTTAGGAGATAAGTGCTTTCTGGATCAAACTGAGCAAGATACTCAATTTCTGGAAATTGTTTCAACACATGTTTACATGTTGATGTCAGACCTAAACTGCCCCAAATTAAGGATTTGGACTTCCTATATAAGCTAGAAGAACTGAGCTTGTCACCAGCTTAATAAGATCCAATTTCTCTGTGTGACAGCATCTTTAAACTGAAACTGTGAAGATTTTTACTTAAAGATTTCTCTGCTGCTATCCCTTCCCATACATCCTTCCTTTTTGTCTTTTCTGACTTTTTTATGTATGAAGTGACATATCAAGCCACAAGAATTGTCTGTTTTAAATTGAATATCCATGTTTGAATACCACATGGACAGGATTACAGGATTGCAATCATTGATACGCTTTGAAGCCTCACTTCTTTTAGGTTATAAGTATTTTTTAAGTGATTTGTAAGTAACAGTGTGTCTGACTGCAGACATAAAACTGTTCACTCTTCCTTTGGAGATTACGGGCCTAGGGAATACAAAACAACCTTTTGCTCTATATCACTGTCAATAATATTTGCCACATTTATGGGACTGACATTGCAAGACTTGTTGCCTAAGAGTTCTGTTCTGAGACTCTTCTGGAATGTTACAACTAACATACTGCTCAATGAATGATAACACAGACTCATCAGTATCTTGACCAAACTTTGGTACATCTTTCACCCACAATAACATATGTACATGTCGTGCACTTCTAGTTTGGTATTCTTTCCCGCAGAAAAAGTCTGCAACTTCACCCAGTGGTGTATTCTTTTTGTTACAGATAAAATTGAGCATGGCTTCAAATCTGTGCTGAAAGTATCTACAAACGTTTGCAGGATCAATGGAACACAATTAACCAGGACTCTTGAAATTAGTCCCTGCAATGTTTACATTAGCTTGCCTGAGGAAGTCATGAAGATCATCTCAAGCATACTCTGCACAGCTTAAAGTGACAAACCAGGTAGGTGCACCTAGATTGAGTAACATACACTTTAGCTCACCGTGGTGACGGAACAAATATTAATTCATACCACGTTGTCAAGCTGCGATATTAATCAAATTACTTTCTAGTACATCATCTTTATCATGTGCTTTTTCCACAAAATCTCTCACAGTGATGTCATTAAACCGTGCCCCTGGTCTCATAACATGGCCCACAACTTAAGACAGCACTGACAGATCACTTTCGAACAAAATATGAAAAATTATGGTATATTTTGCCTAAAGTGGGGATCTTCAGAATATTATCTACTGAAGCTATATACTGATGCAGGAATCGGTACTGCATGTTCATCATAATGACAACCGTTTCTCTTGTAGGAAATAAAATTGGAAAACACCGTGCTTCTAAGCTCTTGTTCCACACACTTACCGGTTCTCCTTTTGCTTGCTTTATTTGGTATCATTCTAAAGCATCACCCATCATATGTCTTGAGTGTAGAGGATGAACGCTGTAATGTTCATATATTTCTTCTGCTTTACATGAGTCAACTTTTTTGAACTGAGCAGAAGGAGCTGAGCTAGAACTTCATATTCTAACACACTTAATATATTCCTCTATTGCAACATCTATGTAAAACACATTTTCTATTTTAAGATACTACAAAGCTCTCTTAATCCCATCAATGCTTACAAGTTCCTGCCACATTTTTAGTAGGCACTCCATATACTAGAACCACCAGTAGTTCATCTTCTTCTCGGTCTACACCTATAGTTTCAATATTCTTCTTCATATTCAATGGCAAATACACAACCTTACCTTTTAGACCTTTTAATATTTCACTAGGAGGTAGTTTCTTATTTTTGGTCTCCATTCTAACAATTGATTGGAAGGGATGTACTGTCTGTATGAGAATACACTCATAGACGTTTAGGTTTTGAAACTCAGGAGGAATTAAACAAACTTCTAATTTATTATGAACACCTCTAGCAGATATTTTATTTTCATCCTGTTTTTCAATGCAATATGTACAGATAAACTGTCTTATGCACAAGTCAAATCGATCTTCAACTATCAAATAAAGAACAAATTTAAACAACTGGACTAGATCACTCTCTACTGTTTTTCACAAATTTCATTTTTTTTTTTAATTTGTGATCTTTAATGAGCTGGCCTGCAACAAACACACACTTTATCTGGAATTTCTGCAGTTGTTGTTGTAAATACACCAATTTCTTTTTAAAAATTCTTTAAAACTGTGATAGTATCAGAAATGTAAGTGTTGGTCTCCACAACCATCTCAATCTCTTCAGTTAGCCTTTCAGACCCAAAGTATGTCATCTGAATATAATCTACAACAGAACTGACTTCAGAACGACTACCTCTAAATAACATATCATTTAGTTTCTGAAGCTGGAGAACTGGACTTTTCACAAAATACAAGTTTCTTACTAGATTACGCATTTTTGTGCGGTACACAGACAGCATCCGTATGTGATAAAAAGTACTGTCACAAACATGTTGGGATAAGCAAGCCAATGAATGTCCTTGAAGGTCTGTCAATCTCCTAATTCGACAAGGGTCAGGACATTACAGTAGTTTAATTTTTTGTTTCATAGTTCCTCTGCAGTATTTGTTTAAGAAGAGTCTAAGGGGCCGATTAGGATGGCGGTCGGAAAACCATTCCGACCGCCATGGTAGCGGAAATTCACCGTCCGCCGGTACCGCGTAAAAACCGGCGGTCCGATTAGGATCAACCGCCAGAAAAACCCGACCGCGGCGGAACGATGCCACGAAAGACCGCCGGTAGCGGGTGGAGCAGGTGAAAATCCGTCCGCGGCGGTCGGATTCATGGCAGAAACACCCATAAACGCCGTTAGGCCAGCGTATTGACCGCACGTTAAATTAGGATACCATAGAGGTGACAGCGGAACGATCCGCTGTTTCCGACCGCCGCGATCGCAAACAGTGATGAATGGGAGAGCCGGCGGAAGAACTGTTGCATAGCTACCGCCGCAACCGCTCCGGAACAAATATGGCGGTCGAAAAAAAAAAACACACCACAAGGCCACCAAATTCACACATCAAACTAGCTCAGCCCCCCCAAACACCCAACACATACAAATGACACACCCCCATGGCAACTAAAGAAATACAAATCCCAGGACAACCCACAAAACCCACCTGACAGCAATACCACATATTGACACACCCACATAGCTGAGTATAAAACCAGCCCCTTCCCTTACCAGAATCCTTTGCAATACTCCACCCCTGAAGGAAATAACCCCACAGCACAAAGGAGAGGCAAACCACCACACATCCCACCAGCACAACAACACACACCCACACCCCACTTACATCACCCCCACCACCCTCACACCCGCACCTCAAACCATTTGCACATCACACACCATGGCACAAAAGAAAATGCCCAAATTCACTGACAGTGAGTTGTCAGTTATGACAGATGAGATAATCGGAGTAGAACCTCAATTGTTTGGTAACCTGGTCTAACAGACACCATTAGCCACCAGAGCACAAATGTGGAGAAGGATAGTCAACAAGGTCAATGCAGTAGGGACCACCCCGCGCACCAAGAAGGAGATCATGAAGTGGTGGCATGACCTCAAGAGGCTGGTGAAACAGAAGAACTACAAGAACCGTCAGCTGGCTCAGATGACTGGCGGTGGACCTCCCATCCCACCAAGAACATTCACTGCATGGGAGGAGAAGGTGCTTGCCATACTGCATCCAGAGAGTCTCACAGGAGTACCCTGGGGAGTGGAGGCTGGTAAGTACAAACAAATGTCTACCATTACACTGCTATGTACTGTCTTGCACAACAACAAAGCTACACCTCCTAGGCCCAAATTCATTCATGTGCACCACACACTACCCAACACATGTCTCACAGATGGAACATTCACTCCCTCTGAATCACCCCAAAGGTAGCCAGCAACATTCCCAGGCAGCCAGCACTACAACTCCCACCAGGCCCCCTTGTCCCACCCCTGAGCAGGAAGTAGCACCCCACCCCACCCCACCCAGAAGCATGTGGTAGCCATTGTATTGTTCACCTTCACCTAACAGGTAGGTAGCCATCTTCACAGGGAGGGGGGTCTGGGGGTGGGAGGCCTGCACAACATCTTCCACCATGCCCCCTTGTCCCACCCCTGAGCAGGAAGTAGAACTCCACCCCACCCAGAAGCATGTGGCAGCCATCGTATTGTTCACCTTCACCTAACAGGTAGGTAGCCATCTTCACAGGGAGGGGGCTCTGGGGGTGGGAGGCCTGCACAACAACTCCCACCATGCCCCCTTGTCCCACCCCTGAGCAGGAAGTAGCACTCCACCCCACCCCACCCAGAAGCATGTGGCAGCCATTGTATTGTTCACCTTCACCTAACAGGAAGCTAGCCATCTTCACAGGGAGGTGGGTCTGGGGGTGGAAGGCCTGCACAACAACTCCCACCATGCCCCCTTGTCCCACCCCTGAGCAGGAAGTAGCACTCCACCCCACCCCACCCAGAAGCATGTGGCAGCCATTGTATTGTTCACCTTCACCTAACAGGTAGGTAGACATCTTCACAGGGAGGGGGGTCTGGGGTGGGAGGCCTGCACAACAACTCCCACCATGCCCCCTTGTCCCACCCCTGAGCAGGAAGTAGCACCCCACCCCACCCAGAAGCATGTGGCAGCCATTGTATTGTTCACCTTCACCTAACAGGTAGGTAGCCATCTTCACAGGGAAGGGGGTCTGGGTGTGGGAGGCCTGCACAACAACTCCCACCATGCCCCCTTGTCCCACCCTTGAGCAGGAAGTAGCACCCCACCCCACCCAGAAGCATGTGGCAGCCATTGTATTGTTCACCTTCACCTAACAGGTAGGTAGCCATCTTCACAGGGAGGGGGGTCTGGGGATGGGAGGCCTGCACAACAACTCCCACCATACCCCCTTGTTCCACCCCCGAGCAGGAAGTAGCACTCCACCCCACCCCACCCAGAAGCATGTGGCAGCCATTGCATTGTTCACCTTCACCTAACAGGTAGGTAGCCATCTTCACAGGGAGGGGAGTCTGGGGTGGGAGGCCTGCACAACAACTCCCTCCATGCCCCCTTGTCCCACCCCTGAGCAGGAAGTAGCACCCTACCCCACCCCACCCAGAAGCATGTGGCAGCCATTGTATTGTTCACCTTCACCTAACAGGTAGGTAGCCATCTTCACAGGGAGGGGGGCCTGGGGTGGGAGGCCTGCACAACAACTCCCACCATGCCCCCTTGTCCCAGCCCTGAGCAGGAAGTAGCACCCCACCCCACCCAGAAGCATGTGGCAGCCATTGTATTGTTTACCTTCACCTAACAGGTAGGTAGCCATCTTCACAGGGAGGGGGGTCTGGGTGAGGGAGGCCTGCACAACAACTCCCACCATGCCCCCTTGTCCCACCCCTGAGCAGGCAGTAGCACCCCAACCCACCCCACCCAGAAGCATGTGGCAGCCATTGTATTGTTCACCTTCACCTAACAGGTAGGTAGCCATCTTCACAGGGAGGGGGGTCTGGGGTTGGGAGGCCTGCACAAAAACTCCCACCATGCCCCCTTGCACCACCCCTGAGCAGGAAGTAGCACTCCACCCCAACCCACCCAGAAGCATGTGGCAGCCATTGTATTGTTTACCTTCACCTAACAGGTAGGTAGCCATCTTCACAGGGAGGGGTAGGTCTGGGGGTGGGAGGCCTGCACAACAACTCCCACCATGCCCCCTTGTCCTACCCCTGAGCAGGAAGTAGCACCCCAACCCACCCAGAAGCATGTGGCAGCCATTGTATTGTTCACCTTCACCTAACAGGTAGGTAGCCATCTTCACAGGGAGGGGGGTCTGGGGGTGGGAGGCCTGCACAACAACTCCCACCATGCCCCCTTGTCCCAACCCTGAGCAGGAAGTAGCACCCCAACCAGAAGCATGTAGCAACAATTCCCCCAAATGTGTCACAGAACAGATAGGTAGACAGTGCATGCACCCTGACACTCCCCTCGAAAAGCATGGAGCCATATGACCACACCAGCCCTCACATGTCATCCAACTTGGCATACATCAAATAGCCACTTCCAGTGTGCAGACAGAAAAGCGTATGTAACTGTCACAGAAACCAAAGTGTGACTCTCAAGATCACATTTAGAAGAAATCCAGGGCACAACCATGCACAGCACTGAATGCTATCTTGAAGTGCCATGGGGGCAGAGCATCAAGGCCCATATGAAAACAAAACAAGCATGGTCAGTAGTAACAAGAAAGCAAAGCACATGATATGACAAAGGTATGCATGAGACTACAAAGGCTAGTCCATGCCCAGTCGCAATGCCTTCCATGCAGAGTGAACAACAAAGATGCTGCACATAAAGTAATTGTGCTGCTAGTCGTTATCTGATGACATGTCCACGTAATCACACAATCTGCACGTTGTGCATGGTACCTATTGACATGTCACACCATGGACAAGTAAGGTATGTACCTCCACATCATGCCCAGATGCTCAAAATTGTGCAGACATACAATGTAATATCAATGTAAACTGTGTGGTGCATAACATGTAACAACAAAACATTTAACACCAAGCTTGTGGTTTGCACTGCAATGACCATTTCCCCTCTGTTCCACAGGTGACCAAGAACTGACAGCTGCAGATGACCAAACCAACCTGCAGAGCCAGTCTCCCCCCCCCCCCGCCGGAACATGGACTCTCCGATGCAGACTCCCTAGATTTCTCAGATGCAGAGCCCGAAGCTGGCCCATCAGGCATGCCAGGGCGCAACAGGTCCCAGGAACCCACTGTTACCACCGCCAACACCTCAGCAACAACAACTACGCTGACCCCTGCTGTAACGACCTGTGCGGCCTCCACCACCACCACCACCAGTGCTGCCTGCAACACTGTCCCTGCCTCAGCGGATGACCACCCCACCCCACAATCTGAGGAGGGCAGGGAGAGTATGCGTATGCGTAGAGTGGTGACGCCACAGGTCCGGGACAGCAGGGCAGGTGTGAGGGCTACTAGGCGACAAGACCAACCGGACACTGGGACCGAAGCCCTGGCCAACATCGCCAGAGTCCTTGTGGCCTATGAACAAGCCCAGGGACACACGGGCCAGGCTCTGGATGAATCCCGTGAGCTCCGCCTGCTGCTGAGGTCCATTGACACATGAATGGGCCAAATCGTGGACCTCTTGGGCCAGCTAGTGGGTGTCCTGAGAGACAGGCCTGCAAACAACAGCTCCACCTACCTCCAGTGGCCTGCAGGATGACAGTTCCCCCACCTCCCCTGCGGGCACAGAGAGGGGTGAGTCCTCAGACACCGCTGAGCCCGCAGAAGAGGCCCCCCCTGCCAAACGCTCCAGGGGCCGTCCAAAGAAATCCCAGGGAGGATCACGTGGCAAAGCACCAGCCAAACGCCAGTCAAGGAGCCAGCCATGATGGCAACCCTCTTCACCTTGCCATTGACTTTGTTGACTGTCCTCATCCACACAGCCAGGTTAATGGAATGCGTCTGTTGGACTGTGTCACCACAACAATGTGGTGACTACTCTATTGTCTCATCTACCATCACTGACAACTCATTGATTCACTTTTCACCTGTTTGCAAATATTCACTTCCCTGTCACATGTATCCATTGTTAATAAACACTCCTTACACACCTATCTTCACGTGTCAGCTCCATGTTTATTACAGGATGTACAATGTTGACTGGGATTACAATGCACCAGGAGCACGGATTGTTTGGAGGCATTGAGAGGCAGAACGGACCTAGGAAAACACAAAAGAACAATATTCACTTGTCAGATGATGGCATCACAGCCACTACACAACACATGTCATCAAGGTACTCAAATATGCACACATCACAATGAGCAACAGTACCGACATAGACATCCTGTAGCTGGGCACAACTACCCTGTCCCAGAAACCTCAGCACCCAGCACAGAGACAACAACAGGCAGCAGTCACAAATCCCCCCTAGGCCTTTCCAACAACAACACAATCAGCAGACAATGGCACCGTTGTATGTTCCCACTCACCTTCAAGGGAAGTAGCGATTGATGAGCTGTTGACGCAAGTCAACACCTTCCTCCTCTCCACTATCCTCGTCACTGGACATGGGTGGGTTTCCAGGCGGTGGCCTCGGCTGCTCATCAGCGTCCAGGAGCAGGGGGATCTCCTTGCGCAAGGCCAGGTTGTGGAGCATGCAGCATGCAACTACGATCTGACACACCTTCTGCGGAGTGTACATGAGTGCACCTCCGGTCTTGTCCAGGCAGCAAAATCGTGACTTCAGGAGACCAAAAGTACGCTCCACCACACGACGGGTCCTCCCATGGGCATCATTGTAGCGCACTTCACCCGGGGTCCTGGGATTCCGCAGTGGGCTCAGCAACCAAGGCCGGTTGAGATATGCAGAGTCACCTAGGTGTGAGACACACAGAACAAACTTGTAACATTACTGTGGCAGAGGACAGCATGTCACACATACAGCACGCTACTTTACCCTGCGTACTCACCCACAATCCATGCACGCTCCGGGAGCAGATTTGCCATCAGCTGGGGCACAATGCTGTTACGCATGATGTACGAGTCATGAGCAGAGCCGGGAAATTTGGCACAGACATGTGAGATTATCATATCCGCCTGGCACACCACTTGCACATTGATGGAATGGAAATGTTTCCTATTCCTGTATATGTGCTCACGTGCCTGTGGTGGAACCAGGCCAACATGTGTGCAGTCAATGGCACCAACAACATTAGGGATGTGGCCAAGGGCATAGAAATCAGCCTTCACATCCGCCAATTCATGCCTCCTGGGGAAATGGATGTATCTGTCCTTGTAGATCATCATAGCGGACAGGACATCACGTAGCACCATGCTGAACATGGGTTGCGACATCCCACCTGCGCTGGACACCGTGTACTGGAATGATCCAGTAGCCAAAAAATGCAGGGCCGCCATCACCTTAGACGTTGGTGTGAAAGCAGTCGGATATGCTCTGCGAGGCCGCAGGTGGGGCTCCAACAGAGCACACAGGTCTTGTAGGGTGGGTCGATCCAGACGGAATTTCCAGATGACGTCCTCATCCTCCATGTCCGCCAGCGCTGTGAAGGGACGATGCACATTTGGTCGCCTCCTAGGTGAGATGAAAGGGGACACATGTCAATGCAATCCATCATGAGATGTGTGCAACATCTTACGTTTTGACTGACACAGCGCAAACAATGACTGGCATCACACTTCAGCTTACTGCACAACTTACATGTGGGGACACCTTCAGCTACACTAGTTGTACACCTGTCCAGTATTCACACAGTGAGTACCTCCCAAACAGATTGAGACCATGTGAATGGCCAAAGGGACATGTCCACATATTGCGTAACCAGCCCTGAGAGTAGTTCATACAGCATATGTGTGAAACAGCAACACTGTCGGTTCCTACCTAGCTGCTGTACCCGCCACACCTTCTTGCGTAAGTTGAACAGGGCACACATCAACAACACAATGAGCACAGTCTGTGCATTAAGATCAAGTATGTACATGAGCAAAGCAAACTACACTGTGAAATATGAACATTGTGTAGTCAGACCTTCATCACTGTGTGTTGCGTAGCCAGATCACACATTGACTTGTGTACACATTGGAGAGTCCATCACACCACTGATCTGTGTACATGCACAACAATATCATAAGTGACATGTGAGGGAGTACATGCCAATGTTTGCAATCATGTGCACTGACATGGCATGTGTAGTCAGCAGTGGGCTAAATGTTACACTGGCACTGTTTGCACTATCTTCTGTCATGAATCAGGTGTCTACTGTACACTGTTGAGAACTGGCCATTGCCATTGACACAGCATGATGTGTTCATAGGTGCTGTGAACGTGCTCCGCCACCCAAATCACGGTCATAGGCACCAATGTATGGCAGCCATATCGCGGTAGCGACCGCCTGGCCCCTGCGGTGTGTCACCGCCAATGCCCATGCCCTTACAGCCAATGGGAAGCGCAATCGCAGTAGCCAAATACAATTTTGAAAATCGCGGTAGGCGTGCTCCGCTACCGCAGGGCCGGTCATTGGATGCAATTGAAAGATGCACGATCGCGGTAGCGACCGCCTGGCCCCTGCGGTGTGTCACCGCCAATGCCCATGCCCTTACAGCCAATGGGAAGCGCAATCGCGGTAGCCAAATACAATTTTGAAAATCGCGTTAGGCGTGCTCCGCTACCGCGGGCTGGTCATTGGATGCAATTGAAAGATGTACGATCGCGGTAGCGACCGCCTGGCCCCTGCGGTGTGTCACCGCCAATGCCCATGCCCTTACAGCCAATGGGACCCGCATCCGCGGTAGTGACATACAGATTTGTAAATGGCGGTTGGCATGCTCCGCCACCCAAATCACGGTCATGGGCACCAATGTATGGCAGCCATATCGCGGTAGGGACCGCCTGGCCCCTGCGGTGTGTCACCGCCAATACCCATGCCCTTACAGCCAATGGGACCCGCATCCGCGGTAGTGACATACAGATTTGTAAATGGCGGTTGGCATGCTCCGCCACCCAAATCACGGTCATGGGCACCAATGTATGGCAGCCATATCGCGGTAGCGACCGCCTGGCCCCTGCAGTGTGTCACCGCCAATGCCCATGCCCTTACAGCCAATGGGCCCGCGTCCGCGGTAGTGACATACAGATTTGTAAATGGCAGTTGGCATGCTCTGCCACCCAAATCACGGTCATGGGCACCAAAGTATGGCAGCCATATCGCGGGAGCGACCGCCTGGCCCCTGCGGTGAGTCACCGTCAATGCCCATGCCCTTACAGCCAATGGGAAGCGCAATCGCGGTAGCCAAATACAATTTGAAAATCGAGGTAGGCGTGCTCCGCTACCGCGGGCCGGTCATTGGATGCATTTGCAAAAAGCTGAGCTGGAACACCAATTGCAGCAGCTTAGAACCACAGAAACTACCCCAGGGGGCTATATATGTGTGGGAAAGAGCCTCACATTTCCACTGCTTCCAGACACTGCTGCCTGACACTCTTCACCACCAACTGCTGCTGCTCCTGTCTCCTGGACCCAGACACTGCTGCCTGACACTCCTCACCACCAACTGCTGCTGCTCCTGTCTCCTGGACCCAGACACTGCTGCCTGACACTCCTCACCACCAACTGCTGCTGCTCCTGTCTCCTGGACCCAGACACTGCTGCCTGACACTCCTCACCACCAACTGCTGCTGCTCCTGTCTCCTGGACCCAGTGATGGCGAGGACTGATAACATCAGGGCCTGTCCCTTCACCACAGAGGAGCTGGAGGTCCTGGTGGACGAGGTGCTCACACAGTATGGGAGGCTATATGGTGCTCCAGATGTCCTGGTAAGTGTTTCAGAGTGGAAGTGAGAGTGCAGGGAGTGTACACATGAAGTAGATCTGCTGCAGTATGTGCCTGAGAGTGTGGGTTTGTGTGATACACTGCCTAGCATGCTGACTTATGGAAAATGGGGTTTGTAGCCTATTTCACACATTCCCCGGGCTGCATTTCAGGATGGGAGGGACATGCAGTGTCCTTGCAGCCATACAGTGACACTGCAAGTATAGAAAGTGGGAGTCAGGACAGACTCTGCCTGTGCTAATGGATCTGTGAGTCCATGAGGTTTTACACAGCCTCATTTGTCAAATGAGAAAGACTTCACGTCCAGAGGGTACTGATGGAAGTGTGTCTGACTCTATATTGCCACCATGGATATGTAAGCATTATGTACAAGAGTGAAATGCCTGAGGGTGACACTTTTGGCAAATCATACACATATGCCACCTCAGATTGCTGTACTTTGCAAATATCATCCTCCCATTGTTTTCATCATGTGTTCAGACTCGCATGTGTAGGCACTTTTTGCCCTCTCATATTGTACCTGCATGTGAATGTTCTCATGGCCCACGTTAAACCTCAGTGTGAGCCCCCTGGCCTGCACAGTCACTGCCCAATTTGACAAGGACCCATCACTTAATGGACAGAGTGAGACATATGGGTTGCCTGCTACCCTATCCATCAAAGAGCTATCTCAGGCCTGTGTAGTGCACAAGACAGACCTTGTGAGAAGGGTGTGAGACTGTAAGATCATGTCCCTAAATGTGACCTCCATATACACAGTGAGCCATTCACAGGGCAAGGATATTGAGGGGTGTGCAGTGTTGGACACAGTGAATCTGCCCCTACACATCATTTCCAATGTGATGTATGTCTTGCTCACTCACAAACTGCATCGCAGATGTGGGCCTCCTTCACATTGCTTTCTGTGCTGCCATTCAGCATGTGTATGAGATGGGCAGGTACTGTGTCCATCCTCATACCTGCATGCATTTTGTTATGATAATCCCATGCTCATGTACTACGTGTCATGCTGTATTTTCTCTGCTAAACATATCTGTGTAGCTGTGCTGAGTTTGTGCATTCTCCTGTACTGAGAGATAGTGGTACATAACCCAGTGTCACTGAAATTTCCTCCTCTTGTCTCCCATGCCTGCAGCTCAAAGTCCACCAGCGTAAGGCCGTATGGAGGGCCATTGCACGCAAGGTGCAGGCTCTGGGTGTCTCCAACCGACGACACACACACTGTCACAAGAGGTGGGATGACATCTGCCGGCTGAGCAAAAACGTGGCAGAGATTACGCTGGGGCTGCTCCCTTGGACTGGCAGGTTGGAGCGCAGGAGCATGACACCACTAATGGCCCGCATCTTGGCAGTGACACAGCCAGAGTTGGATGCACGTTTGAAGGACCATCAGCAGCAAGCTGGGGGTGAGTATTCTGGGAAGGGTGACTTTGGTTGTGAGTGACTGCATGTATTCCAAGCCTGAGCCAGTGCTGGGCTCTGTGATGTTGCTATTGTGATGCAATGGCTTGTGAGTGGCCTCTCTGTTGTGTGCAGTTGTCATGCTTTTTCGCTGCATGTACTTTCTCATGTCATTGATGTAATGGCCCTTGACGTTGCATTCTGAGTTGTGGGCTTATGGCATCGGCTGCATTGGTGGAGTCAGGGACAACCCATGGCAGTGACCGGCAGGGTGCCTCATCTGAGTGTGCTTTCATCAATGTGTGCAGTGCCTGACCTCAAAATTGTGTGAACTACACATCTGACACCAATGTGCAACTGTAGTTGTGCCCCAAAGCACGACATGGTGGATGGCATGAGCTCATGGCCATTGCGAATTCATATTTTGGAGTCTGTATCTGTGTTGTCCCCTTATGGTGACTCCATATGTGACTGTGACAACATGTTGTGATGTACATCTTTTTCACCCACAGGGACCTAGGTATGCTCAGAGGGATCTGTATGTCTGGTTACACGGGGGCACGGGCAAGCTGTTTGGCTGTGTGGACCTCACATGGGTCAATTATGCCAAGTTTGCATGTTTCCATGCGGTTTTTGATATTTGTACTTAGGGGTCGCACAATGTGACTACACAGGGTGGTGTGCAACATGGGGGTATCACCATATTGTTTTGTGCGTTGCTTGCATGTGATGTGTGTATGGCACTAAACTGTACCTATGTCTCTGTCTCTTGCAGCATCTACCGAGGGCACAGAAGGACGGGGGACGGACACCAGTGGTGAGGCATCAGGCACGACTGCTTCACATGAGCACAATGACACTGATGTGACCAGCGCCTCGGAGGAGGACAGGAGTGTGCTTGAGGAATCACAGCCAGAGACACCAACCTCAACTTCATCTGACGGCAGCGGTGACTCCTCAATGTTGGCGGGCACAGGGAGTGGGAAATCTGCCTCCTCTTCCACCACACATCGTCCAGTGCCAACCCTCCCAGCGACTTCCACTAGTGCTGCCCGTGTTCGCACCAGTAAGAAGGGAAGAGTGTCCTTCCCCCCAGGCACTGCTGCCCCTGCCCCTGTCTCCCCTGCTGCCCTCAGTGTTGAGTCTGTTGAGCTTTTGCACCAGCTGTGTGTGGGTCAGACGACTCTCCTGATTGCCTTCCTAGACCATGACAAGAAGTTGGCACAGGTAGTTGCCTTCATGGAGGGCATTCATTCAGACGTGGGTGGGCTACACAGGACTGTCCAGTCTTTGTCCTCCACAGTGACAGCAGCCATTCAGCTGTCACAGGCTCAGAGTCCAGCTCCAGTCCCTTCGGCCACCCCCCTGCCAGTGGCTACATCTGACGAGAGTGACCAGACACCACAGCCCTCAGGCTCAAGGTACACCACACGCAGCACACAACAGCATCACCCAAGCGGGCCAGAGCGCATACACCATCCCCCAAACCAACCAAAGTCACCCCGGTGCGCAAAGGCAAAAGCCTTTCAGGTGACACTCAGGGGCATCAAGCCAAGAAGCAGGCCTCAGGCTCACATGCCTCAAGATCATCCCCATCCAAGGACCCTCCCATCCAAAAAGCGTCTCCCAAAGACAAGCAGACAGTTGCCGTGCCTGCTGTGAAGTTGGAGCCTGCTAAGAGTCCACAGAAAAAGGCCTCTAAGGCAGATTCACCCACAACCTCAACTCCCACCCACACCCCTGTGAAGCTGGGAAAGGGGGGCACTGTAGAGGAGTCACCTGGTCAACTGGGGATAGAGAGAAAAGGCAAGGCCAGGCCAAGCGTACTGCCAGATCCAGCAGAACCCCAGAGGGAGGGCCGCCGCCTGCACCTGATGCACCTTTGGTGGAGAGTGTGCCTGTTATGGCCGCCCCACCTCCCACTCCTACCAAGACCAAAATTACCTATCGAATCCCCAAGAAGTGGAAAGGCACCCCTCTACATTCTCCCTCACACACTGTGTCTCACGGCAGCATGTCTCCGCCTCCACGTGCCACCTCACCACCCGGTCCAAGCAGCCCTCCGGCTCACAAAGCCACTGATGCCTCTACCTCAGCTGGTCATCTCTCTCCCAGGCCAGTACTCCAACTGGGCACGACAATCAGCCACCTCCCAGTTCGACTGACAGCCACATCTGAGGCTGAGTCCCCCTCCCACACCTGTCCCTCACACAGCGGTGCCTGGACTGCCCATTGTTGTCCCCCTAGCTGTGTTGCTGACCATGGCAGTGTACGGTCTCACCCATTCCC
Source organism: Calotriton arnoldi (assembly GCA_963921515.1). Lineage (NCBI taxonomy): Eukaryota > Metazoa > Chordata > Amphibia > Caudata > Salamandridae > Calotriton > Calotriton arnoldi. The sequence continues at coordinate 1,713,911 of CAWUFW010000597.1, read as the reverse complement.
TGTGCAGGTTCTCATGCACACATGTGCCTACTTGGAGCTCTGGACTGGCCACTGGCCTTGCTGTGTTTCACTTTGTTTGCCCATTCCTTGTGCAGGTTCTCATGCACACATGTGCCTACTTGGAGCTCTGGACTGGCCACTGGCCTTGCTGCATTTCACTTTGTTTGCCCATTCCCTGTGCAGGTTCTCATGCACACATGTGCCTACTTGGAGCTCTGGACTGGCCACTGGCCTTGCTGTGTTTCACTTTGTTTGCCCATTCCCCGTGCAGGTTCTCATGCACACATGTGCCTACTTTGAACTGTGGACTGGCCACTGCCCTTGCTCTTGTCTACTTTTGATGCCTATCTGGGTAATATGTAATAAAGACAGTTACTCCTGTTGTCTGCTTTGTCAGTGTCCTTGCTATATGAAAATGTATTTTGTATGGGTATGGTTTTATGTGACACATGATCTGTATGCCACTTTAACATTGCCAATGGCTTGTTTCACTTTTTCTGAGTTTACCAGAGGTGACAGGCACTTCAGTACTTCTTGAGTCTGAGGCTTGGGGGTGCAATGATGGTTGTTTGTGATGACCTGCTGTTATCCAAATCATTCTATGGTCAGGTTTGCTAAATTGTACACATGACATGTTAGGATGCACTACCAGCTCAGAGGGGAATTCTATCCACAGTATTGCAGGCAGGCTGGCCAGGGTCCATCATGTGTGTGTGATCTTTCTTGATGTGTGAACAGCAGTGTTGGTATATGGTCATCTTGTGATGGGCTGTCTTCCTAGTCACATGGGTACATTTGTATGTGTGCACTTTAGTGGTCATGAAGTGTGAAGGGGTGACTTGGTCAGTAGTGTTGATGTGTGTGTCCCTGCAATGCCAACTGCACACATGTATGACCCAGGAGCTGAGTGCCTGTTTGTTTGATTTGTCAGCCCTGTGTGTGTGATTGTGTGCACATGTGGGAGTTGTAGGTTGTGCACTGTACAGTGTGTTGGTGTGTCCTTGCACTCCTGGGGGACACCTACTTGTTGTTGCTGCCAGTTGTGAGTATGCAGAGTGTGTGACAGCCAAGTCTGTGTTGTGTTTTGTTGATCAGCCCTGTGTCTTGTTACTGTTTGTGCTCACTGTGCAGACCTGCTCAGCCACACTGACATTGTTGGTGAGTTTTCTCATGCATTGCTGTCACTTGAGGCATTTTTGGCTCCAGTATGGTATGTGGAGTCATACCATCCCCTAGCTTTGCTACTGGAGCCTACCCATTGTGAGTGACTTCTCCATGTATTTGTGTATAGTACACACCTGACCTGTCCACTACTGATGTACACAACACTTCACTATCATGTCACCTATCCCCTTGGGTTGCCAGTGTGTGAGCCTCCTCACCGCTTCATTAGTTACACTGTGCTTTGTGGTGCTGATCTGTGCACAGGACCAATGTGCCACTCACATATGGTTATGTGTGATTTTCTTGTACTGGTTTGCAGTCATGGTTGATCATGTGCAGTGCAACTGTTTGTGCTGCACAGTCCTCTGTTCATGTTGTTTGCACCTGGGTGTCCTCGAGTTGTGCATCTGTGATTGTTGGGTTAGCTGTATGTGTGTTTGGTGAGGTACTGCTACCCTTCCAGAGTGTGATGTTGTCTGTGTGCTGTGCTGATTTGTGTTGTGGGAGTACATGGTGTGACACTGAGATGTGTGTGCTACTGATTTGGTTGGTGTGCACACACTGCTTGGCCTGCATGGAGTGCTTTCAGTGTATGTTGCCTTGTACTTGCCTGGTGTGCATCCCCTGCTGTCCAGCTGAGTTTGCAATGTGATGTATTGGCATGTGCATCTTTTGTGTTTTTGTTGTGGATGTGTGCAGTGTTTGGGCTGTGTTGGCTCTTTCTGCTGACAGATGCTCTGTGTGTGATGTTCTATTTGCATTACATTGTGTGTGAGTTGTTTGTGCATTGTGATACATTCAGATGTGTGTTGCAGGTGTAGTGTAGATTACTTGTGTGTGTGTCACATGCAGCAAGTTATGTTCTGGTTGCTGGCCTTGTTTTGAGTTCACACTAGTGCTATGTCCTCCTATCTTTGACCTGTCACTTATCAGGATTGTGCATGTGCATGCATGTGGTACACTATGACACCATGTTGACTTGATGGGTGGTGTGGTGTGTCTGTCTGTGTTAGCTTATTGTCCCATTGATCCCAGTTTGTGTTCCTGATTGTTTTGAGATGATGCACTTCTTGTTTGTGTTGGGCTATGGTGTCTGTGCATTGCTCCTGGGTGACAATGTTGTGTACTCCTGTTCTGTCTAGGGACACATTGCCTTTCCACTGTTTGGCTGCACATGTCTGGGCTTGTTGGACTTCTGTGGATGTTGTTGGTGAGCTTTGTGTTTGACTGTTGTTTTTGTGTCTGCATTGGTTCAGGCATCCCTGAGTGTGAGTGTGATGTTTGTAGGTGCAGCACAGGGTGTGTGGTTGGTTGTCAGTGAACTCACAGGGCCTTATTTGCACCATTATGTGTGTTTCTCACAGGTGTGGAGTGTTGCAGGTGTGAGGTGGGTAGATGAGGGGCATGTGTGGAAGTCCTACTTGTGTTTGACAGTCATGGAGTGTGACAATGAGCCATGTGTGTTGTGCTGATGACATACACATGTCAAGTAAGTTGACACAGATGTGTGGCTGGTCACTGTATGACTTCAGACGCTTCCTATCATTCCTGTGCCTATGCAAGGCTTGCCTTGCTGTCTCCCTGAGTTGTTGCACAGAGGTCACTGTGATTTAATTTCACTCACTGTGCCAGCCATGTCTGATTTGATGGCCTAAGGGTGGTGTGCTATGTTCCTTCTCTTGCATGTGATGTACACATGCTTTGTGGCTTGCTCCATGACTTTCCAACACTGTCCACCTCACTTTTGCCTAGCCCATTTATTGTCCTCCATTGCTGCTGACATCTGTTATGTGTATGTGGCTGTGTGTCAGTGTGGGGTGTGTCTGGGTGACTTGACAGGCAGTGTGTACAGTTGAGTGGTTGTTCATATGCAGTGTGAGTGTTCATTTTGTGATTGGACTCAGTTTGCTTGACATGAGTGGGGGGTAGGTGTGAGGTGAGGAATGCCCTGCCCCTGAGCTTCTGTGCAGGGTGTTCCTCTTCTCCCCCACCTTCTGAGATAGGCTCCCTGGTTGTTTGGTGTGTGTGGTGCAGGGTCAGGGTACACCTGGTTGGTTAATTGTGCAGGGGGGGCACAGGAGGAGCACACAGCATATCCCCTAATGGTTGTGGGGGGCTTAGTGTGTGAAGGGTGAGGGTGGGGCCCTATGATCTTTGTGGACTGCCCGTGCCTGGCGCTGGCCCTGCCTACTACATTGTGCGCATTTTTCCCCGCGTCTGAACCGCTGCGGTGACGTGACCGGGATATTGCTGTGATTTCACGGTTGATGGATGGCCCGGAAGCGGAGGGGTGATTTCGTGACAGGTAGGACATGTGTGGGTACAATTGGGGATGTGTTCCTGTCCACACCAGAGTGTCTGATGTGGACAGGAACCGTATTTCAGCCCAGTAGTTGTGTGTTGTGGTTGTGTGCGGAGTTGTGTGATTGCGTACCTGCGGCGTTGTCTGCGACTGGCCATTATTTTCTGGTAGTGGAGCAGGTACAGCACCGGAAAGGCGTGTAGAGCTGGATCCATTGTGGTCGGGACCGGGTGGAGGGGTCCGGGAGTCTGGTTTCGCGATCCGCTGTCGTGCTACCGCCGTCTCTGGTTGGGTGGTTTTCCCGCAGCGGTGTGACGGGCTGTTTGGGGCCTCATGATTTGTACAGCCCGCGGGACGTCATTTTGCACGGCGGTGGGTCTCTATTGGCTCACTGGCGCATTTTTATGGCGGTTCACGTCGCACCGCCGCGGACGGGAAATGGGCTATGTTTGCTCATCGTAATATGGCGGGCGTGAGGCCTGCTGCTGGCGTGTGGAAAATTACATTTTCCGCCACCGCCAGCACCGCGGAGGTGCCTCCGCCCGCCATCGTAATGAGCCCCTAAGTTTGCCTTTTGTTGCATAATTTTCTACACTTCCACTCAAAAACGGGTTCTCGAGGACGTTGACCAAATACTTCATTAGTTATTTCTTCTTCTTCTTCATTTCTAGGCACTAATTTTTCTTTTTCAATCGGTGTACTTTCATTGATTTCATATGTACCACCATCTTTGTCAATTACAAACACTAACTCATTTTCCTGTAAATAACTTTCCTCATTAAAAAATACTCCACCACTGGAAGTGTGTTTCCACTCTCCTTGGAAAATACTGCAAAAGTTTGTTTTACTAACTCGAAACTTTTGACAATTTTTTTTCTTCAGGGAATTAACTAGTTTATCTAAACATCTCATTCTCTTCAAAATGAGAATAAATTGCTTTCTCTTTAACCCGTTCCATGCTGATGACAGAATAGTTTTTTCCTCGTAGGCGCTCCTCCCATGGGCCTCCCATGTAACCCCCCCAAACAGGGATGGCAGCAGAAGCATTTCCGCGGCCACCCGACCACCCCTTGGCAATCCCATGACGTTGACACACATGGCGCGCACCGACGTTATGACAAGCCACCGGACACGCTTGAAGCCATTTGGTTTCCAGCATTTTGGAGGAGCAGGTAGGTTTTTCCTGCTTGGGTGTGGGGGGTTGCTGCATGCACAGAGGCATTGGAGGAGAGGAAAGAGTTTTTCCTCTCCCCCGATGTCTCTTTGCAGGGCATTCAAGCTGCCTGATCGCACTTGCGAGTCGCAATCATGCAGCAGGAGTGCCGCCACTAGCACCAGGGATTTGTTTTTTGGTGATGGAAGTGACCCCTGAGGCAAGGGTTGCTTCTAAAGTGTGGGTATATGGATTTGGCCATTTTCTGCCCCTGAGGGCAGATTGTCCACATTTGGAGGCCCATATGGATGATGTATTTTTGGGTGAGATTGTTTAGCAAACTAATTTGTATGCTGAACAGTATTTGAGGGACAACAGTGCCAGACTTAAGCCCCACTCTAGAGCTACCCGGTGGACTCCCACAAATCTGGATGAGTTGAAGAAGTTCTTGGGTTTAACTTTTTTGATGGGCTTGATAAGCAAGCTGTTGCTGTCTTCATATTTGTCTACTAGTCCCTTGATGGCAAAGGCTATATTTCCTGCAATCATGAATCATGATCGGTATTTGCTTCTTCTTCGGATGCTGCATTTTGTTGATAATGGTTTAGCGATGCCGCGAGATCACCCTTATTGTGACCGTCTTTTTAAGATTCCTAATCACTTTGTAGATCGTTTTTCAGAGATTTATGCTCCAGGGAAAGAAATAGCTGTGGATGAGTCTTTGGACCTGTTCAAGGGCCGTTTGGATTTTAGGCAGTACATTCCTAGCAAGAGGGCATGTTATGGAATTAAGATGTATATGCTGTCTGAGACTAGAACTGGATATGTCTACAATTTCAGGGTGCACACATGTAGGGATTCCAGTATTGACCCCCCTTGTTGCCTGTCCCCTTTCGGAGTTAGTGAGAAAATTGTGTGGAATCTTGTTAGAGGACTTTTTAATAAAGAGCATCATTTATATGTAGCTAACTTCTACACTGGTGTCCAATTGTTCAGGGAATCGGTCAAAGTGGACACTGTTGCTTGTGGCACAATCCGTTCTAACTGATTTTTTAGAGAAGACTGGGTGCTCTTAATTGATTTCAATCTTTTTTTTCCATTGTTTCTTTTCTTTGGCTGTGTTTCATGTTTGGAGACTTGTTCGTAGTACCCCTGATTTCTCTTCTTCTTTTTCTGCTCTTTCATTGGCATCTTTAAGCGACTACAAGTCCTACAGAGAAAATAAAAGACATGTGATGTTTATTTCTGCTTCTACCACAGTTATTACTAAAAAATCAGTTTTAGTAAACTAAAAATCTAGGCCCTGTGCTAGTACATTTCAATATGCTCTACATTCCGTATGGTAGAGTTTGATAAAACAGTGATCCTATCTCATACTACCCTGTAACAGGAGCCCCTCTAGTGACACCTTACCAAAGAGCTATTTGTCTGATTAGAAGAACTTAACTTAGATAACTAGTTCCTACTGTTTTATATGGCTTTACAAATAGCAAGCTCTATACTGATAACTCTACAGAGTAAAGGGTGTGGGTAAAAGGTCTCAGAGAAACTCTAGGCCCTTTGCTATAACATTTTAAAAGTGCAGATTCAGTTTGGTAAAGTTTGATAGAAAAGTACATTTGTGTAATGCAATTCTATACAAATTGAATGGCTCACTTCTATCACAACATTCTCTCTCTACTAATTGGTCTGTGCAGATTAAAGACTGCTTGTAAAAGGCTTTACAGAGTAATTCACCTTTTATAACATGTTTTCTATGAGAGAACATGGTATATGAATGGTTCAGTTGTACAATAACACACCATCTCTACTGACACCTCTCTCCAGGTTAAACGGTGGGTGGGAGGAGTTTTCCTAATTAACCCATCTCTCGCTACAGATCTCTTCTCAGAATGAATATGGTGTTTGGCTCAGTTTTCAAAAAGCAATCTGTCTACTGACACCTCTGAAAAAGAGAAAGGATCACTGTACAAGGGTCCATGGAAACACTAGGCTTTGTACTATCATATTTTAATAGTGCGCAGATTCAGTATGGTTGACCTTGATGAGAGAGGGTCTCCTTTTCTTATAACTGTATACAAGCTAAATGCTTCTTTTCTTATATCAACATATCCTTTCTGTTGAGATATCTGTTCACGGTGAAAGCTGGGTATCAAAGACTTACTGACAAACTCATTACTCTCTAAAGAAGTTTTGTCTGAGTGAATAAGGTGTTTACTTCACTACAACAAGACCACCCTCTCCAATTCATTTGAGCAGAATAGACAGTCTATGTAGAAGGATTAACATAATAAGGAAGCACGTGCTAGTATGTTTCAGCATGTTATACATACTGCATGGCAGAGTTTGATCAAACAGTGGTCCGATCTCATACTACCCTGTAACAGCAGACTTTCAAAGTCAATGCTTTGTGTTACCTGGCTTTATAAACAACCAGCTCTCTGCTGATATCTTTGAACAGAGTAAAGGGTTGTCTAGTAGACCTCAGATAAACTCTGGGCCCTGTGGTATCACATTTTAAGAATGTGGAGATTGACCTTGGTAAACCTTGATGCAAAACTAAATCTTGCTAATACAATTATATACAGTGTATATGGCTCACTTCTATGAGAACATTCCCTCTCTATTAAAGGCTGGGTTTAAAAGGATTTAGTGAGTAATTCATCCTCTATTAACATGTTTTCTCTGAGACAACATACTGTGTGAATAGTTCAGTTTTCTAACAACACACCATGTTTACTGACCCCTCTCTACAGGTTAAACGGTGAGTGTGAATGGCTTTACCAATGAACTCATGTCTCTCTACAGATCGTTTCTCAGACTGAACAGACTGTTAGACTAAGTTACAAACAGTAATCTATCTACAAACAACTCTGAAAAACACATAGGGTCTCTGTAGAAGGGTCCAACACTAGGCCTTCTATTATCACATTTGAAGAGGGTGCAGATTCTTTATTTTACAGTTTGATTAAAGAGTGGCTACTTTTGTTATAATTCTTTACAGGGTTAATACGTCTTTTTATGACAACATGGCCTCTCTGGTGACATCTCTCAAGAAGGTGAAGGCTGCCTGTTAAAGGCTTTACTAATAAACTCATCCCTCTGCAAAGATGTTTTCTCTGAGTGAATACGGTGTTTGGTTCACTACAGTAAAACCACCATGTCTAGTCATTCTTCAACAGAAAAAATAGTCTGTGCAGAAGGATTAAGACAAAAACTGAACACTATGCTAGTACATTGCAACATGCTATACATTCTGTGTGATAGACTTTGATAAAACAGTGACCCTGTCGTATAGTACCCTGTAACAGCAGTGTGTAAAAGGTCTCAGAGAAAGAATAGGTCCTCTGCTACTACATATTAACAGACTGCAGATTGAGGATAGTTACGTTTCGATGTAAAAGTAAACCTTTGTAATATCATTCTATACAGAGTGAATGGCTCACTTCTATCAGAACATTCCCTCTCTACTAATAGGTCTGTAGAGGAGGATAAGGACTGGGTGTAAAATGCTTCCGTGAGTAATTCAGCCCTGTACAAAGGCATCTCCTCTGAAAGAACAAGGTGTATGAAAGGATTCACAGACAGCAAGGTTTCTACTGATACCTTTGAACAGAGTGAAGGTTTAGTGTATGAGATTTTAGACAAATACTAGACCCTCGGTTAGCAGATTTAAACAGGGTGTAGTTTGGTTGTGGTAGTGTTGCACGACACTCTTTATACAAGTACATACATAGTGAATGATTCTGTTTTTTAAGAGAACACCATCTCTCCTGACACCCCTCTACAAATTAAACAGTGAGTTTGAAGGGCTTGACTAATGAAGCCATCAATCTCTCCAGACATTTTCTCAGAGTGAAGAGGGTGTTTGGTTCAATTCACAAACAGCTATCAAACCTTATTTTTTACTTAAGGTCCAATAGGAAATATTCTTACCTTATAAACCACAATTAATTTTATAAAAAATAGTGTAATTTCAACAGCAACTAAAGCAGTAAAATAAACAGAGACACTTCTGAAGAGGATAAAGGATCCATGTAGAAGGATCCATGGAAAAACTAGGCCTTCTATTATCACATTTTAACAGGGTTTAGATTCTGTATGGTTACGTTTGATGAGTGAGGGGCTCTTTTTCTTATAAGTTTATACAGGGTAAATCCTTCTGTTTTTATAACAACACCGCCTCTTTTGAGACATCGATTCACAGTGAAGGCTGGGTGTGAAAGGCTATACTGAGATAGTTGTCCCTCTCTAAAGATGTTTTGAGTGAATAGGGTGTTTAGTTCACTACAGTAAGAACAGCCTCTGTAATGATTCCTCTGAGCAGAATACACAGTCTGTGTAGACGGATTGAGAGAATAAGTAGGTGTGTGCTAGTATGTTTCAGCATGCTATGCGTTCTGCACGGTAGAGTTTGATCAAACAGTGATCCTATCTGATACTACCCTGTAACAGGAGTGTCTCTAAGTGACAGATCAACAGAGAGCTAATGCTTTGTGTAGAAGACCTTAGAGAACTAGTACCTCCTGTGTTACATGGCTTTATAAACAGCAAGTGCTCTGCTCTTATCTCTGAACAGAGTGAAGGGTGTTTGTAGAAGACCTCAGACAAACACTGGCCCCTGTGATATTATATTGTATTAGAAAGTAGATGGGGGATTGTAAAATTGGATGTAAAAGTTGAGGTTTGTAATACAATTCTAATGCTTGGCTCACATCTATCAGAAGATTCCCTCACTAGTAATAGCTGTATACAGAATAAAAGCTGAGTGTAAAAGCCTTTACTGGGTAAATCACATTCTATAAAGACGTTTTCTCCAAGACAACATGCTGTATGAATGAATCGCACCATCTTTAGTGACACCTCTCTACAGGCTAAATGGTGGGTGTGAATAGCTTCACTAAAGAACCCATCAAACTCTACAGATCATTCCTCAGAGTGAACAGGGTGTTGGACTCCAACACCAATCTATCTACTGACACCTCTGAAAAGGACAAAGAACTGTGTAGATGAGTGCATAGAAAAACTATGCCTTGTTTTATCATATTTAAAGGGGATTCATATTCTGTATATTATAATTTGATGAAAGAATGGCTCCTTTTGGTTTAATTCTATTCAGGGCAAATGTTTCCTTTTTATAACAACACGGCCTCTCCGGTGACACATCTCATCAAGATGAAGGCTGGGTATCAAAGGCTTTACTGATAAAGGACTTCCTCTTTTAAGATGTGTTTTCTGACTGAATAGAGTGTTTGGTTCACTACAGTAAGATCACCTCTCTAGTGACTCCTCTGAACAGAATAGACAGTGTGGGGCAGATTTACAAGCCCCTTGCGCCACTTTTGCGTCACTTTTCCCATGTTAAAAATGACGCAAAAGTGGCGCAAGGGTCTTGTAAATCTGCCCCTCTGTGTAGAAGGCTTAAGACAAAAACTAGGCCCGTGCTTGTGCATTTTAACATGCTATACATTCAGTATGGCCGAATTTTATGGAACAATCCATCCTAACTAATAGCTCTCTACCAATTAAAAATAGGTGTAAAAACCTTTAGTGAGGAACTAAGCTCTCTGTAGACACTTTATTCCCTAAGCAAGGTTAATAATACAGTTGGAAACAATAGTGTCTAGAGTAACATATTAGTACAAAGTAAAGACTATGTAGATGGTATAACACAAGCACTATACCCTGTTTTTCCCATTATAACAGAGTCAATAATCTCTACAGTACATTTTCATACATTAGCTCCTTATCTTAGTACTCTATACATGCTCAATATTTCATTTTTATGACAACATATCCTCTTAGCGTTCCACTTTGTCTACTGAGTGATACCTAAATTCTATAAGCTTTATTGAGAAACTATCTCCCCTTCAGACAGCTTTTCTATTAGCCAGCATACTCTATCTCTGTGTTTAGGGCATCCACTATTCAAAATTATATATACTAAGCACAATACTTGGAATATACATTAAGTACTCCTAACAGATTTGTAGACCTCAATACAAAATATCTTATTAGCCACCTCAGAACTCAACAGCATATCAAATGTAGAATTACTTAAGGTCCGATAGGAAACATTTTTACCTTATAAACCACAAATAATTTTATAAAAATAATGAAATTTCAACAGCAACTAACACAGTAAATTAAACACACACAAAAAACATAAAAGTGCAATTACCAACAGAACAACAGTATTACAAAATGTTCAATATTTATTTCTTATCATGTATTAAAAAGTTTCAGTAGTAAAGATTTTGGCAGTCACATTTTAGCTATCCAAATTATTACTACCCTCAGACTGAACAAACATATAGAAACTATTTTCATAATATATTATATTATTTTAATATTTCCATACAGACCTCATAATTTAATTACAAAGTATTTTTTATTACCTGCAAATGAAGCTGTATATTGGAGGCAGCTGAATACACCAATCTCCTTTACTTAAAAACCAAATAACCTCTGTAAAGCACAAACCAAAGAGATTACACTTCCTAAACCTCTAATCCACCTAGGACAATCTCAGGTGTCTGAAGTTTTGCAACAGATATCTGAACCTTGAAGCCTTGCAGCCAATCATATTGTAGCTTTTTAAAATAAGTTTGTAGTGGGATTGTCACCCAATGGTTGATTATAATATATCCTCAGTTTTGTAATATTCATTGAACAAATGTATCTCTTTCACACTACATGTACTACCATAATCCCACGCAAATGGTGTTTGTAATTTTTTTTTACCTTAATTATTATCATTGACAACCTGTGATTTATTTGTTTTCCCTTATGGCCAATTTAACCAATTAATAACACTTGTACTGTAGTAATACACACTCTTTTCTGTCCCTGTACATTCGAGCTTGTGAGACTCTTGCGGGATCGTAAAAAGACCTGATCGCAAAGTTACTCTGTAAATTTCCTCGCAGGATCATATGAGGCCCCACAGCAAGGTTCACCTGCATTAGTTTGTCAATGACTCTTGAGGGACTGTCGCAGGATCGTGGCAGATTTTCACATTCATCCAATAGTAAAGCTCATACTGTTTAACCAGTAACTGTGCATGATACAAACAGCAGTTGCTCACAACCTAACCTACTTTTGTAACTCTCAAAAATCTACCAATTACATGTGTAATTTTGCCACCCTCACATTATTTCTCTTCTCGTATAACTCCATATTGCTCCTGTACCTTACTCATTCTGATGAGCACTCCTCTTTTGACTGACATCTCCATACTGCACCATGAGTCACCTCTGGAGTTTGGGACACAGCTTCATTCACTGGGCTAGAGAATATAGGCATTCATTGTGGGATTGCCCATAGAGGTATGAAGTGGCATCACTTGTTACCAATGGTTGAGAGCATTTTGGATTATGAGCACCCAGACCTGATGACAGTGTACTGTGGTGGCAATGACCTAGGCACAATCACAGGGGTTATGCATGAAATCCAAATGAAGAAGACCTTTTCACAATTGTTGTCTCTCTTTCCTCACATGGTCTTTGTACATTCTTATATATGTCAAAGGCAAAAATGAGAATGGTAAAAAGAGATTTGGCCTAAGATTGAGAAGACTAGGAAGCATGTTAATAAAACAATTTCTACATTTCTTCATGACCTTGGCATGGGCTCTATTTATCATAACAATATCTATTTTGATATGCCAGGTGTCTATAGGTGAGATGGAGTGCACTACACTGCAGAAGGGAACATGATCTTCCTTAATAACATCTAGGAAGCTATCCAAGTCTATAACTAACTAAACAATATACACTATAAACAAAAAGGCTCTTTTCAGAGCCACCTTATTCATACATTATGTCAGTCTTCTTGTTATAACTCTCTTTTTTAGGAATACTGACACCTGGAAGACTCATGCGAGAGCAGGAGCACCCAAAAGCCTGCCTCCACTCATATATTTGACCTACTCTTGCGAGCGTCTCGCAAGCTCAGACAGTTACCCTAAATCTCATGAATGACAGCTGTGCATCTAGGGTGTGTGTAGTAGAGTGTGCAAACACACAGGCCTCTCCGATGAGACCTCTCTCTTGAGAGAGATTCTCTCAATTCCTTTATTTCTTTTTAGGATCCCACGAGAGTCTGGGAGTGGGGAGGAAAGACCTCTATGCTGAAAAGTCTGTCTTGGATAATTGATATGCATACTTGAATATGGGGCGACACTGACCTTTAACTGAGACCTCTCCCCATGAAGACAGGCATGCATAGTGGAGAGGGAGTTCTTTTTCCACTGAGATCTCTGCTCAAAGTGATGAGTGTGCATAGGAGTGTGTGAGGAAGTATCCATATCAGGAAATGGAAATTAGAGACCTCACTACTGAGAGCTTTCCCCAGGACCACAGGTGTGCATAGCAGGATGTAAAACGCTGTGCCCTCTGTGATCACACCTCATCTCATGGTAACACATATACACAGAATATAGCTCTCGCCAGAGTGACAGTTACATATAGCAAGGTATAGACAGGAACTGCCCTCTCTCTCCAGAGTAAGAGGTGTGTGTAATAGAGTGTATGGGATAGGTTGTCCTCTCTGCTCACACTTCTCCACAAGGTAATGTGCATGTGTAATACATTCTGTAAAAACGAATGCATTTGTGCTGACATTTCTCCACAAGTTCACATACAAAAGTAGTAGAGTGCAAGAAGACAGAGACCTCTTTTCAAACACCTCTCCACAAGATAATGAGTGTACAAAGTGCGGTGTTCAGAGGGAATGGCCTCTCCTCTGAGTCCTCTCCCCAGGATGACAGCCAGGCACAGTAGAGTGTGAAGAAAGACTTTCTTCTCTACTTAGAACTTTCCACAGGAAGCACTTGTGCAGTCCCTGCAGAAGGAACTGCCAGTTTCATTCAATATTTGAATAGTGTGATAATATTGAAATCTAAAATAACTAGTAAATAAAAAATACTAGTAACTTTCAATTTTTTTTATTTCAATAAAATAAGTTAACAATATTGGCAATCAAAAACAACTATATCAACAAACTATATTAACAACTTTAAAACAAATATAACCAACTTCAGTCATTTAAAATATCTTCTAAGTCTGATCAGTAGACATGAGCAGTTTCAAACCCTGAACAAAAAACTTATCTGCCAAGTTTGTAACTTGCAAACTTTGAAATATACAGTTCAGCTGACTGATAAAGAAACAGTAAACTACATCCACTACTGCTATGTAGACACGTCAAAGATCTACACATCCACAGAGATTTGCCAGTACTCAGATGGCTCACTCTTCTGAAATAGACAACACTTCAGAAGCTTCTACATTTTTTCCAACTGCGCATATAGTACCACTTCAAGTACTATTCAGTCAGGCTGCTACAAATCCTACCTTTTTAAAGAAGGCTTTATTTTTCCTCTTCTGTAAACAAATTATTTATTTTTGTGAAACTACACTTTCCATGATAAGCTTCACAGGAACATAAATACTCCTCAAAGCAGTAGTGTTTTTTCCTGATTTTCCACAGAGTTATTGTTTTCTGTTTCTTCAAAAGTGAATATTTTTTGTTTTTCTCCACCATATATTTTGTTACATGGTAGTTCTCTTTTCGACAATCTCTGTTTTCTATTTTCCTCCTGCAAAAAGAGAAAATAACCAAAAACTAAAAGTTACATACTGGTCAGTAAATGATAACAGTGATCCATCACTATATTGTCTAAACGTTTCTACATTTTCACCCACTAGCACATATTAATATCTAGTGAGCCACTATCTTGTTATTCCTTTACCTTAAAAAAATTCCACAGCCTAACCCAGTGCATCTTCCTTTTCTTACAGATAAATTGAAGCATGGCATCAAATCTGTGACTGAGCTACCTTCAAATATTTGCAAGATCAATACAACACATTTAACCAAGAGCTTTATAATTCATAACTGCTATCTTAAAAATAGTTGGCCTAAGAAACTCAGCAAGATCATCCAAAACATAGTATACACAGCTCAAAGTTACAAAGCAGGTGAAAACCATTTATGCAATACATTGCATAACATACACTTTAACTATTAGCACCTCTATACAAGGTAAAAGCTGGTTCCAAAAAGATTTACAGAGTAACACATTCCTCTTGACACGCCTTTGCTAACAGTGAGCAGGGTGTTTCACTATCCTTCCACTGAAACCTCTGATAAGGGTAAAGGATGTGTATACTAGAGATTAGGAAACCACTACGCCTTGTATTAACAAACCCAAGATTCTTCCTTCTATAATTTGAAAAACACCACCTCCTTTATTTACAACTGTATACATGGTGAACACTTAATTTGTTTACATAACATGCAATCCCTGCTGATATCTCTCTACAGTCTGATGCCTACTTCTAAAAAGCTATACTGAGAAATCTGCAACTCAGTAAACATGCTGTAGAATACGTTTATAAACAACAAAGTAAAGGGCCTGTCTTCAAAATTTCAGAGAAAAAATAAGCCCTCCACATTTTTTAAAGATTTGTCATTACTAGTTTTGTTATGATTCCCAAATTAAATTTGACAAATTATCATCATTCCCTTAAAAAGCACACAATTAAAAAATATATTTAAAAAAGAACATTATTAGACTCTGTATTCACATTCACCATTCTGTAAATAAACTGAAATTTTTATTACCTGAGGTTGGAGCTGTTTCTTAACTGCAGCTGAAGACACCAGTCTCTTTTATTTGCAAATGAAATCACCTCTGTTGAGCACAAGTCAAAGAATTTTCCTTCTTCTCCAAGCCACTAAGCACAATCTCAGCTATCTGTGGTTATGCGGCCAATCATATCACAGCATTTTTTCAACCATGTAGTGACAATAATGTTAACTATTGGTTGACCTTAACATATCCTCCTTCTTTTTTTCTACGACTCCCCATATATTCATGCGAGACTCTCACAGGATCATAAAACACCTTATGGGAGAATCAGTAATTTGCCATGTGGGTCTTGCAAGACTCTCGTGGGATTGCACGAGGCTCATGTGGCAAGCTTCACTCCCTGAAGCTTGCTAACTATTCTTGCGAGACTCTCGGGGATCGCAACAGAATTCCAAACTCATTGAATACAACACTCCTTTTCAAAACTGACACTCTTTCACCAATAAAGCTTTCATATTATAACTTCCTTTCCATTGGTATATTGAAATCCACAAGACTCTCACAAGAGTAGGAGCTTCCAAACCGAGGACTCCGCCCATATATTTATCTGACTCCTGCAAGACTAATAAGCCTAGAACATGAAAAAATACTCTAAACTGAAGAGACTGATTCATCACTAAGACTACTAGGGTAAAGAAAGAGAGTAACCTTTTAAATCAAACCTCTCTCTTGGATGACAGGTGTGTATAGTAGGGACAGCCTCTTCGATGACACCTCTCTATCAGATGATGGATGTGCATTGTAGGGCGTGTGGTAGGACTGGCCTCTACGCTGAGACCTCTTTCTGGAATGACAGGTGTGTGTAATAGGGTGAGAGGAGAGACTAACCTCCCCACTGTGACCTCTCTCTGGTCAGACACTAGCACCAGGATATAACATGAGAACGAAGCAGCTGTTTGTGAGCAGACACGTTTTGTCATATAACTGAGCTCAAGAGTTTAAGAAAACACACACTGAGACGGGATTGATGCGTCAGCTGAGATGTGAAACGTTGATCTGTGAATGTTAAGGTATGGGGTCTGCCACTAATCCCAGAGATCTCTGATATATAATCATCTAGCTTCAGTAGAAGAAGGGAGGATGGTTTAGGCTAAATCTGTCTTATAACAAAACAAGGCTTTTTACACTATGTGGTTTATTAGCTATGGTAACTGTATTTTTGGATTTGTTTTCTTATTGTGACACGAATATTGCATTTTAGAGCGTGATAGTTTAAATAAATATTCCAAACTTCCTTTGTGTCTCTTGTTTATATTATTATGAACGAGTACGAGTGAGAGAGCGAAAGGGTGTGTCCTGTTACCGTGATCCCTGAGAGGGTCGAGAGTGTTGTGTTCTGGGGTGCCACCTCACTTGATTCTCTGGTAACGTTAGGAAGGCAAGTGAAGCACTATAGCTAGCCGGACTTGCGCACATAGGTACTGAGGTAGTATGGTGGCTCAGTCCCTACATGCCGATGTGCTATGGTCCCAAGCATAGTTCTGTTTCTGAGCAGAATCCCTGCAACATGGCACCACCAATGTTTTGGTCAGGTACTTACTTGCGTGAATCCTGAATAGTGCTTGTGCTTGTCCACAGTACCCTCACACCTTTTCTCAGAGAGGTCTGTGGTGTTGGGGATTTATCCTCCACAGTTTATAGGTAATACCTAGGTCTGTTGGTTTTTCAAGCTTGAATATTAAAAGGTTTATACCCTGTTTGTGCTACCCTTTGATTTACTTATTATTCAGTTATGGGGCAACCCATTGCTATTGCAGTTAATTGCCGCCTGGCAGTCACTCAACATTGGATGCAACACGGGGTTCCTAATGCAGGAGCTACTGTGATTTTGTAGTCGAAGCGGACGCAGCATTTCGTTTTGAAGTTTTTTATTCCTTTTTATAACACTTTTCATGAATAAACCATGCCCCCGGATCCTAATGCATATCGTCCATATACACTTCTTGAAAGTCCGTTTTGGAACACCAGACTTGGCTTAATGGTGCCCTTCCCCACGTGCTTGGGACTATTCAAATGGGCCCCTTACGTATTGAAGGGGCCACATGGCCGGCGCTTGCGGGCTATACCCCATATCCAGATTTTGGAAATATAAATCTAGTGCAGACTTGCGCTTTATACAATATTTTTGTCGTTCTTTATAGATGTCTTACACAGTACATCTCACGTGCTTTACTAGCCAGCTAGGATTGGCCTGCAAGCGCAGGCCTAACAGCCTGCAGGGCCTGTTATTGGTCCTATAATTGTTCATACAGTTATGGGCAAACGACCCACAAATCGTGAAGAAATACCATATTGGATCGCCCAGAAGATCAATCAATTTGAAGCTGTGTTTCCCCTTACGGGACCACATGACAAGCACAGAATTTTCACCATATGCTTACCCACTGGAGTGGTTCCCACTCTAGCTGACTGCAATACCTGGGGGACAATTTTTGCCACAGTCTACACTCTTTGTCATGGCACTCCCTCAGTGGCCATTCTACCAAACATCCTCAAACAAATCTAGAATAAATATGGGGTAGGTCAAGCCCTCGATTTTGGGATGAAACTTGTGGATAATTTTCCCGTTGCCTCTGTGAAATGATTCTTTCTACTGTTAAGGGTGAAGCAGCGTCTTTGGCTATATGCCTTGCCGCAGTGGCCATGGCGGACCGCGAGTTTCCTTTCATTGCTAATGTATACACGTCACTAGGACGTAACAGTTTGGGAACCAGACCTTCAGTACCACCTCTTGGCAAGCCTGGCTCTGACAAGGATGCAGACCAGCATGTGCATTTGCTAAAAAACCATGGGATAAATCTAAACAACAATGACAGAAAGGTAGACAATGAGGAAATTCTCCACCCAAGAGTCCTCTGAAAGACGTCACGGCTTTTGTGATCGGACTAAAATTAAGACTCCAGACAGGTATCAGTCATCTGATACACGTTCTCCTCATTCCTTTTAGACTCGTTGGCCCAACAGTATGACAGAGGAGGGCAATCTGACCGCAAACAAGAAGAGTACGTGAAACCAAAAAGGGAGACACAATACTCTTCTGATGTAAAGATAAAGAAAGAGGATAGACCTCCTCCATATAAACTCCTTTTTCAGAAAAAAGAAAATTGCGGCTTTAACTGCAGAATATACCACAGATGGTGAGAACCCTCCTCCTGAACAGGAGTTGGGCAGTGACTCTCGTCTACAGCGCGGCAGAAGTCATCATAGTACCCCAGAATCTCTGCCAATTTCTGATAGCGAAAGCAACTGAAACATTTATTACGGTTGAAACCACCGACACCCGCGTAGCCCCCCTAGACAGATTATATCTTTTAGATATTAAAACTGAAGGTGATGTTATATGCACCATTAAAGCAATATTCTAGGACAACTTGACTACTTCGTGTGACATTCTCTTGGTGGAGGTCGATTGGCCAACATCTTTTGTTTTTGCATGCCCCCAGGGTGAAGATGTCATTCTCCCTTCTTTCTCACACCTCGTCCCAGACAAAGTAAAGGAAGCTTACACATCCAAATGGGCCCTAGCATTGGCCCCTCCACTTTATTGTAATCATACTGGTTGGGATAAGGATTCTTAAACAATGAGAACGAGCTAAAGGTATTTACATGGATCTACTGGAAATTCTCGCTTGTCCAAGGGGTATCCCTTACAAAAACCTTTTAGTTTTTTAAGAAGAACCTCACCCACCAACCTAGTTGGTGGCATGCTTCATCATAGGGTTCCCACCAGGGGGCCGAATGTCGCCTGGGTGTGCTGCGACACCTGATTACAGCGGGCGGGGTTTTTTTTCTCCCTTTTTTTTCTTTTTTGTGTGAACATGAAAAATTAAAACTACCTCCAGGATACTAAGTTGATTTATTGTGCAGCTCCTGGGGTGGGATTAAAAGATTTCTTTAGATGTATGTGAACAGAAATGATCTTGTACGTCCCTTAAAATTTGCTGCAGCCAATACTTGCCCAATCGGTTGGCTTTCTTCAGGACCAGAAATCTCAAGTTGAATTCTCAGTTTGAGTTTGTGAGAATGGCCACACACGCTAAGGTGTGCTCATATGTGGTAAGATTGAACTTACAAATCTTGTCACTATAAGTTCCTTGCTCGCGTTACGAACACTATCCGTAACATGGATCCTGGCGGGGAGGCGGTGCCTGATGTTACACTTACGCCAAGGTCAGCTGTCTGCATTTATACCCATCTATTTGCCTCGTCCGGGGTCCCGGTGTTGGATTCCCCTTATCATGTTATTCCTATATGATCCACACCTCAGGTATAACCACAGTATCCTATTAAACAAGATGCTAAACCAGATTATGGAACTCCCTTCCGGACAGACTTCGGTTTATACCGGATGAAGGGGAGTTCAGGAAAGCTTTACAGACATGGCTTTTTAGCCGTGATTAGCTGAATCCATTTCGGTTGGAGATCCTCTCTCTCCCATGTTTGCTGGATCACGCTAGCACCGGGACACCTCTGTTTGAGGTAGCTGTAGCACTTTACAAATGTTGGTGTATTGTATTGTATTGTAAAGCACCTGTTAAAGAAATTCTTTCCCAACTGGAATACCTGGGAGTAATTGAACCTTGTATCTCTCTAATGAATAGTCCCCTTTTTCCTGTTCTGAAAGCTGATCATACCGATCGCATAGTCTTAGATTATCGACATTTGAATAGTCATACAGGCACATTTGCAATGCAAAATACACATAGTATGGCTCTTATTAATAACGTAGTCCATAAAAAGTACAAAATCACTTTGGATATTTCCAATGGTATTGTCAGTCACGGTTTGACTCCTGAGAGCCATGAGTCCGCCTTAGCGCCTTTGGCTTTCAAATGCGATGTGCCCATTTTCCTATGGGCTATACAAACAGCCAGGGAGTTTTTGTGGCACGAATTGTATCGATTGTTCATGAAATCGACCCTGATGCTCTGTTCTACGTAGATAATATCTACTTGACGGACGATAATTTAAATCCCCATCTAGTGAGAGTTGATTGCATAATAGGGCAATTTGCACAACTTGGCTACAAGTTTGAGTTAAAAAAATTTAATATAGCTTTTTTGAGTGTCCTTTTCTTAGAATATGAACTTACAAATTAAAGCAAAAGTCTTTCCTCTCACATTCTGGAGAAATGTGCACAATTGCAGCCTCCAACTACACTTAAGAAATTAAAATCCCTGCAAGGATTTTTGAATTTTGGCAGAACATATATACCTGATTATGCACAATGTTTTAAACCACTTTATGCCTTAATACGCCCTGATTTTTCTGCTTCCCGCTGGACGTGGGAACTCCCTGATTCTCTTAGATCTTTACAATCTGACTTGCTTGAAACACGCCACTTACATGTGTGTGTCAATACCACGAATTTGGTCATCTGCGTTTTGCTGTGTGCAATTGGATTTATGTCTATCACTTTTAACGAAGGTGAAACAGTACCTATAACATATAAATCGCATTTATTTTCTACAGCAGAAATGCATTTTGCTTCTACTGAAAAAAATACTGACTGTAGTTCTGATGGGCATCCTTAAAGAATGGCCACTGGCTCAGGGAAAACGCATTATTGTTGTTTCTCCAGTGCCAGCCATAGATGTAGACTTCTTCTTCGACCCTTCCTTGCCAACGCAAGAATTTTTGCAATATGAGCAATTTTATTCTCTACCTTCTTTAGTTCTGCCTCTTGATCAATATACGACTATCATTTATACTGATGGTTTGGCAGGACCTGCTATAGATTCTAAGCAGCAGTATTCTGCCGCATGCACCACCATAATTGGCAGTATGTTAGATAGCGTTTTTTACCCCCAAACAACTAGCACACAGTCTCTAGGAGACTGCACTGCACAGTTGGCTGAACTGAAGGCTTTACTTCTTGCACTTGAAAATGCGGATCCTAAATTCCCCACACTCATTGTGTGTGATTCGTGTTATTAGGTACAATCTTTTAAGGATTATTTACATTTTTGGCAACAAAATGAGTTCAAAGACTCCATGGGTAGCACAATCAAGCACAAACTGCTTTGGGTTAAAGTGGCGGATCTTAAGGACAAGCTACCACAAACTCATGTTATACATACATTGAGTCATCAAAGTGTGGGAGCACACCCTGTAGGGAATTCTTTGGTTGATGAAGCAGCCAAATCTGCAATAGCCACAGCTAAGATCGCAGCGGTAACCCACTCTAAAACTCCTATCGACAATGATATCTTGGCTGCCATGAATGCTTTTAAAAATGCACCCCTTTACCAAGGGCTTTCCTTCTAAATATTCTTATCATTTAAATGACCAGAAGGTTCCTTTTGTCATTATTCCAGGTGTTGGCAATCATTTAATACCCAACCCAGACCACTGACATGATCTGATTGTAGCCGCACATGAAGGTGTAGCTTCCACTCACGTGGGCGTGTTTGCCACTATTTTGTTCTTACAGCGATGTTATTTTGGCTAAGATTATAGCAACAAACCAGAAAATACGTTTTATGCTATGACATATGTCAACAAATCAAAAGTTCTACTGTGTCTCGCCCACCGCAGGCACAGCTCTACATCTCACACAGGTCTTTTGGCTGTATATACTTCGACCATTGTGGTCCACTGTTTTCCGATACTGAGTTCAAAAATTATTTTGGTTGCAGTCGATTCTTGCTCTAGGCTCCTCTGGTTTTGGCCGGTTGATGCTCGCACCATTATTAAAGACTTGCAAGTCTTCTTCGGTACTTATGCCTGCTGTGCATTCCATTCGGCCCAAGGTCCGACTTTCACTTCTGAAGCGTACTGTGATTCGATTAAATCCATGGGTGTACAAGTGCATTATTCTTCACCATATAGGCCCGAGGGCAATTCTGTTGATGGCTAGGGTATTAGGTACAGGGAGTGGTTGGTTAAACATCTCTATGGGTTCAACGTGCATTAAATAATCTCCCTAAAAGATTCCTGGGGGCGCAGACCCCATACAAA
This sequence comes from Calotriton arnoldi, assembly GCA_963921515.1. Taxonomy (NCBI): domain Eukaryota; kingdom Metazoa; phylum Chordata; class Amphibia; order Caudata; family Salamandridae; genus Calotriton; species Calotriton arnoldi. The sequence goes on along the minus strand of CAWUFW010000597.1, from coordinate 1,691,675 downwards.
GTACTTTTTGGCATCAAGATGTATGTTCCAGACCGTGACGGTCCAGACATTGTGGCAGCAGCCACATCCTTTGACGTAGATAACCATTGTGCTGTCTTACAGGACCTACAAAAGTACCATGACGCTCAATCTCACAAACATTTGGCTACATATCTCCTTCGTGTGTTGAAGATCAACTTCCAGTTTCTGGCTGGCTTCCAATAGTTGGAGATCTGGTTCGAGAAAAGGTGGCAATCAAAAAGGAATTCGGCCCTATGTACCGTGCTCCTGTTCCTGTCCTTGTTGTCCAAGGTACACGCACTATGGTTTTGCCACCATTCCCAAGATATAATGGCAAATGCTTTGTCTCCATTGAACATATCAAATTACACCATGTGGCCGATTCTTCATAGTATGCCACGGCATAGTTGTTCCTTTCCACAAAACTTTTCTTTGCAGCCCATGAGCACCTCCGATGCTGATACTTCCCTGCTTGGGGGGAGATGCTGAGTCCTACACTGATAACTTAATTGATACACTTCCTGTTTCTACGATTATGTCTTCTACAATGGATGTCGTTTATACAGATCCACCATTGGCAAATCTTTTTGAATTGGATTTTTAATTCTCTGGGTAATAGATGGATCAAGATGATCTTTCTTTGGACAATTCTTCTGTTTTGCACCAGACCCCAGCATAGATTTGTGTTTTTGCTTCATAGTCAAAACACACTTATCTGGTCCCGCCTTGGATTTATTTCTGTATCATACTCTCCTTGGTTTTCTTGTTCATGGGGGTTTTGGCCCCTCATTCTTTTTCACAAAGATTGAATAGAGACCTGTCCCTCGTTAACATTTCAGCCGTTCCAGTGACTGATAGAATTGTTTGCGATAAGGTTCCTTTCAACATATTCGGCCCTACGGAGATCCTGCAGATACCATATGTGTTCAAAGTTTCTATGGGGGATGTAATAGTACTGGGGTTACATTCAGATGATTGGGATGTTGACACTGTGAATTCTATATTCTTTTAACTAAAGTATTATACTGTGTTTGAATCAGAGGACCTATATCTTAATTCTGCTGATTATGCCGATATGTTCTGTTCTCATCATTATGGACATCATTTTCTGCACAGCGCCACTGGACAGCACCCCCATTTTAATTATACTTTATATACAATGGAAACATTGTCCAACTCCCTCACAAGGGAGTTCCAAGAAGCAAAAAGATACACATATTTTATGGGATATGATGCTTTATAACTCACGTCATATTATTTCAAATTAGTTCCAACCCACCATAAAAAATATATGCTTACACAGACTAAGCTCATATCTACAGCTTTGTTTGTCAACCAGTTAGCCCTCAAAGGTTATGATCACTGGAAAGACAACATCGATTTGAAATCGATCTGGGGTACGATGTCCTGGCAGGTTCAGGGCACGGAAACCTTATTTTGAGCCTTTTTAATTCCCTCCCAAATGATTTTCTTGAATGAAACGATCAAACAGACTACCTGTCTGGGATTGGTAAAAATTAAAGAAATAAATGCCTCGACCATTCTTTCTGTTGCCTGCTTCGATAAATGGCACCATTTCACAAACTGCACTGAAGACCAATTAAATAGCATGGTGCAGAACGGTACATTTAATTCTTCACTTGCGAGTCATGGCCGATGGGTATTGTGGCTGGTGGATACGAATGGTTGTCATGCTCATTTTCTCAATTCCACGCCAGGGTTCAAGTCCAGTACACCTGATGCCCGATACTCACAGTCAACACACTCTAGTATTGTTACCACCTATTCGGTGGGAAAGTTATGTCAACAATGGTTGGAACATTCCACACTGCAGTGAAACAACTTCTTTCTCTCCTATCTGAACACATGAATTTCTCAGATTTTCTTTTAGGTCCCAAATCCCTACCTTCTAAAAGATTTCTATATGCTACTTATAATGAAATTTGGAAATTGTCCAAAATGGAAGCTGCTCCACGTTTAATACAAATTGACCAAGATCATTTAAATAAAGTGCTAGCTGTTGTTGATAATTGTATTAATAAGTTGTCATCTCGTATTTACAACTGAAACACCATTATGTTGCCAGTTATTGATATTGTGCAAAGTGATATGTCAACGTTGTATCATGGACAAAGTCAGCTTAGATCTATTATGCAGTTTAATTAGACGCTTCAAACACGCAAAAATGGGTGTATTTCATTGCATTACTTGAATTACAGCAATTTGTTTCTGCCTTTTAATTTAACACGTAAACAGCAACTGATGGCCATGAAACACATGACCTATATAATGCTGCATTTAGAAAAATGAAATCAACTTCCATTCACCATAGCTGAAGTGCCTTCAGCAGTGTGAATAATACATGGGGTACTTTCTCTGCCTATCTCAACAGTTCAATTTACAGCGTGCATGAAACATTTCCCTATAGGTAGATATGAACCCCTTGGAAGCATCTTCATTCATGAGTTATGGTCACTTCCTTGAAAATATCATTGTGAACGTTCTAACAAAGACGTTTTTGTTACTGGAGAAGAATACGACTCTACTGTCGTACATACACTTGTTTGTAAAGAGGTTAAAACTCACAGCGCCTGTAATACTTCGGCGCCTAATTTGGCTTGTTTTCTAAAAGACAGCTCCCGCAATTCTCCCATTTATTACGGTAATTTCTAACTGTAGTTATCTCATGCTTAGCGATCAAGACTGTTGCGGAATGCAGGCTGGAGTCCCGTATATTTTGTCAGTTTTCCAGTTAGTCAGTTGTTGCAACAACATTGTGGCCTTCCCTTCCAACTTTGAAGGCAGATTTCAACAAGCTAAGCAGACTCAAAGCATCATTGTTTCAACAAGAAGTTGCTCTTAGGTCTGCTTGTGAGACCCTCGAATTGCAGGTGGCAAGAACTTCTAGTGAAATACTGTCATTGTTAAATACAAATCTTCCCCTACACTTCAGAGAATTAGTGCATCAAATCTTTAATGCCTCAAGTACGGCCGGCCTTGCCCACTATTTTAAGGTTGTAGGCTCCAGCCATGTTAGGTCTTTTTAAACCATCTCTGGAGTAATACCAGCTTTTATTCACTCAATTTTTTCTAGTGTGTTCAGAGGATTCCCATTGCTGTTCCTCATTTGTGGCATTCTCATCCTCTTTCTGTTTTTCCGCAATGGATGCTCCTTTTGTGAAAGCTCTGAAACTGACTCCGCTCCAACACTACACTGAACGTATGCTTCAGATCTTTGGAATGTTTTTACCAAAGGAGCTGGATCTTGATTGGTCCCTAACATTTCAACCTGCCTGGTTTAACTGTGTTTAACCCATGTTCCACTGTATCTGTGCCCCTTCGAATGGGCACTGGATATTTGCCTGGCTTCGCAGATATCTGCTACCATGGTCACTGGATATTTGCCTGGCTTCGCAGATATCTTCTACCTTGGACATTGGACTACTAATGAGTCCCTTAGCGACCCATTTTCAGAACTGTTCCTTGAGTTTGCGACTTCTTCACAGTGACAAGTTTGAGCCACTAGCCTTTGAGGAAACTTGTGCATCGGCACATGGATCACTGAATACTGGCTTTGCTAGCATGGATACAGGTTGCCCAGTAACTGTCTCAGCATTGGCTGAGACCGTTGATCATATATGCTCTTTGGAGCTTGTGACTTCGGGTAGTCAACCAATCTTCATGTGCGGAATCAGACTCCTTAAAGGAGTCTTTAGCCTTTGAGATGACAAGTGACGCAATGGATTCCTCCAAAGCACCATAATTTGATTGTATTCCCAAACAGGCATTATCTTCTATTCGTTTACAGTTGCTCTCAATTCTAAACTATGCTTTGAGTGTGTTTACCTTCAGATTATATTTATTATATTTGGTATTCTCTTTAGTGCTGTTATCCTGACCAAAGTGAGGGTGTCATGGGATTCAAGAATGGCCCATTGTGGTTTCCTCTATGTTAGCCTAATTGTGCATGTTGTAAGCCATCTTTACTTTTGCACATGTTGCTATGTAAGCACGCTTGCATTTGTGCCACATTGTACTTTCACATGGAACCTGTATATGTTTTCGCATTCTGTTCTTTTCCTGGGATTTAGTCTGAACACACTAGACACTGTCAAACAACAATGCCCCATGTTATTCTTTCTGGTCAGAGACTAGCACCTAGATATAACACGAGAACGCAGCTGCTGTTTGTGAGCACACACGTTTTGTCATATAATTGAGCCCAACAGTTTAAGAAAACACACACTGAGACAATATTGCTGCATCAGCTGAGATGTAGAACGTCCATCTGTGTATGCTAAAGTAAGGGGTCCGCCACTAATCACAGAAATCTTTTAAATATAATCATCTAGCTTCGGTAGAAGAGCAGGGGGTTTAGGCTAATTCTGTCTCATAGCATGACAGGCCTTTTTATAGTATATAGTTCATTAGCTATGCTAACTGTATTTTTGATACAGTGGAGAAGTGTGGCTCAATGGTTAGAGCGGCAGACCCTGATGCAGAGATCTGGCCCGGGACCAGCGTTCAATTCCCGCCTCGACGGGTCTTGGGCTCAATTTCCTCGGACCTGATAATTCTCGCCTCGGTGCCTATTCTAATCATGGGTCCCACTCTGCAACTCTGGGCAATAGCTTGCTTAATCTCCACAACGGCTCCAACAGCGCTGGGATGCCTGGCTTCACCCTGGGGGTGCCCAGGAGTGGACATTTCACAGGGAAAAGCCAGGAAGGGTTCCACAGCGGTATGCGTACAGCGCCAGGACACCTCTTTGGGGGTATAAGTGCGCTTTACAAGTACGAATTTCATTTCATTTCATTTCATTTGTTTTCTAATTGTGGCACGAATACTGCATTTTAGACCGCAATAGTTTAAATAAATATTCTAAACTTCCTTTGTGTCTCTTGTTTATATTATTGTGAACGAGTGAGAAAGCAAAAGGGTGTGTCCTGTTACCGCGATCCTTTAGGGGTACGAGAGTGCTGTGTTCTAGGGTGCCAACACACTTGTTTCTCTGGTAAGGTTAGGAGGGCGAGTGAGGCACTAAAGCTAGTTGGACTAAGGCTCATAGGTACTGAGGTAGTATGGTGACTCAGTCTCTACATGCCGATGTTCTATGGTCCCAAGCATAGTAAGGGGTAATAAGGCATTCAGGGATGGTTAAGGGTAGTAAGATATACGTAGCACTCCAGGGATTCCGTTTTAAGCAATTTTATTTCATTGCCACTACTGGAATCCTTGCCACGTTTTCGAGATTGCCGTAGCTGTTGCTGCACTGTGCGCTGTGCTCTGTGAGCGGGAACAGGGAGAGGAGGAGAGGAGAGACGCCGCTGTAAGCAAGCAAGCTGAGACCGAGGAGACTGTGGGCTGCTCTGCGCTGCTCCTGGGGCTACGTTGAGCTCTGTTGTCTCCTTCAAGGCCCCCCCGCAGCTGAGCTATCATTGAGGCCTCCCGCAGGCCGTCCCTTACGGTCCCTTGCAGTCCCCTGAGGACTGCGGACTCCCTGACCTTGCCCCTGCCTTGCCAGCCTTGGCGGGTGCTTGGGGGGTGATTGGAGGGCGCTGGGACTGCTGGCACGGCATGGCACGACACAATACTCTAAACCAGCCAGTGGCCCCTCGAGGAGCTAGGGGACTAGGGGGCCCAGAAGACTCAAAAGACTCAAAAGGCAAGGCAAGACAAGTGAAACCAGCTCCTGAGCTCCTGAGCAGAGTGGAGCCTGGATTTACCCACGACCCCCAGCCCATGCTCAGAACCAGCTTTAGAACCAGGAACCAGGAACTAGGAACTGGGAGCCGCTACATAAGTTACAAAAGCTGCAAAAGCTGCAAAAAGCAAGTCAAGCCTGTGGTAAGACGTGCCAGTGACTGTATTTTCTGGGGGTCAAAGCAGGGGTTTCTCTGCATGGACTTTTTTTGGCTGCTATTCCTGGAGGTAAGGAGAAAGGGGAGTAAAGAAGCAGAGTGACGCACGGAGGGCAGAGGGCGGATGGCATCGTTCTGACAGGCGGTGAGGCATATAGTTGGTGGAGCTTGCCTGCCTGCTGACTCCTGCTGCCTCCTGCTGTTGACTGTTATTAGCGGCCAGCAGCCTTGAGTATTGACCATGGGACACTGGGGACCAGGGTCACCACTTGGAGTATTACTTAAAGGACTTAAACTTTTATAATAAACATAAAGTTTACACAAATCAACAAATATAATAAAAGGGGTGTAAGCGAACTGCAAAGTCACAAAAGCCATAAAACCATAATAAACCAGTCACAGCACAGCACTGCAAAACATGAGGTCAGGACACGTGCGTGGAAGGACTACATCTACAAATAACATCAGTAAGCGCAAAAGGAAGCTGAAAACATCTGCTGGTACAGTGGGCGAACCGCAGGCAAAAACCAGACCTGCTATACAGAAACCTGATGCTATATTTGAATTAACTCCAGATATCAAAAGGTCAAGCAACATAAACAACATAACTCCAGAAAAACATCGCCTTTTCCAGCCAAAAATAGATACAAACTTTTGCTTCCTAAAAAACGCAGGAGACACTCTTCTCTCAGGCCCTACACCAACAATGGGCCTTTTGACTCCCCTTCAGCCCTTACACCAAATGGAAAGTGGAGAGAGAGAAGGAAACATAGATCAAAGTAGTAGGGCGGCGATTTCTGGTCTAGTCAGCCCAGCCAGTCTAGTCAGTTCATCAACAATCCCACTAATAATCCTACAGTGTCAAGCTATCTCCGCCTCCCAGACGTCTCAGACCCTGGGAAATAAATCCAAAGAAGAAGTTACGGCGATAACTCAGGAGTCGAACTCAAAGAATGGGACCAGGGACGAACGGGAAGCCACTACAGAAGGTATAGGCGTTTACAACCTTGAAGTAATAGACATCTCAAATGCTCCTTCGCCTAGGAGTATACCACGAAACAAAGTTGAAGGAGGAAATTGTGTTATAATAGAGGCATTAACTATTTGTGAGCTAGACAGCCCCAAAGAAATCCCGCAGGCAAGGAAAAGAACATACATACCTGCAGTTGAAATAGGAAAAATAAAAACAACAGCGGGTGCACCCGAAATCCTAAATGAAAATCTGGGCTCAGAGCACAAAAAACTGCTTGCAACATCACCAACTCAACATATACCTGTGATATCCCATCTCAGCGAATTGGATGATAGTGAAGATCTGGACAAATTCTCATACCTCGACAAGGAAGAATGGGAGGGTCTCCTCGAAACCTACTCACAGGATAACTGCAGGAATAACACCCCGGCAGATATAAAAACAGAGGGGCAAATGGGACATACAGCCCATAACGCAGGGGAGGGGATGCAAGTAAAAGCAAACCAACCAGGATGCCTAAAGAGCGCATCCAGAAATCAACACGAAGACATACAGCAATCAGATAATGGGAAAGCCTGGGCAAGTCTGCTAAAAACAGTGCAACTTCTGGTAGAGGCCCTGCAATATCAATCCGATAAAATGGACACACAACTAACCTTAATGAATACTTTGGCAGGCTTTGTGGTTGCAATTGACAGCAAGCTAGGCACGTTGAACACCTCTCTGCAAGCATCCAGGACTATGTCCTAGCTAATAGTCGAACCTGTGGATGCACTCTGATTGTCGACAAACTAGCCACTCTCCCGACAATGTTGAGTGACTTATGTTCACAAATCAAAAAGTATTCAAATAACGGCCGTACCGAGCTGTCAGCGGAATAATCCTTAAATGGAAATTATAAAGTCACGACAACTCACCCAAATGAAATCACCAAGGATGAAAACCTACCTACCACGTTTAAACAAACACAAAACAATGGGAAAAACATGAACAGCAAAAAAACATACACATCAAGTAAAGTGCTGGATACCTCAGGAGAGGAGAAAGGGGAAAACAAAATGAATGCAAAACAAAGACGCGCACAAAAACGGAAAGGTCGGAATCAAAAACAAATTTGTGATAAGAACGGATTTTTGCGCCTCTTCGGGGCAACATCAACCCTAAAAGAAATAAATCAACAAAAATCATCCACACCAGAAATAACAAAAACAAAAAGTACAAAAATAAAGGTGGGATTAAGTCAAAAGTCTCCAACCAGGATCCAAGAAGTTAGAAAGATAGAGCAATCAGGGGAGGCAGGGGATATAGAATCTACACAGCCACCTTCTGAAAGGAACAACACTATAAATTGTTTCAAAAATACTGAAGTAGAAACTAAGACGGGAACCCAGCTGCAAGACTGGAACCAGGATGACACGCCACCTGGAATTCCTCAAAATCCTAGTACAAATGGTCAAGCCTCTGGGGGAAGCAAGGTGAGCTTGGGCAACCAGGAAATTAAACGTATGGAGCCAGAGAACACAAGGATGAGCCATTTTTTCAACAAGGTCATGGTCCATAGGGAAATGGAGAATACAAGGACCGGTCATTTACTCCATAAGGATATGATAGACACACAAACATCTTCCTCTATAAATACAGAGCATCACCAGGGGCAGCATCCTGAGGCACTCTAAGAGCCTAACCGAATTAGTTGGGAATTAAATTAGAGAGAATCTGCAGGTCGATTGACGGAAGCTGAACAAAAGGTGCAATTGAAAAGAGCAGAAGGGAACCTGCGGGAAACAGGAGGATGTCAGAATAACATTGCCCTTCAAATCACAAAGCAAAAAACTGACCCTAAAGGGATAAACAGGAAGGAAACAAGCGCCCTATGGTTTATACCAGAATATACCTCTAAGGGAAGGTATGATATCATGAATCGAGGCAACATACTACGTCTGCTATCCCACATTCCATCCTTGACTGAGATCAAGACAACTGACCTAGACTCGATAGAATTCATTAAATGCAAGGACTCCATGGCAGGAGAAAAAACGAGAGCAACATGGAGTTGATCTACAATTGCACAAAGAATATTTTTAGAAAGCGACATTTTTAAGACATGGGGGATAACTATTACCCCATATATCAAGCCAGGATACCCTGACTTGTTAAGACCAAAGCACACAGGGGAAAATGAGGTGACCGCAAACAGGCCTACTGCATCGGTACTGAAAGGAGCCATGGGGCACTGTAAAATGAACGGGGAGCGCCCTTCAGCAGAACCTGAAACTTATCGTGACTCCATTACAATGCAGAATTGGGATTCTGATATAAGATGGATCTCTAGAACAATAAATAACAACAAAAAAGATTGACAACTTCCTGGTACACTAAAAAGGTCGGGCACGAAAGGGTCTATACGGATATGCTCATGGAATGTGAATGGACTGGCAAATAAATGATCAGATCTGGATTTTATTACCCATATCAGGGCGTTTGATATTGTGGCTCTACAAGAGACCTGGCTGATTGATCCTCCTCATATGCAAGGATTCCTGCGTTTCTACACAAGTGCACTAGCAGGGGCAAAGTACGGACACCTCCAGGGAGGTCTGGTCATATATGTTGCAAGTACAATCAATCTTGTCGCCCGTGAATTTGGTCCTACAACACCAGCAACTCTGGCTGTAAACTTATTCTCTCCAACATCAACACATGTAATGGACATCAACATCATAATAATAAATGTTTATATTCAACCAAAACGAAAAAGCAAATTAGTAAAAGAAATGTGTAATTTTGTAGAAACATGTATTAGAGAAGGGCCTACAACTGAACTCATTTTTACAGGGGACCTAAACTTAAATCTAATGGGCTCCTCCTTGGATGAAGAAGTGTCCTTACAAAATACAATTTGGAACATCCCAATGCAAGGGAAACGGCTTCCATGCAAACAAACTAAGGCTGGACAGTTGGCCCTGGAGGAACTGGAACATCTAAACTTAAGAGCACTAAATGGCAGATCAAGAGGAGACAATGCCCCTGTAACAACACACAGCTCAACAAGAACGAACACCATACTGGACTACACTTTTGTCTCCCTAGAGTTGTTCCATCAAATTATCTCATTTCAACTGGGTGATAAAGGAGATAGCGATCACCGGCCACAAGAAATCGAGCTCAGAACAACTGTTCATATGTTCGAGCGGTGCCGGGCTCCTCTAGGATCAGATTTCACCATTGACCTTAAAAGAATCAAATTTGGGACTGCTGCAGATTGCAGAATGCTGGAAACTGCAAAAGAACACTTTGACTTGAGGGCTGGACAAGACGAAGTCAGGAAGTGGGAAAATTTCACGGAAACTAGGGCAGTTTATGCGACTAAGATCAAACGGCAAACCCAGCAGAGATTTGGAGGAGTGAAGTCCATATCACAAACCGCAAAGAAAGAAATCAAGCATACTAAGAATTCCATCTATCGCTCATTGAGACAGCTTCGGTGTAAGCCACATGATACAATACAATTAAACTTACTGCAAAAGAACAAGGCGCTATTGAAAAAACAAAAAAGGGATGCTAACAGAGAAGTAGAGAACGATCTCTGGGCAAAATTACATTCCGACATCAAACAAAATAACAGGGCAAATTTTTGGAGAACCATGAATCAATTTGTTCATCCTAACCATGATGGGATTTCTTTGAATATTTCGGAGGAAGTATGGGTAAAACATCTTAGGTCTCATTTCCATCAAGACATAGAGTCTAGTGTAAAGGGGAAAGAACTCTCAGATGTATCAGAAGGTCTTACCATCAGCATGGCGTATGCAAAAAGCAACCAGACCGCATTAGGGAAAGCAAATGGAGATGTCTTAAATGAGGATTTGCCAACGAACCGAATTAAGATCATTAAAAGGCAAATAGGCAAGGGCAGGAGAGAAGGGGCACCCGGCCCAAATGGAATACCACCGGTACTCTTCAAGCAAGAGTCAACTTTTTGGGCTGAAGTGCTAGAACCACTGTTCAGGGAAATAAGGATGACAAACATTTTGCCAGACTCTTGGAGAGGATCTATTATTTTACCAATTCACAAGTCAGGGGAAAGGTCAACTCCACAGAACTATCGGCTAGTGGCATCAATGGACAACGAGGCAAAATTTGTTGCTGGAATGTTACTAGAGGAGCTACAGGCATGGGCAGAAGAGAAATCCGCAATCCCATTAAACCAGACTGGATTTGCGAAAGAAATAGGGACAACTTCAAACACAATAACAATGGCAATGCTTTTTGACAAGACTGAAACTGCTAGGAGGACCCTGCATCTATGTTTCATCGATTATAAAGCAGCCTTTGATCATGTCAATCGAAATAGACTAAGTCCAAACTGCATAGCTGGGGGCTCCCCAATCCCTTTTAAACTTGCTGATAAATCTGCATACCAACACTTGGGTTCAGATAAAGTTGGGCGATGGATCATTCCTGTCGAGATACATACGGACAAAGGGCTTAAACAAGGATGTGTTTTAGCCCCTACACTCTTTAACTTGTTTATAGCTGATCTTGTACCGATACTAAATGCCTGCAATTCACACGCTCCAAAACTGGGAGACATCTCATTGCCATGTCTCCTATATGCGGACGATATAGTCCTGATTAGCCAAACGAAAGTAGGCCTTCAACTTCTTATAAACGCTACACAGGACTATTCCAAAGAAAATGGCCTAACGATAAATCTTGACAAAACAAGAACCATGACAGTCAGCAAAAAAAGGGAAAAACTTGCAGCATGGTTCTGGAGGGAGACCCGAATTGAGGACACTTTGGAATATAAATATCTTGGCGTGAAGATAGACAAAGGCGGCCAATTTCTTGCGCAGAGGAACAGCATCAGGCATAAAGGCATGGCCCTGGCAACTTCTTTAAAAGCTTTGAACTGTAAACTAAACGGTCCATCGATTCTGCCTATAGTGCAGGTGGTTCGTGCAAAGCTACTGCCAACAATTACCTATGGCAGTGAGGCGCAGAAAGGAAGAGACGCCAAATTACTTGACTCCACAGTATCAACTACGTATAGGGTCATATTTGGGCTGCCTAAATATACTTCACCCTCGCAAATCAGACTCGAGTTTGGCATACAGAAGCAATCTATCGCAAGACATGGGGCATACATCATTACCTGGGATAAAGTACGGAAAGCCCCTCTGGGAACTTTAAATGAACAGCTATGGAAAGAGATAGAACGCCATACCGCTTCACCCGCAGCGAGATATCTTAAAAACGGCTTACTCAAATTGGGATTGAACCAACTCTGGGAAACACCTACAAATACCAGTGTGCTCAAGAAACTGGTTTGGAAAACAGTCCAACATCTTTCATGGCTGGAGGATAAAGCCTCACTCTCAGAAAGGGCTCACGGATGGATGACTCTGAATACCTACTGCACAAAAGTACTTCAAATTGGGCTATGCCAAGCATATAAAAATTAGCTTTATGAAGTATAGATTTGGTCTGCTACCCTGCATACTGCATCTTCCGCCCTGGCTAAAGGAGAAGGCAGACCCCAGGTGCTGCTTATGCGGTTCAGCACCGGAAGATCTGCTGCATCTACTATGCTCCTACAAAAAACTTTTACAAGAGCGGAAACAACTGTTGAAAGGTAAATTTAATCAGCGAGGGGTTCGAACCAGGAGGCAGGCAGTTCTGGCATGTTTTACACCTAGCGACCCACAACTGAACTGTTCCTTGGTAAAGTTCTTGAGGATATGTGAAAAGAAAATGCCGGAAACTTAGTTATTGAAAAAAATTAAACCGCATACTCAATCCAGTCACACGGGAAAAATGCAGGAACAGGAGGAGCTCGATGTTAAGCACTAATGAGCCCTATTTTTGAGGTGTATGCACCTCATTTTGCATGTATTAATTTTTGATATATAAAGGAATATACGGACTTAAATCAGATACCTTGGAGAATAAATGAGATGAGCACAGTCGGACACAATGTGGCTAAGAAATTGACACTGGATTTGTAAATTTGCACAATTATAGCACAGTTTAAAAAAAAAAAAGAATTTTAAATATAATGCTTTTAGAAGTATGGAGTTTTATACGTATATATTGTTTTGAAATGAAATATTTTTGTATTGCAATGGTTTTAACGAACTATAACTTGAAACTCATTGCCACCAAAGCGTTTTGACCTTCGCTGTCTTGATCACGGTTGGTTGAGTCCATTTTTTCTTTCAATTTATACATGACTACCCACTTAGCGCGTAATGATGCATTGTGGGATATGTAGTTTAACCATTGCTAATAGTTATCGATTTAGCATTTCAAAAAACAAAAATTGTTATTGATGTCAACATTGAATTCGATCTTTTATATTCAATTGTTAATATAATCGGGTTTAATGTATTTTCCAATTTCGATGCATTTTCAATTTCACCACGGCATTGAGCCTGATGCATGACACACCACTTGGGTAGTGGGGAATTCACCATATGTATCTTTATTATTTTGTTCCTTTCACAAAGTTGCCTCCTTTGGACTTTTGGCTCAGTGCCGGTGTTGATGGTGTCTTTTATTGTAGCCCATAATCACTAGTACGAATCCGAGCATTTTATGCACTTGGTTCTTTTTCATTTATTTGGAGTAAAGATAATGGATACAATTTGTATGAGGGCTAAGTGCCAATAATAGTATATGCCCTACTACCCTACTGCAGTATCAATTATTTCTTTAATCTTTAAAACCCCTTATATAAATTTGATGGAGATCTTCGTAATTACAACTGACTGTGCTTTGTAAGTTGTAGGTTGCTGAGTAGTTGTACAATATAGGTTACAGAAAGTCTGTTAACATGTTGTGGCTTGTTTATATACAAAAAGGAAATATATTGTGCTATTACTAGTGGTATAGTGCGAGTAAGTAATAGAAAGAGGGAAATAATAGAATTAATTGATGTAATAGCAATATTATGTGCTTAGAGGAGTTGTGACAACTTTGGGCCGGGTGCCACTGCACCTGCTGCACCATTCAAATCATGACCCTATTGCCTGTAAGGTAACTGCACTTGTGACTGCCTGTTTAGTATTAAAATATAGCAATGTTTGGTTTTTAGAGGAGTTATGGCAACTTTTTAGCCCTGTGCCACTGCACCTGCTGCACCATTCAAATAATGACCCTAGTGCCTGAAAGATAACTGCACTTGTGACTGCCTGTTTAGTTGTAAAATATAGCAATAATCCGTGTTTAGTGGGGTGCCTGGAGCTTTTGGTCCCGGTACCATTGCACCTGCTGCACTATTGAAATCATGACCCTAGCGGTTGTTAGATAACTGCACTTGTGACTGCCTGTTTAGTTGTAAAATATAACAATATTAGATGTTTAGTGGTGTGCCTATGTCTTGTGGATTGTTACCTGCCTTGTTCTGTTGGCCTAGGCCTGGCTGCCATGCTGCTTTTCTTTGCGCACGTTACACTGAGCCGGGCCTTCCTCGCCCTTTGCTCGTGCCAAGTTCTTTTGCACTGTCTGCATTTTCTGTTGTTCACCTTTTTGGGCTCAGTCTGCACAAACATGTACAAGGTCGCATAACAATGTATTTCGGTTCTTCCTGATATGGCCAGTCTCGCGCACCCAGACATAACATTATGTGCAATTGCCATGAAGAATTTGATATGCTTTTAATACTGTGGTTTACTAGCGCTTAAGACACTTGGAGAAATCCCTTTCAGTGAGAAGAGCTATGATGTCCTGCTGATGTAATTCTGCATCTAGAGACTGAGGTATGGGGTTCGCTAGTCAAAGCCCAGAGGTCTTCTATTATTATAATAAACTATCTTACTGCAAGGGGAGGGTGGTAATGTTATTTATACGTTTATCCACTGAGCTCTGAGATGCTTTCCCCGTTTGTATTCTATGGAATTGTAACCATGCTGCTTATATTAGTCATATGCATTATGCTATTAGTACTGACACGTGTACTGTACATTAGAGCACGTAAGTTGGAATAAACATTTTAACCTATCCAGTGTCTCTTACTACGCACCTTGTGGACAAGTACGAGTGAGTGACGAAAGAGTGTTCTTGCTTCTGTGAGTCCTGAGATAAAGATACCGTGTTCTGGGTTGTCCAAACATTAGTACTTGGGTGCTAATGGGATGCTAAGCTAGTTGGGTTGGGGTTTTTGGGTGCTACGGTATATGGTGGCAAACCACTGTATTCCGGGGTCCCATTTTCCTGTGCATAGCTCTGTGTATGTGCAGAAACCTTATGACATGGCGCCCAACGTGGGGCAGCTTATCTGCGAGACGCTTGAGTAGTACTTGTGCTTGTCCACAAACCCCTCGCGTACGCTTCCGGAGGCGTATGTGATGGTGATACCTCCTATATTGAATGTTTTATAGGTTCTTTCAAGCTTGAAGTTATTAAAAAGGTTAGTTAGCAGACCCATTTTTGTGCTCCCTGTTAGGTTGTCGAATATAATTGTTTAGTCATGGCTGGTGTGGCGATAGCTGCACATAGTCGAGGAGCACTCCGAGACCACTTAGCTGTGTATGGAGTGCCCGATACTGGGGTCGAGTTGGTCTTTGTGGTTCAAGCCGATGCGGCTTATCACTTTGAAGTGTTTTACACTTGGATCACTTTTGAAGCGGTGGATGCAGGTGATAAGCTGTTTCATGAATATAAGCCCACCGCTGTTCCTGCTGCCTATCGACCCTATACTGCTCTTGAAGTGCCTCTCACGGCTTGGCAGCACCGTGTTTGGTTCAATGGCGCCCTACCACAACCAACTACCGCAGTTCGTTTAGGCCCCTTATCAATTCAGGGGGCCACTTGGCCTGTATTGGCCGGGTATACCCCGCATCCAAATTATCTGGCATTACCGCTTGCGGAACTGCGCACTATGCATACCGAATTGGTGCGAGTGCATCGAGCCTTGGTGACATACGTTACAGGTAGCCTCCATGGAGCTGCTCCTGTAGTCGCAGGCCAACCAGCTATTGCAGCTGGAGTGACTATAAGTCCTGTCATGGTAAATTCTGTGATGGGCAAACGTCCACAAAATAAGGACGACTATCCTTACTGGCTTGCTGAAAAGTTCGATCAGATAGAAGCAGTGTTTCCACATACATCCCCAGTAGATAAACACCGCATCCTCACGATAAGTTTGCCAAAAGACATAATCCCCGATTTGACATCATGTGAAAACTGGGGTAAGGTATTCGCAGCAGTTTATTCAAAATGTTTTGGAACTCCTTCCATGACGGTTCTACCCTCTGTAATTAAAAAAGTACAGGATGAACATGGCCCTGAAGCGGCTGTGGAATTAGGGATGAGACTAGTGGGAGTGTTTGATGTAGTAGCTGAGCTGATCCTTGGAAATGTCAAGGGCGATGCTATGAACTTTCAAGTAGCGAATGCTTTGGCTTTGGTCCCAGAGTTGGACAGGCCTCGCGAATTACCGAAAATAATAGCCCGGGCTTATAAAACAATTGGAAGAAATAGCCTAGGCAACAAGCCTTTTGTAAAAATGCAAACTCAATCGCAAACACAAGTTATACAAACAAAAAGTGCATCTGAGAAAGATGATAAACCAGTCTTCACTAAAAAGAGTTGGAGACAGAAAAAACAGGGTAAGCAACAAAAGAAGCCGGGGTCGAGAGGCGCTTCCCCAGTTTCGGTTTCTTCTGAACGTACTTATGATTTACGTGATAGGTCAAGGATTAAATCACCAGAAAGGTTTCAGAGCTCTGATACGCGTTCTCCTCGTTCTTCACAGGCCCAGACGTCGTCACAGGCTGGTGGAGGAGGACGGCAAGATAGAGGAAGGGGCCGAGAGGCTCCCCAGGAGCGAGACCAACCTCGACAACAAGTCAGAGGGAAAGCAGAAGATTTTCATCTTCCTCGACCGCAATTTCAGAAGAAAAAGGTTGCCGCTGTCACAGCGAAATATGCCTCAGACCGTGAGAACGAGACTCCAGAATTGGACGTGGGCAGTGACCCTCCTAGACAGCGCCGCGGAAGTTACCATAGTGCGGGAGGCGCTACGTCCTCATATGGAGGCGACAGCAACTGAAACATTCGTTACTGTAGAGACAGCTGACACGAGAGTGGCACCCCCTGACAGACTATATAATATAGTTATACAAATCGAAGGTGACATACCGCGTGAAATAAAAGGGATTTTTGGGAAAATCTAACCTCTTCGTATGACATTTTGTTAGCAGAGGTGGATTGGCCACCCCCATTCGTTTTAGCTGCACATAAAGGAGAGGAGGTAATCCTTCCAAGCTTTTCACGGCATGTCCCAAAAGACAAAGCTGAAGCACTTGCAGCTGAGTGGGCTGTGTACCTGGCACCAGCGTTATACCGCAACCATGTGGGATGGGATGAAGAGTCACCTCCCCATGCAATACCTTTGCGGTCACTACCGCAGCCACAACCCCAATATCCCATCAAACGGCAGGCAAAAGGCCCCGTCTCCGAAATTCTGACACAGTTGGAATATCAGGGAGTAATTGAACCATGCGTATCACCTATGAACAATCCCCTTTTCGTGGTTTCTAAACCCGATGGATCGTACCGCTTAGTTTTGGATTACCGGCATTTAAATACTCATTGTCGGAACTTTGCGGTGCAAAATACACACAGTTCTGCGCTTGTAGACAGTCTTGTTCGTAAAAAATACAAAACGACACTTGACCTTTCAAACGGTTTCTACACGCACAACCTAGCCCCGGAGAGTGGTCAATGGACCGCATTCACATCCGGTGGTAAATTATTCCAGTTCCGGCGATTACCCATGGGCTATAAAAATAGTCCGGGTATATTCGCCGCCCGTGTTGTTTCTTTGTTAAATGACATTGATCAAGACGCATGTTCGTACGTTGATGACATCTATCTGACAGACGACGAGTTATATCAGCATCTGTCCCGTGTGGACCGCATTATTCTTGAATTTGCGGAGCAGGGTTACAAATTTAACTTTGCTAAGTCACACATTGCTGAATTTACCGTTCTGTTCTTGGGCTATGAGCTCAATAACGAAGGTAAGGGCTTAGCCCCCATTTCTTGGAAAAATGTGCACATTTGTGCCCCCAAATACTCTGAAGAAGCTTCAGTCTTTGCTGGGTTTCCTGAACTTCGGGCGTACTTACATTCCCGAATATGCCCAGCGTATCAAGCCTTTGTATGCTTTGATACAACCTACTTATTCAAGGTCTTGCTGGCTGCCTGAGCATACCTCAATTCTGCAGTCTTTGCAGACAGACCTTTTGGAGTCTAAATATCTTTTGACTCGTGATAACCACACAAACCTGGTGATTAGAATAATTCCGGGGGCGGTGGGATTCACCTATTTAACCTTTAATGAAGGTGATACAGTACCTATCGCATACAAGTCACATCTGTACACTTCCGCTGAATTGCGCTTTACATCTGTTGAAAAAGTTCTGACTGCAGTGCAAATGGCGATTCTAAAAGAACGCGCACTGGCACAGGGTAAGCGGATTCTGGTGGTAACACCCTGTCCTGCCCTGGAGGCAGTAACAAAGGCAAGTGTACCGAACTCAAAAGCAATGCATCCCCGTTGGATACAATGGGCTACATCCTTGACGTCATCAGACGTCACCTTTATTTTCGATTCTTCTCTTCAGACTCAGGAGTTCTTGCAGTATGAATTCGTTCATCCTCCTCCTTTGTTTTTACTACCGCTTGAGGATTACAAATGTGTGATCTACACCGATGGTTCGGCGCAACCGGCCACTGGGTCCAAGCACGCTTATTCAGCTGCATGTGCTATTGTTGCGGGATCCTTTGTGAGATGGAACGTTCAAATCCTCTGCAGTGCACACTCGCACACTTGGAGATAGTACCGCACAATTGGCCGAGCTGCATGCATTGCTACTTGCACTTGAGTTCGCTTCACAGGATGAGACCACTCTTATTGTATGTGATTCTTTTTACTGTGTACAATCTTACAATGACAATCTGTTTTTCTGGTCGAAAAACGACTACAAGGACGCAAAGGGAGCACAATTAAGCATAAAATGCTTTGGGTTCGAGTGGCAGAATTGCAACAACGTCTGCCCCTCACACAGGTGGTTCACACCTTAGGCCATCAGCGGGTGGGCGCACACGCTATTGGTAACGATCTGGCAGATGAGGCTGCCCGTTCAGCAGTAGTCACGTGTTCAGTAGCAGCGGTTACCAGGTCCATGTCTAAAATAGACCCTGTTATTTTAGCAGCTATTGCTGCAACCAAGGAAGGTGATAATTACCCTACAGGTTTCCCTTCCAAGTATTCTTACAAATTAAGTCCCGATCAGGTTCCTTATGTAACTATACCTGACGTTGGAGATCGGCTGATCCCCAACGCGGACCGCAGGAGTGCCTTGATATCAGCTGCACACGAAGGCATGGCTTCGGCACATGCAGGTGTGTCAGCTACGGTTTCCATCTTGCAGCAGCGTTATTGGTGGCGTGGGTTATATAAAGACACCCGTGCTTTTGTGCTTTCTTGCGACGTTTGTCAACAGATTAAGCCTTCCACGGTAACACGTCCACCACAAACACCTCTCTGCATTGCTAACAGACCCTTTGGGTGTGTTTACTTGGATCACTGCGGTCCATTCTCATCAGACACTGCTTATAAATACATCTTAGTGGCAGTGGACTCGTGCACACGGTTTCTCTGGGTCTGGCCACAACGGAGTGCTGACGCCCGAAATGTAATCAGGGATTTGCGTGTCTTTGTGGGAATTTTCGCATGCGGCACCTTCCATTCGGACCAAGGTCCAGCGTTTGCCTCTAGGGCTTACAAGGATGCAATGGCTTCGCTTGGGGTGCGGGTGAAATTTTCGTCTCCGTATAGGCCTGAGGGCAACTCTATCGTTGAACGAATGAACCGTGACTTAAAGCAATCCTTAACAGCTAGGGTTTTAGGTACTGGCAGGAACTGGCTGGCCCATTTGTATACCGTTCAGCGTGCACTTAATAATCTCCCTAGAAGACCTCTGGGTGGGCGGACCCCATACGAAATGCTCTTTGGCATAAGAATGTTTGTGCCTGACCTTGAGGGTCCAGACATCGCGGCGCAATCCGCCAAGTTTGATGTAGATAACCATTCTGCTATGTTACAGGACTTACAAGAAGCCCGAGACAAACTTGCAACTACACATTTACCTTCAGCCACAGACCCTGCGTTGCAGATTCCGGTAGCCGGCTGGCTTCCGAAAAATTGGAGAACTGGTTCGAGAGAAGGTTGAAAACAAAAAGGAATTTGGCCCCTCTTTTCGTGCACCGGTTCCAGTTCTGGGCCTGAAGGGAACACGTACAGTCATTTTACCACCGCTTCCTGGTCGCAAAGAGAACAGATACATCTCAGTTGAAAATGTCAAGCTACAGCGCCTGGCCGATCCTGAATAGTGTCACACCAGCGGTCTCTTGTCCTGCCATTTATCGGACATATGTTCATAGTCCATCTGCACGAACGATCGCTGATGCTGTAATTGAGATGGTTGATTTGCCTGAAACTACGATTGATCCCCAACTCTCCACCAATATCGACGAGGACGAGTATACTTATCCTGCATCTGAATCGGTGGCACATCAACCAACAACGCCACTAAGCCCGACTCGTTATTCCTTTGATTCGGATTCCACATCTTCAAAAGTTCCATCCAAGTTCAGTATTTTTATATCCTGGTTTAGAGACAATTTTTTGATTCCCCCTGGACATACATCTGGTTGGTACTTTTCTTGATATTTTTGTTCATGTCCATTGGCTTTGTCACAGTGTTTTTCTACTAATTAATGGTCACTATTTACCTGAACGCTCTGCTGTAGACTATGTTTCTGGAACTTTGGCTCCTCATTCCTCGTCTCACATCATGAAGCGTGACCACACATTTGTGAACATTTCAGCCTTCCCAGTTGCTGATGGCATCGTATGGGATGCAGTGAACTATCAAATCCATGGTCCGACGGAACTTATTAATGTACCTAATGTCCTTCGTGTTTCAATGGGTGATGTAGTACAAAATAATATTCATTCTGATGATTGGGATGTGCATGCCGTTGAAGCATTGTTTGCCGATTTAAAATATTATGCATCTTTTAATGCTGAAGATCTATATATGAATTCTGCTAATTATGCCGATTTGTATTGTTACCAACATTGGGGTAATCATTTTCTCCATAAGCCCAGTGCCCTGCGTAGTTCTGTTAACTACACCCAATGGGAACATTGTCCAAACCCCTTGCCAGGTAGCTCTCAAACTCTTCGAAATAAGTTTAATTATTTTACTGATTTTAATCGGTCGAACCCTGCATCCTATTATTTTAGACTTAATAACACATCAACTCAGAAAATTATGTTGACACACACCAAATTGCTTTATTCAGGTTCCTTTCTGAGTGCCCTAGCTGTGGGTGGTTATGAGTACTGGGATAATACAGTGGATTTAAAATCTATTTGGGGCTCCAAGCCATGGCAGGTACAGGGAACCGAGGCGTTGCATCGTGCTTGCCTCATCCCTACCCAAATTATGTTCCTAAATGCTTCCATCTATCAGACTACATGTTGGGGCTTAGCAACCACTAAACAATTGAATACGCCATCAATACCATCCCTGTCGAGTTTTCCAAATGAAAGCTCACGATTCAATATGTCCCTCGTGTCCCTGCAGGCAATGTTACAAAATAATTCGTTTAATGTTTCTGAGCTGGTTCAGTCACCCTGGTTAGTATGGCCTATATCATCTAATGCATGTCAAATGCGTTTTCATGATACTGGTGCTAGCTACACACAGAATAGGCCTGATCCGAGGTTTACTGATGCCCGTACTGTCACTACATACTCTGTTGGTAAATTATGCAAACAATGGCTGCAACATTCGTCCCTTGATTCTGTTAAACAACATTTGTCCCTCCTTACAGGCAATATTGATCTGTCCGACTTTGTTTTGGGACCTCGTGGTCCCCGACCTAAAAGATTCATTTATGAAACATATAATGAACTCTGGAAGCTATCACAAATGGAAGCTGCTTCCCGTCTTCGGGAAATAGATCAAGCAAATATGGAAAAGGTGCTTGCTGTTGTTGACAATAGTATTAATACCCTGTCTTCTCGCATTTACACTTTAGAGAATATTGTGTCCTCTGTTGTTGATATTGTACAAGATGATGTTTCTGTGTTATATCATGGTCAGAATCAATTGCGCTCAGTTATGCAGTTTGCATGGACTTTACAAACACTTAAGTTAGGTAAAGTGCCTTGGCATTTCTTGAACACCTCTGCCTTATTTCTACCTTTTAACTTAACTGACAAACAGCAATTTATGTCCATGAAGGATGCAACTTACACTCTATTACATATCGAAAAGGTGGATCCTTTGCCGTTCTCTGTTGCAGAACTCGATTCTGCTGTATGGCTAGTTCATGGGGTTATCGTTTTACCTTTTTCCTTGTTTGAATTTGACTCGTGCATGAAACATTATCCTGTGGGCCGTTACCGGCCATTGGGCAGTGCTTTCCTGCATGAACTCTGGTCCTTGCCTTTCATGTATAAATGCCTTCGGGACGGCAAGGAAGTCTTTCTCACGGGGAGTACTGCGACTCGACTATAGGTCATTCGCTTATTTGTAAACACATTAAATTGCATGGCTCATGTAGCGTTTCCTCTCCTAATCTTGCTTGTGTGCTGAAAGGTATTCCTGCTCCTGTTATTTCTCCTACTTTCACTCTCCTTTCCAATGGTAGTTATTTACTTTTAAATAACGAAAACTGTTGTGGCCTGCAGGCTGGCATTCCTTACATTGTAACAGTTTCGCACAGGGTTGTCTGCTGCAAAAATGTGCTTTTTCCTCCCCCTCATGGCAAGGTTGATATCTCTATTTGGCCTTCCATCCCTACCATGGAAGCAGATTTCAATAGACTGAGCAGAATAAAGGCACTATTATTAAACGAGGAAGTTATGCTCACGTCCGCCCGGGAGACATTCATTCTCCAGGTGGCGAGTACCCACAGTGAAATACAGGCCCTTTTGAACACTAATCTCCCCCAACATTTTGGGGAGTTAATACATCGTATTTTTAACGCATCTAACACTGAAGGCCTAGTACACTTTTTTAAGGTCGTTGGGTCGGGCTTGGTGTCCTCCTTCCAAACTATTTTTGGTGTCATCCCGGCTTTCATACATTCTATTTTTTCCAGTGTCTTTGGCGGTTTCCCATTGATCCTCGCTTTAGCGGCTGGTGTCTTGCTCTTAATTTGCTTTCTGCGCAATGGCTGCTCCCCGATGGGACCTGCTCGATCCAGAACGCCTCCAGCTGCTCCGTGAGCGCCTTTTGGCCGGTTTTGGCGTCTTGCCATTGGCGACACTGAGTGTGTCATATACTCTTTCATTTCGCTTTGCGTATTTCACTTGCGTGCAACCTGTGATGACTTGTGTCCGCTGTCCTTTCACCTGGACTCTGGATTATTGCCTCTCCAATTCGTCATTGTCTGTTCCGGATTTTGTTCAGTTGATGGGTCCCTTAGAGGCCCATGAGCAGGACTGTTCCGTCGCTGGCTGTATGGCGCGTGCGGCTGCACTGGGGATTTTGGCGCAATGGGATATCTGGGCGGCTGCCCAGGATCTCCTACAACAAAGCTGTTTCAATTATCACGCAAGCTGTCCCGCATTGCTTCTGGATGCTCCCTTTGCTGAGGAGCATTCCTGCTCTTTGAACTCATGGATTGGATGGCATCTATGTTTTTTGACGATTCCAATGATGAACTCTTGGAGGGTATGGCTTTTTTCTGCACTTTCACTTTCATGGATTGACCTGCCCTTCGCCGTTTGGGCGCTCCCTGTGCTCCGACGTCAATTTTCTCCTCTGATGGGCCTCTGTCCTGGCCGCCGGACTGTCCAGGGGAGGGTGTCTTGTGGATTGTTACCTGCCTTGTTATGTTGGCCTAGGCCTGGCTGCCATGCTGCTTTTCTTTGCGCACGTTACACTGAGCCGGGCCTTCCTCGCCCTTTGCTCGTGCCAAGTTCTTTTGCACTGTCTGCATTTTCTGTTGTTCACCTTTTTGGGCTCAGTCTGCACAAACATGTACAAGGTCGCATAACAATGTATTTCGGTTCTTCCTGATATGGCCAGTCTCGCGCACCCAGACATAACATTATGTGCAATTGCCATGAAGAATTTGATATGCTTTTAATACTGTGGTTTACTAGCGCTTAAGACACTTGGAGAAATCCCTTTCAGTGAGAAGAGCTATGATGTCCTGCTGATGTAATTCTGCATCTAGAGACTGAGGTATGGGGGTTCGCTAGTCAAAGCCCAGAGGTCTTCTATTATTATAATAAACTATCTTACTGCAAGGGGAGGGTGGTAATGTTATTTATACGTTTATCCACTGAGCTCTGAGATGCTTTCCCCGTTTGTATTCTATGGAATTGTAACCATGCTGCTTATATTAGTCATATGCATTATGCTATTAGTACTGACACGTGTACTGTACATTAGAGCACGTAAGTTGGAATAAACATTTTAACCTATCCAGTGTCTCTTACTACGCACCTTGTGGACAAGTACGAGTGAGTGACGAAAGAGTGTTCTTGCTTCTGTGAGTCCTGAGATAAAGATACCGTGTTCTGGGTTGTCCAAACATTAGTACTTGGGTGCTAATGGGATGCTAAGCTAGTTGGGTTGGGGTTTTTGGGTGCTACGGTATATGGTGGCAAACCACTGTATTCCGGGGTCCCATTTTCCTGTGCATAGCTCTGTGTATGTGCAGAAACCTTATGACACCTAGAGCTTTTGATCCTGGTGTCACTCACCTGCTGCACCATTGAAATCTTGACCCTGTTGTCTGCAAGGTAACTGCAGTTGTGACTGCCTGTTTAGATAACAATTTTAGCAATAACATGGGTTTAGTGGGGTCCCTAGAGCTTTTGGCCCCGGTGCCACTGCACCTGCTGGCACCATTCCAATCCAGTCCCTTTAACTGCAAGGTAACTACAATTGTGACTGCCTGTTTAGTAGTCAAATATAGCAATATTATGTGTTTAGAGGAGTTCTGACTACTTTTGCGCCCGGTGCTACTGCACCTGCTGTACCATTCAAATCAGGACCTTGTTGTCTGCAAAGTAACTGCACTTGTGGCTGCCTGTTTAGTAGTAAAATATAGCATATCTCTTGTATATTAACTTTATTTTTAACATGCAATGTTTACTACAACATTTAAAATTTGATCATAATGACCAAAAATCAATCCGATAATGCCTACAAAGTGCAAAGAAAGGTACTGAGATGTGAATAGGAAATGCCACAAATGTTCTAAAGCTAAAGCATCTGCTTTACAAAACTAAGTAATAAAAGCAAGCGTTCCAGCATACTGTTAGAAGCTGTCTAACTTTCAATGGGAAGAGATCTTATCTTGACAGTGGGGCTTAAACAGTGTGAACAGCTTTTGTAGAAGTATTGTAACTGCATGCGTCCAGGGGACGTTAACAAAAAAAAATTCCACACAGTAGTGAATGAACACAGTAATTCTGCATTGGGAACTGATAAGAGTCCTTTTTAAGATGTATTGAATACAAGAGATTTCACAAGCACGGTGCAAGCGCCATGCAGGCGACACCTAAAAACAGCTTATTATTAATCACATAGGCGACACCTAATGCATGTACCAACGTGTGTTCCTTATGTCAGGGAGATCCCTCATTCGGACAGGACCCTCCGATAATGTCTGTTCAGTGCTCAACCCTTTGGGTATGGCTCTGCAGTCCTTAGAAGCCAGGCGCTGCCACGTGAATTCATTACTCTCAATGTGGTCTTCAATGGTGCAATGCACTAGCAGGTGGTGCATATGTGGGACACAGACCAAATCTCCCATAATTTAACACAAGGACGTCCACAGCACTCTGTGAATTTTAAATCTAAAATCGTTTGTTCAAGGCACAACACAGCAGCAGCGAAGCGTTTTGACCGAACCTGTTTGTAAAGATTGGTGAGCCCGATTTCTATTTCACATCTCATATGATTTAATGTGTGTCAAATAAATTTGGCTGAGAGATTTTGATTAATAGTTATGATATAAATGTACTTGCCGGATTGATTGACAAATGTGTCTCTTAGTTGAGCAATATGATATGTAAAGGGACAAAGCCATTTTGACAGGCTATTAATTGAGAAGGCTGTATTTTAGTCAGCATGGGCCCATTCCAAGTAACAATATCAAAGATGTCAAATGAATATAAATTTAGGTATGCTTCTGATGTGAAACATTATGTATAATCAAATTTGTTTTTAATGAAAAGACATTGTTAACTACATGTCCCAGAATGCTTCCCTGGAGGCAGAACGGGTAAATTGTATACATTATGAAATAGAAAACTGACTCACCAACTTTGACCAAGACTGGTTATGTCAAAATGCGTCAGTGTTGCTGTGTAGTGCCTTAAATAAATGCTTTGGGATTTGAAATTCATCAAGTGCAGTGGATTTCCTTATGTGTGTCCCATGCGTGCACCACATGCCATATTATATTTAGTCAAATCGGCCCACAGTGAAAGAAAGTGGGAAAAAGGAAAGTCTGGTTATCACTATTACACTTGAATAAATCGAATCTAAATTTAGGAAACTTAATTTGTTAACACAGGAAGTACGGTTGCTGCTGGGAACTACTCCCATAGTCATAACTTAATAGAAAAGAAAACCGTCAATCCCCAGGGTAATTTTGAATGGTTTAATGCCAAAGATTGATTAGAAACCCACTTGGCGTAGGTGGCATTTGGTTTACTCATAACAAAGGGGTCAAACATCAACCTTGACCCCTAACTTAAAACTTAAACTCTCTGTCTACCCCATCCCATGAAGTGGAGTACAGTGTATTTTATTTATCATGTAAAGACATATAAATCCATTCTTAAACACATTTTTCATATGATATATGTATTTTTGAGCCCTATTTTAAAACAGGCTATAGGCCCAGCTATGTTTAATTTACAAAAACAAAAAAGTTAGCCAAACCTATGTTTTAACTCATAGTGCAACAATGAGATAAATGCTGCAATACATTCATCTTTGTGTAGCCTGGTAACTTCAAATTTACACTATCTATAAATTGAACCGTGCACCTCCATAGTTACATTTTTTGTCCTTTAAAGCAAGCAGCTGTCTTACTGTTCTTTTAATCATGAGCAAGCCATTGGTAGAAGCACCAAGGATGTCGTGTACTATCATCTTTAGCAAGGCAAAGATGGCAACATCGTTAAATGAAATTCAGATTGTTCCTCCAACTGAATTTTAATATTTAATTGTGATCCATAAAAGACTGCATCTTAAAATTAGATCTATTTGAGGAGTTGACACAAATACGGTTGGGAAAATAATGACTTAAAGGAGCTCAGGATATAATTTCATTTTTATATTTTTCAATTGATAAAACATTTCAATCTTATAATTAATTTCGTCAAGCTAGCTTTAAGTAACCTTTTGAAACTGCTGTTAGTTTAATCCTGGTGTTAAAAGGCAGCTGTAGATAAACCTGCAAGTGATGTATGCAAATATATTTGCCATGTAGAAATGGCTCTTTG
This sequence comes from Calotriton arnoldi, assembly GCA_963921515.1. Classification (NCBI taxonomy): domain Eukaryota; kingdom Metazoa; phylum Chordata; class Amphibia; order Caudata; family Salamandridae; genus Calotriton; species Calotriton arnoldi. The sequence goes on along the minus strand of CAWUFW010000597.1, from coordinate 1,664,272 downwards.
ATTATAATTGAAAGAATCTTGCCAAATCTGAGATTCACAGTGTGATTTTGTTTTAGTTGAAAAAGTATTTTATGTATAAGGAATCACGTTTGCGAGCCACTTTATAAAAACAAATTCCTTTCAAATTGGATCAGGAAATAAAAAAAACCACTGTAAGACAGCCTCCCAGAGCCGTGAAGCACGCCTGTCATCATCCCATGAAGAAGTCTAGTCTTAGATTTTAGGAGAGTCAGTGAGGGTCTTGCAAAGAACACAAAAATCCATCAAAAAGAAAATCAGCCAACTCAGCACAGAATGGTAATCCAGAGAAATCATTATAAAGTGGATTCAAGCTCTGATTCACGGGGATAGAAAATCTCTGACTACTACAAAGCTTTTCTATTACTACTATCAAAGGTGCACCCTATACATCTGTTCATGATTCTACCCCTCAGAGAAAACATCTAAGGAGACCAGAAAAAGAGAAAATAGAAGTGATGGACTGGCATACCCCTGAGGATACATAGAAGAGGAGGGAGGTAAATGTAATTTTTTTTTTTTTTAAATGCATCAGGATGTCTCTCTTGGGAGTGATGTTCATGTCATCCCTACGATTGAAAATTGTGATGTAGAAGAGAGACATTGTTTGTTAAATGACCACAAACCATCTGCAAAGAACAGTTTATAATGTAAAATCTATCGGGTCCATAATAAAATATAAACAATGTTAATTCTTAAATTACATTACATATATTACTATGAATAAATAATTATAGATCAATGTTTTTATCCTCACTCTGGACATTCTCTTGGTGTTTCTAGAACAGATGTACATACTTAGAGCAGAGTCAATGCTGACATTATTTTTCTGTGCAAAGGAAATTACTATTAGTGTTTACAATATAAAGCATTAATAGAATTTGATTAAACTTAATGAAGCATGCTAACAACTCACATTGTTGCGACATCCTCACTTATTCCTTTAAACACTCTTGATGGAATTACTTTGACAGAAATGTGCGTAAAAGACCTGGAATAAGAAAGAAAGGACTTAAAAATACTTCCACCTTCGGCATTATTTGCAGTTGAATAAGGTGTACTGTAAGTATCTGTGAAGAGCATTCTGTTTCTGTTTGCTTCCCCATCAAATTAAGATACAATTTTGAATTGACTTTGAAATGTTATGTGTAGGTTGATAAAGGTAGATTTATTTGATTTTTGCTTTAAACAAAAGCAGACAAATCCATTATGATTTCATACAATTTAAATGCATAAAAGATAAGAATAAAATGTACACTTGTAAAACATATCTGTGCACGCTGGTTTATTTCAAACATCATCATTTGGCTTTTCTAGAGACAATATTTGCATATGCTGTTGGCAGATATGTTAGAGCAGAAGTTATTTTTTGTTGGCATCCAATTGAAACTGAATCAAAGGGTGTAATACTTTGGGGTTTCAAGCGACATCTTAGAAATCTTGAACTTTGCTCTTATTGTTTATGATGACCCTTGAAACCCCTTGTTGGAAGAAAGTCGCATTATTGATGCACAATGTTCTTCAATTTTATATGTCGTGTATTGCTTCCATTCGAGAAAGTCCATCAGAAGGCATCATTGAGTCAAGTATTTGTTCTCCCTCTTATTCACTGTAGGGATTTTTTTTTATAAACCATTTTATTGAATTTGGAGAGTATTGCTATAAGATATAACAACATTGCAACAATGGCACTATGTCTCCGGATCCCCTGCTCCCTGCTCTCATGCCATCCCATTTCTCGCCACTGTAGGGATATTCTTAGGTGTATGTACTATAATCCAAGGATTATCAATGTTATGCAGATTTTCAATAATGGTGAGTATACACACTCACTTAACAGAGGGATAAACAGCTTATTGTACAACAAAGAATATTTAATAAAAACAGCCATATTCTTTTAACAGGCTGATAAGAGAAAATGTTCAAAAGTATTAGGGGTTTATGATATTTCCAAAGTTTTATTTTAAACTAGACCATCTTCACCAACTACACAAAGTTGGTGGAGATTTTTTTTAAACTAATTGGTGAAAAGTCCTGCAAAAATAAGTTCAGTACTAAAAACTAGCAAAATCCCCTTAGTCAGCTTAAACAGTCTATGACATAAAAAGCATTTGCAGATAAAAATCTGTTCTAAACAAGTTTTTTTCTGCTGGGAAATTCTGTCCAATGGCCAAATTTTGCAAGATGATGAACAGGGTTGTGAAGTTTGTAACCTCTGCAAAACGTTGCCACCACAATTACAATGTCATTCACCCTCAATAATCATGTACTGACTTTACTACCACTGCTATCCATTATTAATGATATATGCTGCCAGCATACATACATTGGCCTACAATTAGAAAATTAGGAAGATTTGTGTTTTTCACATGAATAAATTGGTGGGGAAAAGTGATTATATAAGTAATGATGGCTGAAAAATGTAAACTGATCCATAATTCAACTTGAATTGAATGCAGCTTATTGATATAATAATTATTTCATAGGATGATTCTCTGATTTATTTTTATTATTTATTCAGTTTTTGTATTACTAAACTTATATATGCCTGTAGTATTCATTGTGCTAGAGTCTAATTTTAGGAGTTTGGACTGCATCACATTCAGGGGCCGATTCCGATCTCGGCCGGTAGGGCTCCGAATCGGATTCGGCTTTACCGGATCCGATTCGGAGCCCTGTTTCCCGACCGAACCGTACACGGGTCCGGCCGAGCGAGTACGATGCGAAATCTCCGACCGACTTCGTCCGGGCGTCCCGACCGCTCCGACCGACTCGCTCCCGGCTCGAACCGCTCCGACCGACTTCGCTCGGACTCGACTCGCACCGCGCAATGGAGACGTTTCCCGGCCGGGTAAGTACGATGTGCGCCGCGAGCAGTCCGACCGAGCCGCGCACTCTGGCTCGTAAGAGCTGTCGGAGCCGTACTTTGGGGGTCCGTGTCGGACCCCCTGTACGCGGCCGCGCGAGTCGCACACAGGGGGACCCATGGGTCCCCCTACCTGTGCGTGTATGGCGCGAATCGCTCGCCGCGTACCCGCTGTAGGGGGCGCCCTTGTCCGACTCGCACCCATTGAGTCAATGGGAGCCCGCGTACGCGTTGTACGACCGGCTCCCATTGACTTCAATGGGAGTCCGACCGACTCGAGTCCGATAACATACGGACGCATCGTACTCGTTCGGTCGGACTGCACGGGTCCGATTCGGTCGGAAATCTCTCCGGGTCCGGCTCGGTCGGAGAAATTTCCGGCCCGAATCGGAATCGACCCCTATGTATCCAACCAATTCTGAGCGAGTGGCAATGATTTTGCAATTCAAACCTACTTATTTGATTTTGTTTTATAAATATTGTCATTATTATCATACAATGTAACAGAATTAGACACCTCATTGCCCATTAGGATATAATTTTACTTTTGAAAGAAATCTATTCTTAACTTGAATTTCTGTGTTTTTAATACTGCTTGTAAGAAGCAGTAAAAAGAATGTTCTAAAAAAGATGTGGTATTGGGTAAACCGAAACATATCAGCCTTTGGTTGTCTTCAGAGCAAGGGACCAAGAGAAAGTCTGGTGAGCTTAGCTCTCATTGCTTATACATTGCTGAATGTCTAAGGCCCTGACTGCTTGCTACATCAGGCCTTCACAACTAAAATGCTAAATTGACCACTAGGAGCACATGGGACATTAATAGTATGGGATAGGTGTAACTTAAGCACTGTAGGCACTGTTTGCCGAGAAGTAAGATTCCAGACTCATGGAGAGGTTCCATACTCCATCTAACATACAAAAATACCCCTCCACCCCTCAGATGATCCAATGAACTACAGATTGATAGCTCTACTGGAGGTAGAGGCTACATACTTCACAAGTCTATTGTTAGTGGACTTGGAAGCACTGTCTCAAGATAAAAACATCATCACACTAAATCAAACAGGCTTTTACCCTGGAGTTGGTACTATTACCTATATCACTGCCTTGTTTATGTTATTAGAGTTCTCACGGACTAAGAAATCTTTATTAATTCCTGTTTTGCTGAACTAAATGGGGCATTTCATACTCTTTCATGAAATATGTAATGGTCCAAACTGAACCAAGGGGAATTCTTTCAAATCTGTTACAAGCAATACAACTGTTACATTCACACACGTGGGTTCAAGTAAAGCTGAGAGAAGGAAACACATTGTCTCCGAAAATATCCACAGGTGACGGATTAAAGCAAAGATGTGTTTTGGTTCCCCTGCTTTTGAATCTATATATTTCCGACCTAAATGACACAACTAGCAAAGAGAACTCTCATCCACAGAGATTTGCTCATCTATTACTCCCAAGCTTACAATATGCTGATGACATTAACATGCTGAATCAAATAGGTTTACGGAGGTTACTGTCAGCACTCAATGTGTACATTACTATTAACCACATGAAGATAAATACGAAGAAAATAAAGGCGATAGTCCTTGGCTCTCATAAAAGAAAAAGCTGGACCTTTTTCCGAAAAGGAAACAAAATAGAATCTGTGGAGACATATACTTACCTTAGATTCACCTTTGATTAAAAAAAAAGCAAGTTAGAAAGATCAGCTCCAACCTTTATGAGCAAAGGCCAATTTGTTAACATACAGTTTTAAAAGGATAAACTCTAAAACAAAAAGGCCTTCATTCGAACCACTTTTGACAAGTGTAAAAGCAAAACTAATACCCACAATAACATGGGACAGAGATCTTATGCGGAAAAGAAGTCAGTATACTTTACGTAATACAAGCCAATGCATATAGACCCTTGTTCAAGCTGCTCAGGCATTTTCCTAGAATTGGGGCTAATTAAACTGCATTTAGCCGAGTAAAGGACATTTAATATGCTTAGTAAGAAACTAAAGTAAAAGGAACAAATGATGAATGGAATGCTGAACAATGCAAACATTCACCCCCAGTCACGAAATTCTGGCTTTAATCCATTGTTATTTTGCTCACCACGCCACCACAATTTGGACCCAGCCATATGGAAATCAGTCTTGACCTCGCTCCTCATGGGAACAGTCCAGCCTGAACTGCCTAGCCAAGTCCTCCCTGGAACAGAAACAAGCATCCTGGGACCGGTTTTGGGGCATCACCCCTCATCAGCCAGGCTAGCTTGAATCCAGTGGTAGAGTGAGCATGGGACCCTGGTCTGGGCATACCCTTCCCACTTAGGGTGACAAAAGCAAAAGGAACAAATAATGAATGGAAGGCTGAACATTGCAAACATTCACCCCCAGTCACAAAGATCTCAGTTCAATCCATCGTTCTTTTGCTCACCACACCACCACAGTTTGGACCCAACCATATGCAAATCAGCCTTGACCCAGCTCCTCATGGGAACAGTCCAGCCCGAACTGCCAAGCCAGGTCCGCCCTGGAACGGAAACAAGCATCCTGGGGACTGGTTTCAGGGCATCTCCCCTCATCAGCCAGGCTAGCTTGAATCCAGTGGCGCAGTGAGCACGGGACCCACATCTGGACATACCCTTCCCACTTAGGGCGACAACAGCAAAGGGAACAAATGATACATGGAATGCTGAACAATGCAAGCATTCCTTCCATCATTTGTTCCTTTTTGCTTTTGTCGCGCTAAGTGGGAAGGGTATGCCCAGACATGGGTCCCATGCTCAGTGCGCCACTGGATTCAAGCTAGCCTGGCTGATGAGGTTTGGTGCCCCAAAACCGGTCCCAGGATGCTTGGTTCCGGTCCAGGAAGGACCTGGTTTGGCAGTTCGGCTGGACTGCTCCCATGAGGAGCAGGGTAAAGACTGATTTGCATATGGCTGGGTCCAAACTTGGGTGGCGTGGTGAGCAAAAGAACGATGGATTAAACCAAGATCCTTGTGACTAGGGGTGAATGTTTGCATTGTTCAGCATTCCGTCCATCATTTGTTCCTTTTGCTTTAGTAAGAAACTAAAGGATGCCCCAAATAACTCAGACAATGTAATCTGGCAAGAAATAACCAGATCAAAGCCAAACAATACATGGCACAACCACTTGAACATAGCCTTGGACAGTCTCCAATTACATAATTTATGGCCACCAGCAGCGTCATCATCCAAATTCAAGCAAACAGTGAACAAATCAGTCAAATTTATCTTGCATCTACCAAATAAAGATGAATTTGCAACAACAACAAAAAAAAAAACGCATGTGGAGATGGTGATAAATACATACCATCCGAACAGTTAGAAAACCTATCTGGGTGTTCACTTTTCTGACTATCTCACATTGAAACTTCTTTCTTACAAAATGTGTGTTTTCCTAACCAAAGACCTAACCTCAAAATAGGAACAGGCTTGGCCAACCAAAATATGCAGACTCTGTGGATACAAAACTGTATTCATACTGCACATTTTATGTACTGCCCGAAGCTGTTTGACTCTCGGAAATCGCTGCTATGACCATTTTTCATAGCATTGAAGGTTCGTACATGCAGACAAGCATTAATTCAGAGTTAAAATAGTGAACATACCCAGTTACATTGTCGGCTTGTAAAATTTACCCGTTTATAACTGGCAAGCTTGATTCAATGGGCTAATAATTACCAGACTGTTAAAACCAAAGGTGTTTGCCTTTATCACCCCACAAAACCTGGGCTACATTCAACAACAAGAAAAGAAGAGATATATAGTGGAGTTGAATTATGACCTGTGGCAATTTTTCACAATTAAATCATTATTTCTCATTGCAAATTTGACTGTATCAAATATTTTCTACTTATCAACATAGTTTATTAAAAGTGTCAACATATATATATGTTACCTACTGGTGGTCGCCAGTAGGTAGTTATAGTTAGGACCTAGTTTCCATAGGAAAAGCATTTTTTGTTTTGCCAATAACTTTGGCACCGTTTGATGAATCTTCACAACATTTTCAAAACTAGTTTGCTGCTCACTTCAGCTCTGCTGTCTTGAAAGTTTCGCGGTGATTGGTCAAGTAGGGGCCGAGAAGAAGAAGGGGTCCCAAAACACGTTTTCCCTATGCAATTTCCCTAGGGATTTTAGACGTGACTACCGCCCGAATCGCTGAACAGAATTGCACCAAATTTGACAGACAGGTAGCTCTTGCTTTAAAAAGATCCTTTTTGGTTATTTGGTGTAACTATGTTCAGTAGGTTTGTAGTTATTAAAAGAAAAACTAATTTGTATACCTAGAGGTGCGAACCCTCCGCAAATGATCTTGTGCAGAGATCTGATTGGCTGCCAACACTTCAACCAGGAAGTGTTGGCTGACATTTTGGGACTTGGTCTCAGCCAAGTCCCAAACAAAAAGCTGAAAAAAAAGAGAAGGGGCAGGGTATGAATACCCTGACCTTCTAACCCTGGTGCTATGGTACTCCGGGGTCCCTGCGAGGGCAAAAAAGCATTTATTTAAAACTGTTTGCTGCAAAATCACAGGAGGAACAGTAAATCCGTGGCAAACGTTTTTTAAAAAACAAGCGCAGTCTCCCTCGTTTATTTAAAGATTAGCACCCGGGTGGGCCAGGTCTGGGGAGGAATTTAATAAATGATCTTGAGCAAACCACTACCTCTCCTTGGCAATCAATATTTTCTCTACCAAAACATTTTGCATCCTCTCACTCTGGGCATCCCATGTCTTAGCCACAGAAGCAGCAGCTGGGATGGGGCTGGAGCTAGTAGTCAGAGTCATCAAAGTACATACTCTCAATCCTTCCTTAAAAGTTAGCTGCAGAGGGGGGATGTAGGAAGCTGGCTCTGTATTTGATACTGCCACTAGAGATGGTATATCGTGCGCAGAGTTCATAGGCCTAACACCAATGAGTGTAAGACATTTATTGCACCACCGTGACCAATAATGGACGCACGACTCAGGAAGGAGATCCAGACCAGTTCTAGAGAAATTATACTTTGTTTGTATTTTAGTTTAAGACCAAGACCTTGTTGCTAAGGTAAGGTTAAATTTCAGATACTTTTCACAATCAAAAGTTAACTGTGCAATATTCAGACAGTTCAAGATTATCCTGTGGAGGGAAATCAATTGAGGGCTGTATCACGCGACTATACAACTTACAGTTCCAGTCTTCGAGGGGTTAGACCAACACTGAGTGCAGGGCCGGTCGTGGGGGACAGGGACATCCATATGGTGCAGACGTCAGTACCTTTTGCCGAGGCGGTCGATACTGCTGATGATCTTTACCCTCGCGGTCGGCAGTGGCATTGAGCGCAATAGGTTTCAGCAGGTGGCCAACACAGTTACTGTCGCGGTTGCTGGCGGTCGGCGGCTGTGGATCGGATGGGGGGGTCTGCTGCCGGTGGATCGTCCTGGGGAGATCGCGGTCAGGTAGACGGTGCAGGAGGTGACCGACAGGGCCCCTGGCAGGAAGGTACTGGCTCTAGGGCACAGAGCTGTGGGCAACTCGGGTCATGGGGCTGAGAGGATCCCTCAAAGATGGGGAGGTCATCCTGTTGCGGTGCTTCCTTTGGGCAGGGTAGAGTTGTGTTGACACACGTACCAGTCCTCTACCACTGCAGTCTTTGGGAGATCTTTGGTAGCAATGAGTCGCGTTGACACCAGTGTCGGTCCTCAACTGCTGTGGTTCTTGGAGTTCTTTTGTAGCAGGGACGCAGAATTGCTTGTTCCGCATGTTCGCGATGCTTTTTCCCTGTTCGCGAATGCTGTTTGCGTGCTCGGGGAGAAATATCTCGCGAACACGCATTTTGAAAGCGCAAACAAGCAAAAAATTCCGCGAAGCAGCGGATCGCTGAATTTTTGGTAAATTTGCGTTCTCCGCGGAACGTGAAATTACCCGAATTCCGCGAATTCCGCAAATTCCGCGAGCGGAATGGAATTTACCACCCAGGCCTAGTCGTGTCGACAAGTGACGGTCCTCTCTGTGGCTGTTCTTGGGGTTTGTTCTTCTTGGACAGGTCCGCTGTCTGTGGGAGATTTGAGACTTTGTTGAAGGCAGCAGTCCTCCGAGGGTTTCAGAGGTCTCTGGCTGCAAGACGGGTCGCAGGTTCGCAGGAGCTGGAGACAGGCCGGTAGGGCTGGGGCCAAGGCAGTCGTCGTCTTCAGTCTTCTCTGCAGGGTCGTCTTCTCGCTTCTTAGGTCATCACAGATCTGGGGGCCAGGTCTGGGGGAGCCACCTAAATACTAAATTTAGCAGGCGTTTTAAGGGCCAAGGGGGATCTCACCTGGGGTGACTAAACCCTCTATTATGCCATCCTCCTGTGGGTGTCCTGATTGGAGGGGTCCCCCCATCATCAAGATGGCGGGGACTGAAAAGTGTGCTTCACCTCGTTTCCCCCCACCTTATGGGTGGGGGTGACAGAGGTGGGCACATCTCCTATTTTTTTTATTTTGCCGCAGGTTTTCCCACCCAAAGTGGGCGGGTAAACCAGGGACTGTCATCTGCTGCTAGCAGCAGAGGCTGGGGGAAGCATTTCAAAGATGGTAGGCTTTTGAAGCTTCCCTTCTTCGAGCACTGGCCCATCCTGGGGGGGGAGGCATGGCACCTCTGCCCTGGATGTGCATTGTTTCTGGCCCCAGAGATCAGGGGCTCTCTACCCAGGGGTACAGAAACATGTCTGCTGGTGGCTGGCTGCCTACAGCCGGTCAGAGACCACACCAGGGTTGGTAGGGATTCAAGGGGCACCTTTGAGGTGCCCTCTGGGTACATGGTACAATAAATCCCACACTGGCATCAGTGTGGGTTTATTGAAAGGAATAGTTTAGTACCAAACACTCCTGTATTCAGTGGAGCCACCATGATGCTGTGGAACTCGAGTTGTTGAGTTCCCAGCCCATGTACTCTTTATGGCTACCCTGGCACTTACAAAATTAGGAAATGGTGCTGAATATTGTAGGGGCACATCTGCTCTCGCAGGTAGGCCCTCACCTAAAGTATAATGCACCCTGCCTTAGGGCTGTGAGTCTTGCTAGAGGGGTGCCTTACCTATGCTGCCAGGCAGTGCTAGCTGGCATGGCACCCAAGCAGGGTGCCATGTCAACTTTGACCTTTTCTCCCTCACAGAGGCATACAGGCTGCAAGGGCAGTGGCATGGTCCCCGTGAGGGGGGCCCCAAGGCAGCCTCTTCAGCTCCAAGGCCCTAGATACCCAGAGTACCATTTACCAGGGACTTGCAGGGGGCAGAAGTGTCAATTGAGAGTTTCTTTTAGGGAAGGAGCACTGGCACAGGGCACCTAGTTGGCAGGGACCCTGTGCACTACATCTGAAACCACATCAAAACAACATCAAATGAAACCTTGCAAAAAGTGGGGGGCTAACCATGCAAAAGAGGCACTTTCTCACAGGAGAACTTGGCGAACGTTGGCAGCTTGGATCCTAAGCATTCTTCGTAGACAGGTGGCCAGAGAGGCTCTTGGCGCACTGGGTCATTCATGGAAATCCCCCGGCAGGTGAGGCTGGTCCACTCATGAGAACTCCCAGTTAAAGTGTTCGGGCCTATCTACAGTCTTCTAGGTGCACACGGAGAGCTGCTGCCATTACTAGCCGCTTGCTTTATCTGTGGCTCTGAGAGCAGCCCCGGCTGCAGCTGGAAGTGTGGAAGTGCCAGGGGAGCCCGCCATGCCAAGAGTACCCATGCTGATGCTGAGCTTGGCACAGCTGACTTACCGGGCTGACTTACCCGGTATGATAATTAAATAGCTGTAGGGAGGTTACGGGGAGTAGACAGGAGTGGGGAGGGAGGATGCTCCACCTCAGCATCAGCTCAGGTGATGATCAGCACAGTTTGGGAAACAGTCTGCGTTTAATGCAAAGCGTTAGCCCAAGGTGAATAGGCAAGCAAGGAGGGCGGTGATATCCCAAGGACATGGCAAGCACAGCAATCAGAAGGAAGAATTGCTAACCAGGTCCCATCCTGGTCAGAGTCAGCATCCTGGAGAATTCACCACTCTCTGCAGCCTGCGTTGCCTGCAGGATCAGAATAAGCAAGCAGCCCGGACAGGTAGCAACTGATGCACGGGCGTCCTCTCCCTGCAGTGAGGTCGTCCCATCTCTAACCACAAAACCTACCTACTACTGCCGACAACAAGGGAAGTGCCAGTAACTAACAAAGAGGCAAACCCCCTGCCGCACTCTCTGCGAGGCAGAAATCTTTTAGCCCCATCTGTCAGTTATTAACAACTATTCAAACTAGATCACACTGGTTTTGGTTGAGGGAAGGCTGTCAGTGGTGCCCGAACAATTTTCAGAGTTGGAGTGCTGGCCATCGCCATCACTTGACTTAGGTGCCTTGATTGCTCTTCCTGTGCAGCTGATAGATATATATTGAGAATTGTGTACTTTACTTCGTAACACACCCTCTTTATTTACCTATGTGTTAGAAAACCTATGGAATGCCATGGCATTCTCCCTCACCTACACCCCAGAAGCGCGCCACTAGTTCAAAATACCTAAACATGCAGTGAGAAAGGAATAGTAAATTATAATGATTAGCAGCTCTTTGTCAGTCAAAGTTGCCTGTCAGCAGACAGTTTGTGCTGGAAGGCAGGCCTCTTCATTGTTACTTCTCTGTCTGAACTCCATAAAGGAGTATGGGGTACAGCAGCATTCCCTCGCCCCTACTTCCAAAGCTATTGGGGGCCGTAATGCCCACACAACTCTCTATTGGTCCTCGATGGGATTGAATGCAGGCATGCCACGTGTTTATTGTGAAAACGAGTCTGAGAGGAATGCGAGGTATGTTTGAGGTTTTTGCGTGTCTAAGTTGGACAGTGTTGATGGGAAGAATGTTTGTGCATGTGGTGTGCGTGCACAAAATGCATTTGAGGCTTGCAACCGGTGGTAGAAGTAAGGATTCTGGGTGTACACATATAAGCCTAAAGATTGTGGCTATGCAGACATTCGCCTGGCCATTTTGCTAGACCGCTGGGAATAATGTGCAAAGGCTGCAGTTCCACTAACGGCTGACAGCCACCTCCCATGCGATTGCTTGTTATTAGTGCTGGCGTATTCACAAAATGATTGCAGGATTCTTTAGCATCAACGTTGTTTATTCTACAGAAAGTACTGTTGAGATGTCACAAACATCCTCTCACTATATAGTTCTATCAGAATTTATAAAAACATTTCAGGAATGGACACGTAAAACAATATCTCTGCTTGACTCAATTACGTTCCAGAAACAACGATGAAGCCCAGCAGGGCACATATGCCTTAATTAAAGCTGTCCGTATCGCTCAGTGATGTTCCCCTCCGCCCCATTCCAATTAGCGAAAACGCCAAGTAAGATACTTGAAATGTAAATCAGTTCATTTTCATTGTCTTTGTAAGTGTAGTTTGTTCGTGGTTTGCCTCTCGTTTCTCTTTTGTTTTTCTCAAACTCACTTTCCATCTCTCTAAGGAGAAATAACATGATCCCCGCCCCACACATGAAGGATGTCATATTGTCCCAGCTCGAGTTGGAGGCTTGTTTGGGAGGCGTTCTCTCAGGCAGCACTCTGCTCCTTTCCCACAGTCTGGTTTGGCGCCTGCAGCAGAGGGATATGTGAGTTCTCTCAGGCAGCACTCTGCTCCTTTCCCACAGTCTGGTTTGGCGCCTGCAGCAGAGGGATATGTGAGTTCTCTCAGGCAGCACTCTCCTCCTTTCCCACAGTCTGGTTTGGCGCCTGCAGCAGAGGGATATGTGAGTTCTCTCAGGCAGCACTCTGCTCCTTTCCCACAGTCTGGTTTGGCGCCTGCAGCAAGGGATATGTGAGTTCTCTCAGGCAGCACTCTCCTCCTTTCCCACAGTCTGGTTTGGCGCCTGCAGCAGAGGGATATGTGAGTTCTCTCAGGCAGCACTCTGCTCCTTTCCCACAGTCTGGTTTGGCGCCTGCAGCGAGGGATATGTGAGTTCTCTCAGGCAGCACTCTGCTCCTTTCCCACAGTCTGGTTTGGCGCCTGCAGCAGAGGGATATGTGAGTTCTCTCAGGCAGCACTCTGCTCCTTTCCCACAGTCTGGTTTGGCGCCTGCAGCAGAGGGATATGTGAGTTCTCTCAAGCAGCACTCTGCTCCTTTCCCACAGTCTGGTTTGGCGCCTGCAGCAGAGGGATATGTGAGTTCTCTCACGCAGCACTCTGCTCCTTTCCCACAGTCTGGTTTGGCGCCTGCAGCAGAGGGATATGTGAGTTCTCTCACGCAGCACTCTGCTCCTTTCCCACAGTCTGGTTTGGCGCCTGCAGCAGGGGATATGTGAGTTCTCTCAGGCAGCACTCTGCTCCTTTCCCACAGTCTAGTTTGGCGCCTGCAGCAGAGGATATGTGAGTTCTCTCAGGCATCACTCTGCTCCTTTCCCACAGTCTGGTTTGGCGCCTGCAGCAGAGGGATATGTGAGTTCTCTCAGGCAGCACTCTGCTCCTTTCCCACAGTCTGGTTTGGCGCCTGCAGCAGAGGGATATGTGAGTTCTCTCAGGCAGCACTCTGCTCCTTTCCCACAGTCTGGTTTGGCGCCTGCAGCAGAGGGATATGTGAGTTCTCTCAGGCAGCACTCTGCTCCTTTCCCACAGTCTGGTTTGGCGCCTGCAGCAGAGGGATATGTGAGTTCTCTCAAGCAGCACTCTGCTCCTTTCCCACAGTCTGGTTTGGCGCCTGCAGCAGAGGGATATGTGAGTTCTCTCCACGCAGCACTCTGCTCCTTTCCCACAGTCTGGTTTGGCGCCTGCAGCAGGGGATATGTGAGTTCTCTCAGGCAGCACTCTGCTCCTTTCCCACAGTCTGATTTGGCGCCTGCAGCAGAGGGATATGTGAGTTCTCTCAGGCAGCACTCTGCTCTTTTCCCACAGTCTGGTTTGGCGCCTGCAGCAGAGGGATATGTGAGTTCTCTCAGGCAGCACTCTCCTCCTTTCCCACAGTCTGGTTTGGCGCCTGCAGCAGAGGGATATGTGAGTTCTCTCAGGCAGCACTCTGCTCCTTTCCCACAGTCTGGTTTGGCGCCTGCAGCAGAGGGATATGTGAGTTCTCTCACGCAGCACTCTCCTCCTTTCCCACAGTCTGGTTTGGCGCCTGCAGCAGAGGGATATGTGAGTTCTCTCAGGCAGCACTCTCCTCCTTTCCCACAGTCTGGTTTGGCGCCTGCAGCAGAGGGATATGTGAGTTCTCTCAGGCAGCACTCTGCTCCTTTCCCACAGTCTGGTTTGGCGCCTGCAGCAGAGGGATATGTGAGTTCTCTCAGGCAGCACTCAGCTCCTTTCCCACAGTCTGGTTTGGCGCCTGCAGCAGAGGGATATGTGAGTTCTCTCAAGCAGCACTCTGCTCCTTTCCCACAGTCTGGTTTGGCGCCTGCAGCAGGGGATATGTGAGTTCTCTCAGGCAGCACTCTGCTCCTTTCCCACAGTCTGGTTTGGCGCCTGCAGCAGAGGGATATGTGAGTTCTCTCAGGCAGCACTCTGCTCCTTTCCCACAGTCTGGTTTGGCGCCTGCAGCAGAGGATATGTGAGTTCTCTCATGCAGCACTCTGCTCCTTTCCCACAGTCTGGTTTGGCGCCTGCAGCAGAGGGATATGTGAGTTCTCTCAGGCAGCACTCTGCTCCTTTCCCACAGTCTGGTTTGGCGCCTGCAGCAGAGGGATATGTGAGTTCTCTCAGGCAGCACTCTGCTCCTTTCCCACAGTCTGGTTTGGCGCCTGCAGCAGGGGATATGTGAGTTCTCTCAGGCAGCACTCTCCTCCTTTCCCACAGTCTGGTTTGGCGCCTGCAGCAGAGGATATGTGAGTTCTCTCAGGCAGCACTCTGCTCCTTTCCCACAGTCTGGTTTGGCGCCTGCAGCAGAGGGATATGTGAGTTCTCTCAGGCAGCACTCAGCTCCTTTCCCACAGTCTGGTTTGGCGCCTGCAGCAGAGGGATATGTGAGTTCTCTCAAGCAGCACTCTGCTCCTTTCCCACAGTCTGGTTTGGCGCCTGCAGCAGGGGATATGTGAGTTCTCTCAGGCAGCACTCTGCTCCTTTCCCACAGTCTGGTTTGGCGCCTGCAGCAGAGGGATATGTGAGTTCTCTCACGCAGCACTCTGCTCCTTTCCCACAGTCTGGTTTGGAGCCTGCAGCAGAGGGATATGTGAGTTCTCTCAGGCAGCACTCTGCTCCTTTCCCACAGTCTGGTTTGGCGCCTGCAGCAGAGGGATATGTGAGTTCTCTCAGGCAGCACTCTGCTCCTTTCCCCACAGTCTGGTTTGGCGCCTGCAGCAGGGATATGTGAGTTCTCTCAGGCAGCACTCTCCTCCTTTCCCACAGTCTGGTTTGGCGCCTGCAGCAGAGGGATATGTGAGTTCTCTCCAGGCAGCACTCTGCTCCTTTCCCACAGTCTGGTTTGGCATCTGCAGCAGAGGGATATGTGAGTTCTCTCAGGCAGCACTCTGCTCCTTTCCCACAGTCTGGTTTGGCGCCTGCAGCAGAGGGATATGTGAGTTCTCTCACGCAGCACTCTGCTCCTTTCCCACAGTCTGGTTTGGCACCTGCAGCAGAGGGATATGTGAGTTCTCTCACGCAGCACTCTGCTCCTTTCCCCACAGTCTGGTTTGGCGCCTGCAGCAGAGGGATATGTGAGTTCTCTCCAGGCAGCACTCTCCTCCTTTCCCACAGTCTGGTTTGGCGCCTGCAGCAGAGGATATGTGAGTTCTCTCAGGCAGCACTCTCCTCCTTTCCCACAGTCTGGTTTGGCGCCTGCAGCAGAGGATATGTGAGTTCTCTCAGGCAGCACTCTGCTCCTTTCCCACAGTCTGGTTTGGCGCCTGCAGCAGGGGATATGTGAGTTCTCTCAGGCAGCACTCTGCTCCTTTCCCACAGTCTGGTTTGGCGCCTGCAGCAGAGGATATGTGAGTTCTCTCAGGCAGCACTCTGCTCTTTTCCCACAGTCTGGTTTGGCGCCTGCAGCAGAGGGATATGTGAGTTCTCTCAGGCAGCACTCTCCTCCTTTCCCACAGTCTGGTTTGGCGCCTGCAGCAGAGGGATATGTGAGTTCTCTCACGCAGCACTCTGCTCCTTTCCCACAGTCTGGTTTGGCGCCTGCAGCAGAGGGATATGTGAGTTCTCTCACGCAGCACTCTGCTCCTTTCCCACAGTCTGGTTTGGCGCCTGCAGCAGAGGGATATGTGAGTTCTCTCACGCAGCACTCTGCTCCTTTCCCACAGTCTGATTTGGCGCCTGCAGCAGAGGGATATGTGAGTTCTCTCAGGCAGCACTCTGCTCCTTTCCCACAGTCTGGTTTGGCGCCTGCAGCAGAAGGATATGTGAGTTCTCTCAGGCAGCACTCTGCTCCTTTCCCACAGTCTGGTTTGGCGCCTGCAGCAGAGGGATATGTGAGTTCTCTCAGGCAGCACTCTGCTCCTTTCCCACAGTCTGGTTTGGCACCTGCAGCAGAGGGATATGTGAGTTCTCTCACGCAGCACTCTGCTCCTTTCCCACAGTCTGGTTTGGCGCCTGCAGCAGAGGGATATGTGAGTTCTCTCAGGCAGCACTCTGCTCCTTTCCCACAGTCTGGTTTGGCACCTGCAGCAGAGGGATATGTGAGTTCTCTCAGGCAGCACTCTGCTCCTTTCCCACAGTCTGGTTTGGCGCCTGCAGCAGAGGGATATGTGAGTTCTCTCAGGCAGCACTCTGCTCCTTTCCCACAGTCTGATTTGGCGCCTGCAGCAGAGGGATAAGTGAGTTCTCTCAGGCAGCACTCTGCTCTTTTCCCACAGTCTGGTTTGGCGCCTGCAGCATAGGGATATGTGAGTTCTCTCAGGCAGCACTCTCCTCCTTTCCCACAGTCTGGTTTGGCGCCTGCAGCAGAGGGATATGTGAGTTCTCTCAGGCAGCACTCTGCTCCTTTCCCACAGTCTGGTTTGGCGCCTGCAGCAGAGGGATATGTGAGTTCTCTCAGGCAGCACTCTCCTCCTTTCCCACAGTCTGGTTTGGCGCCTGCAGCAGAGGGATATGTGAGTTCTCTCAGGCAGCACTCTGCTCCTTTCCCACAGTCTGGTTTGGCGCCTGCAGCAGAGGGATATGTGAGTTCTCTCACGCAGCAGTTCTCTCAGGCAGCACTCTGCTCCTTTCCCACAGTCTGGTTTGGCGCCTGCAGCAGAGGGATATGTGAGTTCTCTCAGGCAGCACTCTCCTCCTTTCCCACAGTCTGGTTTGGCACCTGCAGCAGAGGGATATGTGAGTTCTCTCAGGCAGCACTCTGCTCCTTTCCCACAGTCTGGTTTGGCGCCTGCAGCAGAGGGATATGTGAGCAGCTGGACAACACTCTACAACAACGTCACCAGTCACAAGTTGCACAGGTGTTTGCTCCATTAACTAGTGTAATAATGCCCCTCATATACTTGAACTGAACCGTCTCTATAGTGTTAGGACCGATCTCCACAAGAAGAATCCATAGTCACTTGTATCTTTTTTCTACCAGCAAGTGTGTTCAAGTGAGAATTTGTTGTCGATTATCTCATTTATGTTAAGGCAATGGAAGCACTGTCATCAATATCTACATAAAAGAAGACACACACTTTTGTAAGTAAACGCACGTACTCGTACATCAACGTTTCTACGCTGTGTGAAAGGGATAGAGCAGAAGAATGCTACATCTACTAAAGTACTGTTGTTTTGCTCTCTCCTTGTGCACTATAGTCTGCCATGCGCAAATGCAAACCCCCTCACACCATAGTGCAAGGGGCTGTGCTTTCTAACAAGCACAGGTTTTGTACTGAAAGGGGATCCTTCTAGTACAAAAACTACGCTTTAATACTTTTGCCACTTTGTATGTGTGCTGTGCAGTGCAGCACATGTGCACTGGAGATTTTTAAAACTTGCTCCAGAGTTAATACTGACTTGAAGAGCCGTAGGTTTTTGGTGCAAATTCCTGTCCACCGGTGTTAGTAGACAGGGATTTGTATCAGAACCCATTGGTGGTTCCTGACTTGCTTTGGAAAGTAAATACCACAAAACTTTGTGCTGGGTTTATATTTCAAAACTAATGTAAACACAGCGCAAAGTGATAGTAAATCTGGGCCTGTGCTGTGTTTCCTATTGAGAAGGGAGACATGCAGTAATGGCAAATCGGTAGGGCTTTGATTTTCAGCTATAATGATGAATTGGCTTTGCAAATGCTTGTTCATCTAGTAGTCAAAAATGTTTCTTTTCCTTTGATCATGATCTGACAACATAACTGCAACTCAAGTCAAAGGCAGCAATTGAGGGCAACCCCAGGAAAAAATGGGAAGAAATTGGGAAAAATCTGAAAAACAAGCAGAAATCTCATACTGGAGCACCACCTCATTGTGAGTCTGAGCAGGAGGAAGTTATCAATTGATGTACTGTAAAAGTTTGAAACAGTCAGATTAGTATCAGTATACTGAGGACCAGTTTTTCTACTACACCCAGGATACTTTGGATCACAGACACTAAGACACGGAGGGGTTCAGAGGAAGGAAGGAGTGACCGAGCTGCTTATGTCCACGGGCAAAGCTTTTGACAAAGGGCAACCTTGACAACAGAACTCTGAGCCAGAACCCAAAAAAGAGAAGAAAAATATTTGGATTAAAAGATTTGTTTCAAGAATAAGAAGGTACCAGGCTTAGTCACTAAGAAGAAACACCATGCCTCCAAAAAGTTCTCTCGCGAAATAAGACATACGTTGTGACTCATTTAGATAATCCGTCAGACTCTTCAGCTTCTGGCCATGACATCACCTTATAAATATATCACCATAAGCTGTGATTTTAAATTGTTAGTCCAGAGACACCAAGCTCTAAATCTCTATCTCCTCCCAATTGGACCTGACACTTAAAGGTTGTTTTGAGGCAATCCGAATGTTAACCTATGGGAGAGATAGGCCTTGCAGTAGTGAAAACTGAATTTTGCAGTTTTTAACTACCAGGACATGTAAAACTCAAATGTACATGTCCTACCTTTTAAATACATTACACCCTGCCCATAAGGCTGCCTAGGGCCTACCTTAGGGGGGACTTATATGTAATAAAAGGGAAGGTTTGGGTCTGGCAAATGGGTTAACTTGCCAGATCGAAATGGCAGTTTGAAACTGCACACAGGCTCTGCAGTGGCAGGCCTGAGCCATGTTTAAAGGCTATTGAAGTGGGTGACACAATGAGTGCTGCAGGCCCACTAGTAGTATTTAATGTACAGGCCATGGGCACATATAGTGTGCTTTAATAGGGACTTAGAAGTCAATTAAATATGCCAATTGTGGAACTGTGAGTACAGAGCATATGTACTTTAGCACTGGTTAGCATTGGTAAAGTGCCCAGAATCCTAAAGCCAGCATAAATGAAGTCAGCAAAACAGGAGGTCAGAAGGCAAAAAGTCAGGAGAAACCACACCAAGGATGCTAGGTCAAACAGTAAGGAATCCTTACCACATGTGATTCCTCTTCTGAGTGAACCAAAACCCAGGCTCAATATCCTTTACAACCAAAGGCCTAGCATGATATAAAAGTCGTTCTAGCAGACCCATAATCTGAGAAGGTAATCGCACAGTGTCATTCGAGCTTGAACACCTCTCTTTTCCCACTGGTTAAGCCAGATGGCTTATAATGTCTTGTAATTGACCGAAGTAACCAAACTTCCACACATACAAATGTGACGTAGAACATCCATAGTACTGGGATATGACGAATTTGGCAAGTGATAAATATAACACAAATCTTCATATCGTAAATGGATTTTTAGAACTGCTTTCCTTAGTGCAAACATTTTCTAATATGATTTACTAAGTGAGGCAAGAAACTGGTCATAGACTTTGTAGGGAACTGTGCCACCTCTCCAAGAGCCAGATGTACAACCCTTTTTAGCGGTCGCAAATGGGAAATCGGCCCGTTTGCGACCACTAAAAATGTTCGTGGTGTTTGCAAACCCTATTACCGACTCGCAAAATAGAGTTTGTGAGACACTATTAGGAAAGGGCGTGCCAAGGGCGTCCCTTCCTAATAGCAAGTCGCACTAGTATGTACAATTGTTTTCCGACCACAAATGCGGTCACAAAACATTCGCAGTTACCACCTACTTAAAGTAGGTAGTAAGCCAGTCGCAAACGGTAAGGGGTCCCCTGTTGGGCAGCAAAAAATTTTAAGAGCGGACCACTGCCAACTCTTGAAAAATTAATCAGAAATGTTTAATGTTTTTTTTTTAAATGCATCCCATTTTCCTTTAAGGATAATGGGCTGCATTTTTTAAAAAAAACTGATTTATTTAAAGAGCAGTCACAGACATGGTGATCTGCTGACCCCAGCAGGCCACCATCCCTGTGAGTGCAGGCCATTCCCAATGGGACCTGCCTCATGAATATTGATGAGGCAGGTCATTTGCGACTCCATTGGGACTCGCAAACATTGTCTCAGACACTGTTGTACATTCCATTTTGCGAGTTGCAAATTGCGAGTTGCAAAAAATCGCAATTTGCGACTCGCAAACATGGAACGGTCAGTCATCTGGCCCCAAATATGTTAAGAAAATTGCATGCCCTCATGGGTTTTTTAGATTTGCAGGGGCATCTGCCACATTCTAATGAGTGGCTGAAACTGTTGTACAATCTGGTAATGCCCAAGGAAGAACTGGAATGATGCCCATACCACCATCTTGCATAGTTTACCGGCAGACATGTTAGCATCAAAAGTTCTTCAAACAAGTGATAACAAAAGGAACCTTAGTATTAAAGAATGAGCGCCAGACTACACCATAGTTTATAAATCCTATTTGTATTCTATTTGTGTTCAGCAACAAATTTCTTCAGTGGAAAACATTTTCACGGCAGTACAGACTTCCACTATAAAGAAGAGAGCCATTGCTCAAGGGGAGAAGATTATAGTGGTTGGATACCCTTTGCCTGTGTTAGGTACAAATGCCCTGATGCACATATCTTATACAGTTTGAGTACATCTCTGTATACAGAAACCAGGACGTTCTGCGATACCAACGAGCAATGCCTTAGATTCTGCACATTCTACCTGTGCATGAATATAACAACCTATTTTATACAGCGAAGCTTTCACCAGTCATGAAACAGAAATGTTCTCCTTCGTACACTACCCTCTATGGAGTCTTCCACATTGGGTAATTCCAAACATTACAGACCCACACTGAAAACATAAGTGACTCTACTGTGCAAGTTACGAAAATTCAAGCTCTACAGAAAGTAAGCCCTGCACTAATTGTGTCAGATTCAGCTTTTTGTGTGCAAGTTTACAATAGAGGCCTGCCTCACCAGTGCTTGAACAGATCCAAAGATTCAAAAGATACGTCTATAAAGGCTATGAAGCTTTTGGAAAGCCGTGCTGCAGGACAAACTATCTCTGGTTCATGTAGAACATACGATGGACCACAAAAGGTGAAGGCATTCATAGTAAAGGGAACTACACAGCTGATGTGGCTCCAGTGACACTGATTCGGATCTTTAAGATTGCTGCTGTTACTCAATCTCAGTCCAAGATTAATGCAAGTATCACAATAACAATATGCATATGCACATTAAAAAGGAACACATGCACTCCTTGCGGGTTTTCCAGTTACGTACACCTACAGTTTCATACAGGATACCCCAATTACCTCTATTCAAGGGATGTGGGGGTAGATAAGCATAGACCTAATTAGACTGTTGGACTGAACCTCATAAAGGTAGTCCATGAGGCCATGAAATCTCCTCATGCAGGCAATAGTGCTACATTATCTATGCTACAGCAATAATTATGGTGGCTATATATGCCTAAAGTCACTAGTAAATATGTATGTGCTGCAATGTACTATAAGTCAACAAGTAAAGTCTTCGACCACTGAGAGGCCCTTCCTATGCCTCTTGCTATGTCAGGTTGCACATTCAATACTATTTATGTCAAACACATCGGGCTATATTTCCCTGAAAATCAGGTTTGAATGTTATTATTGGTTTTACAAAACAAAATAAAAAGAAAAAATGATACAATAATGTCTTGTGTAAGTTATGAAGCATTGTTATGTAGTGCTCTCCACATACTGAATCAGTTCAGTCCAGTGCTTAATTTGCAAAAGAGTGAGTGCCAAAGCCCAAAGTATTGCTCAGAAGCCCTCAGCTAGCGCTATCAAAGTTTGTGGTGCTGAATACCAAGGCTGCATACTTGACACCTTCATATGCCTCTAATCCATCATCAGACACTTCCTGCCAATTTATGTCACTCATGCAGGTTCTTTTTCTTCTCTGCATTCTCCCTTTGTCACAGTTTTGCATCCTTCTCTTCATTCTCCTTTCTCCATTTTGTTTGTTTCTCTCTCTTGTTCTAGGTCAAAGTCTGTGGAGATTAAATAAGCGCTGATCCCCAAAAAAGTGTCAGTTGGCCTGACCTGAAGCCACTGGCTCAAATTTGGCACTAGTTCAGTCTTAGTTCTTGGTTTCAAACATGGAAATAGGATAAATGGAGGGGATAGAAGGCATAATATTTAAATAACTGGGTTAGGCCCTTGTTAGAACTGTGGTTTTTGGTTGTCAGAATATGCACCCTGTACAAGCAGGAACCACCATTCTAGTCAGGGTAAGCTAGATACACACTAATAGATAACCAGTACACAACCTCAGGTAGCTTGGCACAGAGCAGTCAGGCTTATCTAAAGAGGTAATGTGTAAAGTATTTGTGCAACCCACACACAGTAACACAATTAAAACACTACAAAAATACTCCACACTGGCTTAGAACATATGAATATATTTTTATGAATAAAACAAGACCACAACAACAAAAATTCAATAAACAGATTCGGAGTTATGAATTTTGAAAGAATACATCAAATAGTAGTACTTAGAAGCAAATAGCGCTTAGGGGTTACTTGAGGTTGTACTGGACCGGGGTAGATCCAAAGTTGAGGCCGACTGCGGTAGAGGGCAGGTGGGCTACAGGACTCACGCCGGTCCCACTGAAAAAGTACCTTGGATGGAGCAAGCATCGACGTCGAAGGTCCCGATCCACGCAGGTGATGAAGGCTTGGACAATGAATCCGTTTACAATGTAGGCACTGCGTCGTCATCGAATAGCGATGTCCGTCGTCGTTGAGCCGTGCGGTCTGTCGAAGCGATGCTGTTGATCATCTCCTGCGTCAGCGTCAAAGGGCAATGTGTCGGTTTTGATTGGCGCAAAGTCGTCACTGCGTTGATTTTGATGGTTATTTGCAACAGAAGTCACTTTTCAAGGGCCCAGGACTGGATTGGCAAAACTTGGCAGGGCAGAACTCACAGAGTCCAGGTGTTGCAGGGTTGAAGGAATTGTTGATGGTCCTGAGACTTCAGAACAGGGGGCAAGCCCTTGGAGTCACTCTGGGTTCAAGTGAGACGGGTCTAGGCCTTGTCCTCAGCAGGGCAGAAATCAGCAGGCAGCAGGGCAGCACATTAAAGCAGTAAAACAGTTCTTCCAGAGCAGCAGTCAAGCAGAGTGGCAATCCTAGTAGCACACTAGTCTTTTCTCCTGGCAGACGTCTTCACAGGTCCAGTAATGGGCTGCCTTGGTAGAGTCGGAGGCCCAGTACTTATACCCAGTTGTGCCTTTGAATTGGGAGTGACTTCAAACCAGGTCGTTGAAGGCCCCTTTTCTTCTCAGCCCTGGTTCCAGACTATCAGTAGGGGGTAATCAGCCTTTTGTGTGGGAAACAGGACACTGCCTATTCAGGTGTGAGTGTCAACTCCCTCCTCTCTCCATGCCCAGGAAGAAATATAAGTTTGTCGATGAATGCAGATGAGTTCTCTGTCACACCCACCTTTCCTGTGTTTGTGGCTGTCTAGAGGGAATGCACAAAGGGTAGCTGTCACTATCCCCAGATGCCTATTGGAGACAGGCTGCAGGCGCAAAGAGAAGTAAGAGCAGAGAAATGCAGACAAAGTGGCAATTCTAAAATAGTAATGTTAAATCCAACTTTACCATTAAAGAGGATATATCATTACCATTCCAAAGATATAAAACATGATGCAGCTACTCCTTTCTGATCAGGAATTACAGCTTAAAAGTGATTTAAGGAATTCCCAATGCTAGCCTATGAGAGGAGTAGGCCTCACAGTAGTGAAAAACGAATGTTGTTGTTTGTTGCTACCAGGACATGTTCAACTTAACTGTACATGTCCTACCTTTTACTTATACAGCACGCTGCCCTTAGGGCTACCTGGGGTCTACCTTAGAGGGGACTTATGTGTAATAAAAGGGGAGTTTAAAGCTTGGCAAGTAGTTTTAAATGCCAAGTTGAAATGGCAGTAAACCGTAGTCACAGGCGCGGCAATGGGAGTCCTGAGGCAGGTTTGAAAGGCTACTTGTGCGGGTGGCACAATTAGTGCTACAAGCCCACTAGTATCATTTATGTACCAGGCCCTGGGCATATGGTGTATGACTTTACAAGGGACTTACAAGTAAACTAAATATGTTAATTGTGTATACACCAATGTTACCATGTTTAGGGGAGAAGCACATGCACTTTAGCACTGGTCAGCAGTGGTAAAGTGCTCAGAGTCCTAAGGCCAACATAAAAATACAACAGAAATAGGAGGTAAGCAGGCAAAATGTTTGGAAAAAGATCTCCTGAAGAATGACAGGTCTAACAGCCCTTTTTTGCTAGAACCCAGTTCTCTACAGTATAGACAGTGCTTTTCCCTATAGCTTCTGTCATTTAGAACTGAAGTAGATTATTATATATACTCATGAAAAAACAAGCTAATCGGAATAATTTGATATTGCTAATCATTCCAATTCTCAGTTATTGAACTAGTGGAATACATTTTGTGTTTTTTACCCTTGACAATATTTATTAGTTAGTCGTTTTGAAGTTTAAAGAATATCTTAATTCCATCTTTTGTACTTTATTGTTCATCTGCAGGTAGCATTACAGTTTACATGTTGATATATACAAGTCTTCAGTCTTGTAATCGTAGTAAAAAGTATGTTTATTTTGACTATGTTCCATTAAATTGTAGTATATTATCAATAACATTAAGCAATAAAACACATGAAATCGACATATGTCATCATAGCCAATAAGAACCTACCCACTGCACAAGCCACATCTCAAACCTTTCATATAATAATCTTATAACATCCGTCCTTGCCTTTCATCCATCCTTGCCTTTATCCCATATTTGATGAACACTTTCACCTTAATGCTTTCAAATAGAAACTGTCCCTAAACACATGTACACTAGAGCAGGGCACCTTCAGCTGACACCCACAGTTGCTATCACCATCCGAGAGAGCTTTCACACACTCTTTGTACATATAAACAAGATGTAGTCCTATTTGTATTTATCAGCATAGTTGCATGTATCCGAGCATTCTGTAAATTGGAGAGGTTAGGGTACACATTTGCATTCTGCCAGGACTCTCTTTAAAAAATGTATTTAGATCTTTAAACCAAGGTACCTTAATCTCTAGCCACTGAATCCACAGAGCTCCTTTCTTTTTTAACTCATCTTTGTGTAAAAGAAGAGGGAGCTCAATTCTAAAATCATTTATATTAAAATATTTTCCAAACTCGGAAGCGGTTCTCTCACACTTCTAGCCTAGTGTAATTTGCTCTGACATATTTTGTTCATACAGAAGGTTGACTCCTTCGGTTTGGAAGCAGTTAGCTGTTTGTGCCAGAACCCCCAATGACCCACTCACCTCCCCCTTCTGGCTAAGATACAGTTCCAAGAGTTTGGCCTGGTTTCAACTCTGACCGCTGCTCTTTGGGAAATCCTAATAGATTTTTCAGGCATTTGACTTGCAACTTCTCCCACTCGTTCTTTGAACCCAGACTTAGAATCTCTGCCCCATTTAGGATCTGTGGAGGGGCTATTGCTCTGTATGCGGTGAATACAGGGGGGGCAGATTTACAAGAAACTGACGCATCTGTATGGATGCATCAGTTTCTCTGCGCCTCCTTGCGAAACCCTTGCGCCACCATGGATGCACCGTATTTACAATACGGCGCACCATGGCGCAAGGATTGACAGATGCGTCAGAAATTCTGAAGCATCTGTTGGCACAAAAGTCACGCATTGCTGGAGTTGTGTCGCAAGCATGACGTAACTCCAGCAATACATGGGGAGGGCTATACTTACTGTGCTGCGTCACTCCTTACGCCTGCTCCAAGCAGGCGTAAGGTTTTGACACAGTGGCGTCCAAGAAGTGGCGCAATGAAATCATGTAGTTTTCACTGCGTCACTTCTACAAGGCTTTCCTGCATGGGAATGCCCACCCTGCATACATTATACCTGACGCAGGTATAATGTGGCGGAGGGCATTATAAGGTGACGCATCTCCCTAGATGCGCCACGTTGTAAATGGGCCGCAACATTTACACTGCCACTGCGTCACAAAAGTGACGCAACGGTGCCGCAAAAGTGATGCAAGGGGCTTGTAAATCTGCCCCATGATCTATAGAGGGGCCACGGAAATCCCTTATAAATAGTTTTTGCCCCTCCTCCCCACAGTTCTCAGCGCTCTTGTTTTCATGATGTCAAGAGGCAACTTCCATTTCAATTTATTAGTAAAAGTCATGCCGAGTTATTTATAAGAGGAGGTTTCTTTCACAATTCTTTCCCTGATTGATCAGGTAAAAAAGTTGCTGTTTTTTCTGTTGTTGGAGTTTTTTTTCCATATTGATTATTAACTTATTGGCCTCACAACAGTCGTTAAAAGCAACAAGTTTCTTTTGCAGCCCCACTTGAGTCAAATCTAAAATAGCCAGGTAGTCCACCTATAATTAACAAGGAATGTGCCTCCCCCACCATCTTTGGAGATCGTGAGTGCTTGTAAAATATTCAGATGGTCAGCAAGATATAAAGCGAAACTTCAGTCTTGGAGAAGGGAACTGCAAATATCATTTGTAGATGATTGTGGCGCTTATATATAAGTCATTCATGTGTTGCCATTGTTGTCATTACTGCGAGCCAATCCTTATGAGCAGATGGCAGTTTTGATTTCCAGCGCCTCAGGAGGCAAAGTTTTCCTACCAATAGGACAAAATTCACCCATTTTTAGTGTGACTGTTCAACCCTAGAATATTCTGTGTTCATGTAGGATCGCTAGTTACAGGGAAGGAGTTATGATTAGGCTACGTTTGTTCTTCAAGGTACACAATATTGATTCCCAGAAGGTATGTATAGTAGAGTAGGACTAAAGAATAGGAATCATGTTTCCCATTATTGGCCACAGCAGATTGTAGTAACAGGAGGTTGGGGCCAAATTTACTATATATAGTCTGTATGGGGACTAAGGCTGTTTCCCTGTTAACAAGTATATTTACATCCTGGTTGCTGAGGATCTGTGTTCTTGATTTCTTTGGGTGTGGCCACAAATGACTGCGACTGCTTGCGTGATCATAAATGACTTGCAGAGCCTCGTAGCTCCAGGCACAGTTTAGACATTTCATAAAGTGACCAGGAATTTACAGCAAAAACTTTTGATGACACAATGTATGCTCTGGAAGCTCAACTGTTATGCTTGCATCCAGCGGCAGCCGGTAATTCAAGCAAAAGGCGGACGGGCGGGCCACACACACAGGGCCGGCTCTAGGGCGGTGCGATCGGTGCGACCGCACCGGGCGTTGACTTGGGGTGTGGGCGTCATTTTTTAAAATGTGTATTATCATTTTAAAAGCACCTGCCGCCTTGTTCCTAGCCTCCGGCAACTTTCAGAAATCAATTAAAATGTCAAGAGAAGTCCGGTGAATAATCGTCTTTCTGGAAAGAGACCGGAGGTTTGTCTAGTGTAAGTTTTGACTCATACTAAGGTAGCGCAGAGGGTTAAAATGCCTGCTGCTAAGAATGTGTACCAGGCAGATAACGAAGTGCATATAATGTAAATAGGTCAGTGGGTTACTGCTTCTGTAAGAGAGCTCCTTTTGTTACTTGTCGTTTATAAGTCAAAATCCTAATATATCCTAATATAGAACATTGAGCCATTAACTGTCACCCTAGAGGTGCTGCAAAATGCAAGGTATAGGTTAGAGCTATATTTTTTTTGCCCAGTATTTCATTGTCCTAATCTTGTGAAAAGGGTTCATTTGGGTAGAAAACAATTCTTATTATGAAAGAGAACCCCTAACAATGATGTTACGTTTTAAATTCTGAATTTGTGCCTTTCCTGAATAGGAACTTTAACTATATTGCCTACCAGTATCGATGACGTCACTCCTACACTACACCTTGTAGTACTGTCTGATGTAACATTTCCTATACACTGATTTACACACATATGATTGTCTCTGTGCAATGTGTGTGTGATGTAAAGTGCTCTGACACCTTACACTGGTATGAGTGGTGCTATAAAAGTAAATGAATCTGAGAGACAGTGGTTATGGAGACTTGAGAGGCACTGTTAAAGGGTGCTAGTGAGGGAATCCATGGCAGAGGTGGTCATTGGGGGGGCGCCAACGGACATTGTCGCACAGGGCGCCACCAGTGCTAAAGCCGGCCCTGCACACACATATCGGCTGCCTTGATGGTATTGGATTTATTGGCAGCCTTTGATACAGTGTCTCATGCCATACTTATACAACAACTCCACAATATAGGTAGTTGTAAATCAGCCCTGGCTACAATCTTTTCTATCTGTAAGGACACAATCTATCTCTTGCCCTCCTGTTCAGTTCTGCTCCTGTTATGATCAATCAGGGTTTTCCTCAGGGCTCTGCATTTAGCCCTACCCTTTCCAGCAACTACATCACATCGCTTGCCTCACTTGTTGGGGCTCAGTGCTTCAATATTATATACTTGGCTGGGGGAGAATGTTTGCATTGTCAGCATTCCGTCCATCATTTGTTTGCTGTAACACTTTTGGCCCTAAGTGGGATGGGTATGCCCAGACGTGGGTCCCTTGCTCACTGTGCCACTGGATTCAAGCTAGCCTGAACGTGCTGGTGTGAGTGAACGGCGCAGTGACACAAAGGTGATAAAAACAGCGTGAACGGCGAAAAACAGTAAAAGAAAATAGTTAAGGGGTCAATGATACAAATTAGGTTAATACAAATAAGGTATTTTGATTTAAGTAGGTTTGATTGACCCCGTAGGAGCCGCAAATAACGCTGCGCACCAGCACGTTCAGTGCACGCTTGGTTGTTATGGTTACTCTAAATTTAATTGTATCGTTGTGCTGTTATAACTACCTACAAATAACAACCCTTCCAAAACTACTCTTGGTCTCCCTCCCCTTTTTTTTCCCTTCCTCAAGTGATTCATACACTCACTGTAACTGTCTTTATTAATGGTTACCGATTGAGACGTTGTTTTTGCTATACACTTTACCTGGTCTCAACTGGGTTAACGGGTTTACTCCTGTATTTTGTATCCTCAATATTATATACTGCTACATCCATAAGCTGATTAACTAATTTTTGCCCACCAGATCATTGCGGTCCGGGTGCACCAAACTGATCAGCACTTCAAAGGTGAAGCGTTCTTGGTTTGGTGGATGCTCTTTTACTTTCTTAGCAGCTAAAACATGGAATTCCCTCCCTCTTGAGCTCTGCCCCAGAGAATCAGAGCCTCTTTTCAGAAAAAAAACTTGAAACCTTGTTGTTTAGTCTGTAATGTGAGCTTACTATCTGCTCTTGGCTATATTTCAGTTTAGAGCTCTATAACACCATGCTGGGTAATAGATGCATTAAATACATTTTTCATTAATTTATTCATTTTGGAATCTTCAGGCTTGCAGTCATCTGTAGTGCGTTAAAGGTGTCTGTTTTTCTAGCAGAGTTTGTAAGAGTAGGATTAGCACAGTGCCATCAACACCAAGCTGAAAAATTACCTAATTATTATACCATTCCAGGGACAGTATTACAATTTTGGATTGGTAAAATACAATCAAAACCAACCTGGAATGAATAAAAGCAACCGCTGACACGTGTTTCATTCTTATTTGAACTCGTCAGAGAGGTATAGTTTTGTCCAGACACAAGGGAGGAACCAGAAAAAATCACAACTCTGCTAAAAGAACAGACATTTAGGTGAGCAGATATGGTGTGTTGGTGGTGTTGTAAAGTGCTCTTTATAAAGTAGCTGCTCTCCACCTAAAACTTGGGAACTACCCAGGGCATTGTTTGTTTTATAGATAGATAGATAGATAGATAGATAGATAGATAGATAGATAGATGTGTGTGTAGGAAAATGCCCCTTTTTGTGTGTTCGCCCCCACTTATTCTACCCTTTTGGACTCTCCAGACTGAGACACTGCTGTCCAGTGCCCAGTGTATGTGCTTTAATGCCTAAAAACATGTTGAATTGGAATACACCAAATTGGCATGTATTTATCTTACCTACAAGTCCTTAGTGTATGGTACAAAATGTACCCAGAGCCTGTAAGTTAAATGTCACCAGTGGACTGCAGTATACATTGTGCCACCACTACGGCAACAATGCAAAACATGACTGCAGGCTTGCCACTAGTAACCTGTCTGTGCAGGTTTAACCTGCGAATTCAACCTGTCAAAATAACCCTTTTTGACAGATCTATACCACCTTTAAAATATTAATAATTCACTCATAAGTAGGTCTCAAATACCCTTTAGGCAGGGTGCAGGATGTTTAAAAGAAGGACATGTAAACATTTAATATTAAACATGTCCTTACAGTGACAATGCCCTAAAAATCTATTTTCACTGTAGCAGGGTTAGCTGTTCCATAGGAAAGCATTTGGGTAAATTATTAAAGTTAATAAAGTTATCTCCATCTAGGAACCAGATAAAAAGTTAATTCTTGGACTTTTTAAAGTATTTATTACAAATTCAATTAGTTGGTAAAAATGATTTGTAACACATATTTTACAAAGGTACTTTTAAAAAATCACCCTTTAAATACCTAAAGCCTGCAGAAGCCTATTTGCAGGAGCTTCCAACTGTCACCCAGGAGATGAATAGCTTGTTGATGAGATGTGAATTGACTCCCAAAGCTAAGACAAAGAGCTTGGGTGTGGGGAGGTGCCAAGTCCTCTGACAGAATGACTATCTGGGCAGTGCCCAGGAACTAAATTATCTTCAAGAGGCCTGCCCTGTCAGAGGAAGATGTAGGTCATACCTGGGTCAGCCCCCTCCATTGTCCTCATCAACAGCCAGGCAACAATCCCAGTGGGAGAGAAGCCGCCCTCAGAACTGGTTTTGAGTGCCCACAGGGGAAGGTTTGCTCATTTCCCTAGCCATACCTATAGGGTGGGCGGGTGGGCACTGTAGCTCTGCATGGGGACTAAAAGGTTCTGCAATTTTGGGGTTAGGTAGAGAGGGGCACTCTGTAATTTGTTGGAAGTAGGGCACACAGGAACTGGTGCAAAAGCTGGGAACGTTTTCCCAAATGGTTAGGGAAAGGCCAGGAGTCACTCCCACCCACAGGGTAGTGCGAGGCATAAATGTGGCACCTGCAGGCAAAGTCTTCACATCACTAATGGACCTTTACAATATAGAAGGACTGCACCTCTTGTTGTGACTGGTGAGGAGGCCCTAAGGGCTTGACCTGCTCCCACTTATACCCAGGTTTAAGAAATGGACTCCCAGGATCAGTTGGCTTTCCTCCTGTTATGCTATAGGGAGCTAAGCTGCAAGAAGCCCACTTTCCTAAAGGAGGCCAGCTGACCAGTTTCAACTGGATCTGTCCTGAAGCCTGCTGGTGGCTTCTGTGGAGTGAGCCCTGACTCCCAAGTCTTGTGCCTGAGGTCTTGGAACCCTTGGCTGGAGTCACGGTGTAATCCTCCTGTCTAACCCTAGACTTTTTGTCTGGAGAGCAGAGAGAAGGCCAAGACAAACCTGCCAAAGCAATCCGATGAAAGTGTGTTGCTGCTGGCAGTGGCAGCTGCTGACATTTGAAAGTGGTGAGGAGTAAAGGTTTGGTATGACTTTTATGTAGTGAGTGACGCGGGCAAGCTTAATGGACAAACGTGAGGTCCAGGCTGGATCCTCCTCCAGAGAAAAAAATTGAAAAAAAGATTTGCACATCTTTAACCACCTCTCTTTCCTCTTCAGCATCCTCTTTTCAATCTTCCCCGAATGCACTTCCTTGCATCTACCTCACTTCACCACTTCCAAACATGCACTGCACTCACTCACATTTAAGCAATTTATTTACTTTTGCCCTGTAAATATTTTGCCATCTGTGCCCCCTTTCATACATATTTTCACAAAATTGCAATTGCAACTGGAATACATGACCACTGTTCTGTGTGGTCTGCAGAGAGACCAACCCACTGACAGGCACTTTGCTTTGGCTTCAGCGTCAGCATCAGAACTCTCAATCAAAGCCCCTCATAAACACCTGCACAGCTCAAAGTATGCACTGAAAAAAAAATACAAAAAGAAACACATGATTAAATAGCTAACTTTTGAGGAGGGCAAGATTAAGTTAAACTTTAAATAAGAGAAGATCTAAATCGCTGACATGCATTGACTTAATGTTTTTAACAGTCATTGTTCATAAATCAATCCATGTTTTTGGCATTAATGTTGTTAAGGGCATGAAGATAGGGCCAGTTTTAATGTCATACAGCAGATAACTGTCTACTGTAAGCAAATATCTCTCGCTTTGCGCTTGACTCAGATATTTGGATCAACTTCACGAGGGAACAAGAACCTTGCTCTGCTCGTCTTTTGGATCCATTTTGTAGGGGAACAAATGCAGCAGCTCCACTTCTAACAGGTCCAGTCACATGCAGCCAGGGCCTGGGGTGTCACAGTGGGGGAGGTAAGAGTGACGAGGGGTCACAGAACAATACACATAACAGAGGATTAGTAGTCTAACACTTACCATTACCGAGGACAAGGCACCAAAACACATGCGCTTGCATTCACTCCTACATGTGACGAATGGGAAAGGGTGGGATCTTTGCCTATGAATGACGGGCGGCTGCTCTCACACAGGGACGGAGACTCCAGCACCCAAAACCATGACGTTGAAAGCATCACTGGCCGATAGTGGATACTGCTATAGACTACAATGGCATTGATTCATTATGAAGGGCTTTAGAATAGTAAGCCCTTACTTTTAAGTCTCTATTATATTGTACTACATATAACCATGGGCTGTAAATGATATGCTACTACTGGGCCTACAGCACTGATTGCATCCTATAGTGCAGTTTTAAACTGCCATATTTGACCTGGCAAAATACAGCTTTTGCCAGGCCTAAATCTTCCTTTATAATACATATACGTCAACCACAAGGTAGACCCTAAACGCACATAGGGCAGGATGCATTTTATTTAAAAAGTAGGACATGTGTTCTTAAGTTTTACATGTCCTGGTAGTGAAAAACTCCTAAATTCATTTTTCACTACTGTAAGGTCTATCTATGTTCTTCCATTGAATGAAATTGGGTTACTGGTTGTCTGAGGTGTGAGCCCTGGTCAAGCAGGAACCACAATCCTAGCCAGGGTAAGGCACAAGCAAATCCCAAATTAACCTGTGTTCAACCCCCTAGTAGCTTGGCACAGAGCAGTCAAGCTTAACTTAGAGACAATGTGTAAAGTATTTGTGCAAAACTTCAAACAGTAAAACAGTGAATACACCAAGCAAAAAGATCCCATGCCAGGTTAGAAAAATAGGGCCTAATTTTAAAAATAAAACAAGACCAAAATGACGAAAATCCAATCAGTAGAACCGAAATTATGAATTTTTAAAGAATAAACTACAATATAGGGCCCTAAAGCATAAAGTGCCAACCAATGCTATCTGGTCATGTTGGACCGGTGAAAGTCAAAAGTTCAGGCTGACTGTGATGGAGTGCAGGTGGGATAGATCTCAGATTAGTCCAGCTGAAGTTTTACCATGTCAAGTTTTGTGCCAAGAGCCCTGTTCGCATTGGAGAGGGTTGCCGGGAGCAAGGAGAGCGTTGCGAGTGGTGGTCATAGTGATGCGAAGAACAGGCCGGGAGTCATGGATGGTTGAGCTGGAGCTTTGTTTTGGCAGTTCCCCGGGAGCTGTCAATGCTGCTGTGCGAAGTGAAGGGCTGGTGGCGACTCACACTGATTTTCGGACCGAAACGCTTTATTTCAAAAGCTTGAGAGCCACACCAAGGGCCTAGGACTTGAGAGGCATTACTTGGGGCTCAGGAAGTCACTGAAGACGGGTCCAGGAGCTGTTGAGAGCCTTTTATGTTCCTGAAGCTCAGATCAGGAGGCCAGCAGACTAGCCCTTTGAGTCAGTCTGAGGTCCTGTGTTCAAGATGCAGTTACAGGTCCAGTTCTTCTTCCCCAGGCAAAAGGGCAGCCGGCAGCAGTTCCTTTAGAGCATCAGTGTAGCAGAGTGGCAGTCCTTGTAGCAGCACAGCAGTCCTTCTTCCTGGCAGAGTATTCACAGGTCCAGAAGTGTCCTGAAGTGGTGGCGTCTGTGGTCCTTCTTTTATACACAGTTGTGCCTTTGAAGTGGGGAGAAGCTTCTAGAGGCATGCCTTTGAAGTGCAGAGATGCTCTGCCTCTCCTCCCCTGGCTCCACAATAACTACAGGGGGCATGCAGCCCTTTGTGTGGAGACAGGACACAGCCTATTCAGGTATAAGTGAGGCTGGGCCCAGCTCTTCCCTCCCATCCTGCCTGTGATGGCCCATCCAGTCACACCTAAGCCCCAGTGTGTGTTGCTGTCTAGGAGGAATAGACAGAGCCCAACTGCCAACTACACCCAGTCATGTGAGCAGAGACAGGCTGCAGGCACCAAATGGCTAAGGCAAGAAAATATCAACTTTCTAGAAAGTGGCATTTTCAGAATTGTAATTTAAAATCCCACTTCACCATAAGTTAGGATTTTAATTTAGGATTACAGAGACACTAAACACGAACTGTTTATCTTTTTCAATTTCAAATTACACATAAAAAATGTAATAAGACAACTCCAATGTTATCCTAGGGGATAGATAGGCCTTACAGTAGTGAAAAATGAATTTAAGAGTTTTTCACTACCAGGACATATAAAACTTAATAGTACATGTCCTACTTTTTACATACATTGCACCCTGCCCTCTGGGCTATCCAAGGCCGACCTTAGGGTGACATATGTATTAAAAAGGATGTTTTGGCCCCGGCAAAAGGTTTACTTTGCCAGGTTGAAATGGGAGTTTAAACTGCATGCACAGGCTCTGCAATGGCATGCCTGAAACATGTTTGAGGTGCTACTTAATTGGGTGGCACAATCAGTGCTGCAGACCCACTCATATCCTTTAATTTACAGGCCCTGGGCATATGTAGTGCCACTTTACTAGGAACTTATAAATAAATTAAGTATGACAAGTGAGTATAAGGCAGTCTTACCATGTTTTAAGGATAGCGCACAAAGACTGGTTGGCAATAGTAAAGTGCACAGAGTCCTAAGGCCAACAAAAAAAATCAGCAAAAATCAAAGTGCAAAAGACAAAACGTTTGGAGATGACCCTGCAGAAAGGGCCAAATTCAACACAACCCCCTTGAGCCAAAAGCCAGTGTAGACTAATCAAAACCTTGATGACCTTCCCTGCTTAGGCGATAGAACATGGACGAAGGACCTGTCATGCAGTAGCACTTGTCAGTTGAACACCTCTCTGAACTCAGTTAGATCCTCATGTCTAAAGTCTCATGAGACACTGAACTGACCCATAGGGAACCCTTCTCATCTGTGGACCCTATCTGTGCAGCACCTAACCTTAACTTGCTCACAGATGCATCCCAGTAGGAAGACAGTATCACCATGGCCACCAAAGTGATGTGGCCCCCTCCACATCTTGGGTATGACTTCTGTTCTCAACCCAAGAAAAACTCTTCCCATAAGGACATCAACCAACAGAGGTCACTGACAGCTGTAAGTGCCAAGAGCCAGGCCTCAGGCCATCCAGGCTGCTCTGGCCTCTGAGGTTTCTCAGAGTGGGGGACAGTAGCCCAGGGTGGCTCGCACCCTTCATCATCTCTACCTCCTACCAGTTCAGGGATGGTATCCTGACACTGGGCAGTCAACTCAGGTTCTATACCCTGAGGCTGATCAGGGGACAGGGGTGAGTCGTTGCTCACCCTGTCCCTCCATCTGGGCTCCCGTACCCTCTGCTTGGGAATTGTACCCTCAGAAAACTAGACTTTCAAAGTGCTCTTGGTGGCCACCCCTCTCAGTTCTCCTGCCACCGGGGGCAATTCATTCTCCAGAATGCAGTTTATGGGCATCTGGGGACTAACTATGACCCTCCTCTGGGTAACTACCCCACCCTAGTTCAGGGATACAAGGTCCGTAGGGCAGAAAAAGTCCTACCCATGGGCCTGAGTTACCCTATACAACTGACCGGTGTACTGTTCTGGGGAAATTAGCCTTTCCACTACCATGGTCTGGCTAGCCCTAGTGTCCCTCAGAGCAGTGCGAGGGATCCCATTCACTTTCACGTGGTAGAAGTGACGACTCCCACCCTCAGGGATCACAAGCTCACCCTCGGAGTCTATCTCTTAGCTAAGGGAGATCATGGTATGGTCTGTGACCTGCCCCTGGGGACTACTTACCCCATAGGCCATATTGGCCACTTCTGTAGAGGTCCCACCTCTGGGTAGGTTCTTTGGACGGTGCA
The DNA here is from genome assembly GCA_963921515.1 of Calotriton arnoldi. Taxonomy (NCBI): domain Eukaryota; kingdom Metazoa; phylum Chordata; class Amphibia; order Caudata; family Salamandridae; genus Calotriton; species Calotriton arnoldi. Next base: position 1,627,821 of record CAWUFW010000597.1, on the reverse strand, counting down.
CAGACAGAATATCGAGCTTTTAATATCGATATACAAAAATATCGAGTTGGAAATATCGTGATACAGGAATATCGACAGCAAGAATATCGTGGTTCAGAATATCGACTTTAAGGTAAGAAATATCGTTTTTTTAAATATAGAAGTCAGTAATATCGTTTACAAAAATATTGTTGTTTAAAATATCGATTTTTATATTAGTGTTATGTATTTTAGTATGTGTTAAAAGTATGTAATCTAATTATTTTTAATAAGTATTGCTTTTGTTTTTAAATATATGCGTTACATTTTTAGTAGGGATTCATTTTATGTTAATTAAATTTTGCGTTTTTTAGTTCTGTAGCGGGTTGTGGGTTTATAGGGAATAGGTTGGGAAGTAATTTAATGATAATAAATTAATTAATATTTTTGATTTATTAGAATTTATTTAATTTAGATTTTATAGTGTTAATTGTGCTAATTAATTTTGTATTAATTAATTATTAATTGGTTGTTAATTTTTATTAATTAATTAATTGATAATTATGTAAATGTTGTTCTTTTTTTTAGGAGCGGGTTGTGGGTTTATAGGGGAATAGGGTGGGAAGTAATTTAATTATAATACATTAATTAATATTTTTTATTTGTTAGTATTTATTTAATTTAGATTTTATAGTGTTAATTGTGTCAATTTTTTAGGAGCGGGTTGTGGGTTTATAGGGAATACGGTGTGAAGTAATTTATTTAAAAATAATTAATAATTGTTAATTAATGGTAATTAAATAAAAAATTAATTATGGAAGTTGTGTAATTAATTTGAGATGTGAGTTGTGGGGTTTATAGTGGTAAAGGGTGGGAAGTAAATTATTTTCAATTAATTAATAGGTTGTTGTTAATTGATAATAATTTAATAATGTAAAATTAGTTATGGAAATTGTGTAATTATTTTTGTGTGTGTGTTGTGGTGTTTGTTGGGTTAGAGGGTGGAAAGTATTTTAAGTTTTATTAATTAATAATTATTTGCTCATTATTATTCATTTATTAATTGATACATTTTTACGGTAATTGTTTACTTTTATTTTGTGTGTGCATTTTGGTTTTATAGGGTTAATGTTTGGGGAGTAAATTCATTTCTATTTGTTTTAATTAATAATATTTGTTTATTTGATAATTAATTATATTAATTATGGAGGTACAGTTTTTTGAAATTTATATGTGTGCTGTGAAATGTGTAGTGTCATAGGGTAGGAAATAAAAAATATTGATTTTGTGTAATAATGTTTTTGATTATAATTAATTTATATTAAATATAGTTATTTGTTTGTAAAATCAATTTAAAATTTTTATAGCATAATGCTTGTAGGTAATTTTTAGATTTTTTTAAATATAATATGTTTCTATCTTTTGTAATTTTTAATATTTTTATATAATTTTTATTTTTGTGTTATTAACAATTTTTGTATTGTAGTTGATATTTTGTTTCTTTTTTATTTTTAATTGACTTTGTTGGGAATATTAATTTTACCCCTCCGCTATTCAACACTTTCCCTACTGTTGCACTCACTGGAGTGGGAATAGTAATTTTTACCCCTCCGCTATCCAACACTTTCCCTACTGTTGCAGTAGTTGGAGTGGGAATAGTAATTTTCAGCTCTCTGCTATCCAACACTTTCCCTACTGTTGCACTGTTTGGAGTGGGAATAGTAATTTTTACCCCTCCGCTATCCAACACTTTCCCTATTGTTGCACTGAATGGAGTGGGGATAGTAATTTTTACCCCTAAGCTATCCAACACTTTCCATACTGTTGCACTCATTGGAGTGGGAATAGTAATTTTTACCCCTCCGCTATCCAACACTTTCCCTACTGTTGCGCTCACTGGAGTGGGAATAGTAATTTTTACACCTACGCTATCTAACACTTTTACTACTGTTGCACTCAATGGAGTGCAAAATGTAAGTTTAAAAATTATTAAATATTTTAATAATTTAATTTATAATATATTGTTTTTTTATTAGATTTTATGTTATAGGTGTATGTATATATATATATATATATATATATATATATTTATTTGTTAATTTTTATATATTTATAATATTTTAAAATACATTTAAGTTAATTGTTTTACAGTAAATATACATTTATATATTACATTTTATATATGTACGTTTAAATTTTTTTAATTAAATTTATTTATTATATTTGTTAAAATGTACATTACATCTAAATAATTTTTTGAAAGTTAATTTTATTATTTAATTTATTTAACATTATTTTTTGTATATAACAAAATAACGATATTTTGTACATCAATATTTTTAACATCTATATTTTTGTTTCGATATTTTTGTATTTTACATTTTAAAGATAGGATGTCGATATTTTGGATATCGATATTTTTGTATCGATATTTGTGTATGGGGATATTTATGTAGTCGATATTATGTCAGTGATCCCTTTGGATAGACAGAGTCCCCAAGCTTGAGTCCTAACTGGGAGCACTCATAACAGTGGGGTTGGAAATGGGGCACTCTGGGCCACCGCCCACCAGAACCACCCCCCTGTTTCTCAGATGGGGCATGTTAACCGTTTCCTCCCCCTTATTCTGGGACTTGTCTGGGTCATCTTTAACCTCCCCCTCACTCTCCTGGGGGGAACCTGAACCACTCTTCTTGAGGTCACTCCCAGGTACCTTCCTGGACACTCTGGTACTGACCCAGAGGTCTGCCTCATCAGCAAGCTTCCTAGTGTCAGTCAGCTCTGGAAAACAGGTACTGAGCATGTGCTCTCTCAAGACAGAGGGGCCAATTCCGATTCGGGCCGGAAAAAATACCGACCGACTCGGTACTGGAATTTAGTCCGACCGACACGTACCGGCGCCGTCCGACCCGGGTAGTACGAGGAAATGCATGGGAATCACGACCGACTCGCACGGAACACAAGGCGAACGACCGACCCGGACGGAAACAAGCTATCCGTCCGGGAAACCACGCGAATCGAACCGACCGACACGCATCAGGAAATAACCCGAACGAAACGTACCCGCGAACTCTGACCCGCGCAGTACGATGCAATGGGTGCAAATTCAGACCGATTCGTACGGAGCCCAAGCCGTACGACCGACACGCATACAAAACCCAGCCGAACAAACACAGTCCTCCGCGACCGACGCGTACGCCGCATATGAAATTGAGCTGAAACACAGCGGGAACGACTCGGAGAGGCGCGCACGAGACAACTGCAACGTCCTACTCGGTCAGAAGAATGACTCCTACATGCACAATAATCACAAATGAAAAAATACAAAAAAAAAGGGCCAAACAAGCAATGACAAAGCCAATAAATACAGGGGGTGAAAAAAATGGAACAAGGACACACCCCCAACTCCACCTACATAAAGGCCACAAATCCCTACCATGATCCTTTGCAAATTCCACTGACCTGCCAGCACAGAACACCATCACACAGCAAACACAGACACACACACAGCTCATCCAACACAAAAGCCACACACCATTAGCACCTCAACAAATAGCACCCTCACACACACACACACAGCAAAACCTACACACACACACCCTCACTTGCACACACACACACATCAATCACCACCACCACCACCCATCACCATGCCCCTAAAGAAGAATCCAAAGTTCCTAGATAGTGAATTGGAAGTCATGGTAGACGAGATCCTGAGGGTAGAGCCACAGTTGTTTGGCACATTGGTCCAACAGACCCCCATGTCGCAGAAAACCAAGATGTGGGCGAGGATCGTCGACAGGGTGAACGCACAATCACCATGTTTGCGCACAAAGGAAGACATCCAGAACAGGTGGTATGATGTGCGCAGGAGGGTCAGAGACCTACTCAAGAAGGATTACCTCCTGAGCCAGCACACCGGCAGTGGCCCTCCTGCAAAACCAGTATACCTCAGGCCCTGGGAGGAGAAGGTGCGGGCCATCCTACCACCAGTGAGGGTATATGGACTAACAGACATCCCAGAGCCTGGTGAGTACACAACTAATATACACAATATTGTGTGCCAATACACACACATCACTGTCAAGGGGACAGTCAAACCATCCACCCCTAGCAAATCAACAGCAACCAAAAGATAATCATCCCAAGATGTGTATGTCAGTTAGATAAACACAATACATGCCATCTCATAGTGATATGTAACTGTGTCATGACATGTACAAACCTAACAACAAATAGAGCAAGGCAGTGGCACAAATATAACCAACAAACACTGCCTGATATTTTGCCACCACTAGAACACCACCTCACAGGGAAGCTCACTTAAAGGAAGGAATTCTGTGTATGCTGGTGAAGTTAGTGTAGCCAATAGCATGATGGGAGTTGTAGTCACAGATACTGCTCACCCTCACAATTGGCCCATCAACACCACTCTGAACCATGCTCACATCACAGGGAGTGGATAAGGACTGCCAAGATGGCTGACACTGGCTACTGCTGTGGGGAGCACAAGGCCCTGCTGGGAACTGTGCACCAACAAACAGCACAACACCACTGCCTGACATCCTGAAAGCCAACTTGCACTCTCTGCAATGCAAGCACGTTGCATGGTGGGATATCTGGCTGGGTGGGAAGGAGGACTCACAGCACTGACCATAGTTACAAGCAGCTCACCTCACACACCCCCTCAACACAAACTCCACATAACCCACCTGGGAGAATGCAATGCCTCACATACCAAATGAAGATCCCACAAAGAACCACCACCCTGGGTAATGCTGTGTGAAGCACAGGGACACACCTGGGACTTGTAGCCAAACAAACGCAAGGACAACACTGTCAGCCTTCCTGTCAGCACAGGCACACTACCCCACAGGGAAGCAGAGTCCAAAGGAAGGAAGTACGGGCATGCTGGGAAGGGGGTGTAGGCAATAGCATGATGGGAGTTGTAGTCACAGATACTGCTCACCCTCACAATTGGCCCATCAACACCACTCTGAACCATGCTCACATCACAGGGAGTGGATAAGGACTGACAAGATGGCTGACACTGGCTACTGCTGTGGGGAGCACAAGGCCCTGCTGGGAACTGTGCACCAACAAACAGCACAACACCACTGAATGACATCCTGAGAGTCAACCTGAACCCACTGCAAGGGTGGCATGCTTCATGGTGGGATAACTGGGCCAGGTGGAGAAGGATGGCCGGATGTCCACCAAATACAACCAATGCTGGCCATGCACACACCTCAACATTCATATTGAAATGCCCCAGGTATGCATGACAATGTGCTACACCAATATCAACCTCTTACTGTGACAACTTAGGACAATGCAATGTACATGCCCGCATCCAGAGGTACAGTCACAACTGTCAGGTGTGTGAACCATTGATGCCTGTAGAAACATTACATACAATGTGTGTCTCTTCCAAATACAGGTGACGATGATGGGGACACAGCAGCAGGCGAGGAGGAGTCCCTGTCCCAGGCTCCGGGGGACACAGAGCTCACTGGTGTGGAACAGCCTCTGCCCTCCTCGGATGGCGAAGACCTACCTGGCCCCTCCGGTGTGAGTCATCATGCAGCACCAGCTGGACCCACATCTGCAACCCCTGCACCCACCCCTCCAACAACTGCCAACATACAGACCACCCCCGCCGACACGGACAGACCAAGGACCACCGCTGACAACAGCACAGGGCCCCAGGCCCACCGTGGAGCAACGGATGACAACACCACTAACAACCCCCCAGTGGGCCTCGGGTCACCTGTGCGTGCCACCGCAGGTCCTGCACATGTCGCCAGGGGTGGTGGGAGGGGTGGTAGACATAGGTCGCTGCTTGCAGAGGGGTCTGGACTGCATGATGACCCACAACTGGCACGCATCGCTGATGCGTACCAGGATAGCACCGGAGAGGTCAGACAGGTAATGGGGATCCTCAAGGACATACAACAGCAGCAGGCTGCCCATCATGCCCGCTTGGACTCCCACATGGCCCGTGTGGAGACACACATGGCCCGTGTGGAGACACACATGTCGGGCATGGAGTCCAAGTGGGACACAATGCAAGAACTCACAGCGGTGCATAGGGACATATTGACATGCCTCCGCCAGATTAGCACCAACATGGCCACACCTCCCTGTGTGCCCACAACATCTGGTGCTGCAACAACTGACACCGCCACAGGGAGGGAGGAGGACTCTGGCGGAGAGTCCCCTGCACCGCAGCAGCCTGCACGTGAGGGTCCCCCCCCAAAGAAGAGGGGTCGTCCGAGGAAGGAAAACTGAGAGGTTGATGGCCACGTACATCCCTCAGGAAGCCAACACCTGTTCCGGAAATTCTCCTTTGTGTGCAAACGTTTCACCCTGTCGAATGCAACACTACTTTCCCACATGATATGGGGTGTTCAAGTTGGACTAATGTATCATATGACTGTGGACTTCACTCAGGACATTTCTGCTACCAAGACTTCCAACTCATCTGGGAACTTTGGATCACAATCCCAATGTACAGCACCCACCATCCTGTGCACTATACACACACACATTTCTGTAAATAAAATCACTAGTACACCATACTTGCCACTGTTGTTATTCAAATGTGGATACTGTTATGGTGATGATGTTCTGCTAAATTACACTGTGTATGCTAACTGCTACAGCAAGTACAACACCGTCGTGTGAGTCATGGTGACGTGACACATATGAGGGAGACACACCACTAGGGCTACACAACACAGACACCAGGGCCATCGGACTCATCGCCCACAGTGATGTTGCCAGGAAATACAGTGGAATGCACAGACACCACACCTATTCAGAGTCTGTGTCAACTAGCCCACAGGTGCAGTAAGCAAATGTCAGTCAGATGTGTGACCACAGACAATGCACATCCCAGAGTGAAGCACAGGTTTATTACACATTTGCAACATGTTGTTTCTACTACAAATGCAAGGTTTACCCACGTGGCAGTGGCCACACAGTCAACAAGTGCAGAAGATATGAAGTCCAGGGGTGTGTGGCACATCACTTGTAGGCCAACTACTGCTGCCACCCTGAAAGCTGAATCATGGTGTCGGGGGATCCAAGTTGACCAAAGTACTCAGTAAGCACCCTGTGAAGGACAGACATGACACACAGTTAAAATCACTGTAGAACAGGACAGTACTGCAATACTCATGCCCAATACATGTCACAAGACAACTACACAAAACCAAGTTAGCATATCAAAACTGTTGGGGAGTTCAGACTACCTGGAAGGACACATTGCTGCACGCATCCAGTCAAGTAGCACATGGCCACACTCAAACACCACCAGAGCACCACCCACACATATCATGCAAACTCACGTCATTCACATTACATCTCCCTGGATACTCACATTCAGCTGAAGAAGTTGGTGATGAGCTGTGTGCGGACATCACCATCATCATCATCATCTTCATCATCATCATCACTGGCATCGTGGTCCAGGCCAGGATCCTCCACAGGTGGCGGACTTTGGTCATCGTCATCCAGAATGAGAGGCAACTCCTTCCGCACTGCCAGGTTGTGTAGCATGCAGCAGACGATGACAATCTTGCACACCTTTGCTGGGGCATATGGGAGGGCCCCTCCTGTCTTGTCCAGGCAGCGGAAGCGGCTCTTCAGGAGACCAAAGGTCCGCTCTATCACTCTCCTGGTCCGACCATGTGCCTCATTGTAGCGCATCTGGGCTGGTGTCACAGGGTTCCTGAGGGGTGTCAGCAACCACGGCATGTTGGGGTATCCGGAGTCACCTACGGACAGACAAGTGCACATTAGCTGATTTGGAAAAGTGGGTGGAATACTACAGATCAGAACACACACAATGGTACAAAGTCAGTACACACCGACAAGCCAGGCACGCTGGTTCTGCATCTGTGCCATCATCCTCGGGATGCGACTACTCCTCATCACGTAGGCATTGTGTGCTGAACCAGGGAAATGGGCACACACATGTGTGATGCTCATATCTGCTAAACATACCACCAGAGCATTGATCGAATGGTAATGTTTACGGTTCCGGTATGCCTGCTCATGTGCCTGTGGTGGTATCAAAGCCACATGTGTCCCATCAATGGAGCCAATGACATGTGGCATCCTCCCCAGGGCATAGAAGTCACTCTTGACGTCAGTGAGTTGTTGACGTGTTGGGAAATAGATGTACTGGTTCAGGCATCTCAACATTGCCTCCAAAACATCGCGTAGCACACGGCTGAACATAGTCTGTGACATCCCACCGGCAGTCGCAACAGTGTGTTGAAAGGTACCGGTGGCAAAGAAGTGTAGGGCTGCCATTACCTTCACCTTGGGGGTCAGCGCCGTAGGGTACGTCCGGCCAGGTTGCAAATGTGGTGCCAAGCGCACTGCCAAATCCTCAATCAGCTGCCTGGTGAAGCGGTACCGTCGGATGCTGTCACGTTCCACCATCGTTGCCAGGTCAGGGAATGGTCTATGGACAGCTGGAGCCCTGCAGTGCATACGTTGAAGGAAGAAAGATTGTCAGTCACCCCACATATGTGCCATTCACCATACTCAATTTCACATGATACATCATTACGTGACACAAGTACTTGATGTGTGTGCCGTTCTGTCGGACATAACTCGCACCTACATGGCCATCATCTAACTTCTCAGTACAACATGTGTGCACAACAGGTACCAGGTTGTGCTATGGGAAACCATTAGGCTGTGTCACAGTACCCATTTACTGCTGTCACGTTCCACACACACACCACAGTGACATGTCTGGACAGATGCGCCACAGGCATCACAGATCATTGACAGGTAGATTCCCAGTGACCCTGTCTTGCCACATGGACACTGGCATGACATGGCGTATCATGTACACGTCAGAAAAACAAACATGACTCCCACAGGTAGTGGCCCCTGTCGCATCCGCAGGACAGACATGGACGCCAGTGACGCACAACATCAAAGTCCATGCACAAACAACGTTGATGTGGAGACTGTCTCCCATCGTGCACATGGTATCAGTGACATCGGAAACACAACATGCACACAGACTGTGGAGGGACATCACTATTGTGGCAATGGGTCATCCTGTGACGTAAATGCCTTCCCACATGGGACTCTGGGGGTATGTGACATGTCATACACATACACAACCTGGAAATGTTACCATGCCACATGCTCCAAAATGAACTGTTGCACATCACAGTGGTCATGTGCACAACACACCAAGGACCCTGTCCCCATGAACACATGCACAGCCTGGGTGTGGCTGCCCACAAGTGCCACCACAGAAACCACATGTTAACCCCCATACACAGAGAAGGAAATGCAGCCTTACATGCCTCAGGAAACAGTGTGGACTGGGTGTGGTGTTGTAGGTGTGCCCCTGGGTCTCTGGCAGGTATATGTGGCTGGCATATGTTCACCAGTGACAAGCATGGTGACATATGCGACTGACCTGTACAGGTACGCGTTGTACAGCAATGGACCGATCGGTGTGCCCGGCCGGCCCATTGCATATGATGTCTGCGGGTACGCGTTGTATCCCGAAATACGCGTTGTACAGCAATGGACCGATCAGTGTGCCCGGCCGGCCCATTGCATCTGTTGTGAGCGGGTACGCGTTGTACAGCAATGGACCGATCGGTGTGCCCGGCCGGCCCACTGCATATGATGTGTGCGGGTACGCGTTGTATCCCGAAATACGCGTTGTACAGCAATGGACCGATCGGTGTGCCCGGCCGGCCCATTGCATCTGTTGTGAGCGGGTACGCGTTGTACAGCAATGGACCGATCGGTGTGCCCGGCAGGCCCATTGCTTATGATGTGTACGGGTACGCGTTGTATCCCGAAATACGCGTTGTAAAGCAATGGACCGATCGGTGTGCCCGGCCGGCCCATTGCATCTGTTGTGAGCGGGTAAGCGTTGTACAGCAATGGACCGATCGGTGTGCCCGGCCGGCCCATTGCATCTGTTGTGAGCGGGTACGCGTTGTATCCCGAAATACGCGTTGTACAGCAATGGACCGATCGGTGTGCCCTGCCGGCCCATTGCATCTGTTGTGAGCGGGTACGCGTTGTACAGCAATGGACCGATCGGTGTGCCCGGCCGGCCCATTGCATATGATGTGTGCGGGTACGCGTTGTATCCCGAAATACGCGTTGTACAGCAATGGACCGATCGGTGTGCCCGGCCGGCCCATTGCATCTGTTGTGAGCGGGTACGCGTTGTACAGCAATGGACCGATCGGTGTGCCCGGCCGGCCCATTGCATCTGTTGTGAGCGGGTACGCGTTGTATCCCGAAATACGCGTTGTACAGCAATGGACCGATCGGTGTGCCCGGCCGGCCCATTGCATATGATGTGTGCGGGTACGCGTTGTATCCCGAAATACGCGTTGTACAGCAATGGACCGATCGGTGTGCCCGGCCGGCCCATTGCATATGATGTGAGCGGGTACGCGTTGTATCCCGAAATACGTGTTGTACAGCAATGGACCGAACGGTGCGCACACATTGGCTGGGGCCTGGCATGGCAACGGACGCGTATTCGAAGCTCCAACGAGTCTGATGCAGTGAATTCAGTTGGCCAGCCACAACAATGTTGCAAAATCATGGGTGTCATGAAGTTGAAGATTTGAAGGATGCTGTGGGCGTGTATTAGTGCTGCTATTCCATGGATTGGTCAGATTCAGAAGATGCAAACGACTTGGACCTATCACTTTGGACACATGGGACAGTATCTGCCTCTGCAGCACACATATAATGCTGGCTGTTCCCCTGAGAGCTCACTTGCCTGCACTACATGCTCCAGGACGACATCTGCCACCAACACTGCTGCTGTTTATGCATCCTCTGGCTACTGCAATGGCACGTACTGTGGAGAGAGCCCCAGCCTTCAGCCTTTAGGAGAACCAGGCCCTGCTGGACAGCCTCCTTCCACAGTACAGCAAGCTGTATGGGAAACCAGGGGAGCAGGTGAGTGTGCTGTCCACTGCCTTACTAATTGTGCATGTTGTCTGACTAGCAGGACTTACAGTGTGCACACCACTGGCTAGCATGCTCACTGAGTAGTTGTCACACCCCAAAGTGTGTAGTTACATGCACTGAACTGGTACAGTGCAGTAACAGTGCATTCCAACTAGGTTTACTTCCCATGCAAAGATACCATGTAGTGACTGCTGGCAAACTGTTCATAGCCATTGTTGCACTGCCTGTGTACATCATATGCCCCTGTGATTGAGACATGTATATCCAACTGTGTGATGCACGTATATGTTGCATGTGTAGTAATGGCCTTTTCACTTTGTCATCCTCACAGGTTGATGCCCACCAGAAGCAGGAAATCTGGCTGACCATCGCCCGGGAAGTAAGATCCGTGGGGGTCTACAGGCGCAGGATCCGCAACTGCCAGAAGAGGTGGCAGGACCTTTGGGGCTGGACCCGGAGGATCGCAAGGGTCCAGCTGAAGCTGTCGCCTCCTCGCAGGAGGGGCGGACACCGGACCCTGACCCCCCACATGCTCAGGATCCTGGCGGTGGTCTTCCCTGACCTGGATGGGCAGCTGAAGGCCAGACAGCAGCAAGGAGGGGGTGAGTCCATGACTGCACTGTGCACTTTGTCTGACATGCTATGTGCCCTCCTCTGGCCTGGTTAAACTTCCACAGTACATCAGTCATGTGGTCCAGGACCCATGTCCCTCATTTGTGACATGCCCACTTCTCCTCTGATACGCATATGTGTGGCCCTTATAGTCAGGAAATTGTGTCATTTGGGGACTGTGTCATTGCATTTAGCTTTGCTCAAGGTGGGGGACAGCATTTGTTCCTGTGACTATGTTGTGCGATTCATGGGTGGGTCAATTGCTTACACAATGCCTAAGTTCTGACATGTAATCTGGGTGTAACTTTGATATGTGGTCCGCTTGCTGCTCTGACTCAACACATGTCCCTGGGGAATTTGGCACACACCCATGCTGCTGGTGGGAACAATGTTTGGGCCTCAGGAGTATGTGTATCCAGTGTGTCACACATGCTTAGCCACCTGCCTACTGGCCAGGACTCATCCCTCTTACAGGTGGAGCTGGACAGTCATGCCTACTCCAGGGCATACAATACACTCTGTACTCCCACTCCCGTGTATCATCTGGCATGTTGTGATCAGTGAAATGTACCCTCAGGTGTCTGCCTCTGTCTCATTGTGCTGTGTCTTTGTTGTCAGGACTACTGGTATGTTTATCGGTTAGGGCTCAGCATGCCATCGGAGATGTGACCATGATAGACGATACTTCTGTGACTTATAGGTGTCTGATCACTTGACTGTGCACACAGGTGTTTGCGACTGTGACTTTCAGGCAGCTGTATTTTCATTCACAGCACACTGTGAGGTGCTCATGTTCAGAGAGTTGTGTTTCATGTCCCCCATATGTCCAGTTGGTATGACGTGGACAAATAGTAGTACAGATGATGTGGTTTTTGGGAGATGGACATGTGCACTTGTCAGTCACATAACTTGCATTCCCCATGCCCTCGGATTGTGACACAGTGCAGACTGTTGTTGGCTGGCTGCCATGGCCATGTGACTTGAGACAGTAATGTATGACTTTGCACGCATTCCTGTGTCATGGCATTAAACTTCCTGAGACTGATCCTGCAGGGGAGTGACATGTGCAACATGCACCCCATTGTGGCATTGACTATCCGGACATGGGTGCATCATGGTGTCTGGTGCTGGTATGCATCACATGCATTTCTATTTAGACTCTGGCCATCCCTTTATCCGGACACCTGCACTGACTCAGTGGCAAGAGATGTGATGTGTGCATGTTCACATACTTCACCGTGTTCCCTGCAATGTCCAACAACTGTGTAGGTGGTGCATGTGTCCACACTGGGGTCTTACCATCAGGCAGGCACCAGACAGATGGGTGCAAGGGCAGGAGGGGTGTGAGTCCCATGGTTGACCATCAGACTGACAATTGGCTTCCCGAATCTGTGTGAGGACTTTAGGCAATGTTCAACTAAGGATGCCAGGGCTTGCTCTGTAATGTGCTGTACTTACTGTGGTGTGTGCGGTCAGTGCAGGTGACTGATGTTTGTCTGTTTCCCTAATTGTTTGCAGATACATCCACGGCCACAGGAGGGGACAGCTCCACGGACCAGGAGGAGCAGCGGCGCCAGACTGGGTCAGCATCGGACGAATGGTCAGAGGGACCCAGTGGCACGGAGGGCGAGGGGAGCCACACCGAGGAGTCCTCAGCACCATCCACCTCAGCTGAGGACCACAGCAGCTCGGAGGATGACTCCCTTGTGGAGGCGGGTCTCAGCAGCCACCAAAGGCCAGCTAGTCTGTCTGGCCCCGCCACCACCACCACCACCACCGCCCTCCCATTGGCTCCCATTCCTGAGGTCCGTGGAGGCTCCCCTGCTCGGGAGCGTGTCTCCTTCATGCCAGGCACCGCACCCCCTGCCCCTGTGTCCCCTGCTGCCCTGAGTGAGGAGTCTGTGTACCTCCTTCGGCAGCTCCATGTAGGGCAGACAGCAATGCTGAGTGTCCTCCATGCACACACCACTCTGTTGACACAGCTGGTGTCGTTCATGGAGGGCATCTCGGCAGGTATGTCTGCCCTACAGAGGAGCAATAAGTCCATGGACTCCTCCCTGACGGCAGCAGTGTCCCTCCTCCAACAGTCCCTCACCCCTCCCACCTCTGCCCCATCCACACTTCCTGCCCCCTACCTGTCCAAAGCACATGCACATCTGCACAGTCACCCAAACACACAGACACGAGCAGCACAGACACACCCAAGAGAAAGGCAAGACGTGCACACAAGCATCCTCAGGGGACTGATACCACAGACACAGGGGATGGGGAACACACACACACACAGGCATCCACATTCACTCCACTGTCCTCCAAATCCTCTCCCTCCAAGACCCCTTCCCGTGCCTCGCCTGCTACCCCACCTACACAGCAGATCTTCCTGTGTGACCTCAGCCTCTTCCCCTCCAATCCTGCTGATCCAGCATACCGGGGGAAGAGGAAGTCCACCCACACAGAGGGGAGTGCCCCTGGCCCCCGGACACCCTCCCCCAGGCGCAGGCAGACACAGGACCCCATTAGGAAGTCCCCCCGGACCAGGAAGAGCAAGACCCCACCACCACCACCACGCAGCTCCACCGCCCAGTCTCTCTCCTCCATCCCCCAGGCCACCACTGCACAGGTTCCCCCGCCACACCCTGCCCCAGGTTCCCCCACACACCGATACCGCATCCCCAGACTGCTTAGGCCCTCCCCCCCTGCCACTTGCTCTTACACCCCCAACCCAGATGCTCTGCCTGTTAGTGGCACTGTTGTGGAGACCGGGTCCCCCCCCTCTGTCCTGCCCACCTCATCTGCCCACCCTTCCACTCCCTTGGAGTCATGCACTGCAGTGGAGTCCACAACCACCACGTCTGACTCGGGCACTGCAGTGGGTACCCAGTCCACTACATCAGTCCAGCCCACTGCAGTGGTTGCAGCACCCACACCAACTGACTTGTGTACCACAGTGGTGCCGGCCCCCCCTGAGTCAGACACCTCCACTGCAGTTGCCGGTGACACTCCTGCACCCACCACCCCTTCACTGCCTCACTCTGCCATCCCCTGATCCTGTCCCTGCGGTGCCTGGCCTGCCCCTTGTATGCCCCTCCAAGGGGGATGTCCCCTAACCGTACCAGTGCAGGCAAGCAATGTGTGACCAGTTGTCACTTCTCACCCTGTTGGGACTGTGATTTTGGACTGGCCATTGGCCTTAGTTTCTTTTGGACTTCCGTGTTTACCCTGACATTTGCTGAATAAAGCCTCTTTTTGTTTACTTGTGGGTTTTCTTTTGATGTACATGATGTGGATGAGTAGCATCCTGCATTTGCAGTTGTAATAGTGTTCATATCAGGAAAATGAAGTGTTGCAGTGATGGACTCCATGTGGTCCATGGGATATGTGTCCTGTTGTAGTCTGGATCTATGGCATCCTTTGCTACAGTCTGAGGGTGTAATGTTCAGCATTTGACACAGGGATGTCCATTTTGCATTTGTAAATGAACATCTTTGTCTTACACTGATGCACATCTGGTGGGCTTACCACTGTTCAATGTTCCGATTTCCCTGACTGTGTGCCCAGCTCCACTGGACATGCAGTTTTGCACATCAATGTCGAAGGACTCATCTGTGTATACAGTGTAACTTGCTTGACACGTGTTTTGTGTGTATGCAGATGACTGACGTGACACTCCCGTACCCAGGCTGATGTGAGCAGAGCCTTCTGTGTGTTGTGGTTGTTGACTCACTGACGGAGTGTTCTGCTGACATGTTTGGGTCGTGCACAGACAAGGTTTGGCACAGCGGACCTTCCACAGGAGTGGAGTGCCCTCATGGCAGTGTGTAATCCGGTGACATTGCGTGGGCCTGTGTTGTGTGTTGTGTAAGCATGTCTGTGCGTGTTCCCTTCCCTTTTCCTACACAGGCTGTGTCCCTAGGGATGTTCCTGTTTGTGATGCTTGCTGAGTTGTTCTGTGTTCATCCAGCATCTTGGACCTGGTTTCTCCGTGATGTGGGTGCATGGCAAACTAATGTTCATGAGGTTGTCATACCAGGTTGTCTTTGTTGTCAGGGCTGGGGATGTGGGCAAACGCTGATGGGACACATTCAGGATTCCCCTTGGCACTTGTTGTTTACACAAGTCATGTGATTTACAGTTTGTGGTAGCTTTCAGTGATTGTGACACGTTGTGTGTGTGACTGCTGCCACTCCTCAGGGTCAGAGCTGCAATGTTGGAAGTTGTGTACGTGTGTTCTTCGTGTGTCACCTTGGCTTCTTCGTTGGTGTGTGACTATGGCCAGGATCCCATTGATTGTGGTGGATTTCACATCATGCCCATGTACGGCATACTGTGCTGTGTGTCAGACATTGACTAGTCTTGTTGACTGGCCATGTGTGATGGGTTTCTGCACCTTAGTTCCCACTACCACCCCTGGTATTGTCATGGGTGCATGTCCAATGTCACCAGCCCATGTGAGCTTCACTGCTGCACATAGGTGGAGATCAGGGTGTGTGGTGTTGAATGTGTGCAAAAGTGAGTTGTTGCACGGCTAGACCCCTACCTCCATATTGGCCTTGGCTGGCAGGCCGTGCTGATTGATTGGAGCTTGTGTAGGTGTGATGGTAGTTAGTTGCTCAGGACACATGGCTGTGGTTCACAGTGTGAACGACATCTAACTTTGTCATCACAGTGGGATTATCATGCAGGCTAGTGTCAGCACAATGTGGGGTCCCTGGGGGTAGTGCTGTGGTGGGTCTGTCTCTTGCTGTGTTAGTTGCTGTTCCTACAAGCTTGTGTGACATGTGTAATTTGGGCTCCCTCTCATCTAACAATGCCTGATTGCCCACATAGGGGTATCCGATCCATGAGTAACTTTTGTATGGCACTGTATACACATCTGTGTGGTTGGAATTCAGGCCTCCTCATGTGTTGTGTGGTTGCCTGGGGACACTGGCACACCCCCCCCCCATCACCTGTTGTGTTTGATATGCAGTGTGAGTCTGCCTGTTTGTGCCTTTGCGCCACTGCATTGGCATATCTTGAGTGTGCCATTGGCTGTATGTTGTTTGGTGGCTTTCCCCTGCTGTCCCTGGGACTCCTAGGTCACCAGTCAGCACAATAATCATGGTTTGTATGTCCCATTGCTGCCATGGTATGGTATTTGTTCACCTGACATCTACAGTCTCCACAGGATATCTACATTTGTGTGTCCATTGGTGCAGATATGTGGGTCAGCATTATGATGGTCACTTCTGTCATTGTGTTATTTGTGAATGTTGACAATGTGGGCCCCCATGGGTGATGTTTGTATGCACATGGCCAAAACGATGTTTCAGTGACACTGCACTGTTTGCCTCGACCAATCTATGTTGCTATGGGACACAAGCACTACTATGCCACTGATGTGTTTGTTGTTGTGTGACCAGGATTCATCCATGCAGTTTGGCTTTGGCAGCTTTTACCATGACTACACTTCCCTTTTGGTCACTGTGGTGATGGGGCTTTAGGCCCCATTGCCACACTGTTCAAAATCTGCATCAGCTATGGACACCACACTTCCCTTTTGGTCACTGTGGTGATGTGGCTTTAGGCCCCATTGCCACACTGTTCAAAATGTGCATCAGCTATGGATTCCACACTTCCCTTTTGGTCACTGTGGTGATGGGGCTTTAGGCCCCATTGCCACACTGTTCAAAATGTGCATCAGCTATGGACACCACACTTCCCTTTTGGTCACTGTGGTGATGGGGCTTTAGGCCCCATTGCCACACTGTTCAAAATGTGCATCAGCTATGGATAGCACACTTACCTTTTGGTCACTGTGGTGATGGGGTGTTCGAGCCCATTGCCACAGTGGCCATGGGCGGCTTGCATTGTGGAGGCCACACACATTTCTGTGTGACACATGTGCTAGGGGGTCACATTGTATGTTCAATGTCATGTTCAGTGTTGTAGGCATTTGACACAGACTACACACACTTGTCATGGTGTTGGGGGGGATGTAATCTTCTGTCATTCCTTATGTGGGAGTATGCTAGTTGTGTCATGCATTACCCATCCTATGAGTAGGAGTGGTGATAGTGGTAGGCATCCATCCCCCCATGAGTGGGGATGGTAGTAGTGACAGGCATCCAGCCCCCCCTGAGTAGGGGTGGTGGTGGTGGCAGGCATCTAGCCCCCCCTGAGTGGGGGTGGTGGTAGTGGTAGGCATCCATCCCCCTAAGGGTGGGGATGGTAGTAGTGGCAGGCATCCAGGCCCCCCTGAGTAGGGGTGGTGGTAGTGGTAGGCATCCAGGCCCTCCTGAGTAGGGGTTGTGGTAGTGGTAGGCATCCATCCCCCCATGAGTGGGGATGGTAGTAGTGACAGCCATCCAGGCCCCCCTGAGTGGGGGTGGTGGTAGTGGTAGGCATCCAGCCCCCCCTGAGTAGTGATGGTGGTAGTGGTAGGCATCCATACCCCTAAGGGTGGGGATGGTAGTGGTGGCAGGCATCCAGGCACCCATGAGTAGGGGTGGTGGTAGTGGTAGGCATCCAGCCCCCCCTGAGTAGTGGTGGTGGTAGTGGTAGGCATCCATCCCCCATGAGTGGGGATGGTAGTAGTGACAGGCATCCAGCCCCCTAAGGGTGGGGTTGGTAGTAGTGACAGGCATCCAGCCCCCTGAGTAGGGGTGGTGGTGGTGGCAGGCATCTAGCCCCCCTGAGTGGGGGTGGTGGTAGTGGTAGGCATCCATCCCCCTAAGGGTGGGGATGGTAGTAGTGGCAGGCATCCAGGCCCCCTGAGTAGGGGTGGTGGTAGTGGTAGGCATCCAGGCCCCCTGAGTAGGGGTGGTGGTAGTGGTAGGCATCCATCCCCCATGAGTGGGGATGGTAGTAGTGACAGGCATCCAGCCCCATCTGAGTAGGGGTGGTGGTGGTGGCAGGCATCTAGCCCCCCCTGAGTGGGGGTGGTGGTAGTGGTAGGCATCCATCCCCCCATGAGTGGGGATGGTAGTAGTGGCAGGCATCCAGGCCCCCCTGAGTAGGGGTGGTGGTAGTGGTAGGCATCCATCCCCCCATGACTGGGGATGGTAGTAGTGACAGGCATCCAGGCACCCATTAGTAGTGGTGGTGGTAGTGGTAGGCATCCATCACCCCATGAGTGGGGATGGTAGTAGTGACAGGCATCCAGCCCCCTAAGGGTGAGGTTGGTAGTAGTGACAGGCATCCAGCCCCCCCTGAGTAGGGGTGGTGGTGATGGCAGGCATCTAGCCCCCCATGAGTAGGGGTGGTGGTAGGGTGGTGTTGGTGGTAGGCATCCATCCCCCTATGGGTGTGTATGGCATTGGTGTTGGCCATCCCACCCCTATGGTTCTGCTGTTGCTAGTGTACGTTATTTGTGCATCCCTATGTGTGTGTGACATATTTCGGGTACGTGTAGTTTGTTTGTATGGTTGGTGTTTGACTTACCGTCTGCGCCGTACGCATCCGTGCCGGTCCCGGTAATAGATGTAGAGTATAGGTAGGACCTGCGCAATGGGATTCATGCTTGGATCGTCTCGTTCGGGTTTCTCGTGTCTTCGAGTCGTACTCGTAGCAGGCTTGTTCGTCTCATAGCCGTGGATCGTCTTGTGGCGCGAAACGGAGCTTATGTACGGCTCGCCCGGATGCTCAAACGGGCCGGACGTAGCGACGGGTTCGGCGTGTACGGATTGCGCATCGTACTAGTCCGGCCGGAAGGTGCTGTGTATTTGCTTCCGTGCGGCTCGATTCGGCGTTCACGGATCCGGCTCGGGCGGGGAACAGGAGCTGGATTGGGTGAGTACGGCTCACTCGGAAACTGGGTTGTTATACGCATCGTACTTGTTCGTCCGGACGAGTGTACGAATCGGTCGGGAAACACGCATTCGGCTTGTATTTTTTCCGGACGAATACTGTTAGGTGCCCTACCGGCCGAGATCGGAATCGACCCCTAAGTTGTACAGCCCAACATAATCATTAACCTTGCTGCTCGCACCCAACCATTCATTGCCTTTCTGTCCTAATCCACGAAGTTCACCCAAGACTGATTCTGCATCGTCTGGCTGTCCCTGAACCTGATGTGGTATTTCTCTGAGGTGAGTCCAGACAGGGTGAAAAGGATAGCTTTCACTGGAGCATATCTGGTTTGGACCTTCACTTCTAGTGTAATCAGTGCTCCCACCCCTCTGGAGGCATATGTTTCCACAAGCCTCCCCCTCCCCAGTTCTCTGGAATCCTGTGTGCCTATAGAGCTACCTCATAAAACCTAAAAGTACATGTTCCACTTTTTAAGTACATTCCACCCTGTCCTCTGGGCGGTCCAGGGTCTATCCTGGGGGTGACCTATATGTATTAAAAAGGAAGGTTTTCCCTGGCAAAAGGTTTACTTTGTCAGGTGGAAATTGCAGATTAAACTGCAAATACAGGCTCTGTAATGGCAGGCCTGAGACATGTTTAAAGGGCTCCTTAAGTGGGTGGCACAATCAGTGCTGCAGGCCCACTAGTAGTATTAAATTCACAGGCCCTGGGTATATGTAGTACCACTTTACTAGGGACTAATAAGTAAATCAAATATGTCAATTGGGGATCAGTCAAAATTTCCATGTTTAGAGGAGAGAGCACACACACTTTAGCACTGGCTAGCAGTGTTGAAGTGCACTGAGTTCTAAGGCCAGCAAAAACAAATTCAGTAAAAATAGGAGGAGTGAAGACAAAATAATTGGGGGTGACCCTGCAGAGAGGACTGTAGAGAGGGCCAGATCGAAAAATAGCCTACTAAACAAGTCCTTGGAACTACGATCGTTCCCACCTAAAGTAAAAACCTATTGCTTGATACCACTCCTAATGAACAAGAAACTCGAACCATCCAGTCCACCAGACCAGAGGTGTCACTCAACTCTCCTCTCCAACATCTACCTAACTATCTTACTGGAACTGCTCAAATTGTCCAACCTTACATGTTACAACTATACTGATGATATGTAAATCAATTTAAAAAATGGATAGCTCAGAAACCCTCTACAAGTAAAGACCTGGTGATTGCCTCTGTGCCATAGATGCATTGGTGATGAGTAACCACCTAAAGCTCAACATTGCAAAGACAGAAATGAAGACCTTAAGACAAAGGCACAAACACCAGCTTACGGCCTTAGGACAAAGGCACGAACACCAGCTTACGGCCATGTGGCTCAAAGAACGTGATGCCCCGCTTTCTACGTCAAGACAAGTGAGAAACAGAGGAGTAACAATAGACTTGGGTCTATTCCTGATACCACATGCTAATGAGGTCACAAGGAGCATCTTCTACACAATTAAAATACTGTTGCACATCCCATGAATTGAATAGCAATACAAATTACAAACTATCTTCACTCTTGTGATCTCCAAGCACAGCTATACCAATGGCCTATATTTCAGTGCACTCTGTTTCACGATGCACAAAATTAATTGGATCCAAAGTTCTGCAGCTAGACTCCTCCTCCCTCTTAATAACAGAAAACACAACACGATTCCGGCAAACACTCTACGGCCTACCTGTAGCCAGACTATCAATGTTCAAAAAACCTTGCACCGTCCACAGAGCCTTTAATGGTGAATTATCAGTATACCTACAAATTAAATCTAATTACATCTAAACAATACAAACAAAATAGGACACTGCGCTCCAGGCTAGCACTAGGCATTGATGGAGCAGAGATGTTATCATGGTGACAATTTGCGTTTGTGACACTATTTTACATGATGACACAGTGTGTATTAGGTCTCCGTGTTTCAAGAAACACACAAATGAGATTCTGATTTACATACTGCATCGTAAAAGCATGCAGAAAGTTGGAAGTAGATTTCTGATACTACCTAACAGTCAATAGGCTGATGTGAAATTTGACATTTGGACTCACAGAAACAATGCAAACTGTGACGAAATACTGCGTTTGTGGCCGGCTGGTATGCTATTGTAGTGGAACCTTTTCGACTGAAAGGGTTCATAGCAGAGCAGCTGTGGCATTGAAGCTGAAGTGCTGACAGAGGCAGACGACTTTGACTATGAACTGGAACCGGTCATTCGGTATTTGTTGAACTTTCCTAGACGGTTGGTATGAGATTCAACTGATTTCCTGCTAATTCACTATTCTAGAGACAATAAAATCTCCCTCGTTTGAGAACGATAGCTCTCTCAATTCTGAACCTTGCAGAATCTGTGAATGCTTATTAAATTTGATCTAATTTGAAATTAAGGCTATGTGCTAATCCTTTGATACTTAACAGAAATATATTATAATAAAATATTCTGCTGATTCTGCTTCATTTATTTGGTTGTGGCTAAATTCAAAATTGATTTGAGGGTCAACTAATTAAGAGTGGGGTTTTTACATGAGAGATTGTTTCTATTTTTGAATGCTAGAGATGATCTATTCCAGGTTCTCATACAATAAACGCTCATCCCCTAAATATTTCAGTCCCTTTCAGCACAGAACAAGATCCATCGGAGGACCTAAGAGATTTGATATGGTTGCTGAGGGTATTTTGTGACAAAAGATACTAAATCAAATAAAATAAATTTATAAGGCCCAACACATTTTACGCTACAACAGCATTGTTGTACTGCCTTATAATAAAAAATCCATAGGAGGCTCTGCTTTCTCACTATACACCGCCAGGATCTTGAACTCATTCCAGGCAAAATAAAAATGTCCAGGAACATTTAAACATCAGAAGAAACGTTAAATCATGCTTATTTAGAAAATAATTGCACCTATCGCTGGTCCTTGGACAGAACCCAGAACGATAACCATCCTACCAGTATAAGCACAGTCCAAAGCTGTGGAACAGTCCCAACCAGCCCAAAATACCAAGGAAGCGGGCACAGGCACTGAACCAAACTAGGAGGCTTGACCAAACATAACTTCACAATGACCTCGGCATATGTATGGAATACTATGCCATCTCAAACATAAGATAGGCCCCTACAGTCAGTAGTAGAAGTACCTTCTGCCACTCTACACCTGAAGATCAGAGACATGCCTTATGACAAATAGGAACGTAACCACAGGATCCCCCTCACTTCTCAGACTGAGTAAGCAATTTTTACCCTACCACCAAGCAGGCCCGGTTCTAGCGGGTGGGCCGGGTGGGCCTGGCCCACCCAAACATGAGCCTGGCCCACCCAAACATGAGCCTGGCCCACCCAAACATGAGCCTTGGCCCTCGCAGTGAATCTGCCACCGATGTGCAACAACAATAAAAAATGTTCAGATAACTGGTGATTTATGATCCTGCTGGAGAGCAATCATTTGTCTGTTGGTAGTTTTTAAAAATGCAGATAAACTTAATTTTATGGGGATAGCTCAGTGGGTTACTGCCTTTGTCACAGATATCCTTGTGTTACTTGCAGTTCAGAAGTTACTATGCTAACATAGGACAGTGACATATGAACTGTCATCAAAGAGCTGCATACAAACTTCTTTTTTATGTGTTGTGATATAGTTAGAACTTCTCCAGTCTTTCATTATTCTAATGTTGCTAAAAAGTTTGTTTGGGCAGTTATACATTTTTATCAGTAAAGCCAACCCCCAACCACTGGAGTACTCTTTAAATCCTGCGTTTGTGCTTCTCCAGACCAAACCCTCGTAAAATATATTGCCCACCAGTATGGATGACGTGATTTCTACACCTTGTAATCCTCATTGGCTTATGTGACATTCCCCGTAGGCTGATTTATTGTCTCTGTATAATGTGTGCTGTGATGTAAAGTACTGTGACACCATACACTGATATGAGTAGTGTATACAACAAATGAAATGGATATGAGAGAGGGGCAACGGAGAGATGAGGGGCACTAGTGAAGGGTGGCAGTGAGGGAATCCGAGGAGGAGGTCACGGGGTGGGGGGGAACTACAGAGAGATGAGGGACACCAATGGAGGATGGCAGTGAGGGAATCCGAGGAGGAGGTCACGGGGTGGGCGGGAACTACAGAGAGATGAGGGACACCAATGGAGGGTGGCAGTGAGGGAATCCGAGCAGGAGGTCACTGGGTGGAGGGGAACTACAGAGATATGAGGAGCACTAGTGGAGGGTGGCAGTGAGGGAAGCCGAGGAGGAGGCCATGGGGTGGGGGGGGGACTACAGATAGATGAGGGGCACTAGTGGAGGGTGGCAGTAAGGGAAGCCGAGTAGGAGGTCATGGGGTGGGGGGGAACTACAGAGAGATGAGGGGCATTAGTGGAGGGTGGCAGTGAGGGAATCCAAGGAGGAGGTCATGGGGTGGGGGGGGCTACGGAGAAATGAGGGCCACTAGTGGAGGGTGGCAGTGAGGGAAGCCGAGGAGGAGGTCATGGGGTGGGGGGGAACTACAGAGAGATGAGGGGCTCTAGTGGAGGGTGGCAGTGAGGGAATCCGAGGAGGAGGTCATGGGGTGGGGGGAACTACAGAGAGATGAGGGGCACTAGTGGAGGGTGGCAGTGAGGGAATCCGAGGAGGAGGTCATGGGGTGGGGGGAACTACAGAGAGATGAGGGGCACTGGTGGAGGGTGGCAGTGAGGGAATCCAAGGAGGAGGTCATGGGGTGGGGGGGGCTAAGGAGAAATGAGGGCCACTAGTGGAGGGTGGCAGTGAGGGAAGCCGAGGAGGAGGTCATGGGGTGGAGGGGGGGAACTACAGAGAGATGAGGGGCTCTAGTGGAGGGTGGCAGTGAGGGAATCCGAGGAGGAGGTCATGGGGTGGGGGGGGGAACTACAGAGAGATGAGGGGCACTAGTGGAGGGTGGCAGTGAGGGAATCCGAGGAGGAGGTCATGGGGTGGGGGAACTACAGAGAGATGAGGGGCACTGGTGGAGGGTGACAGTGAGGGAATCCGAGGAGGAGGTCATGGGGTGGGGGGAACTACGGAGAGATGAGGGGTGCTGGTGGAGGCTGGCAGTGAGGGAATCTGAGGAGGAGGGCATGGGGTGGGGGGAACTACGGAGAGATGAGGGGTGCTGGTGGAGGCTGGCAGTGAGGGAATCTGAGGAGGAAGTCATGGGGTGGGGGGAACTACAGAGAGATGAGGGGCACTAGTGGAGGGTGGCAGTGAGGGAATCCGAGGAGGAGGTCATGGGGTGGGGGGGGACTACAGAGAGATGAGGGGCCCTGGTGGAGGGTGGCAGTGAGGGAATCAGAGGAGGAGGTCACAGGGTGGGGGGCGAACTACAGAGAGATGAGGGGCACTGGTGGAGGGTGGCAGTGAGGGAATCCGAGGAGGAGGTCACGGGTGGGGGGACCTACAGAGAGATGAGGGGCCCTGGTGGAGGGTGGCAGTGAGGGAATCCGAGGAGGAGGTCACGGGGTGGGGGGAACTACAGAGAGATGAGGGGCCCTGGTGGAGGGTGGCAGTGAGGGAATCCGAGGAGGAGGTCACGGTGTGGAGGGGAACTACAGATAGATGAGGGGCACTAGTGGAGGGTGGCAGTGAGGGAAGCAGAGTAGGAGGTCATGGGGTAGGGGGGACTACAGAGAGATGAGGGGCATTAGTGGAGGGTGGCAGTGAGGAAGTCAGAGGTCATGGGGTGGGGGGAACTACAGAGCGATGAGGGGCACTGGTAGAGGGTGGCAGTGAGGGAAGCCGAGGAGGAGGTCATGGGGTGGGGGGAACTACAGAGAGATGAGGGGCACTAGTGGAGGGTGGCAGTGAGGGAATCCGAGGAGGAGGTCATGGGGTGGGGGGGAACTACAGAGAGATGAGGGGCACTGGTGGAGGCTGGCAGTGAGGGAATCTGAGGAGGAGGTCATGGGGTGGGGGGGAACTACAGAGAGATAAGGGGCACTGGTGGAGGGTGGCAGTGAGGGAATCCGAGGAGGAGGTCATGGGGTGGGGGGGAACTACGGAGAGTTGAGGGGCGCTGGTGGAGGGTGGCAGTGAGGGAATCTGAGGAGGAGGTCATGGGGTGGGGGGGCTACGGAGAAATGAGGGGCACTAGTGGAGGATGGCAGTGAGGGAAGCTGAGGAGGAGGTCATGGGGTGGGGAGGTAACTACGGAGAGATGAGGGGCATTGGTGGAGGGTGGCAGTGAGGGAATCTGAGGAGGAGGTCATGGGGTGGGGGGAGCTACGGAGAGATGAGGGGCACTGGTGGAGGGTGGTAGTTAGGGAATCTGATGAGGAGGTCATGAGGGGGAGGGGCTACGTAGAGATGAAGGGCACTGTTGGAGGGTGGTAGTAAAGTTATCTACAGAGAAAGAGGTCATTGGTGGTGCGCCAAAAAAGACTTTCGCACCAGCACTAAAGCCGGCCCTGTCATGGCCTTTCTGTTTTCATTTATTTAATTAACAGTCGGGTGATTAGGACAACTGTGGAACATACTTTAAAGTGCATGCTAATTACATTTACTGCTGTATTCAATGTTTCAAGTTTGAAGGTGATTTTACTATTGTTTTTTACTGGGAATAATGAAAGTGGAACCGAATGGTGGCTGATATGGGCCTGGGGCCCAAGGTCAGCTGTGAGATAAGGTGCACTGGAGAGGAGTAGTGGATATCAAGCCTGTCAGGGAGTGCGTTGCAGAGTCCGGGGTCAGGTGGAGGTAGTAATGAAGAGGGATTCTCCCTGAAGGCTCGCACAGAGGGAGCCCGAGAAGTGTCACTTGCCTGATACTCCCACCTCAGAAACCTCCTCTTCCCATCAAAGGGACATTACATGGAAAAAAAGCACTTTTTGAGATTGATAACATTTAGAAAGAGACTTGGAAAAGAGTGCGTTTTACTGGGCCTTGTAAGACTAAGGAGAGATAAAGGAGGGCCCAGAAGCAGGCCTGGCTAGACATATAAGCGACTAATCGGGCCAGCAGTGGCCCACCCGAATGCACCCTTGGCCCACCCAAATAAAAATTCCTGGAGCCGGGCCTGCCACCAAGCTATAACCACAAGATAGAGGAGAGTAACTCTGTTCTTTGACAATCCTTCCGGTATAAATTTGATGTAATCCATATAACTATTTGATATTGTTGACTAATTCACTACCTGATCCCTCCTCATCAATTGGATAGGCATATAAAGTATAAAAGGACCTGTGGAACCCTGCTGGCAACTGGATGGCACAGATACAGGCTACAGCACGCTTAACTAACCACTCAGTTCTAAACAGACGAGCCTACCAAAGAGACACATTGCAGGTCACCATTGGATTCTAATATAGTCCACCCTGCAGGTCCCAGATAGTTGCATACTCTAACATCCTATTGTGACAAAACTGATGATTATGATAACGTAGTGCATTCGTGACGAATTCCTTTACTTGACATCTCGTATTGACAATCATATAATGGTGGAATAATGCAATCTATCTGGGCATCTCGCTGGTTTCCCCCCCCCCCGCCACTCTTTTTCTACACCTGTTACCTCTTCCGGGTCACAGAAAGGGTGGTCTTCTGCCATAACCAGCTCGGGAAATCTGATCTAGAACAAAAATATATGCTAGCAATCACAATAACGGGGCTTGCTGAGTTATTCAGAGGTACCAGAATAACACAAATAATGTCTCTTTCACTTGTCCTCATTCATCACAACAGTTGTTGTGTAATATCTGGTATCCCCTCGGGATCGTGTATCCCCTGCGCTTCGGCTGTCTTCGGAGCTCTGCCCTATTGGCCAGCTCGGACTGCTCTTCTGTAGCCACGCCCCCTCAAGGCGAGTGGCATCTCAGGCCTGGCTCGGCAGACAGAAACAGCAGCGCTCCGAGCAGAGGATGGCTCGTAAAGAATCCTTCGGCAGTTTTATTAATTAAAGTATGTCAGTAGCCAAGCGTGATAAATCTAGGAAAGAGACTACAGGAGAGGCACCTGCCTAGAGCTTGTGCTCTGCACAGGGGCACTTTAGCGTGTGCACTGAGGCCGAGGGTGTAGCCAGGAAAATAAAATGGATCAAAGTGAGCGATCTCAAATTTTGCTATAAGAGCCAGAGAATATTGTTCACGCAAGGAAAATGTGCAAAAGATTGCATTTTATAAACATGAATCTAAAGGACTTTGGTAAAAAAAAAAGTGCATTTAACTTGTATTGATTTTTTCTTTCCTTTTTTTCTTTCGTTTTTAGGTCTCGCCTACGCAGCGCGCATGCGCTGCATAGGAAAAAGACCTATAGAAATCGCTTCGGCTTTTCAGCCAAAAACGTGCACGCATTGCATTGCTTTCAATGGCAATGCGTGCACGTTAGCTGATTCCCTTGCGGGAGCGAGCTTTGGCAACATATGTTTGCTCGCTCCCGCAAGGGAATCGCTGTGTGTTCTCTCGCACTCCCCCACCCCTCCCACTTGTTAGCCCAGTACTGCCGCACTCCCCCACCCCTACTTGCGCGAGGCGCGCACGCTTGTTAAACGTGTTAGCATACATGTGAATGTACTGTATTTTACTTTTTGATGTCAAATCAAATTTCCTCGCATGAACATAGATTTAAAACCCTCCATACCCTGGATTCATTTACACGTGGTCTTAAGAATTTATTAGATGTTTCAATTCACATGCACCAGCAACTATTTCTGGCGGTATAGACAAGCAATGCCAACATCGTTGAGTCCTGGAACCTGTTTTGCCTCGTATCTATTCCTTAAACCGGGCGGCCTGCCACTTTTTGAAACGGATGTGCCTAGTGGGTCATCAAGCAAAATGATTAGTGATTTAAACGCCTAAAACGCAGCCTTTTGTCCTCTTAGGTCGATACACTGCATTAAATCTATGCCAGTGTGCCCCGTTATTTAAAACCACAGCAAAGTAAAATCCACGGTGTTAAAGCTCTTTACAAAAAGCAAAACTAAAAGTGAGTCAAACAGACAAAGCGTGAGGTACTGCGGCCTTTTAAACGTGGACAGCTCCGGGGGGCTGATAAACGCCTTGGGAGGTTGCTGTGCAATACAATCTCCGAGAATTCGCTCACTCGGAGCCGCTGGGAAGCCGGCTCCCCTCAAGCCCTCTTTGTTCCGAGCGCGGACGAGGCGCGCGCTAGCAGATTCATTATGAACATGGCCGCCTGGCGCGCGCGCACCTAGCCTCAGACGGTGTGCTTTCCCATCCTGTCTTCCTCCGGCCCCCGCAGGGCTCGGCGACTGTTAACTAAAGAAATTATTTCCAATCCATGTAATCTGTGCATTAGCGTCCCGATTGGATGTTGTATGATTAGACACAGACAGACCTCTGGCCCCAAGACACGCTCTTAACCTGCTCATATTAATAGCAACAAGCGCCGTGCTCCTACATGGTATACCAGGGTAGCCGCGCGCGTTCCCCTACCCTAGGAAACGGTGATCCATTCTTGCAAATTGTAAGCCAGCACCACAGAAGCATCAAGAAGAGTGCTTTATAATGGGCGGGGTCTATGTAAATAAGGGCTTGGTCTAAATAAAGAAAGTCTAGAATCCTATCTCACAAATTCATCACGTTTTATTCAACAAACAATAACTGAAATCGGCAGCAGCACATTTATTCATTTATCATAAGCAGTAAAACACTTTACAGGCATGTACATTTCTGTGAGGTAAGGAAAGGCATTATTTTTATTGTAAAGACCTTTCACCAAACCAATCCCACTGTTGCATGAAGCAGCTATTAACTGAGTTTTTGTGGGTCTCTTTTCACATTGGAATGCATGCCCAACATTAAAAGACCTTTAATAAATAGATGCTCTTGAGAGTTTCAACAAAGAAACGGGGACATTTCAGCGCCATTAAGCATTATGTAAATGGCACTTTCAGAGCTGGATAGAGATCATAAAGTTCTAAAGAATGTCATCAGAAAAGGAACGCTGCCTAAAACGCGAGGTAAGCCTAAAATAACATAGGGGCGAGAAGAGAAAACCAGCCTTTCTCCATTTGAGGAAAAAGGAAGATTTACATTTTAGCTTTTCCTTCGATACCAGTCCTGCTGCAAGGCGTGACAGAAGAAATACTGCAAACAAAAAGCCTGCACCCACTTCAAATACAACAGAAGACATGGTCTGCACGTTCCAGGGAGGTGCGTTCAGTCGGGAGAGTTCAAAGCTTTTGTTTGCCGGAGCTGCTGCCGTTTTTTTCCAGCTCAGTAATTATGAGCATTAATTAATATAGAGCCCGAAGGGGACCCGTTTCACCCCCACCCCTTTTAAATTACTGCAGTTGATCAGACCCGGTCCACCTAAAGCCCTGGCCAGCACCCTAGGTTAAAACATCTGTTGCAGAAAAATATTTGCAACCTGCATGTCCACATCTGCTGCCTCTTAGCAGTGTGTTATGACTGACAGTTGGTCCGTCAACAAGAACAAATGTGGCATTAAGTTCAATGAGCCCATGGCCCACTGCCATAAATAAATCTGCCTCCCACAGGGCTTGCTCATTTTTTTTGACGTGGGTAGAATGGGGATCGCTTAGCTGGGTAGCAATTAACACTTTTTCAAGTCATCTCATAAAACATTGTCTGAGCCCGCCCACAATAGCAAGTCAGCCTCCGGTCTGGGATGGACTTTCAAAAGGTGTTGCGATGACATATCCTCACTAATTACATTTTAAGAGCTGAGAACATAGAAGCCATAAGGGATGACTGTAACCAAGACCATTTCTCTCGTATTCATTGTTGTAAAATAGCATCCTTAATCAAAGAGAGGGGTCCAACTCTGCCAAAGGGACAGGACACCAACAAGACACTAAGTCAAAGTAAAATCCCTTTGGGGTATTTGTACAGCATACCCATACATCAAACAACCATACTATCCAACCATTTATTCATCACACCATGGCCAAGGAATCTAATATAGAAATGTTTATTCAGTATAAAATGCGCTCAATTCTAAAAACCATTAAAAAGTATGTATACAATCAGCAGCAAAAACAAAAACAAAATTTAGGCCTACACCACCGAAACGCGTCGCTTGTTTGTTCTCCTTTTTTTAATATATGTGGGATATATTCATGAATGTTTTATTTTGTCACATTTGTTGAATTTATAACCTATATGAAGTGTACATAATTGAGTTTCTTGTGGATTTTATAATGCGGTTTATGAATATGAATTATGTATGATGATTTATGATCATTGAATTTAAATTGACTTAGTGTGGAGTGTTTTTAATAATAATAATGAAATGAGGATTTTGTAAATTTTGTTTTTGTTTTTGCTGCTGATTGTATACATACTTTTTAATGGTTTTTAGAATTGAGCGCATTTTATACTGAATAAACATTTCTATATTAGATTCCTTAGCCATGGTGTGATGAATAAATGGTTGGATAGTATGGTTGTTTGATGTATGGGTATGCTGTACAAATACCCCAAAGGGATTTTACTTTGACTTAGTGTAAAATAGCATCCCCAGATCCATAAAGTAGGCCTTCGCCACAGCAAGCCTGTACATCCAATGCTCAGAATATAAACACATAATACATTTTATAATGGGATCTACAGTGTCAATCAAAATGCCAGCAAAACACTAAAAAACATACCTTGTGCATATATCTTTGAAGGCTTGGCGTCATTTTGAAGGGACCCACCCCCATGCCGTGTCGCTATAGAAGTTCTTTTACCGTGCCCCTGAAGTGACCAATACATTTAGTGAGCTGGTAGCCAATAGGTCTCGCTTTTGGGACCTTATAAGTGTTTAGCCATGCAACAGTTGATGTTGTTGCACCAAGGATATTGTACTCCATAACTAAATACTTATAAGGTTCCGAAGGCGAGACCTATTGGCTATGCCAATGCTTGTTTCTTTTATCCTGTCCTCCTTTCCATCCATCTTTAATGCTTTCTATTAACATTTATTTATATTTTTTGCGTTCTTCTTTCATTCCTCTTTCATCTTTCTTTCTGTCTGTCCATACTTCTTTCGTTCCATCTCTCATTGTTTTTTATCTTTCTGACCTTGTTTATATTAAATGTCATTTACTTTCCTTCTTCCATCCTTTTTGTAATTCATTATTTTCTTGTTCCTTCTGTTCTTCTTATCATCCTTCCTTCCGCCCTTGATTCTATCCTTTTTATGTATTCCTTCAATTTAATACTTCCTCTTTTTTCCTTCCTTTGCCCTTACTTCTGTCTCCCATTTCTTCTTTCCATTATTTCATTCTATTTTCCAGCTCTCCTTATTTCTTTTTCTCCTTCCATTTTTCGTTTTATTTGTTCCTTCCATCTTCTTCCTCCGTCCTTTTTTATTTCTTTCCATCTTTCTTTCTTCTTTTGAGCCTTTTTCCATTCTGCTCTCTTTTTATTTTCTGTCTTTCTCTTCTTATTTGCATTGTATTCTCCTTCCTTCATTCCACTCTCTCACTTTATTTGCTCTGACTTATTTTTTTCTTTACCGTTTACATACTTTCTCTTTCTGTCTGTCACTGTTTTTTGGCTACTTTTGCAACCCTTGGCCCCTATCACACACCTGTGTCATGGTAATTATTCTTCCAGTACTACGAACCACAGATGACAGATAAAAAGGGGCCATAAAAAAATGTATTCTGCCCTACTGGCAACCTCGCTTAAGCTGATATTCACTACGCCCTTGCTCTGAGCGCTTCTTTAAGCGCACGTTGTTGGAATTGTTCATTGCAGGCCTCTGTCATGCATTGCAGGACTCGTTTTCAGAAGTTTTGCAGGATTGTTTACACATGCATTGCAGGAATTATTTATTGCTTGCATAAGCATTGCAGGAAATGTACACACACCCATTGCAAAAATTGTTTATGGAGGCATTGCAGGAATTGCTTATTGCTTGTATAGGCATTGCAGGAATTGCTCACACAGGCATTGAAGGAGTGATTTATTATTTGCATAAGCATTGCAAGAAATTAAGCATTGCTCATTGTTAGCATAAGTATTGCAGGAAATATTTATGTATGTATCACCCCTTCTGTGCACAAGCACTTTAAGATTCATTTACATGCATATGGCATGTCTAGTTCACACGTGACGTATCATATGGCCTTTTCACACATAGAAGGTCAGTCAAAGGGACCAGAGACTGTAGGCTGAAAGAAGTAGGTGGCCCTTCACTGCTTTGATTAATGTTGTGTAGTTGGCTACAGAGTTGAGCCTTGTAGTGCATGGTTTTCCCTCTGAGCACTTATACCTCACCTTGTAAAGAGGATGCGGTTTCAGGAAGGCCTTACCATTTGGTGGTCTGGTGCGGATGGAAGGGTCATAGGTCCACTTGTTTAAGGGCTTCTGAGCTAGGGCAGGCGACTTCAAGGCTCTTTGTGCTGGAGTCAAACCAGGGATTTTATGGCTAACTTTAGGTTGAAGTGAGGCGAGCATCATTGTCCGGCAAACCCTGAAATTTAGAGATGGTTTTGCATAAGCCCTCCATGTATTTGTTGTTGCAGTAGTTGAGATAGGAAACCACCACCGCAATGACCAATGCAATTCTTCTTGGTGTTTTGTCCCCCACGACGACTGTAGAGCACATATATGCCATCATGCCCCTTTACACCATAATGAAGAGAGGGTGGTATCGCCCGTGCTCAAGCAATGAGCACCACTATGCAGCATAGTGTGCTAACTGGTAGCTGTGAATCATTGCACCAAAACCTACAAGGGAGTGGTGAATAACCTACTAGATGCTTTTACATGTTGAAGAGAATACAACCTAATCTGCTTTGAATGTATCAGTCTCTCTCTCAATTTAGAAAGGCCTTAAAAATCTTTCTTTTTAATTCGTAGTTCATCAGGAACAGTACTTCTTTTCAGCACCAAGAACCATTTCCAGCTGAAAGTTACTCTCTGTGTATACCTACTGCCACTGATACTGTCTACTGTACATGAAATGAAGTGATCAATTATCTTTGGTAATAGTATGAATGCAGCCTCTGCTTCTTTAAAGTTGTAATAAAGGAAGCAAATTGACATATAGACTCTCACTTTTAAATTATGTAGCCTTTATTGTTAAGGAAGAGGCTACAGTAAAAATTCACTATTGATTCCTATTTTTCAAATCAAATCTTTAGGAAATGGAACAATAAAGGTACTCTGGTTAATGATCGGCCTTCATATAGTTCAATAGCTCACTTTTACAATGGTACTTTTTGAGAAGGATTTTAACAGCACCGGTGTTGGTAGAATCAGTGATCCAACCAGTTGCAATATAAGATGATGGTAACAACACACCACACTAAAGCTAGCTTTTTAGCTTGGCTTCTAATGTCCACGCAAACCTTCAACAAATTTGTGAGTAAAAGAACTACTGCCCCTTTGAGGTTTACTTTCCCTTATTATTCCGAAGGTGGATAATGGAGTTCAGAAAGCAGAAACTATGTCAAAGAGTTTTGCAGATTGAAATGAACAAGCCATGCAGTGCAAAGAGCCGAGTCAGTAATTTATTACCAGGTACATTATGAGCCAACATGGTCTCCCCTTTATTTCAAGTCTAGGACAATTGATGGAAAATCTGATTCATCTTCTTGCAATGCACCAGAATCTGAAGGTGATCTTTTAGAGTGTCCATTTCTGACCTGTGATCACCAATTCCTTCCTTTAAATCCCGTTTAATCTGCCTTCACAACAAGCTTGCCCCAGCCTCATGGTTGCCCCTCTTCATCTAATCTTAACATACACCTCAACTTTACATCAACTCCATCTAAATCTCACATTCTCAGCTCAACCTCGCATCAGGATAATCTCGCACAATCCATCTTTACGTCAATTTTGGCTCAAATTCACCTAAACCTAAACTTATCTTCCTTGACATCCAGTTAGTGTTACCTCAGTGACATCTCAGCCTCAAGCTTGCCTTACATCAAGCTCACCATCACCTTAACATCAACCTCAGCCTCTTCCAGACCCCCCAAGCCACAACCTCACCTAAACCATAGCTCAGCCTCAAACAAATGCCCCGGTCACTTTCTGCAACCTTCCTCTTAACTTAGCCTGACTTGAACCTCACTTGAATTGCACCTTCTCCTCAACCACACCTCAAGATATTTTAACCTTAATTTCATCCATCCTCACACCATCATCTTTTTCTCACCTTTGCTTCATGCCTGCTAACGTTCATTTATTGAGGTTTCTTGTTTCAAAACTTTGCCATAATAATTTGATTTACTTTTTCATTTTGACTTGTCTAAAATGTAAAGTTCTTCTCATGGTGCATTACTCAGTACCTCACATTTATGACTTAAGAAATTATGGTTACAATGTGTCGGGGCAGTGGGAATAATTGAAATGACAATGTTGGGGTGGAAAAGTCTTCTGCATGGTTAGACATGTACCCCTGCCTTTAGTAGCCAACTCTACTGTTGTCTGGATCCCTATTGCTGATTTGTTTGTCTTAGATAACACGGATAATGTGTGTGTGCCATGACATAGGCCTGTCTCACAGATCGCAGTCTTGTTGGACCAAGAGTGGTGTCCAAAGCACTACCCTCAAAGTGGTGAAAGGCTATTGCCATCACCAAGAGTTAAACAGCAAAAATGTGGTGGTGGCAGCATACGGTGTAGTGATCAGTAGTACTGAACAGGTCATTTTTACCCTTTGTCAGTGGAGTGAGGCCTACAATCTCACTCACCTTTTTAAACGTTCCGCTGCTTACCCATGGCGTACTCACCTTGTACTCACCCATGGCATATGTCAGGTAGATGTGGAGTGCTGCACAGTGTAAGAGTAGTAACTCTGCCCTGGATGTATGTGTGCCTGGGAAAGGTACAGTACAGGGATAGAGTAATATCTTACAGTAGATGTGTGGTTAGTGCATGTGGTGAGTGTATTTTTGGCTGTGGGGAATTCATCAAATGAGAGATGTAGCACTGTGCAGTGCATGCGCAATGGAAGCATGTGCTGATTGTATGTGTGCTTGCATGAAGTACAACACATGAAGGGTGAATTGCTGTGCAGTGTGCACATTGTGAGTATGTGTGCTGGCAGTGCGTGTGTTTGCAAATAGCACACCTTGGAACAATACAGAAAAGCTTCAGTACTGAACAGTGCACACAGACTGAGTGTGTGTGCTGAATGTATGTGTAGCTGTAATGGCACAATGCATGGAGTTAACAGTGCTGGCCAATAAGTGTGCTGTGAATGTGTACTAGGTGTATGTGTGCCTGCAATGGTACCCTACATGGAAGACCTTCGGATCCATTTTGAGAAGCCCAGGCCTGCCTGGTGAAGACATGAGGAGTAGAGGACCACCCTAGATGGATTTGTGTATTTCTGCATTTCTTAGAGATGGGTGGAACACATACTGAAGAAAGGGAGGAATAGACTCCCCATTTACAATTCAAAAGGGTACTCTTTGATTCAGTGATAGATCACAAGGAAGTAGCCTCAACACATCTCAGAAGGAGATTGGGTTAATAAGGGAATCATAATGAGTGGGGCCTGGAGACAGGATTAACCTTTTGATGCACATATCACTGTGGCTGACATCCAGGTGTGAACCCTGGTCACTCCTATGAACTGTGTTCTGGGTCTATCAACTTCAGAGTCTTTCCTGCTGTGACAGAGAGTCTTTCAAGAGGGAAGAAGAAAATGAAAAATGTACACTTCAAAAGATGCAGAACCCCAACATAAAACATCAAAGACTCAGACTCTAAATCACATTTGGTGTCTGGAAATGGACTAGAAGAAGGGGAGGTTGAGACCACAAAATTTGTTGTCTGCCAAGCAGCTGGCCGGGCTGTTTGAGAAGGGGAAGCTGTGCAGGACTTCTGCCTGTGACCAGGACTAGGGACAAAGGTTGGCTAGTCTACCTGCTGGGTTAGTGGACATCACCCAGGGAAAACCAAGATCACCTCCTCTGGAGCATAGAGCACCAGTGCCTGCCTGCTTGCCAAGACCCGAGTGCCCTGTGAGGAAGAGGAGAACGTTGGAGGGAGCGAAGTCCAGTGAGAAGCCCTACCGCGGGAACCCTGTATGCTGGAAGAGGCTGCCTGTACCAACATTGCTAGAAGTTTGGGTTGTTTTCCGGACAGAAGATTGCAGCTGTGACTTGCTGGTCAAGCCCGCACACTAATACCTGCACCTTACTAATTCCCCCACAAACATAAAGGACTCTGCCGGAGATGTTTTACTGTCGCTTGGCTCCAGTCAGGAGCTGGAGGATTAAATACCCCTGTGATTCAAAGAGTGACTTGCCGCAACTTTGTGGAGCAGTGGCACTCCGTTGGGACAAACTGGCACTGCTGCTTGAGGGAGATTGCCTGTGCCTGCATGGTGCTGCCGCATGTAGCGTGAGCAGCCTGGCTTCACAGAACAGGATCATGACTTGTGAGCATCCACAGAGAGAGCACTCACTGCACCACTGAATGCTTCCATACAGCCAGAGCAGGTACGACTAGAACTGGGCCTGTGGAGCCCAGGGGGGGGGAGGGGGACCCGCTGCTGACGCTGCTACAGCACTATAGACACTTTTGACTAATTTCTAAAGAGTCAAAGGAGAACTATTGAGTATGGCCTATTAGTGAGCATTCCCTAGATGTGGCCACGATTGAATGGGGAATCACCCAGACCATGTTAGAAGGTAGAAGGTGAGACAGGGATTTGCCTGAGAACTACTAGAGCCCCAACTTCAAGGGGATTGTGTTCTTGCTCATAAATGTTATGTGTAGAGTTAGAAATAAAATACTTATTTTTCTTATAAAAGGAAAGATTTGTCTGGACATTGATTTATTGTTAGTACTGTATGCACTTTGAGTTATGAGTCATGTTCACTCACCAGTATCTATACTCCCCCCCCCTGTCCCCTCTCCCTCCTCCCCCAAGAGAGCCTTTGACTGCTCGTCCGCAGCTTCCACTGAGAATCAAGTGCAGAAGGGGTATTTGGCCCAGTTGCTCAGGATCCATAGTAGGTCGGGTCCCGGGACATCAGGGGTAAAAGGCCTCAACCACCACGATTGTGCCCAGTAACCCCTGCATGTCCCCTGGCCCTCTGAAAGGGGTTCTGACAGGCAACTTTAAGGGAAGAGTCATTTTATAAATTCTCTACTTCAAACGTAGCTATTTGCCCTATCCATTATCCTGTGAGCATCAAGAGTAAAGCAGCTGGTAAATGGATGGCGATATGATGCTGCACACAGACTATTGCAAACAAGACTAATGAATGAAGCATATTTGTGTGTTCAATCTCAGGCTGCATGGCATTAATAGTAATTGTTTAATGTATTTGAAGCCCCATCATCATCATCCAGGCCCTCACCCCCAAGCTCGAGCTACTTACGAACATCAGTTCTGCAGCTGGTGAGCACAGCATCCAACCACAGTACAATACATGTATTAATATAGTGTGCATGATGCAAGCTCAAGAATAGACTACTGGCTGGTGTCTATGGGCCCGACATCCTAGATTGGGCACACTGGCAATCTATGCCAATCCTTATCAGGCCACTCCCCAATAGTTCTGGTACAGTACTGTAAGCAGGACTGACACACTGGAACATGGATATCTAAACCAGAATCCTAATTAAATGCCTTTTTCATGAATGAGCTGCGGAAAACAATCACTGAATATTTGTACCTCAATCTGGTCTCTGTGCTGCGGATGACTACGGTTTGGCAGGCCTTTTAAGTGTATGTTGTTGGGAAGGGCATAGCAAAGGAAGCAGAGACATTGAAATTGATGACTTGAAATTTCTCTTAGGTAGATGGAAAAGATTATACACGGGATCAACATTATGCCACCCTTTCCTGAATAAATGAACCATTAAGCATTTACAGAGAGGTTGAAGAGCAGGAAGGGAGATTCTTAGGAAAGCAAGCTGAGGAATTATGTATTAACAGATGTTAGAAATGGGGTTTCTGGTTGGCTAGGGTATGCACCTCAGCCCGGCAGAACCCACCACTCCAGTCAGGGTAAGGAAGTTACACACCCAAGATAACCCCTGCTCACCCCCTTGGTAGCTTGGCAGAGCAGTCAGGCTTATCCTAGAGGCAATGTGTAAAGCGTTTGTTCAACACACACACACACCAGTAACACACTAGGCACACCACAAAAAGGTACTCCACACAAGGTTATATAAAAATATCCTAAAACACATTAGACCACAATCACATAAACCCTTTTGCCATCTAGGCAATTGTCATGACATCACGTAGATCATAAATCACTTTGCCAACCAGACAATTACCATAACATCAGTTAGTGCCCAAAGTAAATACTTATAAGTGGCACACGTCACAAAGACCTTATCACTGTACATAATATGCAAATCCTGAAATGATACTCGTTATCCTGTCATTAAAAGGCCTAAAACGACATAAATCATAATATCAGGGCATAAAATGCAGGTTAGGTCATAAATCACTCATGGCCGCTGGGCATACTATGCAAGTGCTGGAAATGTAAGGGAACACAACCTACATCACAAAATCAGGGCATAAGTAAGAAGCAGTTGGGAAATGACTACAAACACAGGTAGAAACACCTACATCAACCTATTGGTGCTGGTATGGCAACAATAATGAATAAGGCACAGGAATTACCAATTTCCACCCTGAACATGAAAGCCACAGCACACCTGCACTTCTTTGACATGTTGTATGGTAATTCCTGAATGTCTCCTGTGTTCAGCACAATGGGGGCCTCCGTTGAGGTCTCACCCCATCAGGTGACAGAAAAATACCCCACAAGGTAAGTTGTGTCTAGAAAGGGGGGAAGGCACCAATGTAGGTAATGGTGTTGGGGAATCTTGTCTGCCACCCCCACTCCTGCATACTGAAATACCAGATGCAGCTGCCTGTGAACACGTGGTGCAGCTGCTGAAGACAATGGCAGCTCCCCAGGGCAGGAGTTTCAGCAGGACACAGGTCCACCCACAAAGGGAGCGCAGCACGATGGCACTACTCCCCAGGCATGTCGCTAGTACTCGTAGGAGCATTGGTGCACTCTGGGTAATAAAGGCAGACGTGGGAGCACCGATGCGCTCGGATCCCGGGATCTACGGTAACAGTGGTCCCCTCCGGGCTTTGGCAATTGATCCTCTGGTGCACGAGTGGAGCACAACAATGACCCCTCAGGGCGTTCATCCACGGGAGGTCTTGCTCCATCCCTCAGGATGTTGAAGATGCCACTACTGCTGCCCGCGTAAGACCAGGACAAAGCCACCAGAGTGCCATACTTTCCTGCTGCCCGAGGATTGCGGCGTCACACGGGCTACTCTGGTCGCCCCGGGGTGGGTGCAGCTGCTGGGACTGGATGTTGGTGGCCCACCCTCAGGAGGGCAAGCACCATGTTGGTCAGCCCCGCGCTGACTTAGGGACAGGAGCCCACCGCTAAACATGCGCTGACTTGGGGCTAGAGCACAAACAGCAAACCCACGATTAGCATGAATCCAGCGCTCTCCCTGCGCTGGGTTGCAGCAACCTAACTGGAAGCACCCTCATTCCCAGCTCAGAGCACACTGCTGCCGGACTCACGGAGACAAGAGTTCTATGGCAGAGATGCTCAAGGTGCCACCTTCGTAGGCCCCCAGGAGAGCACTGGGGGCACACGCACAGCAACAGCAGGCAGGAAGGCCAGCACAGATAGCTTGCAGAGGGGAAGTCCCTCCAGAACAACAAGCAGACACTCAAAATGGTGGTTCTTCCTAGCAGCACAATAGTTCCTTCTGGCGGGTGCAGTCTGTAGAGGCAGCAGCATCTGGTTACAAGTCCCACGCAGTGTGGTCACAACCCCTGTACTTATACCCACAAAATCTTTGTTCTGGGGGCACTTTGAACAACTTTAGAAGTTCACAACACCCCCACTCAATCTAAAGCCCTGGCTCCAGACACACTACAGGGGGGCGGAGACAGCATTGGGAAAGGCAGGCACATCCCTATTCAGGTGCTAGTGAAATTCCTCCCACCACTCTAAATGCAGACTAGACCTATTCAGCCCAACTAAGAGTCACCCAGGAAAGGCAGGACACACCTCAACCCCCCTTGTGACTGTCTAGAGTAAATGCCCATCCCCAGCCCCTGTCACTCCAAAACCAGACAGTGAATACACAACCAGGCAGGGCACAAAGAGTCATAAGCACACAGAAATGCCCACTTCTAAAAGTGGCATTTCTAAAATAGTAATAACACATCTGCTTTCACCAATAAGCAGGATTTATCGCTACTATTTCAAACATACCAAACATGGCCACGCTACCCCTTTCATATTAGAAATTACCACTGAAATACATATCAGGAAATTCCCAATGCAAACCTATGAGAGGAGCAGCATCACAGCAGTGAGAAACATAATAGGCTGGTTGTCACTACCAGGACATGCCACACAACAAAGGTACATGTCCTACCTTTTACCTACACAGCACCCTGCCCATAGGGCTACCTAGGGCCTGCCTTAGGGGTGACCTATATGTAGTAAAGGGGAGTTTCAGACTTGGCAAACACTTTAAATGCCACGTCACTGTGGCAGTAAACTGCGCACGCAGGCCCTGCAGTGGCAGAGGCCTGAGACAGGTTTGAAAGGCTACATCTGTGGGTGTCCCAAGCAGTGCTGCAGGCCCACTAGTATCATTTAATTTACAGGCCCGGGGTATATAGGATACCACTGTACAAGGGACTTACAGGCAAATTAAATATGCCAAACAGGTGTAGACCAATCTTACAAAGCTTACAGGAGCGAGCACATGCACTTTAGTACTGATCACCAGTGGTAAAGTGCCCAGAGTCAGAAAACCAACAAAAACAGGTCAGAAAAAATAGAAGAGGAAGGCAAAAAGTTCTGGGATAACCCTTCAAAAAGGGCCAGGTCCAACAATAAAAAATTGTGCATTACTAAGAATCTGCTGAATCTTAATCTACACTTGAATTCACATGTGCATACTGACCTAATGCTATTGCATTTGAAATTATTTTTTATATGACCTGTTAAAATGTGTTATCCTGGCTTATGACTAACCAGTCCTTAATTAGGTTTCAACATCATCTTGTCAAAAATGTATGTCACATTCACTGTTTATTTCTGCTGCACATAGTCAAGCAAGTCATGTTTGTTTATTTCTGAATGACACTGTTCTTGAAGAAGACTCTTTGGCATAGACTTAGAACGTAACATTTATCCAAGGCTCTTGCATGTGGTATTGAATTTATTCACAATGGTTTACTGTTGGTTATGTAACTTGTTTGTTCTGACACATCCAGATGACATTAGGTCAGGGGGTTGGGAGTATTCATTATTCATGTAGTAGGTTAGTGCTTAGGTAGTAAGGCTGTACAACGTTATTAGTCTGTATTCTGATTTGTTGAAAATGTATTTCCTTCCTTATACCACGATGCAGCAATTTTCATACTGTTCTATGGGGAGATTTACTTCATAAATGCCTGATTTTGGAGGTGAGCCAGAAGACCTTTCCTATGCTACTAGTAGTGATGCTGTCTGAGTTCTTACTGATTTGCCTGCATATTTGGAACTTGGTCTTTTATATTTTGCCTATTGCTCTGTATTGTTTTTTTAAAGAGAGCCTTCACTGCAATGACTTTATGCATATAAATGAGATTAGTTGCATTTGCAGTTCACTATTTCTGTATTGTACATTTAAAATTTTTGTAATAAATCTTCATAAAACTTCTAAATCTGCCCTTTATCTCACTCATTGAGTCAATCTTTTCTTATTTGACTGTATTTTGATATGCTGATTTGTACATTATCTTGGGAGACACTGCCTGTTAAAATTGAGGTTAACACAATTCTCGATCCACCCAACCAGTGGGCATGTTTTTGTAGTGCAAGGTTTTAGGAGTACAGCACACTCACAAAACTCAGGGCCTTAGACTAGAGGAATGTAGAATACAAAGTTGAATGCTGTCCAGTACACTTAGAAAAATTGCATGCATTCTCGCCACTGTGATTTCAGTCTAGAGACACTACTACAGCGCAGCAGATTTGCAAACTATCTTAATGATATCACACTTGCATGATTGGAAAGGTTCACGCTTGTCTGCCTTGAGGATTTACTAGAGGTAATAAAGTAGCTGCAGAGTGGTGAGGTACCTGGGCCTGATGGGATTACAATTCCATTTTATGAAGTTTATGGTAATTTGATAAGCCCCCAACTGCGTAACGAGTATGAAGAAGCCATTCTGGAAGGAGAACTTCCCACAATGACATGAAAGGACATGTGGTTAGCACTTCTCAAACCGGACAGATCAGAAGGCCACTGTGCATCATATAGACTACTGTAATTGCTTTACATTAACAATATGATGTTTGCAAAAATCCTAGCTAGTAGACTAAAACCACCTACGTCAGGTCTGGTACTTCCAGACCAGACTGATTTTATACCCAGCCACCCAACATTGTTAAATTTAAGGACTCTCCCAGCAGTAATACATCATTTAGACCCTCAATTACCGGCAGTGTCTCTTTTTCTTGATGTTAAAAAAGTATTTGACACTCTGAAATAGCCACATGTTTCAGGTATTAACTAAAATTGTTCTGGTTAGGCATTTTATTAAAATGATCTTGTCTCGTAGGAACCCCTTGGACAAAAGTGTTTATCAATGGGCAGTGGCACCAGACAGAGTTGCCCCCTGTCACCACTCCTATTTGCCATTGCTGTAGAAACCTTGGCCTTTGTGTACAGGCAGCTACATGCACATAGAGGAATTTACATAGGTGGCAGGCCATTGGTTGTATACCTGTACATGGACAATGTCCTTCCGTATATACAGAACACAACCAGAAACATAAATCCAGTTATTCAGGAAACCATGTGATGCAGTATTATCTCAGGACTAAAAATCAATTGGGCAAATCGAAGTTGCCGCAGGGACAAGTTTTATTCATTTGGCATGTAGATGTCCACAAGTTTTGGGGAGGAGTGATGACTGCACTATACAAGATGAGTTAAATCCTTGCACCATTAAGGGCGCTAGAGAGCCCACGGCAAGATGGCCGCACATTAGTGCAGCTCTGCCAGCCAGACAGCTAAATCCAGCAGAATCCGCCGCATGGGCAGACTCCAGAGGCCCTAAAATGCAGTATTGTGTGCGGTGCTAGGCGGGAGACACCGATCGAGGTTAAAAAGCTGCAAAGACATAGGTGAAAGCAAGAAGTAATTGCTGATCGACCAGCGACATCCGAGAGCGACAGGGCTAGATGGCGGCCCAGAGCGCTCGCAACTAAGCAAGGAGGGTTGCTACTGGCCTACAGCGAAGTCGTTCTGGGTGTTTGAGGCAGGAAAGCGTCAGAGGGACTCACCATGGAATGCGGGTGAGCAAAATAAACCGAGCAACATCATCCAGAAGGCCTGCAGCTGCGACCCAGGCACGAGCGGCTTCGGCGTCAGCGGTCCCGGATGCACAGGAGAGAGGCGGAGAGCGACGGCGTCCCTGACGCACATTGATATCAGGCTGTGAGCAATTAATGAGATGACAAGCGTATGGAGCCTAGCACCTGGGGGAGCTGCAGGTGAAAAACAAAAAGAAGTAAGCAGGGAGGCGAGGGTCATAGCAAAGAGCTGTGCGCTGCACCGGGATCCCAGAGGGCCTATGCGGCCTAGTGGGGAAATGTAGCCGACCCGCGAGGGCCCACAGTTGCAGAAGGAGGCGCCTGGCGCAGCCGAATCTCCAAGGAGGCCCATTTAGACCTGCAATAGGCGTGTTGGGGGGAGAG
Organism: Calotriton arnoldi; assembly: GCA_963921515.1. Classification (NCBI taxonomy): domain Eukaryota; kingdom Metazoa; phylum Chordata; class Amphibia; order Caudata; family Salamandridae; genus Calotriton; species Calotriton arnoldi. The sequence goes on along the minus strand of CAWUFW010000597.1, from coordinate 1,583,782 downwards.
GTGCACGTGTAAGCGCAGCTCCTACGGCATGAGGCCTAAACAACGGTGAGAACCCCCCCATCTGCCATTTTTGCACTGTACTGAGGAACGAGGTGGCTCTGCCGACGTGACCAGGAACGAGAACCCGTTCTTGAGAAAGCAGTGGGAGATATTGGATGGGGCCCGGAAAGATCCCACGCTACCCGGCCTGAGCTACAGGAAAAAAATAGGAACAGTGCTGGGGGTGTGCGCCAACATAACTGGAGCAGGACACATGCCCGGTGAGGCCCACTGAATCAAGAGTAAGGAAACCACAGTAAGAGCCACACATGTAGGGTGAGCCGGCTGTGAGCACATAGAGAGAAAGCGAGAAATGGTTTGTCTCCCGCCAGCTGTACATTGGTAGGCAATACTAATGGAGATTAAACTGCAATAGCGACGACTTGTAAACAACGGCCACTAGATAGCCCTTGCAGTCCGTGTATGCCATAAAACCTTAGCTTTCCTGAGGCATTGTAAAGTACATGGAAGGTTGATAGATAGGGTGACCATACGTCCCTGTTTTCCCCGGACGGTCCCGGTTTTTGGAGCAGTGTCCCGGTGTCCCGAAACTTTGCTACAAATTACAGAAATGTCCCGGTTTTTGTGCAGTGCCCGGGTTAAACAGAGAAATGTCCCGGTTTTTAAATAGTGTCTCCCACCGAAACACTATTTAAAAACTGGGACATTTCTCTGCTTACTTCTCACAGGTGCTGAGACCGGTCTCTATTGGGCTCTCCATTTTTGCCCTCAGGATGAAAAAAAATCTTACTGCTGCAGCAATACCACCCTTCACTGCCTTCAAAGAGACCTGTTATAGTTCTTTCACAGTCTCATCATCCCAGAATTGAAGCATTTTCAATGTTATGTACAACAAAGCCAAATTTGTTGCTTATTTATCTTATGCAGCTAGCAACAACTGACAAAGCTAATAGTCCTGGCTTGTTGTAGGTGTAATTTGACATGTATTATTTATCTGAATACAATGACAGAAGCACCAATTTTTCGGGCGGGAGACTATGGTAAGCATAGATTCTTTAGCTTATGTATTTTAAGCCCCGCCCTTAATTACATCGGCCACACCCCTTTGAGAAACCCCCCAGTTTTTTCATCCCACTTAAAGCCTGGGAACTTCTGTCATGTCACCTGGTCTTTGTAGGGTGCTGTGTGGGACTTCAGCGCGCTGCCCTGTTTCGGAGCACTGGGAGGGCATAGGGTGCATGAGTGGTTGAAGGGAGTGTGGGGGGAATTGTCGGGTGTCGTGCGCGAGTGGTGATGTGGTCAAGTTACTGCAGCCTCCAAGCCTGCTCGGGTAGTATTTCTACTACATCTGAAGGCCCTGTGTGACGTAGAAGTGGTGAGACGTCTGCGGGTGCAGTTGTCTCATGGGAGATGGTTGGGTGAGATATACAGGTTCAGAGGCGAGCTGTGCTTGCTGTGACCTACAACATGTCTGTGCTGTAGTACCCTTCTCTGCACTACTCAGACCACCTACCTGGGAGGAAGCTGGGCGCTGGACAGTTCAACCAGACGACCAGAAATGCTGGCTTATAATTGGACAGTAACTGCCCCCTGAAGAAAGCCACTCCCCAAAATGCACTCGGGAAAATGTTTTTGAGCACTATGATGTCATGGGTTTTATCACAGCAAAGAATGGATGCATACGCACTGCTTCGAGGTGTTTTTAAAGCTGCTCAACAGGAGACATTTATATACGACAGCAGCATTCACAGAGCGGACATCACCAGTAACATACTGCATCTATTTTAGAGTTAGCCTTGTACCTGAGAAATGCCACAGTCCCCGTCCCCCCGCCCTCATCTCAGAGGGAGAGACAGGCCAATAGTCACAGCCCATCCCACACCTCAGAGGCATAACAGGCCTTCTCTCATCCCTCCCCTCATCTCAGAGACACAGACAGGCCTACCTCCTCAGCCCTTCCCGCATCATAGTACCTTTTGTCTCCCTTTCTCTTCCTTCTTCCCCTTCTCCACTTCTGGCATGGGGTAAGCTTTTTAGCCATTTTTGCAAGTTACTAGTTTGGAGGCCGTTCTTGGCATTGTTAAAGCAAAAACCCAGCATCCTATAATGCACATGCTGTTAGCTTAAAAATCCATTGGTGTCTTTGTCACACATCTGATTTGTCGTCTGTAATTCTTTATCTGTGTATGTGGGGGCGGCTGTCATTGTAGTCCCTTTTCTAGGTCTATGACAGCTGTCAAATAGTCTTACTTTTATGTCGACTGTTACTGCAAACTGTAGTCCTACTTCTATGTCTATGAACTGTCCCGGTTTTTTGTTTTGAGAATCTGGTCGCCCTACTTATAGATGTGCTGCAAAACACAGGACTTGCCCCAAACAGATCACAACTGGCGCGAATATACAAAAAACACCAACAGCTAAACCTGCAACTATGGGCAAGATGGACAAGCAACAGTCGCACTTGAACTTTGAATCACCCCACTCCACAAGGCCGCCAAGCGTGCACTCAGACACAGAACTGGAGGCCAGGCAACCGGAGACTCCACTGCTAGAGGCCACTTTGCTATCGATGCAATAAAGCCTACAGGCAATTGATGGCAAGATCGACACGCTGACGCAGCGTATGGACAGTATGGCGGCAAAGCTAGATAAGCAAGCGGCCCGTTTGACCACAGCGGAGCAGCGGATATTCTCAGTGGAGGACGAGTCAAATAAAACCGCTGGTAAATGTAAAGGCATGGAGAAAGTGCTGGACTTAATCAAAGCTAAGAATGAAGAATTAGAGGCGCGATCCCCGCGCAATAATCTTCGTATTATGGGGGTGCCCGAAAGTACAAATACAGTCCGCCTGGAGGACTATATTGAAACCATGCTTAAAGATATTTTTGGAGCAGAACACCTCTCCCAGGTCCTGATCGTTGAAAGGCTACACAGATCACTGGCCCCTAGGCCACCACCGGGTGCGCCCATGAGGCCATCATAGCCGGGTTATTGAATTACAGAGACCGGGATGTGGTACTGAGACTGGCGAGAGACAAAAATAACATTAACTATCAAGGGAACGAAGTGGCCTTTAATCCAGACTTCACTATAGCTGTACAAACAGCACGCACAGAATTTGCAAATGTAAAAAAGAAGCTCTGCATGGCAAACATTCCATATGGAATGATGTACCCGGCGCGGCTCTGAGTCATGCACAAGGGCAAACCCAGATTTTTCACGACGCCAGGCGCAGCCATGGATTTCCTGATGCAAGAGACTAATCTCAACAAATTACGGGATACACGCATAGGGCGATGGTTAGGGCGGCTGCTTCGTACTCCTCATACTCAAGGGGAGTTATTATACTAATTAAAAAGGGTACTCCTTTCACACTCACCCACACTATATCCGATGATAAGGGCCGCTATACGGTTGTACAGGGTAAGCTAGCTGGCACAGAAATTACCATTGTAAATACATATGGACCTAACGTCGATGACCCTGATTTTTATCGACAGTTGGAGAGCAGTCTATATGCTCTGCAACCCACAATAATCCTATAGGGAGGAGATCTGAATACTTACTTAGACCCCAATCTGGATCGCAGTGCCAAGACAGAATGGCAGGGGAAAAGGGCTGCACGTGTGATACACGAGGTCATGAACACCTACTGGCTGGTTGACATATGGAGGATGTGACACCCCACGACTCAGGAAGGCACACATGTTTCATCTGTACACCAAACATGGTCCAGGCTAGATTATTGGTTAATCTCCAGGGAGGCAGCTACATGGGGGAACACAATAACTCATTTACCAAGAACGTTATCAGATCACTCACCAGTGATGCTAGATTTGGTAGTCCCTACCCCCCCCCCAGCCCTTCCAATGGCGCTTACAGGCCTCACCATTGCTGGACTCTGTGTTCAAGGAGGGTGTCCAGTAGACCATTATACAATACTTCCTGGAGAATAAGGGCTCAGTAGATACCGCAGGCGCGCTCTGGGAGGCCTTTAAAGCCACGATACGTGGAACATGCATAGGGCTACAGGCGGGGGTGCTGAAAGCGCTGCGAAATAGGATGCACACTATAGAACAAACACTAGGTGGATTGGAGAGGGAATATGAAGAGAACCAAAACAGTGACACCCTAGCCGAAATTAGAGACCTAATCACAGAATACAATGAACCGGCTGAACAAGAAATAAAACATATGTCTAGACGCTGGGTAGCCAGATCATACGGGGAGGCCGGGTCACTCTCTAGCCTCCAAGATTAGGACACCACGCACAGAAAGCTATATCACTGAATTTGACCGCCCTGATGTCACAAGGTGCTACAGCTCTTGTGAAATACTAACCAGATTCTTGGAATATTATACAGCACTATATGGCCCACGTGAGGCAGCTGCTGAAGAAGAGATAACAGCACGCCTGGATGAGCTGGTGATTGCATGGGCAACGGGAGTATTTGGTACAACCAATAACTGTGGATGAAATGAGAGAGGCCATGCAATCGCTACCTAGTGACAAAGCATCAGGGAGCGATGGGTTACCCAGCAAATTTTATAAGGAATCTGCTGACTTGCTGGCACCGCACCTATATAACATGTATGTAGAAGCATACGACAAAAAACAACTCCCTCCAACCCTACGGGAGGCCATGATGATAACCTTACTGAAGCCTGGGGAAAACCCAGTGAGCTGTGAATCCTATAGGCCGCTGTCACTCTTGAACATAGATACGAAGATACTAGCCAAAATTATCGCGACCAGGCTGCGACCTCTCCTGCCAGCACTAGTGCTCCCGAAACAATCGGGATTCGTCCCGGAACGATCAACCACGCATAATCTAAGAACGATATTCGCTGTGATGATCCAATTGAACCCAGACGTTAAAGCAGCCGCGGTGCTGCTAGACGCAGCCAAGGCTTTTCATTCTATTAAATGGGTTTTATGTTTGACGTATTGTGCCGTCTGGGAATGCCGCAGGCTTTTACACAATCGATTGGCCTGTTATACACTGATCCAGTCGCTTGAATCTGAATCAATAATACTCACTCGTCTCCGATGCCAATATGTAGAGGTACGCGACAGGGCTGCCCATTATCCCCGATGCTGTTCGCACTCACAATGGAGCCCCTGGCATGTAGAGTGCACCAAAAACATGCAGATGCGGCATTAAGATTTAGGCAGCAGCCTCTAGCTATATCACTCTACACAGATGATATGGTGCTGTATGTCCGAAACCCGGAAGAGCAGCTAAGCTCCTGATAAGGGAGTATATCCGATATGAAAAACTTTCCGGACTTAGTGTAAATTGGGACAAATCAACTATATTCCCTCTAACCAGAAGTATGGTCCCGCACGAACTGGACTTTCCACTGGAATGGAGTGATGACCCAGTCAAGTACCTGGGGGTATGGATACATAGGGACCCTGAAATAGTACTTATGGAGAACTATGGCCGAGCACTATGATCCCTGGAAGACCAAGTATCCAGATGGATAAAGCTACCCCTGATGCTTGCGGACAGAATGGCAGTAATCAAGATGGTCGACCTCCCACCGTAACTTTACTTATTCACAAATGTGCCCCTTAACCTGACTAAAGCGTACTTTGCTGCAGTGCGCTCCAGCCTGATTAGAATGGTGTGGGCTGGCAAGCAGCCACGATGTAGCTGGGAGACACTCACTGGACCATACATGCAAGAGGGGTTGGGGGCTCCGGACCTATATTTATACTATCTATGTACACTGGCACACTTCGTACACTACTGTTTTTTCCTCCCCCTTTCCTTCCGCACATAGCACCCCACGCCACTCACAGCCCTATTGTCACAAAAGCACCAACCTAACCCCAGAGGGAACTTCAACACGACGGACAGTACGGTGAAGGCCTGGCAAAAGATTGCGATCCATGCAGGGAAAGAGCCGCCATTTGCCCCTGCTATGCCACTGGCATACCACTCTGAGATATCCGTTGCACAAGAACCGAGAGCGCTGGCTCTCCTGGCGGAGGTGGGGGTAACCACTATGGGGGATGCATATCCAGATGGCATGTTCCTCACATTGGAAATGATATCTGCGCACCAAAAAAAGCACCCCTATGCTGCCATTTATCTACTACAGATTAAAAGAGGCCCTCAGAGCTATGAATCTGCTTCACCCGGAGACACCACAGACACTAAATCCGTTGCAAGTCATGCTCACCAGTTCATCCCGCACCAAACTTGTAACCCGATTATACAATGCAATACAGAGATAAATGCACAACATAATAAAGGAATGGCGAAGTGGAACAAAGTGTTAGACATCCAAAATACACAAAAAGATTGGGAATATTGCTGCGCACTAACTTGGCATTTGACAGCTAATTGCAACTTGCGAATCATTCATTTTAAATATATACAACAGCTTTATTATACCCCAAAACAGTTACATAGGTATGGGCTGAGGGCTTCTTCGGGGTGCAAAAGATGTAAGGCGCAGGAGGCAGACTTCATCCACCTAGCATGGCATGGCACTGCGACAAGGTACAAGAGTATTGGATGCAGGTGACTGAGGCACTGTCTGATATGAGATTGGAAGAAGTGGTGTGCACACCGCATGTGTGTCTGTTGGGGCTGGTGGTGGGACTACAACCTCAGAACCGTAGATTAGTGGCAATTGCACTCTTGTTAGCAAAGAGGAAAGTAGCCCAACATTGGGGCGGGAGAACATCCCCACAAGTAGCACAATGGTTAAGAGATATAGCATACTGTAAGGACCAACTGACACGATATGCTGAAGAGCTCCCAACAGCGTCAAGGCCTAAAGACATATGGGCAGCCTTTACAGCATACCTATTGAAAACACAAAGCGAAGACCCTAAAAGACACCTAGAAAATGGAAACAAGACTTAAGTTATTGAAGTGATTTGAAGGACGCTCATTCAGGACTGGTCCACCCAGTGGCAATATCGTGGGACTTCAGGGACCCACCGAGAACATAACGTTTTTTTATTTACTTATTTTTTACAAATTTCTTTATTGGCTTTAGTACAAGTAGAAAAAGAAACAAAAAACCATAATAGTGACAATTCCGATGTGTCAATCACAAACGATATCACATCAAACAGAATAACAAATGTTGACGTCAAACAGTGGAATCACAATAGCCTAGACATGCCGCACCCTTAACCTCAGGTGTGGCAGCATGTCATAATGAAGAAGGTCCCTGCATGGACATAGGTCGCAAGTATGGTGTATCGTGGCAATAGTCCCTGGGGGAACAACATAATTGGGAAGGGTACCCAGGAACGCGCACACACCAGTAGGGGCTAATTCTCACGTGGAGATATAGGAAGATCCTGCAGGCCAGTGCGAGTGGTCGCTCTGGGCCAGGGCACCAATCCTGGGGTGCCCGTCAGGACCCCCAACGAGACCCACACCCCACGGTTTCAAGGGGCAATGTTTGTATGGCTGTATTACCTAAACTATCTCTGAAGTCCGCAGAGGGGCATGGTCCTGCTAGCTCATGCGCTGGGATGGCTTATCATATGAGTTGTAAGATGGGACAGAAGGACCTAGCGTAGTGTTCAGGGTTCAGGGTGGACAGGATAATTTTTTGCCTCTAAGTCTCTGATGTACACATCTCAGCACCCACCTCCGGCATTCCACCCCCCACGTGTACATGCCAGCCACTGCGAGGACACCCAGCTTAGCTTTTGCCCATTTCTGCAATATGGAGAGCTAACAGTGTATATTGGGGCTGTAGAGCCTTCCAGGACATTGTGATATGTTGTTTAAAGTGTATGATGGCTAGATCAATGAACCTATGAAAATGCTTATCTCCCTTAGTCTTGGGTCTAAGACTGAATAGACATGATGGACCTGGCTTGGCAGTTCGGGCTGGACTGTTCCCATGAGGCACAGGGTCAAGACTGATTTGCATATGGCTGGGTCTAAACTGGGGTGGCATGGTGAGCAAAAGAACAATGGATTTAAACCAGATCTATTGACTGAGGGTGAATGTTTGATTTGCTCTGCATTCCGTTCATCATCTGTGTGACTTATGATTCCAGCGAGGGCAGGACCAAGTGCTCCACCAAGTGGCGGTAATTCCGTGACTTCACCCCAGGCCTACTGCATCACCTGGTATTCCCAAACCATGTGGTAAAAAACCTGCCTATTGTGCTCTACATCTGGAGCATGCAGAGGATGCCTTAGGAAACATGCGCTTGATGCATTTCAGTCTGAGGCGTGCCTGATGCAAATAGTTAAATTGCGTGTAACAGAAGCATGGATTACGTGAAACCACCTTTACATTTTGTAACACCCAGGACCAGAGACTGTCTGTGAATTGCGTCTCAAGGTCTGCCATCCATCGGTCTATAGCCCTGTTGTCCGACTTGCAGTGGGAAGAGCACAACGAAACCTAAAGGGCTGTAATCATTTTCCGTGTGCTTCTGTGTGACAGGATTGCATGCAGTGGTGGTGTAGTCTAGTGATCGCATGCTGTACGGCGTGATACATCAGGAAATCCCCTGCCACAATGCCATAAGTGTCCATAATCTCCTGAAAGGGCATTAGTGCATCCGCCAGGAAAAGGTCCCTCATTTGGTCAATCTCTGCCTTTCTCCAAGACGACATGTCATGGTGTGGGTCACCTCCTGGAGTGTCAGCACCCACCAAACGGGGATCAGTGGGGAGTACGGAGGATGGGGCCCCTTGCCTTGCTCGTATGCATGCCAGCAATAATGTTCTATCTTCATCTGATCCACTTCTCTTTCAACAAACCCACCGTACACCTCCACTTCCACCGTTTACCCCGCAGAAGCTGGAACAGAGTCACAGAAGATCAACTCACCACCTTCCTCAATCACAGATCACCACAGACATCCTCAGACGTCAACATCACAGCACGCAACCTCCACCAATGGATCGCAAAGTGCGCCGACACCCTTGCCCCCCTCAAGAAAGTCACTGGCAAACAACACGTCAAGAAAGCAAGCTGGTTCACCCCCACACTTCAAGACTCCAGGCGCACCTGTAGACGGCTCGAGAAGACATGGATGAACAACAAAACCCTGGAAGCCCACGCTGCCTTCAAAGCAGCCACCACTGCACACCACCACCTCATCAAAACCACAAAGTAGAAGGCCCTCCAAGACAGAATCACCAACAATGCACACAATAGCAAAGAACTCTTCAGCATTATCAAGGAGTTTGTCAAACCCAACAGCGAGGCCTCAGACGACTCACCCTCCCAAGACCTCTGCAACAGACTCAGCACCTTCTTCTACCACAAATCCATGACTATCTATGACAACTTCGACACCCAGGACCACCGGGCCAGCAACCACCACAACCAACGCCGACCCCCCGACTCTGCACAGCTGGTCCCCACTCACCACGGACAACACCATAAAGATCATGAAAAGCATTCACTCCGGAGCACCTTTGGACCCCTGCCCGCACAGCATCTCCCACAGAGCCGCCTCCGCCATCGCACCCGAGCTATGCCGAACCATCAACTACTCACCCGAGACCGCCACCTTCCCCGATGACTGGAAACACTCTGAGATCAACCCCCTCCTGAAGAAACCCTCCGCGGACCCGACGGACCTCAAGAACTTCAGGCCCATCCAAAGTCATCGAAATAGCTAACAACACCCAGCTCACCGACTTTATCGAAACCAACCATGTCCTGGACATCTCCCAATCTGGATTCCGAAGCAATCATAGCACCGAGACCGATCTACTCGCTGCCACCGACAACATCCGCTCCCTCCTCGAACAGGGTGAAACCGTGGCCCTCGTCCTACTGGATCTCTCGGCGGCCTTCGACACCGTCTCCCACCGCACCCTAGCCACAAGACTCCACGATGCTGGTATCCGAGACAAGGCCCTCAACTGGATCCGCTCCTCCCTCACTGGCAGAACACAATGGTTTAGACTCCAACCGTACCTTTCGAAATCAACAGAGATCAGCTGCGGAGTACCCCAGGGCTCCTTCCTCAGCCTCACCCTCTTCAACGTCTACATGGCCCCAATAGCAGCCATTGTAAGGAAACCACGGGCTGAACATTGTCACCTATGCCGACGACACCCAGCTGATCCTCTCTCTCACCATAGAACTCACTGTTGCCAGGAACAACTTCCATGAAGGAATGAAAGCCGTTTCCTCCTGGATGAAGGACAGCTGCCTGAATCTCAACTCGGACAAGACAGAAGTCCTCATCCTGGGAGCCTCCCCCTCCACCTGGAATGACTCCTGGTGGCCCTCTGCTCTAGGAAGTCCCCATACCCCCACGAACCACGCACGAAACCTTGGCATTGTACTGGACTCCTCGCTCTCAATAGACCACCAGATAAGCACTGTCTCCTTGGCCTGCTTCAACATACTCTGCCTGCTTTAAAAGACCTTCAGATGGATCCCCACCGAATCCAGGAAGACTGTCACCCATGCCCTCATCATCAGCAGACTCGACTACGGCAATGCACTCTACGCCGGCGTCACCCAGAAACTCCTCCAAAGACTCCAGAATGTCCAGAACACCGCAGAAACACTACTCCTCAACATCCCTCCTCACAGCCACATCACTCAACACCTCAGCGACCTCCACTGGCTCCTAGTCGACAGAAGAATAACCTTCAAACGCCTCACCCACGCATACAAGGCCAGGGGCGTAACACAGGCCCCCGCAGCCCCCGCGGTGCGGCGGGGCCCCCAGGTACCCTTACTCTAGAGGGGGCCCCCATCCACTTCCGAAGCGTTCTCGCAAAGGGTGAATGAAGTAAACAACACGGCAGCTGCTGCCTGGCTGAAGCCTGCTGCACGGGATGGGATATCCCAGCACAGTGGAACACACAACAAACTTGCAAAATCAATCGTTGTTGGCAGAGAAGGCTCTCGGTAAAATGCGCCTCCAAGTCTCTTATTTCAGTGAGGAAGGAAACACCTGCAGAGACCAGGGTAAGAGAGGGGAAAGACAACACAGGGAAGGAGAAAGGCAAACGAGAAATAGACACTTACAAGGCACAATGGAGAGAGGGAGAAAGAGACAGAGAGAACTGCGAGAATTAGTGTGGGGTAATAAAGAACTGGTTACAGAGAGAGGTGGAGACGTGGGAGGATGAGAAAAAGGCAGATGAGAGAGGAGACAGGTGTGGGACAGAAATAGGCGAGACAGCTGACAGAGAATTAGAGTAGATAGGTGATAAAGAAGCAGGGAGGTGAAAAAGGAACACGGTAGAGAGACAGAGAAGAGACAGGTGTGTGAGTGATAGGTGAAACACCATGGGGAGCATTAGAGGGGAGGCTAGTTAAAAAGGTACAAAAGAGAATGTGGGAAGAAAAGAAATAGCTGAGAGTGAGAAAGAGAGACGGAGAGTGAGTGAGATGGGGGTTGGTAAAGAGACAGCCATGTTATAAAGGACAACTGAGGATAACAGGGTGGAGGAGGCAGATGTGAGAGAAATAGCAGACAAATGAGAGACAGTTAAAGATAGAAGAGGAGAGTAGTGATAGAGCTAGAACAGTAAGAAAGAAAGACAGTTGAGAAAGAGAGAGACAGCTGTTGGGAGGAAGATAAGTTGAACACAGCTGAGAGATATGGAAGGAGAGATTTGTGTGAGAGAGGTGATAAAGACATAGAGGCATAAGGGAAAGAGACAGCTTAAAGGACACGCAGAGGGGGGCATTGGAGGGGGAGAAGAGCTGGGCGGGGAAGACAGGTGAGCGAGATAGAGTGGGTGATTAAGAGAAAAGTGAAAAAAGGACTGCAGAGTAGAAGAGAGAAACCGAGATAGGGAGGAGACAGGCGTTTGAGAGAGGTGAAAAGAGGTGAATGATAACTCAGAGGTAAAAATGGTGGCAGATGAGACGTTATAAAGAGACAGACAAGAAAGCATTAGCCTCGAGAGAGCGTAAGTATTCACAAAAGAGAGCAATGAGAAAGAGACATACAGGTTAGAGAGAGAGAGAGAGATGAGAATGGGACAAGCTAAAAGGGGTGATTAAGCAACTGACAGGTGAGTATGGGCCTGCCGCGAGAGAGAAAGAGGGGAGAAATGATGTGGGACATGATGAAGAGACAGGTGACAGAGACAGTGGGGAGAGAGAGCGAGGTAAATCAAGAGATAGATACAGATGAAAAAGAACTGAGAGAGAGGCAGAGAGAGTGGGGAGATAGGAGAGAGCATGGTGATAAAGAGACAAGTTAGAAAGAGAGCAGAGGTGTTGGGGAGAAGTAGCTAGTTGATAAAGGGACATGCATGATATAAAGAGACAGGTATCGAGAAAAGGGAGAAAATAGGTAATTAAATGATAATTATGTGAGTGAGAGATAGTTAAGCAAAAGTGGGGAGAAGGGTGAAAGAGGTAATAAAGAGACATATATGTAATCAAGAAACAACTGATAGGGAAAGGTAGCAGTGATGATAAAGAGACACTAGAAAGAGAGGGAGAGGTAAGAGAGGAAAACATGCGACACAGAGACAAGTAATATGGAAGGGGAAAAGACAGACAACCCAGTAGAGAAGAGATGACAAAAAAAAGCATGGAAGAACGGACAGAGGAGAGGAGTGAGGTAAAAGACAGAGAAAGGGAGGGGAGAATCATAGGACATGGAAGACGTGAAGGAGAAAGTAAAAAGAGGCCACATGAGGTAGAATATTAGTAGGAAAATATACGGGGGCATATTATCAAGAGAATTATCGCCGCTTTAGCGGCCGTTTTCGGCCGAAAAGCGGCGATAATTCTAACGCATTATTAACAAGGACACGCTAGCGCGTGTATCCTTGATTTAACTCCCGTTTCTGTCACCACTCGCTACGCATCGATAATGAGATGCAAAGTAGGCGTGGCTGACAGAAACAACATGGGAAAATATCGCGAAGGCAGCTTCGCGATATTAGCAAGGGAGGGGTAGCGATGATAATAATCGTGCTACCTCTGGCCTAACGCAGGAATTTAACGTCTGCTAAATTTCTGTGTTAGGCATACCTAACATGGGAGGTGGATTATGGGGTTAAGGCCACAGGGCCTTATCACCAAGATCATCGCCGTTTTGGGAGGGACATCGCTGTTCTTTAGGCGATGTTTGGCCATTTGCCCGCTATCGCTGGAATATTTATCGCCATAGCGCTGAGCGTTGGTAATACAGCGCTAGCATGGCGAGATATTCCAGCGATAGCCGGCGATAAAGAAAAGCGCGCTAAGCGCGCTCGGCGATAATTATCGCCAACCCTAGATAATATGCCCCACAGATGGGTAGAATAGCTATGGGAAGGGGAAACTTGCAGAGAAGTAGAACACAAAGGATAAAAGTGAACATGTCCTATTACAAATGTAGATTAACATTCTGGTGTTCTATTATGGAGAATGTGTATGTATATAGAGTGTTGGCCACTGCACAAAGAACAGCATCACCCGGTAGAGCAGTAACTTATCCTTAGCTATACATTTTCTTGAAATGGCTGGTTTTTAACAGTTTCTCAGTTGCCCAGTTATCCGAAGGCAGTATCTAACATAGGGAAACCATGAAGATGGCAAAGAAGGCTTCACTGGAATGACTTTTACAGTATCTCAGAGAGATAGGTTTCATTGGAGCTGAAAATCTCAAATGTCTTCAGGGGCAGTATCTTCTAATGACTTTTAAGGCACAAAATGCCTTTGTAATAAATAGCTCTATGGGCCAAACATATAATCCTTAATTCTATAGAGCACAACATAATGTGGTTTCTTCACTCCGTAAATCAATCACATAGCTTGGTCTTGAGCCAGCTGGAACATATAAATCTGTCCAGCAGTTATCTTGACATGAAGGACATTGTCACGGTGCATACAAAATAAAATGATAACCCTCATAAATGCAGACATTTTCATTGAGCCCAAGAATGGAAGAAGATTTCTGGCCAGTCTGGACTAAACCTTTACACTTCTGTCCTAATTTTGGGAACTGAAAAGAGTTGATGGCCAGTATAGACTCTCAGGTTCTTAACAGTAGAGTTGGTTCATGATGCTACTGTAAGGAACTCCGGCCAAGAAAACAGAGACTAAGATGGAATTGCCACTCCATTTTGTGATATTTAATTTTTTCCGCCACTGAAAGGTGGTTTACTTACTCTCATTCCCGCAAAAGCTGTTATTTGCTCTCTCTCTATTGTCAGACATGAGGGGATAGAATACAACAACCCTCCCTCTAAAATGGTGCATGCCTCCTGATTTACAAGAAGAGGCAGCTCCAAGCCTCATGCTGATGGCAGTCTAATTTCTGCCTTTCAAGCTTGCATCTTCGGACTTGCCACTACAAATGGTTCTGGAGTGAAATGGTAATCAGCAGTAGAGTTGACCAGCTGTATACTAGCGAGAGATGGCAAAGAAACCAGAAGCCTGGAGTGATCCACTGCTAGTTGAAATTCTGATCTGAAAATGCCTGGTAATAAAGGTATCAGTCTGACCCGGGCTGAATATAGCAGGCAAGTAAAAACGTAACACAGTGGCACTGAAAAGGCAAAGAGGACCATTCGGAACTGAAAGACTGTAGGAAATCCGGAAGAGTGAGAGAGTACACGCTAAAGGGTAGGCAAGGAGAAGAATGTGGAGCAGTGGTGAGCAGGAGGATGCATAGATGAGCTGGAGAGGTTCTGTACTGCAACGAAACACTGTGGAAAACTGACAGTTGGAGCTAAACTCCTTTTTAAGTGTACTGATACCTGAGCATGTTCAAGTGATCAGAGTTTTCTAAAAGGCATTTGCTATATTCCGTTTACTGACAAGAAGGCATGTGCAAGACAACAGTTAATGCTTGGTTTGGTTGCTGATGAAGGCTCTTGGATGAAGGCAATCATTCCATGAATAAATGTTACCACTCTGAGGCCACAATCTCTGTGAGCCATTAAGAATGTAGGAACTGTGCCTGGCAACTACCTTTCCCAGATAAACCCTTATTTGGGTGTCATATGTAGTGCTGAAAGTTCAGTCCAGTTGGAAGTCCAGCCATATATCCTTTAAAGAACAATGGATAAACTGCAGAACCTTGTGGTAAGTAAAACGTACAAACATGCTGCTGGATCATTTCATGTACTACTCCCTCCAACACTTGGTCAATACCGGCAAATAAGAACTTGGTCTAAAATTGTCAGTCATCTATGGGCAGACATTCTTTTTTAACCGCTTAACCGCGGCGCGAATTCCGCCGCGGTGCGGCGGTTTAAACGAGTGGGCAGGGCCGCGTCGGCCAACGGACATGCGCAGCACTACCGAGGTAGTGCTCGCGACGGCCGTTGGCCGACGCACGCAGCGAAGGGGTTAAGGTGAAGAGTCACAACAGAAGTTGTAATCTATTGTGAGACCACACCCTCTTGCCATAACAGGGGCAGATACCACAACATGCTGCTGGGCAGGGGCCCAACAGTGCCTCACCCAGTGAGATAGGGAGAAAAAAATTGAATTCCTGACTAGATAATATTCATATTTTGTGCTGGATTATAATGATCTTGTGTTGAAAGGCAAGAGTCCCAGTTGGTCATCAAACCCTGTGAAGGAAATGCCATCAGGAAGAGGCCTGATGGATGAGTAAGCTAACTGAACCCCCTAGCAGCACGATGTTATGGCTTCCATTATTGTAGTAATATAATACATATGTTTACCTTTTCCAGTGCCTAATGAAGCTGCAGGTGCTTCCTACAGCAAGCTCTGTCTTCCTCAAATTCTCTCTTCCTCCATCTTCTTTCTGCTGTTCTACACATCTCCCTTTGGTGATAAATGGACAAACTAAACCAGGGTTTAGACTTATGCCTATCAGATAGACTGGCTGCCTCAGACATAGGCACCAACATCTTCAAACACGTGTTTATGGTTTAATAAAAAGCATCAAGGTTTCTGCCTACCATGTCCCCAAATCATGAAACAAAGTATTGAGCTTGTCAGTGCTTAGTGCTCTTTGCGTTTGCACTACATAAGCCTTCTGATTGATTGATTTTCATTCTTGTCTACAGTTGTTTGCATTCCGACTCTGTCATTTCCTCACTTAAATAAAAGATCTTTTAGGATCTTCTGATGTCCTTTCTGCCAGCACCAGCATTGCTTACACCAAGAACAATATTAATGTGTCTAAGATGCCTCTCCTTCTTGTATCAGTAACATACCTACTCCCCAGTTTAGCACCCAGTCTGCTTGATGCCATTTAGTGTGTGCAGCCTATAGGCCTTTGTTCACTTGAGGTACAACACTTTTTCAATCCACAGTCGGAAGATTTGTGTAATCTGGGAATAGTTCTGCTATAAGTGTCTATAAGCAGTGCGGTTCTGAAAATCCTTGCAAAGGTGAAAGGTGAGGGACATTGATTGCATGTAGTTGAGCAGGGCCCCTTCATCGCACCTTGCAGGGGGGCCCCCTAAGGTTTTGTTACGCCACTGTACAAGGCCCTTCACAACACCGGACCCGCATCCCTGAACCACCGCCTCACATTCCACGTACCCAACAGACAGCTCCGCTCTACCCAGCTTTCCTGGGCTACTGTCCCACGAATCTGCAAGACCAGAACCAGAGGAATGTCCTTCTCCTACCTCGCCCCCAATACATGGAACACCCTCCCCATCCACCTCAGGAAATCACCCTCGCTGACACACTTTAGGAAGGACCTCAAGACCTGGCTCTTCGGATGATCTCAGCACTGATCCACTGCATCCCCCGCCCCCACAGCACCTCGAGACCCTCACGGGTGAGTAGCCGTGCTTTACAAACCCTGATTGATTGATTGATGTGATGCGTCTCATGCGGTGGGCGAGCTCTGGGGTCTGACAGCCACATATGTGTGTCTACCCGAGGAGCCTGCAAATGGTTGCTCTCTCCGGTCAATGGGCTGTGCCCAACCAGCGCATCAGCCACTGCAGCTGAGCTGCTGCATATTACAACTTATAATTGGGGGTACCAAGACCACCCTCAAGAAGCACCACCCGCCTCCTGCCTGAGCCTGCCTGAGCCGCATATCAGCCGCATATCAGCTCTAGCAGGAGACCATGGAGGTCCCGAAAGAAGTTCTTGGCAAGTGAAAGCGGTAACGCTGCAAAGAAGTACAGGAGTTGTGGCAGGATAAGCATCTTGGAGATCGCCACCCGGCCCAGCGGGGACAGCGACAAGGACAACCACAAAGGGAGGGATTTACGGATCGAGTCCAGGACCCCACCCATGTTATCATTACTCTCCACAAGGTCCTTGTCCAAGTGGTAGATCTGTACACTGAAGGGAACATTAAATAAACAACAAAAGAGTGTATCCAACATACAAAAGGGCTAGCAAAAAAGCTCACTGTATTTTAAAAGAACCCTCACTCACCAACCTAGTTGGTGACATGCTTCATCATTGGGTTCCACAGAAGAGTCGAATGCCTCTCCGGTGTGCTTCAACGCCTGATTACAGCAGATCAGGTTATTGTGATATGAGTGCAAATCGTGAGTAGTGCAAAGAGGTGATTAATTTAAAAAGTACCACAGTTTTATCCCAAAATCTTTTAATGGTGGAAAACCGGGCACTATTTAAAAACAAGTGTATTGGATGTATAAAAACTGGTTTTAATAGACCAGTTACATCCCAGTGTGTAAAAACAAATGGTCAACATGTTTCTGCTTCCAGGTATATTCAGTGAAGCATTCGTCAGGACCAGAAGGGACTGCCACGGCGATGCGTCGCTAAGGCGCACCTAACCTGTGGAGTCAAAGACCGCGTGAACTCACGGTTCTTATGTAACCTTCAGGGTTTCTGAAAGCCTTTAAGTGTGAAGTTTCAAATGACCTCACTACATGAGTCCTGGTGGGGCGGGACTCGTATTCAAAATTACTTCTAGTCTGCCGCCCGCTGGATCCCTGCCTGATTCCTCCAAGGACTCCGAGGAATCAGGCAGGTGTCCAGCGGGCGGCAGACTTAGAAGTAATTTTGAATACGAGTCCCGCCCCCCACCAGGACTCATGTAGTGAGGTCATTTGAAACTTCACACTTAAAGGCTTTCAGAAACCCTGAAGGTTACATAAGAACCGTGAGTTCACGCGGTCTTTGACTCCACAGGTTAGGGTGCGCCTTAGCGAGCGCATACCGCCGTGGCAGTCCCCTTTCTGGTCCTGACGAATGCTTCACTGAATATACCTGGAAGCAGAAACATGTTGACCATTTGTTTTTTACACACTGGGATGTAACTGGTCTATTAAAACCAGTTTTTATACATCCAATACACTTGTTTTTAAATAGTGCCCGGTTTTCCACCATTAAAAGATTTTGGGATAAAACTGTGGTACTTTAAATTAATCACCTCTTTGCACTACTCACGATTTGCACTCATATCACAATAACCTGCTCCGCTGTAATCAGGCGTTGAAGCACACCGGAGAGGCATTCGGCCTCTGGTGGGAACCCAATGATGAAGCATGTCACCAACTAGGTTGGTGAGTGAGGGTTCTTTAAAATACAGTGAGCTTTTTTGCTAGCCCTTTGTATGTTGGATACACTCTTTGTTGTTTATTTAATATTGTCTAGGGGGTTTAAGAGTGACTCCAGTGGCTTTCCCTCTCTCTCTTGTTGTTTATTTATATTTTACACTGAAGGGAACAAGCAAGACTTAGACCAATTTACTCTGAGGCCTGACATGATTCCAAATTCCTCCAGTATCTCCATAAGGGCTGGTAGTGTGGCAGTGGCATCACACAGATAAATAAGGACATCATCTGCTTATAAAGAGATGACATGGTGTTCGTCATGTTCCAGGAGACTCCAAAGCTGGCCTTGCAAGTGCAGGCAGCAGGCCAGGGGCTCCATAGCCAGGGTACAAATCAACAGAGACAGGGGGCAACCCTCCCTGGTGCCCCTGGGTATGTCAGAGCTGTGAGATATCGATTGTCCCGCCCTGACTCTTGCTGTCGGGTTCTTATAGAGGGCGTGTATCTAACTTAGGTAGCCTGGAATAAACCCAGATTGATCTACATGCACTAGGGTGTTAGCAACAGGGAGCAGCCTATTGGCCAGGGCCTTCCCTAATATCTTATAGTCTACGTTTAAGAGGGAGAGCGGCCAATAGGAGTGGACTTCGGGAGTATCCCGGCCCAGTTTTGACAGAACCTCTACCAGCTCCTCACGGAGCAAGTCTGGGAGCTGACCCTTCTACCTTGCTTCATTAAAAACTTCCAAGAAATTCTGGGAAAGGTGTGCACTGAAGGTGGCATAATATTCTATTGTAAGTCCATCCGCACCCAGGGTTTTATTTCGGGCAATTTGGGAGATAGCCGGCCGTATCTCCTCAATTTGAAGGGGCTCATCCAGTTCCGCCCATGAAGAAACTCCTTGATCCTGTCAATGTGGGGGGCTGTCTATGTCCACATACAGGGACAAATAGGAATTCGAAAAAGTGACATTAATGGCCACTTACATATTAACCACAGTGCCACTCCCTAACTTGATTACTCCTATCGACAGGCGTTCCTGGTCCTCTTTAACCAGCCACACCAATAGCCTACCTGAGTGATTCTTCCTCCGCATGGAGAAGGGCAAGGCAGTGCCTATAGTCATGTTTCCCCAACCGCACCTCTAGCTCCCTGTGACTCTTTCTCAGCTGCTTGTGTCTTTCCATCTCGTCAACCCACCATGACACCTCAGTCTCAAGTAGTCTCAACTCCGTGTCCAGAAGTTCCTTGCGCAGGACTCCCCACATAGTGGCAATGCATTGCCCTCTAATGACCATCTTGTGGGCATCCCACTCCAGTGCTCTGGTGGGGGTGGTGTCTGAGTTAAGTTCTAAATATTGGGTAATATGTGTTGACAGGGCCTCCCTGAAGGGGGGTTCTGAAGTGCCTCCGTCTGGAACCTCCAGGTCCATAACGTCATTAGCAGTGGGCAGTGATTTTTGAGGGTACGCGCCAAGGTTCATTGCAGAGCAAAAGCTCCAGCTTGGTGTGGAGGACACGGACCAGGCAATAAAACAGAGGGGTGAAGCGGTCCCGGGCAACATCCGGAACACAATTAAAGTCACTGCCCGATATGCTGGGATTGTGTTGGTCCAAGAAAAGAGCTGTGGTCACGACACCTAAAAAAAGCAGAGTGATTAGTGTTGGGGGCATAAACGACCACCACCGTCCATATGTGCTTTCAGCACCACGTACCTACCCTCAGTGTCAACTCTGTGTATGTCTTTCACAAATAGGACCCCCGGGGAAATCCATATCAAGACCCCCTTGCATATGCCGATGTCGTAGTGCCATACACCTGTCGCCTCTATTTCGCATGTACTTTTTGTAACTCTGCCTGTGTCAAACGCATCTCTTGCAAAAAAGCGATGTTTATGCAGCTGCGCTCAAGATATATATGAACCCAGTACCTCTTTGTGAAAGTGCCCATGCCCCTCACATTCCACGTCAGCAAGTTATAGTGTGGGGTAGTGCGGCCCCTAGGTGTGCCCATTGGGTATGGGTGGTAAGTAGTGATGCATTGCGTTCCACGAGTCCCATTGCCCACAACTTCAGTGTGCATGTCTCCTGAAATGCACCATCGACGATCAAGAGACTGGTGTGGTACAGGGATATATAGGAGACTCCATCTGTGTATCAAAAGAAAACACAAGATTTGTAACCCTCCCTCCCTGACCAAGACTCCTCTGAGTGCCCAGCCATACCATTCAATGAATGAACAATAACCAAAGAGAAATGTGTAATAAAATGCATGTCCTGTTTGGAGAGGTCAGGGCTCACGGATACACAGGCCCGCTCCAATTATCTGGGCGTCCAACCCTCACTCATGAGGCCCCAAGGTGTCTACAACAGTCTCCGGTGAGCAGTCCACACCACTTATCACACAGCAAAGAAAAAAAAAACACCCTTCATAGCAGATCATCCGCCAGCCATGGCGTCAACTCCGGCTCCCGGGAGTCCTCCCCAGCAGAGGCCATGGAGCCATTAGTATCCAACTCTGTCAGAGGCCCGGTCTGAGCACAATGCTTCAAAAGAGTTCTGGCCATATTGCAGCATCACTTCCCCTACGTGTGCGCTACCTGGCCACCTGTGCCGTGAAGGGGCGGCTATGGGTCCCCCACTCCTCCTACACCTCAGTTATAACATCAGCCAGTTACTAGCATTCCGGTCATCTGATATGGGATTCGCAATTCCCTTGGCATGTAACCAAGTTTATGCATCTGCAGGAGTCAAGAAAGAATGGGTTCACTGATCATCCATCACCTTAAGTTGAGCATGCTAGAGAAGAGCATACTTCAGGCCTAGCTCCCGGAGGCATTGCTTGACCACCATATGTGAGTTGCGAAGATGCTGCACCTCCACAGTAAATTCTGGGTAAGCTGTGATGCTGCTGCCTTCAAAGTGGCAGGGACCTTCCATCCAAAACAACTGCAGAATCAAGTCTCTGTCACAATAATTAAGTAGTTTTGCAATTACAGGACTCGGCTGGGCCCCCAGTGGCAGCGGCCTCCAAGGTAGACAATGTGCTCTCTCCACAAAGAAAAATGTGGGTACATTGCCTGCTAGCATTGTGGTCATCAACCAATGTTTGAGGAAGAGTTCCATACTCAGGCCTACTGAGCACTCCAGAAAGCCAGAGAATTGGACATTATTATGCCTTAATTAAGCGGCCCTCCGCATCCTCGATGTAGCAAGGTCACCTCTGCCCTCATGTCCTTCAGTTGGGTTTGGAGTTCCTGCAATATGGGTTGCATCATTGTTAACGTGGATTCAGCATCTTCCACACCGTCCACCTGTTTCCTGTGACCCGTACAGAGCAGGTTCACATCCAAGGAGACTGCATCGATCTTGGACATAAGTGTGGCTTTTGTGTCCAGAATTGAATGCAATATCTGTAAGAAAGTGCCCTCTTTTTGCATGGTTGCACCCACTTTTTGCCAAACTGTTGATGTGCTTTGACTGAGTGTTCCTTGGGTTCCTGCCAACTAGGTACCCAGGGCCTATGTTCTTTCCCTAAACTGCATTGCTACAAAACCCAATTGGCACTCTTTGGCCGCCTGTAAGTCCCTTGTAAATTGTACCATTAGTACCAAGGGCACTGTGGCCATGGAAGGCCTCTAAGGGCTGCAGCACTTATTGTGCCACCCTTAGAGGCCCTGTACCTTTACACACACACACACTGCCATTGCAGGCTGCGTGTTTTGGTGCAGAACAAAGTGAAGAGTCGACATGGCACACATCCCTGTGTGCCATGCTTACCCCCCACTGCCCTGGCATAGGTAAGCCACCGCTCTAGCTGGGTGCACTCTACCAGTGGTGAGGGTACAGGTGCCTGAGCCCTGTACCGCTAGAGTGTCTAAACCAATTCTTAGACATTGTAAGTGCAGTAATGCCATTAAGAGTATATGGTGCTGGGAGTTGGTCATTACGAACTCCACAGCACCATAATGGCTTTACTGAAAACTGGGAAGTTTGGTATCAAACTTCTCAGCCCATTAAACCCACACTGATGCCA
Organism: Calotriton arnoldi; assembly: GCA_963921515.1. NCBI lineage: Eukaryota > Metazoa > Chordata > Amphibia > Caudata > Salamandridae > Calotriton > Calotriton arnoldi. Next base: position 1,561,351 of record CAWUFW010000597.1, on the reverse strand, counting down.
GTGTGGGATTTAATGAAAAATGCACTCAGAGGGCATCTTAGAGATGCCCCCTGAAAAACGAAGTAACTCTAGTGTCCTGGCTGAGCGGCTGCTCGCCAGCTGCCACGCCAGACATGTTTCTGGACCCCTGGGTCGAAAGCCTGCTGCTTTCGGAGGTCTAAAACAATGCACATCCTGGGACAAGGTGCCAAGCCTCCTCCCCCAGGATGGACAGGGTCAACGAAAGGGAAGCTTCAAAGGCTTGCCGTCTTTGTGAGCTACCCCAGCCATTTGCTGCTTCCAGCAACTGGCCCCCACCTGTACTGACCCCCACTTTTGGCGGGAGAATCGGCAGGAAAACCAAGTGAGGAAGGGAGGTGTGCCCATCTTTGCCAGCCCCACCCCTCAGCTGGGGGAGGCGAGGTGAAGCACAACTCTCAGTCCCCGCCATCTTGCAGATGGGGGAACCCAGGCAACAAGAGAGAGGCATATGCCCCCCTCCCACTGGAGGGTGGCATAATAGGGGGTGTACCCACCCCAAGGAAGGAACCCATTAGTCCCGACCTTTACCTACCTGTAACGCCTCTAAATCTAGTATTTAGGGGCAACCCTGAACCTTGCCTCCTCAGAGAAGAACCGACCAGAAGAAGAGAAGAAGAAGGACAGAAGAAGCCATGCTCAACTAAGAAGAGGAGGACGCCCACTGACTTGGCCCAGCCCTACCGGCCTGTCCCCACCTTGAACCTACTCCAGCGAAATCCCGGTGTGTCCTGCAGCCAGCAGCCCCCAAAAACCCGGAGGACCTGACCTGCCTTCCCAAACCAAGACTTTGTCTCCAGTGAGCACATGGATTCACTCATAGACTCTGGCTCCAGCCAAATCCGCGAGTCTGCACCACTCTGCACCTGATGCCCACGGCCCGAGTTCAAGTGGCCCAACACCACGAGCAGGTCTCCCTAGCGATACTGACCTGAGATCTGGTGATCTCTGACCTGCCTCGAATCTCCAATCGACGCCTGCAGCCCCTTTCTGGAGGATCCCCCCAACCACGACCGGAGCTGGTAAGAAAAGTCTGATGCCTAAAGACACCCCTGCACCCGATGTCCAACGGCCTTAGGTGGCCCAACCGATGGTGTCCCAGCATCCCCAGGCATCCCAACATACCTTTCCAACCGGTGGTCGCCTCCAGAAGATCTTCGCCCGAGCCTGCAGTGTTTGTTGCAAACGCAGAATCCCCATTGTAATTAGAAGGGCACCCGACGCCAAAACAGCACCCTGTACCCAGCCGCCCCTGCGCCTCTGCTCGTACACTTTGGATGCACTTTGGGTGCTAACTCAGATCCCCTTTACCCTGAACCTAACACCAGGAGCTTTGCTCCCACAACCTTGTGGCCTGCTCGTGAGCAGCCACCAACCCGGGGCCCCCTACCCCCGTTGGATAACATTGGGCCTCAACACTCTGCACCCGGCCGCCGTATAGCCGCTGAGGGTGCTTGAAGAGTGTATCCTTGACCCTGAGGGAACCCTAGTGCTAACCCCAGAAAACCAACTCCCAAACCTAAGTACTTACCGTTAAGTCGATAACATTGTTTTCTCCCATAGGACTGCATTGACTGCTTTCTTGTGAAAAATCTTCTAAGTGTGGAGTTGGTTTGTATAAAAACTTGAAAAACTGCAAATATACAAAAACTGTATTACTTACCTTTTGTCTACGAGATGTCCCAGTGTGATATCTAATAATTCGTCATCAGAAATGTGAGATGCACTCTCTTTTCTTTCAAAATACTTCTCAATTTAATCCATTATCTTCCTTATCCTCCGTTGGCAGTCCAACTGGATATGGGGTGAAAAATCGCCCCAAATAAAGCTTTAAATCAGTGTGATATCTAGGCATATCACACTGGTCAGCAAAAGTAACTTAAAAAGTAATGTAAGAAGTAACGTGCACAGTAATCTGTAAAGTAACTGAAAAGTAATTTCGAACTGTTGACTCACCTGTAACTCAACCAACTGCATTCTAACCTACATTCAACTGTTATTCACTGTATATAAACTTGCAAAGTATTATTTCACTTACCTGCATCAGGCTTGGCTTGGTTCTAGAAATAAAATAACTAAATAATATTTTTATACAAACAAAATTGGTCTGAGTTCAGTCTTTGAGTGTGTGACATCATTTCATGCCTGAATCTGTACAATAAATGCCTAACATTACCCTCGGATAAAGCCTTACTGCTCGCCCACACCACCACAAATAGAGAGTAAGGTATTATCTACTTTTACCTCTGCCTACCTTTGGGGTTCCACTGGACTATGTGCACACTATACCTCATTTTGGTATAGTCTATACAGTTCCAGCTTCCTACAATATCTTTCCAAACTGAACAGAGTGACTGTGGAGTGGCCCCAAGTGCCAACTCCATTATCAGGAGGGGCGGAAGAGCCTGGTGCATCCCCAGTGCCTAGGGTGGGGTTCTTAGCAGATTTGGGCTTCACCATCATGCCCATTTTGGTATCAACCCCAAATGGATGCTCCATCAGCTTCTAGATAGTGCATCATTGCTCTCCGCCGGATTCGGGCCTCAGGTTAGCGCAGTGCAATGGTGGAGCCGCGAGTGGTGTCCGCCAGGCCCCCTCAAATGAATCGATTGTTAAAGCTTGTAGAATGTTATAAAAAATACAACAAAGTACTATAATCTGCTATCAAATAAAAGGCAAATTTAGTTGGGCAATGGCTAAAGGGTAACCAATGAAAAGTAGGGGATACAAGCTAGTACAGCCCACACACAAGCCGCAATATTTGGTATCCCCAAAGTAAGAGATGTTAGAAGACTCAAGGAAGGGTGCCAGTTGGCAGAAAAATACTGTGCTCACCAAGGCAACATAACACCATTTTCAATTGAATCCTGGTAAGTTATAACACTACGAAACCTAGGGGATACCAAATATTATAGTCTGTATGGGCCATTATATTTCGTATCCCCGAAAAGAACAGGATGTGAAAGTTTGTGGAATTAAATCGAAAATGTGAAAAGAGACTGCAATCTGGTATCATACCAAAAGGCAACTCAAATTGGTCAACTGCTAAAAGGTAACCATTGAATAGTAGGGGATACAAGATATTACAGCAATGCATCAGCCGTAATATGTGGTATCCACATAGTAAAAGCTGTTGGAAAACTGAAGGAAGGGTGCCAGTTGGCAGAAAAATACTGTGCTCACCCAGCCAAGATAAGACCATGTCAAATTGAATCTTGTTAAGTTCTAACCAGAGAAACATAGGGGATACGAAATATTATAGCCCGTATGGGCCATTATATTTGGTATCCCCCAAAGGAACCGAATGTGAAAGCTTGTGGAATGATATAAAAAATGAGAATAGATGGGGGGGCGTGGCCGAGTGGCAGTACTAAATGCTCGCTCCGGCCCTGCAAAAAGTGATCCTGAAGTATCCTGCCACCCCTGAGTCTCCAAAACACCAAAAACAGTGTGGCCTTGGCATGGTGCAGGCGGGGGACTGTAGGGTACCTCGGGACCTTCGGCATGATCTTTGGTAGATTGCGGATGCCCTGTCACAAAGAGGGCTGCCCGCTCCCATCTGCTGGAGGCCTAGTCGCACAGTGGCCCTAAAACGAGAAGTGGTGACCGGGAGAAGAGCCCTGGTGGTGGATCTGAGAGCAGCGTAGAGGGTACTGCCCCTCGCTGTGGTTGCAATACAAAATAGATTGGGCAGGGGACCGGGATTGCCTCAGATCACACTAGAGTTGTAGGGCCACTGTCACTTTGATTGGGAGGATTACAGGTGCCAAGAAGGAGTTGAGAAAATTAGCTGCAGGCCCATAGAGATGTCAACACATTCTCCTGCACCCCTAGTTGAGGGCAGATCTGCACTACAGGATAACTGGCTTATACACTTTGGGTCCCTCTGCTATACCATTGCACTTTTGGCTGCAATTGGATCATAATCTATTGGAGTGGAGGCAGGTTGGGGATATCCTTGATATAAGTGATGGTCGGGAGCCTGAAAAGGTTGGTCTGCATTGCCTCGCCTCCCCTGGGACATTGACAATTAGAATTCAGATCTCAGAATCTGCATACTTACCTGCTGCTGGTTCTTATTTGCCTCTTATGCATATTTTCTGTACCTTTGGATCTGCTTGGGGGTCTCCTGTGGAGGTGTGCGTTGGTGGGACGAGGTTCGTACCTTCAGTGTTGGAGTGGGCCCACTCCCTGGTGCATGACGGGCAAGGATAGACAGATGTGGGGCACGCAACAAACAAAAATGGACCAGTTTACTGCTAAGGGTGCTGTCAGAGCCCCACCAGTCTGGGAGGATTGAACCGCCCGGGGTGCTGTGGAAACTTTCGGGGCTCAGATCCTGGCAGCCATTAAAGCTTCAGTTCTTGCAGTACAGGCAAAAATTGAGGCTGTGGCGTTTGACGTGAATTTGCTCTGCACTGACCTGTGCAAAGTGGCTGAACGATCAGTGGAAATGGAGACGCGGGTCACAGAAATGAGGGAAGAGCTCACACAACTGAAGACAGCAGTCACCACTCTGGAGGCCCGATCAGGTGCGATGGAGGCAAGGCTGGAGGATGCAGAGGGGAGCTCCTGCAGGTGTAACCTTAGGTTTGTGGGATTCCCGGAGGGAGTTGAAGGTGACCCGACGTAGACTTTTCTGGAGGAGTGGATTAAGACGGCAATCCCAGATGCAGCCCTGTTGAGATTCTGCCCAATGATCCTTAGCCCCACCTCGGAGACCAGGGCCCCCCCCCAGAACTATATTTGCTAAATTCCTCAACTATAGAGATCGGAATGAGGTCCTCCAGCAGGTGTGAAAAACAGGAGACCTGAAGATCGAGAACCATGTTCTCTGTATTTTCCTGGATTTCACCAGGGCTGTCTAGCTACAACGGCAGTTCTTCTGCGGGATTAAGCAAAAACTCAGAGCAATCGCTTTGAAATATATGTTGTTGTATCCCACCAAGTTGAAAGTGTTTCTGGATGGCTGCACACACTTTTTTTACCATACCCGAAGAGACGTGGGACTGGCTGGAGGTTCGCGGTGGGGATTGTATCCCTGCGGTACCAGTGAGGAGAGACCACGAGATCCTCGGATGAGGGTCGGGAGGTGGCAGAACTACTCAGCGACGAAGAAGCACGCGCCAACGACGTTCGAGGTCAGCCGCAAGGGTGGTGGTGAGATCAGATGGGGCTTTAGCCCTGGAGACGCAGTACCAGGAATCGGAGGAGGCCAGAGTTCTGGTGGAGACTGCTACTTCGGCTATGTCCTCCGGTACTGATTCCGACTTGATGGCGGAAGTTGGCCGAACTGACAAAGATACAGGCATAGCTTGAGGAGTAAGCTGAGCTGGTCTCAGGGTCTTGTTAGTAGTGCCCCGCTCATGGACTGCTGATGGGAACAAAGACTAAATATATGAGGATGGGGGTGCTCGACCTGCCACAATGAGGGGGAATGGGACACATGCTGCACTTCTGTGTGACTGGGTGTTTCGCCCGAGTTGTAGTGGTTCCGGGTTTGCTCACTCTTGGCTGCGGCCACCGAACAATGTTTAACTGGGACTCGGGGTGGCATCTACTATGGGGTTTGGAGGATACATTACTTGGCCCGTCCTCTCCCCCCCTTCTTTTCTTCCTTTATTCACTAACACATTTATATCTGTTTGTAGATGCAGAGGCGGAGCCACAGAGGCACGGAGAGGACCGGTAGCAGACCGGAAGCAGGAAAATTGAAACGCCGCCCTTTGGCCCCCCGGACACCCGGACTGAAGCGGGGCGCAGCATAGGCGAGAGCCGAGACCAGGGCCCGGCCCGGCTGGTGCTCGCGGGTCCGCAGGTTTGAACCAAGGCGAGGCTCTGGGCGAGGCTCATGGGCACACGGGCTCACAAGTTCACTGCGCGGTTTGCGAGTGCGACTCTGTGTGATCCCCAAGCCCAATCTCTGTCTCCAGCCAATGGGCCTGAGCCCTCCACCGCGTCCTCCGCCCTCCATGCAATTTGGGGGCTTAGCTGAGCAGTGCACAGCGGTCCCAAACTGGGAAAAAAGGGGTGAGTCTACTCCTGACTACTGTAGACTACTTCAGACCTGTCGCCCGGCAGCAGGATATGGCAGCTGCATTTGGAGGTGAGGGCACAAGCGTGGCAGTAGTAGCTACCGTCTGCCAAGCGCGAACCCGGGCCCCTGCGAAAGCAGCCCAGCCAGGTCTGGGTGCGGCTTGCGGGTGGCCCGGTGTGTTCCCGCTCGGACCCCACCCATCGGCGCTCCTCCTGGCCCTTTCACTGCACTGGCCCAAAAACCTTTTTCAACAACGCTCAACAACAGCACAATAAACAGGTGCTTCCTCTACACCCGACTTATTGGTAATGCCGCAGCGTGAGCACTTTAAGGAGCTTTATCCAAGGGGAAAGCTCCAAGCGAAAACCTTCTTCAAACGAACTTAACAACAGCGCAACAATCGGGTGCCATCTTTGCGCCCGGCTTACTGGCAACTCAGCGGTGAAAGTTACAGGCGGGTGGAGGTGATTAACATCAGTGGCAGCTGCTTGTCCCTCCTTTCCCTCTGCCCTTTCCCATCTTCTGAGGGGCTCAAGCGCATCCCAGCGTCACCAAGGCAGCCTTTAAGTATTCTAACAAGGCCCCCAGAAGAAGTGAGCAGTTTCAACAACAAACAGGGGGGGAAAGCAAACTTACAACTCATCAAAAAATCTTACTGAAATTTCGCGCCTCTGCGCCATTCCCCAACTGTAAGCTCACAACAGAGAACTCCACAAAGGGGAAAAGGGAATTAGACGCAGCCACATTATCACCCCACTGCCCCCAAGCCAACCCCGCGTATAAGTGCAGCAAGGGCAAGCAACCTCATGCCCCGCTCGACGCTCGGGCAGGATCCGAGAGCCCGTCAAAGCAGTAAAGAAACACATTTCCAAGCGCAAATCCAAGCAGCCAGCAAAGTATCTGACGGAGACTACTCTTGAACATCAGAAACAACCATACCAGCCTCGCTGGTTCAACCTATAAAAAAAAGGACATTCAGGAGCTTTAAAATTACGGATTTTTTAAAAATCCACAAAGAACCAAGGCATGGCAACGCCCAGATCATCTCAACCAACTTCACTTGTACCTCAGATGGACAAACCTATAAAAACACCCACCACACAGACAACAGTCAAAGCGCAAGTCCACACCACTGAAATAGAACAACAAAGCGGGGCCTCAACTATCAGTTCACCCCAAGTTACTACCTTTGGGAATAGTCAGCTCATTCATCACCCCCCCAACTTTACACACAAAGTTTAAGATATTGTACATTTAGAAAAATCATTGGAGTCATCAGCAGAGTGGCAGGGATTGTTACTTAGCCCTTTCAAAGACACATGTGACGAAGATGAGGTTCACTTAAACATAACCGTAAACTCCGGACCCAAGCACGATTACAATGCCTTGCTCTCCCCAATCAGACTCCAGAGCGAAAACGGCTATAATAACACCCCTGAAGGTAAGTCCAAAAACAACAAAATTCCAGCGACCAATGCCACCTCATTCACAACACAAAGCAAGTCAGCTCGGCACTCTCCATCATCCTCAGCACCCTTGTGGGCCCCATTTATAAACACAATGGAGGTGATTTTATTAGCTCTAACATTTAATTCAGAAACCTTGAAATCCAAAGGCAGCAGTGGACCTGAACCAACGATTCAAATAGCTCTCCCTCAGAATCAAGTAAACGTAACCTCTGAGCACTCTCGTACACCTGTCTGCCCTGGAAGCCAATCCACCGGCAAACCCTGGCTCCTGAGCATGGCCCCACAAGATCATGGTATAATCCATCGCGAATCAAAATTAGCCTGCGCGTGCCCTTTGAGAAAAACAATTCCCACAGTATCAGCAACAAGCCTGAGCGATCAAAACCTTCCACAGCAAATGCAAGAGGCACAAAAATGGGCCGAGGCAGGGTCGAGCCAATGGCCCATAAAGGATCACCATACAACTCATTTAGAACCAAGTCTGTCCAGCATATCTCACCTGACTTGTTTAACCGCAACAGCACGTCACAAGCCCGATCAATCAGAACCTCCTTTCACAATTGCCAGAGGCACAAAAAGGCGTTGAGGCCCGAAACAACCAATGGGCTCACCCACTTTTTGAAGCTACCACCTCTGACCACACCCAGTGCCTGCACCATTCAGAAGCACAAACCTGGGCAGGGGCCAGGGGCAGTCCAGGGGGCGTACACTACCACAAAGCTATTACGGGTGACGCCATACCGAGACTAGAAATGATTCCCTTCTATAGGTCTAAAGGACGGCAAGAAACATTGAACAGAAATGCAATCCTGAAACTTGTTAACACAATTGAAACCTTGAATCATGTAACAACTCACGAAATAGAAGGCATTGAGTTCAAACCCAATCGAGAAAGGGCAGGTCCTGAAGTAATGGTGATCACTTGGTCCAACTTAAAAACAGCCACGGAGTTATGGCAACATAGAGACTGCTTTCTAAATTGGGGCATTGAACTAAAAAGAATTGAGCCAGAGAGGTATCCCAGCCCCCTACAGCCACAGCTGACCCGTCCTCCAAAAACCGGCACAGTGTCACCCAGTACCCTCAGGGGCGCAATTGGCCCAGCAGGAAAATACCCCATTAGTCTAGAAAATCTATGCATCATCCATACAGCAGCCACCGGAGCTCTGAGCTCCATGAGACAGGTCTCCCTGCAAAGCTCACAGGGCTCTGCTCCTGTAAGAAAAGTGGCATGATTAAAACCCAGTACAACAGAAACATCCCCCAATCACCTTTTAAAGCTCTGTTCTTGGAATGTGAATGGCCTTAGAAGCAAGGTGGGGGAGTCAATTTTCATTTCTTTTCTTCAAAACTTTGACATTCTCCTCCTTCTGGGAAACCTGGTCCGAGCATCCCACAGCAATCATAGCCTTCAAGGAGTATCAACAAGAAGCAACAAAAAAATCAAAAGAGGGCAGAGCTGCAGGAGGACTCTCAACTTATATAGCAACCCATCTTCGGTGGCAACAAAACCAAGTAGACCTCGGTCTGGCATGGATACAATGCACCAAACTCTCATTATATCTGGATTTAGGACCACAACTCAACACCTGCAATGCTAATCTGTTAATTTGCAATGTTTACATACATCCCAGCCAGAAGAGTAAACTTGATCACATTGCTTTACTAGCAACAATCCTAAAATCACTCCAAAAAACATTTCCTCAACATAAAATGTTACTGTCGTGAGACTTCAATATGCATCTTGTACAAACAAATCCCCATCAACCTAATCAACAATACATTGCGACAGTCATGAAGTCATTTCCCTCAGTAATAACAAACTATCAAAAAACTGATCGCTATGGGAAATCTTGTACAACTGCCCTAGAGGAAATTGGCTTGTGCTCGCTCAGTGGCCGCTTTCCACAAGATCAACTAGCCAATATCACAAGGATTTCAAACAAAACCAATTCCACCTTGGACTACACATTCGTGGACTCAGAGATTTTCAACAAGATCTTCAGTTACTGTATAAAACCAAGAGTAGAGAGTGACCACTTCCCCCAGCAAGTCGAGCGCCTATTACATCCCCCAAGAGCTCCTCAAAGCAACAATCTAATGGAACAACCTAGCGCTTACAATCTAAGACGCCTAGCTTGGAATGGAAGGATGGCAGCTGCAATAATGAACCATATAATCACGTTCATTTCTCAAATAACCGCCACCCAACATGCAAAGTGGTTAACTGGGAATCTCTCACTGCGGGACTTGTGACCAACTGGTCCTCTACCTGCCCACAACCCCCAATACATCTATTAAAGGGGCAACTTGGTACTCCATAGCCCTTCGGAGAAAAAAAGGAGAACTTAACAAGGAAATCAGGCAGCTGCTAAAAAAGGACCTAATGCCTAGCCATCCTACAATGGACCAAATTGCGACACTGAGGCGCACTTACAAAAAGGCAATTTGGTCAGCTAAAAAGACATATCAAGAAAATATATGGATAAAACTGCTGCACACAAGCAAAACAAACAATAGCAAACAATTCTGGGCAGAAATAAATTCACTCACAAATGGCAGTTTTTGTCATCACAATGCCGGAATCTCAGAGTTAGACTGGATTACTTACATTGAAGCAGCCCGCCCAGGACAAGCTACGAACAGCGCAATTGAGAAAAGCATAACCATGAAGGGTCCTACTCCCACAGAGAACCGGCCAAAGGGAAAATGGCTGAAAGAATCGCAAGTTAGGCAATCCCTGAAGAAACTGAGATCATATGGGGCACCGGGACCAAATGGTCTCCTTAATTCCCTTTTTAAGTACAACCAGGCCTTTTGGGTTTCGCATCTTACTCCCTTACTTAATTTGGCATTTACCACCAACATAATTTAATTCCAGCATCATAGAGAGGTAGCATTCTCCACCCTATCTTCAAGTCAGTCTCAGGGACAAACTCAGCGAATTACAGACTAATCGACCTGATCGATGTCAAAGCTAAACTCTACACTGTCAATCTTTTAGCAGATCTGGAAGCATGGGCAACAGCCGAAAACATCATCCGGCTACTCAAACGGGATTTAGGGCCGGCATGAGTACAACCACCAATCGTCCGGCCCTCAGTCTCTTGATAGAAAAGGCAAATTATAAGGCCTCCAATCTATACACCTGCTTCGTCGACTTAAAAGAAGCATTCAACATGGTCCCAAGGGACCTCCTTTGGGCAAAGATGGCTAGATGGGGTGCACCTCCAAATCTTCTCAAGGGTATTATCGAGCTATACTCAGACCCTTGGGTGCAAATCAAAATAGGTAAGGGTGATAGAACGACTAGGAAGATCACCACACTTATCGACCTAAAACAAGGATGTGTCCTTGCCCCTTGCCTCTTTAACATATACACAGCAGATATGGATGCCGTGCTATCTGAACTCTCGAGTGATCCAACAAAACTTGCAAACAGACCAATGTGCAGTCTACAATATGCAGATGACATTGCTTTATGCATCAAGACTCCCATCGGCCTTCAGAGCCAAATTACAGCCCTCCTCAGTTTTACTGAATCGTCAGGCTTGAAGTTAAATTACAGCAAACAAAAGTAATTTGCTTCCCGCCGAAAAACAGCCAGCAAAACACAAGGTTTAAATGGAAAGCAGTTGGAACAGGATCGACCAGGTCAGCACTTACAAATACTTAGGGGTGGAAATGGACTCCAGATTACGTTTTAAAAACCATCTTGCACAAGGAAGGGCCCTAGCCAATAAGTTATTCTTTGCCTTCAACCTTACAAAAAAAAGTTGGGGAGCTCGCCTCAATTATATTTACTGCAAATCATCGGGCAAAATTTCTACCCTCGCTGACCTACGGTTCAGAACTCCTCAAAGACAAAGATGCAACCATTCTCAACCAATTTCAGTCTGTTCTGTTCAAACGCATCTGTCACCTTAACGACACGTCCCTCAAGCTCAATTGCGCCTCGAATTCTGACTTTTTCACCAACTCCCGGTAAGAATGGCCGCAATAACTAAATTGTGCTGGAAGATCAGGGCTGCACCACCCGAGTCACTGGATGCTTTGTGTTGGTCTGAAATGGAAAGCCAGTGTACTTAAAAAACAACTGGCTAACAGTGCTTCACCAAGCTTTGACAACCCTTAATCTATCTAACGCTTGGGAGTTAAACATCAGCTTCACAGCGTTTAAAAAAATTGCCAACAAAGCAGCCAAGTTAAAAGCTTGGAAACTTGACAAAGCTGAAATGGCCAGGAAAAAGCACGGCTGGACAGTCTTTCAATCTTATAGTAACTGGGGCTCCCAACCATATCTTACGTGCCATATCTCTCAAACCATCCAGCACTTCTTTCTATTAATCCGCATGGGTGCTTTTCCCTCAAAAGATCAGGTCCCATACTGGAAACAAAGCTGGCCTAACTTCCTTTGCCGTTTATGTGGACAATTTGACGAATGCCTATTACATTTTTTATGTGTATTTGCCCCGCAGTTAATCAACTTAGACAAAAATTACTCTGCCCCGCCTTTCGGTTACTCAAGCTAAGATCCTGCCGCTGTGCAGTGATGACATTATTGAATAGTAAATCAATCTAGCTCGCTTGCAGGGCTGCCAAGTTCGTATTGCAAGTGAACAAATTATTATCAGTACAATCTGCTACGTCAGACAAGAAATTGCCGTCCCCAGGCATGGACACCATTGACTAAATAACTAGAACTCTCCAGTCAATTTATACTGCCACACCTCATTATTAGCTAATACATAGCCCTTATCCATCAAGGGGCCTCTGGTCTTTAAACTTTGGTTCGAACAAATCTATCTTCGCCCCGGTTTGCAAATTTTGAGGACTCCTAACCAGCAGCTGGCACAAATACATCTGAAAACACCGGGTGCAACTGGCTATTGAGAACTTTAATGGTCTATCGGTTTTTAACACATGAGGACATCTCTTTTGCACAGTATGATGTTTTAATAACAAGTTTTCTATTTCATGATGTTTTTAGCAATTATTTCAATTGTTTTGCGTGGTTTGACTTTGCAATGATTTTAATTAATCTGCAAATAAACCTATTTACTTACTGTTTGTATTTTTCCACTTGCATTTGTTGGTTTTTACAGTCAACTCTGGTAGGGTGAGTGAGAGATTGGGAGTTGAGCAACAGCAGTGGTCAGAGGGCACATAGGAGCAGAACAGTGTATGATATGTAGGGGCTAGTAGCTAGATTGTCCTTACTCCTTAAAGTTAGTTTAAGAGCATAGCCCTACCTTCCTACCACATGCTGGAGCCTTAGGACACTATTAGATTTGGAGGGTGTGTTAGATCCATGAATGGGAAGGCACAAGTTTCATTTCAGGGCTGTTAACCCAGGGTGGGAGATAGGGAATTGTTTAACGGTTGTGGTTCCAGGTTTACACAGCAGCATAATATGTCATACATGGTGGGGATGTGGGGGTGGGATGCAGGTGAGGGAGCTTGGGGAGAATAGATCAGAGAACGAAACACTTATAGGATGACTGATGTAGCGCGCATGCTCACGTGGATTGTGAGGGGATTGAACTCCTTTGCTAAGTGGTATAGGACACACACACACCTTAGAAGGATGGGAACACGCATTGCGTTCCTCCGGGAGACACATCTCTTGGAGGCAAAAACTCCACAAGAAATGGTGGGGGCAATTATACTCTTCCACTTATTCTTCATATGCCCGGGGAGTGTCCTTATTGGTGGCCCTGGTGGTCCCGTTCCAGTTATGAGGACAGGTGGCTGACACTTCAGGGCGGTATGTGCTGATACATGGGGTTCTGGATGGACAAGACTCTGTATGCTTAATGTATATGCCCCTAATATGGATGATGAAGAATTCTATGGGGCCCTAGAAACCAAATTGGTACCCTATGTAGGTCTGCCATTTGTGTGGGCCGAAGATTTTAACTGTGCATTGGATGGCCTTTTAGACCGTCACCTCCCCGGTTTGGTACAAAGCCCTGTATGATAACAGGTTTGTGCAAGGTCATGGCCAGGCTTCAACTGGTGGACATATGAAGGGAACTTCATCCCGAAGCGAAGGAACATTCCTGTTGCTCACCCACTCATGGGGCGCACAGTAGGCTGAATAGGTTTCTCCTTACTAATGAAGGGGCCATTAATGTACTGAAGGTGGATTACCAGACGAGGTTCTTCTCTGACCATGCCCCTCTGTTGCTAGAATGCGGGATAAGGGGGCATAGACCTAATATCCCATTATAGAGGTTCAGACCGGGTGCACTAGGAGACCCAGAATATGCTATCAACATGGCAGAAGCCCTACAAGGCTTCTTTACTACCAACTGGAATACTGCGGGCCTTACGTGGCGCGGAGTGGGGAGCATTAAAAGTCATTATTAGATGGGTGAGCCTTGGTAAAACTTATGGTACACGGAAATGGTTGGAACAGGAATTGGGAGAGAGGGAAAGGAGTCTCACACATTTGCAGGGGCAGTCCTTGGGGAGTGAGAGGGGAGATGAATTACTGGTTGAGGCACATCGAAAGGTAGCGGCTGTTGAGGACAGGCTGGACTGTCATGTTTGACGTGACTACAGACAGCACCTACATTGAGAGGGCGATTGATCGTGCCGCCTGTTGGCATGGCTGCTAAAAAGAGAACAAGCCCACCACTTATTTGTATGCTACGTAGGACTAATGGTTCAGCTGTCGTGGATCAAGTCCCGATTACTCAGTTATTGCATGACCATCTTGCTCAGGTGTACACGACTCGAACCTGTGGGAAAGATCCCAGAGCCGAGAAGTTCCTGGCATGGGTGACTGTACCCAGGTTGACTGCGGAGCAGGTGGAGGGACTTGGTGAAGGGATAATGCTGGAGGAGCTGGGGGAGGCCCTGCAGGATATGGCCAGAAGGAAATCACTGGGACTGGATGGTCTCCCTGTTAAATATTACCAGGCAAATTCTGCTGCCTTACTCCCGGCATTGCTTGAGACCTTATTGGAAGCTCGAGAGCTTGGCAAGCTCCCAACCCATATGCGGAAGCCACCATAATTATGCTCCCCAAACCTGGCAGGGATCCTACAGAACCAGGGGCATATAAACCACTCTCATTGCTAAATCTTGATATAAAACTGTTAGCCAAGGTCCTTGCTCTGCGATTATGACGGGTGGTCCCACACTATGGGGCACATTACGATGGCGGGTGGACAAAGTCCGCCCGCCACCGCAACGGAATGCGGGACCGTCCGCAAGGGGTGCGGCGGTCCCGCCATGGATATTAGGATGCCACTGCCAAGGTGGCATCCCATATTCTTCGCATTGCGGCGGGGGGTGCTGTCAGCAGCACCCGCCGCAATGCGAGAAACGCATGTTGTGCATTTGACTGCACAACGTGACAGGCACCGCGCGGTGCCTGCCACCTTGTGCATCCAAATGTAGGGGGGGTACCATAGGTACCCCCCATGTGCACCCCCAACCCCCCCACCCCACCGGGGGCCCGCAACGGGCCCCCAGAAGCAAAGTCCACATGCCTTTCCATGGCGGCAACACCGCCATGGAAAGGCAGCTTTCCGCCAACATCCTAATATGGATGGCGGTGTCTTGCAGACACCGCCACCATATTAGGGTCCTTTACCGCCGGTCCCCTGTGGGACCGGCGGAAAACCGGCGGACGGTCTTTCCGTCCGCCGGGCTCCCCCCGCCATCGTAATATGGCGGGGGGAAATGGCAAGTGGACGGTGGGAAATGGCGGGCGGATCGCCACCGCCATACGGGCGGTGGCGATCCGCCCGTCATTGTAATGACCCCCTTAGTCAGGGACGATCAGAGTAGTTTTATACCTGGGAGGGGAACTCACATGAATTTACGACACATTTCTCATGTAATGCATGAAACTAGAATTACTGATGTGCATGCCAATGTGATAGCTTTAGATATAGAAAAGGCATTTGATGCGCTGACATGGAGGTGTTTGTGGGAAGGTCCTGGGGGTTGAATTCCTGGCATGGGTGTGTCTATTATATACAGCACCTACGGCACGAATGCAAGTGGGCACTGAAGTGTTTGATGCTTTCAATATTGAGCGAGGCACGCGACAGGGCTGCCCCCTGTCAGTTTTTCTGTTTGCTGTTCCAATGGAACCGTTGGCAATATACCTCAGGGACAAGTTACAGGACTGGGACATACGGTTGGGTCATAAAACCCATGTTGTGTCAATGTAAGCAGATGACACGTTGATTTATGTCAGGGACCCAGAACACTCAGTGCCTCTTTTCATGCGTGTGATGGCGCACTTTGGTGCAATATCAGGGCTCAGTGTTAACTCTCACAAGACAGTGATATACCCCCTGATGGCATTGGCAGATTGGGATGAGTCCCCACTCACGATGGTGGGCCTCCCGTGGGAGACCCGGAGTTTCCAATATTTGGCCTGCAGATAGCACATGATCTTCATCTCAAATACGAGCTGAATATCGGCCGAATACTGGAGGGTTTGTGGACCTTGGTACAATTTTGGAATATGCTACCTCTGTCAGCGATGGGCAGGGTGGCTTTAAGTAAAATGGTTCTATTGCCTCGTTGTCTATATGTAATGCAAAATTCATTTTGTGTCCTGCCAGCCACACTTTTCTGACATTTTGGTTAATGTGGTTTGGGCGGGTAAATGGTGTAGAGTACAGCTGGAAATCCTGAAACTGAATCTCAACTGTGGAGGCCTTGGACTCCTGGATCTTTATCTATACTATTTGGTGGGTCTTTTGAAATATGCAGCGATGTGGTGTGCCAATGGCCCCAATTGGGAGAAGGAATTGCTATCTTGTTCCGTCATGGGGTCTGATCTCCCCAGACAGCTGATGTGCAGTAATAGACTACCAGCGGGGATGCCCTTTATTGTTCATCAGGTAGGGGATACGAGATATTACAGCCATGCATAAGCCGTAATATTTGGTATCCCCATAGTAAGAGATGTTAGAAAACTCAAAGAAAGGTGCCAGTGGGCAGATAAATACTGTGCTTACCAAGCCAACATAAGACCATGTCCAATTGAATCATGGTAAGTTATAACACTAGAAACCTAGGGGTACCAAAAATTATAGTCCGTATGGACCATTATATTTGGTATCCCCAAAGAAATCGGATGTGAAAGATTGTGGAATGAAATCAAAAATGCTAAAAGAGGCTAAAATCAGGTATCAAATAAATGATAACTCCAGTTGGTCAATGGCTAAAAGGTAACCCTTGAAAAGTAGGGGATACGAGATATTACAGCAACGCATGAGCTGTGAGATGTGGTATCCCCATAGTAAAAGGTGTTGAAAAACTCACAGAAGGGTGCCAGTTGGCAAAACAATACTGTGCTCACCTGCCAATATAAGCCCATGTCAAATTGAATCCTGGTAAGTTCTAACCCCCAAAACATATTTTTTACTAAATATTATAGCCTCTATGGGCCATTATATTTGGTATCCCCCAGAGGAACCGAATGTGAAAGCTTGTTGAATGATATCAAAAAGGAAAAAAAACTGTAATTTACTGTAAAAAAAGGAAACTTCAATTGGTCAACAGCTAAAGGGTAACTATGAGAAGTAGGAGATATGAGATATTACAGCTATTAGTGAGCCGTAATATTTGGTATCCTCATAGTAAAAGATGCTAGAAATCTCAAGGAAGGGCGCCGGTTGGCAGAAAAATACTGTGCTCACCAAGCCAACATAAGACCATGCCAAATTGAATCATGGTATAGTCTAACCCGGGAAACATAGGGATACCAAATGTTTAAGTCCGTATAGGCCATAATATTTGGTTTCCCCTAAAGGAACTGGATGTAAAATCTTATGGAAAGATGTTAAAAATGTGAAAAGGTACAGTAGTGGTCAATGGCTAAAGGGTAACCCATGAAACGTAGGGGATATAAGATATTACAGCAATACGTGAGCCATAATATTTGGTATCTCCATTGTAAACGATGTTGTAAACCAAAAGGAAGGGTGCTATTTGGCATAGAAATACTGTGCTTATCCATCCAACATAAGACCATGTCAAATTGAATACTGGTAAGTTCTAACCCGAGAAACACAGGGGATACCAAATAATATAGGCGGTATTGGCCATTATATTTAGTATCCCCTAAGGGAACCGGAGGTAAAATCTTGTGGAATGATGTAAACAATGCGAAAAGATACTGTAGTCTGCTATCAAACAAGAGGCAACTTCAAGTGGTCAATGGATAAAGGGTAACCCATGAAACGTATGGGATACGAGATACTACAGCAATGCGTGAGATGTAATACTTGGTATCCCCATAGTAAACAATGTTGGAAAGCAAAAGGAAAGGTGCTATTTGTCTTAGAAACACTGTGCTGATCCATACAACATAAGACCATGTCATATTGAATACTGGTAAGTTCTAACCCGAGAAACACAGGGGATACCAAATATTATGGGCGGTATAGGCCATTTTATTTAAAATATCCCCTGAGGGAACCGCATGTAAAATCTTGTGGAATGATGTAAAAAATGTGAAAAGAGGCTGTAGTCTGCTATCAAATAAGAGGCAACTTCAAGTGGTCAATGGCTAAAGGGCAACCTATGAACCTTAGGGGATATGAGATATTACAGCAATGAGGGAGCCATAATATTTAGTATCCCCATAGTTAACGATGTTGGAAAGCAAAAGGAAGGGTGATAATTGACATAGAAATACTGTGCTCACCCATCCAACACAAGACCATGTCAAATTGAATCCTGGTACGTTCAAACCCAAGAAACACAGGGGATACCAAATATTATAGGCCATTATATTTGGTATCCCCTAAGGGAACCGGATGTAAAATCTTGTGGAATGATGTACGAAATGTGAAAAGTTACTGTAGTCTGCTATCAAATAAACGGCAACTTCAAGTGGTCAAGGGCTAAAGGGTAACCCATGAAATGTAGGGAATACGAAATATTACAGCAATGTGTGAGCCATAATATTTGGCATCCCCATTGTAAACGATGTTGGAAAGCAAAGGAAAGAGTGCTATTTGGTATAGAAATACTGTGCTCACCCATCCAACATAAGACCATGTCAAATTGAATCCTGGTATGTTCTAACCGGAGAAACCACAGGGGATACCAAATATTATAGGCAGTAGAGGTCATTATATCTGGTATCCCCTAAGGGAACCGGATGTAAAATCTTGTGGAATGAGGTAAAAAATCTGAAAAGGTACTGTAGTCTGCAATCAAATGAAAGGCAACTACAACTGGTGAATGGCTAAAGGGTAACCTATGAAACTTAGGGGATGCGAGATATTACAGCAATGTGTGAGCCATAATATTTGGTATCCCCATTGTAAACGATGTTGGAAAGCAAAAGGAAGGGTGCTGTTTGGCATAGAAATACTTTGCTCACCCATCCAACATAAGACCATGTCAAATTGAATCCTGGTAAGTTCTAAACCGAGAAATATAGGGGAAACCAAATATTTTAGGCGTTAGAGGTCATAATATTTGGTATCCCCTAAAGGAACCACATATAAAATCTTGTGGAATGATGTAAAAAATTTAAAAAGGTACTGTAGTCTGCTATCAAATAAAAGGCAACTTCAACTGGTGAATGGCTAAAGAGTAACCTATGAAACTTAGGGGATGCGAGATATAATAGCAATGCATGAGCCATAATATTTGGTGTCCCCATAGTAAATGATGTTGGAAAGCAAAAGGAAGGGTGCTATTTGGTATAGAAATACTGTGCTCCCCCACCCAACATAAGGCAATGTCAAATTGAATCCTGGTAACTTCTAACCCGAGAAACACTGGGGATACCAAATATTATAGGCCGTATAGGCTATTATATTTGGTATCCCCTAAGGGAACGAGATACAAAATGTTGTGGAATGCTGTACAAAATGTGAAAAGATACTGTAGTCTGCTATGAAATAAAAAGCAATTTCAACTGGTCAATGGCTAAAGGGTAACCAATGAAACATAGGGGATACGAGATATTAGAGCAATGCATGAGCCATAATATTTGGTATCCCCATAGTAAATGATGTTGGAAAGAAAAAGGAAGGGTGCTATTTGGTATAGAAATACTGTGCTTCCCCATCCAACATAAGGCGATGTCAAATTGAATCCTGGTAACTTCTAACCCGAGAAACACTGGGGATACCAAATATTATAGGCCGTATAGGCTATTATATTTGGTATCCCCTAAGGTTACCGGATGCAAAATCTTGTGGAATGATGTAAAAAATGTGAAAAGGTATTGTAGTCTGTTATCAAACAAAAGGCATCTTCAACTGGTCAATGGCTAAAGGGTAACCTGTGAAACATAGGGGATACAAGATATTGAAGCAATACGTGAGTCATAATATTTGGTATCCCCATAGAAAATTATGTTGGAAAGCAAAAGGAAGGGTGCTATTTGGTATAGAAATACTGTGCTCCCCCATCCAACATAAGGCGATGTCAAATTGAATCCTGGTAACTTCTATCCCGAGAAACACTGGGGATACCAAATATTATAGGCCGTATAGGCTATCATATTTGGTATCTCCTAAGGGTACGGATGCAAAATCTTGTGGAATGATGTACAACATGTGAAAAGATACTGTAGTCTGCTATGAAATAAAAAGCAATTTCAACTGGTCAATGGCTAAAGGGTAACCAATGAAACATAGGGGATACGAGATATTAGAGCAATGCATGAGCCATAATATTTGGTATCCCCATAGTAAATGATGTTGGAAAGCAAAAGGAAGGGTGCTATTTGGTATAGAAATACTGTGCTTCCCCATCCAACATAAGGCGATGTCAAATTGAATACTGGTAACTTCTAACCCGAGAAACACTGGGGATACCAAATATTATAGGCCGTATAGGCTATTGTATTTGGTATCCCCTAAGATTACCGGATGCAAAATCTTGTGGAATGATGTACAAAATGTGGAAAGATACTGTAGTCTGCTATCAAATAAAAGGCATTTTCAACTGGTCAATGGCTAAAGGGTAACCCATGAAACATAGGGGATACGAGATATTACAGCAATGCATGAGCCCTAATATTTGGTATCCCAATAGTAAATGATGTTGGAAAGCAAAAGGAAGGGTGCTATTTGGTATAGAAATACTGTGCTCTCCCACCCAACATAAGGCAATGTCAAATTGAATCCTGGTAACTTCTAACCCGAGAAACACTGGGGATACCAAATATTATAGGCTGTATAGGCTATTATATTTGGTATCCCCTAAGGGAACCGGATACAAAATGTTGTGGAATGCTGTACAAAATGTGAAAATATACTGTAGTCTGCTATGAAATAAAAGGCAATTTCAACTGGTCAATAGCTAAAGGGTAACCCATGCAACATAGGGGATACGAGATATTACAACAATCCATGAGCCATAATATTTGGTATCCCCATAGTAAATGAAGTTGGAAAGCAAAAGGAAGGGTGCTATTTGGCATAGAAACACTGTGCTCACCCATCCAACATAAGACCATGTCCAATTAAACCCTGGTAAGTTCCAACCCAAGTAACACATGCAATACCAAATATTAAAGGCTGTATAGGCTATTGTATTTGGTATTCCCTAAGGGTACCGGATACAAAATCTTGTGGAATGATGTAAATAATGTGAGAAGGTATTTGTAGTCTGTTATCAAATAAAAGGCAACTTCAACTTGTCAATAGCTAAAAGGTAACCCGTGAAACATAGGGGATACAAGATATTACAGAAAAGCATGAGCCATAATATTTGCTATCCCCATAGTAAACGATGTTGGAAAGCAAAAGGAAAGGTGCTATTTGGCATACAAACACTGTGCTCACCCATCTAACATAAGACCATGTCAAATTAAACCCTGGTAAGTTCCAACCCATGTAACACATGCAATACCAAATATTATAGGCCGTATATGCTATCGTATTTGGTATCCCCTAAGGGAATGATGTACAAAATGTGAAAAGATACTGTAGTCTGCTATCAAATAAAAGGCAAATTCAACTGGTCAGTTGCCAAAGGGTAACCCATGAAACATAGGGTATATGAGATATTACGGCAATGCGTGAGCCATTATATTCGGTATCCCCATAGTAAATAATGTTGGAAAGCAAAAGGAAGGGTGCTATTTTGTATAGAAATACTGTGCTCCCCCATCCAACATAAGGCAATGTCAAATTGAATCCTGGTAACTTCTAACCAAGGAAA
Source organism: Calotriton arnoldi (assembly GCA_963921515.1). Classification (NCBI taxonomy): domain Eukaryota; kingdom Metazoa; phylum Chordata; class Amphibia; order Caudata; family Salamandridae; genus Calotriton; species Calotriton arnoldi. The sequence goes on along the minus strand of CAWUFW010000597.1, from coordinate 1,539,658 downwards.
CACTGGGGATACCAAATATTATAGGCCGTATAGTCTATTATATTTGGTATCCCCTAAGGGTACCGGATGCAAAATCTTGTGGAATGATGTACAACATGTGAAAAGATACTGTAGTCTGCTATCAAACAAAAAGCAATTTCAACGGGTCAATAGCTAAAGGGTAACCCATGAAACATAGGGGATATGAGATATTAGAGCAATGCATGAGCCATAATATTTGTTATCTCCATAGTAGATGATGTTGGAAAGCAAAAGGAAGGGTGCAATTTGGTATAAAAATACTGTGCTCCCCCATCCAGCATAAGGCAATGTCAAATTGAATCCTGGTAACTTCTAACCCGAGAAACACTTAGGATACCAAATATTGCAGCCGGTAAAGGCCATTATATTTTGTATCCCCTCAGGGAACCGGATGTAAAATCTTGTGGAATGATGTAAAAAATGTGAGAAGCGATTGTAGTCTGTTATCAAACCAAAGGCAACTTCGATTGGTCAATGGCTAAAGGGTAACCTGTGAAACATAGGGGATACAAGATAATACAGCAATGCGTGAGCCATAATATTTGGTATCCCCAGAGTAAACAATGTTAGAAAGCAAAAGGAAGGGTGCTATTTGACATAGAAATACTGTGCTCACCCATCCAACATAAGACCATACCAAATTGAATCCTGGTGAGTTTTAACTCGAGAAACACAGGGGATACCAAATATTATAGCTGATATAGGCCATTATATTTGGTATCTACTAAAGAAACCCGTTGTAAAGTCTTGTGGAATGATGGAAAAAATGTGAAAAGATACTGTAGTCTGCTATCAAATAAAATGCAAATTCAACTGGTGAATTGCCAAAGGGTAACCCAAGAAACATAGGGGATACAAGGTATTACAGCAATGCGTGAGCCATAATATTTGGTATCCCCATGGTAAACAATGTTGGAAAGCAAAAGGAAGGGTGCTATTTGGCATAGAAATACTGTGCTCATCCATCCAACATAAGACCATACCAAATTGAATCCTGGTGAGTTTTAACTCGAGAAGCACAGGGGATACCAAATATTATAGCTGATATAGGCCATTATATTTGGTATCTACTAAAGAAACCCGTTGTAAAGTCTTGTGGAATGATGTCAAAAATTTGAAAAAATACTGTAGTCTGCTATCAAATAAAAGGCAACTTCAACTGGTCAATAGCTAAAGGTTAACCCATAAAATGTAGAGGATACGAGATATTACAGCAATGCATGAGCCATAATATTTGGTATCCCCATGGTAAATGATGTTGGAAAGCAAAAGCAAGGGTGCTATTTGGTATAGAAATACTGTGCTCCCCCATCCAACATATGGCGATGTCAAATTGATTCCTGGTAACTTCTAATCCAAGAAACACTGGGGATACCAAATATTATAGGCCATATAGGCTATTATATTTGGTATCCCCTAAGGTTACCGGATGTAAAATCTTGTGGAATGATGTACAAAATGTGAAAAGACACTGTAGTCTGCTATCAAATAAAAGGCAAAGTCAACTGGTCAATGGCCAAAGGGTAGCCCATGAAACATAGGGGATACGAGATATTACAGCAATGCGTGAGCCATAATATTTGGTATCCCTATAGTAAATGATGTTGGAAAGCAAAACAAAGGGTGCAATTTGGTACAGAAATACTGTGCTCCCCCATCCAACATAAGGCAATATCAAATTGAATCCTGGTAACTTCTAACCCGAGAAACACTTAGGATACCAAATATTGTAGCTGGTAAAGGCCATTATATTTGGTATCCCCTGAGGGAACCGGATGTAAAATCTTGTGGAATGATGTAAAACATGTCAGAAGGTATTGTAGTCTGTTATCAAACAAAAGGAAACTTCAACTGGTCAATGGCTAAAGGGTAACCTGTGAAACATAGGGGATACAAGATATTACAGCAATACGTAACTCATAATATTTGGTATCCCCATAGTAAACAATATTGTAAAGCAAAAGAAAGGGTGCTATTTGGCATAGAAACACTGTGCCACCCATCCAACATAAGACTATATCAAATTAAACCCGGGTATGTTCCAACTCAAGAAACACAGGGGATACCAAATATTATAGGCCGTATAGGCTATTATATTTGGTATCCCCTAAGCCTACTGGATGTAAAATGTTGTGGAATGATGTACAAAATGTGAAAAGATACTGTAATCTGCTATCAAATAAAAGGCAACTTCTACTGGTCAATGTCTAAAGGGTAACCCATGGAACGTAGGGGATACAAGATATTACAGCAATGCCTGAGCCATAATATTTAGCATCTCCATAGTAAATGATGTTGGAAAGCAAAAGGAAGAGTGCAATTTGGTATAGAAATACTGTGCTCCCCCATCGAACATAAGGCAATGTCAAATTGAATCCTGGTAACTTCTAACCCAAGAAACGCTAGGGATACCAAATATTGTAGCTGGTAAAGGCCATTATATTTGGTATCCCATAAGGGAACCGGATGTAAAATCTTGTGGAATGATGTAAAAAATGTGAGAAGGTATTGTAGTCTGTTATCAAACAAAAGGCAACTTCAACTGATCAAGGGCTAAAGGGTAACCTGTGAAACATAGGGAATACAAGACATTACAGCCATGTGTGAGCCATAATATTGAATATTCCCATAGTAAACAATGTTGGAAAGCAAAATGAAGGGTGCTATTTGGCATACAAATACTGTGCTCACCCATCCAACATAAGACCATACCAAATTGAATCCTGGTGAGTTTTAATTCGAGAAACACAGGGGATACCAAATATTATAGCTGATTTAGGCCATTATATTTAGTATCTACTAAAGAAACTCGTTGTAAAGTCTTGTGGAATGATGTAAAAAATGTGAAAAAAGATTGTAGTCTGCTATCAAGTAAAAGGCAACTTCAACTGGTCAATAGCTGAAGGTTAACCCATAAAATGTAGAGGATACGTGATATTACAGCAATGCGTGAGCCAAAATATTTGTTATCCCCATCGTAAACGATGTTGGAAAGCAAATGGAAGGGTGCTATTTGGCAAAGAAACACTGTGCTCACCCATCCAACATAAGACCATGTCAAATTATACCCTGGTAAGTTCCAACTCGAGTAACACATGGGATACCAAATATTATAGGCCGTATAGGCCATTATATTTGGTATCCCCTAAGGGTACCGTGTGCAAAATCTTGTCGAATGTTGTACAAAATGTGGAAAGATACAGTAGTCTGCTATCAAATAAAAGGCAAATTCAACTGGTCAATGGCTAAAGGGTAACCCATGAAACATAGGGGATATGAGATATTACAGCAATGCGTGAGCCATAATATTTGGTATCTCCAAAGTAAATGATGTTGGAAAGCAAAAGGAAGGGTGCTATTTGGCATACGAATACTGTGCTAATCCATCCAACATTAGACCACGTCAATTTGAATCGTGGTAACTTCTTACCGGAGTAACACAAGGGATACCAAATTTTATAGGCGGTATAGGCCATTATGTTTGGTATCCCGTAAAGGAAACAGATTTCAAATCTTGGGGAATGATATAGAAAATGTGAAAAGATACTGTAGTCTGTGAAAAGATACTGTAGTCTGTGAAAAGATACTGTAGTCTGCTATCAAATAAATGGCAACTTCAACTGGTGAATGGCTAAAGGGTAACTCAAGAAACGTAGGGGATACGAGATATTACAGCAATGCGTGAGCCATAATATTTGGTATCCCCATAGTAAACGATCTTGGAAAGCAAAAGGAAGGGTGTTATTTGGCAAAAAAATACTGTGCTTACCCATCCAACATTAGACCATGTCCAATAGAATCCTAGGAAGTTCTAACTCGAGAAACATAGGGGATACCAAATATTATAGGCGGTATAGGCCATTATGTTTGTTATCCCTAAGAAACCGGATGTGAAATCTCGTGGAATGATGTAAAAATATGAGAAGGTATTGCAGTCTGTTATCAAATAAAAGGCAACTTCAACTGGTCAATGGCTAAAGGGTAGCCTGAGAAATGTAGGGGATACTAGATATTACAGCAAAGCATGAGCCATAATATTTGTTATCCCATAGCAAACGTTGTTGGAAAGCAAAAGGAAGGGTGCAATATGGTATAGAAATACTGTGCTCACCCATCCAACATCAGACCATGTCAAATTGAATCCTGGCAACTACTAACTCGAGAAAGACAGGGGATACCAAATAATATAGGCCGTATAGGCTGTTATATTTGGTATGCCCTAAGGGTACTGGATGTAAAATCTTGTGGAATGATGTACAAAATGTGAAAAGAAACTGTAGTCTGCTATTAAATAAAAGGCAACCTCAACTGGTCAATGGCTAAAGGGTAACCCATGAAACGTGGGGGATACGAGATATTACAGCAGTGCAAGAGCCATAATATTTTGTATCCCCTATAGTAAACAATGTTGGAAAGCATAAGGAAGGGTGCTATTTGGCATAGAAATACTTTGCTCACCCATCCAACATAAGACCATGTCAAATTGAATTCTGGTAAGTTCTAAACTGAGAAACAGAGGGGACACCAAATATTATAGGTGGTAACAGCCATTTTATTTGGTATCCCCAAAGGGAACTGGATGTAAAATCTTGTGGAATGCTGTAGAAAATGTGAAAAGCTAGTGTAGTCTGCTAACAAATAAAAGACAACTTCAACTGGTGAATGTCTAAAGGGTAGCCCATGAAACATAGGGGATACGAGATATTACAGCAATGCATGAGCCATAATATTTGGTATCCCCATAGCAAACAATGTTTGAAAGCAAATGGAAGGGCGCTAATTGGCATAGGAATACTGTGCTCACCCATCCAACATTAGAACATGTCAAACTGAATCCTGGTAATTTCTTATCCAAGAAACACAGAGGATATCAAATGTTATAGGCGGTAGAGGCTATTTTATATGGTATCCCCTGAAGGAAACGGGTGTAAAATCATGGGGAATGATATAAAAATGTGAAAAGATACAGTAGTCTGCTATCAAATAAAAGGCAACCTCAACTGGTCAATGGGTAAAGGGTAACCCATGAAACGTAGGGGATACGAGATATTACAGCAGTGCAAGAGCCATAATATTTTGTATCCCCATAGTGAATGATTTTGGCAAGCAAAAGGAAGGGTGCTTTTTTGCAGAGAAATACTCTGCTCAGCCGTCCAACATCAAACCATGTCAAATTAAATCCTGGTAAGTTTTAACCCCAGAAACATATGGGGATATCAAATATTATGGGCCCAATAGGCCATTATATATAGTATCCCCTAAAGGAACCAAATGTAAAATGCTGAGGAAAGATCCTAAAAAAGGTGAAAAGATACTGTAGTCTGCTATCAAATAAAAGGGAACTTCAAGTGATCAATGGCTAAATGGTAACCAATGAAACATAGGGGATACGAGATATTACTGCAAAGCGTGGGCCAGAATATTGGTATCCCCATAGTAACCGATGCTGGAAAACTAAATGAAAGGTGGTAATTGGCTTAGAAATACCTGTGCTCACCCATCCAACATCAGACCATGTCAAATGGAATCCTAGCAAGTTCTAACTCAAGAAACATCGGGGATACCAAATATTATAGGCGGTATAGGCCATTATGTTTGGTATCCCTAAGGGAACCAGATGAAACATCTTGTGGAAGGATGTGAAAAATGTGAGAAGGTATTGTAAGTCTGTTATCAAATAAAAGGAGACTTCAACTGGTCAATGACTAAGGGGGAACCCGTGAAATGTAGGGGACAGAAGATATTACAGCAATGTGTGAGCCATAATATTTGGTATCCTATATAGCAAACAATGTTTGGAAACAAAAGGAAAGGTACTATTTGGCATAGAAATACTGTGCTCACCCATCCAACATCAGACCATGTCAAATGGAATCCTGGAAAGTTCTAACTCGAGAAACATAGGGGGATACCAAATATTATAGGCGGTATAGGCCATTATGTTTAGTATCCCTAAGGGAACCAAATGAAAAATCTTGAGGAATGATGTAACAATATGTGATAAGATACTGTAGTCTGCTATTAAATGAAAGGTAATTTCAACTGGTGAATGGCTAAAGGGTATCCCATGACCCATAGGGGATACAAGATATTACAGCAATGTGTGAGCCATAATATTTGGTATACCCATAGTAAATGATGTTTGAAAGCAAAAGGACAGGTGGTATTTGGCATAGAAATTCTGTGCTCACCCATCCAACATAAGACCATGTCAAATTGAATCCTGGTAAGTTCTAAACCAAGAAACACAGAGGAAACCAAATCTTATAGGCCATAAAGGCCATTTTATTTAGTATCCCCTAAAGGAACCGGATGTGAAATCTTTTGGAATGATGTACAAAATGTGAAAAGATTCTGTAGTCTGCTATCAAATAAAAGGTAACTTTAACTGGTCAATGGCCAAAGGGTAACCCATGAAACGTAGGGTATGCAAGATATTACAGCAATGAGTGAGCTATAATATTTGGTATCCCCATAGTAAATGATGTTGGAAAACAAAAGGAGGGGTTCTATTTGGCATAGAAATACTGTGCTCACTCATCCAACATAAGACCATTTCAAATCGAATCCTGGTAAGTTCTAACCCGAGAAGCATAGGGGATACCAAATATTTAAGGCCACATAGATACTGTAGTCTGCTATCAAATAAAAGGCAATTTCAACTGGTCAATGGCTAAAGGGTGACTCAGGAAACGAGATATATTAGATCAGTGAATGAACCATAATATTTGGTATTCCCATAGAAAGAGATATTAGAAAACTCAAAGAAGGCTACCAGTTGGCAAAAAAATACTGTGCTCACAAGCCAGCCAGCATAAGACCATGTCGAATTAAATCCTGGTATGTTTTAACCCTAAAAACATAGGGGATACTAAAGATTATAGCCTGTATGGGCCTATTCGGTATCTCCAAAGTGAACTCAATGTGAAAGCTTGTGAAATGCATTCAAAACTTCAAAAGTACTAATAGATGCTGTAATCTGCTGTCAAATAAAAAGCAATTTCAACTTGTCAATTGTTAAAAGGTAAACCTTGAAAAGTAGGAGATACCACACATTATAGCAAAGCATGAGCCGTAATAATTGGTATACACATAGAAAGTGACTCTGGAATACACTGCAGCAAAATGGCTGACAAACACTGTGTTCGCCATGCCAACATAAGCACATCAAATTGTATCTTTGTAAGCTTTAATTCTAATAACATATGGAATAGCAAATATTATAGCCCGTATTGGCCATTATATTTGGTATCACCCAAAGGGCCTGGATGTGAAAGCTTGTGGAATGGATTTAAGGGTGCTTAAACATAATTTCATCTGCTGTCATATAAAAGGCAATTTTAACTTGTCAATGGTCAAAAGATAACGCTTGACAAGTAAGGGATAGCAGATATTACATCACTGCATGTTCCATAATATTTAGTACCCCCATTGAAAGAGACAGTGGAAAACATAAACAAGGGTATGATGAGTCAGAAAAGCACTGTGTTTTCCACACCACTATAAGACCATATCAAATTGTATCCTGTTACGTTTTAACCCAAGAAACATGATACACAATATAATATAGCCCATATGGGTCATTATATTATGTTTCGCCTAATGCACCCAGAAGTGAAAGCTTGTGGAATGGTATCAAAAGTGCTAAAAGATATTGTAATCTTCTATCAAATAAAAAGCCATTTCAGCTAGTAAATAGCTTAAAGTTAACCCTTGAAATGTGGGGGATACAAGATATAGCAATAAATGAGCCATGATATTTGGTGTCCCAGTAGAAGAAGATGGTGTAAAACAAAGAAGGATGTGAATTGGCGGGAAAATACTGAAGTCACCAGGCCAACATAAAACAGTTTCAAATTTTATCAAGGTAAGAGTTAACTCTGCAAACGTAGGTGATACAAAATATTATAGCAACGTACAGGTACATGGTATCCTTCACAAGAACTGAATGTGAGGGTGCACTAAAAATGTCAAATGTAGATAGACCTACTGTGATCCCCTGCTAAATAAAATGAAATTTCAAATGGCCGATGGCTAAAAGGTAACCCTTGAGTGGAAATTACTAGGAAGGGTGTGATGTGACAGAGAAATACTGCGCTCACTTAGCCAAAGGTGAAGAGCATGTCAAATTCTATGCTGGTAAGTGTTAACATTTGGTATGTAGGGGCTACCAAATATAGCCGGTATGGACCATTATTTTTGGTACACTGTTCACTTAGCTTATATGGCCTCATCGTCTTATCTACTAATTTTGAATTTTTGCGAAATATAAAATACACAATGCTATAGTGCAAAGGCAAGTATGTGCTCTAACCAGTAGCAAACCAGACTTGCTGACATTAACCAATTCGGCACCATAAGCAAACCAAATAGACGATGCATCCAACACCAAAATCCAAAAGGAGATCTAGACTTGGGATTTTTTCTGATTTCATGTTTTTTTTAAATTTGAAAATGTTTCCCTCAAATTTGTATGCACTTCTCTTGGCTCCTTAAGAAGTAACGATGCACAGGTGTACTAGTGTACTTACTGTAGCTATTCTGTGTTTGTCTGGGGCTTGTGCTGCAGGTGCCTGGGAAGTACTGATTCTCTTCAAGCTATTGACTATTGCATTGTTGATGCCCACACAGTCCTTCTCATTTAGCCACATCAGCAATTTGCTTGCTATTAATTTTAAGCTGTACTGTCAGTCTTAAAAGAGAAACTTTTCCAGTCGCAGAATGCAACATGGTATAAATTAAAAAGTGTAGACTGCTATCTCACACGACATACAGCTACTTGATAATTGGGTTACACTAGAAAAAAATATCATTAGCTTACGTTTGATATTTTGGAACAGCCAAGAGCTGGTAGGCGAAAACAAGTTTGGATAAAACGCTCAGTCCACATTAGTAACAATCATGCCTCCATTTCCTTTAATAAGTATTGAAAAATTAGACACTTTTAAATGATTTATTCACATACTTGCTGTTTCAGGTTTATGTCAAAAGAAAACATACAGAATTGTATGCATTTGCTTTGTAGGTCTCGCCTAGGCAGCGCATGCGCTGCAAATTTGAGACCTTTTGTTTTCTAAAAGTGGAATTAGAGCCCGCTCATTGCTTACCATTTGTTGGCTTCATTTTCACTCTCATTTGTTTGCTTTTTATTGGTAAGATGCTGTAAGCTTCCTTTCTTTTTGCGTATTTGTCCCTCCACTTGAGCATGCACACATTACTTGTATCCTTTCACTGATGTTTTTTAAGCATTACTTTTTCTTTATGTTTAAGCACTATACAAGAGTGCATCTTGTTCAGCTGGCTCCTTCATGTACTTCTCCCCCTCAGGGTCCCTCCCTCATAGATGCTGCATACCCACTGTCCCTCCTTCCACTTTTGTCCATGTTGTTGCTTGCCCCATCCATCCAGCTTCCTTTTGTTGTTGTCCGTAATTTTACTTGCAACACCCATTGTCCCACCTCCCACTTTTGCTCATGTTGTAGCTTCCTCCACTCACCCTCCTTCCTTCCTTCCATTGTTGCCAGTGTTGTTTCTTACTTGACCCAACCCTCCCTCCTTCCATTGTTGTCCATGTTATTGCTTGCTTCTACCTGCCCACCCTACTTCCATTATTGCACTTGTTCCTTGACCCTGGCCCTCCCTCCTTCCGTTGTTGCCTGGGTTTTTGCTTGTAACATCCACCCTTCATCCTCAGTCCATTGTTGCCTATGTTGTTGCTTGCTTCCACCCACCCTCCCTTCTTCCATGGTTGCATCACCTATTGTTGCTTCCCCCCCACCAATTCTCCTTTCTTCTGTTGTTGCCTGTGTAGTTGCTTTCAACACCTACCCTCCTTCCGTTGTTGCGTGTGTTGTTGCTTGCCTCCACCTATACTAACTTCTTCTGTTGTTGCTTGCAACCCAACCTACCCTCGCTCCTTCCGTTTTTCTTGTTTTGTTGCTTTCCCCACTCACCCTCCTTGGTTGTTGCCCGTATTGTTCCCTACCTGACCCACCCTCCCTCCTGTTGTTGTCCATGTTGTTGCCAGTGTTTGCTTGCACCGACCCTCCCAACATGCGTTGTCCATGTGCTTGCTCTGAGCCCCTCCCTTCCACCATCTATTATCCGTGTTGTCCCCCTGACTCACCCACCCACCCATGTTGCCGCCATAACAGCTTATTTGCTGCTTATTTGTGACATTTCAATGGTTTAAGCTTACTTATGAGTGATATTCAACGACCAAATATGTGACACTCAGAGTGACACTTTCTTGTGAGTAAAACCAAGCACTGAAGTGCATAGAAAGCGAAATGACTGACTTTTGAGCAATAAAAAGTTCTAAAACAATCTTGAAACAGTTGCTAAGTACCTAAATCGGAAGGTTACTATGACAACCACCCTCCATTATAAAAACGTGAGAAACTTGTGGACCGGCCACTACTTAGCAGGGCTACTTTGACCCTTGCAGCACCATGGACAAATTATGGCATTACTGTCTCCGAAAAGAGTGGAATTGCCTGGCCATGATGTAACGTGGTTACATAAACACATCTTTTATCACAACTTAAAATTTGATTTGAAATCTCCTTTTCTCATTGTTTCAGAAAACTACAATATGACATACAATCATGATCACCCCAAACAGCACAGTGGCAGACATATCGCTTTGTCTTTCTCTTAATGGTTGCCCTGCCTGCAACTTACCAACTCTCTCTGCTGGCTCTCAGCGGGCTGACACTCACGCTATAGCTGCTCCAGTGTGTGAACTCACACTGGCTGCCTTTTGACACTCAACTAGTGCAGAGATGCTGCTCCCTAGTCTGCTGTCATGTTCTGCTGCTCAGTGCTGCTGGTGACGGTGTGGAGTAATAGTAGATGGAGACATTGCACTCTCTCTCATGGGCGTACACGGGGACAAATTCCCTACGCATTGAAAGCCCACCAAACTTTGCAGCTAAGCCAGCTTTTTAAAACATGACAGCGTGACATGTCATTTATTTTATTTTTATTTATTTAAACGGTTTTATATAGCGCTGGCTAGACCCAAAGGTATCAGAGCGCTTTACAAGGGTCGAGAGAGGGACCAATTGCAATATAACATTCGTACAGAAAGGAAAAGTGCAAAATACTCAGCACAATATGCAAAAAGAAAACAATAAATGTAAGAACAAGAAATTAAGGAGAACCGTTAGGGCATAACCTGAGTTAGAAATTTGGGCTAGCGTGGGTAGTCAGGGATGGGGGGGAGAGAGGATTGAGGAGGGGGAGAACAGAGTGGGAGAAATGAGAGAGGGGACAGCAAGCAGGAGTAGTCCGTAAATTATAGGAGAGCTCATGGTGTGAGGGGGAAGTAAAAGTAAGGATGTGAGGAGGGGTGGTAGTAACTCTAGTATAATATAGTGAGGACAAGATACTGTCACGGGCAGGTTGGGAAATCCGGGGAAGGTGGTAGGATTAAGGACCCCAGTATTTGTTGAGTAGGTGTCGTTTGAGATCATTTTTGAAGCGGAGGTAAGAGGGGTTGCAACGTAGATCTTTGGGGAGTGAGTTCCAGATAGTGGGCGCATTAGCGGAGAACGAGCGTAACTGGGTAGATTTCTTGTGTACCAAGGGTGGTATTAGCATGAGAGTATTTGTGCTCCTCATTTCTCTTGAGCAGCCTGCTTTATGGAGTTTATCAGAGAGATAGACTGGGGTGTGATGGTGCAAGGCTTTGTGCGTAATGCAAGCGTTCTTGTATGTGGATCTGCCTTCGACGGGGAGCCATTTGAGCTCTTTGAGAGTGGGGGAGATGTGGTCAAACCGCTTACAATCGGAGATAAGCCTGGCCGCGAGATTAAGGACTGATTTGATTGGGGCTAGGTGGATTTTCGGCGTTCCAGAAAGAATGCCATTACCATAATCCAATCTCGAAAGAACTAGTGATTGAACAACTAGTTTAAAGTCCTCAGCAGGAATGAAGGGTTTGATTTTCTTGAGGTGAAGTAGGGAGAAGAGGGCGCCTTTGGCTGCATTTTTTATGTGGGGAGAAAGGCTGAGGTTCTGGTCAATGCTTATTCCAAGGGATTTAACTGAGTTAGAGGTGGACAAAGAGCAGTTGAGAGCTTTGAGGTCAGAGATCCAGTGTTGAATGGGGAGCCGGTTGTTTTTAGGAGCGAAGAGAATGACTTCCGTTTTTTTAGGGTTGAGTTTAAGGTGATTGTGATGGAACCATTGTTGGATCTTAGTTAAGGTATTGTTGAGGTGAAAAATGTCATCTTGGGTTTTGATCTTATAGTAAAGCTGGGTGTCATCAGCATAGAGGTGGTAGTTGATTCCTGCTTGTTTAAGAATGAGGGTGAGGGGTTCCATGAAGAGGTTAAATAGTGAGGGGGAGAGAATAGACCCCTGGGGACACCCAGGGGAACAGAGATGGGTGTAGAGAGGCAATGGTTAATTTTAATTTGTTGGGTTCTGTGGCAAAAGAAGGAGGTAAACCATTCAAGAACAAGACCGCTAAAGCCGAACCGATTTTTGAGGGTGTTAAGTAAGGCGGAGTGGTTGACAGTATCGAAAGCGGCAGAGAGGTCAAGAAGGATGAGAAGGGAGGACTCCCCTTTATCGAGGGAGTGATGTATGTCATCAATAATGTTGAGCATAGCGGTTTCAGTACTGCAGCCCTTTCAAAAGCCAGATTGTAATGTGTCCAAAAGGCTGAAGGAGTCAATGTGCTTATCTAGCTGGAGCAAGACGCATTTTTCGAGGGCTTTGGATAGCAGTGGAAGATTAGAGATGGGGCGCAGATTGTTAAGGTCAGTGGGGTCAGCGGTGGCATTTTTGAGGGTGGGAGTAATTTGGCCAAGCTGGAGAGAAGTAGGGACACACCCTGTGGCCAAGGAGGAGTTAATGATGGAAGCCCAAAAAGGTGCGATGATAAGCTTCAAATCTTGGACAAGGTTAGCAGGAAGGTCGCTCCCGGGATGGGAGGCCTCTCCTCAGCAGGGCTGGCACAGAAATGGTTGTGGTGTGCGGAATGGGAACCCACGTCAGGGCCAAGGCAGCGAGGCGGCGAGGCGGAGAGAGCTAGCCAGGGACTCGGCTCGAGCCCGACACAACGTCCGCTCTCAGGGGACTCGGCTCTGGGGCTCTGCGCCAACTCGCCAATTCCCCGTGGGCAACACGTACGGGGGCTCAGGGCAGTGAGTGTCCAGTAACAGGGGGACTCACCAGGCCTTCGCTCTTGGGAGACCAGCGGACAGAGACCAGCAGCCCAAGGTCGTAGACGATTCCAAACCCTCCGTTGATGTCAGCCGGTCAAGGAGCAGCGCTCGGTGGGGACTCCGGGTCGTCGCCAGTCGGTCCGCTGAACCGAGGAACCAGATGGGCTCATCAATGGCCGACGGTCCCATGTAAGGTGAGAGGGGTCTGTGAAAGGTAGTCGGTGCGGTGGGTCCGGTATTGCAGTGTGGTGATGGTGGTGGGCAGCAGGGCGATGGATGGCAGGGTATACAGGGATATCGACCGATTTGGTGATCCCTAACCCGGGAGCTCAGTGGAGAAGCTCCTGTCCGGTGGCCATCTTTGTTGACTGGACACAAGCAGATTGCCATCCTGTTCCCTCCCACATGTGGATGCATTTCCAGAGCAGCACATGTGATATGAGTCACTTGTTGTTTTTCTCATGCCAGCAGGTGGGCCCAGTGGGCCCTGCAAACTGGCAGTGATGCCTTCCTGGGGGCCGGCAGGAGGATTTTGAAAAAAACATTCTAGTGCCAGTCAGTCAGTGTGCCGACACACTAGCACACAAGGTAAAACAAACACAGCACTGCCAAATGAGGCCAGAGGTCTGTAACGCTGCATGGTCTGAGAGGTGGCAGCAGCTCCACTCACTCTATGCCTGCGGGAGAGCACACGGCATCCAGCAACACAAAAACATAGTTTTGCCCGCCAGTTGCAGGGTCACTGGCCAATCATCATCCAATCACTGACTTCTTTGTGGACTTGAGTTAACTGTCACTGACAGTGCCATGCAGGGTGCGCCAGTTTTTGAAATACAACAGGGCAAGTCGCCGCCCCCTGGATGGATCATCACTCTCTGTCTCAGTCTGGGCAAGGGGCAGTGCACTGCTGGGTGGTCTCAGGGTGATTATTACTCTCCAGAGAGGATATAATTTTCAGAGTCTGTTTGACAGCCTTAGCAATGGCATGTCACGTGGCTGAGTACCTGAGGCCCGGCTTTATTGTGCACTGCAGCCAGAGCCTGAGGCAGGCACTGTGCCATGTGATGACAATTTGTGTTCATTATTGGGAGTGAAGAAATTAAATCTTGAATGGCAGCACGGTATGCACAGCATTGCCAGAAGGCACTACTTGTGATTTTGCAATGGCCTGCACCTATTCGCAGTAATTGTGCCTCACAGTGCCACTGTGTTAGGAGGCACTATAAATGCATGACTAAGCATTTTAGTGCAGTGATGAGGACTACCACACAAACTGCATCAGTCTAACCACTGATGTATAATACTTGGCAGAGCTGTGCCACCCCCTCTGTTGTCCATTTTGCCCCCCACACCCATTCCTTCCCTCCCTCCCTACCTCCTTGTGTCCCTGCCCTTCCTTCTACCCCGCCAGCAATAAAAAAAGGGTTAAGACAGTATCATATTTCCTTTGCAGAGTCAGCGTGCATGAGTTGCTCTGCGAGGCATGATGTATCTACAATATGGGCTTTAACCAAGCCCATCGATTGGCATTAGTTCTTTTTTGTGCCGTTCAGAAATGCTGCCTGTTTATTGGTCCATTGCTTGCCCTCCTTTGGGTGCTTGGTTCACGCTCAGGCGAGTTCACTCATTATTCCTTTGGATTGGCCATCACGCATTCATGGTTCTTCCTGGTCAGCCATCGCAATGAGCGCTTCCTCCTTGATCAGCGCAGCACGCAGCACTTTATACATTCATCTGCGCGGCACGTCAAGCTTCAACTTTAAGCATGGACGAATTCGCACTTAAACTGCATGCTTCAAACAGGCGGACATCTTGACCGCTGCGTGTTGCTCTGTGTATTTGGCACATTTCTGCTCAAGCGAGCGTTATTCCAGTTTAGGTTTCCTTTCTTTTTCACAGATGGCTATTGTGAGTCACGTGGGGGGATCTGCCAATGTGGTTTTATGCTTACACCTGAGAGACCGGTCACCAGAAGCACAAAAGACAAATAGAAATGTTACTCGGGAGATTTAGACTGAGGGTGCTCTGTGCCTCACTTGCTTGCAAGTATAGACTGCTTCTGGAGAAGTGATCCTGTACATTGTTTCAGAGCTGTAACTATTAACGCACATGAGCCCTTGTTTCTCCAACTTATACTGTGGAGTTGTTTGAAAAAATATGTTCTGTTATGAAACTCTCCCCTCCAACGATTCTTCAAGGGAAACAGTGGGTACCAAAGAAAGCTAACCAGGGCCGGTGCATGGATTTTTGCCACCCTTGGCAAAGTGACATTTTGCACCTCTTCATCTCCTGTACTGTTTGCTAATTTTACGATTATACCGAAGGCCTTCTGCTCCTCTACACTTAGAGCAGCGGCCTGCTCTTGCCTTGTTCTTGAAACTGCCTCTGGAAGATGAGACCTTTTTCACGCTGAGCCCCCACTCCATATAGTGCCCTCCAATACGGATGCGCAGTAGTGGTGATGTAGCTCTTGGCTCAATCTGTTGTCAGGCATGCGTCCCCTTCTCTCACCTCTTCCTGAATGTGCTTTCTGCTATCATTCTGACTCACCATCTGTTTTCTGCAGCGCTGCCTAATAGCCATGTGAGAAAAAAAAATTCCACACATTTCTTCTCTGTTTGATTTTGCAAATAGAAGAGCACAGGTGGTGATATCTAAAGCAGATTACCTGATAGGTGTACTCGTTGGTCTTACCATCAAATAAGAACCTGTTTCTTTTTTCAGTGCTTGCAAGTGTTTCCGGTTTATGGCGCTGTAAATAACAAGTGGTCATCATAACCCAACTCACTTAGCTGAAAAGTCAGTTGCCCCTGCCACTCTCAAACCTGTGATTAGGAAGTTTATAATAATACTGATAATGCTAAATAGTTTTATACAGTGCATAATGCCAGAGGTTTGCAGTTATAGGTGCTGTAATAACATGTGTTACCCAATTTAACGCTACTCATTGGATGGATGCGAGGCTGAGCTGGCCCTGCTGAAATTCAACCTGGACGTATTTGTACGTGAAACTGCATGCTTCAAACAGACCACTATGCATTTCTCTGTGTATTTGGCATGTTTCTGCTAAAGCAAGTGTTATTGCAGTTTAGGAGTCCTTTCTTTTTCACAGATGGCAATTGTGGAAGGGGAATAGGTGGTAGTAGGAGGGGCCATCTCTGACTAGATGAGGGGGAGGAGCGGTCACCTACCACACTTGCACATCACAAAGGCTCTGCCTGAGCACTCTCACAAAAGGTTTGACACTGGTCTTTTGTTGCCCCAGACAATCTGGGGCCAGGGCAGTGAGGCAGGAAATTCCTGGCACCTCTGGGCTGGGGGTGGAAACCTACACAGTAATATCAGCAGGGAACATATAACCTACCGAACAGACCTGCTGACTAGGGTTCATTGTGTAGAGAGACTAGAATCATGCTTCAATAGACCATTTCTCAGGACGTACAGTAATAATAAAATCACTCGTTTTCCGAGCCCTTGGGAAGAAAGTGCGATTTGTTTTGTTTTTGCAAGTTGATCTAAGTCACTAGTGGTGAAGGGCCATCCCAAACACACCAGCCTTAAACACATGAAGCAATCACATTGGCGTTGATATGGGTCAGGCATGGGTCAGCATCATTATTAAAGAAATGGGACTGCCCCCAGCAAGATCCAACCCCCATCTCAGGTCCCATAAGGTAAACAAGGCAATAACAGCTTGAGAATGCAGCGAGGAAATGGCCAGGGACAACAGTAACCCTACTCTGCTTGGCCAGATGCAATGAGGCGGGTGTCTTCCCTCTTTTATCTGACATAAATGTTTATGCTTCTTTATTTACCTCACTCAATAGCTATCCAATGCTAAGGTGTTTAATACGTTTACAGGTTCACGAGCAAACCGCTCGGTGCCTGCTGAGTAGTGAATTAATTCAAACTCCCAGGAACCACATACACGGTGCACAGACAAAATATTGAGTTTTTTATTTCGACCTACATTAATATCGAGTTTTAAATATCATAGGGACAGAAAATCGACACCAAGAATATCGGTGACCAGAATATCGACCTGAAGGTAAGAAATATCCTTTTTTTAATATCGAAGTGAGTTATATCGATAGCAAAAATATCGATGTTAATAATATCTATGTTTATGTTAGTGTTATGTATTTTAGTATGTATTTTATATGTATGTGTTCCAAATGTTTTGTTATGTTTTGTATCTTTTTTTAAATATATGTATTAATTGTTTAGAAGTTAGTAATTTTTTTAAAGTAAATTTTGCGTTTTAGTACCGTAGCGGGTTGTGGGGTTATAGGGGAATAGGGTGGGAAGTAATTTAATTATAGTAAATTAATTCATAATTTTTAGAAATTATTAATTATTTTTAATTAAATTTTGCATTTTAGTTTATAGTGGAATAGGGTGGGAAGTAATTTAATTGTAATTAAGCAATTATTAATTTTTATTTATTGGTATTGATAATTAATTTATTTTTAATTAATTATTAATTGGTAATTAATTTGTATTAATTGATTAATTGATAATTATATTAATTGTATTAATTTTTTATTGGAGCGGATTGTGGGTTTATAGGGGAATAGGGTGGGAAGTAAATTAATTATAATAAATTAATTAATAATTTTTATTCTTTGGTATTGATAATTAATTTATTGTTTATTAATTATTAATTGGTAATTAATTTGTATTAATTAATTGATAAATATATTAATTGTGTTAATTTAGTTTAGGAGTGGGTTGTGTGTTTATAGGGGAATAGGGTGGGAAGTAATTTATTGTAATTAAGGTGTCCATTACGATGACGGACGGTAAAAAATCCGCCATCTACCACAGTGGTAAAAATCCGCCCGCCTACACCGTCTGAATACCGACCGAGCAATTACGATGCCGCGAACCGAAAACCGCCGGAGGCGGAAAATAAACAAAGAATACCGCCCGCCCATGTCCGAGTCTAAGTCCATCCGCCCGCCACGGACGGAAAGACGCACGACAACCCAAAACCGCCCGCCCTGACGACCGAGACACCGCCCGTGAAATTAGGATCGCACCGACATGAGCGCGGAAAATCCACAAATACACCGCCCGCCAGCGTAAACAACAGTGACGAAAATGGACACGGCGGAAGCACTGGCAACCACGTCCATGCACAGAAATCATCCGCAGACAAAACCAAACACACACAACATGGCCAACAAGTCCACACAGCAACCCACGCACAAATACCCAAACACAGTACACATTCCGGAAACACCCCCCCCCTGGACAAACAAATCAACTACAAATCCCAGAACACTAGCCACAACACAGACCATCATGACACACCCACATAGGTAAGTACAAAACCAGCCCCTTCACAGACCACAACCCCCTGCAACATTACAAACTGAGGACGAGAGCACACAACACAGCGAGACAGAAAGGACAGCAGCACACCACAGACACGCATATATCACACACATCACACCACCATCACCAAACACCGGCCACACAAACCCCCTGCACATCACACACCACACACCGCACCAGCACCACAAACACCAAAACACACACCATGGCATCACACAGAATGCCCAA
Source organism: Calotriton arnoldi (assembly GCA_963921515.1). Classification (NCBI taxonomy): domain Eukaryota; kingdom Metazoa; phylum Chordata; class Amphibia; order Caudata; family Salamandridae; genus Calotriton; species Calotriton arnoldi. The sequence continues at coordinate 1,520,891 of CAWUFW010000597.1, read as the reverse complement.
GTTCACTTCCACTGAGCTGGCGGTCATGGTCGACGAGATCGTCAAGGTGCACCCACAAATCTATGGCAACCAGGTCCAACAGACACCACTAGCCACCAGAACCCGGTTGTGGAGCAGGATCGTAGACCAGGTCAATGCAGTCGGGAACGTGCCACGCAACAGAGGCGAAATCAACAAAAGGTGGAACGACCTGAAAAGCGTGGTCAAGAAGAAGGAGGCAAAGAATCGTGAGCTGGCTGCCAGGACTGGCAGAGGTAATCCCGCGCTATTCAAGACCTTCAAGGCGTGGGAGGAGAAGGTGCGAGTCATCATACATCCGGAGATCCTCACCGGATTACCAGGGGGAGTGGAGGCTGGTAAGTACAAACAAACGTATACCAGCACACCACTATGTACTCACATGCACTACCACTATGCCATAGCTCCGAGGGACAAACACCCCCACGTCCAGTACACAATACACAAGACATCACTCACACATGCAACAGACACTCACACACACAGCCCAAACCTACCAACTAACAAAACCATGGGGGCATGTGTACAGTCAGCCAGCACCGCAACTCCCACCAGGTCCCCTTGTACTCCAGAAGCGTCAGAAGGAGCACTCCCCACACCCACACCCATGTGTCAGCCATAGCTGCACTAACCAACAAGTAACAGGTAAGTAGCCGGAACACAAAGTCAGTGGGTCGGAGGGGGGACAGCTGAAGTACAACACCCACCAGGCCCCCACTCCCACAGACCAGCAAGGTGGAGCACTCCCCACACCCATGTGTCAGGCACAGATGCAGTAACCGACAACTAACAGGTAAGTAGCCGGAACACAAAGGCAGTGGGTCGGAGGGGGACAGCTGAAGTACAACACCCACCAGGCCCCCACTCCCACAGACCAGCAAGGTGGAGCACCCCTCCCTCCCAGCACCATGTGGCATCCATTGCATTGCGCACTCAAAAACAACCTGTAGGTGGGAAACTGTACAGGGCAGGGTGTCTGTAGGCATGAGGACTGTACTACGACTGACACATGGGACATGTCACGTAGCAGAGGAACACGCAGCACTGCTCCCAGTCACAATCATGTGACCAATGTGCACACGGACATGTGTTACAGAGTCATACCCCACATGACCCATCACAGATACAGCAACACCCAAGGAGCCACGTCTGCATGCACAAGTCCCACTGGAGTACAGACCCACACGGCATGCACTGTGCCACCCATCACACACATCAGCAACACCATCGAAGTTTTGTCCATGTAGTCCTTACTGCCTGTCACCCACACATCGGACAACAACGCCCATGTAAGACAGACCTTACTAGAAGTACCAGCTTGGAAACACAATATTGCACACAAAGACAACTGGACCCATGAAACACACAGGCACACAATGCACATTCAACATATCATCCATCTCATCTCTCAGCCCCAGTGTCATGAAAGGTATGTCATCCGAACAGCTGGCCCTCATACAGTAGTCATGCAAAGATACCTGCCCATGACAAATCATGTGCCTGCAGTGACTGAAGCGCACGTCACACTGCGAGTAACAACACACATAATGTAGTCAACACCCCAAGAGCACTGCATTGATGCACATGTACGAGGGCAGCACGCACACAAAGGATTTGGCCCATCTGCAATACGTCGTGTGGCACACAACAAGCACAAACTCACAACAATGCTACCAATGTAATGTCCATGAATGATAACAGTCAGCAGATATGCCGGGCATGTTAGACAGACACACACCTTCGTCTATGCACTGTCATGTTGCCAGAACACATGTCACGTCCTGCACCCATTACTCACAGTATGTACCCCAAAAGCATATTTCAACCCAAAAGCGTTTAGGGGCTGTACCCCCTTTTGGCATCAGCGTTTCTAAGCGTTCCATTTGAACCCCAAAAGCATATTTCAACCCAAAGCGTGTAGGGGGCTGTACCCCTTTTGGCATCAGCATTCCAAGCGTTCCATTTGAACCCCAAAAGCATATTTCAACCCAAAAGCGTGTAGGGGGCTGTACCCCCTTTTGGCATCAGCATTTCTAAGCGTACCATTTGAACCCCAAAAGCATCGTTCAACCCAACATCGTCGATGGTCCTGGAGCCCGCATACACCCGACCCACAAAATGTAGGAGCATAGCAACACACACCCATCGGCATTGCTAATCCGTCCCATGCCACATGTCCACATCACACTGTTCCATTGCCTAGCCCACGCATACAGACATCGTACATCCACACACACGCCTCTGGGAAACCTGTGCACGACAGTGCACGAACTGTGAATGTCAGACAACCAATACATACTTTGCTAGGTGCAACACAATGACCTATCTCATTCTCCCCACAGGTGCCGAACTGCTGGATGCTGTAGAGGGAGACAGCAGCCAGCACAGCCAGTCCGCAAGCCCCCGACCCGGACTCACGGATGTAGAGGAGCTGGACACCTCTTCGGACGCAGACCACCCAGCAGGCCCATCTGCAGTGGCAGGGCACAACCGCTCCCCAGGGCCCCTCCTGCCCACCAACCCATCACCCAGGGCTGCTGACCAGTCACAGACCCCTGCTGCCACGGTCGTTGCGGCCACCACCACCGCCGCAACCACCACCACCACCACGCCATCCCTCGCCACAGCCCCTGCGCAAGGGGTGGCACGGCCGTCGGGCTCCACCCTGGGAGCCAGAGCGAGGACCGTGGTGAGCAATGTGGCTAGTGGGCAGGTCGGTGGCAGCAGTACTGGTAGGAAGAGCAGGGCCAGGCCAACGCCAACTGTGCCTGGGAGCCAAGCCCTGCCGCAAATCGACAGAGTCCTTGGGGCCTATCAAGAGGCCCAAGGAGAATGGGCCAGGTCGGCTAGCGACACGCGGGAGGTCCTTGGGGTGTTGAGGTCCATGGAAGCCCATATGGGCCAAATCGCGGCCCTCATGGGCCAGCTGGTGGTGGGGGGGAGGGCACAAGCAAGGCCAGCAACACCACCGCCGCCACCACCTGCTGTGGCGCAGGGTCGTGCAGCATCGCGTTCCCCTGCGTCCACAGCGAGTGAGCACTCCTCAGCCACCACCAGCGGCACATCAACCCCCCCCCCTACCAAACGTGGAAGGGGCCGTCCGAAGAGGAAACAGGTGTCCAGAGAGGACTTCGCACGCACCAAACGCCAGTGAGTCAGCCAGCCGCCTTGACCACCTACTGCATTGACTTGTAATACGATCCTACCCCACACTGCCATGTGAATGGCATGTGTCTGTTGGACTGTGGACATAGAACTTCATGGGTACACCTTGACCATCACGCAGCCATGACCGTCAACTCATTGTCACAGCATGCACCACATTTGTCATCACCTTGCACACAATCACATGTCACCGCTGTTAATAAATACACCTTGATCACAATCGGCTTAATGTGTCCTGGGTTTATTCAACGATGTGCAATCGCCATCATGAGCAGAAATGCATCTGCTGTGTGGTATGTCGATGGGACAGGAGAGACTGTAGGGACCTAGGGGTGAAAAACAGAACAAGAGTACATTCAATGAGTGTGTCACACACTCATCACACAGTACTTGTCACCAACTACAAGCAATGTACACACATCTCACAGAGCAACAGGGCACAATGCTACAGCCACTGTCAGTGGCATACCAACCTGGACATGGACCATTGCCACACAGCACTCAGTGAACAAAAGGCCCCCGTGACAGAGCACACATACACCTGCACAACTACAGCTACATCAGCCGTCGTACATGGACACTCACCGTCAAGTGAAGTAGCGGGCGATGAGCTGCTGACGCACATTCACAGCTTCATCCTCTCCACTGTCCTCTTCACTAGAGCTGTCCTGGTCTGCAGGCTGGGGCCCTGGTTGATCTCCGTCATCCACAATTAGGGGGATCTGCTTGCGAATAGCCAGATTGTGCAGCATGCAGCAAGCCACTACTATCTGGCACACCTTCTGTGGGAAGTACGCCAGTGCGCCCCCGGTGCGGTCCAGGCATCTGAACCTGGACTTGAGGAGGCCAAAGGTCCGCTCAACCACACGTCTGGTCCTCCCATGTGCCTCATTGTAGCGGACATCAGCTGGGCTCCCAGGACGTCGTAATGGGCTGAGCAGCCAGGGCCCATTCGGGTAAGCAGACTCACCTGGGTGTGAGGGACACAGAGAACCGTTGCAATTCCAACTGGACACAAGACAGCATCGCACAGCCAGCACGCTACACTACTCCACATACTCACCAACAATCCAGCCACGGTCCGGTTGCAGATTGGTCAACAGACGTGGTAGGATGCTGTTGCGCATGATGTGCGCGTCATGGGCCGATCCTGGGAATTTCGCACACACGTGTGAAATCACCATGTCCGCAAGGCACACCACTTGCACATTCAGGGAGTGCGTGTGCTTCCGGTTGCGGTAGAGGTGCTCAGTGGCCTGTGGTGCAACAAGGCCAACATGGGTGCAATCTATTGCACCAACAACGTGGGGGATCCGTCCAAGGGCATAGAAAGCACCCTTCACTGCCGCCAATTCACGAGCCCTGGGGAATCGGATGTATCTGTTCCTGTACAGCATCATGGCTGACAGTACATCCCTGAGCACCATGCTGAACATGGGTTGGGACATCCCACCTCCACTGCCCATTGTGTGTTGGAATGACCCAGTGGCGAAGAAATGCAGTGCAGCCATCACCTTAGCCGTGGGGGTGAATGCTGTTGGATACACCCTGCGAGGACGGAGGTGGGGTTCCAACAAGGCACATAGACGATGCAGGGTGGGTCGGTCCAGATGATATTTGCGGATGACCTCCACATCCACCATGTCTGACAGCAATTGGTAGGGGCGATGAATGTTTGGTCTCCGCCTAGGAAAGATGGAAGTGGACACATGTCAAAGCAACACGACACATGGCATATTCACATACACAAAACATAAATGACTGAGCAGGCAATTGAATAACAGAACAGCTGACAAGTAGGGACAGCACAGCCACAATACACTTACACAGGTCCCCTACCAATAGCAATGGGCAGTGACACACCCCATTGCTATGAGCATGCACATGGGGATCTAGGCCTCAATCACTTGTAAGGCATGCTGATGGTAACAGACTGCATATTCGGCAAGCGGCAACACCACGGCAACATGACTTGTGTAGGAGAGTAGGATCTGCTTCACATGGGTACCCCCACTTTTTGCTGATGCTTCACTGTTTTTCGACATTAGTCTGGCTGGGGCCCTGCTAATCAGAACCCCAGCCTAGCTGCTTCCTCTCTAAAATGGTTTCCATGTGCCTTAGGCACATCACTGATTGGGATCTGGAGTGCCCTTATAAGTCCCTAGTATATGGTATACTATGTACCAAGGGCATAGGTACCTCAGAGGCCTGCCAGGGGCTGCAGCATGTATTATGCCACCCCTGGAAGGCCATCCAAACTGACACCACAGGTCTGCTACTGCAGCCTGGGTAAGGTGGTGCATGCACCCCTTACTGTGACGTAGGTTACCTATATCACGAAATACATACACACATATAAACCTATAAGTCACTCCTAAGGCAGGCCTTATTAATCCTAAAGGCAGAGTGCATGGTTCCTATGTGAGAGGGTGCCCCTGCATGAGCAGGGCCCCTCTGCAGCGTTCGGAGACCATCTCTGATGCTGTTTGTAGTGCAGCCTGACCATATACTCTTAAGCGCATTATATCCTCGCGGTAAAATGCTAACTTTGGAATGGCTGCACCTAAACATGTCGTGTTTGGTGTCAAACATCTTGGAATACTACCCCCCCGCCAATCCTGGCGGCGGGGGTAGCATTCCACCCTTCTAGAGGGAAAGACATGTTAACTCTGACTAGTCCGGTAACTTCTTTCCAGAGCCCTGGCATCACAAAATGGATGCTGCTGCCACAGACACGAGTCTGGCCTCCTGCTGCTGGACGAAACTCCGGCAGGGGAGGCCTGGACAATAGGTTTCCTGTCCCAGGGAGGTGTGACCACCTCCCCAGACAGGATAATGTGTATTGGGTCTGGGCGGGAGCACTTTCGGGTGCTTTGAAGTCCTGCACTGGGGGCACATTTGGTGTCCCTGTGCATACCCCAGTTCAAACCGGATCAGGGGCTTGCAGCCCCTGCTTTGGCGCGAACTGGACAAAGGGAAAGGGGTGTAGCCACCCCTCTGCCCTGACCCACCCATAGGTGGGGCCACAGAGTAGTCCAACCCCTATCTTTAGTATAAAGATAGGAACCCAGTTCTTAGGACTTTAGATTATCCCTGGACGAAACTCTGAAACTGAATCCTGGACCTTCGACGCTCTACTCACGATTAGAGGACTGAAGAATCTCCCTTGGGGTCAAGGAGTGACTCCCCTGCTTGGCAGGCACCAAAGAAGCATCTGTCCGGTTCGCATTTCTGAAGCTCCCGTCGGACGCCGAAGTCATCGCATCACCAGAGGTGGATTCTCAGACTTCCCGAGGCTACCCTGAGTCCCCAGCAAAGCTGAGGCCCGTGGCTATCGTGGGTGACTTGAGACCGTGACCCCTGGACACCGAGCACATTTGCAAGTGCATCCTCTTCTGGGTCTCCCAAGAAGTCGTGCTTTGGGCTCCGAGTAGCCCTAGCCTCCAGCACCACCTGCACCGAAGATCACTGGCCCCCACTCCACGAGTGTCCTGTAAGCCAGATCCACGTGCGGCGTCACGAGGCTCCTTCGCGGTCGCTAGCCCGTTGGCTAGTAGCCCTTAACGAAGGCCAATCCTTTTCTTACTTGGCATCCTGGTTGCTCCAGCCCTGCCCTCACCTACCGTCGCTGGGTGAGTTCCACAGACCTTGCTGGTCTGCACCATCGACGATCTACATCTTCACCGAGACTTGCCGTTGCCAAGGCTTGTTGGGTCCAATCCAGTCGCCGACACCTCAGCACTCGACAGACATCGTGTACCAGCCCGAATCCTGCTCCTGGTTGCCGACAACACCTCCTGGACCTCGTGGCTGAAGAGTCAAGACGACTGTCAATGCACCTGAAGCACTCGACATCGGTGGGCATCTGTCCATCGCCTTCCTGGTCACTGGCTAGTGACCCAGACTCTGTCCCCTCTGCTTTCAGGTTCTTCAGAACTCCGATCCACTCTTGGATCCACCCGGACACTTTTCTCTTGGCCGCCAGCAGCACTTTGCAGCAGATCGCCATTCGAATCGGCGACGAAACCCGACCCCGAAAGGCACCTATGCACCCGGCTTCCCTGGGTGAGGTAACACGAGTACTCCGGTGCTCCCGTAGGTAGAGACTCTTCAAAGTCCTAGATCTCAAAGGGTTTTGTCCTAGTCCTCTTTTAAGTGTCCCTTTTCTCTATTTTCCCGATCCCGACTTTCTCCATAGAAGTCAACGGCGTATCGCGGTTGTGTATTTACACTGCACGCGTCTCCCGTAGGTCCCCTGTGTCACTACCTTGGGTGGTTCCTTGTGGTCCAAGCACTTCTAGAGGCTCTAGGCCTAGTGTCTAGTTCAGTCGTGGTTCGCATACCACTTTATTGGTATATGGTTTGGTACGCCCCTAGGGCCCAAACGTGTATTTGTGCTATTACTGTGATTTAATAACTTATAACTTATGTACTTCGAACTCTAGCCTCATAAAGAGACTAGAGGGGTGTGTTTAGCAATAAATACATATATTTTGAATATATACCTGGTGTGGTGCTCTTTCATTTGGTCACTCAAGAGATTATAGACTGGTAAAACAAGCTGCTTTACATTCCTTCAAGACTTAGCCTGAAGGCTGCTCTCCATAGCTACCACTAGGATAGCTTTCAATAAGGTTGTCTTTAACCTATCTCCAATAAGGGGTTGTTTGGACTGGTGCAAGGTGCCCACTATAATTAGTGGACAGCATATGCCAGGCCAACTTCTCACGTTGGTGTGCAGCGTGTGGGATTCCAGCTTGCTATTGTTTTACCAGATAATCTCAATTGAATTGATCAACTGAAAACCACTAAAGGTACCTAAGGTACATATAATTTAAGCTTAGAATACAGTAAGTTCTACTGAACTTAGAGTTGTGTGTTAAGGGATAGCACAACCCTTTCTACAACTCAAGAGAGTTTAGTAGGCCACACTAGAGTAGGTAGTGCATACACCACACCACACTAGTAATGTCTTTAAGGGCAGGATCCAAAGAATCCTTGCAGGAAGCCATTGAGCTTCCACCCTCCAAGTATGATACACTCCCATTCTTGGAATTGAGAGCTTTATGTAACTTGAGAAAAATAAGGACAGGCCAAAGCCCCACCACCCAACACCTCAAGGAGTTGTTGGTGGCTTATGACCTTAGTAAGCCCGTGGGGACTGAAGGGGTAGGAGCTGAGGGTGGGGCAGGAGAAGAGGAGGAGGCCAGGGGTACCAATACCCCCAGCCCCCCTCTGAAACTGGCCAGGAGGGTGACAATGACCCTGACCTGGATAACCCAATCCCTCCTGTGGACGATGATGAGGATGATCAAGATGACACCCTCTTTGTCCCCCAGGAAGGATTAAGAGTGTGCCCAGGAAGTCTAGATCTCCTTCTCAGGAGTCTAACCACTCTGGCACCTCTATAGGGAGCTCTGTCTCCTCTCACAGGAGGGAATCCTCTCATGAGAGGAGAGCCAGACTGGTCCAGTATGAGGAAACTCAGCTGGAAATCAGAAAAAAGCAATTGGCTTTAGATAGGGAATCCCTAGATCTCCTTAGAGAGAGAAGAAAGTTGGGACTAGAGTCCCATGGTGGCAGTCATGTCCCTAGAGACAGGGAAAGGTCCTATGACCATAGGAACCTGAGCAAGATTGTCCCTCCCTACCAGAGTGGGGATGATATCCACAAATGGATAACTGCTTTAGAGAAGGCCTGTAAAGTACAGAAGGTCCCTCAAGAGCAGTGGGCAGCAATCTTGTGGCTCTCCTTTGCTGACAAAGGTAGAGATAAGCTCCTCACTGTTAGAGAGGAGGATGCTGATAATTATAAGGTCTTGAAGAGTGCTCTTATTGATGGGTTTGGCCTAACCACTGAACAGTACAGGTTGAAGTTCAGAGACACCCAAAAAGCACAGACTCAAGACTGGGTAGACTATGTGGATTGTTCTGCCAAGGCTCTGGAAGGCTGGTTGATGGGCAGTAAGGTGTGTGACTTCTCAGGATTGTACAATCTGATAATGAGGGAGCAGATTCTTAATAACTGTCAAAATCAGCTGTTGCATCAATACCTGGTAGACTCTGATCTGACCTCTCCCCAAGAATTGGGAAAGAAGGCAGACAAATGGGTCAGAACCAGGGTGAAGCAGAAGGTACAGAACCAAGGTGGGGAAACCAAGAAGCAAGATGCTAAGAACTCTGACAAGGGTGGGGAGAAGGGTAAAGATCAAAAGTCTTCATCAGGCCCCCAAAAATCTTCTTCTGGTGGGGATTCACAGTCTACCAAAGGGAAAGGCCAAAGAAAACCATGGTGCAAGGTCTGTAAGCAAAAGACCCACTGGACCAGTGATTGCACCAAGTCCAAAGACTCCAGTCCAGCACCCACCAATGCCCCTAAGGCACCTGTTCCCCCTAGTACAGTTGGTGGAAGTGCTCCAGCAAAGGGTTTAGTAGGGTTCACCCTGGGAACTGAGTTGGGCTCTGACTTAGTCAGAGAACTGACTCAGGCTGTGTTAGTCTGTGATGGAGGCATGGATGTGACCTCCACTGTGAGTCCCAGTAATCTGGGCAAGTACAGACAACAGCCTTTAATCAATGGACGTGAGGCTTTGGCATTTAGGGACACAGGGGCAAGTGTCACAATGGTGACACAAGACCTTGTGCTTCCTGGGCAAGTTATGCTTGGTGAGATGTACCAAGTGACCAATGCTAGCAATGTCAGAACAGACCATACTCTGGCAGTTGTTAACTTCTCCTGGGGAGGGGTAACTGGCCTTAAGAAGGTTGTGGTAAGTGCAAACCTACCAGTCGAATGCTTGCTTGGCAATGACTTAGAGACTTCTGCTTGGGCAGAAGTGGAGCTCAGGACCCATGCAGAAATGCTGGGGATCCCTGCAGATGTGTTTGCTGTGACCAGGTCACAAGCCAAAATGTCTAGCACTGAACAGGCCTTGGATTCTGGAAGAATGGACCAAGTGCCTTCCAAGAGGAGGAGTAGTAGGGTTAAGGCAGTGCCTTCCCCTTGGCTCAGGAGGAAGATCAGTCCCTTGAGGGGGATGATCTCAGCCCTGAAGAAGGAACTGTCCCAGAGGAACTTGAACCTGACCAGGTTGAGTTCTTGGGGACAGGGGGACCTTCTAGGGCAGATCTGAGCCAGGAGCAGCAGAGCTGCCCCTCCCTTGAACCCCTCAGACAGCAAGCTGCTGCTGAGGCTGCTGGGAAAGCTAGTGGTCCCCATACAGTGTATTGGGATGATGGACTCCTGTACTCAGAGAGTAGAGACCCCAAGCCTGGTGCTACCAGGAGGTTGGTAATACCTTTGAAGTTCAGGGGCTTCCTATTGACCCTAGCCCATGATATTCCCTTAGCAGGTCACCTGGGCCAGAACAAGACTTGGGACAGAATTGTCCCTCACTTTCACTGGCCCCACATGTCTGAAGACAGTAAGGAGTTTTGTCGCTCCTGTGTAACCTGCCAAGCCAGTGGCAAAGCAGGTGGCACTACAAAGGCCCCCTGATACCACTACCTGTGGTGGGGGTGCCCTTTGAAAGGGTAGGGATTGACATTGTTGGTCCCATGGATCCCCAAACAGCCTCTGGGCACAGGTTTATCCTGGTGGTAGTGGATCATGCCACCAGGTACCCAGAAGCTATTCCCCTCAGGACCACTACAGCACCTGTGGTGGCAAGGGCCCTCCTGGGAATCTTCTCAAGAGTGGGCTTTCCTAAGGAGGTAGTATCAGACAGGGGTGCTAACTTCATGTCTGGGTACTTAAAAGCAATGTGGAAGGAGTGTGGAGTGACTTATAAGTTCACCACACCCTATCACCCACAATGCAATGGTTTAGTTGAGAGATTCAACAAAACCTTGAAGGGCATGATTAAAGGGCTCCCAGAAAAGCTTAGGCGTAGATGGGACATACTCTTGCCCTGCCTTTTATTCGCATATAGGGAGGTGCCTCAGAAGGGGTTGGTTACAGCCCTTTTGAACTTCTGTTTGGCCACCCTGTGAGGGGTCCACTGTGCTTGGTGAAGGAAGGATGGGAGTTACCTCTCAAGCCCCCAAAGCAAGATATAGTGGACTATGTACTTGGTCTCCGCTCCAGGATGGCTGAGTACATGAAAAAGGCAACCAAAAACCTTGAGGCTAGCCAGGAACTTCAAAAGGCCTGGCATGACCAAAAGGCTGTTCTGACTGTTTACCAGCCAGGACAGAAGGTGTGGGTGTTGGAGCCAGTGGCCCCAGCAGCTCTCCAAGATAAATGGAGTGGACCCCACACTATTGTTGAGCAGAAGGGTGAGGTCACTTATTTAGTAGACCTAGGAACACCCAGGAGTCCCCACAGGGTTCTCCATGTCAACAGGTTAAAACCATATGTGGACAGGGCAGACATGGGCTTGCTCATGGCTACTGATGAAGGGCAGGAGGAAGAGAGTGACCCACTCCCTGACCTGCTCTCACAGAACCCTGACGATGGGTCAGTTGATGGTGTAGCCTTGGCAGGCAGCCTCACTACCCAGCAACAAACTGACTGCAGGCAAGTCCTCAATCAGTTTAGACATATGTTTTCACTGACACCCAGTCAGACCACCTGGTGCACTCATGAAGTGGACACTGGGGACAGTCTGCCTATTAAAAACAAGATTTATAGGCAACCTGACCATGTCAGGGACTGTATCAGGACTGAAGTCCAGAAAATGTTGGAATTGGGAGTTATTGAACCCTCAGATAGCCCTTGGGCTAGTCCAGTGGTCCTTGTATCGAAACCTCACACCAGTGGTGGAAAAAGAGAGATGAGGTTTTGTGTGGACTACAGGGGTCTCAATGCAGTCACTAGGACTGATGCCCATCCAATACCCAGGGCAGATGAGCTCATAGATACTTTGGCCTCTGCCAAATATCTCAGCACATTTGACCTAACAGCTGGCTACTGGCAGATCAGACTAGCTGATACTGCAAAGCCCAAAACAGCATTCTCAACCCCTAGTGGACATTATCAATTTGTGGTAATGCCCTTTGGTCTGAAGAATGCACCTGCCACTTTCCAGAGGTTGGTGAATACAGTTCTCACAGGACTGGAAGCCTATAGTGCAGCATATCTAGATGATATTGCTGTCTTTAGCTCCACCTGGGAGGATCACCTGGTCCACCTCAGGAATGTTTTACAGGCCCTGCAAAGGCAGGCCTGACTATCAAGGCCACTAAGTGCCAGATAGGGCAGAGTCAGGTTGTGTACCTGGGCCACCTTGTGGGTGGAGGCCAGGTTCAACCTTTGCAGAGCAAGATCCAGACCATCATGGACTGGACTGCTCCCACTACCCAGACTCAGGTGAGAGCCTTCTTAGGCCTGACTGGGTACTATAGGAGATTTGTCAAGGGGTATGGATCAATAGTGACACCCCTGAATGACTTAACTTCTAAGAAAATGCCCAAAAAGGTTCAGTGGACAGCTAGCTGTCAAAAGGCATTTGATGACCTCAAGCAGGCCATGTGCACTGCTCCAATTCTGCAGAGTCCTGATTATTCCAAGAAGTTCATTGTTCAAACTGATGCATCTGAATTGGGGGTAGGGGCTGTACTGTCACAATTGAATGAAGAAGGTCAGGATCAGCCAGTAGCTTTCATTAGCAGAAGGCTGACCCCTAGAGAGAAACGTTGGTCAGCCATAGAGAGGGAGGCCTTTGCTGTGGTCTGGGCTCTGAAGAAGTTGAGGCCATACTTGTTTGGTACACACTTCCTGGTTCAGACAGACCATAAGCCCCTCTTATGGCTAAAACAAATGAAGGGTGAAAACCCCAAACTGCTTAGGTGGTCCATTTCCCTACAGGGGATGGACTTTACAGTGGAACATAGGCCTGGGAGTAACCATGCGAATGCAGATGGACTCTCTAGGTATTTCCACTTAGAACATGAAGACTTAACTGGGCAAGGTTAGTTTAATGTCCCTACGTTTGGGGGGGGTTGTGTAGGAGAGTAGGATCTGCTTCACATGGGTACCCCCACTTTTTGCTGATGCTTCACTGTTTTTCGACATTAGTCTGGCTGGGGCCCTGCTAATCAGAACCCCAGCCTAGCTGCTTCCTCTCTAAAATGGTTTCCATGTGCCTTAGGCACATCACTGATTGGGATCTGGAGTGCCCTTATAAGTCCCTAGTATATGGTATACTATGTACCAAGGGCATAGGTACCTCAGAGGCCTGCCAGGGGCTGCAGCATGTATTATGCCACCCCTGGAAGGCCATCCAAACTGACACCACAGGTCTGCTACTGCAGCCTGGGTAAGGTGGTGCATGCACCCCTTACTGTGACATAGGTTACCTATATCACGAAATACATACACACATATAAACCTATAAGTCACTCCTAAGGCAGGCCTTATTAATCCTAAAGGCAGAGTGCATGGTTCCTATGTGAGAGGGTGCCCCTGCATGAGCAGGGCCCCTCTGCAGCGTTCGGAGACCATCTCTGATGCGGTTTGTAGTGCAGCCTGACCATATACTCTTAAGCGCATTATATCCTCGCGGTAAAATGCTAACTTTGGAATGGCTGCACCTAAACATGTCGTGTTTGGTGTCAAACATCTTGGAATACTACCCCCCGCCAATCCTGGCGGCGGGGGTAGCATTCCACCCTTCTAGAGGGAAAGACATGTTAACTCTGACTAGTCCGGTAACTTCTTTCCAGAGCCCTGGCATCACAAAATGGATGCTGCTGCCACAGACACGAGTCTGGCCTCCTGCTGCTGGACGAAACTCCGGCAGGGGAGGCCTGGACAATAGGTTTCCTGTCCCAGGGAGGTGTGACCACCTCCCCAGACAGGATAATGTGTATTGGGGCTGTGCGGGAGCACTTTCGGGTGCTTTGAAGTCCTGCACTGGGGGCACATTTGGTGTCCCTGTGCATACCCCAGTTCAAACCGGATCAGGGGCTTGCAGCCCCTGCTTTGGCGCGAACTGGACAAAGGGAAAGGGGTGTAGCCACCCCTCTGCCCTGACCCATCCATAGGTGGGGCCACAGAGTAGTCCAACCCCTATCTTTAGTATAAAGATAGGAACCCAGTCCTTAGGACTTTAGATTATCCCTGGACGAAACTCTGAAACTGAATCCTGGACCTTCGACGCTCTACTCACGATTAGAGGACTGAAGAATCTCCCTTGGGGTCAAGGAGTGACTCCCCTGCTTGGCAGGCACCAAAGAAGCATCTGTCCGGTTCGCATTTCTGAAGCTCCCGTCGGACGCCGAAGTCATCGCATCACCAGAGGTGGATTCTCAGACTTCCCCGAGGCTACCCTGAGTCCCCAGCAAAGCTGAGGCCCGTGGCTATCGTGGGTGACTTGAGACCGTGACCCCTGGACACCGAGCACATTTGCAAGTGCATCCTCTTCTGGGTCTCCCAAGAAGTCGTGCTTTGGGCTCCGAGTAGCCCTAGCCTCCAGCACCACCTGCACCGAAGATCACTGGCCCCCACTCCATGAGTGTCCTGTAAGCCAGATCCACGTGCGGCGTCACGAGGCTCTTTCGCGGTCGCTAGCCTGTTGGCTAGTAGCCCTTAACGAAGGCCAATCCTTTTCTTACTTGGCATCCTGGTTGCTCCAGGCCTGCCCTCACTTACCCTCGCTGGGTGAGTTCCACAGACCTTGCTGGTCTGCACCATCGACGATCTACATCTTCACCGAGACTTGCCGTTGCCATGGCTTGTTGGGTCCAATCCGGTCGCCGACACCTCAGCACTCGACAGACATCGTGTACCAGCCCGAATCCTGCTCCTGGTCACCGACAACGCCTCCTGGACCTCGTGGCTGAAGAGTCAAGACGACCGTCAATGCACCTGAAGCACTCGACATCGGTGGGCATCTGTCCATCGCCTTCCTGGTCACTGGCTAGTGACCCAGACTCTGTCCCCTCTGCTTTCAGGTTCTTCAGAACTCCGATCCACTCTTGGATCCACCCGGACACTTTTCTCTTGGCCGCCAGCAGCACTTTGCAGCAGATCGCCATTCGAATCGACGACGAAACCCGACCCCGAAAGGCACCTATGCACCCGGCTTCCCTGGGTGAGGTAACACGAGTACTCCGGTGCTCCCGTAGGTAGAGACTCTTCAAAGTCCTAGATCTCAAAGGGTTTTGTCCTAGTCCTCTTTTAAGTGTCCCTTTTCTCTATTTTCCCGATCCCGTTTTTCTCCATAGAAGTCAACGGCGTATCGCGGTTGTGTATTTACACTGCACGCGTCTCCCGTAGGTCCCCTGTGTCACTACCTTGGGTGGTTCCTTGTGGTCCAAGCACTTCTAGAGGCTCTAGGCCTAGTGTCTAGTTCAGTCGTGGTTCGCATACCACTTTATTGGTATATGGTTTGGTACGCCCCTAGGGCCCAAACGTGTATTTGTGCTATTACTGTGATTTAATAACTTATAACTTATGTACTTCGAACTCTAGCCTCATAAAGAGACTAGAGGGGTGTGTTTAGCAATAAATACATATATTTTGAATATATACCTGGTGTGGTGCTCTTTCATTTGGTCACTCAAGAGATTATAGACTGGTAAAACAAGCTGCTTTACATTCCTTCAAGACTTAGCCTGAAGGCTGCTCTCCATAGCTACCACTAGGATAGCTTTCAATAAGGTTGTCTTTAACCTATCTCCAATAAGGGGTTGTTTGGACTGGTGCAAGGTGCCCACTATAATTAGTGGACAGCATATGCCAGGCCAACTTCTCACAACTAGCTGCTGTGCATCACACTGCTTCCGAGGCTGGGTGTGTAGGGCACACACCAACAACGCTATGGACACAGGCTGAGCGGCCAAAACAAGTGGGACCTGTGGCACGAGGGGATATGAGACAGTCATTGATGTCACTACTGCACCCTATGTACAGCACTGTACGGATCACACCTCCAGAAACATTGACAGGTGTACACATTGACAGCCCCATGCCAACACGGCTGTGTGCTTGCAATTACACATCACAAGTGACACGTAACATTGCACGTGCCAAGTGGCAGATGTACATAGTGAAAGATGGAATGTGTGTGCATATGCATATCCCATGCTCCCATGCCAATGTGTACATGATGATGTGCCAACAGACATGTGGAGGCTGAGCACTGGCCGTCCCTGCCTATGCACACAGCATGTTGTGGCCCTGTCCATTGTGGACCTGCACCCACACGCAAATCATGGCCACACCTGCAGATGCATTGCGCACATTATACTGTGTGGTGCACATGGCATCAGCGGACTGTACCCGCCATGGGCCAGGCCCTTACGGCCAACTCCAATGACCCTCGCGGTTGCACCCTGCGTGTTCCACTATGGAGGTAGGCGTCCAGGGCCAGCTGGGAGCAGGCCAACGTCTGCAATTGAAGCTGCCAGACATGGTACACGAATTGCAGCAGCTTGTACCCACTGAAACTGCCCCAGGGGGTTATATGTGTGTGTGAGTGGGACAGGCATAACCACAGCTACCTGGAACTGCAGCCTGGCACCCCTCGACAACACCTGCTGCTGCCACCACTCCACCTACACGTGGATGACGCTGAGGAAATGTCCAGGTCCACTCACCAGCGAGGAGCTGGAGATCCTGGATTCCGAGCTCCACGCACACTGCACATGGCTATGCCTTGCGAAAGTTGTGTGTGAGAGACAACTGCAGTGT
The DNA here is from genome assembly GCA_963921515.1 of Calotriton arnoldi. Classification (NCBI taxonomy): domain Eukaryota; kingdom Metazoa; phylum Chordata; class Amphibia; order Caudata; family Salamandridae; genus Calotriton; species Calotriton arnoldi. Next base: position 1,504,073 of record CAWUFW010000597.1, on the reverse strand, counting down.
GTGTGGGAGTGCATGTGGGGGACACACATGTCGTTGATCCGCAGCACTATGAGTCAGAGCCTGTGGTGTTCAAACATGCACTGCTCACCATGCTGACTGCAGGTGGCATGGGTATGTGAGCTCTCGGGTGCTTTGACCTGTCTGTCCCTCCCGAGTGGTGGTACATGGCAACTTCATGTCAGACATCCAGTGACACAGACAATTGGCAATGCAGGTCTCAGTGCACTTGTTGGTCGTGTGAATGTCAGGCTGGGGACATGCTGCCCTTCTCAGTCCCAGCAGGCCTGGCCTGCACATTGACTGCACAATGCCAGTAGGTGACGACACAGACTGCCTAGTGGGTTACATGTGTCTCCTGTTCAGGACCCTCCGGATGAGCGCTAACTCAGTCCTGTCGATTGGACACACCATGCCTCGTGATAGGGATGTGTGTGTGAGATAGTGGCACTGAATGTGACCTCCGTTGCGGGGTGGGCCATGCACAGAGGCGAGTACGTTGATGGTTGCGCAGTGTTGGTCACAGTGGGTACACCCACACAAATGTGTTGCCTTGTGATCTTTTTCTAGGTCCGCCTGACAATGGACAGTAGATGTGGGCAGACTACACATTGCTCGATGTGCTGTCTATATGCATGTGCCTTCACACCAGGCACAGCTGCCCCTGCACATGTGACCCCTGCTGCACTCAGTGCTGGGTCTGTTGAGCTGATGCACCATCTGTGCGTGGGGCAGACAGCTCTGCTCACTTCCGTCATTGCCCATGACATCACTTTGCCGCAGGTGACATGGATCATGGAGGGCCCACATGTACGCATGGGTGGACTACACAAGACTGTCCAATGGTTGTCACCCCCAGTCAGTGCTTCGAATGGGTAGAATGTGGTGCTGGCACTCATTTTAATGTGTCGAGTGGGCGGGGCTAGGTGCGGGGCTACATGCAAGACATGGGAAGTTCATCGGCTTATCTACTAGTTGCAATACACACGAGACACGTCTTTTTCCGACCACATCAGGGTCATTCCTTAAACTGGCTGAAAATCAAACAGTCATCTTTTGCACTGTCCTCATGGCCTCCCTCGCTCACCCCAATATGCGTTTGCACCTGAGCAGCTAGCGCATGCACAAGCAGCTCCAAGCTCGCCCCAGAGAGGCCAAGGAGTGTATGTGTGGGTCCAGTTGAACAAGTGGTCTGTCTCACGGTATAATAAGTGGCGGGACGCCGTCCACCTGCGTGGTGCCCCGACTCGAGACACGGGCAACATTGACAATGCATGACAGGCTCCGCAGTCCGGATACACCACCTGCAACACACAGAGGCTGTAGCTGCCCTAGCGGGCCAGGCCGCGTCCAACTGGAGCTCATGGACCCACACATTCACTCTTTGGCCTCTCTGGGGCGAGCTTGGAGCTGCTTGTGCACGCGCTGGCTTCTCTGTTGCAATGGCATGTAACGTGTGTGGGTGTATTGGCAATGGGTGGGATGGTGCGAGCCACCTTCCGTGGCGTCACTCCTGCTTGTGATGTGTGCGTCCCCCACTACTTCCATTTGACTTGTGCCATACTACACATTGAGGATGTGTTGCCTGCGTGATGTGACCAGGAGGAGCGCGCCATGACCTCTCACCCACCATGCTCCACTGCCATCCCGTGCCCTGGATTGCCTGTGCAAGTGGACAATGTTGGGGATACACCAGGTCGACAGGGGATGTGAGTGCCTTGGCAAGGGCCTGGCGGACGCACAGCAGTATCCAGCATGTCCACGGAGGGTGGGCTGACATCTACACTTGATGCAGCATTGATCGTGTGCCCGCCTGTTGTGCACACACGAGTTCACATTCATCCCCAGACAGGTGGTCTTTACAAATTCCCAGGAGAGCGGCAATGTACTGTTCCTGAATCCTCCCAACACAGCGTGTTTCAACATTGCATGTGCGCACCTACCCGTCACACCCACCCACCTGAGCCATGCGTAACTCCCGCTTCACATGACACATGTGTGTCTTCCACAGTTGTGCTACTCATTTGCGTTGACATCCAATGACAGTGGACTACATGGTCATCTCACGACTGCCGTGTACTTCACACACTCTCATCCTCTCTCATTCGTACTTGTGAAATGAATCAGCAGAGACACATTTTTGCTTCAAGCCATGTATTGGGACTTATGTCCTCTGTGATGCAGTATAGTGGACACTACTGGCAGCGAAATGCATGTGGAGGATATACTCAGCATGTGTACACATAGCATAGGGTGTAGGGGTACATGTGATTAGTTGTTGACTGTGGGATGTGGGCTTCAGAGTTACAACTGCTTAGCCGTTGCTGTGCTAATGTACATTTGCTAATTACTGTGGTGCTGCTGACTTTGACATAGACAGTATACATTTAGCCTACCAGTCCGCTTGTCATCATGGGCACAGTGCATCTCAGTTCCATGTTACAGGTTTGCTGCTATAGTTACTCATACACACGTGCGTGGAGGTGACATCAGGGCATGGGTTTACGTGCATGCAACGGCGTCCCACTTGTTGTTGCGATGTGGTGGCTACTGGCCATGTCACAGTCACTGGGCTCATGTTGTTGGTGGATGCACTTGTTGTCCATGCAAAGGTCCTGGCACGGACGTTCAGAGGAGGTGAGGTGACAGCTCTCACATACTACAGCAGGACGATTACTGTCCACTGACCGGTGCATATGTTCATGGGCGCAGGATCCATATTATGGCATGGTTGTACGTGCAGTTCTGTCCATGTGGTTGCCATACACAAATCCCATGCCTCTGCCTCCCCCTGTTCATGCAGAGTTACTGGATGTGATGAGGAACAGAGTGCATGTCCCGAAAATATCAGATGTCATGGCAGTGTAGTTGATGGTGTGGTGTCAGTTGCAGGTTGTATGGTATAGTTGTTGTACTGGTAACTGCCTAGTCCGTGCGGAAGCCAAGCATGGAGTGCGGTGTGGGACATGATTGTTCAATTGGGGGTATAGCGTCGGGTGCCGACGAATTGACAGGTTGTCAGGTATGCGATACCTTCCAGCAGGGCTTCCATGGCATTGGTGGTAAACATGGATGCCATCAATGTAGCGGATGAGTGGCTGTCAAGGTGTTGGTCGTAAGTTGTCCCTTGTAGGAGCATGATGGGACATGTTGGATGACATTCGATGTAACTGTGATCCATAATCCGTCGTGTGGAGGCACAGTGGTCCCATTGCAGTGTGGGTCCGATAGCAGCCACATACGCCATGCCCCCATAGGCTGAACAGACCCTGTCGTGGACGTCCAGGGGGTTGAATAGTTGTAGCAGGTCTGCCCTTGGACATGCCGGGTTGGAGAGACATATATCCACAGGATAGTGGAAGGGACACCTCCGACAGTAGAAGACGGGGATGACGCAGCTGAACAATGCGATGCGGTAAGATTAGTCGGTAGCTTACGTTCAGCAAGGCCAGATTTTCACATCCCAATATCTGTATCAGGTTATGTTTGTACAGCTTCATCTGTCCGGGCGTAGTTGGGTAGGTGTGGTGCAAGTGCCATTTTGCTGCAGGGCGATGTGATGGCGTGCTCCGGCTGTCTGTGCAGTCTGCAGGGTGCAACCTCCGGCGTTGCTGGGAATTCTGTAATGGTCGTAGGGAGGCAGGACTTGTGTTATGTTGGCTTGTGCGGAGGACACGGGCCCTCATCCCACATGCTTCTCTGAATGGTCAAGGTCAGTGGTGTCTGACTCCTTCCAGATAACTTGCATGCGAACCACATGGGGAGTGTTATCATTTCTTTTTCCGTTCTGAATGTTCTTTTGTGTTATGCGCTATCTGCCCTGTGGCCGCTTCCCTCTGCATGCCTGTGTTGGTTTTTTTTGGGGACATTGACTGTTTTCTCCGGCTTTAGTCGGGATGTGGTTTCAGAGTGGGAATGGAAGGTCATTCAGTGCTGTCTCCTCTCCCGTGTGTGGGCGGCAGGCTGCGTTTCCGCTATTCGTTGGGCCTTGTGTGTGGGTGTTATAATTGGAACCACCTGTTGTCGGTCCCGGGATCTTTAATGTTACGTATTGCATGTCTTGGTATTGGCTGCAGGGTGGTATCGGTGTTTCTGTGTGGTACTCGGCGTACCTTTTGCCGACGGGGTCCATATTCTGCTCGGTGATGTTGCCGCCGCTGTGTGCTTCGCCGTGTTTGCACACAGGGGTGTGTCCCTAATTTGGCGTGACATCACTGACATGTTCGGGTCACTTGTGTGTCGTCAGGTTGGCAACAGTGAATTGCCGGTTGGGGACATGACTGTGGCAGGGCTGTCACGTGACATGTGCGTTCTGGGTGGGGCTGGTGTGTGTGGTGTTTGGTTGTGACCCTGTGTAATTTGTGTGCGGCGCATACATGGCGCTGGCGTTGGCCTCTGTGTTGTGCGCATGTGTGGGTGCAGTGGTGGATGTGTCGTGTCCACGCAGGGGTGTCGGGGGGAGGCCATATACAGTTTTCCCGCCCTTGCAGTGTGTGCGGTGTTTGCGTGCCCTTGTTGTGTGTCTGCCTACCTGCGTCTCCGCGGTGCGTTGACTCCTACGTTCTGCATCAGGTAGAGCATGGGGAGGGCCTGCAGTGCTGGATTCATGCTCGGGGTCCGCCTCTTTGCTATCCGTACTGTGCGTTCGGGTTTCCGCCTTGCTTTCATGTGCGGTGTCTCTTAGCCGGGGGTACTGTTTGGTTGTGGCATCGTAATTTGTACGCCGGGCGGTACGTGATTTCGTCGGGCGGTGCGTGTCCATTGGGCTGCGCCGCTACGTGAACGGGCGCACTTTGATGGCGGACGGCGTCGCTGGCTTACGGGCGGTGTTTGGCTGTCTTTTCACATCCTAATTGGGCGGGCGTGTGGGCTGCGGCGGGCGGACGGTAACTGGTGGTTTTTGCATCCGCCAGCACGGCGGTGGTGCTTCCGCCCGCCATCCTAATGGGCCTTTAAGTAACTATTTATTAATATTTATTGGTATTGATAAATAATTTATTGTTCATTAATTATTAATTGGTAATTCATTTTTATTAATTTATTAATTGATAATTATATTAATTGTGTTAAATGTTATGCAGAGTGGGTTGTGTGTTTATTGGCAAATAGGGTGGGAAGTAATTTAATGTTATTAAAGTAATTATTAATTTTAATTTATTGGTATTTATAATTAATTTATTGTTAATTTATTAATAAATCATTATTTAATTTAAAAAAATTATTTAATTGATAAGTATGTTATTTTGAACCCCTACGCTATCCAACACTTTCCCTACTGTTGCACTCTCTAGAGTGGGAATAGTAATGTTTACCCCTACGCTATCCAACACTTTCCCTACTGTTGCACTCTCTGGAGTGGGAATAGTAATTTTTACCTCTACTCTATCCAACACTTTCCCTACTGTTGCACTCACTGGAGTGGGAATAGTAATTTTACCCCTACACCATCCAACACTTTCCCTACTGTTGCACTCGCTGGAGTGGGAATAGTCATTTTTACCCCTACGCTATCCAACACTTTTCCTATTGTTGCACTCCCTGGAGTTGGAATAGTAATTTTTACCCCTACGCTATCCAACACTTTCCCTACTGTTGCACTCTTTGGAGTGGGAATAGTAAATTTGTGCGCAATGAAAGGCCACCTTTCTTTGTGATTATGTTTCATCATTTTAAAATTTAGTAACACAATCCACACAAATACACTCCACACCATGCAACATAATTACCCTCAGCGCCACACACTTCCTCAACACACAATTCAAACTACATATTTTCATTCCGCACCACATAATTCAACAACAAACTATATATTTCAACTCAACAACGCAATTACACAACACACCACATACATCCAAACGATGTCCCAGAATTCCACATCATGCAACAAAATTAAACAGCACACCACATAATTAAAATCCACAACATCTCACCTCACAACACAAAATGCCATTCCACATAATTACACTCTGTGACACACAATTACACTCCACATAATTGCAGTACACTCAATACCACATAATAACTATCCACATATTTCAACTGCCCACCATTCCACATAATTCCACTACAAAAATCGACTCCACACCACACAATTCCACCACATACAATTCCACAACTAACAATTCCAATTCAAACCACATAATTCCACTCCACACCACATACATCAAATCCACGCCAATCCAAAACACAAGGATAAAAGACATTGTCATTTACAGCACCAATACCTCTAACTCTAACAAATGTGAGACCAATTTGCATTGCAAATGCTTGTTTTATTTTCATTCTGCTGCACTCCAGCATGCTCCTACACAACATTACTTAAAGACTTAGACAAATAACTCTCTCATAGGCAAACATATTGACTTTGCCAATGCTTGTTTTAATTGGCACAATCACAGAAATATAATGCAGGCTGGTGATATGCCAGTAAGGTGGCAGCCTTATTATTGTATGTATATAATTAAAAAATTACTGTTGTTGCACTTACACCTCCACCTTTCTGTTGTTGCTTTTAATTTCCCAAAACGCTCCCTTCATTGCTTTCAGACCGCCGACCTTCCCCTCCCGCCTCGCCAGAAAAAACGCATTGGTAGACATTTGGAAATGCTGTTCATTTATTATTTTATTTTTTTGCAGCTTTATATAGCGCCAATTCAATACGACGGTATTGGACCACTTTCCATGAGCACCAGTTACATTGCCTCTTCCTCCTAAAAGGGGCTGTAAAGTGGCTAGTGGTGGCCGCTTTAAAAAGCTTTTTAAAATCACTGCCTTATCCACCCCTCAACACCCCCGCCCCGCTAGCCACCCCACTAGCCACCCCACCAGATTGTCTTTCACAATGCTGCTTTACTTAAATCTCAGCCTTGCTGCGCATGGGCGGCACTCACTTCTGAGAATGACAGTTCAGCAAAGAGCCCACAGCGTGCTCGGGGTAAATAAATACAAGAGGCAGAGTACTAAACAGCAGAGACAGTGTGACTGACCCGAGACGGGGCACTGAAGTTCCTTGGCGCTGCGGTCTATTGTTAATTGATAGCAGCTGTGTGGTACAGACCAGTCAGTGCCTGTTGAATTCACTGTAAGCAACCAAATGTTGATCTTTTGCTACCTCCTCCTGTCTACCTTATGCAGATATCTTGGCTAGTGGGAAAGGAATTTGAAAGGCTATATCTGAAAGCACTACCAGCATGACCACAACCACGTTAGCGAACCGCATAGGACCATTTTTGGTGATGAGCATCCCATCTGACCAAAGACACAGTCAGTATTTGTGGTATAATTGCAGCTTTGTTTTACTACTGTTCTTTCTGTGAGTGGTGCATGGCAGGTCTCAACACACAATGTGGTGCAGTGGATTGATTATTGTGTGTTAATTACTAGCACAGTATCTTTCTTAAAACCTGGTCATTAAGAAACAAGACGTCTGATTTCCTAAAAAAAAAAAGCACTTCCCTTCAAACTTCGCCACCCGGAAGGGCCCCAGTCTGGTCATGCGATATCAGAGCTGTAACCTCCCTTCTCACAGTATTTTGTACATGTCACGCAGTACTGTCCCTAGAAAGATAGCATTACTGTCACTTTCCTGTGTGACGTCTGTTCACACTTGTCAGTTCTCCAGTGTGACAGCACTGCTGGCAGTTAACTTGTTACATAATTGTTCTTGGTTTCCTTGTCCACATTTACGTGCCATTTAACATGTTACATTACCGTTGTCGGTTTTTATGTGTGACATCGATCTAGAAAACTTCACCAGTATCACAATTGTTAATTGTTCACATGGAGTTTTTTGGGGGGTCTACTGTGTCACTGCCAGTTGCCTCATGTGACATCACGCTATCAGTCCTCATGTATATCACCGAAGTCAATTTCACCAAGTGGTTTAGTCTCTTTCAGTTTTCCTTTTTGACATTAATTCAAATATGTCCTGGTGTAATGTCACTGATGTCAGCAGCTGTGCCTGATATCGCTACATTTTTAATTGCCTCTGATGACCTCACATTTGACAGCTGGTTTTCTTGGGTGACATCAACATTCCCTTATATAGAATTTTGTATCTCTACTGCCTATTTCCTTGTGTGATATCACTAATGTCAAATCGACCATGTTACATCACCTCTGTCAGTTCCCTCATGTGACACCACTGCTGGTAGTTCATTAATGTGACATCGCTCGCTCTTAGGTGCTTCGTGAGGTGTCATCAATCTGTTCCATATTGTGACACCACCACTCCACGGCTACGTCTTTCCCTGCTTTCTCACTTGTGTGCAGCATTCGCTCAGAAATGCCCCACTGATCGTTGAAAGTTGCTCTCTCTTCCGCCTCCCCAGCTCATCATTACATGTGCAGGCATGCACATCAACGCTCTTTTACTTTGTCTGCTGATGCTGAACAATATCAGCAAGAAACAATGACAAAACTAGTAGGTCTGCATTGGCATCCAAAATGCGAGACCTATTGGCTTTTCCAATGCTTGTTCTACCCTATTTTAGTTTTTTTAATCTCTGCCATTGTTTCCCTTCTCGGTCATTCTCGCTCCTCGTGTTTTTTTTTTTTTTTTTACAATATGATTCCATCTCTTTTAAAATAAAAAAATCCCATTCTTTCACTCCGACATGCATTTAATGTTCATTTATTTCATGTTTCCTTCTTTTTGCTGTCTCTGGTTTGCTTCCTGTGCAGCTGTGGCTCCGCGATTGAAGAAACGTCAGGTTATTTATAGCCTGAGTTCGTTTGGTGGTTCCCGTGAAATCGTGTGTCCCCGCACTCAGCCCGAGCAGAGATCGACTCCTTCTGTCTGATCCTGCCCGGGCTGAATTTATTCTCCGAAGACAGCCGAAGAGCAGGGGATACACGATCCCACGGGGATACCAAATATTACACAACACCGTAACCGCGATATCCCATAACACGATAACACCACATCGGTGGCTATCTCTCTCAAAACGGAAACACTTACCACAGAGGCCAAAAGTAAAGAAAGCTCACTTGCAATCACACACCCTCACAGTGCAGCTTGCTACTCGTGTGGTCGGACAAGTGCTTCAGCGTCACCTAAAGAGATAGTAGGCGTTATACAAAATACAAGTCAATACAAAGAAACAAAATATTGCGGCTCTGTAACCATTAAATAGAACGAAGTTCAGGAAATGACCACAGGAGGGAAACCTATGCTTAGTTAAAGGAAGTCTGATGTAAGTAGAAGGCCGACATTCACACTGTTTTTCCGGGCTGATTAAGATATATTACAGGAACCCCTTATGCCTATGTTGTTTGTCTGTTGTGCAGGATACTCGGGACAGCTAAGTGAAAGTGTGCAGTACAGCCGGTGTGGCTCTTGGCATAGAAATGCACCAAAACATTAGTGTTGAGAGCCATAATTGAGGCAGGCGTGCTCTCTGTGTATCTGGTTGTGCATTAAATATGCCCAAGCTCTGCATGAGTGGAAAGGCACATCAGGCCGATATCAGTCCTAGATATAGAGTGGGTGAAGGGAGTGCTCTGCCTTCGAGATTGTGGGCACAAGCTGAGATTTAAAATTAGTCCCTCATGCATTCTAATGGGAAGGGGGAGGATACACCCAAATGGCCGGCCAGTAGCCTTAGGTGAACGCGTCCCAGCGAGTGACAGTGACTAAGGAGGTCAAAGAGCAGCCCTGTCTGGCAGGCCCTGGGCCTGTAACCTCAGCACTGTCTGCAGCCCGGTCCAGCACACTGGCATTGATGACGCCTTCTGCAGGCTTAGCCTGGCAGCAACTTCAGGACACCACAGATGAGTCCAGCACAGCGGATCACTCAACAAACTTGAGTGCAGTAGTGGGGGCAGTACCAGGCTGGGGGAGGTGAGCTTGTGGGAACAGGGAGTTAAACACATAGCTTGAAAGGACCAAATCGTTTTATTCTATTACTATGTTTGATTGTTTTCACCTTCAGGTAACAGCGTATAAAATAAAGGCGCACTGCACAGTTAAAATGTAGAGTAAATGCAAGTTTAAGTAATCGGCAGGGAATGCATTCGTTTGCATTATGAAAGCTTATTGATTAATCCAACCACTGAAGATGTCTCTGAGGGCTTAATTATGAGTCTGACAGTCCATGGACCACCAGACTCGTGGAGACGCGGCAGTGACAGTCTCCCGACCGCCCAGTGCTTTAAAATGGGAAAAAATAAGTGCAGGTACTCATTAAAATAGAGGTGTGGCAAGTGGGCGGGGCTAGGGGCGGGGCTAAGTGCGAGAAATGTTCATACATAATGACTTCTGTACCAGTTGCATTACATATCAAAACACACGAGAAATGCGTTTGTCAATAAAACAGATTAACTCATTACACATATTGAAAGCCATGATGGCACTTTCACCCGAATGGTCGCTGCGCACCTGATTGACAGTGCAGGGTCTGTCTAGAGACCCTGTCCTGTTAATCACCAGGTGACTACAAGCCCTCTCAAACCCCTGCAGTTTGGGGACATTCAAATGGGCGCTGCTGGAATCTTCACCAGCAACTCTGTAAAAGGGTACTTCACGGCTCGGTTAACTACATGCTCCTCAGAAGCAGAGAGGAATCTGCCCTGCACTGGAGGAGAAACCTAGCCTGCGCCTGCCGTGCTGTGCATCAGGGTACCGGTACTCTCCCTGGCTACAGAGAAGTGCCGGTACTGACGGCAAAAAAATTCGGAAGTGCCGGTACTCAGTACCGGTGAGTACCGGCCCATTTAAAGCACTGCGACCGCCCTATTACAATAAGGGCAGTCGGACCACCATTGCCCCAGAACAGCTGCCAGGGAACCGCTGGTTCCTGGCAGTGGTGTGGCGGTGTAGAGGCAGTAATATGGTCCCGCCAAGCATGTTACAAGTTTCCTCTCCTCTATGGTTTTCATGGCAGTTCCACCGCCATGAAAACCGCGCTGGAGAGGAAACAAAGGGGGCCTAACAGGGCTTCCTGGTGCCTCACGGCGTAAGGATGCACACAGGGGGGGGGGCACAACATATGCCCCATGTGTGCACGCACCCTAGTTCCTGCACGGCATGGACTTTACAGTCTATGCCGTGCAGGAAATGTTTTTGGCGTTCCCATTGCTGTGTCCATTTTCTGAGGCACCTCCGCGGGAACACCAAAAACCAGCCCGCCAGAGAGGAGGAAACTCCTAATCTGGTTTTTGGTCTGACCACGGGTTTGGCGGTGCGGCGGCAGGGCTGACCCGGCACCGCACCGCCAAACTTGTAATCAGTGCACTAAGTGTTACCAGGCAGTGAAGAAATAGAATCCAGGTAAGGTTGGTTGCAGTGGGGGGCCATCGGGGGGTGTAAGGGTTGGTGGTTAACGACTTGTATATTTATAGTGCTACGACGTCCCAGCCTATGGCTTAAAGTGCAGTGACTATGCAACTCATTATTTTAACACAGTAAATGATGCCATTCCAAGTGTCACACATCTTGCTGTGGAATGTCACTGATAAGTACACTGAAACAATGGAAATATCAGACATTAGCAATCTGATCACTTGGCAGCTATGGGTGATGGGTGAATACTTGGCTGGAGTGAAGTCCTGACTGACAAACTCTCAAGCCTATGGCGAAGAAAGCTAATGGTTGAAAGTGGAGGTTCCAAACCCACTCTTTGTATATTAGTACCATCAGGTTTTTTGACAGCTGTGTTGTCAAAACCCATACCTAAAAACGTCTTACTGTCAGGGGCAGTGTGTGTATTACCAAATTTGCCATCTTGGACAAGGTCATGGTGATAGACTCCATTTATGTCCCCAATGGAATTAAAGTGGATTTTCTCTCTAGACTAAGACCGTGACTGAATTTAACAGATCCAATGTGGTAGTGGGGGCAACCTGATCTTTACTATTGATCCTGTTATCTATAGGTCAGAAAGACCTGTCATGACTAACAGCAGGGACTGGAATCTGCTCAATGACCTAATAGTGGACTGTGCTTCATAAACACCTATAGACTTATTTGTCCTAGAGAGGAACTACTCAAGCATGTTTATGTATCACTTTCCTCATATCAAGTTCACTACTGCTTGACGTGTTATACTGTTCAAACATGAAGAGCAGCATTGAGGACTTTTCACCAATACTTCTGATTGGCTTTCTTTTTTTTCACTATGTACAGATCTGTGGCCCAAAACACATTCAAAAAAGATTTTCCAAGGAGAAACAAATTCTGCAATCTCACTTTTCAAACTTTCTGTTAGATAATAATTGTTTCATAACCTCTGACCAAATCCTATGGGCAGCTATGAAATAAGCACCAGGGGAACTCTATTCTAAACTGCAGGGAACTGGCTCTGGAATCTACTGTCATAGGCCTCATGGTCAAACAAGCTACATTTTGCAGCACACCTCAAGGCATTGTGAAAGGCCAGATTCAACCTTAATGCTAACTTAATTACTCAGCTTGAATAAGCATTTGCGAAAATAAAATGGACAATGAAAATAGCAGAAAGGTTGACAGACCCCCTAATGCACACTTTAGCCATAAAGAATTGTCTTTTGCAATGTCAGCCCTTCAGAACCAGCAAAACAAGCTGCACACATGTCTTTTGACATTTTCAAAGAATTTGCAACATTCTTCAATCATCTTTATTAAGTGGATCAAGTTTTGACTGTGGGACTGGGCTGTCAAAGCAAACACAAGGAGATGATCGACGGAGTGCTGAAACTTTTCAAACACTCACCCCCAGTCACAGATCTGGGTTGAATCCATCATCATTCTTTAGCTCACTTTGCCACCCCAGTTCAGACACAGCTATATGCAAATCAATCTTGACCCTGTAGCCTCATGGGAACAGTCCAGACCGAACTGCCAGAGTCATGTCTTCCCTGGACTGGAATCAAGCATCCTGGGACCGGTTTCGGGCTAACAGCCCTCATCAGCCAGGCTAGCTTGAATCCAGTGGCAAAGTGAGCAAGGGACCTACGTCTGGGCATACCCTGCCAACTTTGGGTGAACAAAGCAAACACAAGGAGATGATGGACGGAGTGCTGGAAACTTTTCAAACACTCACCCCCAGTCACAGATCTGGGTTGAATCCATCATCATTCTTTAGCTCACTTTGCCACCCCAGTTCAGACACAGCTATATGCAAATCAGTCTTGACCCTGTGCCTCAACGGAACAGTCCAGACCGAACTGCCAAGCCATGTCTTCCCTGGACCGGAATCAAGCATCCTGGGATCAGTTTCCGGCTAACAGCCCTCATCAGCCAGGCTAGCTTGAGTCCAGTGGCAAAGTGAGCAAGGGACCCACGTCTGGGCATACCCTGCCAACTTAGGGCGAACAAAGCAAACACTAGGAGATGATGGACGGAGTGCTGAAACTTTTCAAACACTCACCCCCAGTCACAGATCTGGGTTGAATCCATCATCATTCTTTAGCTCACTTTGCCACCCCAGTTCAGACACAGCTATATGCAAATCAGTCTTGACCCTGTGCCTCATGGGAACAGTCCAGAACCGAACTGCCACGCCATGTCTTCCCAGGACTGGAATCAAGCATCCTGGGACCGGTTTCGGCGCTAACAGCCCTCATCAGCCAGGCTAGCTTGAATCCAGTGGCAAAGTGAGCAAGGGACCCACGTCTGGGCATACCCTGTCACCAGAAGCACAAGACATGCTGAAATGTAACATTCCCATATACGAAATAAAAAAAACAGTTACGGTTATGTCCATAAGTAAGACTCCGGGTAAGATGAATTTCCCATAGAACTTTACAAAATTACCAGCTAAGACATTTTGACTTTACTGTATAGTGCATTTAAAGGTGGTGAATTCTCAGATGTAATACATCCTGACTTCAACTGTGCTGCCATATCTATCATTTCTAAGCTTGGGAAGAACCCCTCTTGTGCTGCAGCTACAGACCCTCTGCAAACTACTGACCAGCAAGCTTAAGTTGGCAATCCCTAATTCACTCCACTCAGACAAGCTTTGTGCCAGGCAGCTTCTCTGGAGATAATATCGAGACACTGCTACACCTCCTGTGACAGGTATGAAACAAGATGGTAAAACAGCAATATCCATGGATCCCGAAAAGGTACCTAACTGTATGAAATAGGATTACCTTTTTAGGACAATGGACAAGGCTGGTTTGTGCTTAGGATTTATGAACAAAGTCATACTGGAGCTTGTAGCAAGAATCAAGTGTGGAGGATACTTGGCTGTTTCCAACCAAGAAGGGAACCAGACAGGGCTGTGCACTAGCACCTCGTTTTCTTGCAGCATCTAGCTCTCATTATAATCTCACTATAGGGGTTGTATAAGGAGGAATTATAACCATCTACGGTACCACTCCAGAAGATCAGAACTCACAAAAAGGTAACCAGATGGTGTATCTACACTACTCACCAGATCTATCTTGTGAGGGTAGAGGGACAGAGGCACACATGTGTTAAGATGACATTACATTGGCAGCAGACACAGGAGAATCAGGTAAGACACCCTTGGGTGTCTTACCTGATTCTCCTGTGTCTGCCGCCAATGTAAAGGCTGAAGGGGGAGAACAGGTAGCAACCGCATTGTAATTATACAGACGACCCGGAAAACAGAAACTGTTTCTGGTTCATGAGGCTTCTGGGTAATGTAGTTCCCAGTAGGAGAACCATAATTTCTTCTGTCCAGGGTGTGCAGCCAGTACTTATTTCTCAAATACGCAGCACTTTTATTCCAACTTCTCACATATGTCTGTCTCATGTTAGCAGTGCACTCCGTCAACTTTCACGGCTATAAACAAATTGCCCTAGTATGAACCATTGGTAACGATAAGAGTACTGTTGCCATTGCATCATCAATACTTTATGCATTCTGAGCAACATGGTACACCGGGTTTCCCACTGATACCACATTCTGGTATCACACGGATGCTTGGAGCTTTGCACTCTTTTTGAGCACTATAAGATTGCAATCTGGCTCTAGCATAACTCAGTTGAGCTAGGTGGGGCGCCAACAGTTGTCTCACTAACTAGGAAACTACTGTTCTTTGTGTGTGACACTAGCCCACATATACTATGGGCCCCTGATACAATCAGGATGTATTGACTGGTGTAGTGCATTTGCCCTGGTACACACTACTCCCCACTGCCCTACATGAGTATTTCAATGACACGTAAATAGGACGCTTCAGGCCCTATTGATTCAAGAAAGGAGGTTCAGTGTTGTTAAAGGAGGAGTCGGCTAGAATCTATCCTACATCTTTTTTTTTGTCTGATGATGTGCTACTGTACTTTTTGTACCTTTAGAGTCCTGACACCTGCTACTAAAGGTCTGATGAAGGTGGATGGAGATTAGTAGTCTCCAATTGGTGACACTGCATACAACTGCTTGTTTTTATTTACAAATATACACTTTTGTAGTGATGGTGAATAGACACTGGTGGTTTATAGAGAATGGGATGTTTTGATTTGCGTACTGTATTTTGATGTGTGTTCTTATATCCCTACAGAATGTGGACCTGACTACAAGCTGGTACCACTGATCAATGCCATACCAGTCAAGTATGGTATTTTCTTAATTTTTCTTATTATTTATTCACATTTATCTTGCAGAGTGACGAAGTGAATGGTGCTGAAGAATGCCAAGAACCTTTTGGTCAAGCAAGGCAGAAACATGTTGACCAGATCCTAATAGGGCACATCCATATCCCTATTTTCACTTAGCTGTCTTTTAACCTATCCACTGGGGACACGAATAAAGGATTGACTTTGTCAACCAGGAGATAGTTTTAAACCCACACTTTGATTTTTTTTGCACTCTGCCCCTCGCTAAAACCTTTATTGGATGACACAAAACCCCTCACGCTCCTCTCCTGCAGGAGAGTTGTAGCCCACACTGGGTACCTTGCGGTTCCAGTGTGCAAGAGGGAAACCAATGATGAAGCATGTCACCTTCTGGTGAGTGAGGATTCCCGTCTTAACACATGTGTGCGTCTGTCCCTCTACCCTCACAAGATAGATCTGGTGAGTAGTGTAGATACACCATCCGGTTACCTTTTTGTGAGCATCTAGCTCTCTACAGAGAATTCTGTTATCTACTGATATCATTCTCCTCACTGTATCACAATTTACTTCCTCTGTACCGAAGCTGATGGATCTTATTTTAACATTCTTGCTCTTAGGCTATCAAAACAAGTGGGAAACAGCGAGTATTGCCAATGGCGAACCAAACTAGGAAATCACCATGTGTGGAAAACCTTTTCACTAGCAGGGGTGTAGCTTGGGGGGGTGTTTGGGGTGTCACCCCCCCCAAATTAATACATTCTTGGCTTGGTAGTTGGGTCTCAGATCTGCTGTGTTTGGGTCAGTTTTACTTGTCATTCTGATTTCACTAAGAGTTTGTAACTTGCTAATTTTTTTGATCAGTAACTTAAATATATTTAGGCCCAGATTTACAAAGATTTTGCAACATGGTTGTGTCACTTTTTTGATGGAACCTGCATGCAAAAAACCTTTTTGGTATTTATAATGCCTTGCATTGTGTTGCCTTGCATTACTTTCCATCAGGTATGCGTTCCATGGGTGGTGCATGGGCATTCCCATGCATCCTTCCATGGGTCTAAATGCAACCCCATATTTACAAAGAATTGGAGACATGGGTTTGCGTCAAAATATTGTGGCTGGCATAATAAGGAGAAATATCTCTATTACTCCTTGTTATTTCCTCTTTGCATGTGTCTGTAGGGCACATGAGAGAGGAAAAAGCCCCCAAGGATAGTTTTTGTTCAGGAAGGGTATCTTGATCCTGATCATAACGCTTTTCACCCTTGCGTTATGGCGCAAGGGTGTCTACTTTGACGCTCAGCAACCCAAAGGTTGCCAGCGCATGGAGAGACAAGAATTGCACCATTTCTTTGAAGATATTGTGCAATTCTGCTGTCTTTAGGTGAAGCAGCGCAGCAACTTTGGTTGATGTGCTATGTTGCGCCACTTCTTCGTTAATATCCCTCCTAGTGCCCGGTTTACCCAAAAAGTAGCACGTCTTCACCCAAAGAAGTACACTTTGAATGTATGCAAATTTGCTACTTTTTAGAATTCACAAACATTGGCAGTAGTAGTTTGGAAAGCTATGCCAATGTCAAGCATGTTACTGGCAATCAAACACCCAAAAGGAGATGGTACAAATACTTGCAAATAGTCTCACCACTGGCAATCCCGTGAGGTAGCATTTAAAGCCATTGTTTTTCACTTATTGTGCCTCTCTAGGCAGAGGGATACAAAAGGGGATGATGGACGGAGCGTTTGAGCCAATCAAACACTCACCCCCAGTCAACTGATCTGGGTTTAATCCATCATCATTCTTTAGCTCACTCCACCACCCCAGTTCAGACTATGGCCATATGCAAATCAGTCTGACCCTGTGCCTCATGGGAACAGTCCAGCCCGAACTGCCAAGCCATGCCTTCCCTGGACCGGAAACAAGCATCCTAGGACCAGTTTCTGGCATTTCAGCCGTCATCAGCCAGGCTTGCTTGAATCCAGTGGCAAAGTGAGCAAGGGACCCACGTCTGGGCATACCCCGCCAACTTAGGGCGACCAAGCGATACAAAGGGATGATGGACGGAACGTTTGAGCCAATCAAACACTCACCCCCAGTCAACTGATCTGGGTTTAATCCATCATCATTCTTTAGCTCACTCCACCACCCCAGTTCCAGACATGGCCATATGCAAATCAGTCTGACCCTGTGCCTCATGGGAACAGTCCAGCCCGAACTGCCAAGCCATGCCTTCCCTGGACCGGAAACAAGCATCCTAGGACCGGTTTCTGGCATTTCAGCCGTCATCAGCCAGGCTTGCTTGAATCCAGTGGCAAAGTGAGCAAGGGACCCACGTCTGGGCATACCCCCGCCAACTTAGGGCGACCAAAGCGATACAAAGGGGATGATGGACGGAACGTTTGAGCCAATCAAACACTCACCCCAGTCAACTGATCTGGGTTTAATCCATCATCATTCTTTAGCTCACTCCACCACCCCAGTTCAGACATGGCCATATGCAAATCAGTCTGACCCTGTGCCTCATGGGAACAGTCCAGCCCGAACTGCCAAGCCATGCCTTCCTGGACCGGAAACAAGCATCCTCGGACCGGTTTCTGGCATTTCAGCCGTCATCAGCCAGGCTTGCTTGAATCCAGTGGCAAAGTGAGCAAGGGACCCACGTCTGGGCATACCCCGCCAACTTAGGGGCGACCAAAGCGATACAAAGGGGATGATGGACGGAACGTTTGAGCCAATCAAACACTCACTCCCCAGTCAACTGATCTGGGTTTAATCCATCATCATTCTTTGGCTCACTCCACCACCCCAGTTCAGACATGGCCATATGCAAATCAGTCTGACCCTGTGCCTCATGGGAACAGTCCAGCCCGAACTGCCAAGCCATGTCTTCCCTGGACCGGAAACAAGCATCCTAGGACCGGTTTCTGGCATTTCAGCCGTCATCAGCCAGGCTTGCTTGAATCCAGTGGCAAAGTGAGCAAGGGTGTGCTCAAACGTTCCGTCCATCATCCCCTTTTGTATCGCTTTGGTCGCCCTAAGTTGGCGGGGGTATGCCCAGACGTGGGTCCCTTGCTCACTTTGCCCCTGGATTCAAGCAAGCCTGGCTGATGACGGCTGGAATGCCAGAAACCGGTCCTAGGATGCTTGTTTCCGGTCCAGGGAAGACATGGCTTGGCAGTTCGGGCTGGACTGTTCCCATGAGGCACAGGTCAGACTGATTTGCATATGGCCATGTCTGAACTGGGGTGGAGAGTGAGCCAAAGAATGATGATGGATTAAACCCAGATCAGTTGACTGGGGGTGAGTGTTTGATTGGCTCAAACGTTCCGTCCATCATCCCCTTTGTATCAGCTTGGTCGCCTAAGTTGGCGGGGTATGCCCAGACGTGGGTCCCTTGCTCACTTTGCCACTGGATTCAAGCAAGCCTGGCTGATGACGGCTGAAATGCCAGAAACCGGTGCTAGGATGCTTGTTTCTCGGTCCAGGGAAGACATGGCTTGGCAGTTCGGCTGGACTGTTCCCATGAGGCACAGGGTCAGACTGATTTGCATATGGCCATGTCTGAACTGGGGTGGTGGAGTGAGCTAAAGAATGATGATGGATTAATCCCAGATCAGTTGACTGGGGGTGAGTGTTTGATTGGCTCAAACGTTCCGTCCATCATCCCCTTTGTATCGCTTGGTACGCCCTAAGTTGGCGGGGTATGCCCAGACGTGGGTCCCTTGCTCACTTTGCCACTGGATTCAAGCAAGCCTGGCTGATGACGGCTGGAATGCCAGAAACCGGTCCTAGGATGCTTGTTTCCGGTCCAGGAAGACATGGCTTGGCAGTTCGGGCTGGACTGTTCTCATGAGGCACAGGGTCAGACTGATTTGCATATGGCCATGTCTGAACTGGGGTGGTGGAGTGAGCTAAAGAATGATGATGGATTAAACCCAGATCAGTTGACTGGGGTGAGTGTTTGATTGGCTCAAACGTTCCGTTCATCATCCCCTTTTGTATCGCTTGGTCAAGCCCTCAAGTTGGCGGGGGTATGCCCAGACGTGGGTCCCTTGCTCACTTTGCCACTGGATTCAAGCAAGCCTGGCTGATGACGGCTGAAATGCCAGAAACCGGTCCTAGGATGCTTGTTTCCGGTCCAGGGAAGACATGGCTTGGCAGTTCGGGCTGGACTGTTCCCATGAGGCACAGGGTCAGACTGATTTGCATATGGCCATGTCTGAACTGGGGTGGTGGAGTGAGCTAAAGAATGATGATGGATTAAACCCAGATCAGTTGACTGGGGGTGAGTGTTTGATTGGCTCAAACGTTCCGTCCATCATCCCCTTTTGTATCTCTAGGCAGAGGGCCTGATTTAGAATTAGCAGATGGGGTAAAGGCAGACAGGTTGGTGGAGGACTTTGCTGCCTTTACTCCACATGCCAAATTTAGAGATGTCCACCAGCCCGGTAGCCATATCTCTACACATTGACAGGAACTCCTGTCATGGATGGAAGGCTCCATCAAACATGACAGCTGGCAGTCAAACGTTTCCAAAGTTTTGTATTTTTCAAAAGCAAACTCCCAAAGTAGGAGTTAGGTTTTAAAACATAACAAAGTAATGATGACCCCTACAGCAGTTTTCTCCCACGGTGTGGGGGTAATAGTTTTTTGTCTACTGTCCTTCATCAACAGTATGTACCTGGCTGTGATGGACAGTTGGAAAAAAAAAGTCATCTGACCATCAGGTTTAAATAGGGCGGACAGTCTGATGACTTACCTCCGGTGGCACCTACTCCATCATGCTGTCGAACATTTTATACTGACAGAGTAAGTTTTACTCCGTCGGCATAAAACATGTGGTCCGCCAGACTCATAATCAGGAATGCAGACCTTGAACTTGGAAGACTGGTACTCTTTCATCTTTGCAACAGAATAACTGTCCACTAAACTCTAAATCAGCCCCTGAAACCCACCTAATACAAATCAGTACTGACCCTGCTCCTCATGGGAACAGTCCATCTCATACCTTGGTCACCTTACACATCCACCCTGTGGTACACTGCTTTTTTAGTGTGGAAATTTAGGATTCACACCTTCTGAATCTCACTGACTATGCTGCGCCCCTGTTCACTGGGTCCCCAAGGCCTAAAACTATGGGCTAAATGACATGGTGATCAGCAACTTGGATCTCCTCATGCAAAAGACCTTTGCAGACTTCCTCCGCTGGGTACGCCTTTAGCTGTTACTGTGAGGTACTCTGTCACACTTTAAATATGAGCTTGACGTGATACCTTTGGAGATGCCAAAGCCACTATTATTAAGCACTCTAAGGTACCTGTGTTGTGTTCTTGACAAATACAGTTTAAACTTTGTCGCAGCCTCCGTGCTGAGGCTCTTGCATGAAGAATTGCAAAATGTATGATTTGGCATCAGCCTTTATACTACTAAGAGTGATCCAAGACAATGGGCCCGATTCACACAGGTAAAGTTAGATGAGAGTCTAACTTTACGACTGGTATTCACAAAGGGCATTTACTACTCAAAAGTCTAACTTTACGACTTTCAGTATTCACAAAGGGCATTTACGAGTAGTAAATGCCCTTTGTTAATACCGAAAGTCGGAAAGTTAGACTTTCGTCTCACTTTACCTTTGCGAATCGGCCCAGCGTTTGTACATTGAAAGGCTTGCTCTATGCAGGACATCTAAAAACATTTGAAGAACTGCATTCCGAATTTGGTCTTCGCGCTCCGCATCAATGAAGATATCAACAGCTATGGAACTGTTTGAAATCTGCCCTAAGTTCCCTCCCTGCAGCCCCCTCCTCCCACCCCCACAATGGTGTGGGTGTACTCGCATTCTTAGGATAAAATTAAGAGGTGTGTTAACTGGACTGTCTAGCACACTTATACAGTTACTTCTCTTCTCGCCAAATGCTCCAGCCCTCAAGGTATCCTGAAAACCGTCTAAACTTACAATATACAAATGAAGAATGGTCTATTTTCTTGGCCTAGTACGACAGACGATTTAGGGAGATCGGCCTTAAATAGAGTTAACATTTTTCAGTGATTGCCATTGGTCGGCACACAAATTTAAATCTGTCAATCTTAGCCCCAACTTTGACTTTTCCAATGCAAGCAGTAAGGTTGTGGCATTTACACAGTCTTTGGCAAGGCCCTAATAGTAATAATAATACCAGGAGCTTGTAATATTTTCATTCAGGGTTACTGTGCCTGAATGGTCATCTGTCTATCTGTTACAATATATATTGCCCAATCAGATTTTCGGTGGAATCCCGGGGTGGGAACTGAAGGCGGTTCTCATGGCATGCCTGGAGTTTGCCCCTTCTCTCCAGGGACAGCATGTGTTGGTCCGGACGGACAATCAGGTGGTACGGGGGTACATCAATCATCAAGGGGAGTGCCGGGTTCGCTCCCTTTGGCTGCTGACCCAGGAGCTGATGTCCTGGGCAGAGTCTTCGGTCCTGTCCCTCAGGGCGGTGTATCTCCCGGGGAGGGAGACTGTTGTGGCGGATCACCTGAGCCGTGTGTTTCCACGTCTGTCTGCCCTCTCCCTGAGGTTCTCGGAGTTCTGGCTTCTGGTGACTTGGTTTGGCCGTCCACGGATCGACTTGTTCGCGGACGAGTTCAATGCTCTCCTGCCCTGTTTCTGCACTCTCCATCCGTGCCCAGGGGCTTGGCGGGTGGATGCGTTGTCGTTCCTTTGGCCGGCCGGCCTCCTGTATGTCTTTCCCCCGTTTCCCTTGATCCCGCGCCTCCTATGCAAGATCCGCCTGGAGAAGGCGTTTGTCCTGTTGGTTGTTCCCTGTCGGGTTCACCGTCCTTGGTTTCCTCTCCTGAGCGAGCTGGCTGTTCAGGAGTGCTGGGCTGTTCCGGACCTGCCTTATCCGTTGCGGGGCCCCCCACTCCCTGTGGGGATGTTGCGCCGGCTCCATCTGCAGGCTTGGCTCTTGAGAGGGTTACCTTGCTGGCTCAGGGTTGTTCTATGGGGGTGGTGGATTTGCTGCAGGGTTCCCGCAGGTCTTCTACTCTGCTGTCTTATTCCCGCCATTGGTCTTCCTTCTCTCGTTGGTGTGGGCTGAACGGGGTCGACCCGGTTTCGGTGGATCCCTTGCGGGTCCTTGATTTCCTCGCTGAGGGGTTTTCCCTGGGTCTTTCTCCTTCCACTCTGTGGGCTCAATGGGCTGCCTTGCGGGCTTTCCGCAGACCGGGGCTGGACGGCCTCAACCCTCTGGTGGCTCGCTGCTGCGGAGTTGTTTTTTACAGCGGCCTTGGGCTATTTGCCTGGCTCCGCCCTGGGATGTTCCTTTGGTTTTGCGGGCCCTCCAGGGGGTCCCCTTTGAGCCCCTGGGCTCGGTGGATTTCAAGTTTCTAACCTTCAAGGTGGTGTTCTTGGTGGCTATTGTTTCGGCTGGTAGGATGGGTGAACTGGGCTCCTTCCTTCGGTCTCCTCCTTTCTTGCGGGTTCTCCCAGATCGTCTGGTGTTGCGCCCTGACCCTAAGTTTCTTCCCAAGGTTCCTTCGGTCGTTAACCTCTCCTGCGAGGAGGTTTTGCCCTCTTTTCCTCCGGGGGATGTCTCGGACTCTGATGCTTCTCTGTCTCTGCTTGATGTTCGATGGGCGGTCATTGTGTATCTGGACCGCACTGTCGTCTTCTGTTGTTGTGACAATTTGTTTGTGACGTTTGACCCGGTCCGGTCTGGTCACAAGCCTTCCATCTCCACGTTGAGACGGTGGATTAAGCAGGCTATCTTGCTGGCCTACGAGTCCCAGGGGTCTGAGCTCCCGGCCGGGGTTCAGGGTCATTCCACCCGGGCCCTCTCTGTGTCTTGGGCCTTGTTTAAGGGTGTCTCTACCGAAGATATTTGCCGGGCTGCGACCTGGGCTTCCCCACACATGTTCATGGAGCACTACCGGGTGGTTTTGGGTGGTTCTCCTCCTGGGGATTTTGCAGAGGTGGTTCTCGGGGCTGGTTCCTCTGTCCCATGATGGTGGCCTTTTTTTGTGTTGGGCCTGTGTGATTTGATCTACTTGTTTTTCTACTCTGGATTAAATCCTGTTTTGATGTCCTGTACTCCTTGTCGTTGGTCTCTTGTTCACTATGAAGCCTCTAGGCTTGGGTATGTGCTCACTTCGTTTAGCATGTGGCAAGGAAGACTTATGAGGAGGTAATGCCCCGGTTACTTACCGGTAATCTTCATTACTCCGAGTATTGTCTTCCTCGCCACATGAGTTCCCATCCCTCCCTCCCTGGGGTGCTATCGGCTTCATTCTTGGGGCTTGGTAGTTCTTCAGGCTGGGGGTTGGGCCGGCCCTCCTCTTATAGAGGTCAGGAGTGATATGGGTCGGCCATGTTGGGAAGGGATGGGAGGCATGGGAGGCTAACTTTTGCTTTGGAGGGTTCTGGTGTGGAGCTGAAGCTCACTTCGTTTAGCATGTGGCAAGGAAGACAATACTCAGAGTAATGAAGATTACCGGTAAGTAACCGGGGCATCCACAGTTCCTATGTAATGTACAAATGGTGCATATTTGATCACCACGTTAGGACCCCACATAGTGCTTTTATTATCTGACAGGGGTAAGCCTTGTCTGGTCCAGTCCCTCTAGCTCACCCCCACATCCCGAGTCCTCCATCCGTACAGGCCTAGGCTGTACTCGGTCAGCTGGGTCCAGCAAGGCCCGCTTGAATTGGCTTTGCATGAACAGAGTCACATCTCAGGTCAAGACTAGATTGTAACACCGCTCTCTCTCAGATTGCCAACACTGGTCTTCCTTCACATTAGATAATGCTGGCACTGCTGCTTCTCTCATGCTAAGATGATAAAAACAGAGATAGGTCAGGAGCTCCTCTTTTCACCACCTATCATACCTCCGGTGTCAGATCCCCTGATCTAGAAGCTAGACTAGGGCACACCTTAAAATGCTTTGAACGGCCTTAAGGCGCTTCTATTTCAGGAATGCCTGGATCAGAAGTCATTCACACAGGCATAAGGTTCCATAAAGGGACCCTTGGCACCTGCACCTGAGAAGAGCATTCTTGTTCCTCTTACTGATTATATCCATATAAAAGGAAGAAAGAGAAGAGGAATAGAGCATGTGCAGCAAATACACACACATAAATATTGCATGTTTTTGAAAATAAAACAATAATGGACTGAGTCTCTATTTTAGAAATACATTTCATTATTAACATGAAACGGAAACTGGCACAGCGAACTGATGAATGCTTAGGCTTAAGATCCACAGAATACGTTTAAACCCACCTCCGAAATGTACAGAATTAAATTTGTGGAAAATAAAAAAAATCTGACGACTGCAAAGCAGTGCTTAGAGAAGATGTGTCATGGGATTCCACCAAAGTGCAACTGGGGCTGAGGATTCTTAACCTAACTGTCGAAGATAGAACAGAGTGCAAACTTCATTTCCTTTGAGCCTTGTAATTAATGTTTTATAAATAATTAATGAGTAGGCATTCCACTTTTGATCTTCATACAAATTAGCAACTTTTTCGAGGAAATCGTTTTCCTTTGGATACAAATTTAGAAGAAGAATGGCTTTGATGTATGTATTCGTTGATCGTCTGAGATAGCATTTCACGTCTAGCCTCCCAAATGGAAAGAAATGAAAGCAGGCTGTGACCGCTGGCAGCGGTGCCTTTCCTGTACTCCTGAGTGTAACCAGCATAGAATGTTGCGATGGAATCTCTGCTGGCTTCCAACAGGAGAACCGCGCACAATTCTGTCATCCTCCAACTTCCGTCAAACAAGGTAGGCCGATTGGTTAGAAGAGACATCCAATCCAAATGTCTAGTTTTTGTGGAGGTTAATATGTCCGTTAAAACATATGCAAAATATGCGTTAATCACTGCTCAAAACCTAGTGCCGAACAGAACATTAAAGCCACTTCCTTCGGAATACAAAACGTAAGTGCCTAAGGACTTGATTTAGAAGTTGGCAGACAGTACAGAGTCTGTCCGGATGGCAGAGGAGCTTGGGTCCTCATCCCAACGGTTCTCCATCCATCACATTTGGAGACGGCTCTGCGCTTATCTCTGTACCTTGAAAAGAACCACCATCATGATGGTTCCCTTTAAGGTACAAACTGTTTGGTGGATGGCCTTTGTCAGTTTTGGCAGTCATGCCCCAAATGTTTTTTATTTTTTTTATTTTGAGAAGCAAACTCCTAAAGTGGGAGTTTTTTCCGTCAAACAAAAATCTAATGACCCTCACTCCTGGGAGTTTCGTCCCAGTGTGTGGGAGTCATTATTGTTTTTTTCTGTCCTTCACTGCCAGGCTTTTCCTGGCAGTGAAGCAAATTAAACTCATCACACCTGTTTGCTCTAAATAGAGTGGGCGGTGTGATGGCTTTACTCCGATGGCCTCTACTCTGGAGTAAGCTATGGAGATGGAGCAAACTTTCCATCAATGGAGCCAAAGGGGGCTTCTTTAAATGGAAAGGGCAGACCAAGAATTTGGTGGACAGGATATAGGATATTCTGTCAAGTTTGTGACAGAGTAAGTACCCTGTCCCCCAAACTGTAAATCGGCCCCTAAGTTTCTAATGCATTTGTAGGTTATATAGTGCAATCTAGATCCCTAATATAGATTGAATGCTCTTGCAGGCCATCAATACTACCTTACTTGATCTGAATTATTGTGTCCCTTGATTATTTAAAGATTCATGCGTGCTAATCTGGGAAACGTGCAATGCGTATATTCAATAAATATGCTTACAGACATGAAATTATGCAAATTGGAAAAGAAATATGTAGTTTGTATCATGCTTTTTACTTAGGGCTGTGCGTACCTCATTCATGCCAACATTTCGAAACAGGAAATAGGGAGCTATTGAAAAACGAAATTGGGGCAATGTATTTTCCCCATTAAGTAACATTGACTCAGAGGCAATTTTAGGTGGAAGACAGCTAAAGCAATACATTTATTGGCTTTAAATATTGTCAGAGGGGAATGTAAACCATTTGTTGCATGTACAGAGTCAATAAATGATGCACACACTCATAAATCAGAAACCAATTAATAAAAATAACAGATTTTTATATAAATTTAGACAAAAAGATCTTTAGAATAACTTTCGCACTTTCAGAGATATCGATTTTACAAATACTTAGCAAAAATACTCGAATAACGTTTTTTTGAGGTATCAGCCTCAAACTTGGTAATGTTATCCTATAGGAAGAAAAACATACACAGAATGCATATACTTGCAATCGGAGTTTGGGGTGCCCTGTTGAACTTAAGGTGCTAGGGGGCCAAGGTCCAAAGAACTACCAGCAGGTTTGGGTTACCTGCCCTAAGGTGTCCGGGTGCAGAGGTGTAGGTCGGGTGGTAGCCTCGTGCGCTGCACCGTAACAGTCAATGGAGACCTGAAAACAAAGGCTGCAAGGAGGGACTTGGGGGCAGGTCCGGGTGAACCCAATGGGGGCTCAAGTCATGAGGACCACTAGGCCAGTGGGATGGATTCAGGAGTCACAGCCTTGGGCTGTGAAGCTCAGGTACAGAGAGTCTTGGCTGGTTGGCCACTGGAGGTCGAGACTCTCATAGTTGTCGGTCGTTTCTGCAGAGGAGGGAAAAACAAGACAGCAGGGCCACTCTGGTCATGGATCTCATTGGTCCTGAAGTCCCTTGTCATGCAGGGAGTTTTTCCACTGTAGTGGTGGCCAGGCTGGACACAAACAAGCCTTGACTAGTGAAGGTGCTCTGGTACTCAGGGTATTAGTGCAGGGGAGGTCCTGGAAGGTATAGAGTCTCAAAGTTTGGCAGAGAGATGGGGCTGACCTCCTAGATCCACAGAGACCTCTTCCTGATGTGATGCTCTCTTGGTGGGCCCCATGGCCAGCAACACGTTGGACTGGGCATATGCGTGTGGGAAGTTAATTAATTTTTATGTGTTTTAATTTGTTTTTTAATTAATATTTTTTTAATTGATAATTAATTATGTTGATTATGGAAGTACATTTTTTTAATGTAGATGTGGGTTGTGAATTGTGTGGGAATTAAAAAACTAATTTTATGTAATTATTAATGTTTTTGTTTCTAAATAATTTCGAATTAAAAATATTTATTTGTTTGAAAATTATTTTTTATTTTATATAATATGATATTTGTAGGTATTTGTCATATATATTTAACATTATAATATGTTTTTATTTTTTAAATTGTTAATATTAAATATATTTGGTTTTTTTCTCACATATTTATATATTTTCTTATTTATTTTGTTTTTAAAATATTTTTTGTTGTTGATGTTTTGTTTGTTTTTAATTTTGAACTGACTGGAGTGGGAATATTATTTTTTTACCCCTCCGCAATCCAACACTTTCCCTACTGTTGCTCTGACTGGAGTGGGAATAGTAAATTTTATCCCTCCACTATCCAACACTTTCCCTACTGTTGCACTGACTGGAGTGGGAATAGTACTTTTTACCCCTCTGCTATCCAACACTTTCCCTATTGTTGCACTCACTGGAGTGGGAATAGTAATTTTTACCCCTCCGTTATCTAGCACTTTCACTACTGTTGCACCGACTCTAGTGGGAATAGTAATTTTTACCCCTCCGCTATCCAACACTTTCCCTATTATTGCACTGACTGGAGTGGAAATAGTAATTTTTACCCCTCCTCTATCCAACACTTTCCCTACTGTTACACTCACTGGAGTGGGAATAGTAATTTTTACCGCTCCACTATCCAACACTTTCCCTACTGTTGCATTGACTGGAGTGGGAATAGTAAATTTTAACCCTCCGCTATCCAACACTTTCGCTACTGTTGCACTCACTGGAGTGGGAATAGTAGTTTTTACCCCTCTGCTATCCAACACTTTCCCTACTGTTGCACAGTTTGGAGTGGAAATAGTAATTTTTACCCCTCCGCTATCCAACACTTTCCCTACTGTTACACTCACTGGAGTGGGAATAGTAATTTTTACCCCTCCGCTATCCAACACTTTCCCTACTGTTGCACTCATTGGAGTGTGAATAGTAATTTTTACCGCTCCACTTTCCAACACTTTCCCTACTGTTGCACTGACTGGAGTGGGAATAGTAAATTTTAACCCTCAGCTATCCAACACTTTCCCTACTGTTGCACTCACTGGAGTGGGAATAGTAGTTTTTACCCCTCCGCTATCCAACACTTTCCCTACTGTTGCACTCATTGGCTGTAAGCCAGAAACTGGTCCCAGGATGCTTGTTTCCGGACCAGGGAAGACATGGCTTGGCAGTTCGGGCTGGACTGTTCCATGAGGCACAGGATCAGACTGATTTGCATATGGCCATGTCTGAACTGGGGTGGCGGAGTGAGCTAAAGAATGATGATGGATTAAACCCAGATCAGTTGACTGGGGGTGAGTGCTTGCAATGTTCAACACTCCGTCCATCATCCTCTTTGGTTTTCCACTCATTGGAGTAGGAATAGTAATTTTTACCCCTCCGCTATCCAACACTTTCCTTACTGTTGCACTGACTGGAGTGGGGAAATTTAAGTTTAAAGATTTTCAAATAGTTTAATGTTTTAATTGATAATAGAACGCTTTTTTATTAGATTTTATGTATATATATATATATATATATTTGTAAATTTGTATATAATTTTAAAATTATAAAATATATTAAAATTAATAGTTTATTTATTGTTTTAAAGTAAATACATATATATATATTTGAAAATTTCCACGCTCGAAGAACGAAAGAAAGAAGAGCCGCACTCAGGATTTCTGGATTTAGGAGTTAGTATTTTAATGACTCGACGCGTTTCGACAGCACGGTCTTTGTCAGAAAGTCAATACAAAGAACCGGAAGTGGCAGTGTCTTTTAAACATTTCCTGTTTTTAAACATGGACATAGAAAACAACGCATAGGATGATCGTCTGCCTTGTGAGTAAAAAGAAAACAGACTTACAAAAACTTTATCAATTCATTCAATAAACATTATGAACAATGCATACAATTCATGAATGTGACAGTTTATTCAAACCTATGCAAAGTGACGTAAAATAAGAATATTTAAATCCTTAAAACAATTGTCATGTGGCAATGGGTGAAAACGAGTGTGTGGAACAAACTGCCAAGTGGCAGAGAGCACTGATGTAGTGCTGAGTTGTATGTTCCGTGAAAGGGTTGGGGCGCTGCACTTTGGCGCATGGAAACCCTGTATAGCAAATTAAGTGCCACATGATGTCCACTGGTGTAAGACCCTGGGTTACGCCCACTTCCGGTCCTATTCTAGAACTAGAAAAATAAATAACGGTGTTGCAGAGAGGCAATGGAGTGGACAAAGAGTGAAAAAATAATAAATAAAACAAAACAAAAAGGAAGGGTGGGCGGGTGCAGAACCTTAGTCTGTCTTCTGGGAGGCCGTAAGCTGGGAGGCAGATACATGGTCAGAAAGCAGGATTGGGGATGCAGGGACTCAAAAAGCTGATGGTTCACCTTGTTTCTATGTTGTGAGGATAGAGGGGTGCCCTAGTGAACTCAGCCTAAGTGGACATGGAGGTCCTCCTCATGGTTGAGGCCTCCCGGGATCTTGCTTTGGAGTCTCACTATATATTCAGATTCCAGGTGTCGCAGATGACGTTCCCGATCTCCTCCTCTTGGTGATGCAGGGACCCTGTCAATGCCAAAATACGAAATTTTAGAACTGATATCTTTAACATTTGAATGTACCAATTCGCAGTGTTTGGCTATGGCGTATGACATGTCGCCATTCTTAATAGCGCGCAAATGCTCCAAAACGCGCTTCTTCACAGGGAAGATTGTGCTCCCCACATAACGTAAGCCACAAATACAAGTCAAAACATAGACTACAAAGTCAGTATTACAATTTATGAAGTCATGAATCTTCCCTGTTTTGCCGTTGGGGAGGTTGAAAGTTTTTACATTCGTACTGTTGTTGCATGCTTTGCACCTCCCACATTTGTGAAAACCTGGGAGTTCCCTCAACCAGGTCCCAGGTGTTTTGTCTTGATGGAAAGGTGACTGTGTACTAGCATGTCCTTTAGAGACTGACACTTCCTGTACGTAACATGTGGAGACGGGCTCACCAAATTGCCTATGATAACATCATCCCTGACTATGTGCCAGTGTTTGCGTATTATCTGATGTATTTCTTGAGAAGCTTGGTTAAAAGTGGTTATGAGTCTCACTTCATGTTTGCCACTTTCTTTCTCTCTAGGTACGAGCAAGCTGTTCCTGTTTTTGGTGGCTGCTTTCTCAGTGGCTACTCTAATGGTTTCCCCTGTGTAACCCCTGTTTCTGAAACGACCCCTCATGTTTTTGGCTTCTTTATCATATGAGTCAGAGGAGCTGCAGTTGCGTTTTGCTCTCAAAAGCTCACCATAGGGGATACTATTCTTAAGACCTGTCGGGTGATGGCTACGCGCATGCAGAATACTGTTGCCAGACGTCGGTTTCCTGTACAAACTAGTATTCAGTGTCCCAAGTTTCACCTCTACTAGAATGTCTAAGTACTCTATGCTGCTGACATTAGTGTTACTGGTAAATTTAAGATTGAGGCAATTAACCGAAAGTCCCTGAATAAAGGCATCTAGGGCCTCCTGTGGACCATCCCATATCAGAAAAATATCGTCTATGTAGCGGGTCCACAGGATGACATTGTTCATGTAGGAGATGTTGCCATCATGCCAAAGGTGCTCTGCCTCCCACCACCCCATAAACAAACAGGCGTAGCTGGGAGCGAAGCAACTTCCCATGGCGGTACCAGTGTACTGCTCATACCATTCATCCTCAAACAGGAAGCAGTTGTTGTGAAGACAAAAGTGTAACATGCGCATTAATAGCATAGTGTGGTCATACATCGTTACAGGCCTGTCTCGTAGATAAAATTTGCATGCTTCCAGTCCCAAATCATGCTCAATACAAGTATACAAGGCAACAACATCTATTGTTGCCAAGATGTACGTTTCTTTCCATGGAATTTCCTGTATCTTCGACAGGAAGTCCATGGTGTCTCTGCAGTACGAGGGTAAGTTCAGGACATAGGGACAGAGAAAATAGTCCAGGTAGATGGAAGTGTTTTCGAGGAGGCTTTGGTTGGCCGAAATGATTGGTCTGCCCGGAGGGTCAGTGGGATGTTTGTGCACCTTGGGTAGCATGTAGAACACAGGGGTTACTGGTTTGTGTACCAGTAGAAACAGGAACTCATTTTGACTCAGCATATCATTCTCACGCCAGTCATGTAACATCTTATGGTATTCCTGTATAGTTTTGTTGTACCTCCCCAAGCTGGATCTCAGGTAACATCCTGAGAATTCTAGTTGTCGCTTGGCCTCCACTCAGTACTTGTTGATGTCCCAGAGGACCACATTCCCCCCCTTATCAGAAGGTTTGATCACAAAGTCCGTTGCTTGTTTCAAGGACTCCAGGCCTGCCCTTTGTTCTGTGGTTAGATTCCTAGCAAAGTGATTGCCCTGTCTTTTCCAGAGGTCCAATAAGTCACCTAAGATTATCTCATGGAATGTATCAATTCCATCATGTAATGTTATTGGGTTGAACTTTGATCTGGGTTTAAAATCATTCCTAGACCTCTTGCTTATCTCTATGTCCATACTAATCAAAAGGTCGCGATCAGTTTCCCAGTCTCTAGTTCCCAATTGGATTTCCCTCATAGTGGCGAGTGTCTCAATGTCCCTCATGGATAGTGTAATTTCCGTCGGGGCAGAGGCGCTCCCTGTTTGTGTAGTGTTTATCGTCCCTTTGTTATGCTTCAAAGTGTATAGTTTCAAAAGTTTGAGTTTACGCATAAATAAAAACAGGTCAATGCGTGTTTTGGCAAAGTCAAAATTAGCAGTAGGGCAGAAAGATAGGCCTAATTCTAAGACCGATCTTTCCTCCGGGGTGATGACATGTGGGGAAATATTAATGATAGAAAAGTTTAATTGCTCACCCATCATTTGTTCCTCTTGGATCGCCTGATGCCTCTCCCATGTGGCGTTACGTTGTCGCTGGCCTTCGCCCTCTCTCCTGCTTCTTCTCTTTTGTCTTGTTCTTTGCCTCCTCCTTTGCCTCTTCCCCTCGGTGGTTTTTTGTTGGCGCTGAGGCTCAACTGCATAAAACGGTATTCCTCCAGGGACGTGAAGGGTCCCCTATTTGGTCCCAAAGCGGTGTGTCTTTCCTCATCGTCCGAAGGTGCTGCTGAGCTTGAGCCAGAGGTCTCCGATTCTTGCGCTCGCAGTGCTTCGATCTTCTTGTAGTCCTTCCTGATGGTGTCGTATTTCCTGCTGAAGGTAAGGATGCGCCCTTGCGCATAATCATTCCTGTCCCTCACGAATTTCCAGCGTTTCCTCGCCTTAATGCTGTCCTCATATTTGGTCAGTCGTGTTTCCATTTCTTTAATAAAAGTCTTTATTTCCTCCTGGGCTGGCATTTTGCTCAGTGCCTCACGGAGCGATTTCAACTCCTACCCAATTTGTTGAAGTTCAATTGCAGCGTATTTTGAAAGGAGTCCAAGCATCTGTTTGCAAGTGCCAGCCATGAGGGTGAACCACTCCTCCAGTAGCTGGGGATTTGGAGTTTGATAGGTGGGGGTCACCAAGATTCTCAATCCTCTTGGGACCCGTCCCACCTCGATGTAATTATCCAAAGAAATAACCTCCCAACTGCGGTTAATTTCTTTTTTACACAGTTTCTCGAGTCTGTATAAATCTTGTTTCAAGATCTATTCTCTCCGGTTTCCTCCATAGTCCCCCTTGTAGGACTTGCCTGCGTTCCCGCATCCGTCTCGGTAAATAGTGACCTCGCCACATCCAGCCTCTGGCGTATTGCTTCACACATTGTGGCCACGTTTCAAAGTCCAGCCGGCACTCCATATACCACCAGGTCCTCTCCGCAAAGCGTTTCACTCCTGCTCATGAAATCCTCCCCCGTGCTCAAAACTAAACGCGACTGCGTGTAGTTGAGATAGGGGCACCCCTGCCGTTTCTGCAAAGTGAAAACGAACCCGAAGTTCCAATCGAGGGTCACAGGTCGGCGGTCGGCAGTCGCGTACTCCCCCGGAGCGGGGTCCGTATACGTCTGCAGCTCTGTCGTCCAGACAGCCTTCGTACTCCGTTGTTGGTTCTTTGTTGGGAAAACTCCCAGGATGTGTACTCCGGCGGCGGGAACCGGGAAAGAGAAGGTTGCGAAAGGGATTCCAGCCTTGCTTCCGATTACTTCCACCTTGCGGGGTTGGTGCGGGCGGGCGGGCGCTGGACCCGCTGTAACATTTGAAAATTTCCGCGCTCGAAGAACGAAAGAAAGAAGAGCCGCACTCAGGATTTCTGGATTTAGGAGTTAGTATTTTAATGACTCGACGCGTTTCGACAGCACGGTCTTTGTCAGAAAGTCAATACAAAGAACCGGAAGTGGCAGTGTCTTTTAAACATTTCTGTTTTTAAACATGGACATAGAAAACAACGCATAGGATGATCGTCTGCCTTGTGAGTAAAAAGAAAACAGACTTACAAAAACTTTATCAATTCATTCAATAAACATTATGAACAATGCATACAATTCATGAATGTGACAGTTTATTCAAACCTATGCAAAGTGACGTAAAATAAGAATATTTAAATCCTTAAAACAATTGTCATGTGGCAATGGGTGAAAACGAGTGTGTGGAACAAACTGCCAAGTGGCAGAGACACTGATGTAGTGCTGAGTTGTATGTTCCGTGAAAGGGTTGGGGCGCGGCACTTTGGCGCATGGAAACCCTGTATAGCAAATTAAGTGCCACATGATGTCCACTGGTGTAAGACCCTGGGTTACGCCTACTTCCGGTCCTATTCTAGAACTAGAAAAATAAATAACGGTGTTGCGGAGAGGCAATGGAGTGGACAAAGAGTGAAAAAATAATAAATAAAACAAAACAAAAAGGAAGGGTGGGTGGGCGGGTGCAGAACCTTAGTCTGTCTTCTGGGAGGCCGTAAGCTGGGAGGCAGATACATGGTCAGAAAGCGAGGATTGGGGATGCAGGGACTCAAAAAGCTGATGGTTCACCTTGTTTCTATGTTGTGAGGATAGAGGGGTGCCCTAGTGAACTCAGCCTAAGTGGACATGGAGGTCCTCCTCATGGTTGAGGCCTCCCGGGATCTTGCTTTGGAGTCTCACTATATATTCAGATTCCAGGTGTCGCAGATGACGTTCCCGATCTCCTCCTCTTGGTGATGCAGGGACCCTGTCAATGCCAAAATACGAAATTTTAGAACTGATATCTTTAACATTTGAATGTACCAATTCGCAGTGTTTATATATATTATATATTAATTATTATATATGTGTTTAACTTTTTTTAATTAACTTTATTTCTTATATTTGTTTAAAATGTATATTAAATGTAAATTATTTATTTTTCATTAATTTTATTATTTAATATATGTAATATTTATTATTTTACTTTATATATATATATGTATATATATATATATATATATATATATATATATAAAAACGATATTTTGTACAACTATATCTTTTACATCGATATTTTTTCTCCGATATTTTGTACTTACCATTATAAAGGTAGGATGTTGATATTTTTGACATCGATATTTATAACTCAATATTGTGGTATGGGGAAATTTTAGGTGTCGATATTCTGTTAGTGAAACCTTAGAAGAGATAATGGACTGTAACTGGCAAAGTCCAACTGGTCTTTTCCTGGTTTGAGTATAAGAGTGCTCTTAGCTGCATTTGCCTCTTTTAATGGTTGGGCTCCCTCCCTGATCTCTGTAAATATTTTGCATATCAGCAGGGCTAAAGTTTTCTCATTGACTTTGTAATATTTTGATGGGTATCCCTCAATCCCTGGGGTTTTGTTGTAGGATAAATCATGTATTACTCTTGCCACCTCCTCTTGTGTTATTTCCTGATGTAGGATGTCTGGTTGTTCCTGTGTGACATTTGGTAGAGGAATGGATGTCAAGATTTGTTTTCCTTTGGATTTCATGTCTTGGCATTCTGCACAACATAAATTTGCATAATATGTCTGAAATGGGTTTAGATGTCTAGTGGATGTGTAAGTACTTCCCCTGAAGTGTCTCTGATGGCTATTATAGCAGTTTGAGCTTTCTGTTCTTGAAGTTACATAGCCTTCCTGTCTTCTCCCATCTCTTATAATGGCGTTGTTTCAGTCTAAATTGTGCCATTTCTGATTTGGGGGTAAAAAGTTGATTTAAGACATTTTTGGCTCTTATCAACGTATGCAAGGCATTGAAAGAGTGAATTACTGTGTAAACACAAATTAATGCCTTTATTTGTTCCCTCAGTAGTGTTATGTCATGCAAAACATAATTTTTCCAGAAGGAAAAGGCTTGCATTACCTCCTCTAATAGTAGCCATGCCTGCAATCCAGACTACTTGGGCAGAGGTCACTGTATGCTCATTTTCCACTAGCTACGTATGAAGCATAGTCATCAATCTCCACTTGTTATCAGTTAAGTTGTAGTATGACATGTTGAGACTCTATAGATTTGCAAGAGTTTAGGAGGCCTAGGTCTAGCGTGTTGTGGTCTGTGATACCGTTCAGCAGTATCTGAAGTGACAGTTGTTTGCCCAATTAAAGAGGTGGACATTATGAAATAACAATGAAAGAAGAAATACATGAGCATGTCCTGTGCACGCAGGAAGTAAAAATATAGTCCCTTTACATAGAGTTTAATAATCACCATGGGTCTGAGTCATTCTGGGAGAGACAATGGTGTGACTTACCCAAATATGGATCCAGTACTGTGTTCCAGTTCCCCTTTAGAAGTATGTTTGAGTGTGGGTTTTGTAGCAGGAGTCTAGCCAGGTCCTGAAAGTGGCCTGTGTCAAGCACTGACAGGTGCGTTTCTTGTAGGAAGGTGGTGTAGCATATGTAAATACATAAGTATTTTATTTCGTTTAGTAAAATGTGTCAATCTGTTAACATACTGAGAGACTATATTGAGGTTGGTTGCCATGGTACCCTCTATGGGTCCAGTCATGTCCCTGTGCAGTGGTATAAGGACTTTAGGGGGGAGCAGGTGAATGGGGTGATGTTGTAATCGTGAGGGTTTTCTCCGACGCTGACTGTGATAGTTGTTGTAGCACAAAATGAGTATATAAGGAGGTGTCCTCTAGTAGCAATAGTGGTGTTAACTTTGTCTAGCAGACCTTCTATGGTGTCTATATTTAGCATAGGGAGGTCATAACCTTTAGTCAGGTTGTGCCAGTATCCCAGGAGTGCCTTCAATAGCTCTCTATGTCGCCCGCATCTGTGAGTCTGGGTATATGATATGGGGGATTGTAAGTGGGACATGTGTCCCGCTATCTATATTTGGTTAGTGAGTCAACTCCTACTGTCTTGTGTTTCCTAATGTAACCTTTATAATAGTGCAGTGACCTTTATAGAAGTATGGACCATTATAATGGAGTAATTTAGTATGTCCTATAATTATATATTTCTGGTATCACCGTAAATAACATTAAGAACGTAAACTAAGAGAGCCTTCTCTGTGAGGCCTAGGGCCTCATTACGATGGTGGGTGGACCGCCATCGACAGGCCGTAGGGTTTAGGAAACATGGTGCCTGTCTCACGGTGTATGATTAAGCACAACGTGCTTTTTACCATTGCAGCTTGTGCTGCGGCCCTTTTCCTGTATTGGCGGTCTTACCCAAATTGGGTGGTGGGGCGCATGACTCATTGTCGGAGGGTCTCCTGCCCGATGTGATGGCGGTCGGCGGTCTGACTCACCGCCATCGTAATCAGGCCCCTAGTCTTTAGATGATCCCAGTATGGTTTTATCTGCGATATTGACTTTTCCCTCACAGGGTGCAGTAAGAAAAGTGTCTGCTGTTCGTTTTCTGAGACCCACAGTTGTGTCACTTCCTCTAATCTCTCTCGTTCAGCCTCTTGTAAGTCACCTCTTGCCATTTCTGATGGGGTTTTGTGGAGTGTGGTCTTGGCCTCTAGAGGTGTCCATAGCAGTGAGTCTAGTAGATCTTCTAATAGTGTTTGGAAGAATATAAAAAAAAATCGTGATATAAAAATATTGTTTAGTATTAGAACAGTGGTCCTTAAACAGAACAGTGTGGTCATCAGGATAAATATAGACTCCAATCAGTGCTATATTACAAGTGTCCAGCCGGACATTCAATTTAATAATTCAAAAATGTCAAAAACCAAAAATAAACACATCAATACAGTGGGACACAATCCTGCATCCTACATAGAAACATGACAAGTACACTTAGGACAGGAACATATCAGGCAAGACAGGATAGCTTGTGGAATATTGAACACAATTTCTAACAAGCTTGAGAAAACAGTAAATACACTTTTTTTTATCAGATTTGATTAATGTGCAAACTGTTTACATTGGTCGACGACGTTTCGATCCTCTTTAAGAAATAGTAGGATCATCATCAGGACAGTTAAAAATACAAGCCTGAATAATTAGAGATTGCCTCAAGGGGCTTGCGGAAGGTTAAGCCACAATTACACTCAGTGGTGGAGGCCGATTAAATAGGATGTTCTAAGAATGAAAAACCTGGCGATTAAACTGTAAATTATCAGTTCCAGGGCAGCAAGTGGCGATGCACGTTATGCTGTGTGGTCCAAGGCTTGACGGCTTTTTTTCCCTGCCATATTTCTTAAAGAGGATCGAAACGTCGTCGACCAATGTAAACAGTTTGCACATTAATCAAATCTGATAAAATAAGTGTATTTACTGTTTCCTCAAGCTTGTTAGAAATTGTGTTCAATATTCCACAAGCTACCCTGTCTTGCCTGATATGTTCCTGTCCAAAGTGTACTTGTCATGTTTCTATGTAGGATGCAGGATTGTGTCCCACTGTATTGATGTGTTTATTTTTGGTTTTTGACATTTTTGAATTATTAAATTGAATGTCCGGCTGGACACTCGTAATATAGCACTGATTGGAGTCTATATTTATCCTGATGACCACACTGTTCTGTTTAAGGACCACTGTTCTGATACTAAACTGTTACCCAAGGTCCTTATCTACCTTTTGGGTTCCCTTGTGTTTGTGAAAATATAAAAATATTGTGTCAAGAACATCGGGGCATCAAAAATGTCGTCAATAGAAATATCTAAGGTAATAATATGGTTTTTAGTGTTGTTTTTAATATCATTGTAAAAAATATCAAAGTTGAAAATATTGTATGTAATATCGTTTGTAAGTGTTAATTAGTATGTAATGTATTGCAGTGTGTTTGATTGTTTTTTTTTTTAGTAAGATATTATTTTATTTATGAAAATGTTGAAGTTTGTATTTTTAGGAAGGAACAAACTTTATAGGAAGGAACAAACTTTATCCTGGCCATACAGAAACTACTCCTCCCTTGTCTACAATCCAACAGGAAGATTGGTCTGTGCTGGGAAGGTCCCAGTGGACTCGAGTCCTCATGGCACGGCCTTGACATTCAGTCATGATATTTCACATGACAAACCAACATCTCTAGTAAAATTGAATGCAACTCTTACCACATACAGTGCGCCACCTGAATCAGATAGGCTCCCGATTGAGAGAACATTTGGTGCACAACAAACTACCAGACAGACCTCCACACCAAGGCCTGAGAACATGCAAGTCAAAGCACTCAAGGAGGAAGAAACCCAAATGCAACCTATAGATGATCAGAGCCTCCCGGTCCCTCAAGTGCTGGTATCAAATGAAGCAACCACTAACTCTAACATAATGGCGCCAGGAGATCATTGTAGTGTCAGCGACCATCACAGTGGCCTGAGCAGTACCAGTCAGAAGCTGTTATGGATCCCGGAATTTAAATCAAGAGGTCCCCAAGACATTTTAAATCGCTCAAGCATCCTAAAATTGATCAAAGCCTTGCCAGGCATGGAGCATGTCAAGTCTGAAGACATTTCATCAATTAAATTCATGCCGGCTAGAGGGTGGCAGTTTACAGATCCTACCTTGGTTACCTTTTTTTCCTCAGTGCTTTCGGCCCAGATCATGGAAAAGAAAAAGTACTTAAAAGCCTGGGGCATTGAGGTAATCAACTTCCAGGTGGATCGTTACCCTCATGTGCTCCTAGCAGGGCCAACACTAGGCGACCAATCAGCGACCAATTTGTCAGTATTATCAGGTGCAAGTGGTAGACCCTCTCTTTTGGTTCAGCATAAAAACAACTTGGATCTTTCAAAGGTGGTAGTCAAAGTAACCAAAGAAGCTGACTCAGGCCTGCAGCAAAGATTGGTTACGAATAATGAGCATCAAGGCCCTTGAGGGTGGCTTCCGAGAGCTCTGTCCCGAACTGGGAATAATCAGGATTGAGTGGAGGAGCGGCCACCAGTAACTGACCAGGGTGTCCTTTCTGTCTGCTCTTGGAACATCAGTGGCCTACAGACAAAAGCCATGGATCCAGAGTTTACAGGATTTCTGAATTCATTTGCCATCCTAATGTTTCAAGAGACTTGGGCACAAACCAGTAGCCCCCTTATTGGATACAAAGAATACACAAAACCGGCAGAAATAAGGAGCACCTATGGAAGAGCTAAAGGCGGCCTGGTAACCTACATAAGCACTAATCTAGCAAGTAAAATTGAAGAGGTGTATGTGGATTACACAAATATGCTGGTATTGAAAATGGAAAGTCAAACAAATAATCAATCAGTCCTTCTTACAAATGTATACATTCATCCAAAGAAAAGAGCAGTTTCGTCTAGAACAATGGCTGCCCAGTTCCTCCATCTGAAAGAAAGCCATCGCTTGTTGCACTGGCTTGTCACAGGAGATTTCAATCTTAATCCATTCCATCAGCCATCGGAGGAACACTCTGAAGCAGGGGGTCCCCTCCCTGAGCAGGCAATGCCATTGAAAATCTGGAAGGATACACTTGGAGAAGAATTTATAAATGCCTGTGAGCTAATGGGCCTGCTGGCTCTGAATGGTCGGAAAACAGCGGATATCCCTCCTGTCTGGATAAGAGTCAGGGTCTACTCGGCCTCAATTCTAGACTACACACTAGTCTCAATGTCTCTATACAATATGGTCTGTAACTATACTATAGTTCATCATATTGAGAGTGACCATTATCCTCAGGCTATCACCATGACCGCAACTATGGGCAATCATGAGGCAGTTCGTATGTTGCAGGGGGAGACTCGTACAGAAAATCACAAGCGATTGAAATGGACATCATGCTCCATGAACCGCAAAGCTGAGGAGGCGGTCACAAGCTTGCAGGACCTAGCCCTAACAGGCCCAAATCCACTCGCAGTGTGGGAAATATTCTCCGACAACATGACCAAAAGCCAGAAAGAGTATAGCTACAACAAGGGATTTCGACTTGCCTACTGTAAAACGACAACTATGCCCGCCCATGTTTGAAAAATAAGAAGGAAAGTAGGTAAACTCTTCCGACAATCACGCCAAAACCAAGGAGACTTAGACCTTCTGCAACAATTCCGCAACGAGAGTCTGCGCCTAAAAAAAGAGATCTGGGCGCATAAACAGGCTAAGCAAGAAACATCATGGGCCCAGCTGCTTTACACCACCAAAAGAAATAATTCGAAAAGAATCTGGCAAATTATCAATGAGAGGGAGAAAGGCCCCGCAGTGGTATATAATGCGAACATCAGATGGAATGGGTACAATACCTGAAATTACATTTCAAGGAAGATTCGGTGGTTACATTTTGTTCTCTTAGCCTCGAAAAAGATAAAGCTGCCTTTTTGAAAACAACATCGGCGGAAGTCGAGAGTATCATTAAAAAATCTTGGGCTGACTGTGCCCCTGGCCCAAATGGCCTTCCCCAAGCACTGTTTAAGCACTTTATATTGCACTGGGTTGCCTTCCTGGCGTCAATGTTCAACTACATCCTGGAAAATAATGTTATCCCGGAGAGCTGGAGGGGCTCAATACTTCTCCCCATTTTTAAAAAGGTTCAGGCAAGTTCCCCTAGTAACTACTGATTAATCGCTCCGATGGACGTTAATGGAAATACTTCTCCATGCAACTACTTCATGACTTGGAATTCTGGTCCTATGAAAATGGAATTCTCCCCTTACATCAAACAGGCTTCTTAAGGAGTCAAGGCACTTTAACCAACTTCATGACTCTGAGCCTAATCACAAATAGAGCAAAGGCTACAGGGATACCGCTCTACATGCGTTTTGTAGATTTTAAGGCAGCTTTTGACTGTGTGCCCCAGAACAGGTTATGGGTCAAACTTCAGCGATGGGCCATCCCTCCCAACATCCTTTGCGCAATCAGGCTATTTTATTCGGGCACATGGGTCAAGATAAAAATTTAGTGAAGGCACGCACGTATCAAGGAAAGTGCAAACAACATCTGGCGTAAAACAGGGCTGCGTGCTTGCCCCCCTTCTTTTTAACTTGTGTCTGGCGGATCTTTCAGCTTAATTGGATGGGCAGATAGCTCATGCCCTGAGCATTGGAGGACGACCAATGTCGCACATTCTATATGCGGGTGATCTTCTGCTGTTCAGCAATACTCGAATAGGCCTTCAAAGGCTGCTTTATTCCCTTGGCACTTATGCAGATAAGAATGTCCTAGAAGTAAACTACAAAAAAACTAGCGTGATGGCTTGTAATCGAGGCCCCAACAAAAGTCGAAAATGGCATCTTAATGGAAATAAAATTGAGGAAGTTGCTACCTATGTTTATTTGGGGGTCAAAATAGATGCAAATGGTTCCTTCACATCTTAGAAGAAGGCGATTTGGGAAAAAGCCCAGGCCATCAATTATGGATTTTCGCAAGATCCATAAAAGGCCATGAATTGAAATCTATGGGAGCAGTTATGAAAGCCAAATTGCTGCCAACTCTTGCATATGATCAGAGAAAATATTAAGTCATGAGGCTCCTCTGCTTGATAAACTGGTAATTAGGGCCTATAAACAAATCTTTAGGCTACCCAGGTCGGCCTCGCCTGCTCAACTCGGGTTAGAATTTTCACTCACAAAACAGTCACTTGCCAGGCCAGTGGCATTTGTAAAGCTTTGTCATAAATTGCGTGTAGCGGCCAATAACACCTTGGCAAATCTAGTCTGGTACGAGATCAATCTACAATGGGGAAACGGCTCCCATAAAAAACATTTTGACAACAGCATCATGTTATTGGAGCCCTTTGGAACTCGAAGATCACCAATCAAACCTTTGGGAAGGTGTAAACAAGTCGATCAGACTACAAAGCTCGACCGCAGATATGGAAACACTGTCCAAACATCGTCATGGGTGGCTGGTGTTGAAATCCTATTCATCTCAAAGAGAATCGCAGCTGTTGGCAGCATCTTACGATCGAAAGGTCAAACAGTCATTTCTGGCCCTCAGATTTGGAGAGATTCCCACGTTAGACCTTATCCCAAAATGGAGGATGGGTAGTTCCTCCAAATCCCGGACCTGTCGTTTGTGCCACCAGGAAATAGAGACTCGGCTCCACATCATATGCATCTGCCCAATGTTGATTGACCAACGTAGAAGTCTACTAAGGCGTGAATTTCTTGACCGGGGAATCAGATCATGTAGGACTGCACTCAAGGAGTCAATGGACCCAATTAACACAAAGTTGAACATTAGACTAGTGCAGTTTTTGGCTATTTTAAAAAATCTTGTAACTGCTTAATATAATGTAATGAGCAATCTTGGGGGGAGAGGATCCCGGCACCTGATTTTAGGCCGTGTTAATTCAGGTATTTTTCAGGCAAAGGTGTACGAGCGGATACACATCAAGGTCGGGCTGCTAGGGTCCCCTTTAGTCCCTATCCCGTCATGTTAAGGTAATTTATTCAACTTGGCAGCTTTGTCTTGCATATTGGTTCAGTACCGAAGCATGGTCTTGTATATAGGTACAATATTCGACTGAAAACCATTTACCACTTAGCATAGTGCCTATTCTTGCTGTTTGAATTTGCACACAAGCACTTTAATACCCATAGTAGTGTTTTTATGAAAACGATAAATAGCAGTGCAATAAAATTGTTGTTGCTAGGGTCCCCCTTAGTGGTTGTTCCCTACCTCGTTTTGTTAAGGATTTTTTTTTTACTTAATTTGGCACATTCATCTTCCACGTTGGCCTTTATTAAAAGTACAGTCTCGTACTTGGGTACTATAGTTGACTGAAAACCATTGTCTACTTAGTACAGCACCCACTACCGCTGCTTGAATTTGTACTTAAGCACCTTTACACCTATAGTGGTGTTTTTAGGAGAAAGTTAATTGGCAGTGCTATAAATTCGTTGTGGCTTGATCAAGTCATTGCGAGACTTTTTCTTTTCTGTAGTGGGCACTTTTATTATAATTGAAAGGAAGGGCTGAAGGAAAAGGTAAAAGCCCATAAACATGAGGTTTTATGGTTGAAGTAGCCCTAGGATGTTTTTGTATGTCTTTTTTTTATTGTTCGGTATTGTATATTGTGTTATGTTTATGGTTTTAATTGATTAATAAACAATAATAATTAAAAAAAGTTTGTATTTTTATTTGTAATAATGTATATAATTAATTGTGTGCTTTTTAGAAGCGGGATATTGGGGTTTTAGGGGCTAAAAGTGGGGAGATTTTAAAATAATTTATATTTAAATTTTAAAATATAAGGTAAATATTTTAAAGATATGCAAATTAATAATTTACAATTTTCACATTTATTTTACCATATTAATATTTTCTTATATTTTAATTAAAATATATGTTAATGGCATGATATATATTTAAAGATATATATATATATATATATATATATATATATAATATATAACAAAAGAGTTGCCTCTAGGTGGGATGCACTCCCAGGTGGAAATTACGCCAGCAAGGGCACACGCCATGAACAAAGTCCTTTCTGGTTTTCTGCCAGACGCGTTCGACCAACGCCCTCTTCAGTGGCAGACCATGTGATGTGACGGTATGCGGCAACCACCAGTAATCCCCGTAATAATTATGCTCAGGTGAACTACCTGAAGCAATGCTTCCTGGGACTGGTGGTTCAGTAAAACTCAAGTAGGCCGCCGCCATCTCACATTCAAAAATGTATTTAAAAGGATTGCTGATGTTCTCGCTCAGCACCTCTGCATATAACAGGCACCTCCTGTTCCACAGATAGCTGCCCCAATCAAGCAGCCGCGGACCCGCAAGTGTTTCGACGGTGGTGCATCCCGCGACCAGGCAGGCCGCTGTACAAAATACAAAAAGAGTTGCCTCTAGGTGGGATGCACTCCCAGGTGGAAATTACGCCAAAGCAAGGGCACACGCCATGAACAAAGTCCTTTTCTGGTTTTCCTGCCAGACGCGTTTCGGGCCAACGCCCTCTTCAGTGGCAGACCATGTGATGTGACGGCGTGCGACCCACTTGGGTTT
This sequence comes from Calotriton arnoldi, assembly GCA_963921515.1. NCBI lineage: Eukaryota > Metazoa > Chordata > Amphibia > Caudata > Salamandridae > Calotriton > Calotriton arnoldi. The sequence continues at coordinate 1,459,252 of CAWUFW010000597.1, read as the reverse complement.
TACTGAACCACCAGTCCCAGGAAGCATTGCTTCGGGTGGTTCACCTGAGCATAATTATTACGGGGATTTACTGGTAGTTGCCGCATGCCGGCACGTCACATGGTCTGCCACTGAAGAGGGCGTTGGCCTCGAAACGCGTCTGGCAGGAAAACCAGAAAAGGACTTTGTTCATGGCGTGTAGCCCTTGCTTTGGCGTAATTTCCACCTGGGAGTGCATCCCACCTAGAGGCAACTCTTTGTATTTTGTACAGCGGCCTGCCTGGTCGCTGGATTGCACCACCGCGAAACACTTGCGGGTCCGCGGCTGCTTTATTGGGGCAGCTAACTGTGGAACAGGAGGTGCCTGTTATATGCAGGGGTGCCGGCGCGAACATCGCAATCCTTTTAAAGACATTTTTGAATGTGAGTGCCAGCGGCAACCCACTTGGGTTTTACTGAACCATCAGTCCCAGGAAGCATTGCTTCGGGTGGTTCACCTGAGCATAATTATTACGGGATTTACTGGTGGTTGCCGCACGCAGGCACGTCACATGGTCTGCCACGGAAGAGGGCGTTGGGCCCGAAACGCGTCTGGCAGGAAAACCAGAAAAGGACTTTGTTCATGGCGTGTGCCCTTGCTTTCGGCGTAAATTCCACCTGGGAGTGCATTCCACCTAGAGGCAACTCCTTGTATTTTGTACAGCGGCCTGCCTGGTCGCGGGATTGCACCACCGCGAAACACTTTGCGGTCCGCAGCTGCTTTATTGGGTCAGCTCAACTGTGGAACAGGAGGTGCCTGTTATATGCAGGGGTGCCGGCGCGAACATCGGCAATCCTTTAAAGACATTTTTGAATGTGAGTGCCGGCGGCGACCCACTTGGGTTTTACTGAACCACCAGTCCCAGGAAGCATTGCTTCGGTGGTTCACCTGAGCATAATTATTACGGGATTTACTGGTGGTTGCCGCACGCCCGGCACGCCACATGGTCTGCCACTGAAGAGGGCGTTGGCTCGAAACGCGTCTGGCAGGAAAACCAGAAAAGGACTTTGTTCATGGCGTGTGCCCTTGCTTTGGCGTAACTTCCACCTGGGAGTGCATCCCACCTAGAGGCAACTCTTTTTGTATTATATATATATATATATATGTATATATATAATAAAAACATAGAGATTTATTTTTAAATAAGTAGAATATTTAGAAATGTTTTTATATTTAAAAATATTGATTAATTTAAAAGAAATTAAAAATTGGATCATTTAAAAACTTTTTATATATAAAATAATGTTTAAATTTAAGTTAATGTTTTTATAAATTTAATAAAATATGAAATGTATACAAATGTGATGCAAACTTATTATTGTTAATTTTGAATGTTAATATTATTGCTTCTGCTTTTTTTGTTAATAGTAATTAAAAAAGTAAATTTAAATTATTATTTAAAATATAAATATAAAGGTTTGTAGTTAAATTAGTGTGTTTTTAGATATTTTACAAAATGTTATTCTACACAAAAAATGTGAGAATATGTAGTATTGATTGTCTTTGTAATATTTGTATTTCATAATATGTTATGAAAAATGGTTAATTTTGAAGTAGATATAGTAAATTTCAACTATTTGGGGGTCGATTCTGATCTCAGTCAGAAGGGCTCCGAATCGGATTCAGCTTTGCCTAAACCAATCCGGAGCCCTTGTTTCCGACCGGCTCGTTCCCAATTCCGAACGACCAAGTACGATGCCTGGAAACCCTTAACACTGACCGAATTGGTTCAGAGAGATAGAGCCTTTCCGGAGCCGATTCGTACAGTTCTATGGATTTAGGGGCCGATAACGATTGCGGAAGGCCAGTCACCGCCAGCCGTACCGCGATATTCCCCCCGCCACATTACGATGGCGGAGGGAATCGTGCTCGGACCGTCCGCCACTGGTCTGCCAAAAGCAATCATACAGATTGCCTGGCGGACGGTCCAGAGAGCATAAAAAGGTGGCGGTGCCTAGCAGGCACCGTCCCCCAAATCATGATGCTGGCTACAACCGGCCTTTCCATGGCAGCGATACCGCCATGGAAAGGCTGGTGGGGATTAGTTACGGGGGCCCGTTGCAGGCCCCCCTTGTGTTGGGGGGAGGTGTGGGTGCACTGGCTACATTTCACAGCACAACGTGGCAGGCACCGTGTGGTGCCTGCCACGTAGTGCAGTGAAATGCACATCCTGCCTTTTTGGCATCGCGGCAGGTGCTGCAGTCAGCAGCACCCGCCGCAATGTTAAATGGCAGGATGCGACCGCCATGGTGGCGGTCACATCCTGATTTGGTGTGCGGGACCGCCGCATGTATGGCGGACGGTCCCGGTCTCCACCAGGATGGCCGATGGACTCCAGTCCATCCGCCATCCTAATGACCACCTTGGTTTCTGAGCGAGCAAGTACGATGAACGATTCGGACAGCCTTTCCTATTTGATTTGCCCGGAACAAAAAAGCTTCTGGAATCGGTCTTTTGGGGCCCGTAGCAGGGCCCCCTTCACCTGGGGCCCCCCGAATCGGGCTTGTTGGGGTACCCATGGGTCCCCTCTTCCCAACCATGCACAATTTGGCAGGCACCATGAGGTGCCCGCCACAGGGTGCACAATTATCCCCAACTACCCCTTTTGCCAATAGGAGCCCGACCGAATCATATCCGGATGCATACAAATGCATCGTACTCGTTCCGTCGGACTCTCCCTAGTCGTACGGAAAGCATTCCGGAACCGATTCGGTAGGAATGCTTCCCAAACGAGATCGGGCCCTTAGGGTCAAACATCTTCCTTCAATATGGTTAGATTTGAGTGGAAATAGTAAATGTCACCCATTTAGTGACCAACACCTTCTCCAAATTGGGTTAGATTGGAGTGGGAATAGTTAATGTACCTTCTTTAGTGTCCAACACCTTTCCCCATATGGTTAGATTGGAGCGGGAACAGTAAATGCCACCCCTGCAGTGTCCAACACCTTCCTCAAATTGGTTTGGATTGGAGTGGAAGTAGTAAATCTCACCTCTTTAGTGGCCAACACCTTCCCCAAAATGGTTAGATTGAAGTGGGAATAGTAAATGTCACCCCTTTAGTGTCCAACACCTTTCCCCAATATGATTAGATTGGAGAGGGGATAGTAACTGTCACCCCTTTAGTGTCCAACACCTTTCCCCAATATGATTAGATTAGAGTGGGGATAGTAAATGTCACCGCTTTAGTGTCCAACACCTTTCCAAGATTTTGTATAATAAAAACATGCCACACATTTTTCTGTTTTGATTTGTTAAATTAAAAAAATTCATCATTTTTTTATAATAAAAAACCAGGTGAATCATATTGATGTACATTTGTATGTTATACATTTTAACTTAAATTTTTCATTGTTAACAATTTTTTGCCTATCTCTTTTCAACAATATTTTCACATATGTTGTATTAGTTTATAGTAAATAAGTGTATATATTATAGACTATTATTTATTTTATACTTTGCAATTTGTTCATCATTTTTTATACCATTGATATCTTTTATAGGTTTAATATTTTTACATTTTATTAACATTTCTATACTTTTTATGCATATATTTTCAACATTATTTACATATGTTTTATTAGCATATATTAAATAATTGTATATATTTTATATTTTTATTTAATTTATACTATTTACTTTTTTAAATATTTTTTATAAAAATGATATGTTTTACATGTTTAGTAATTTTTAACACTTTTTAAAATATTTATTCAACTTTATTAACAATATTTCCCATTCATTTCCATGGGGAATAGTCTTTTTTAGTTTCATTTTCTGGCCATTTTTTTTTACCGCTACCTTCTATTTTGTAATCTATTTGTGATAGTTCTAGTCTATTTTCCCGGAGCCAGGTTGCAGTAAGGTGCTGCTGTTTGTCGGAACAGGTAAGTCCTTTTTTAAGGATGATTCAGGGGTTTTGAACGTATGGGGAATTTAGCAGAGAGGTTTAAAAGTTGTTATAGTGTTGTTTGTGGGTTTCTGGTATATTTAGATGTATTTCTGTTAGTATTTTACACTGGTTTGTCATTTTGCATTATATACATGTACAGTTGAGGATGTAGGGCCTCATTAGGATGGCGGACGGACATCCATTTGGAATACAGACCGCCTGCCTACAAGGCGGTGGTCCCACACACCGAATTGCGATGCGACCGCCACCACGGTGGTTGCAATGTCTATTCATTGTATTGCGGAGGGTGCTGCGGTCTGCAGCACCAGCAGCAGTAAAAAAAAGTACATATTACTTATCCCTGCACTACGTGGCAGGCACCATGCGGTGCCTGCCACATCGTGCTGGGATATGTAGGGGAGCACCATAGAGGCCCCCAGGGCTCATGTCCGAGGCGCAGGAGAGAAGGGGGGCCCACTACTGGCCCCCAAGTCTGTTATTGCCTGTCTGATCACGGCAGTTAACCACCATGGAAAGACAGGCGGAAAGGGATATCATTATCCCTAAGGTGGTGCCTGGCAGGCACTGCCTCCATTCAGTGGATTGCGGGTGGTACGACAGGCAGTCGTAATCATTCCCCCCGTCGGAACCGTGGTGGTCAGTCTTTCTGACCGCCACTGATCCGACCACGATCGTAATGGCTGGGGGACCGCCACCGACGGCCTGGCAGTGGCAGTCTTCCCTTTCATCGTAATCAGGCCCGTAATGTGTTTTTCGGGTGGATTTTGTCAATTTCTCTTACAGTTTTCTGTCAAAGAACAAGTTCTATGGGCATTTGATTTATAGTAAACCAATGTTTTTTTTTACTTTTGTTGTGTAAAAAAGATAAAAGTTGGAAAGTGTGTTCATATTTATTTGCTTTTTTATATTTTTAAGACTTACGTTTTACTTTAAATATAGGTGTTACTTACTTGGTTATGTAGTTGTTAAGATGTATAATTTTCTTCTTTAATGGTTTGCAGAAAGAATTCGGCAGAGTTTGCTTGTCGTGCAGCGTTTTTCGTTTTCAAAGTATTTAGTTGTTCTAATTAGTGTACCTTTTTTATATTTTTAATTTAACTGTTTGGGCCTCATTACGATGTTGGGTGCAAAGCCATCCAACAGCTCATCAGTGGCGGTCCGCCCGACATCTGAGGCATCTGCCCGAACGTCGTACTAGGATACAGGCGGTCCGACCGGTGCTTGAGGGGGAACCCGCGCCGCCTCCGACAGGCTCAAGGAGTCTGTCTGGGCGGCAGGGGCGGATCGCAATCCCAAAAATAGAAACTGTGTCTGCTCAGGCAACGCCGTGGGGATTTCGATACACCATTCCAACAGCCTTTTCATGTTGGTTTTTCTGCCATGAAAAGGCTGGCGGAAAGGATGTTTTGGGGCCCGTAGCAGGGACTCTGCCCCAGTGGCCCTCCTCTATGGGCCCTGGGGTGCACCTGTGGTGCCCCCAATATATCCATGCATCACACGGTGCATGGATGTTTCTAAAGTGCATTTTTCCTATTGCGGCTTGTGCAGTCGAAAATATGCTTTCCGACTGCCGTGAAGGCGGTCGCATCCTAATAATGGTAGTGGGGCCGCGGACTCCTTGTCGGGTGGTCCCGTTTCTGCTACAAAGCCGGTCGGATGCTTGTCCGACCGGCATTATAATGAGGCCCTTTGTCTGATTTTATAGGTGAAAGTTGCTTATAGTTTAATTGTTGGTTTACTATAGTTTGAATTAACAGTTGAATCCTTCTAAAGTAAATGCTAATTCATGGTTTATTATTTATGTATAATATATTCCATGTCTTTGTTTATATAATTATATATATAAATATTACCTACTGGCAATAGCCAGTTAAGACCAAAGTTTCTATAGTAAAAGCTTTTTTTTATTTTTGACAATAACTTTGGCACTGTGTCTTGCTCCGCCTTTCAGATAATACAAAATCTCCCACAAATTCCACTTCCACTCGGTGGCTCAAACACGGCGGAGCAGGAGACATAAAACACAACAACACCTAGAAAGGGTTATATTTTACAAAATGTAAAGACTCTCTTTTTAGAATAAGGCTTGGTGTTTTATTTATGCAATGCTCTCTAACAGAAAGATTTTCCCAGATGTCAAAATGAACCACATTCAAATATATATAGAGATATATATTTATACGCAAGCAATAATAACACACTTGGTAAATGCAACAGTTAAATGCATGGATATGACATACAAGCAGCAAATAATATGAGATAAAACTCAAGCAAATATACTGGACGTTCTGCAGGAGATAAGAAAGATATATACACTAAATACATCGAATGAGTACTTTGGATGTGGACTCTGACTCATTCACACATCACAAAGAAAACACCTCAAATGATCAAAGCCACTGGCCACACATCACTATGGCACTAGTCAGAAACAAATCACCTCACCCGATCGTTCACTCGACATCCTTGCCAACTCAAGCTGGGGGAGCCCGTTACAGCCAGGCAATGGACTCTCGATCAGGACTTAAATCCAGATTGTTGTGGCAGTACGTCTACTCCGCAACTGAACTCCCAACCTGGTTGTCAACAACCCTCAGCTTTATAATCTCAAAACACACACTAGAAGGTTTGAGAGTCTTCCCCTCTGCGCCAAGGAAACTTACTGGAACTGGCCAGCTTCCAGACAAGTATTCCACGGCAGGAAGGAGTTCCCACGTTCCCTCTGCATTCTCACATGTTCCAGCCTTTATCTTAACGAAGCTTACGAAAGCCTTCCAGGGTACATTAAACAATCTCTCACAAAACAATCCTTGAACGTGATTAACCCAAACAACCTGCAAGCCTGTCTGTGCGCGCAGAAAAACTCAAGCAAGGCAGAGTCAGAATTCAGGATGACATAAGGCCATGTCAAAGCCAATAGTAAGAACTTCATAATTATTGGCAATGTACAACACAATGCACATTTGTGCACCACTGCCTATAGCATCACATATTTCATCTCTCAATGTACAACATAGTGCACATTTGTGCACCACTGCTTATATCATCACATACTTCATCTCTCAATGTACAACACAGTGCACATTTGTGAACCACTGCTCATAACACTGCACTTCGAGACCAAAAAGTACATTACACACCTCTCTCTCTCTCATGCTTTGAAATGCACATCCCACACGTTCTGTTCTTGGCAAGGCTGTTCTACTGTGACAGCTCCCACTGTAAGACAGCAAGATTATAAAAAAGAAACCTTTAAGAGAAACAAGGCATATGCAGGACGTCGTACATTCAGGCTAGGATAAAATAACACACCAAAGTCAATTAAAATGATGGTAGTCAAAGGACATCACGTGGTGTCAGACCACAAGAGTGCCTCTAGCACTACACACTGCTAAACGAATCTTCACAAAATATGTTTTAAAGTCCCCTTTTGGTTCAGCTGTTGTGTTGAAAGTTTCGGGGTGATCCATCAAACGGGGTCTGATAAAAAAGGGGGGTCCCAAAACGTGTTTTCCCCTGTTATGTCTATGGGGATTTTTCATTTTTTTTAACACGACTACAGCCCGAACTGCTGAACGGAATTACGCCAAATTTAGCAGAAAGCTAGATGATGATCCAGAAATTGTGCTTTTTGTGATTTGGTGTAAATCTGTTCAATAGTTTCAGAGATATTTAAGTTTAAAAAATATAGATATCTGGGGAAGCGAGTCCTTGCAGTGGATCCTATTGAAATTTAATTGGCTACCAACACTTCAACCAGGAAGTGTTGGTAGCTATCTTGGGACTTGACTTAAAGCCGAATCCCACAAAAAAAGAAAGAAAAGGGGGCAGGGTAGGAATACCCTGACCCCCCCATAAATTTGCAGGTGTATCCGTGTCAAAATTAAAAAAAAAAGATGCACGGGCTCCCATGTGTCTTTTAAAAGAATCCCTGGGTGGGCCAAATCCCAGAGACATCTTTTTAAAAATATGCTGGGGGTGCCCATGTGGCATCCTCGTACCCCAGGGACCACTACCTCCCGAGGCAAACAATAATAAACATGCGGGGGCCCCCCAAAGCCCCGGGGACAACCACCTTCCCAGTGCTATTTACTAAATTTGTGCGGCGGAGGCCCGTATTGTCTTCCTCGCAGCCCCAGGGACTGCCACCTCCCCGGGGTTAATGTAATGGGGGGCCTTGTGGACCCCCCCTTCCCTGGGAGCCACCACCTCCCCCGGGGCTTTTAATTTTTGATACGGGGCCTCACAGGTTTCCCCAGGCCCCTGGGACCACCACCTGCCTGGGGCCAAAGTGTTTTAAAAAAATGGGAGGGGGCTGCATGGCCCCCCCTCCCACGCCATTCTCGGCCCCAAGGACCGCCACCTCTCAGGGGCAGGCCCTTAATCAAGGATGGATGCGGGCTGCGCTGCCCCCCTTCCTAGAGCCATACATGGCCCAGGGGACTGCCACCTCTCAGGACCAGCTCCTGCTATGTCCCAGGGTGCCCACCCCGGGACATATCTGTTTGCTATGGCTTGGCGGGATAGCAAACTGTGCTACGTTTTAAGCAATCAAGAGCATTTTACTCTCACTTGCTCAAATCGGAGTACAATTGCTTTTATACACAGGGAGGAGCTGCATGTTAGCAGCTCCCTATGTGCAAAAGCAATGTTGGCTCCCCCAGGAGGCGGGGAGCCGGCAGAGATCGCGGGGGCCTTCAGGCTCCCCCCGCAGTCCCTCTCTTTAGTGAGTGGGTTCCCTGACAGGGCCACATTAGAGGCCAAAGAGCATCAAGGGCCTGATTACGAGTTTGGCTGTGCAGGACCAGGACCACCACGCCGGCGTCCCGCTCCTGCACCGCCAAACCTGTGTTACTTTTTCAGTCACTGGCAGGGGGTTATTTAGCGTTTCCACTGCGGTGCCTATGAAATAGGCAACGCCGTGGTAACGTCAAAGGCAGGACATGCACGGCATGGACTGGTGCAGTTCTTGCGGTGCAGGTATTGGGGTGAATGCACACTGGGGGGCACAACATGTCCCCCCCCTGCATGCACCCCACGGCCCAGAGGCAATAGTGGGCCCCTTTTGTTTCCAACAATACCCTATACATGGCTGGATCCATTCAACCATACATACTTACGAATTATCCAAATATAACCATATGAACATTAGAATTTCTCCATACCATTACTCAAGGCAATCCACAACCCAAAATCTCACATGTTTAACACATTTTTAAAAGAATGGAAGCAGTTAAACTAGCAGCAAACCATTCATTTTACCCCAATAGGCATTATAAAGTGCACTGTGCATAGCAGCTTATCACAAACTCAGGTATCTCTCTTAATTGTGCTTATATTAGGGACAAATGTCCCATCTCTAAACATATTCCTATTAGAAGATCCTTCCATTACACTTAACATCGACTTACTAAGTAGAACACTACAGTGCAAGCCTTGATCTTAAAGCTCTAAGGGGGGGGGGGGGATGTAACCTGAGTTTGTATGATTTTGCACAGGTATTGGCCAGTGGCAATAGCTGCATCCTGGAATCTGAGGCCATAAATCAAATCTAAACCCATTGCAATCGATTGAATCCCGTGTTTTTTAAAAAGAGGTCGGAGAACCTTTTTCCTTTCCTCAAGGAAGGGTACACAATCCATCAGTAGGTGACTCACTGAATATTATCTCTCCTTATGCTTTCGTTCTATTCCTCTACTCTCTGCTTCTCCTACTTTTTCTTCATCACATTTCTCCTATCTCTCACCATTTCCTATCAGCCATCAGACTTAAGACAAAATAATAGAAGCCACAAGAGCGATTGCCCTCTTGACATACTCTCTGTGGACTGACGCTTATAATGAAACTTAAACAATTACAAACTACTTTCTTTAAAAAAGTTTGGAGAATGAAAGTTCGGAATGAATTTGCATGCAATGTTGGAACTTCCATTGTCTTCTTTAAATGACAGTCATTATTGTAAAAGTCTTGTTGACACAAATGTTGATGCTTTAAAAATGGGTGTGGTGCACAATAAATATTAGGGCTGCTGACAAACTATACTCAATAAGTATTTAGCAGGGTCGACAATGGAAAGAAAATCCTCATTTGGACAGTGCAACCCACTTTGGACTCATTTTCACCTTCTAAACAAATAGAATGCCTCCCAGGGACCTCAATGTTTTCACCCATTTTTAAAACCTTCCTCCAACTTCTAAATGTTTTTTTTATCTCCATAGGCTTACCTTCTGAAGCACTCAATAGTACCCTCCAAGGATGCACAAAAGACTTCAACGTACATGCAGTATGCAATCTTTATATTCTTCTTTCTGGTATGTGCTTACAAAAATCTATATTTAATCTGTGTTGTAATTGTACAGTGTCCCAGCCCCCACACTTCTAGGGCACCTCTGCAGAAAGGCTAGCGCCTAGAGCTGTATGGTATAGAATAGTATGTATATTTTTATAGCTCTTACTGACGAGTCACTGAAGCGATTTGCGGATGCGTAGCACCCTATTACGTGGCAACCCAGAACATTACTGACTTTGTCATGCATAAGGTTATTATGAGGTTATATCTGTCAGGCTATTTCATATATTATTTGGCAGTCTTATCATGCAATTTTGTGTAAATTGTTCTGTATCCATAGGTATGCGGACGTAGAAATGTATCATCCAATGAGGGTTATATGTGATCTTTCACCTCTTTAGCCACTCAATGACACAAACTTGGCTTGTCATGTTATTTATCACTTAGGGGCATATTTACAAAGGGTTCGCGCCACCGGAAGGTCACTTTTTTCCGACGTTCCGGTGGCGCAGTGCCCTTCACCATTTTTACAAAGCGCCATTAAGCCACTTTCCGTTGTTTAATGCCGCTTGGTAAATATGGTACCCTTTCATGCAGTTTTCTGCGTGAAAGGGGCGTGCAATGGGTGTTGCTGTGGGCATTCCACCACAACACCCATTGCTTTTTGCACAAAGAAAAGGTTGGTGGCTGGGTACAATTTGCGCTAGGCCATGTAAAGTCACACAGCAAACATTATATATCCCCAAAGAAACTGCTCAAAGGATAAAGGGTAACGGCCACCTGACGTTACTAAATTTGTAGACAGCGGCACACCTTCCTACGCATAAACATTCATCCTTGCTATGCAGGCACCCTTGCACTATGTCCCATGGTTGTCTGAGTTGGCGCTAGGCAGCTACTTTTTAGCGCAAGCCCAAGGGAAAACACAGGGGTGCTCCGTATTCTTGTAAATATGGCGCATCCCTGTGGTTTTTAAATGACGCAGCGCTGCAAAATTTGCCTCAGCACCGGCACCGCGTTGCGCCATTTCCTCGTAAATATGTCCCGAAGCTTTTTAACACACATACAGGCTACTGCCCACAAGAGGGACCTAAAGGCTCCTGGTTTGAATAAATAAGTGCCAGTTGGGCTACTCACGGGCACAAATTAACCAATGGATTTGCCCAAAATTAAGCAGCCGAAAATGAAGAACGCAATTAATGTGACTTTCCTTTTTTGTTTGCTGGACGCTAAGGACAAAAGCATTGGGAAAGCCAAGAGGCCTCACTTTTACTGGATTTATCAATGCTTGTTCGTATTGGCACCAGCTGTCCTTCACACTTTATTTTTCATTTTTAATTTATGGTACTAAAATGGCCTTTCACCATGTTGGAACATTAAATGTAAAACACTGCGATGCAAGTGCATACATGCACACGCACGGCGGCCCTCTTGGAATGGTTTTTCTTTTTCTTTGTAAGAAAAATGCAGGATGGTAGCAATGCATGCATGTGTCGTGATGCAAAAGCCACCATTTTGGCATTTTTAGTTTACAGTTCTGACATGGATGTTGGCCAGTTTAGAACTGTCAATTTAACACGCATTGGCTAGCTAACAGGTCTGGCCTTGGCCATAGAGCTATTGGCTTTAATAATAATTCTTTCCTATGCTACGATTTAACATTATTTTAGCATTCCAAGAAATCCAAGTGTTAGCTATCTTAGCATGGTACATTTATGATAAAATTCAAAAAGCATTCCAAGATGGCTTCCGTGGCATGCATATGCAGCCAAATAAGCGTGGACATGGGCAGCCATCTTATAATGCTATTTGTTTTGCTTTATGGCACGGGAAAAGAAATAGGCATTGGCAAAACCAATAGCTCAGTGACCAAAGACTGGCAGTGCTTGTTCAAATCTGGTATGTTCTGCAGATCTCGAGTTATAATTCAGTAAGCCAAACTCATGCTTTATTACCCTGATGTCGATACATTGACAGTTATTAAGCTGTGTAATAGAATAGCCTCTTATTTACAGCACCTTCCATTACCAACCCCTCGTTCTTGGTAACATTAGAGTGCCTGCCTTAGTATCTTAAAATTGCGAACAATAAGCACTGTAGGAAAAAGAGAACGGTGCTGACATATCCAAGGTACACACTAATTTTTGACCACCTGCACTATTTTATATGCCCTCCTAATAGCAGCAGCAACTAAATATATATGCTAGGTGGGAATGTCATGGCTTGAAACAAAATATAGGATTCAGTCACAGCTAAATACTGAAGACAGTTTCATAAAACAAAAACGCATTGGCAAATCCAGTAGATCTGGATTCAACTTGCAAACACTGGCATACCCAAATGTTGTTTGCATGTATGTGTTAGACCATATTATGTTTTTTTTTTTTTTATCTCAGTGGTACATTCACTAGCATGCTTCCTTTTTACAAAAGCAATGCCTTGACAAGTGGGGAACATAATACATGATGCAATCTCAATTAAGACAAAGGGAGGGTGTATGACAACACCACTGAGAAAGATCTGTAGCACTCAAGACACACATTGAAGTACTAGTTACTGGTACAATTATTCTGAATATCAGATGTAAATACATTTATAATCTGAATAAGTGCAAAGCACAGATTCATGAAGTGAAAGTGGCCTGCATTCAGTCCCATTGCAAGAGTGTCTTTACCACAAATATTGTTTTGAACCTCTTCTTGCTACATGTTAATGCATTCATTAAAGTATTCCTACATAGTGAGAAATAAACCCAAGTCCTGTGCAGAGTGTTGTGTTTGTTCAGACACTCTGGGCCTGATTACGAGTTTGGCGGTGTGGTGGTGGGTCTGCCCCGCTGCCGCCGTAGCGCCAAACCCGTGGTGGAGCTGCCACGGCGATGCCTCAGAAAATGGGCACCGCAATGGGAACGCCAAAAACAGGTCCTGCACAGCATGGACTGCAAAGCCACGCTGTGTAGGAACTGGGGTGCATGCACACAGGGCTTGTGTCAGGGACTGTCCGGGACTGTCGGGAACACAGTCAGGGACTTGGGCAAGGACTGGGAAGTGGATAGAAAACGTACACAGAAAGAGTAGTACAGCGCTGCCCAGGATCACACAGGAAGTCAGAGGAGAAAAAGGGACCCAAAGGGGAAACCTGTTGAAGTGAACAAGATGGCTAAGACTCAAAGGATGGGCACTCAAGAGGCAATTTAGCATTCAGAATATCTACACCCAGGATGAACGCGCAGTCATTTGTACATATATATATATATATGCAACCAACATTTGTTTCCTTTTCCTGAAACAAACCAGAGCACACAGCGGGGCTAAAGAAATTAAGTTTTATTTTAAAATAGCATGACGCGTTTCAGCAAGTGTGCTTTCATCAGACGCATGGCTCCCAGGTTTGTCTCCATCTTTTTTTATATACACCATGCTGCCTCTCTGTCATTGGAGGAAGCATCCGGCCAGGTTTCCATTGGAGAAGAATTTGTGGCCATTCACACAGACTGCAACTCCCAGCATTCCTCAGGGTTGTAGTACTAAAGCCTGGAAACGCTGTTGTAACCTCTAATGAGAACGGGCTGTTACAACCAGTCCTGTGAGTTCAAATTAATGTCTATTTCGGCTGTGCCTGGAAGTCCATTATTTTTAAAATATATAGGGTTTCTTCCACCCCTTCGTCCAGCCGCCAGTGCCAGCAGATCACACCAGGAGGCGCAGCTTCAGTAACCCATGCCTCACGATTGAAGTCATGGTCTGATATATATATATATATATATATATTCACACACACAGAACAACATTGACAATAAAGGGAATTTGGGGTAAAGCACTCGGGAGCTCCACACGGTAAGACTGAAGCTCAGTAAGTTCCTCACCGAAAATTGCTGTTACCGATACTGACTGCAAATACCCACATATAGGATATGCATGCAAGGGCAGGGTCTGTGGAGCTGATACCTATGGTGATGTTATAAATGTAACTCAAAGACAATACTCTCAGTGAACGAGAAACACCACCTAGGTTGTCAGCTGTGCCCACAGATCCTGGCGATCAAACAGAAACACGCAGGGCAGTAACAGCAAGGGGGTAGAACTAAATACAAGCACAATAGACAAGGAGCTAGCAAGGAGGAGTGCTTAACAGGAAAAGAAGGAAATCACAGGGCACACTTGGCAGAGAGCAAGTTACAAACATACAAGGTAGTAGAAGCAAGACAGGCAGAATAGAAAGACTGTAAACTAGGAACTGGAACCAAGGAAATGGGAAGAAGAGCAGGGACTGGAAAATGACATACAGAAGGGGAGGCTACAAGGGTATACTAGAATAGTATTGAATCAGAAGACAAGAAAACACAGTAGCACTGAAGGCTGTGCAGGAGCAGAAACAAGAATCGAGCAAAAGCTCAAGAGCCAAGGTAGCACTGCAGGCAGTGCTAGTTCAGGTACAGGTAATTACTATAGCTGAGGAGTCAAGGTAGCACTGCAGGCAGTGCTAGTTCAAGGAAACAGGAAATTTCTACAGCTCAGGAAACAAGGAGTCAAGAGAGCACTGCAAGCAGTGCAAATCAGGAACAAGAAATAGCTGAAGCTCACGAACAGGAACAAAGAATAACTATAGCTCAGGAACTCGGGAAACAAGGTAGCACTGCAGGCAGTGCTAATTTAGGCACAAGGAATATCTATAGCTCAGGAATCAAGGAACAAGGATTAACTATAGCTCAGGAATCAAGTAATATCAAAAGCTCAGTAAACAAGGATCGGTCTCACTGGAACACAGCTACAATGACCAACCTTGGCCTGAAGGAAGCTGGGGCTTAAAAGAGCTTACAGTAATCACATGCATCAGGTGTGAGCAGGCCAGCAGCAGCCAGCCACAGGTGAGCTAAATTCCTCCACCCATTCTTGGCCTGCAGGGGTGGAGACGAAGCAGTGAGCAGGGTGGCTTCAAGCATGAGCAGGCTGGCTTTCACAAAACCTGGCATGGATTAGGAATGGATGGCAATTTACAAGTAGAATCCAAATGACTGGAACTCAGTATATGCATGAAGTGGAGGGTCTGAAAGCTTAATGGAACACTAGAGAGCCCCACAATCCAGCCCCCTGGTGGTGGGCACGAGAATGCAGGGAGCGAGTCGTGACAGCTGGCACATGTAGTGCCTCCCTGCATGCACCACCATGGTCCTGAGGCACAAGGGCCCCCTTTGTTTCTTCTCAGCCACGGTTTTCTTGGAGGAGGAACCGCCATGAAAACCGTGGTGGAGAGGAAACTCACAATATGCTTGGCAGGACCGCCTCAAGATGGCCACAACACCACCAGGGAACTACGATTTCCTGATGCCTGCGGCAGGGCAATGGCGGTCTGATTGCCCTAATTGTAATAGGGTGTTCTGTGGACCTTCTGACTCTATGTCTAGCAAGCTTGCTTGGCTGCTTACCCTTATGCATTATCTGCTTTGGGTGTCAGGGAAGCTTGCACTGCTCCAAACTGCCTGCATGTGTTATCTGTGTGAGTGAGGTGTGCATTGCTGCTGTCTTTGCCTTACCAAAATTAATGCCTGAACTTCTGCTTCATATTCTGTGTTTGAGGAAGCTTGCACTACTAATGCCTGCATGTGCCTACTGTGTGTGTGTGATGGAAGTTGTAACAGAAGTGCAAGCAGTAAATGAAGCATCTACTAAAGGAGGCAGCAGAGAAAATATGTTTAAGTGGCCTGAGCTGCGCAATCATTAGTTAGGAAAGCCTCCAGAGGAAGGTTTGTCCAGGCAGCTGTTAAACACAGATAGTAATGAGACTGACTCCATTCCTTCTTGTACCCAGGTGTCCGACCTTGCACCGAAATCTGGAAAGCAAAATGCCATAACTCAAAATGGCTGTGATGGGTTGACAAACTGGTCCATGCTGTATACAATGGCTGACAGAAGCAAAATATGAAGGACTTTTAAACAGACCAATGGATGAAAAGTGCTGACTTAGAGCCCCTCTATTTATGTGTATTTGTATGCATTATTTAGGATTATTTTCATTATGTATGGCTGGTGAGACAGCTACCCTCCCACTAGGACAGAATAAAAAAATGACTGCACCTCAGAGCTTGGATGTCTGCATGCCATGAGTGCTCCAAAAATGTTATGTCATGATAATGATGGTAAGTAAAAAATATTGTTAGCAAAGGAAATCAGCACATTTTTCCAGAAACGAAAAAAGTATCATATTGATTCAAAGTCAGTATCATGAACTTTTTTATGAAAATGATATGCAATTTACACATTTGTCATCAACTTGTCTCTATCTATCTATCTATCTATCTATCTATCTATATATATATGTATGTGTATATATATATATATCCACAAGAATTCCGTCACCCGCTCCAACTCAGCTGAAAGGACGTTACGGACCCAAGGATTAGTGCAAAGTCTTTTATTTCATTTCTTGACCCAGCACTGCCGCCATGACGCGTTTCGGCCCCATAAGGGCCTTGACCACATGACGCCATGAGGAAAATATTTTTGCTTTTAAAGTGACAGTGGTTACAACACGTGACCATAGAACCATAGTTGCATAGACATAGAAGAAACACGCTCACAAGGGCAAGATAACGTGTTGAGAGTGCATAATCCAGCCCGATGTGCAAATAGGCAAATAAATAAGTTTTTCTCTAAAATTGCGCATTAAAGCATGAACAAATTCAAAACGAAACATTTGCCAATAAATTATCTGTAAAATACATAAAAACTAGATTAGGTGTTAAAAGATTGTTGTTATGGTCGCACTGAAAGCATGAATTCTACTTTCAAAGCCGATGACAAGGTTTAACTATTTAAGACGATGTGCAAAGAAGCAAGCGCAGGTACACTCATAAATGAGAGGTACCTTCATGACTGTGCAAACACCATGCTATATGTGCTAATATGCTAAATACAAAGTATGCACTGATTCATGAACATTTAAAACCATTTCACTGTTGGCCATAATAGCGCGCATTGCATTGGTGGACTTTCTGGAGTTATAACTCAGGTGTAGGTTGTGCGTCAACATAGGTAACATAAAATATGCTTATTCCTATTCGAACACCACCTTGTGACAGACGTATTGAGCCCAAGTGGGCAAGCTCTAAACCTCATAATGAGGATTGTTGATTTGGGTTTATCAAATCAAGAAACGTTAGTCAATTCACCATATGCATATTCGCTTCATACATGATAAGAAATTGCCAAATTGTGTAAATAAACAAATCTAAAAACATGTACAGTAGATAGTGGGCAGAGTACCAAAAGTCCTGGAAAAATAAACACTGAGTTATAGGTGTGGTTACACTGTCAATAAAGAACATTTTTTCATTGATATGGATGCTCCGTTGGTTGCTTGTACTCCCAGTGACCATATTTAACACTACAGATAAAGGCTCGGATATACTGCAACTATGACTGTAAGGTTTAGATAAGAAAAAGTGCCAGTGCAAATATGTGTAAAAAATATATAAAAAAACATGTATGTTAAAAACAACTGTTATACTTAAAATCTAATGAAGAGGTCTGTGCAAAATATTTCCAAGAACTACATACTAGTGTGTTACTCCTAGTGAAGGTTAATTCATAAGCAAGTATATAAATCATCACTGGAGTTGAGCCCGTTCGGCACTTTCGTATCCAACTCCAGGATGTATTTGGTCTCCAATCTCCTTAACAACGCCTCACGGTTGCCCCCGAGTCTAAGTGGTGGAATTGTATCCACCACAAAGTAGCTAAAATGGTCAAGGCAGTTTTTATGTACTTCATTAAAATGCCTGGCAACCGGATAAGCTGCATCGCTGTTGCTGATTGCCCTCATGTGCTGGAGTATCCGCTTGTGCACCTGCAACTTGGTACTCCCAACATATTGCAGGCCACAGGAACACTCCAGCACATAAACGGCAAATTCTGTCTTGCATGTGAGTCTCTTGGAAATTGTAATAGGAACCTCCTGAAAGGGGCTTTTGTATGTAGATCTAATTTTACCGTATCTACATGCTTTACATGCTTGACATCGGATAAAGCCTTTCACATTCAGTAGCCATGATTTGGCCACCGAAATTTCAGGACTGCTCTTGACCAACATATCGCTCATAGAGCGTGCTTTGCTGAATGTTATGTTGGGTGTGTTCCTGAGTGTTTCACCTATTGTGGGGTCATTACGCACCACTACCCAGTTTTTATTGATTAATTTGCGCAGGGCCCGGTGTTGACGATTATAGGTTAGAATCAACTGAGGCTGATCAGCCCCTGGTATTGGTACATCTTTGGGTTCCCTTTCTTTCTTGGGAGTTAGTGCTACAGTTCTGGGTATTGAATTGGTTTTTTGAATGGCCCTGTCAAGGATATCTGTCGAATAGCCTCTAGCTAGAAACCTATTCTTGCTCTCTGTTTGGGCTGTGATACATTCTGCATCCACGCTACAGATTCGTCTGATTCGCAGCATTTCCCCAAAGGGAATGCTGCGAATCAAGTGGTCCGGATGGTGGCTAGTAGCGTGGAGCACAGTATTGCCTGCTGTGGATTTTCGGTGTAAGTTCGTTTCAAGTTTTCCCTGACTGATGTACACTTCCACATCCCAAAAATTGACTGTTTTTTTACTGACATGTGACACAAAGTGCAGGTTCAAATCATTATCATTGATCTGCTCTATGAATGTGAGAGCTTCATTTTCATTACCCCTCCAAACCAAGAATAAATCATCAATGTAACGATACCATCTGATTACATTGTTTGCCAAAACATGCGCAAATTTGGCTTTGAGGACCTGCTCCTCCCATAGTCCCATATGGAGACAGGCATAACTTGGGGAGAAGCAGGCCCCCATCGCAACTCCTCTCATTTGCTGAAAAATTTGGTTGTGGAATAAGAAAAAGTTGTTGGTCAAGCATGTTAGGATCATATTCAATAACATCTTGTTATGGTTTAGCATGCACATAGGTTTTTTGTTGAGGAAGTACTCTAGAGCTTTGATTCCATCACGATGGTGTATGCTTGTGTATAGCGCACTGACATCCAAGGTGATGAGGATGTAGTCTTCTTGCCATCTTATCTCCTCCATCTTTCTTAGAAAGTCGCTGGTGTCTTGTATGTATGAGGGAAGCTGTTTGACGTGTTCATATAAGAAGTAATCTACATACTTTGAAGTATTCTCCATTATACTGTTGCGTGCTGAAATAATTGGCCTTCCCGGTGGCTTGGCAGCGTTCTTGTGGATCTTGGGGATAAAATAAATGACCGGAATCACCGGATGGTCATTTTTGAGGAATTTGAATTCATCCCCACTCAGCAGCCCCGCGCCCTTCCATGCTACAAGTTTAACATAGAAGTCACTCCAAGCTTGTCTCACTGTTTTCATATCGCTGCGCTTGTAGCAATCACAATTATTAAGGTGGCTGTATGCTTCTTCCAGGTACAGCTCACATGGCCAGAGGACCACGTTTCCACCTTTATCGGATTGTCGGACAATTATATTCTCTTCAGCTTGCAGTTTTTTTATAAGTTGGCCATAGCATTTGTTTTGGTAGGAGGATTTGCGACGTGTATGTAGTGTGGAGATGTGCAATTTTTTCAGTTGATTAGTCATTATTTCATTAAACACATCCAAATTGCCATGTAACATTATTGGATTAAATGTAGATTTGGGCTTAAAGGGTGTCTGTCCAGCCATGCTTGTGCTTGGTATGCTGGTAACTCCAGCATCTTGGGAACTTTGGGAGCTTGAACCTTCCTCATGAAGCTCCTGTAGGTTACGTAATAGTTCCATATCCTGGACCGTGAGGATAGATGGACTTGTTGTTAATGGAACTGCAGTTGTCCGATTTGAGGTTTGTTCTTTCCTCTGAAGCAAGTGAAATTTGCGCAATTTGAGTTTCCTTGTGAATTTGTAAATGTCTATGCGCATTTGTGCATAATTGAAGTCACTCGCTGGACTGAAAGATAATCCCAATGAGAGGATATCACGTTCATTGTCACTCAAATCCATAGATGTTAAATTGATTACAGCCAATTCATTGTCATTATGGACTCCGTTACTCATGCTTACTTGCGGTTCCATCTTTTGTATGGCTTTTTGTTGTTTTGCTTGGGCGCGTTCCCTGAGCCTGTGCCTTTGGCGTCGCTCCCTGCGTTTGAGGTTGTTTCTTTGTCGTTTTTGTTTGGTTTTTGTATCCTTGGGCGTAGTGTTTGTCTCCTGTCCTGGTGCAGGCAGTCCACCTCCTGCGCCAAGGACAACTTTGTAAACCCCAACCTTGCAGTTAAGTTTGCCTGTTCACCCTCAGATTCACTTCCGGGTACCGAACTTAAGTCAGACATCGATGTTGAGGAGTGTGCTGCATCTGCTGTATTGGCTGTTGTAACTGCAGCACATGTTTGATCCTTGGGATTCTTGAGGGACTGGAATTTTTTAGCAAACGTGAAAACCTGACCATTTTGATAGTCAAGTTTGTCCCTTTGGAATTTAAAGGCTTTGCGTTTTTTAATAACATCTTCCTCTTTAAGTAGGCGACCTAGCATCTCTTCACACAGTTTTTTCTCATTGTCAGACGGGCCCATTTTGTTTATTTCCTCATTAAATTCATCTATTTTGATCTGTAGGGCGGCTCGATCACTCTCAGCATATTTGACCAGAATCCTCACTAACTTACAGGAGGATTCCAAA
Source organism: Calotriton arnoldi (assembly GCA_963921515.1). Classification (NCBI taxonomy): domain Eukaryota; kingdom Metazoa; phylum Chordata; class Amphibia; order Caudata; family Salamandridae; genus Calotriton; species Calotriton arnoldi. Next base: position 1,438,372 of record CAWUFW010000597.1, on the reverse strand, counting down.
TTACATTCCGCCCACTCCGTTAGCATATTGGGGTCAGGATTTCATAGCTGGGCGCCAGCATAATGCGGAGCCCCCGCGGAATGCGCCAGACTTCCAAATATCTCGACAAGGAGCGGTGCTCCCACCACTTAGACTGTTCATTGCGCATCACTTTCTCCAATTTCCTAAAAAGCTCACGTAGATTGGAGCTTTCCACTTGTGGAACAGCAGAGTATGTTCTTGCGACTGACTCGCTCACCGGCGAGTCGTCAAACATTTTGCACGCCGCCACTTCACGGCTCCTCAAAGCGTCGGCCGACATCGTGCAATTATGGGTATACAATATGTGAACTGACACAGGCGGTTGAGAAAATGCCACTGCTAGCGCCGTTCGCACACTCCTTAACCAGACTTTGAAGCAACAGTTCCTACCTTAGCCTTATTTCAGACGTCACTCGAGTCCTTCGATACGAGTTGAATCGCCGTTGGCTTCAGTAAGAGGAGTAGTGCTGTCTGGGGGCTACTGCGGCTGAACCTCACAGGAACAGAGATCTCTTCCGGTACACGAAAGAACGCTTCCTGCCGCTCGGCCCAAATCCAAGGAGGGGTCCGTATAGTACTGAAGAAGCAGTTCAGCATATAGATCCACAAGAATTCCGTCACCCGCTCCAACTCAGCTGAAAGGACGGTACGGACCCAAGGATTAGTGCAAAGTCTTTTATTTCATTTCTTGACCCAGCACTGCCGCCATGACGCGTTTTGGCCCCATAAGGGCCTTGATCACATGGCGCCATGAGGAAAATATTTTTGCTTTTAAAGTGACAGTGGTTACAACACGTGACCATAGAACCATAGTTGCATAGACACGCTCACAAGGGCAAGATAACGTGTTGAGAGTGCATAATCCAGCCCGATGTGCAAATAGGCAAATAAATAGGTTTTTCTCTAAAATTGCGCATTAAAGCATGAACAAATTCAAAAAGAAACATTTGCCAATAAATTATCTGTAAAATACATAAAAACTAGATTAGGTGTTAAAAGATTGTTGTTATGGTCGCACTGAAAGCATGAATTCTACTTTCAAAGCCGATGACAAGGTTTAACTATTTAAGACGATGTGCAAAGAAGCAAGCGCAGGTACACTCATAAGTGAGAGGTACCTTCATGACTGTACAAACACCATGCTATATGTGCAAATATGCTAAATACAAAGTATGCACTGATTCATGAACATTTAAAACCATTTCACTGTTGGCCATATTTGCGCGCATTGCATTGGTGGACTTTCTGGAGTTATAACTCAGGTGTAGGTTATGCGTCAGCATAGGTAACATAAAATATGCTTATTCCTATTCGAACACCACCTTGTGACAGACGTATATATATATATATATCACAGCTCCGACCCCACCTGCTCTGCCGAACTCTTAAGGCGGGTGCCTTCAAATGTGATGGTAGGACTCACGATTCATATCAAAGGTCCAAGGGGGGCACTCACTGGGTGATATAAAATGTCCATTTATTTATACAAACGCGTTTCGGCAATCAGCCTTCCTCAATGCTTTAAATGTACATCGGTAGCGCACAACATTGAATTTCTTTAAGTAATGCAGACACCTTTCTCATTGGTGAACTCCCCGTGGGTGCCCCCCTTGGAGCTTTGATATGAATTTTAAACGACACACTCATAGAAAGCCCTCATGTGTAAATACGAAAAATATGAAAAATAAATAGTGGACATAAAGGGTGGTCACAAAAATAACATCAACATGTAATCATGATGGTCTAAGTGCATAGTGCCTGATGCAATGAAATGCACCTCTAGCCCGCATAATGCGTCTATGTACCCACCCTAATTGCCTGCAGTCTCCACTCGTAGATCAAATGCTTTCAATGTGTCTTAGGTCATAACTTTAAAACAGCTGTTAGAAGAATAACATGTAATTTAACAATAGGCGCGTGCATTGTAGTTAAAACATTCCTAAATAACAATCTAATATACTGCGCGATTATAGTGCAACAAGAGAATAGAAATAATTATAGTTGACTATCCTTTTGATCAGTTTGGGAGACCACTCGAAGCACTACCGGTGGCTGTAACATGAGGATATGCAACGGCACGTGCTGAACTAACGGGTCATGCAGAGGTGTCTAACTAATAATATAAATCAACACAGTAATTGTGGTGAGAAGCGCCACTGCAGTCCCTAATTTACTCAGCAAAAACTTCACAGGACTACCCGTCCCACAATGCCTCATTTCAGTTGTGTGTAAACTATAACAGATGCCAGTCAATCTAAAGCCTCAGAAACCAACAATACGTCCACATGGACCCTTGAAACCTCGCCTCCCCGTCAGCAGGCAATCGGCATGGTTCGGTGCTTGACTGGCATATGCAAGCGCAACCTCAGCTATGCCGCCGTGCTCACAATCATGGCTCCCAAACGAACTTCTTGAAGTCAAAAGGCGTTGGAGTAGAGACACCACTACTCTTACAAATGTCAAACCCATTTCATTAAGTGCACAAATGCGCAGTCAGTAAAATGCAACTTAATGCAGGGTCAGGGAGAGCAATGTTCATATCCATATTGCCGAGCAAACCTCACCATACCAGCGTCGGCTGACACGGTGCCCAGTCACCAGGGATCCCATGGTCAAAGTGTGAGGCATTTCGAGCCAGGGGAAAGTTGGAGACCCCGCGCTGAATGCCTTGAAGACCTCCTTGCGTAGGGATCTATATATATCCAAAGTCCGTTTTTCCATCAACAGGCTCCGAACTCAGGACGGGTGCTTTAATCCACAGCGAGGATGGGAACCCCTTGTTACACAACAACTACCAAGGAATCTGGAGCACTCACGGGGTTTCTTTATTAAAAAAGATTAATAATCCACTGTTTCCTTCAAGACGCGTTTCAGCGAAATTGCCTTCATCAAGTGCTGGAAATAGTTCTGTACAGAACACGGAGTCCGGTTGGCTGTTAAATCAAGCAACCATCGCTGCCATTGGTATACTGTCAGGCAATGGGAGAGCTGCAAAATGTTTTACACTGAGTGATTGTACGGCTATCATGCCGAAAAAGTATTGTGATTCCCTCCTCGAGTCTGATGTTGAACCCCAATGGTGCAAATGTTTGATCCTTCCCCGATGAGAAACACACGAGGGACACAATACTGCACAACACTCTTCACCAAATGGTGATACAGTCCTCACTTCCTTTTCAGGGAATACCGGCACTCCGTGAACTTAACCCCTTGTCACAGCCGCTGCATTTAACATGAAGGCGTGCCAGCAGGTGCCCGTTCAATAACAGTGACACCCCAGGTTTGTCTAACCTGCGCCCTCTATGGGCGACCGGAACATCTTGCAGCGGCGGTTCAGGAGCCATTAGTTAATCTAGTCCGTTTTCCCCTACAACAGGCTCCGAACTCAGGAGCTTTAATCCACAACGAGGACAGGAACCCGCTTTTTCTTAATATTTTTGCACATAAGTAGCACCTTGTGATGGACGGGTAGATATGTTATACACTGTTATACCAGATATGCCCTGTTTGGATATTGACACAAATCCAACAATAAGGTCCGGTATTTGTACTAAGACTTGTCAATAGAAAAACGGTTCTTTTACAAAAGAAACAGAGTTTTTTTAGAAGGTTGATTTTAGGTATTTATACAGATATTTTAAACATCCTATGTAACATGCAGGTACCCATGTAAAGTTGGTGTATTAATGTATATTAATATTTATATATGTATATATTTATATATTTAACCTCTTAGTTATTTATTTATTTATTTAACTATCTACATCGCAACACAGATGCCAGCAGCTAATCGTCTGAAATCTTTGCCTTTAAAAACTTTTGCTGTAAAATTGAAAGCCACCTTTTAGAACTGTATCTTGAAACCATGAAGATGAAACACCGATGTGTTTTGTTTACGGGCATACATTTGTATTTCTTCCATGTTCATTGTCACTAGTGTTAATTTATTGCACTTGTCACTTTAAGAAATTTCACGAGGGAAAAGTTTGGTAAAAAAATGTATTTAAATAGACCAGTCTGCTGCAAGAGTGTCATGTGATCAAGTCCCCTGTGAGGGACGAAACGCGTCATGGCTGCTATGATCTGTTGGGAGCAACAATAAAATAGCCGGCAGAACTTACTAAGTGGTCCGTGCTCTTTCTTTGCCAGTGGAAACGAGCGAGATGGGAAGGAGTAGCTTGGATATATATATATATATATATTATCTACTGGCGGTCGCCAGTAGATAGTTATAGTTAGGACCTATTTTCCATAGGAAATCCGCAACATTTTATTTGAAATAACTTTGGTGCCGGTTGAGGAATCTTTGCGAAATTTTCAAAACTCGTGGGGCGCTCCGGTCCGCTCCTATCTGCTCCTATCCTGAAAGTCTCGGGGTGATTCATCAAGTGGGGGCCGAGAAAAAAGGGGGGTCCCAAAACGTGTTTTCCCCATGCAATTTTCCATAGGAACCTTTAGTCGCAGCTACAGCCCGAACTGCTGAACGGAATTACACCAAATTTGGCAAAAAGGTAGCCCTTGGTTCAGAGTCGTGCCTTTTGCTTAAATGGTGTAAATCCGTTCAGTAGTTCCTGAGAAAATCAAAAGTAAAATCACATATATATCTATGGCCGCGTAGGGTCCGCGTACCCTGCCGATCACGAGCTGTATGCTAATTGGCTGTCAACACTCCAAACCAGGAAGTGTTGGCAGCCATCTTGTGCCTCGGTAGAACCGAGGCACAAGAAATCAGAGAAACTAACGCGCAAAACACAAAAAGGGGGCAGGGTAGAAACACCCTGACCCCCTAGGCCTGCTCAGGGCCCAAATAATTGGCGGGATGCGCTTAGGATGCGTGGATCCCGCCATGAAAAAAAAAAACGAAGCGCGGACTCCCGCGCTTTGTTGTTAATTGGCCCCCGGGTGGGCCAAGACCCGGGGGCATGCAGGGGTAATAAAATAATTAGTGGGGGGGCCAAGCCCCGGGGACCACCACCCCCCGGGGCTTTAAAAAAAAATGGTGCGGGAGGGCTCTCGGCCCTCCCGCAGCCCCGGGGACCGCCACCCCCCGGGGCTTCTTTTTTAAAAATGCCAATTACCTGTGTGGGGGGGCTCCAGCCCCCCCACACGCCCCGGGGACCGCCACCTCCCCGGGGCACTAAATATTTAAATATGGGGGTCCGTTACGGACCCCCAGAGCCCCGGGGACCACCACCTCCCCGGGGCTTTCAAGATGTTGGGAGGGGGGCCGCGTGGCCCCCTCCTGGAGCCAGTGATGGCCCTGGGGACCGCCAACCCCAGGGCCGGCTCCTGCAGCGTCCCGGGGTGCCCACCCCGGGACACTGTAGTTTGCTATGGCAGGGCGGGAGCCTTGCGGCTCCCGTCCTGTCATAGCAAACTTGCTTTGAATTTTGGAAGAGAGAGCAGGAAACCTGCTCTCTCTTCCAAGATTCAAAGCAAATTAGCTCTCCACACGGGGAGCTGCATCTAAGCAGTTCCCCGTGTGGAAAAGCAATGCCGGCTCCCGCAGGAGGCGGGGAGCCGGCGGGACCGTGGGGGAGTTGGGGTCCCCCCACGGTCCCCAAAGGATAGGGCCAGCCCCGGGGGATGGGGTCCCCGGGGCAAGTAGTGGCCCAGGAGGGGGGCCACGCGGCCCCCCTCCCCCAAATTATGAAAAATAAATAAAAAAATAAAAAAGGCCGGCCCCGGGGGATGGGGTCCCCGGGGCCTAAGGAGGCCTGATGAGGGGGGCAACATAGCCCCCCTCCATGAAAAAGAAAAAAAAAATATGTGGAATGACCCGGGGGATGGGGTCCCCGGGCCGAAATTGGCCACGGGAGGGGGGACCACGCGGTCCCCTTCCCGTTCCATTTATTTTTTTTAAAACTAAAAGGGGGTCAGGCCCTGGGGGATGGGGAACCCAGGGCCCAAAATAATTAAAAAGAAGAGGGCCACACAGCCCCCTTTAAAAAAAAAAAAGAAAAAAAAAAAGACCGGGATCGCGCCAGAGGCCACGCCCCTCCTTGGCAGCACTCTGCAAACGCGCCCCTGGCACGTTTGCAGAGGGGGAGCAATTCCCCTTGAATACTGGGGGTCCCTGGGGCCAACTAGCCCACCAGGAACCTCCAGTATGCGCCAGGGGCTGCGTTGCAGAGAGGTGTTCTGAGGCCACGCCCCTTTTACACCTCTCTGCAACGCAGCTCTGTGGCGCTTAATGGAGGTAGCTGGTGGGCTAGTTGCACCCCAGGGACCCTCAGGATTCAAGGGGAGTTAATCCCCCAACTTAAAATGCGCCACAGGGCGCGTTTGCACAGTGGTGAAGGGAGGGGGAGGGGCCTGAGGTGACATGTGTGCAAACACGCCCTGTGGCGCGTTTTAAGATGGGGAATTAAATCTCCTTCAATCCTGAGGGTCCCTGGGGGCCAACTAGCCCACCAGGTACGTCCAGAAAGCGCCTCAGAGCTGCGTTGCAGAGAGGTGTAAAAAGGGGCGTGGCCTCTGAACACCTCTCTGCAACGCAGCTCCCTGGCGCATACTGGAGGTACAGGGTGGGCTAGTTGGACCCCAGGGACCCTCATGATTCAAGGGGACTTAATCCCCCAACTTAAAACGCGCCACGGGGCGCGTTTGCACAGTGGTGAAGGGAGGGGCGGGGCTTGAGGTGACATGTGTGCAAACAGGTCCTGTGGCACGTTTTAAGTTGGGGGATTAAGTCCCCTTCAATCCTGAGGGTCCCTGGAGTCCAACTAGCCCACCAGGTACCTTCAGTAAGCACAACAGAGTTGCGTTGCAGAGAGGTGAAAAAAGGTGCGTGGCCTCGGAACGCCTCTCTGCAACTCAGCTCTGTGGTCCAAACTGTAGGTACCTGGGAGGCTAGTTGGGCCCCAGGGACACTCAGGATTCAAGGGGACTTAATCCCGCAACTTAAAATGCGCCACGGGGCGCGTTTGCACACATGTCACCTCAGGCCCCCCCTCCCTTCACCACTGTGCAAACGCGCCCTGTAGCGCGTTTTAAGAGGTAGTTTTAATCCCCCTGCCCTATTATGTACTATGGACTTACAGAGGAGGTCATGCTAATCACAGGGGTACCCCAACGCATAGTGTTCCCTAGTGTATGTAGGTGTTTTCACTGTATTCTAAGTGTCTTTTAGCATAGCACTGGCTCTGGTTAGTCAGAGTCAGTTACCACCAGTACACGTCGGAAAAGTTGTGGGCACAGGATGATTTTGGAACAAGGCCTCTTTCTGCTCCTCTGTTGGTTCTTTCTGCACATCTTTTGCTTCTTCCTGCACTTTTCTTCGTCTTTGTGGACTTCTGTTGCTTCTTTCTGCATTTCTTTTGCTTCTTTCTGTGCATTTTTCTTCTTTCTTCACATCTCCTACCTCTGTAGGCATAGTTAGAAACTAGCATTTAAAAAACCTTTGAAATTCACTGAAAAAACCATAGGTTTCAGGCACGTTATAGTTAGAAATTAGCATTTAAAAAATCTTTGAAATTCACTGAAAAAACCATAGGTTTCAGGCACGTTATAGTTAGAAATTAGCATTTAAAAAACCTTAGAAATTCACTGAAAAACCATAGGTTTTAGGGAAAGTTATAGTTAGTTGGACATTGCACTCGTACAAAACCCGTGAAATTCCCCGTTATAGTTAGTTCAGCTAACTATAACTCGCGCCCCGCAATGCACTGCTGATGACGTCACATATTACATCACTCATGACATGGTCAGTGACATCACTGATGACATCTCAAATGACATCACTGATGACATCACTGATGACATCATCCATGTGATAATTTGATGCATCTTCTCACACCCTAATATAACCTTTGATACACCCACTCTAAATTACAGACTGCTATTCTCAAAACCATAGACACTCCAACACCAATAACTACATACCCACTCACTGATTCTTAGATCTACACACACATCCACTCACTCACCCGTACAGTAACTCATACTTATAGTCACTCAGTACGGGACTATCATATGCACTCATACACCTATATAGACACTCACACACCGCCACTCATCCATAGAGTTACTCACACACCTAGTCAGTCATGCAAATAATTAATCACACTGCCATTTACTCACCTATACAGTCATACACACACCAGCTCACTTACTCATACAAATACTAGCACATTCTTACGCTCTTATACAATCACTGATACAAGCACACACTCATCCATACAGCCACTCTCACAATCACACACTCTCACTTACAGCCATTTATATACTCCAACACACATATATACTGCCTTTCGCATATGTAGTTACTCACACATGTACCACTGAGATATACATTCACTCACTAACACACCCATACACACACTCACCCACCCATACAGTCCATCACAGATGCACTCTTGAAACCATGCACCCAGTGAATCACCCACTCACACATCTATGCACAGAGTCAGACACACCCCACCCACACAAACACTCAGGCACCCATACAGATACTCAGACAACCAATCAATAACCCATGTAGACACTCATGTAGCTATGCAGAAACCCATGCAGCCGGTTACACACCAACAGACAGACGGATACAGACATTCACACAGTTTAGTCACTAACCCATGCATTCAGTAAGATACGTTTAATCACTCACTTATAGAGTCAGTCACGCACCTACTAAATCAACCATTCAGACAATTATACACCCACTCATTCTTCAATACGCCTTTCCCTATATATATTAAACATATTTAAACTTTACAGAAACACACAGTCACTGGATGATGTCATCAGTGATGTCATTTGAGATGTCATCAGTGATGTCATCAGTGATGTCACTGACCATGTCATGAGTGATGTAATAAGTGACGTCATCAGCAGTGCATTGTGGGGGCGCGAGTTATAGTTAGCTGAACTAACTATAACGGGGGAATTTCACGGGTTTTGTACGAGTGCAATGTCCAACTAACTATAACTTTCCCTAAAACCTATGGTTTTTACAGTGAATTTCTAAGGTTTTTTAAATGCTCATTTCTAACTATAACGTTCCTGAAACCTATGGTTTTTTCAGTGAATATATATATATATGTATATATATATATATATATTTTTTCAATTGAAAAACTAAAGGTTGAGGGTAAATTATAGTTAGGAAAACGTTAATAATTAATTAGTATACAAAACCAACTTAAACTACACAAACATTCGAAACTCTGGTTATTACTTAAAGTCATAATTTGTGCCTAACCCAGAACTTACTATGACTCATGCACTTCCGTACACAGTGTTGTGTACTCGCTAGCCAGACTACATGAACAATCACTAGTGCCTTCTCCATGCACAGCTTATACCCTTTCATATTACATCATTTATACCACATTACATCAAAGCATTCATAGCAGCACTCAAAACAACTCAAATGATTAATGAGCACACTGTGCATGGTAGCAGAGCGAGTTTGTGTAGTCTGGCTAGCGAGTGTCGTAGAGTACATTGACGAAGAGTTTCGTAGAGTGAAGTGACAGAGAGTGGAGTAGAGTGTTGTGGAGTGGAATGTCGTAGAGTGGTGTAGAGTGTTGTGGAATGCGGTAGAGTGGAGTGGCACAGAGTGTCATAGAGGGGAGTGGCATAGAGCGGCACAGAGTGGAGCACAGTGGAGTAGTGTGTCATAGAGTAGAGTGGAGTGGAGTAAAGTGGCATGGCGTGGACTGGTGTACAGGAAGTTGAGTGCAGTAAAGTGGCATAGAGTGGAGTAGAGTGTTGTAGAGTTGAGTGGCTTAGAGTGGAGTAGTGTGTCATAGAGTGGAGAGGCAAAGGGTGGCGTAGAGTGGTGTAGAGTGGAGTGGCATAGAGTGTAGTGTAGTACAGTGGAGTATAGTAGAATGTCCTGTCGTAGAGTGGAGTGGCATGGCATAGAGTTGAGTGGCATAGAGTAGAGTGGTGTGTTGTAGAGTACACTGGAGCAGTATAGAGTGGAATAGCCTGTCGTAGAGTCAAGTGAAGTATTGTGTCATAAAATGGCGTATCGTAGAGTGTCTTATATTGGAGGGGGGTAGAGTGGAGTGGCGTCTTGTAGAGTGGAGTGGCGTATCGTAAAGTGGCGCAGAGTCGAGGGGCATACAGTGCAGTAGAGTCTTTTAGAGTGGAGTGGTGTACAGTGGAGTGGCGTATCATAGAGTGTCTTAGAGTGGAGGAGCGTATAGTGGAGTGTCATAGAGAGAATTGCTGTGTCATGGAGTGGAGTGTTGTGAAGTGGCATGTCGTGGAGTGGTGTGTCATTGAGTGGAGTAGTGTGCCATACAGTAGCGTGTTATAGAGTGTGTTAGAGTGGAGATGCGTAGAGTAGACTGGAGTGGCATAGCGTAGAGTGGAGTAGGATAGAGTGGAATGGCACACTGCATGTCATAGAGTGGAGTGACATATTGTGGAGTGGAGTGTTGTCGTGTGGAGTCTCGTTGAGTTGAGTGTCATTGAGTAGAGTGCCGGTGAGTAGAGTGTTGTAGAGTGTCCTAGAGTTGATTAGCATAGAGTGGCATAGAGTGGAATGATGTAATGGAGTACAGTGGTGTATTGTGGAGTAAAGTGGCATGGAATGGCAAAGAGGGAGTTGCGTAGAGGATGTTAGAGTTCAGCACAGTGTGGTAGAGTGGCATATAGTGGAGTAGAGTTTTATAGAGTGGCACAGAGTGGAGTAGAGTGTTGTAGAGTGGAGTGGCATAGAGTGAAGTTGAGTGTCGTACAGTGGAGAGGCGTAAAGTGTCATTTAGTGTCATAGACTGGAGTGTCGAGGCATATAGTGTTGTGGCGTAGAGTGTCGTAGTATAGAGTGGAGTGGGGTAGAGAGGAGTGGCGTAGAGTGGAGTGGCATGTCATTCAGTAGAGTGGAGTTGCATGTGACAGAGTGGCATATTGCTCAGTGTCTTAGAGTGGCGTCTCATAGAGTGGAGAGGTGTATCGTAGAGTGGAGTGGCTTGTCGTAGAGTGGTGTGTCATAGAGTGGAGTAGCGTGTCGTAAAGTGGAGTAGTATGTTGTAGAGTGGTGTGTCATAGAGTGCAGGGGTTTGTCATAGAGTGGCGTACAGTGGAGGGACATAGAGTGGAGTAGTGTTCTACAGTGGAGTGACAAGGACTGGTGTGGCGTACAGTGGAGTGGCGTGTTGTGGAGTGACATGTTGTGAAGTGGAGTCGAGAAGAGTGGAATGGCAAGGAGTGTCATAGAGTGTAGTGTCGTACAGAGAAGTGATATGCCGTAGAGTGGATTGGCATGTTGTACTGTGGAGTGGAGTGTCGTAGAGTGGAGTTGAGTGGCATGTTGTAGAGTGTCTTTTGTCATATATATATTTTTTTATTTCAGTAGGTACCGCAGTAACTTTCTAGGTAATTTTTCAAAAGCACCCCAGTACACCGTAAAGTTTTTTTTTTTAAATATACAAATTAATAAAAATTGTTTCCCCTAGGTCTACAGTGTTTCCTAAATGTACTCATGTGTTCCTATACGTAACAAAAAAGTAATACACTAAATTTCACATGAGAACATGGAACAAAGGAAAAATGTGGTCTAAACAATATGACTGCCTTTTCACTTTGTAAGGGCTTTCATTAATCAATCATACTGTGTTTTGTCATCACTAAGTACTGTGGTATACTGAGGCCCAATGTGTTACTAACTTTTTTTTCCCTATTACTTAAAAACTACTGAAGCAATGTAGATCAAATAACAAAAAGGACCCTTTCCCCACCATAATCTATATTTCTGCCAAATTTAATGAAAATCTGTTTAGCCATTTTGCCGCTACCTTTGTTAAAAAAAGACTATGGGAAATGCATTGGTGTCAAAACGTGTTTTTCTTTGAACCCCCTTAACTATTCTCCATGAAACTTTACATCGTCAGCGAATGTAGAAAAACAAATAGGTCTGCAAAGCTTTTTAGGGAGATTCAACAAAGGGTGGCAAAAGTATTACCAGTAAAAAATCCTAGAAATTCCTATCTCTTGAGATCCTAACTATAACAACAGGGTGGCTACTGCTACTCTGTAATGAATATATATGGATAGCTTTTTAGTGCTCAATAGCAGCAAGCATCTCCTTGCACTTTCATTAACCTTCATTGGAAACAATAAGGTATCACCATGCTCATTGAGTTTGCCAGCTTGAAATCAGCAATTAGCAGTAGCTATTTCAAAAGTTGTCCTTGTGCTGCTTAGCACAGGACAGGTCCTGAGAATATGCCCTCTCGATTTATGTTGCAAGTTGCATTGACTGTATTGCTCTACACAAGTTACTTTATTCCAGGAGCCATCTATTCCACAACATGCCAAATGAATAAATCAATGGCACAAGTCTACACCAAATGTTAGAAGTGAGTGGTCGAAACATACAGCATTTAGTGTTAAGCGCACAGTTGTTTTTGCTTAGGTTGTCAATCTTTTTCTTGAACCTGTCCTCACACTGGGCACAGCTGTGTAATCGTTTTTATGTGAAATCACTGTCTAAAGTACATACATTTAATTCAGAATTTCTTCGAGTTTGTGGTGCAGACAACATAGTTCAGAAAGTATGAAGAAGACACTGCTTACTGTTTCCGAGCTGTGCTGTCTACAGCAGATGCACTAATTCGGACACATTTTTGCACTTTAGAAAGTGCACTTACATAAAAATAGAGGCAGAGCTGTGCCCTACTTGAGGGCACACATTCATGATAGGGTCCAATATATCATGTTAGGGCTGCACCTTTATACATAGATCAACATCATGTGCCAGCCTCTCATGCAGCAAGGTTCCAGCCCTTATATTTATTAGTTATTCATACATTTGTCACATGTTGCCCCTGGTCAAATGGCAGCTTTGTGCTTCAACAATACCAATAGATCATACATGAACGAGGGAAACAGGGAGTCTGTGTTGGCCAATAGAACAAGGAGCAGGCCCGGTTGTAGCGGTGGGCCGGGTGGGCCAGGCCCACCCAAATATGACATTGCCCTCCCAGTCACAGCAGAAGATGCCACAGAGAAAGCACTTTCATGTTGAGGGCCAAACGTTGTGATTTACGTTCATTTTGTTTACTTTAATTATCAATCAGGGTTCATCAAGGAACCTTAAGAATACATTTTTAAGTGCATCTTTTTGATAATAGCTGTTTTAATTATGTACTGATAGGGAGAAAAATTCTGGCTTTTGACGATTTTCCATATTATTCCACTTTATTACATTAAAAATACTGGTCATGCCAATAAAAAGAAAATAGCCCGGTGGCAACCCTAGCTCATGTCTGAGGCAAGCTGCAGTGGGGAGGTTTGTATTGGGGAAGAGGGGACATAGGTTTACCTGCCCAATGATGCAGCAGGTGCAGTGACATCAGGGCCCAGGGCAATGAATGGCCTTCTGCACCTGAATTATGGCTGTTTCTGTGTGGGGCTTCTGAGAGTGTTATGTAGTTTAGTCTGTGTAGGATGCATGCGGTCATATACTGTAGAATGGAGCATGCATTATACTGTTCAGATAGCGGCCGTTCATTCCTCATTGGATGAACAGCCATAATGTGGAATTACAATGCCTACTAGAATATATGTGTCTGTCTATTCTCTGCCAGATGATGTGGTAAAGTAAATAACCTCTTTATCTCAAGTAAGAAATTGTGCTGGGCTGGAGTTATTCTCACCAATATGGCAGAGTTACAAATGGGCATATATCATATTCTGATATCTTGTCACAGTACATTGCACGTTCCCGAGTTATAGTTTGGCCACTGGAATTATGAAATTTTGTGGCTATGATGTTTTCTGCATAATTTTGGATTTGCCACATTTGCAACATAATCCATTATATGATGCATCATCTGCAGATTTTATAAAAAATGTTTTAAAAAACTGTTTCTATCTCAAATGGATCAAAAATTGCTAAACATACTGCAACACGTGTGGCAGCACAGTTGAAGGCCCTTCGCAAAGACTGATTCGTCACTTTTGTGTTGCTTATTGGTATAATTGGGTTGTAAACTTGTACTACTGAGGTGCAAAAAGTGATAACAAGTGTAAAGAAATAACAAAGTAATCAAGTAATACTATCACAAAATGTACAGCATTAAGCTGCATTGCTTGTCTTTCCTTGTTGCATAATTTAGTCAACCCTGCTGCATAATTTGGTCCTCCCCTGCAGCATAATTTCAGAGGTCCTGTTTATAGTGATCTTACTCGTCACATGTACTGGCAATGGTACTGATCAAAACTCGGTTCAATAAAGAGCTACCAAAAGTTATGCAATGTGGAATGGTATACACATGGTGGAATTAAGGCTAATTATCTAAACTTACCTCAGAACTGAATAATTGATTCCACAGGTATATTTTAAAATTGATATCACTAAAGTTTTGCCACAAAGTATGATTTTCAGATAAATCGATAGTCTCTTCATACATCACAGCGTATACTTTATATAGCTATGTTAAAACCAAATATGTATAATTTTGAAGACAACATTTAATCTGTTCTATTTGGTCACATTTCATAAATAGTGTTTGCTTACTTTTTACATTTCACTACTTAGCACTAGGTTTGATAAGGTTTGCTGTTACAGTGAGAGGTTGCACAGCTGATGATTCATTCACAGAAGCTGCAGAGCATGCGGTCATTCGACCTTCAGGAACCAAAGCTGCATCACATACACATTCAGAAAATACATGCTGTCTGCTTGCCTCAAATAAGTTATTGTGTCATTTTATCAGTTTTGCACACTTATCCAGTATTTAATCAATACAAAACACACCACATACAAGCACCCACCACATGCATAAACACGATGTGTATACCAATACACACAACACATAAGCACACTCACACCAGGCTCAAACGGATGCTGCACACAGAAACACCTACATCAGAATGACCATGTCAAACACATGTGCAAAAAGAACAGAGGCTCGCACACACGTACAATATTCACTGAAACTGCACATGCACATACGTATATCCCATATACTAGAGATATATTAGCACAAATGTTCACTATTCACAAACAGAGCCTCAAACACTGCAAGCCCCGCAAGCTCTCAGTGCTTCCCTCCCCTTAGCTGAATCTGCCTAGAATATATATGTCACAACGGCCCATGAATGCTGAATGAAATCCTACTGCCTGAAATTAAACACTGAGACGAATGAAGTGATCTTTGGGGAGAGCTCTTCTCCGTGCGACTACACTGGTGGACAACAGAGCTAGGACCTACATTCACCACCCCCATCACCCATGCCAATAACCTTGCAGACTGTGCATCACTCTTTTGTGGCATAATGTCAGTGTGCATCCTGATGATCTTTTTGCCCCTACACCCGCATCCATGATGTGGGGTGGGTGCAGAAGCAAAGTAATTTCCTCATTTGCATGGGACCATGCTCCCATGAAAATGAGGGAATGCACTTTCAAGATAGTGCTGGTTCTACATGTGCACCAGTGCGATTAGTATTACAAAAGGGGCGGCACAAGTGACCACCTTCTGTAATACCATAGTTCACTGGGGCTCACAAAGCAGGCCATTGCTCTCTTGGAGCTTCTGTGTGATATGCCCCAGAAGGTTGCCTCTTTGACTGCAATTACCAGTTTTACAATTGGCAGGTATGTAAACTGCTCTCAGGTATCAAGAATACTGCTTTCTTTTTTTCCAAATGTGTTAAACCTTTTTATCAATGAAAGCAAAAGAATGACATGAAAATAAACAGTTACTAAGATCGCAGTGTGCAAAGAAATAGGTGTTGGGCAAATTGCAAGGAGTAAATAGCCAGTCTTCCTAGTGCAAGGTTGCAAAGGCTTGGGTATGGTTACATGGACCTCCTTAAACTTGAACTATTATTCATACAGATGCTTTTATTGAAGCCTGGGCTGCTGGAAATCACAAGGGTTGGGCTACTCTGTATGACTGTTTGGAAGAAAATATAATGTAAATCTAGCGCTTGCAGGCTACCTCCAGAATTGTCAAAAATTGGTCACACATTGGCCCACCCGAATGCATCCTTGGCCCATCCAGATATAAATTTCTGGAACCAGGGCCTGACAAGGGGGGGGAGTAGTCCTAGTATTCTCTACACTTGCGGGATCGATGTGTTTTTTTAAAAATATTTGTTTACAAAGCGCTCCCACATGTAGAGCACAATTTTTCGGAAGAACAAAATGATTTCAAAACGAAAAGTGTTTAAAATAATTTTAAAAAGTCGTTCATTTATATGAAACGCTTATGTTGGAATTCGAATGCACAAGAAAGTAACATTTCAAAGGCAATAGAGTTACTGCTGTGCTATAGTTGTAGCTTACTGAAGTGCTTTCACAACAATGTTATCTAAGTGAAAACACAGCTACCAACTTATATCTCTGGGGCAGAGAAGAGAGTGCAAGATGGCTGAAACAGGCCGCTGGTAGCAGCTGGTTGAGAGCTGCAGTGCCTAGCTCGAAAGTAAAATATTGTTTTGTTTACAATGTGCGTCTAAAAGCAGAGCACAAGGAATGAATGATTTAAAAATTAAAACTCCACCCAGGTGAGAATAGAAAGCGAGCCGAAGCGAGCAGCATGTGGAATGCATGTAGTGGGCTGCCGGGATTCGTAACAAAAAAACAAATTTATTGGCAAAAGCAAAACTAGTAGCCAAAAAGGTAAATGGAAGGTGCCATTGGTTCACAAGCCCTGCCACTGAAGTGTACTATTTTGCAATTGAGTATGCATGTGTGCAGAGCAAAGATGCAGTCACTCACAGGGTGAAAAGTCTATGGCTAAAGTGGGGTGACATGTTGCCCCATGCTGTATGGTGTGGTGGGCCGAAGCAAAATGTGAATGACAGCTGAACAGACCAATGGAGAAGACCGCTGATCAAAAGCCCCTTAATGTGTTTATATACTTATGTATTTTATATACATGAATTTTTCTGAAAACATAAGTCTGGCGATACAGTTAAAGCTGTCTCCAGGCCAGACCTAAAAATTAAAGCTAAAGTGCACAGGCTATTATTGCAGCTGCCCACCTTTAAACACTAAAAAGGATGTAATAATAAAAATAAAAAAAATGTAAAAGCGAGGAGCGAAACGAGGGGCGGAGGGAAACCATTGGGGGTAACGAGCAGATGAGGATTAGGGAATGCTAAATTGAGCAATTCCACATGTATAGAATGTGTAATTTTCATAAAAAGTATATGTATGACATGAGTGGTTGTCTGCCTGAAAATGTACGTGAGGATAGGCTTGCACACCACATTCACACTAGACACTTACTCAATGTATTTTTCATACAGTATATTGACTGACACAGTGCATGCGGTCGCAGGACACGAGCTTCAAGATTTATGCAAGACGTTTTCAGGTGAAGCCATTCTCCCACAGGAAAAAAATAATGTGAAAACGTGAAAAAGCATAGGAGGAAGAAAAGAAATATGCGAAATAAACAAAACACGATAATCTGGATTTATGACAGATGACATTCTCCTGCTCTTCTAAACCCATCTTACATCAAGTGCAAAAGGTGCTCTCATGTATGTGACAATGCATTGAATTTGGGCTACTTTTCCCTTGCCCCCTGCCATAGAAGGTTATAGATGACTGAGGAATAAAAGGAGTTAGGATCAACTACAATTTACCAATTACAGTGTAACCCATTTGGTCACACATTAAAGCTCATAGTTGATTGATGGGATCAAGTATGGATTTATTACAAATTCAAAGCCAAACCAATATAAATCAGTTGCAGAAACATAGTATAAAAATACAGAATCCCTAAGGGATATCCAAAACGACGTACAAAATGAATCCTCAATAACAGAATGCAAATGAGGAATTCTGTAGCTGCAATACAGAAAATGAGAAACAAAGTCTGGTGAGTAGATTGGAAGTTTTGATCCTCCTGCCTATACATGCGGTTGTCTGAAAAGATCTACTAAACCCTATTCTAAACTAGAAATCAGCAAAAACCTATTAAGGCAGGAAACCCGAGAAAGGGCGCAGCATACTAGAACCTCTGTAGAAGTTCTCTAAAGGGAAAGAATATAGTGTAGCATAAAACCACACAACAGTGATGTCGCTAGGTCTGTGTCTCTCAGAGTCTAAAGGGAATCTGAATAAAGCTGAAGCATATTCTCAATTATACCCACAACAGAACCTTTGAGAATCCCATGTCACATGCCTCATTATTTTCCATTTCCAAACAGCAAACCTTGGCAACTACCCCTCTTTCTTTCTTGTGGTCCACACATTAAAACGTCCTTGAATTCCTCCAGTCTCCCTATTCCGCACAAACAGTAGTCCTCCCTTCGTTCATTAAAATGTCTTGTTCTTGCCAAAACATACTCCTTTCAAGCCTCACTATCTCTTTCATACAATGCACCTTTCTTTAACCATAAGCTTAAAGCAACTGCACCTGCAGAGGAGAGAAAAACATTGCATCCAAAGCAATCTTTCATGTTAAAGTTAAAAGATTAAGAAATCTCAGTGCTTAAGGCCTCTGATCAACTTAGTGCAGCAAGAATCTCAGTACACGTTTAAATGCACGATTACAGACACATATATAGTTACAATATAGATGTAGAGCACTATTCAAATGGAAATATTTTCAGTTATAAAATAAATGCAGAGTATTATTTTAAATGAATACTTGAGCATATAGGAATTACGGGCCCGATTCACAGAACTAATCTGAGACAAAATCCTAAACTTACTACTTTTGGTATTCACAGAAGGCATTTAGTAGTAGTAAAGTTAGGATTTTGTCTTAAGTTTGACTTAAGACAAACTTAAGACAGACTTAAGACAGACTTAAGACAGACTTAAGACAAACTTAAGACAGACTTAAGACAAACTTAAGACAGACTTAAGACAGACTTAAGACAAACTTAAGACAGACTTAAGACAGACTTAAGACAAACTTAAGACAAACTTAAGACAAAATCCTAACTTTACTACTACTAAATGCCTTCTGTGAATACCAAAAGTAGTAAGTTTAGGATTTTGTCTCAGATTAGTTCTGTGAATCGGGCCCTACAATATTATTCAAAACGCACAAACGTAGTAATAGGTGAGAACTGTAATTCGTTGTTAATGTAAGGGAAAACGTTAATATGCTCACTCATATAAATGTCGAGATTGCACAGTAAAATCACCTTCGGTATCTGTTCAGGTGCACTACATTACATTAACAAGTTACATCACATGAGTACATACGGCCATGTGTAAACATATATATGGCCTAGTCAAACATGAAAGGGTGGAGACAAGATTACGCTGCTCCATATTCCGGAAGACTGCATTAATATTGAACCACTACTCAACCACAAGTAAGTTTGAAATGGAAATTGGTGCTGATGGCTCTTCAGAATTTTACTGTGACAGAGCAAACACAGGTAATCCTCTTGTATACACTTTTCTCCAGCAAAAAGCAAATAAACCATTTCCAACTATTGGAAGAGTGCTGTATTGCAGAGCTCTCCATGAACCTTTGTGAACCACAACTGGAGGGTATACAAAACAGCTACCTACCCACAGATGGATCCGCACTTGCTGTAAAGTGTAAAGAGAACAATTCCAACCAATGTAAAAGCGCACTATTACAAGTCTCACCATAAAGTCTTGTGAACCGAAACTAGAGGCAGACGGAATATTTCCAACATGACATTTGCTGTATTTTATTAGTACGTCAAGTGCAATAATTCAAATTCATACGTTAACCACTTTTAAGAACATTCTTTAACAAGCATTGGCAGTGCAAAGAGGTTTGGCTTTACAAGAATGTTGTATGGCAATGTAAATCATTACAAATAAATAGCAGTGGAATCAATATGTATTTGTGTGGAACCAAAGAATTGTAGAATAATATTGGTTTTCCTTAAACGGTCAGGTGACAGTTGCACTGTCAAGCTAGACCTAAAAATCCATGTGGATTAATGACTGCACTCCTCCCATCTGTGCACCTCCCAGAGAAACACGCCATAAATTATTTTGTTATCTATGACACTTTAATACTATATATGTGTCCTTGAAAGTTCAATCTCAGGCTGCTGGATAAATAAAATGATCACAGCTGTGTGGAGGGCAAGCACTTTTTTGTGGAATCACCAACTTCTGCCCAATCAAAACATGTACCCTTGGCTCACAACATGTAGGCGGAGCCAAAACCCCACTCTAGTAATGCTCACATAATTGTCTGGTGACAGCTGCACTGTCAAGCCAGACCATAAAAAGCATGCTAATGCAAACCTACTAGAAGGTTCTGTAAAGCTAAGGAGAATTCATAGAAACTTCAAGCATGTGAATGGAATTGTCGCGAAATAAGACGCATGGAAACAATAGCCCCTCTGTAGTGTCACACATAATTATCAATCAATTTGTAGAGAGCTGCTTGTCCCACGTGAGGGTATCCAGGTTCTGGCAGGGACTCAATGGTTCAATCGAAGAGCCAGGTCTTGAGCATCTTGCGGAAACCTGGTACAGTGACCGAGGTCCAGAGGTGTGGGGGAAGGTCGTTCCATGCCCTGGCTGTGAGGTAGGAGAAGGAACAACCACTGGCCCTGCTCCAGCGGATGTGCAGGGTGTAAGCGAGGGAGGCGGAGTGGAGGTTTCTGGTAAGTTTGTGGAAGCTTAGGTGGTGGTTGATGTAGGCTTGTCTAGAATTGTGCAGGGCCTTGAATGCATGGATGAGCTGCTTGAATTGGCATGTCTTCTGAATTGAGGTGTGGGGTGATGTGTGATCGTCAAGGGAGATCGAGAACGAGTCTGGTTGCGGCGTTCTGGATATTTTAGAGTTTTTGGAGGAGGTGGTTTGTGATTTCTGCATAGAGGGCATTTCCGTGGTCCAGTTGCCGGGTGATCAGGGCCTGGGTGATGGTGCGCCTGGAGTTTTGGGGAAGCAACTTGAAGGTCTTGCATAGCATGCACAGGATGAGAAAGCATGAGATGATACGGTGTTGACCATGAGATGTCATGGGGAGTTTGCCGTTCAGTAAAAGGCCTAGGTTTCTGGCGTGGTTCGTAGGGGTTGGTATGGGGTCGAGTTCCATCAGCCACCAGGGGGCGTCCTTGTGGGAGTTCTTGTTGCCAACGGTCAGTACTCCAGTCTTGCCTGTGTTGAGTTTGAGGCAGTGTCTTTTATCCAGTTCGCAACACTGGCCATGCAGTGGTGGAAGTTCGTCCTGGTGGTGGCGGGGTCTTTGGAGAGGGTGAGGATGAGTTGGGTTTCTTCTGTATAGGAGATGATGTTGAGTCTGTGGGATCTGACGATGCTGGCAAACAGTGCCATGTAGTTGTTGAAGAGGGTGGGGATGAGTGATGAGCCTTGAGGAACTCCACAGATGATCTCCTTGGGTGAGGAGGTGAAGGGTGGAAGGCAAACCCGATGCATTCTGCCGGTGAGGAAGGAGCCGATCCATTTGAAGGCAGTTTCTTGGACTCCGATGTCGAGTAGTCTGGCGATGAGCATGTGGTAGGGGACGGTGTTGAATGCGATGGAGAGATCTAGGAGAGGAGAATTAGCGCTGCTGTCTCCCCCGATCGAAGAGGCCCCTCAGTGGTGAGGTGGTTCTAGGCGATTTGTCAGGATTCCGTTGTGGGTATGGGGTAGTGGTGCTGGTTGTTTAAGTAGTCAGTGGGTCTGCTCTAGGTATTGAAATTCCTGTAGATTTTGGAGATTTTGACTTGGAAGAAGTTAGTGAGGCTGTTACAAAGGTCCTGTGAGGGGGTGATGTTGTTCGTAGCTGCGGCGGGATTGGAGAACTCCTAGACAATGCTGAAGAGTTCTTTGCTGTTGTTGGATCTGGTTATGATATGTGTCGCTAATGCCTTCTTTGCATTTCGTAGCTGTCGTGGGTGAGTGTGCTTTTGAAGGTGTTTGTGTAGGTGGTATCCCTGCTGGTTCGCCATTTCCACACGAGTTGTTTGCTGGCTTGTTTTGCGGATCTACTGTGTTTTGTGTTGCTAATGGGGCCGATGCTGTTAGTGGAGTCTGTGAGCCAGTTGTTGAAGTTTATGACGTTTTGGTCCAGGTTGTTGGAGTGATTGGGCTGATTGATAGTCAGGGTTTCCGTCCATTTGGATTCTAAGATTTTGCACCAGCTGCGATGGAGGGCACTGGGCGGCATGCGTTTGGAGGCCCAGGGGTTGGTAATGTTGAAGTGGACAATAAAGTGGTCGGACCATGTGATTTCTGTGGCATGGTTGTATTTGATTCTGTCCCTGGAGGTGAAGATGGGGTCGAGTGTGTGGCCTGTCATGTGCATGGGGTCATGGACGAGTTGGGTGAGGCAGAGTGTGCCCAGGCTGTCATGTAGGTGGGTGGTGTTGGGGTCAGTGAGGTAGTTGAGGTAGAAGCTGAGGTTGCCCAGGAAAATGAATTTCTTGGAGTCAACTGTAAGGGGGCAATGAATTCAGCGATGGAGTTGCAAAAACTGGCTCGTAGTGCTGGTGGTCTGTAGGCAAGGGTGCCCCCGATTGTTGTTTTTCTGGCCTCCTGGAGTCTGAAGTTCAGGTGCTCCATGGCTGGGAAAGCTCGCTCGTTGTGGTGGAGCATGATGGCGATTTCTCTTCTTGGCTTGTTGATGTGGTTGCAGTGGGTGATCTTGTAGCCTGTAGGTACTGCCATGACGATGTCGGGGTGGAAGATGGGTTGAGCTAGGTCTCAGTGAAGAAGATGATATCTGGCTCCAGGGTGTTGATGAGGTCCCAGACCTTTTTGGCATGTTTGCTGAGTGAACATGGTTGAAGAGGGTGCGGACGAGCTGGTCCTGTGGTGCCTGTGTTTCAGGAGTCGTGGTCTGCTCGGGGTTGCGCAGCAGGATGTTGACCCTGTTGGTGCAGGTGAATTGGCAGTGTGTCCAGGTGAAAGGGCCTACCGTGGAGTGCGGGGTGGCGCAGACGCAGCGCTTGTGGTGTTGTCCAGGATTGAATGCGAGGATGGCAGCAGGGGTGTAGCTGCGGGAGAAGTGGGTACCAGGGTTTGTGGCTCTGGACGTGGTCCAGGCACAGACAGGCTTGTCCTTGGTGCGCATTTGGTGTGCGAGTGGCACGCCCACTGCACAGGCCCACTACGCAGCCACACTGTGCCTGCTATTAAGTAGATCCTGGGAGGTAGGAGGGGCAGTGGGGGGCAGCGGGTAGGGTTTGCAGAAGGCAGGAAGATGCTCGGCGGGAGCAGCAGCAAAGGGTAATGCGACGGAGGCCAAAAAAATGGGGCAGGAGCAGCAGCAAAAATGGGCACAAAGGAAGGACAAAATGGACCAAAGAGATAGAGGAATGATGGAAAAATGAGGCAAAAGGATTAAAAAAATGGGCATAGAGGAAGGTGAAAAATGAGGCATAGGGCTAGGAGAACAGCGAAAAGCGAGGCAGAAAGGATGAAAAAGCAGGCACAGAGCTAGAAGAAGGGTGAAACATGAGGCAGAAAGGAGGAGAAAGGGGGCATAGAGGAAGAAGAAAATGGCACAGGGATGGAAGAAGGATGAAAAACGAGACAGGAAGGCTGAAAAAGCAGGCACAGAAGAAGGAGAAAACGAGGCACAGACATTGAAAAGGAAGAGAGCGTGGAGCAGCAGCAAAAAGGGCACTAAAGAGATGAGAAGGAAAAGAAGGAACGGAGGAAGTAACGCGGGACCACAGCTGTCCAGGAGGCCAGAGAGAGGTAGGCGAGAGCTGAGCCTGGGCAGCTCCTTTGTTTTTCAGATTTCTACTTTGCAGACAGGTGACTGCTTACCGTGTTGTACACTATTACCACCTGTGATTTGTCCCATTTTCAAGTGTGTGCAGCAGTAAGTGAGTTTGAGCATGGACCCCTGATAGTGCGCATAAGACATAGTAATATACCAAAAATACAAAAACATATGTTCTCAGGGTCAGTTTATGGGGTGGTAATAATGTTTCAGGTATCTTGTAGAAGGGATCCTGCAGGTATGAGTTCGATTAACTAGCCACTATTGCTGTCTCTCCCCTTTTACTAGACTGGGACTATTAGTGTTTTCCCAGATTGTCAGCTATGGTACCATGTTGGGAATTAAATAGTATTTAGTAGATAAAGATCACATTCAATACCAGTATTTGACAGTTGTGTACATGTACAAAAATTTTAATGTTTCTGAGTAGATTCTACATTTGCAAAGTAATGGGATTTTCATTTTAATGGTCCTTTCCCAAGCTTGCACGGAACACATGAATGCATGCACCTGATTAGGCACGTGTGTGTAGGGATGGAAAAGTGCTCTGCATAGTTGGAACCATGTACCCCTGCCCTGAGTGCCCATCTATGCTGTTGTCTGTATCCCTAATGCTGAATCTTTGTCAGAGGCGAACACGAATCATGCGTGTGCGCCATGACATAGGGCTGTCCCACGGATTGCGGTCTTGTTGGACCGAGACCGGGAGGGGCACCCAAAATGCTACCTTCATAGTGGTGGAAGGGTACTGCCTTCACCAGGAGATGAGCAGCACAAACGTGGTGGTGGCAGCATACCATTTAGTGTTCAGTAGTAGTGAACAGGACCATTTTACCCAGTGTCACTGGAGTGAGGTCTACACGCTCACTCACCTTTTTAAAGTTCCGCTACTGTATGTTTAACTCACCCCTTGGCCTACATCATGTAGATGTGGAGTGGTGCACAGCGCAGGAGTAGTGACTCTGCGCTGGATGTATGAGTGCCTGAGAAAGGTACAGTACAGCGATGGAGCAGTGCTATGCAGTATCTGTGTGGTTAGTGCATGTACTTGGTATATGAATACCAGAAAGGAATACATGATACAAGAGATGTAGTGCAGTGCAGTGTGTGCGCAATGAGAGCATGTGCTGGGTGCATGTGTATTTGCTTGAAATGCAATACATGAAGGGTGAAGTATTGTGCAGCGTGCACATTGTAAGTGTGTGTACTGGCAGTGTGTGTGTTTGTCAATGGCACACACTTGTTCAATATAGAAAAGCTTCAGTGCTGAACAGGGCACACACACTGAGCGTGTGTGCTGCATGCATGTGTACATGTAAGGGTACAATGCATGGAGGTACTAGTGCTAGATAGTAAGTGTGCTGTGCATGTACACTGAGTAAGTGTGCCTGCAATGGTACATAACATGGAGTACTCTGGGTTACATTCTGGGAAGCTCAGGCCTGCCTGGTGAAGACATAAGGAGGAGAGGAATCCCCCCAGACAGATTTGTGTATTGCTGTATTCATGTGAAGTGGGTCGGACACACACTGGAGAGAAAAAGGAAGAGACTCCTTTTACACTTCAAAGGACTGCTCTTTGATTCAGTGATAGATCACAAGGAAGGCGCCTGGACAAATCTTAGAAAGGTAGATGAGGCTGATAAGGGAATCATAAAGAGTGGGGCTAGGCATCTGGGATTAACTTTTTGATGCACATATCACTGTGGCTGACATCCAGGTGTGAACTCTGGTCACTCCCATGAATTGTGTTGTGGGACAATCAGCTTCAGAGTCTTGCCTGATGTGACAGACAGTCTTTCATGAGGAAAGAAGAAAAGGAGAAGTGTCAACTTCACAAGAAGCAGAACCCCAACATAAAACATCAAAGACTCAGACCCTAAGTTACATTTTGGTGTCTGGAAATGGACTATAAGAGGGGGAGGTTGAGACTCCAAAATCTGTCATCTGCCAAGCAGCCAGATGGGCTGTGTGAGAAGGTGAAGCTCTGTGTGACCAGGACTGGGGCAAAGGTCTGCCAGTCTCTCTGTTGGGTGTGGGAACATGACCCAGGACACCAAGATGTCCTCATGTAACGCAACTGGTGCTCGTGTAAAGAGCTCTGATACCTGACACTTTCGGGTCAAGTTCACGCTATATAAAACTCCATAAAAAAAAAGATCACTTCCCTGGAGCCTGAAACATCAACGCCTGCCTCCTTGCCAAGAACAGTATGCCCTGTGAGGAAGAGGAGCGCATTGGATGTAACGTGGTCCAGTGGGCAGCCCTGCAAGAGGGTTCTCTCAGTGAGTTGTGAGGCTGTGTGCCAATTGGGTCACTGACTGCATGCAATGTCGGCTCTGTGACCCCTGTTTGCCAGGAGAGGGATGCTGAAGACTGAGGCAAGAGTGACGCGCTGAGTGAGCCTGGGTAAACCAGTACCACTGCGATGTGGTGAACCCGTATGCCAGAGGGGGCCACCGGTAAAATTATCCCTGCTGAATCGCTGGGACCTGTAAGTAAAAAAAAAAAAAAGATGTAAGTCCGTTTTTATATAGCGCAGCTACTCACCCTTACGGGTCTCAAGGCGCTGGGGGCCGTCGTGGAAATTAAGTGAGCTATTGCCCAGAGTCACATGGTGCTGAGCTGAGCTGCCGCCGTAGCCGGGGATCGAACCGTGAACCCTGTGCTCCGGAGTCAGCTGCCCTGGCCGCTGCACCACACCTCTCCACCTGTGACCATCTTGGTGTGGGCGTTTGCACCAAGAAGGTCTGGGTCCAAGTTGCCCAAGTGCCATGTCAACCAAGAATGCCAGGAGGGGCTGCCGGTACCAATGTGCCAAAGTATTCGGGTTGTTACCCGAGGGAAAGACTGAGGCTATGTTTAGCGGGTTGGACCTGCACTGCCAGGGAACTGCACCTGACTGACCTGAGGGCTGCCAAGATGCCTTGGATGATGCCAAACCCTCACTGGGCTCCAGTCATGAGCGAAGGAAGGATCCTCCCCTCCTGAGTAAAGAAAACGTACTGTGTCTTTACGAGCTTGGCGCTGCTCCGACAACTGAAAAGGACTCTGGCAGCGCTGCGCAGAAGACAGAGCCTGCGCTGCCGGATGCTGCCGCGTGGGTCACGAGCAGCCCGATTTCTCCTAACCGAGTAGGACTCGCCGGTGCTCACTCCGAGGGCACCCTCTGCTCTGCCCAACTCCTCCATGCTATGAGAGCAGGTAAGACATGAACTGGGCCAGTTGGGCCCCGGGGGATTAGCTGCAAATGGTGCTGCGGTACCATACACATTTTGACTAAAATCCTGAAGAGTCAAATCAGATCTCTTGAGTATGGCCAAATAGTGTGCATTCTCTGGAAGCGGCCACCAGTGAATGGAGAATAATGCTGGGATAGGGATTCGCATCACAACTAATAGATCCCAGACCTCAAGGGGGATTGTGTTGTTGCTTTTGAATGTCATATACCTTGGCATGTGAAGAGTTAGAAATAATATACTTCTTTTGTTTGTGTAAAAGCAAATATTTGACTAGACATTGATGTATTGTTCGTACTGCATGTCTTTTGAGTTATGAGTCATATTCACTGACCTTATCTACACTTACCACGAGGAAGCCTTGATTGGCCAACTACAGCTACCACTGAGTGTCAAATGCTGAAGGGGTACTTTGCCCAGTTGCTTAGGATCCACAGTAGTTCAGGCCTTGGGGCATCAGGAGTAAAAGGCCTCAACCACCATGGTTGGGTTTAGTAGCACCTGCGTGCCCCATGGCCCTCTTAAAGAGGTTCTGACAATTAGCAACACGCGGTAGGGTGCCTAGCGTTTAGGAGCCAAAGATACATGGGTGCCATTGTCCATTTCCAATCTGTGTCAGTGCTGCAATAAGTCCAGTTTTTTTTCTTCTACGCACAAAGACAACATGCAGAAGCAATGGAGAATTGACCTCAGTACCATGTCCTTAGATCGGATGAAGGACTTATGCAGGGACAGAGGGTGGAGGATTCTCAGGAGTAGGGACAGAGAGGTCCTTGCTAATTTAATTTGGGACCAGTTTGAGATACTGGATGAAAGGTAGGACACTGTAGCTGACTCTGGGGAGAGAACCATGGTAGTCACCCGGGAAGAGAGCACCGTGGATTCAGGCTCTGAGATCTCCTTAGCACAGATATATCGCAGACCCATGTAGAGTGTGACCCCAAAGCATTTTCTAGAGTTTTACCAAGACACTCAGCACATTGAGTTTCTAGAATTTCTCAGATGTGTATTCAACCTCAGATTTCCAGGGTACCGCTGTCCCCAATTCTAGGATTAGATCCCTTGGGTGGGTTGAATCTAGCAGAGGCCCTGAGCTTGTATTTGGCACTTCAGGCTGAAGAAAATGAGAAAGCCATAGAGTTTGAGAGGGAGAAGCTAAGACTAGTTCACTGGTAACAAGAGAAGAGGACATGGGAGAGACAGGAGAGTAATAGGCCTGGGAAGAGAAATTGTGAAAAAGGGAGGAGAAATAGAGAGAAAGGGAGGAAAAACAGAATGAAAAGGAGAGAGAGAGCTGGAAAGGAAAAAGATAGCCCTTGAGAGAGAGAAACTTAGGATGACAGCAAGGACAACTCCATCCACGATAAGTGACTCTATTTTCAGATGAGGCAGGTTGTGGCCAATGTTCCAAAAGATCTTGATCTTGTGTATGTGGAAGGTCAGGATGTTTTGATATCGTTTTGGAACGATTCTTGTAAATTGCAGACCTTAAAAGAAGTGTCTAAGGCAGCTGCTTTAATCGGGCGCATGCCATTGGAAGGGACAGCCATCATTGGGAAAATGCCTGTGGCAGACCAGATGGTCTATGAGCGAATGAAGGAAGCTCTCATTAGGAGGTTTGGGCTGAAGCTAGGTCAGTGGCTGCAGAGATTCCATAAATGCAAGAGGGCGAATGGTGTTCCGTTTGAGACTTGTATTCATGGTGTATTACATGATAGGAACGAGTGGGTAAGAGGGATGGAAGCCAAGGATTTTCAGTTCCTTAAGCAGTTGATGGTGTTAGAATGGGTGAATTCGATGTCAATGAACACCATGATATGTGCAGGCCCAGCGACGGGAATACTAATAAAGGAATATCAATGTATGCCATAACGTGTGCTCGCAGGACGATGCCAATACTCATCAATGTAATATCAATGTGTATCATAAAATGCACACGCACAGTGGCACCGACACTGGCAATGACGAGAACAATGTATATCATAATCCATGCACAAATGACAATACTGTTGCTAGTAAAAACAAAGTTGATGTATGTTTTGATTTAAGAAAAATTAACTGCGCCAATACCAGTAAGAACAATGTCAATGTATGCTATGACAACTGTATGCACAATGTTAAGGATGTCAATAGAAATTTATCAGCGACTGCCATATTATTTTTAGGAATTCCAATGGACTTGTATCATTGCTGTGGGGTTCACCCAAGGTGACCCACACCCATGCCTATCGAATACCAGGTCACAGCTGGGATATCTCTTAATCTAAGGACAAACACGTGCCTAGGGAAAACCCTGATTGATCCCAAAGATAGATAGTTGCACCACAAACAGGTCAGAGGAAATTGGCCCCACTAAAACACGTTTGGCCAAGGGCTTGCATTCCCCAAAATACTACAAAGCTACATACCACATGTAGATAGAAACACTCAACCAACAGCCGCTGCCCGTGCAGGTAAGAGTGGTGGGGCGGTGGGGCCGGGTGTGGGTATTTTGACAGATGATGACGAAGGAAAATTTATTATTTATTTAATTTTCCATTGTGGTCATCTGTCAAATTCCCCCCCAATCTGGTCCTGCCGCCGGGCCGCTGCTGTCAACCAATCAAGACATGACATGCACATAACACATAGTGATCGCACACTCCTAATGCCGGACATCTGAACACATATACTCTGGCTCACACTAGCTCTCCCTGAGGTTGAGAGCCGTCTGTGTCCGTATCAGATGCCCACATTTGTTGATTTATGACTGAGATGCTTTTTTGGAATGTAGAAAATTGCTTTATTGTACCTCATGAACTGTATATAACGGGGGCAAAAACTTTATACACCGAGAGACTTTGAGCAGACGCACTCTGTCGAGGCTCTACATGCTGCAGTGTTTAATTAAAGCAACTTGTTCCTGTTTTGTCAAACTCCTCTTGTCTTTTCATTTATTTAAGGTAAACTCATATCTGAGTAACAATGGTGACAGGGCATCTCAAGGAGGAGTGCTCTACTGCACTTAGGCAATACCTGTCTGATAAGCAGTTGTCTAACTGGGTTCACAAAGGGCTGGAGCAGCATGGGTCTAAGGCAAAGTGGGAGAAGAACTCTTCACAGACTAGTTCCAAACCGGATGGTAAGGGCCAGGGTAATTCTCATGGAACTTGAGGAGGGCCCAGGAAACATGGTAATGGTGTGTCCAGGAAAGAGTATCATGAGAAGGGAAGGCAAGAAAGCCCTTTTAAATTCGAGATGGTGACTTGTTTTAAGTGCCACAAGGTGGAACTTTACAAGAGACTCTGTCAGGAGAAGTAACTTGACCCAGTGACATCCGGGATAGCAGCATGTTGCATGTGTGTGAAGGTACCCGAGAGGGATTGGTTGCACTCAACATAGTAGCTGTGCATATTTGGGAAAGGGACCCAGACGCTCTGAAGCACATCCATCCTAGCACAATGGGATTTGAGCATGAAGTTAGTATCAATGGAAGGAAAGTGCATGCACTGAGGGAAACTGGAGCTTTCTGCACTGTGGTTGAGAGGAAGTATCTTATGCCTGAAGAGATACTCCCTTGCACCAAGGATATAGGATTGGTAACCATGGAGAATCTGCTTGCTGCTGATTAGATTGAGCTCAATGGCAAGGCGACCATGATTGATGTCAGGGTAAGGGAAAAGCAAGGAGCTGGATGTCTCTTGGTCAGTGATTTGATTGCCCCTGGCTTGATGCCAAGACCAGAAGCCTTTATGGCTTGGACAACGTCAGTTATGTTGACCAGAGCGAGGACTGCATGTCAGTTTCAGGTTGAGGCTGGGATCATCTTTGATTTTTAGGGATCAGGACAAGGCAGTTTGCAGGAAAGGGCAGACTCCAGGGAGGGAGCTGCAGTGGAGGTCATAGTTTCTGCTCCAGAGGGAGAGGAGGATGGCGCTTCCGAAGTGAACCATCTACTGGAGTCTGGGTTGCTTCCAAAACTGCAGGGTTTGTTAGCTGCTGGATGGCCTTCTCCGGAAGAATTCTGTAAGGCATAGAAAGAGTGCCATTCCCTTGTGGGACTTCTAAAGGACACCCAGGACCTGGTAAGCAAAGGAGTGGTTGGAAAACATTATGATGCCTGGTAGGATGGTCCACTTTATAGCGAACAGGTAAATCCTGAGCCAGAAAGTAGCAGGATGCTAGTGGTTCCAATGTGCAAGAACGTCCTGTTGACACTGTCCCATAAAGTGCCCTTAGCAGGACACTTAGGGACTAGAAAACCCAGGATAGGTTGGACCCTATGTTCTACTGTCCAGGGATGCACAGAGAGGCAGAACGGTTCTGTAGAACCTGCCCATCTTGGCAGCTGAGTGGTAAGACAAAGGCACCATTAGTGCCTCTACCATTTGTAAGTGTTCTGTTTGAGAAGGTGGAATTAGACATTGTTGGTCCATTTTACCCCCCTTTCACAGTCAGGCAACAAATACATCTTGGTTGTGGGGGATCACACCACCAGGTACTTGGAAGCTGTACATCTGAGAAGCATGACCGCAAAGGTGGTAGCGAGAGCTCTCCTAGGGATTTTTTCTAGGGTTGGATTTCCAAGGACAGGAATCTCTGACCAAGGAATCAAATTCATCTCTTCTTATAAGAGAGAGAAGTGGGAGCAAGCTCTTGTGACATTCCACTTCTCCACGGCATACCACCCACAAACTAATGGTTTAGTGAAGCACTTTAACAAAACACTGAAAAGCATGATGAGAACTCTGCAAGACAACTTCAGTAGTATCTTCCTGCCATGACTATTGTTTGCCTAGCCTACAGAGAGATTCCGCAGAAGGGAGTAGGGTTCAGTCCCTTTTAACTTTTGTTTGGACTCCCAGTGCGGACTCCACTCGCCTTGGTAAGGAAAGTGTGGGAAGGAACCTCAGAGTGTCCACGGAAGGATGCAGTGGACTATATGACTGGCCTCAAAATGTTGAAGGCGCAATACATGATTCAGGCAATGGAAAACCTTCAGGCTAGCCAAGGAAGGTCAGGAGGGTTTTGGGGCTTAAGCCTTTTTTGTCCCAGGGCTTTGGAGAACAAATGGTGTCGGCCATACAAAGTAGTTGAGAAGGTGTCTGAGGCAAACCACATGGTGGACACAGGTGCCAAAAGGGAACCCAAGAGGGTGTTCCATGAGAACAGGCTGAAGCCTTACCTTTGGAGAGTCTACACAGTGAATGTCATGGCTATAGCAGAGGAAGTTGAGGAAGAAAATGAGCCTCTTCCTGACTTACTGCATAGTGACATGAAGGAAGGCACTGTGGAAGGGGATCAGTTAGCCCCTGAGTTAATGCCTGAGTTGCAGAGATAATGTAGAGGGGTGTTGACGGTTTGCTAACCTGTTCTTGCTGACTCCAGGGTTGACACCTGTCTGTGTGCTTGACATAGACATGGGTGACAGTCTGCCAGTGAAGAGTAGAATCTACAGACTGTCTGACCGGGTTCAGGGATGCATGAATGCATAAGTTGACCTGGGAGTCATTGATAGATCTTGTAGTCCTTGGTCTAGTTGTGTGTTTCTAGCACCAAAGCAAGGGTCTACTGACTTGCAGTTCTATGTGGACCACAAAGCCCTCAATGAGGTAACCAGGACCGATGCCCATCCAACCCTCAGAGCGGATGAGCTGGTGGATCGGTTAGGTGCTGCAAAGTACTTGAGCACCTTGGATCTGACCAGTGGTAATTGGTAGAACACTTTGGTACCAAATACTAAGGAGAAGACTACATTTTATATGCC
Source organism: Calotriton arnoldi (assembly GCA_963921515.1). Lineage (NCBI taxonomy): Eukaryota > Metazoa > Chordata > Amphibia > Caudata > Salamandridae > Calotriton > Calotriton arnoldi. The sequence goes on along the minus strand of CAWUFW010000597.1, from coordinate 1,405,760 downwards.
AGAGGGACTATATCAGTTTAAAATTATGCCATTTAGATTGAAAAATGCTCCTGTCACTTTTTAGCGCCTGGTGGACCATGTTATCTCAGAGCTGGAAGAGTTTTGTGTGGCCTACTTAGATGATATTGAGGTATTCATCAATTCCTGGAAGAATCACTTGGATCTCTTGAGGCACCTTGAACAGATGCTAGCAAAGATACTGGAGACGTAACTGACCATCAAGGCAACTAAGTGTGAGTGTAGTCTACCTTGGGCATGAGGTAGGGAACAGGAATATACACCCGTTGGATGCCAAGATTCAGTCTGTGATGGAGTGGAGCTACCTATTTCCCAGACTGAAGAGAAGGCCTTTTTAGGGCTCGCCGGGTAGTACAGGAGCTTTGTGGCAAACTCTGGGAGTATAGTTGCCCCATTGGCTGTAGTAAGCAGCCCAAAAAAGTAATATGGACTGCTATGTCAAAAGGCATTTGAGGAACTGAAGAAGGCTCTAAGCTCTTCACCGGTCCTGAAAGCAACTGGCTACAGTCAGCCTTTCATTGTACAGAGGGATGCCTCTGACAAAGGTGTTGGAGTGGTGTTAGCTCAACTGGATGACAAAGGTAGAGCGTGTCTGATAGCCTTTTTTAGTAGGATATTACTACCCAAAGAACAGAACTTGCCAGCTATTGAGAAGGAGTGTTTTGCCATAGTGCAGACTTTGCGTAAGTTCTGCCCATATTTGTTTGGCACTAAGTTTGTTGTGCAAACAGATCATAAGCCACTGAAATGGTTGATGGCTATGAATGGAGAGAATCCCAAGTTGTTGACATGGTCTATTTCTTTGCAAGGGTTACACTTTGTAGTGGAGATCAGAGCCAGATTGAGTCAGGGGAAAGCTGACAGACTTTCTCATCAGTTTTACTGATCTGACCACCCAGCCACTCCAGGTTAGGAGTTGGTTCAGGGTGTTAAAATCTTGGAGGGGCATCTGTAGGGAAGGAAGAGTCCTCTGCATGGTTGGAGACGTGTACTTCTACCCTGAGTGCCCAGCTGTACTGTTGTCTGGATCCCTATTGCTGATTCTTTGCCATAGGCTAACACGAACCATGTGTACGCACCATGACATAGGCCAGTCACATGGATTGCGGTCTTTTTTGATTGTGAGTGGCACTTACAATGCTACCCTTATAGTGGTGGAAGGCTCCATCCTTCACCAGGAATTATTTTGTTTTTCCCCTTACAGGCTTACAGACTATGCAGAGGTAGCTATTCGCTAGTCTACTTTCGACCCTCTGGCTTTTACATTGACTCCGGGCCCCTCTCTCAATCTTTCCCTCTTCCTTTCTTCCTGTTTCAAACTGCAATTCCAGGTGATGTGTGTAATCCTTGTCCTGATGATGACATGACCGAACACAGGTCGAAACAGCCTCAACAGAATTCAGCGGACTTACGACCTCTGGCACTTAACATGCTTCTGTAAAATTGTTCCCCCCAGTATTCATGTATTGTACCATTTTAAGTAACGCCCTCTCGCTGTTGCCTTCACCTTGTCATGTGCCTCGCATGCGCTGTTCACCTGTTCATGAGCACTATGTGTGCACTTTTATGTTGATTACACTTACTTATGAGTAGTTATAGTACTGCGGTCTGAATTAATTCTTATGCCTACTATTGAATATAGACTGCAACAGTCAACCCTTGGTGTTTATTTCTTTTTCTGCTTTTTCCTGTAATTAATTTACTTTGTACAAAATGTCACTATAGTACTACCTTTTGAGATATTGCCATGTGCTATTACAATTACTCAGCTCTCTACTGGGTTTACGGGTTCCCTCCTGTTGTGTTTACGATTCACCAGGAGTTAAGCAGCATGAGCCTCTGGTGACAGCATACCATATAGTGATCAGTAGTAATGAACAGGACCTTTTTACCCTGTGTCATGGAACTGAGGCCTACAGGCTCACTCACTATTTTAAAGTCCTGCTGCTGTGTGCTTAATTATCCCCTTGGCCTACATCAGGTAGATGTGGAGTACTGCACAGGGCAGGAATAGTGACCCTGCGCTGGATGTATGTGTGCCTGGGAAAGGTACAGTACAGGAATGGAGCAGTACTGTGCTGTCTGTGTGTGGTTAGTGCATGGACTGGTTATATGTGTTTGCATGAACTGCCATACATGAAGGGTGAAGTGTTGTGCAGCTCACACATGGTAAGTGTGTGTGATGGCAGTGTGTGTGTGTGTTTGTCAATGGCACACCCTGGTTAAATATAGAAAAGCTTCAGTGCTGAACAGTGCACACAGACTGAGTGTGTGTGTTGAATGCATGTGCACGTGTATGGGTATAATGCACGGAGCTACTAGTGCTGGACAGTAAGTGTGCTGTGAATGTACACTGAGTAAGTGTGCTTGCAATGGTACATTAAAAGGAGCACTCTGGGTTTCATTTTGGGAAGTCTCCCAGGCTCAGTGAGGGGACATCACCCAGGACACCAAGATTGCCTATCTCAGAGCCAGAAGCACCAGCGCCTGCCTTCTTGCTAAGACCAGTGTGCCCTGTGAGGAAGAGGAGAGAGCTGGAGGGAGAAAGGTCCAGTGGGGAGTCCTGCGAGAGGGCTCCCTGAGTGAGGTGTGAGGCTGTGCACTAGTTAGGTCATTACCCATGTGCTGTGTCAGCTCTGTGACCCTTGTATGCCAGGAGAGGGTCGCTGAAGACTGAGCCAAGAGTAAAGCATTGTGCAGGCCTGGGCAAACTCATTCCACCCCCTGAGATGATCCTGTATGCCGGGGGAGGGACCTGCAAAGTTTCAGTGCTGAATTCCTGGGACCTGTTACTGTCTCGGTGTAGGCATTTGCACCAAGAAAGTCTGCACATATGTTGTCTAGGTACTATGGCTAACCCGTATGCCAGGAGGGACTGCAGGTACCAACATGCCAAAGGATTCGGATTGTTACCCGAAGGAGAGACTGAGGCTACGTTCAGCGGGTTGGACCCACACTGTGAGGGAACTGCACCTCACTGACCTAAGGTCTGCCGAAGATGCTGTGGATGACTTCAAACCCTCACTGGGCTCCTGTTGAGAGTGAAGAAAGGATCCCCCCACTGAGTAAAGACTGTTTACCATGTCTTTGTGAGCTGGGAGCTGCTCTGACATCTGAGAAGGATTACGGCAGCTCCACTTAGAAGTAAGGGCGTGTGCTGCCAGGTGCTGCTGTGTGGGTCGCAAGCAGCCCAACTTGTCTGAACAGAGCAGTACACATGGGTGCTCACTCCAAGGGCATCTGCTGCTCTGCTGAACTTCTCAGTGCTGTGAGAGTGGGTAAAACATGAACTGGGCCAGTTGTGCCCTGGGGACTCGCTGCTAATGGTGCTGCGGCACCATGGACACTTTTGACTAAAATCATGAAGAGTGAAAGAGGAACTATTGAGTATGGCTTAATAGTGTGCATTCCCTGGATGCGGCCACCAGACAAGGGGGAATAATGCTGAACATGTTACATGAAGGAGGGTGGGACAGGGACTTGCCTGACAACTACTAGAGCTCTGACCTCAAGGGGGATTGTGTTGTTGCTTCTAAATGTCGTAAACCATTGCATGTGTAGAGTTAGAAATACTATACTTCTTTTGTTTGTATAAAAGCAAGTATTTGACTGGACACTGATTTATTGTTCAACCTGTGTGACCTTTGTGTTATGAATTGTGTTCACTGACTTGTATCTACATCTCTCCCTGAGGGAGCATTGACTGCTCGACCATAGCTACTACAGAGAGTCAAATGCAGAAGGGGTACTTGGCCCAGTTGCTCAGTATCCATAGTAGGTCAGACCCTGGGAAATCAGGAATAAAAGACCTCAACCACCACAGTTGGGCCCAGCAGCCCCTGCACGCCCTGTGGCCCTCTGAAAGGGGTTCTGACAGTGTGACATCAATTGAACTTGTACCATTGATACACAATAAAATAAACTTTGATTTTGAATACACTATGAAATATACTATGTCTTCAATCAAGTGTATTATTACCTATTTCAATAAGTAGATGTTCCCCCTACTTTTAGTGCGTGATTGAGACCAGCAGACATACTGAGTGTAAGGTGAACAGTCTTCTAGAAGTGTTTTGGTGTTAAAACCAGTTCTGCCACTCATCACTGTTCCTGCCAGAGGACAATCGCCTAGCCTCTGGACCAATGGAGGCAGACGTTTTGTCAACAAATGGCCACTTAGGGATTAGCCATCTGCAAGTGGTTAAGGACATGTGGCAGAACAAAGGACAGCATTCACTCTTCTTATTTTGACTTACTGATCACAAATGGGGCAGACAGGACCTGCCTTATTTATCCCCAGTGCTTTACTAGATCCTTTGACTTCAATCTAAGCAGGCGGGAGAACCAGTTCTGACTATGACAAATGGGAGGCAAACTCATCAAATAGAGGTGTGCCTAAAGGCCTGCCTGGAGCTTCTCCAGAATGAAGAAGGGTAAAGGCATCTTCATGGGAATTTTTACAGTTAAGTGAAAAGGAAAGTCTACAAAAGGAGTTGCGCATGGGGTGAGAAAGTAGACAGGATTGGGTAGGGAAAGATCTCAGACCACTGGCTAGTGTGTAGGATAAGGCTGGCACCTCATCACCACCTCCTCCTCAACTGATAAAAACACCCTTCTGGAAAAAAAGAAGACTCTTGACTCCTGCTGGAAGAAGAGGACTCATGGACTTCAAGGTGCCTGGCTCCTCCTGGCACCCAGGGACTGGAACTGCTCTGCAATGGTCAAGTGGTTGGTATTCTGTTTGCCTGCTCCAGAGATAAAAAACAAAGGGACAGCTGACTTGAAAAGGACCCAGTTGACCAGAGAGAACTGAACCCTGCAAGAGCAATGGCTAGGGGGAAAGCTAGTGATTAGAAGCTTGGGGACTGAATTGCTGACCAGAAGGAGGTTTCCCAGCAGTTAGGAAAATGTGTGACTTACAAGGTGAGGTTTTCCCAGGAGGTTAAACCTAAGGCAGGCAAGAAAGCCAGATTGACCCATTTGAAGCTTTTTGCAGCAATGAAAACTGGTTCAGCTAGACCTCATAGGAAAGGTATTCAGCCTATTGGAGCACTGCCTGCCTACAGCTTCCAGCCTTGTGCCACTTGACGATTTTAAGAACCAAAAAATGACCAACTCCGAAGGTAAAACCTTGGACTGGGGCAACGCAGCAAATCTATCCCCAGGGACAAAGCGACTTCGGCAGCTATGAAATCCTGCTTTGACCCATTTGCAGCTTGAAGGCACCAAACCCATCAGCTTCAACTGGAGCTCAGCGCCGGTGTATTAGACCATACTCCACTGAAGGATTTCGACTTCCAAATAAAAGACTTGTGGGCAGATGTACTAAGCTATTTTGCATTCGCGAATAGGCCAATTCGCAGAATTGGACTGTTTGCGACTGGACAAAAGCATTTTGGTATGTATTAAACCCAAGCTGCAATTCAGTAACACGTTACCAAATCACAATTTCGGTTTGTAGGAAGGACCGTCCCTTCCGAATATTAAATCAGAATGGAATGTGTTAATGTTTTGCGACTGAATTGCGTTTGCGGAGTATTAATACTTTACTGATTACAAGCATGTAGTGGTAACCTATTCGCAATTGTGTTTGGGATCTCCTTGGGGCCTGTTACCCTTTGTGAATGTAAAAATAAAGTTTGTTTAAGAGGGGGCTGTGTCTTCTTAACCAAGCAAAAAAAAAAAAACTTTTCTTTTTAAATTCAGTCCTGTTTCCTTGAAGGGAAATTGGCCCAAAGTAATTGCTTTATTTAAGTGCAATCACAGATGTGGTGTGATGCCAGCAATTCGTAGTGGGGTGAAATTGTGACCTACCTTCTTAATATTCATGAGGTAGATTGATTTCTAACCCACTAGGACTTGCTAATTTAAAAAGAAATCTTTCCTAAATTTAGGGTTAAATTTGTTTTATTGTCATTGCAGCCAAAACAAAAGGAACATGATAGTAGGGGCTTCAACATTCGGCTCCCACCAGCCATCATAGCAACTTTTAGAAATGAAAAACAAAACTACTTCCTCCTCCCCTCTCCCATCCCCTACCCTCCCATGGCTGCCAGTGCTGTCTAGAATGTCCAGTAAGTCAATTTGTATGTGTCTCTCCTGGGGCGGGGCTCAAATGGATTACTCTGTTGGTGCTGTCAATCGCAGTAACCTTAGATATCTCAGGCAGGTTAGCTCTGTAAACTCTTGTGACAAGAGTGCGATGAACAGCTGCCAAATCTCGCTGAATGCGTCCCTTTGTTGTGTCAGTGCCAGTGATAGCCTTTCCATCCCCAATAGGTGCCATATACGGTGTAGCCAGTTCAGTCTTGATGGCACCCTCTCAGTGCCCCAGAGTGCTAAAATGGATTGGTGAGCTGCCCCCAAGGCTAGTGCGATTTGCCTGACTCTTCCGGATTTGAGTGGAAATGTCTGTGGGTTGGGGAGGCACAGTACTACATATGTGGGGAATCGAGGCAATTGAGTATTGAAGTGCGTATCAATGTCTGTCAAGATCTCCTCCCAAAATTGTGTCAACCTAGGGCAATCCCACAGAATGTGTACCAGTGTTCCTAGGGAATCCCAACATTTCCAGCACCTATCTCCCTTATCAGGGTTCTCTCTATGCAGGCATACCGGGGTTAGGTACCAGTAAGTGCCAATTTTCGTTGCCGTTTCTATGCTGGAGGAATTAGACGCTGTGTGTCTCACCCAATAGCATATGTCTCTCTATTCCTCTGAAGTAAATTGCCGGCCCAACTCCCTCTCCCACCGTAGTTGTGCAGGGTTTTCTGAATCAGGTGTCCCCTGTGACAGCAGCATGTATAATTTGGAGACAAGGCGTCTAGCAGAGTCTTAGGCAAGAAGCCACCTCTTAAACTTTGTCAGATGCCTCTGAGCCGCCCCCCTCATCGACTGCTGCATCACCCAATGCCTTATCTGTGCATACCGGAATCGTTCTATTTCTGGTATTGCATAATCGGCCCGCAGAATGTCAAATGGGATGGGACCCACCTCGTTGAAAAAGTAGCCTGTAGATCTACATCCCGATTTTTGCCATATACTAAACACAGTGCTATCAAGTCCCGGGGTGAAGTGGAGTGAGCGGGGAAGGGAACGATGAGAGACCCTTCGAGCCACCACTATATCCCAGACCCTCAGAGTGGGCGCAGTGACCACCGACAGGTAAAGATTGGCCGGGCGTTAAGACCGTTCCAGGAAGGGGATCTTTCACAAGGCCATTCCAGCAAGGGCCCTGTCCATGAACAGCCACCCCTTTTCTGATTCCGGACGTGACCATTCTATGAGAAATCTAAGTTGCGCAGTTTGGAAGTAGCGTAAGATGCATAGGATGCCTAGGCTGCCCTCTATAGGAGCCCGCCAGCTTTGGTCTTGTCTCATCTGGGAGCGGCGGCCTGCCCAGACAAAGCTCTGGAAGACTTTCTGGAGAGTCTGGAGTGTCCCCTGTGGTGGCCACAGAGGTAATGTCTGAAATATGTATAGCATCCAGGGAAGGACTGTCATCTTGAGTGCAGCATTCTGGCCCATCCACGAGAGCGGATGTGTCTGCCATCGGGAGAGGTCAGACTTCACACGTGCGACGAGGCTCTGATAGTTAAGAGAGACCACCCCTGCTATTGTCGGGGCTAATTGAATACCCAAGTATGGGATGGAATTTCGTGCCCACTGGATGGAAAAGGTTCGAATAAGATATTCTTGTGTATCAAGGGAGACTGTGAGGCTCAAGCCTGCGATTTGCCTAAGTTAATCTGGAACCCAGAGACCATCCCAAATAGTCTCACCTCTTCCAAGAAGCTAGGAAGGGCCTCTCTGGGATTATCGAGGGAGGCGATGACGTCATCTGCATTTAGCGTAATAAGGTGTTCCTCTCCCCCAAAGCAAATCCCCATAGCCCTCTGATTTTCTCGAATCCTTTGGGCGAACAGCTCCATGTAGAGCATGAATAACAGGGGGGATAGCGGATACCCCTGTCTTGTAACACGGCATATGGGAAAGCCAGGGGACTATCTACTGTTGACCCGGATGGTGGGCCTCCGTTCGCCATATCCACTCAGGACCCATGTGTTGAACCGCTTCCCGAAGCCAAAGTGTTTCAATACCGCTGCCAGATAAGGCCAGTGAATGCGGTCAAATGCTTTCTCCGCGTCTATGGAGAATGGCATGGACTCCCATTGAGAACGGGCGGCCTTATCAATGAGATGCAAGATTCGCTTGGTGTTGTGTGAGCACTGCCTATTAGGGATGAAACCCGCCTGGTCCAGGTCTATCAATCCCGGCATCAGGGGAGCGAGGCAGGCCGTTAAAATCTCAGTAAACAGCTTTGCATCTATATTCAGGAGTGAAATAGGTTGATAAGACCCTCACTGTCTCTTATCCTTTCCTGGCTTTGGTATGACCACTACTGAGGCCTCTGTAATGGAAGGGGGGAGTGTCGGGCGGCCCGTATTCGAGTTATAGGCTATAGTAAGTAGAGGTGCCAGGGAGTTGCAAAAAACCTTGTAAAAGGACGCTGAGAAGCCATCCGGGCCGGGCGATTTATGGGTCTAGCAATCGCAGCTATGACTTTGTCTATTCTAATCGGGTTGTCCAAGCTTGTCGCTTGTTCCCCGGTCAGACGTGTGACCTTAGCTCCTTGCAAGTATGTCAAGTATGTCAAAATGTCCTGGGGAGGGAGGTCCTGCGTGGAGTATAAGTCTTTATAGAAAGCCGTGAATCTAACCTCAACTGCCTAGTTGCCCTCAATTACGGTCCCCTCTTCCAAAACTAGGGCTTGTACTGTATTTGCCTGGCGCTGTCCTTTGAGATTATTTGCCAACATTCTCCTGCATTTGTTACCCCCAACGTAGAAGGCATGTTTAAGGCGAAGTATTGCGTTTACTTAAATAGCGATTTTTGCGTTTGGGATGATGCATCCCAAATGCAAAAATTGCGGTCGCAAAGGGGCAGATTCTGCGAAACTGGCCCTTTGCGACCGCAAAAAACAATGATGCATGTGCCCCTAAATGGCTTGACAAATGAAATCAATAGCTGATCACCATCCGCCCTATTCTCCACCATTCTACACTCGTACTCCTTCAGGCAATAAACCACACACAACTTTTTGCACTCCTCATACCTCGGATAAAAAACAGAAGTCGACATGGTCTTAGTTCTTTTATGTATCTCAAAAAACACACCATCTGTGCAAAAGTACCTGTTATTGACCTCCAAACATTTCACATCAGACACCCTTCTACATGAAATTAAACACAACAGAGTCGCTACCTTAATAGAAATATTCTTATTATTCAAAAATCTATTCATAGGCCAGTCGAGCAACAACTTCAAAACCAAGTTTACATCCCACATCACATTGTAACGTGCTCTGGGATGCCTCTTTAATCTCATACTCTTTAACACTCTACGTACTAAAACATTACGACCTACAGATCTACCTCCTACAAAAGCATGCCCTGCTGACACAGCTGATCTATAACAATTAATGGTTTGATAGCTCAACACTTTATTAAATTGCTCCACTAAGAAATACACTAGTTCCACTACAGGAGCCTCCACGGGATCCAAACTCCGTTCCACGCACCAACGTACCCAGAACCTCCATACTCCTTTATACCTCTTCCTTGTTCCTGGTGCTCAAGATTCTTAGAGCAACTCTGTAGCCTTCTGTGAAAGTCCCTCAACTGCACAGGATCCCCTGACACCTTCCAAGCAAGAAAGTCCAACATACCGCTCCGAATCAAAGGAGGAACGTCTCCTACCTCGTTTACCAGTATGCCCTCTTCTGCTCTCATTAAAAATGGAACCTCGCAAGCCAATTCCAGTGCCGCCGGAAATCAAGCCTGTGACACCCAAAAGGGCATTACCAAAACCAACTGACATCCTTCTGTCCTCACCTTCAGCAATACCCTCTGAATCATTGCAAATGGGGGAAAAGCATAACCCTTCATATCCGACCAATCTTGCTGAAATGCGTCTATCACTGCAGCCCCTGGATCTGGCAGCCAACTGTAATACTTCCTCAACTGACATGTCAACCTTGTTGCAAACAGGTCCACTTCCAATGGACCAAAAACCTCCTCTATCCTCCTGAAATATTCTGTCCCTATCATCCAGTCGCAGAAGTCCGTCACATGCCTGGAATTCCAATACGCTATCACATTCTGTATCCCCGGCAGGTACTCTGCTCTTAAAGCTATTTTTTCTTCAAGCAAAACATCCACAACTCCTTCGCCACATCCGATAGACTCTTTGATCTGCAACCCCCCATTCGGTTTATGTAAGCTACCGCTGAAATGTTGTCCATTTTCAAAAGCACTGTCTGACCTTGCAATCTCTTCCTGAAACTCTTCAATGCATATAACCCTGCTGTCAGTTCCAGACAGTTTATATACAATTCCTTCTCTTACCTTGACCAAGCACCTCCTGTTTCCCGAAGACCAAGACGCGCCCCCCCCAACCTAAGAGGCTTGCATCCGTCTCCAGGATAACATCCGGTAGGCAACCAAAAATTGCTCTTCCGTTCCACACCTCCAGATTATGCAGCCACCAATCTAGTTCTTCCTTCGCATCTTCGTTCAACTCTACCTTGTCCCCATACCATAATCCTGCTCTCAACGCATTTGCTTTCACCCTTTGTAAAGCTTGATAAGGCAAGGGCCCTAGAAAAATCCCCTGAATTGAAGAAGAAAATAAACACAGAATCCTTGCTAGATCCTTCAAGGTTAATACCATCCTCCGCAGTACTCTCAACACCTCTTTCTTTATCATGTTCACCTTCTTCTCTGGTAACCTTAACACCTCTCCGACCATATCTATTGTAAATCCAAGAAAATCCATGCTCTGTGCCGGTACGACAATCGACTTTGTATGGTTTATCATGAACCCTAAACTCTCTAACATATCTATTACATCTCTGAGCTGATTTCTCAGTTCCTCTGCATCCTGTGACATCAATAAGATATTGTCCAAATACACAATTAAACGGTATCCTCTCTCCCTGAAGAATGCCACTACCACACGCATCAACTTCGAGAAGCACCAAGGTGCTGAAGACAGGTCAAATGGTAGACACAGGAATTGAAATAATTGGCCTTTCCACCTGAATTGAAGAAACTTCTGACTGCTTTCCCCCATAGGTACCGTGAAGTAGGCATCCTTCAAATCCAACTTCACCAACCAGTCCCTTGACTGTAACATGTCTCTTAAAAGATGTATCCCTTCCAATTTGAAATGCCTGTAAACTAATGATCGATTCAGACTCCTCAAATTTATCACCGGCCTCCATCCCTTGTCCTTCTTTTCTACTAAAAACAAGGTGATCACATAACCTTTCACATGTTCTTCTACCAAACAAATTGCTCCTTTCCTCAACATCTCCTTCACCTCTAAATCCGCAATCTCCTCTTGATCTTGAGACAAAACTAAGGCCTTTGGTTCCACGATTTGAACTGGTCGTTGCACAAAGTCTATTTCAAACCCTTGTATTACATTTAAAACCCAAGGATCCCTTGTCAATCTCCGCCAAGCTTCTGCGAAAAACCTTAATCGTCCTCCTACTTTTCCTTGGGAAGAACCAGTAATTATCTGTATACTCACCTTGATTGCTCGGACCCGACTGACTTCTTTCTCTTCCACCTCTCGATCTGTTGTATCTTCCTCTCTGTGGGAAGAAGCCAGAGGAACCCTGGAAGCCCCTTCCTGTTCCTCTGTACATACAGTTGTGTCGTGTACTTCCTATATATAACCTATACAGAATCTGCGCGTTCGGATAACATGAACTGTGGGCTTGGTGGCAGACTGACTCCGAACACCCCCACCGAAAATGTTAGCCTGTTTGCATTAGCTAGCTCACAGTGCCACTAGTGTCTCCTCTTATCGGGGAGAGAATAGTTTCTGGCAACCTCAGAACATGACAACCCTGATCCCTCAGGATCGTGGAAACAATGTACTACCTTTCGCTTAGTCACTCGTGCTTACTTATTCGGTCTCAGAGAATTACACAGAAGAAGCAGTCGGGCGTTTTACAATAAGTATTTATTGCACAGTTGTTCTTCTAGTGTAAAATAGATGTGCTGCAATAATTGTAAGACAGTAGCAGATATATATAATCAGCAGTATAGTGAATACAAATGGATAGTACAGTTCTACCACTTTGCAATAATCATAAATGCATACATGGATATAAAATGCATGATAAAAGAGAGTGTGTACTCCTACGATGCCTATCTAGATGTACCTAAGTGTACCTAGCATGTGAGTAGGTGTAGAGCCAAGAATCCCTCTAGGATTTAGTCTAATCCCATTACCTGAAGAGAGAGAGAGAGTGTGGGACCCCGTCCTGGTCTCGAGTTGGACACCCCGCAAGGGATGTGTTAGACAGCTGTCAGCTGGAGCGTCTGCATGCAGAAGCCTCAGCGTCTCTGGTCAGTGTGTCAGCCTGGAAGTCTCGGTTCCCTCTAACTAACGCTAGCAAGATGTGTGGTATTTATGCAGAAAGTATCTAGGGTTCCTTTGTCCCTTGTTTCTTGTGTTAGTCATTGTTGGGTGTAAGGATGACGTATGGGATGAACCTTGTACATAGATATTTAGGCAGGTGGTGTAGCCCCAGCCTGGTTTCCAAGAACCCTTATGAATATTCATTCATACTGTGTGAGTCTATTGATGAAGTTATAGGACACTATTGTTCAGGGAGAAACCCTCCTTCTGTGCCCAGGACTAGAACTTGGTAAAGGTTCATTCCTAAAAGGTCCGTTACTGTGAGTATAGGGGAGGAAATGTAGGTGAAGGTGTAAGATATTACCCAGGCCTATATTAGGGTACCTATATGAAACATAACAGTTGTACTTTGACCTCTGTAAACCTCGGCCAGCATACGGTCCCCGTCTACCGACCCTGCCAAAAACACCTTCAAATACCTTCCTCTTATTAGACTGCATCTTTTCCAGCGCTGTAAAAGTTGATACATGTTTCCCCAGACTTTTCACAAATCCTTCTCCAAAATGTAAGCACTTCGGCTCCTCACAGGGCTTCTTATTGAAACATAACACCCACTCCTCTTCCAAATAGTCAACAATGATAAAATGCCATCAAACCATTCTTTTTACAAGGTAAAAGCGCATAAAAATTATAAAAACATTTGTCTTAAAATTATTTTAAAACAATTTTAAGAGGTGAAAAAGACGAAGATAGAAAAATCTTTTACTTCGAAAATCAGTTTTATGGTATTGGTACTTAAGCCGAAGTCCTAATTGAGTTTGTTTATATAAGTCGAACCACTACAAGCGTCAGAAGGCCATGCTTTTTCAGCGAAAGTGTCAATATAAAGGAAATGTTCCAAATTTAGTCGAGTTTTGGAGAAAAATAAAAACTGAATTCTTTCCCAACACATGATGAGCCAATTATAGATTAAGTGTCCTGGCTGGGAGACGCAACATCGTCGTTGCTTGCCGCTGCGGGGGACGGTCCTTGCAACACCTCGCAGAGTACGTCAATGGAGCATAAATGATATTCAGAGCTGCCAATGGCTGGTGTAGAGGCAGTCGGTGCTGTTGTCGAAACCTGAGTGCTAGTGGAGGAGCTGATGCTCAACCCAGTTGTAAAAGGCACCTGCGGATTCTCGAGGAATGCAGCCATTAATATGGGAATACGCTGGGGACATTGCCTAGCATGGGCCCTCAGAGGTTCCAGCCTGGTATTCAAGTCCGCAGGCGTGTCCGTTGCAAGAGTCAGACAGAGATCCAACACGCATTCTTCACCGCAAAACAGGCATCGAAGAACAGGTAAGATGCAGTCCATCAAGACTGGTCTAAATGATAGGAACCAAGAGGCACTCAGTTCCCGTAGGCGAGGTGTATTTGCGCTCCAGGAGCGCTTTTGCCATCTCGTTGGTAATTGGGCCGTCCATTGCGGAGCAGAAAAATGACAATCAGGATTCCTGCATAGAAAGCAGGATCAGCGGAAGACCTCCAAAAACGCTTCCCAATACGGAGTGTATAAAATTTGGAATGACTCCGTGGATTGTCTGAAAGGTGCTTAGAAATCCTGACCCTATGGTCTTAAATAGGTGTACAATACCACTCGTATCAGACATGATAAAGATACTACTCACCATTTCTGCAAAATGAAAGGGGCAGTTTGTACGTATAAGTGCCTGTATCTCAGTCGAGGTCCTTGCGATTTGAAGATCAAAGGTCTCTCGAGCGGAGGTTAAGGGTACGGTTTGTTGTGAAAGCATGGCTTTCAGTCTGCTCAAAGTATCAAACTGTATAAAGGAAACATTCAACGAAGGCCATAACGGCGCCTCCCTGACTGTACTTGTTGGGGGAAACAATACTTGCATACAGCAAGTGACCCTGGAGTTCACAGTGACCAGATAGGCAATGCCCGGAACCTTGATCGTTCAGCATCAAGTAACTCCCATTCGAGAGCAGCTCGAATACCGGTGTAATCACGGCTGCTGGAGTCCCTTTCATGTGGCAGGACAAGTTTGCTATTGAACCATTGCAAGCTCCGTGCAGTGAAATGTCCTGGCAGATGAGAGAACCGCTTAAGTGTTCTTGCAGTTTGTACCGCTTAGAAACACTTCTCGATCCCCACTCTAGCATCGAAATCTGTACGGTAATTCCCAAGATTCCTTAATATATTCCTTACCCAAATTTTCATATTTGCCTGCCTGCCTTTGCTCAAGGCAATACTGAAACTGAAAAGTAGTGACCGGTAGAGTTATGTGGCCATGGATTAGCCATTCCGTTGATGGTGATTCCGCTACCGTAAATGGTAATCTATCCAGCTTTTCAATGCGCAACATTGTATATTTTGCTCCCCTTTGTGCTATTTCTACCTGTTTATCTGTTAGATTGTATTCAGGAAACAGAGACATACTGTTTTTTTTAATTTAATTTAATTTTTTAGTCCTCATTTTGTTGTATACTTCATAGGGTGTCCATAAACGGGCTTTCTAGACTCATGTCCTTATATAGGCATAACCCAACCTGCCCTTATATAGGCGTAGAATCCCAGGCCTTATTTAGGCATAAACCATGCACACCAAATACAGGCATGGCTTCCGACATCCGTCCACCCTAACGTCTCAACGAGTCCATGAAAAAACAGACCCTCAGGCTGCGGGAGTTTCCCTTGCCCAGGACTATTGATTTCTTCAAGGACTCATACATTATGCATGAACCTCTTATTCCCTAAGGGATTCATTCATGACGTCTTTCGCTGCCCAACTCACGTCAATGCTACCATTTTCAGGTATAAATATACCTTCCCAAACCCCTGTAAATCGGAGGAGACCTCGACTTCAGAGGAGCCCGATTCCCGGCCAGACGCACTGAGAAGACACTGTCATTCCTGCACGCAGAGAGTCCAGCTTCCAGTGATCTAACTTCCCTTGCGGGGTGTTGGAGTTCGAGTCCGGATAGAGATTCCTACCTCTCTCATTCTTCAGGTATGGAGCAGACTAGAACCTAGAGGGACTCTTGGCATACTAGACTCTTGGCATACTAGGCGTAACTTACTCTTGGTATACTCTAGTCAGGAATACAGCACCTACTTCTACTTCTCCCTATACCTAGGATAGGTTAGGTACACTGGGATAGAACTAGGGTAGAAACGCATCGTATGAGTACTCGCATTTTTAGGTTGTGTCATTTTATGTAAATGCATACATGCTAAAAAGATAATGCTGACGCAGTATTATTTATTTTTACTGCTCACCTTGTACATTATTTATCTCGCATACTGTCTTGTGATCATAACAGCACATATAACTTACAACAGAAACAAGACTGTTCAATAAATCCTTTATTGAAACGCCCGTCTGTTATTTCTGTGTAACTCTGAGAATAACTGAAACATGCACGACTGAGCTGAGTGAAATGGTTATCTATTGTTTCTACGACTCTGGGACACATCCTGATTCTGTAAGGGAAACACAGTGGTCATGTTTTTGCGGCAGCCAGAAACTAATCCCTTCTTGTCGTCAAGAAGTTTCTAGTGGCCTCTGAGCTAGCTGGCACACGTAATTAAGTTTAATATACTCGATAGGGACATACCGACCTTAGTCCTATGTCAAACCTATAGGATATATTATTCCAATGCGCAGAGCCTATAAGGGAAATAGGAGCTACACTACATGGCGCCCAACGTTTGGTAAGGCAGTAATTCAACGTTAGATACTGAGTAACTCAGCTGTGCACTTTTATTTTTCTCTCAGAGACCCCTACCCCAGATACTCCAAAAGACGTCTTGAGTGGGCAGGGTTAATATCCGCCACGGCTACATAGGGAAGGCCCCTATATATTAGCTGTTTGGTTTGCTCAACGTTGAAGGATAGACTGTTCCACAATATTGTGCATCTTATCTTTGTTTCCTTGAAACTAGTTCTACAAAATGAATGTAGACGCCGAATACGGTGTAGCTGCGGCTGAACCAGCCCAAGCAGCGTTATTTAACAACACAGGTTTAAATGAAGCCGAAGAGGGTGTCAGGGACATTCCTCCTAACTTAAGAAAAGCCATTACTCTAAAACTTATAAAACATGGCCTATCTCCAAGAGGAGGTAGAGCAGTTTTCGTGATAGAGGCACACGAATCCTTTCAGACAGAGGTATTCTATTCATGGGTAATATTTCCTGAATCTAATCCAGTAACTCACTTGTTTAACTTCTACAAAGAAGATGAACAACCGAAGGAATACATTCCTTTCGAGGATATTGAAATTCCATTAACATACCAGGAGCACCAGCTCTGGTTTAAAAGCGCCCTAAAACATCACAGAAATATAACCAGGCTCGGTCCGCTAGGCAGACCAGGAGCAACATGGCCGATTCTAGCCGGCTACACACCTCATCCAGACATCGAAATAATGTCAGACGAGGAACTACTTAATCAACTCACAGAGTTAATAAAAATCTACAGACAATTGGTTCAATATGTCATGAGGACTTTCACAGTCCAACAACCATTAACACTTCCAAATCAAGCTCCTCCACAGGGGAATACACTAAAAATTACACCACAGACTCTATACGCAGTCATGGGTAAAATGCCCACTAAGCGGGAGCAAATTCCATTTTGGATAGCTCAAAAAATTACTCAAATCGAAGCAGTATTTCCAAATACTAGCCCATATGAGAAACACAGAATCCTAACCATCAGTTTACCGATGGGGATCACACCACAACTGGAAGACTGCACCACTTGGGGCTCAGTCTTTGCTGCCATCTACACTAAAACACACGGCATTCCGTCAATTGCGGTAATACCAGATGTCCTAAAACAGATTCAAAACGAATATGGAGCAGAGCCTGCTTTAAATTTAGGTATGAAATTACTGAAAAATTTTGAACAGGTCTCAACAATAATATTATCTAATATTAAAGGGAGGCAGCAGCAGTGGCGATCCGACAAAAACTAAGGGAATTCGATGTTACAGAACATCAAACAGAGCTACCCAGAATTATAGAGCAGTCATATGCAGAATTAGGCAGAGATAGTTTGGGTGGGAGACCAGTTAAACCAAAACTATCTGAAAGTTCTGAGAAGGACTCAATTAAACAAACTCCTACATCTTCTAAAAAGAAGTGGGAATCTAACAAACAAAATTCAAACGAGAAAAGATCTCAATCCCGAGGTACGTCTCCTCAAAAGGAGCCCTCTGAAAGGAGGTATAACCTCAGGAATAGGGATAATTTGAGAAAACCTGATAGGTATCAAGATAATGATACACGTTCCTCTCGTCCCTTTCAGGTCTCATCACAGACTTCGGAAAGAAGAGGACGTACAGAACATAGAGAAGAACGCGTGAAATCGAAAGACGACAAGCACGCAACAAAAATTAAAGCTAAACCTCAATTCTCCAAAAGAAAGTAGCAGGTCTGAAGATAAGACATGCCGAGAATAATGAGATCACAACTCAAAAACGGGGAATGGGCTCAGACAATGCTGGACAGTGCAGCAGAAGTCACAATAGCTCGCCAGAACCTGATGGAACTTCTGGAGATAGTGGACTTGAATGAGTACATTACGGTACAAACTGTAGACACCAGGGTTAGTACTCCACAAAGGTTATATGAAATAACACTCCGGATGGAGGGAGACAAACCTAGACAGGTTAAAGCACTTTTTGGGAAAAACTATCAAAGGGTTATGACATACTTCTAGCAGAAAAAGACTGGCCACCACAATTTGTCAGGGAGTGCCCACACGGCGAGGACATGATTATGCCTGCCTTCTCCAATCACATTCCAATTCACTTAAAATATACATATGCCAGAAAATGGGCAGTAGCCCAGGCTCCAGCATTATATAAAAATCATGTAGGATGGGATGAGGACTCCCCTCACCATAAAATACATCTGAAACATGAACCTACTGCACAGAGACAGTATCCAATTAAGCAAGAAGCTAAAAAACAGGTCAGGGAGATTTTAAATCAACTTGAATACCAAGGGGTGATTGTAACTAGCACCTCATCTATGAACAATCCTTTGTTTCCTGTCTCCAAACCAGACAATACATATCGTCTAGTTTTGGACTACAGACATTTAAACACTTATTCTAAAACTTTTGCAGTGCAAAATGCACATAGCACAGCATTAATGAATAACATTGTGCGCAAAAAATACAAAACCACATTAGACATCTCAAATGGATTCTTTTGTCAAAATATAGCACCTGAAAGTAGGTACTTAATGGCATTCTCCATAATGGGGACACAGCGTCACTTTTGTCGACTCCCACAAGGGTTCAAGAATAGCCCAGGTTTATTCTCAGCGAGAGTAACGGAGTTGCTACAAATTTATGACAACGAGGCATTGTCCTATGTCGATGATATTTATCTGACAGACGATGACTTAGAAAAACACTTGAACAGGGTGAGCACCATTATATTGGGATTCGCCTCTGAGGGCTATAAGTTCAACTTTAAAAGTCACGAATTGCCCATCTCAATGTCCTATTTTTGGGATATGAGCTTTCAAGTGAAGGCAAGAGCTTGGCAGCTAACTTTCTAGAGAAGTGTGCGCTGATCCAACCTCCTAAGACGCTAAAAACTTACAATCAATCCTGGGTTTCCTCAATTTTGGTAGAACATACATTCTAAACTACGCAGAAAGGGTTAAACCTCTCTACGCACTAATCAAACCTGATTTTTCAATCAAAAACTGGACACAGGAACACACAGAAATTTTGCGTTCACTCCAGGCTAACATGTTAGCAACAAATCACTTACAAACACGCGTAAGTCAAAGAAATTTGGTGATTCGAATAATTTCGGGTCAATGTGGATTCACTTACTTAACCTTTAATGAGGGTGAGAAAGTACCAATCACGTACAAATTACACTTGTACACACAAGCAGAAATGCGCTTCAGTTCAACTGAAAAAATTCTGACAGCAGTTCAAACAGCTGTAGCAAAAGAAAGAGCCTTAGCCCAAGGGAAACGCATAATTGTCGTTACCCCAGTACCAGCTTTAGAAGCAGTCACAATAGCGAGCATTCCCAATGCTAAAGCTTTACATCCGAGATGGATACAATGGGTTAATTCTCTTGCTGCAACTGATGTTGAATATGTATTTGATCCAGATTTAAAAACACAGGCATTTCTCCAATATGAACAAGAATGTCCTCTGCCCACTGAGATTCTGCCCCTCGATCAGTATGAATTCGTAATTTACACTGACGGATCCGCACAGCCCGCAACAGGGAGTAAGCAAGCTTACAGTGTAGCGTGTGCTATCGTTAAAGGTCGCATACGAAATGGCATCTTCAGACCTATGGTCACAAAAACTCAGTCACTAGGTGATTGTACAGCTCAGCGAGCTGAACTACAGGAATTCAAACTGGCACTTGAAAGTACGGATCGAGAATTCCTCACACTGATAGTGTGCGATTCCTTTTACTGTGTTCAGTCGTATAATGACTATATACGAACCTGGCTTGAAAATGGTTTTAAGGATGCAAAAGGTGGCACAATTAAGCACAAACTGCGTTGGGAACAAGTAGTTCTGTTGAAAAACGAACTACCAAAGGCTCACGTGATTCACACACTGAGTCATCAGCGTGATGGCGTTCACGTTGCAGGGAATTCATTGGCTGACGAAGCCGCGAAGGGGGCTGTTCAGACGGCTTCCGTAGCTGCGATCACTCGTTCAAAAACAAAAATAGACGGTGAGATAATGTTAGCTGTCAATGCTTCAAGCAAAGGCAGCAGTGCAGCATTACCAAAAAGTTTCCACTCAAGTACTCTTATGTAATTGATGCGAATAACGTTCCTTTTGCTCGAATCCCTGGAGTGGGGGATAGGGTAATTCCAAACAAGGAACGCAGATTAGGACTTATCCTAGCAGCACACGAAGGGATGGCTTCTGCCCATGCAGGTGTTTCTGCGACAGTATCTTTACTCAAGCAAAGATATTGGTGGCCTGGCATTCGGAAACAAACTAAGAACTATGTTTTAGAATGTGATATATGCCAACAGATGAAAGTCTCAACAGTGAAACGTCCTGCGCAGACACCCTTGTTAATTTCGGACAAACCATTAGCTTGTGTTTATCTGGACCACTGTGGTCCCTTGCAAAGGGACGGTAATTATAAGTACATCATGGTTGCAGTGGATTCATGCTCTAGGTTCCTATGGTTATGGCCTCAGCGCTCAGCTGACGCTCGAACTGTTATAAAAGATTTGCGAGTCTTTATCGGCACATACGCAATAGGCACGTTTCATTCTGACCAGGGTCCTGCGTTTAGCTCTAGGGCTTACAAGGAGGCCATGGCCAGTCTGGGCGTTGCATTGCGGTACTCCTCTCCATTCCATCCTGAGGGAAATTCTGTTGTGGAAAGGAAAAACCGGGACATAAAGCAGTCTATAACAGCTAGGGTATTAGGCTCGGGTGATGGGTGGGTCAAACACCTCATTAGCGTTCAGCGCGCTCTTAACAATCTGCCAAGAAGTTCTCTAGGGGAGTCACTCCATATGAGGTCCTATTTGGGACAAGAATGTGGGTTCCAGACTTAGAACACGTAGGCACAGTGGTGGACAAAAAAGAATTTGATATCAAAGATCGTTTGGCTGTTTTACAGGAACTTAACAAGTTAAGAACGAAACAAAGCAACGTATCCTTACAGCCAACCACCACTGGGGAAAAATCGGCGGTCCCAGCAAGGCCTGTCTGGATTCCAAAAGTTGGGGATCTGGTCAGAGAAAAATCGCGGACAAGAAGGAATTTGGACCTTCTTACAGACAACCGGTACCTGTTCTAGCTGTTCAAGGAACAAGGACAGTACTTCTGCCGCCCCTTGCTGGAAGAAAGGAGAAAAGATTTGTGTCAATCGACCTGATCAAACCACAGTATGTGGCCAATACTAAGCAGTAGGCCTCGTGGACTCCAACCTAGTAGCAGACGCACTCCTCTCGCTACTATTCAAGAGGTTCAGACTGAAAGACTGATCACGATCGAGAATTCAGCTGTAACGAATGAAGGACTATGCAACCAAGCTATGGAACTCATCCCTCTTGAAAACCAAATAACAGTTCGTTCAAATACACCTGTCTACACCAACGTGACTCGTGAAGAACTGGTTCCTGTGATTTCAACGAATCCTGATGCAATTCCAACAATTGACAGAACTGCTTCTGGCTATTTCATTGACTTTGATACGTTCTCAGAAGATCCAAGCGAACCTGAAACGACGCCAGCATCATCAAAATTCAAGCAGCAAGTACAAGACTTTGTTCACTTTCTGAAAAAGACTTATCTGGTTTCTCCATGGATTGAACTCTGGATTACATCTGGACTTTTTGTTTTCCTGCTCTGGCTAGCTTTGGTAACAACAGTAAGCATGCTTATAGGTGGCAGATACATCCATGTGAACATTGAAGGAAAGGACATAAACGTGCTTTTGAAACCACATAAATCTTCCCATCGTGAAGCAAGAGACTTGTCATCAGTGAACATCACAGCTGTTCCTATACAGGATTGTATAGTGTGGGACAAAACAGATTATGAAATATTCGGCCCAAGTGAACAATTGAACATTCCACATTTGTTTAAAATTTCACTAAGCGATTTGATAACGTCCAGTACCTATTCAGATGATTGGGACTTAGAGACTGTTCAAGATATAATGTTTGATCTAGAAAAATCTGCTGCATTTTCTAAAAATGAATATTTAGAGGGTACAACTGATTACGAAGAACTGTATTGTTATAACCACTATGGTCATCATTATTTGCACAAAACTGCATATCCAAGAAATATATTTATGTATAATCAATGGGAACATTGTCCTACACCACCACAAGGTAGTTCGAAAACTTTTGCTAGTAAATTTCCATATTTTTCAGGTTATAATACATCTGATCCAGAAACGTTTTACTATAAAAATGTAAACAAGACAGGACTGAAAATTATGTTAACAAATACAAAACAGATTTACTCTGAAGCATTTATTGCCCAACTGTCTACACAGGGTTTCGACTTATGGAAAGACACAATTGAGACAAAAACTGTCTGGGGTAGTAAAGATTGGCAAGTACAGGGTATGGAAGCTTTATTTAGAGCCTGTATAATCCCTGAACAAATATTGTTTTTGAATGACACCGTCCAACAGACATCTTGTCTTGGATTAGCCAAGATCAAAGAGATGAAAACCCCTTCTGTGCCAACACCTGCCAGTGATAATAAAACAAAGGCAGTGGTGACAGTTGACAATATACTACAACTCAACAGAACCAATTCAAATTGGAATAAATGGTTGATCTGGCCCACAGACACAAACAACTGTCAGGAAAGGTTCTTGAACAAAACTCAGGGCTTTGCTCTTCATAGGCCATACCGAAGATATGTCCAAAGACAACATCCGGGGGTGGTAACAACATATAGTGTAGGAAAATTATGCCTCGATTGGCTGCATAAATCTACACTACAGGATGTGAAGCAACACTTAACCTTACTTGCACATGACGCAGATCTTAGGGAATTCTTGCTTGGATCAAGAAAACCGCGTCAAAAACGTTTCATATATGCCGGCATCTACGCTGTTTATAACGAAGCATGGAAAGTGTCACAGATAGAGGCTGCAGAACGAATACGTGAACTTGATCGTATCAATTTAGAGAAAACACTCTCTGTAGTCGACAATGGGTTAACAACTTTGGCCTCCATAATTTATTCATTGGATGGCATTGTATCCTCTGCTATCGACATTCTAGAACAAGATTTGGCTATGTTACAACAAGGTCAGTCTCAATTACGTTCTATTGTGTTATTGACATGGACGCTGCAATCTTTGCGAGCGGGCTATGTGCCTTGGCGTTTCATCAACACGTCGTCCCTGTTTGCAGAATACAATCTGACTGATAAACAGATCGAATTGGCACAAAGAGGAGCGAGGTATACAGTGCTGAGCATTGAAAAAATTAACAAAGTACCATTCACAGTGGCAGAAAAACCAGCTACAGAATGGCTTATTCATGGAAAAATAACATTACCTGTGACAACTTTTCAGTTCCAGTATTGCCTCAGACAGATGCAAGCAGGCAAAAATGAAAGGTTGGGTAGGGAATACATTAAGACATCTTGGAATTTACCGTATACACATAAATGTTGGAGTGGGGATTGTGAAGTGTTTCTTAGCAGTATTAACTGTAAACCTGCACTGACCGGTTCACTCATATGTCAGGACATTATTTTGCACGGGGCTTGTAATGGTTCTGCGGCAAACTTGTCTTGCCATCAGCACGGTTCACCAGCTGCTGTGATTAAACCAACGTTTGGACAACTTTCTAATGGGAGTTACCTCATGTTGAATGATCAGAGCTGCTGTGGAATGTTGCCCGGCATCCCATATCTAGTAACGGTCAACTCCAGGGTCACTTGCTGTATGCAAGTATTGTTTCCCCGATAGACACAGTCAGGGAGTCGGCTTTATGGCCTTCACTGAGTGTCTCTTTTATAAGATTTGATACTTTAAGCAGAATGAAAGCCATGCTTTTACAGCAAACAGTGCCTTTGACCTCGGCCAAAGAAACCTATGATCTACAAATTGCAAGGACTTCGGCTGAGATACAGAATTCAATACGTACAAACTGCCCTATACATTTCGTAGAAATGTTATCACGTATCTTCAACATGTCTGATACAACAGGAATTGTACATGTATTTAAGAGCATTTGCACCGGTCTCTTAGCACCGTTCCAGGCAATACTTGGAATCATTCCGAACTTTGCACATTCGGTGTTTGGTGGCATACCATTGATTCTAGCACTTGTTGCGGGAATTCTATTAATCTGTCTGCTATTGCGCTATGGCCAGCCTCTTCGCAGAAATAACTCCGAGCGAAATGGAGAAAGCTCTCCTTGAAAGAAAGTGCCGTGAGCGAATAGTACAGCTATTGGGCATGACTCGTCTACGGGACCTTAATACCACATGGTTCCTGTCATTCCGACCAATCTGGCATGATTGCATCTTACCTGTTCTACGCTGCCAGCTATGCGGTGAAGAATGCGTGTTGGACGCTTGTCTAACATATCCATCAGCTGCGCCAAAGGACGTCGATACTTTGCTGGTCCCGATAACGGTCCATGCTTCGTGTTGTCCCCAGCGGCTCCCAATACTGATGTCAGCATTCATTGAGATCTCACAGAGGCTTCCTGCTGCTGCTGAGGTACGAGAAACAACTCCAGGCACACAGGTAACAACGGACGCGAACATTGCTGCAGCAACCTATGCTGTGGGCGGTGTTTCCCATCTTTGTGCGGTCAATCTCTTACGTGAGGTGTTCGAACTTACACCATCGACAGTGGATGATGTTTTGTCTATTGTAATAGATGATCTCATGTTTACACCAGACCCGTGAACTGACTCTAATTCGGCATACTTTGTTCCAGTGCAACAGCAACAATTTGGCCTTCGTTTTTCAAAGACCTGGAACATTACCAAAATTTGAACTTTTCTCATTTTTCGAACACGAGAATGGCACTTCAATCTGCTTATAGTAGAACTGGCCTTATAATACTGACTTGGCAGTACTTCCAGGGACACTTAGTCATCTTGTGTGTCTAAATCAGTTCATTTAAATTTCATGATAGGAAATGACTTTGATTTTGAACAAACTTATCGATCATTTTCGTCATATATAAATATTGCTTTTTATTTATCATTCCGATTGCATTTATTTCACACTTTATGCAGGAAATGAAAAGCTTTGCTTATCAATGTACAGAAACCTTTGCATTTTAAATATGTCTTTTAAATACTTTTAGGATATGTTTTAATATGCGGTACTCTATTTTAATGTTTAGCATTTTGGATGTTTAGCATTTTAGTATCATTGTTTCCACGAAAGAGGAGTGGGTGTTGTATACTTCATAGGGTGTCCATAAACGGGCTTTCTAGACTCATGTCCTTATATAGGCATAACCCAACCTGCCCTTATATAGGCGTAGAATCCCAGGCCTTATTTAGGCATAAACCATGCACACCAAATACAGGCATGGCTTCCGACATCCGTCCACCCTAACGTCTCAACGAGTCCATGAAAAAACAGACCCTCAGGCTGCGGGAGTTTCCCTTGCCCAGGACTATTGATTTCTTCAAGGACTCATACATTATGCATGAACCTCTTATTCCCTAAGGGATTCATTCATGACGTCTTTCGCTGCCCAACTCACGTCAATGCTACCATTTTCAGGTATAAATATACCTTCCCAAACCCCTGTAAATCGGAGGAGACCTCGACTTCAGAGGAGCCCGATTCCCGGCCAGACGCACTGAGAAGACACTGTCATTCCTGCACGCAGAGAGTCCAGCTTCCAGTGATCTAACTTCCCTTGCGGGGTGTTGGAGTTCGAGTCCGGATAGAGATTCCTACCTCTCTCATTCTTCTGGTATGGAGCAGACTAGAACCTAGAGGGACTCTTGGCATACTAGACTCTTGGCATACTAGGCGTAACTTACTCTTGGTATACTCTAGTCAGGAATACAGCACCTACTTCTACTTCTCCCTATACCTAGGATAGGTTAGGTACACTGGGATAGAACTAGGGTAGAAACGCATCGTATGAGTACTCGCATTTTTAGGTTGTGTCATTTTATGTAAATGCATACATGCTAAAAAGATAATGCTGACGCAGTATTATTTATTTTTACTGCTCACCTTGTACATTATTTATCTCGCAAACTGTCTTGTGATCATAACAGCACATATAACTTACAACAGAAACAAGACTGTTCAATAAATCCTTTATTGAAACGCCCGTCTGTTATTTCTGTGTAACTCTGAGAATAACTGAAACATGCACGACTGAGCTGAGTGAAATGGTTATCTATTGTTTCTACGACTCTGGGACACATCCTGATTCTGTAAGGGAAACACAGTGGTCATGTTTTTGCGGCAGCCAGAAACTAATCCCTTCTTGTCGTCAAGAAGTTTCTAGTGGCCTCTGAGCTAGCTGGCACAAGTAATTAAGTTTAATATACTCGATAGGGACATACCAACCTTAGTCCTATGTCAAACCTATAGGATATATTATTCCAATGCGCAGAGCCTATAAGGGAAATAGGAGCTACACTACAATTTGCCTCAATGGAGAGTGTGCACTCTCTATCTCTTGCACTGTTGCATGGGAGTAGTCCAAACTCCATGTGCTGAGAGATCACAAGAGAAAGATGTGGAGATCCCAACTGTACCGCCCATGAACTAGATCTTCATCTTTCATAGTCGGCCTCTGATCGTTTCTCATCCACACTCAACCGAGAGGGAACATAGAGAAATACCAGTAGAGGCGTCAAGGCTTAATCATTGGACCCCCATATCTTTGTTTTCCTTTTCTTGTTAACACTCATCTTTCACACCAATCAAGTATCTGGAGCCAAAAATCATGATTGCTGACACCCAACATGTCTAGGGAAGCTTTATATTTAACAGAAAGAACCCAGTTTTCAAATCTTGGAGGAATTGCAGACACCCATAACTTACAGATCTCCCTGCGTGCCAATAGTATACTGTAAAAGATCAGCCTTGCCTGGTCCCTTGTAGTCTTCACCCGTGAATCAATCTGCCCAAAAATAACAAGCATAACGCTTACCTCGATGTTGATTATCATACATTCAGACAGGGCCTTACTCACGTCTCTCCAAAAGACCTGAAGTTCTGGGTACGTCACAAACATGTGAACGTCATCCTCTTTCATACTACCACATTTTGGACATGTGACATCGCCTCCTCTCCCAAACTTTGACAGTCTCTTGGGGGACCAATAAGCTCTGTGAATGGAAAAGAGATGATTCCTTCTAAGGTATACAGGCTTGACTATTTTAAATAACATGATCATAGATACTTGCCATTGATGTTCTAAAGATGCCTCCGGCAAGTATCTTCCCTATAATTCTGTTGGCAGAGTAAAATCTCCTTCTGAATCGACCAGCAGCCAGTAAATTGCCGCAAGCTCCTTCTTAAGTACGGTCTCTGACATCAAACGTGTTTCCAGATCGTTTTGTTCCCCAATTATTGTACCCGTGACTTGGTACCAACTTCTCATTTGCAGGTATTTAAATCTGGACAGTTGATAATCTGTTTGTTGATTACACACTTCCCATGAAATCAGCACCCCTTCTATAATTATATGCTCCCAACGGACTAAGCCTGCATTTAATAGTGGTCTTGCTAGAGCGTCCTTCGTCCACTCTGGGGAACCTGGAGAGTCCCAGATGGGAGCCAGCAAACTATGGTAAGGAAGTTTTGCAATTTTCCTGATCTTATACCAAATTTCAGCCAAACCTTTTAGAATTTTCAGCCTTACTTTTTTGAAGTACTTTGGGTCCGCGTATTTGAACAGAAAACCTTGTTCGCCTCCTGGCTCTAAATTTACCATCATGGCCCACATGCCTCCCATCTTGGTTGTACTTGGGCTGCCAAACAAACTTCTTCCATTCTTTAAAAGAAAAGCCCAGGAGTAGTAGAGCAGGTCCGGCAAAGCCAGGCCTCTCTTCTCTACCTTCCTTCTTAGTTTTTTCCATGCTATTCTAGGGCCTTTGTTCGACCAAATAAAGGTACTGATTTGGCTTTGCATGTTCTTTAACCCTTCCTTCCTGAGGGGCAAGGGAATTATATCAAAAAGAAAGGTGAACTTCTTCGGGAGGATTATCATTTTAATTAAGTTCACCCGTCCCAAAAGAGATAACTGAAGGTGGGACCATATCTTTAAAAGTCTGCAAGCCTCCTTTTTTACCTTCCCGAAATTTACCTTGGTGATTTTATGACTCCCAGGTATCTCATTTCTTCTTTTTTGGCCACCCCTTCCACCTCTAGGTTCCAGGTCATAATCTCCGTTTTGTCCCTATTTATCTCATAACCCGAGACCTTCCCAAAATCAGTCATCAGAGTCATGATCCTCTCTAAGGTATCTACCAAATTTGTTGTGTAAACGAGAATGTCATCAGCATATAAACCCAGTGTTTTGTTCCAATCCTTGTACTTAAAAGGAGTAATGGCCAGATCCTCCCTGATCTTCCTGGCTAATGGCTCTATGTAGAGATTAAAAAGGAGGGGTGACAGCGGGCAACCCTGCCTTGTGCCTCTGGTAATGCGTACTGGATCGGTTAAAGAGCCGTTAACTAAGACTCTGGCTACTGGAGATTCATAAATGTCCGCCAAAGCATTGCAAAAATGTGATCCCAAATTTGAAAACTTTGCCACAGCTTTTAAATAAGTCCAATTAACCCGGTCAAAGGCCTTTGCGGCATCTAAGGCCACCATGGCCAGAGGGAGCTTGTATGTCGTAGCTAGGTCAATGGAGGCCACCAGGGTATATGTTAAGTCTTTTAAAGTTCTGCCCTGTATAAAACCCTTCTGGTCGTCATGTACCATTCCAGCCATTAACCCATTCAACCTATCAGCCAAAATCTTAGCATAGATTTTATAGTCGCTATTCAATAATGATATTGACCGATAGGAGTCACATTTTTTAGGGTTTTTCCCTGGCTTCGGAATTAAAGATATAGTGGCCTCATTCCAGGAAGCCAGCGCTGTGGACCTTCCAATGAATAGGACATTAAATAACCTTGTCAGAATGGGGGTTAATGTATCACCCAGAGCCTTATAGACTTCTTGAGGTAGCCCGTCAGGACCCGGAGCCTTCCCCTTCTTGAGCTGCCTAATTACCTTCTCTATTTCATCAATTTCCATTCCCTTGTTTAGGAGCCTTACTTTATCTGGAGGAAGGGGGGTTACATAGTCCTGTCCTAACCACTCCTTTATTTCTTCTTCTGTTGGCTCTAGGTCTTCACGGTACACTCTGCTGAAGTGGCTATGAAAAGTTTGTTCTATTCCTGTCGTATCTTCGATCAAAGCCCCAGTTTGCTCGCATATCACCTGGTCTATTCAATTTCTCGCTTGGTCTTTCTTCTCCTTCCAGGCCAACAACTTGTTACACCCTTCGCTATACTCAAAATGAGCTAAACGACTGGCCTCCCACCTACTCCTCACCCTGTCCTCGAGAACTATTGCTAACTTGGACTTAACTTGTGTTATTTCCTGCTGCAACCTTGCCCTCACCTCTTCCTCTATATTAGGGGTGGGCGGCAAATTCCGTTCCGCTCGCGGAACTTGCGAAATTTTGGCATTTCTGCGTTCCGCGCGGAACGCGGAAATGTCGAAACTTCCGCGATCCGCGGCGGAACGGAATTCGGGTGCATGAGGTAATTAAACCTCACCAGGAAGCACTTACAGATTTAAATAAAGCAGGTGCCCGAGTTGAAGCTCAAATTCTGTAACGCATTAATCAGCACAAAAATTTGTGAGCAAGGTCGAGGCTAAGCAGGAGTGCTTTCTGCCCATATCTACCGTCAAACATTAGCTGTAATCCCTGATGGAGGTCTTTGCATCCTTGATTTTCTCGAGCGCAATCCCCGTGTAGGTCCAGTGACCAGGAGGTTCTTCCTCCTCATCTGCTGCTCAGATCGTGCTCTGACCCTTTATAAACAAGAGGCATGTGAACTGCATGGAAGCCCCGCCCGTTTGGCCCCGCCCCACATACACTAGCGGTATGCAACGTCTTCCCGCCCTTTCCCCACTATGATGGACAGCTTACACAAAGACCCCGGCGCCTTTCCGGCGCAGTGGCAAAGTAATAGACACACAAGGTCACTGGAGACAATTCTTCTGGACCTTTATGCAGCTGTAGTGTAGGCAAGGCACTATACATTTACCCAACGAGGTAGCACTTACTGATTAGCCTGTAGAAAGTACTCCAGTTGAGTAGAGGTATTGCACAAAACGGTGGCATCTTCTCGGATAAAAATGCTGGGCAGGTGTGCAGAATTCGTGAGCGTGGTTAAGCAGATGTGCCTTCTCTCCATTTCCAACGTGAAAAGTTAGCTATAATCCTTGATGGAGGTCTTTGCATCCTTGATTTTCTCGAGCGCATTCCTCGTGTAGAATTCGTGAGCGTGGTTAAGCAGATGTGCCTTCTTCCCATTTCCACCATGAAAAGTTAGCTGTAATCCTTGATGGAGGTCTTTGCATCCTTGATTTTCTCAAGCGCAATCCTAGTGTTGTTCCTGTGACCAGGAGGTTCCTTCTCCTCGTCTGCCGCTGAGATCCTGCTCTCACCCTTTATAAACAAGAGGCATGTGAACAGGCCTAGAAGCCCACCGGTTTGGCCCCGCCCCACATACACTAGCGGTATGCAACGTCTTCCCGCCCTTTCCCCACTATGATGGACAGCTTACTCAAAGGACCCCGGCGCCTTTCCGGCGCGGTGGCAAAGTTAGAGACACACGAGGTCACTGGAGACAATTCTTCTGGTCTTTTACGCAGCTGCAGTGTAGGAAAGGCACTATACATTTACCCAACGAGGTAGCACTTACTGATTAGCCAGTAGAAAGTACTCCAGTTGAGTAGAGGTATTGCACAAAACAGTGGCATCTTCGTGGATAAATATGCAGGGCAGGATTCATTCTGGCAACGGGCACAGCAAAATCTCCACGAGCTCGCGGAGATTTCTTGCCGTTTCGCGGAATTTTACGTAAGGCAACTCCGCAAATTCCGCCCACCCCTACTCTATATCTGGATCGATTATTAGCTTTTCTAAAGTGCGAAGCCGTTCCTCCAGAGCTGATACTACTTCATGGTATCTCCTCCTTTTCCCTGCCCCCAGAGCTCCTAATCTTCCCCTTAAAAAGGCCTTATAAGCATCCCAGGTTATACCCGGAGAAGCCGAGCCCCAGTTATATTTAAAAAACTCCTCAGTCTCTTTACTCAACATTTCAATAACTCCCTCGTCTTGGAGGACCGTATGGTCTAAAAGTCCAACTAGATTGAGCAACCAGCTCACCGAACTTCATTTGGAGAATCACTGCCGAGTGATCGGACAGGTGAACTCCCACATGATCGATACGATGGGCCTTATCCTTTATCTTGCCATCAATAAGAAAATAATATATTCTCGACTGGTGTTTGTACTTCTTATTGTAGAAGGTGAAGCCTTTCTGTGTACCTGCTCTTTGACGCCAAAGGTCGCACAATCCCAGTTGCTCCATCATCTGTTTAATCAATGCTGACATTTTTGGGTTAACCAGTGCCCTACTGTGAGATGATCTGTCAAGGGAGTGATTTAAGACTGCATTAAAATCTCCAGCTAAAATGATTGGGTCGGAGGAATTTAATAACTCTACCATTAATTCTCCCAGGGGGTTAACATCGTCCTGATTTGGTCCATAGTAGCCTGCCCAAATAAAAGGGCGAGATAATATCCTAACCTTAGCTACTAACCATCTCCCGGCTTTGTCAGAAACATAGGATTCTAACCTTGCTTGTACCCCTTTTTAAACTAGTATAGCTACCCCTTTGGTTACTGCTGTTTGAGCTGTGCATGCTGCTTGATCAATCCAGCTCTTAGACCTAAAAAGCTCAATACCCTCCTTCTCAGTTAAGTGCGTTTCCTGTAATATTATAATTTGAGCAGGGCAGTCCTTTAGATATTGTAAAACTCTTTCTCGCCTCCCTCGTACCCTGAGACCGTTTATGTTCCAAGAGAGAAGTTTTATAAGACTCTCCTTCTTTTCACCCATCCCTAAAACCAACAGAGTGTGATAAAAAACCCTTCCTCATCCAAAAGGCTTCAGAGGAACTATTTTTTTTTATTTTTTCCCCACTGCTCCCCACCCTGTGCTCCCCCCTCCCCTCCGGAAAACCCATCCCTAAATCTACACGGCTAAAAGCCATATGGGTCCCCCCTCAGAGCGTACTCTCAATTACGTATCTGAGCTAGGTGATATTCTATTTATTCAATTAATTTCTTTTCTTTTTATATTTTTTTTTCTTCAAAATTTGTTATGAAAAATGTTTATTTTATTTTTTCATATTAGACACCGGGAGTGGCAAGGGAAGGTTGTCTTTTTTTTTTTCTTTTTTTCTTCCTCCCATCTCTATGTACAAATTGTTTTCTCAACTATTTCTTTTATTGCGTAATCAGGATCTATTCAATGTCATTTGAGATCATGGATCATAGATCTCCAACTTGGAGGTCTTTGATAAAGTCATCGACCTTTTCAGCTGAGTGGAAGATAGACATTTTATTCTTATACATGACCTTCAGGTGAGCCGGAAATTTTAGCTGAACTGTAGCGCCCAAGCTTTTAAGTGTGTCCATCCTTTTACCCAGTTCCTATTGCCTATTTGAGGCAGTGTTCGAGACATCAGATCTGAACTCATATTTAATTCCCTCAACTTCTATTCTTTTTAAGCTCAAGGCTTTTGAAAGTATCTTCTCTTTCAAAGAAAAGGTTAAGAAGTTAAGCAAAATCTTTCTGGGTTTTGTAATGTTAGTATTTAACCTGAAGGGGTCTCTGTGCACCCGTTGCAAGTCTTTAGCTATGTCATCCTCTGACTCTTCCATCTGTAATTCCTTTTTAATCAACTTCACCACAAAGGACTTTATATCCTCACCTTCTTTACCTTACGGTACTTTCAGAATCTTTATGTTGTTTCTTCTTTGGAAATTCTCCATCCTTTCCATTCTATCCTGCTGCAACTTTTCCTCTGATTTTAACCTTATTAATTCAGAACAATTTGCCTGTACCCTTTCTCTTAGTTCTCTCACCTCTCGCTCTAGCGTTGTTGTCCTGCAGCCGAGGTCATCTATCTTTTTCTCGAGGGATTCACAAGCTTGTCTAATCTCCCTCTGATTCTCTTCAGAAATCTCGAATCTATTCTTAATCTCGGCAGTTAACGCCATCAGGAGAGTTCCTATAGCCGGGTCCTCATTCTCCACCTGGTTTAACCTCTGCTCAGGACCCCCATCAGGGACATAACTTGTTTGATCCATTTGAATCGTTAAGGTCTGCCTCTTTTCAACTACGGGCTGTTTTTCAGTGCCTCTCTCTTCTAGAGACAGTGACGCCAAAGCTTGATACCTTTTTGGTTGTATGGCTTTATTCCAGTCCCCACCTCCTACCAAATCCCAGTCTTTAGACACTGCAACCTGATCTGTACTCCCCTTTTCCTGTGAGTTCTCCTGCTCGTCCGTTTTTTTATCAGCCAAGCTTGCTGTTTTAGGTAAAATTCTGAAGAAGGTTTTGAGAGACGGAGTGATTTTCACTTTTAGTTCTGGCGTGCACTTCCTTATTTTAATTTTCTTTGTATTAGCTTTAACCTTCACTGATAAGGGCTCCTTGGCTATGGCAATAGTTTTAAAATATTCAGGTTGTGTACTAACAGAGTTAAAAACTTTATCGGGAAAGGTTTTTTCTAACTTCTCTTTCCCCCTCAGGCTCCTCAGCGCATAGCGAGATAACACCTCCCTCTGGGCTGCCCCACTCACCCCTTTTTTCCTACCTCCAGGCGCCCACACTCGGGTGCAATCTAGAGTTTCTGAAACTTCTCTCACCGCTTCCTCGAGCAGGGGGAGCGGGCCTGGCTCTCCTGTCAACTCGCTCCTTTCCCCCTCCAGCTGCTTATCTACCTCATCAGCTTCCCCAATCGTGTACTCCGTGCCGCCGTTTCTGCCGTTTCTGCGGCCACCTTTCCCCCAGAAGGGAATCTTCACTACCGCCCGTCTACCTTTCCGATACTCCAGGGCCGCTCTCGACCAAGAGTTGCTGATTGCCGAAGCGGACGCCACGTCAGACGCCGTCTAGCCGCCACTTGATTCACAGCCCGGGAGCCTGGCAGATACAATCCCGTGCCTAATTCGCCAATAGATATCTTTTGTAAGTACTGACTAGTTTTGTCCTGCTCACGCCTTATGCATCTTACGCGTCTTTAGAGTTTTTAATCATGCCATACCATTGCTCGCCCGAGAAACTTCTCGCTCCGAGGTTGCTCCCGCGACCTGGTAACTGCCGGCCGCCATGACGTACTGTTGATAAAACGCCAAGGCACATAGCCTTCACGCAAAGATTGCAGTGTCCAGCTTAACAACATGATAGAACGTAACTGAGACTGTCCGTGTTGTAATATGGCTAAATCTTGTTCCAGTATGTCTATCGCAGAAGATACAATGTTGCCCAAGGAATATATCCTGGAGGTTAAAGTTGTTAACCCATTATCCACTTCTGCGAATGCCTTTTCTAAGTTAATACGGTCTATTTCCCGTATTCTCTCTGTGGCCTCTTGTTGGGATATTTTCCAGTTTTCATTGTGGGCAGCATAAATGCCAGCATATATGAAACGTTTCTGACTGGGTTTCCTGGGGCCTAATAAAAAATCCCTAAGATCCATGTCTTGTGTGAGTAAGGTCAAGTGTTGTTTCACTTCTGTGAGTGTTGAGGTCTCTAGCCAATCAAGGCACAACTTCCCAACACTGTAGGACGTCACTACCCCTGGATGTTCTCTTTGTACATAGCGTGGGTCTGGCCTGTGGCTATTGAACCCTTCGGTTATACCCCAGAATCTTTTCTGACATGTGTTTCTGTCTATGGGCCAAACCACCCATTTTTTCCAATCAGGGTCTGTTCTTTTGTACTGTAAAATGTCATCTAGTGTTGCCCCATCTTGTGTAGTTAAATTTTGCCACCCCTCCATCTGTGAAGGTGTTGGAAACCGGGGTGTGTTCAGGTCCTTGGTTTTGGCTAGTCCAAGACAGGACGTCTGTTGCACAGTGTCATTTAGAAATATCATCTGCTGTGGAATGAGGCACGCTTTAAATAGCGCCTCTGTTCCCTCGATTTGCCAGTCTCTAGAACCCCAGACTGATTTTAAGTCTATTGTGTCCTTCCATAGGTCAAAACCCTGTTCAGACAATTGGGTGATAAAGGAAGCAGAGTATATCTGTTTGGTGTTTGTTAACATAATTTTCAGTGCCGATGTCGGTGTAACCTTATAATAATATGAGGTCGGGTCAGTGATGTTAAATCCTGAAAAATATGAAAATTTCTGTGCAAATGTTTGCGAACTACTTTTAGGTGTTGTAGGGCAATGTTCTCACTGGTGGTACTCAAAAACATTTCTAGGTGATATAGATTTGTGCAAGAAATGATGACCGTAATGTTGGTAACAGTACAATGTGTCGTAGTACCTTCTAACATTTCATTGTTCGGAAATGCGGCGTTTTCTCTAAGTCAGACAACATGTTATTAACAGTTTCAGAGTCCCAATCATCAGAAAATGTACTGGAGGTAATGATATCACTTAATGAAATTTTAAATACATGAATATTTTTAAAAGTTCAGTAGGACCGAATATTTCGAAATCAACCTTGTCCCAAACTATACCATCCGGTATAGGAACTGCTGTAATGTTCACTGATGACAAGTCTCTCTGTTCACGATGGGACGATTGATGTGGCTTCAGAATCAAATTGACTTTTTGTGTTGCGGAGCTTTGTTGAAGATATTGTCCATTAATAACCATGCTAAAAGTTATAACTAAACCTAGCCAGAAAAGAAAAAATAGTATCCCAGTAATTACCCATAGTTCTACCTAAGGCGATATCAGGTAAGTCTTTTTGAGAAAGTTCACAAAGTCTCTAGCTTGCTGTTTACGTGATTTTTGGGCTGGCATCGTTTCAGGATCACTTGGATCCAAAGAAAACGTATCAAAGTTCATGAAGTAGCCAGAAATAGTTCAATCAATTGTAGGAATTACATCGGGATTTGTTGAAATCGCATTTTACTCTTGTCGAGGCATGTAGACGTCTGTATTTGGTCTAATTGCAACTTGTGTGTTATTTTGAATTGGATTTTGAAGATGTACTTCTGGTTCAAGGGGAACGAGTTCCATAGTATTGTTGCATAGTCCTTCATTCCGTACAGGAGGCTCTTCGAACGTGATGAGTCTTTCTGTTTGAACTTCTTGGATTGCAGCTAGAGGAGGGCGTCTGCTACTGTGGAGTCCACGAGGCCTACTGTTCAGTATCGGCCACATAGTGTGGTTTGATTAAGTCGATTGAGACAAATCTTTTCTCCTTTTTCTGGCAAGAGGTGGCAAAAGTACAGTTCTTGTTCCTTGAACCGCTAGGACAGGTATAGGCTTTCTGTATGATGGTCCAAATTCTTTTTTGTCCGCAATTTTTTCTCTGACCAGATCTCCAACCTTTGGGATCCAGACAGGTCTTGCCGTGTTTGCCTTGACTTCCCCAGTGGCGGTCTGTTTCTGGAGGACGTTACTTTGTTGTGTCCTGGATTCATTTAGATCCTGTAAAACAGCCAAACGATCATGGATATCAAATGGTTTTTCAACCGCCACTGTGCCTTCACAATCAAGATCAGGTACCCACATTCTTGTCCCAAATAGGACCTCATATGAAGTGACACCCCCTAGAGAATTTCTTGGCTGGTTATTGAGTGCTCGCTGTACCCCGTAGAGATGATTGACCCAACTACTGCCCTTGCCTAATACCCTAGCTGTTAAAGATTGCTTTAAGTCCCGGTTTTTCCTCTCCACAACCGAATTTCCCTCAGGATGGTACGGAGAGGAGTACCGCAATGCTATGCCCACACTTTCCATGGCATCTTTGTAAGCCCGAGAGCTAAACGCCGGGCTACGGTCATAATGTAACGTGCCAACTGCGTATGTCCCGATAAAGACTCGCAAATCTTTTATAACAGTTCGAGCGTCAGCCGAGCGCTGAGGCCAAACCCATAGGAATCTTGAGCAGGAATCCACTGCAACCATGATATATTTGTAAGCCCCAGCAGATTGTAAGGGGCCGCAGTGGTCCAGATACACACAAGCGAGAGGTTTGTCTGATTTTAGTAACCGTGGCTGTGCCGGGCGTTTTATGGTGGAGCCTTTCATCTGTTTGCAGATGTCACATTTCAAGACATAGTCCTTCATTTGTTTTGTTAGACCTGGCCACCAGTAGCGCTGTTTCAACAATGAAATAGTTGTTGTAACGCCTGTATGCGCAGAGCCCAAACCCTCGTGTGCTGCTAGAATTAAACCTTGCCTACGATCCATATTTGGTATTACTCTGTCCCCCACTCCAGGAATCTGAGCATATGGAATGTTGTTTGCATCTAACTTGTAGGAGTACTTGAGTGGAAATTTCTTTGGTACTGCTCTGCTGTTTTTGCTTGAAGAAATAACAGCTACCATAATCTCACCGTCTATCCTCGTTTTTGAATGAGTGATTGCAGCTACGGACGCTGTGCGTACAGCCCCCTTCGCGGCTTCATCAGCCAATGAATTCCCTTCAACGTGAACGCCATCACGCTGATGACTCGGTGTATGTATCACGTGAGCCCTCGGTAGTTCGTTCTTCAACTCAACTACCTGTTCCCATAGCGTTTTATGCTTAATTGTGCCACCTTTTGCGTCTTTAAACCCGTTTAGTTCCCAATTATGTAAATATTCATTGTATGATTGTACACAGTAAAAGGAATCACACACTATAAGTGTGGGGAATTCGTGATCCGTATTCACCAGTGCTAGTATTAGTGCTTTTAACTCTGCCAACTGAGCCGTGCAGTCTCCTAGAGATTGCGTTTTGGTGTAACTTGGATGGAATTTTCCATCCTGCATGCGACCTTTAACGATTACACATGCTGCGCTGTATTGTTGCTTACTCCCTATGGCCGGTTGAGCAGATCCATCAGTGTAAATAATATATTTATACTGATCTAGAGGCAAAATTTCGTTTGGTAGAGGATATTCTTGTTCGTATTGCAGGAATGCCTGTGTTTTTAGACTTGGATCAAATCTGTATTCAACATCCGTTGCAGTAAGGGAATTAGCCCATTGTATCCATCTCGGATGTAAGGCTTTAGCATTTGGAATGCTAGCCTTTGCAACAGCTTCTAACGCTGGTACTGGGGTCACGACTATTACGCGTTTTCCCTGAGCCAGGGCTCTTTCTTTTGCTACAGCGGTCTGAACTGCTGTCAGGATTTTTTCTGTTGAAGTGAAACGCATTTCTGCGTTTGTGTACAGGTGTGATTTGTATGCGATTGGTACCGTTTCGCCTTCATTGAAGCTTAAGTAAGTGTACCCGCATTGACCCGCTATTACTCGGATCACTAAGTTGCGTACATTTACGCATGTCTGTAAGTGTTTTGAAGCTATCATATCTTCTTGTAGTGAACTTAGGATGTTTGTGTGTTCCTGTGTCCATTGTCTAACTGAAAAGTCAGGTTTTATTAAGTCGTAGAAAGGTTTTACTTTTTCTGCGTAATCTAAAATGTATGTTCTGCCGAAATTTAGGAATCCCAGTATCGATTGTAGATTTTTTAATGATCTTGGAGGCTGGAGCAGCGCACACTTTTCTAAAAGTTAGCTGCCAGGCTTTTCCCTTCACTTGAAAGCTCGTATCCTAAAAACAGGACATTGAGGTGGGCTATTTTAGATTTCTTAAAATTTAATTTGTAGCCCTCAGAGGCGAATCCCATGATAATGGTGCTCACCCTGGTCAAGTGCCTTTTTAAGTCATCGTCCGTCAGATAAATATCATCCACATAGGACAATGCTTCCTCATCAAAATTTTGGAGTAACTCTGTTACTCTTGCTGAAAATACCCCCGGGCTATTCTTATACCCTTGAGGGAGATGACAAAATTGTCGCTGGGACCCCAACACTGAGAATGCGGTCAAATACCTGCTTTCAGGCGCTATATTTTGGCACAAAAATCCATTTGAGATATCAAGTGTAGTTTTGTATTTTTTCCGCACAATGTTATTCATTAATGCGGCACTGTGTGCGTTTTGGACAGCGAATGTCTTTGTGCATGTATTTAAATGTCTGTAATCTAAAACTAGAAGATATGAGTTGTCCAGTTTTGATACAGGAAAGAAAGAATTGTTCATTGGTGAGGTGCATGTTTCAATCACCCCTTGGTATTTGAGTTGATCTAAGATCTCCCTGACCTGTTTTTTAGCTTCTTGCTTTATTGGATATTGTCTCTGTGCATTTGGTGAAACTTTTAACGGGATCACGTGGTGGGTTGAATCTTCATCCCATCCGGCATGATTTTTGTACAATGCTGGAGCTAGGGCAACTGCCCACTCCTGTGCATATGCATGTTTAAGATCAATGGGAACGAGGTCAGAAAATGCTGGAAAAATTATCGTTTCTCCCCTAGGGCACTTCATAACGAATGCTGGCAGACAATCTTGTTCAGCTAATAGGATGTCATAACCAGATGACAGGTTTTCCCAAATGAGACCTTTAACTTTCCTGGGCTTGTCCCCCTCCATTTGGAGTGTTATTTCGTGTAACTTATGTGGGACGCGCACCCTTGTATCTGGTGTTTCCACCGTGATGTAATCATTCAAGTCCGCTGTCACCAGAAATTCCATCAGGTTCTGGCGAGCTATTGTTACTTCTGCCACGCTGTCTAGCATCGTCTGAGCCCATTCCCCATTCAGAAGTTACGTCCTCAGAATTCTGGGCATGTCTGATCTTTATGCCTGCAACTTTCTTCTTCTTATACTGAGGTTTTGATTTTGGCTTTTCTTCTTTTTTGGAAGTATAGTCTTGAGCGTGCTGCTTGTCTCTGGACTTTGTACGCTCTTCTTTGTGTTCTGACTGTCCTTCTCTCTCTGAGTTTTTCGTCGAGCCCTGAAAGGAACGAGAGGAACGTGTATCAGTATCCTGATACCTGTCAGGTTTCCTAATATTATCCCTATTCCTGAGGTTATACCTCTTTTCAGAGGGTTCCTGTGGAGGAGATCTACCTCTGGATTGAGATCTATTTACTTTAAAGTTTTGTTGTTTTTTATTATCCCACTTCTTTTTAGAAGAAGCAGGTGTCTGCTTGGAAGTGTCCTTTTCAGAACTGCCCAACAGTTGTGGTTTTAATGCTTTCCCACCTAAACTGTCTCTGCCTAATTCTGCATATGCGGTTTCAATTATTTTGGGTAGTTCGTGTTGTTGGTCTATAGGACTGAACTCCCTTAGGCGTTGACGGATTGCCACTGAAGCTGCTTCCCCTTTAATATTAGCTAGTATTATGGCTGATACTTGCTCATAGTTACCTAGTAACTTCATCCCTAAATTTAGGGCAGGCTCTGCTCCGCACTTGTTTTGTATTTGTCTTAATACATCTGGTACTACAGCTAATGACGGGATACCATGAGTTCTGGTATATATGGCAGCAAAGACTGTACCCCATGTGGTACAATCCTCTAATTGTGGTGTTATCCCCATGGGCAAGCAGATTGTTAGCATTCTGTGTTTTTCATACAGGGTAGTATTTGGGAATACTGCCTCGAGCTGAGTTATTTTCTGAGCTACCCAGAATGGTATTTATTCACGTTTAGTGTGCATTTTACCCATTTCCACGTGTAATGTTTGTGGTGTAATCTTAGTTGCTGTACCCTGAATTTGAGTTCCATTTGTTGCAACTGTTGTTGGTTGGACTGTGAAAGTCCTCATGACAAATTGTGTCAGGTTTCTGTAGATTTTAATTAAATCCTTGTGTTGTCTGAGTAAGTCTACCTGTGGCATTGTGTAAATGTCAGGATGTGGTGTGTAGGCCGCTAATATCGGCCATGTTGCCCCCTCTCCTCCGAGCAGGCCTAATCTGACTCTATTTCTTATGTGGGGTAGGGTGCCTTTAAACCAGTACAAGTGTTCCTGGTATGTGAGTGGAACCTCTATGTCCTCGAACGGACCATATTCCATTGGTGCATCTCCTTCTGTATAGTAGTGAAATGTCTGTGTTCTTGCATCGGCTCCTGGGAATGTAACCCACGAATAAAATACCTCTGTTTTGTTTGATTCGTGTGCCTCAATCACGAAGACTACTAAGCCACCCCTAGCTTGTAAACCATTGTCTAACAGTTTCAGGGTGATTGTACGTCTGAATTTAGGTGCAATTTGAATTGCGTTTAAATCTTCTTCTCCGTCTGAGATGTGTACGTTTACTACTTAGTCATCTCCTGTCCCAGTCATTTTTGCAAAGAAGAAGTTTGTTCAAGGGAACTAAGATAAGGTGTTATTTGCACAATTTAGGAACACTGTGTCCTTCAAGCTTGATTAACCAACAGCTAATAAATAGGATTTTTTCGCCTAATTGGCTGTGGCGGAATTTGTGCCCACCCACTCCAGACGTCTCTGGTGTATGTGAGTCGGGGTCTCTGAGAATAGCACGACTGAACTACTCAGATTCTAATGTTAAATAAGTACCCAACCAACGTTGGCGACGCCATGTCGTGTAGTTCCTATATTACCCATACAGGACATGCGCGTTCGGATAACATAAACTGTGGGTTTGGTGGCAGACTGATTCTGAGCACCCCCACCGAGAGATGTTAGCCTGTTTGCATAAGCTAGCTCACAGTGCCACTAGTGTCTCCTCTTATCGGGGAGAGAATAGTTTCTGGCAACCTCAGAACATGACAACCCTGATCCCTCAGGATCGTGGAAACAATGTACTACCTTTCGCTCAGTCACTCGTGCTTACTTATTCGGTCTCAGAGAATTACACAGAAGAAGCAGTCGGGCATTTTACAATAAGTATTTATTGCACAGTTGTTCTTCTAGTGTAAAATAGATGTGCTGCAATAATTGTAAGACAGTAGCAGATATATATAATCAGCAGTATAGTGAATACAAATGGATAGTACAGTTCTACCATTTTGCAATAATCATAAATGCGTACATGGATGTAAAATGCATGATAAAAGAGAGCGTGTACTCCTACGATGCCTATCAAGATGTACCAAAGTATACCTAGCATGTGAGTAGGTGTAGAGCCAAGAACCCCTCTAGGATTTAGTCTAACCCCATTACCTGAAGAGAGAGAGAGTGTGGGACCCCGTCCTGGTCTCGAGTTGGACACCCCGCAAGGGATGTGTCAGACCGCTGTCAGCTGGAGCGTATGCACGCAGGAGCTTCAGCGTCTCTGGTCAGTGTGTCGGCCTGGAAGTCTTGGTTCCCTCTAACTAACACTAGCAAGATGTGTGGTATTTATGCAGAAAGTATCGAGGGTTCCTTTGTCCCTTGTTTTTTGTGTTAGTCATTGTTGGGTGTAAGGATGACGTAAGCAATGAACCTTGTACATAGATATTTAGGCAGGTGGTGTAGCCCCAGCCTGGATTCCAAGAACCCTTATGAATATTCATTCATACTGTGTGAGTCTATTGATGAAATGATAGGACACTATTGTTAAGGGAGAAACCCTCCTTCTGTGCCCAGGACTAGAACTAGGTAAAGGTTCAATCCTAAAAGGTCCGTTACTGTGTAGTATAGGGGAGGAAATGTAGCTGAAGGTATAAGATATTACCCGGGCCTATATTAGGGTACCTATATGAAACATAACAGTTGTACTGTGACCTCTGTAAACCTCGGCCAGCATACAGTCCCCGTCTACTGACCCTGCCAAAAACACCTTCAAATATCTTCCTCATATTAGACTGCGTCTTTTCCAGCACTGTAAAAGTTGATACATGTTTCCCCAGACTTTTCACAAATCCTTCTCCAAAAAGTAAGCACTTCGGCTCCTCACAGGGCTCCTTATTAGCAATATCTCCTAGTTTAGGATTGATTTTCATTAGCACCGTCTTTCTCCTTTCTGCCAATAAACCAGAATTTGTATTGCCCAAGAAGACCATAGCCCTCTGGCTCCATCCACCCAACAATTGCACATCAACCTGCTGTCCGTTAATATATGTCTCTTCTGCAATGTCCATTATCTTAGCTAACGGACCTAACACGTCTAACAATCAGTCTTGGCACTGCTTCAGTGACCATTCTAGTCCTTTCCGTGGGTCCTTCCCTAACTTAAACAAATATGAAATTAAATCAGGATCTAAGCTCAGAGTGT
Source organism: Calotriton arnoldi (assembly GCA_963921515.1). Classification (NCBI taxonomy): domain Eukaryota; kingdom Metazoa; phylum Chordata; class Amphibia; order Caudata; family Salamandridae; genus Calotriton; species Calotriton arnoldi. The sequence goes on along the minus strand of CAWUFW010000597.1, from coordinate 1,362,532 downwards.
AGCAGACCTTGTTGTCTATTTGAGGCCTTGAGCACTGCGCTCTCAACACACCCCTAACCTCTCTCTCCAAAGGTTTTCTTATCCATTGTCTTATAAATCTCGCTACATGGTCCAGTGGCCACCAATCCGCACTTCTAGGGTGCCGCAACTCATAAGAGCTAAACATTTCTTCCCCAAGTGGATCTTTAATTACCGCTTTAGGGGTAGAAGCACGATCAAACTTCAAGTCCTCATTTAGATTATCCTCATGATCCACATCAAATACGAACTCGTTGTATGCTTTCTCACATAAATATTCATAAAAATTTTTTACATTTTTTTCATTTATTAATTTTTTGTAATAATAAAGTATACTTCAACAGGCTTATTTGTGAGATACAGAAAAGGAAAATAAAGTGATGATAACGCAAGTTATATGTGTTTCCTCATAAAATTGATCTTAGAGAGGGATCAGTACCGGATGACTACAGATAATTGTCGACCGTCGTGGTAGCACAAGATATGGAGCATGAGAGTAATGAATAGGAAGACATGGAGTTCGTGTCCCCTAATAAGCACAAGTTGTACATAAATATATTAAAACTTTGGGGGGCGCTAGAGGGCGCACGGCAAGATGGCCGCACCCTAGTGCTGCTCTGCCCGGCCGGGCCGATATCCGTCCATTATCTGCACAATACTGGCGCATCTACATACCCAACCAGACCGGGTGCTGCTGGGATGGGTTTCTGAGGCGGCTGGAGCTGACAGGAACCACGTCGGCTCGCTGTACCCGCTGTAAACGCGGACATTTCGGCTGCCTGGTGAGCGCTCGCAAAATGGCGCCTGCCACGTATATCTGAGCTGCGGCGACTCGGCGGACAGCTGGCTGGTGTTGCATCAGGTTCCCATCCCTCATCCAGCTTGTGAGTGTGCCTGCCTGGAAGGCTTGGAGAGCCCACGCCTGGTGGCTCTCGCGGTGTGGACCCGGACTGCAAGCGGTGGCAGAAACTGAGAGCGGGTGTCCCCGCTGGTCTTCCTGATCGCCTGGGCTCCAGAAGACGGCGGACTGCGGATCGCGGGCTCCCTGCAGTCGGCGGTGGTGAGTAGTGTGCGGCTGTGGCTGTGGCTGCGTAGGCGGGCGGGGGCCAGGGCTCGGTGCGGCGTGCTGCGAGCTGCTGTTGGGCTGGGGGGGTCTGTGTATTGGCGAGGCGGAGGAGTGGCGGAGCGCGAGGGCTGTAATATACTGAGCTGTCTCTGCTGTGAATGAGCTCCCTGCTAGGGAGAGAAGGCTGAGCCCATTTCATACAGGTCTCCCTCGGGGGGCCTCGCCTGACTCTGCTATCTGGTGGCTGCGATTGCTCCTGAACTGGCAGGCCCCATGGCGGTGTGCTGCGAGTGGTGCCGCTGACTTGCCAGGCCCTGAGGGCTTGGGTTGCTTGGAGAGCTTCCCCCCCTGTGGACCCCCTGCGGCCTACCCCCACATGTTGGTGTCCTAGTGCTGAGTGCACTGATCTGTGCTTTGAAAGAACCCCTGACTGCGTCGTTGCAGCGACTGGTGGCAGTTGGAGAGCCTAATATCCCTGGTGCTGGGCTCATTGAGGGAGCTCCCTCGTTTTGGTGCCACTCTACATTCGGGGGTGCGGGATTGTGTGCGCTGGCCACCTGCCGGAGATCTGTTTGCCGGCTGCGGAACGAATTGTCTGCTCACAGCATGGGGTGCACGGACAAGACACAGACTCGCCTCACATTTGATGCCCGCAAGACTCCTAAATCCACGCAGCGAGCTGCATCAGACTCTGAGGCAGATGTACACAGTGATGCCCCCCCCTCGCTGGAGACCACGTTGTTGGCTATGCAGCGCAGTCTTCAGTCCATTGAGGGCACGATGGCAGCGGTCAACCATCGCCTTGATCATATGTCTGGGCAACTGGAGAAGCAGAACGCCCGTATGGGGGAGGTTGAACAGCGTGTGTCGGCTGCGGAAGATGGTCTCAGTGCAGTGTCCAGGAAAACACTGAACATGGAAAAGGTGCTCTCCCTCATTCAGGCTAAGAATGAGGATTTGGAGGCGCGGTCCCGGCGCAATAACATCAGACTGACGGGGCTGCCGGAGTCCACCAACGTGGGGAAAATGGAGACGAATATAGAAACCCTCATTAAGGATCTTTTTGGCACTGAGCACCTGTCCCACATGTTTATTGTTGAACGTGCCCATCGGTCGCTTGCAGCGCGGCCGCCACCTGGTGCAGCCCCCCGTCCCATTATAGCGAGACTTTTGAATTATAGGGACCGCGACACTATTTTGCGCCTGTCCAGGGACAAAGGGACGATCGAACATCAGGGCAATACCTTGGCGTTTTTTCCCGACTTCACCGTGGCAGTGCAGTCTGCTAGAAGGGAGTTCAGCGCGGTGAAGAAGTTCTTGCAATACGAGGGAGTGCCTTATGCCATGTTGTATCCAGCACGCCTGCGTATAGGGCACGAGGGGGACTTCAGGATTTTTGCGAATCCTAAGGCGGCCATGGATCACGCTAAACAACTCAAACGCAAGCTGCGCGAGGATAGCACGCGTCAAGATGAAAATGACTGAAGTGCGGAGCCGCATTGGACATTTTGTCAGCTGCGGGACTGCCGTTGATTCTCAGGGATTTTTGCAATTATCTTTCCTTTGTACTCTCTACTTCGTCCTATAGCATTGGTTGGCCTCTTCATGTGGCTGTCTGTATTTCCCAAGTGCTCCCACAATGGGGTGCCTCCGCTGCATTCTGACTGGGAGATCTGGGGGGGAGGGTGCGTTGGGGGGGGCGTGCTGACCTACTGGCGCTCTATCCTGGCTCTTCAATTTATCTCTTGACATGTTCTCTATTGATGTGCTTATCGGTGGGTGGATCTCGGACAACTGTGATAATTCCTGTCCTGGTGGTGCACATTGGGAATCATTGCAATGAGGGGGATACAGATCCTACTGTTGGTTATTGTATGATGCATTTACCTCTCCCTGCTGGTAGATCTAATTTCTCTATATAATGTTGCTTGTGTGTTTCCACTTCTCATGTTCTCAGGCTTTGTACGTGCCTTGGTAGGTTGGGCTTATATGATGGTCATTGGTCAAGATGGGGGATGGGACATATGGTGTGCTGAGCGCCGCACATCGGAAGGTTCTTTATCCTGGCATAAACCTAGATCTGCCTGGCCACCTCCTACTTGTTGAAAGGACAGTTGCACTCGGTGCCCCCGACTGGGTGTACCCCAAAATGCTCTTTTTGCTCTCAGGGGATTGTTGGGGGGAGGAGGGTGGTCGAAGGGGATGGCTTTGGCAGGTTGGGGTTGCTGAAGTGGGTGGGGGTGCGGGGCGTTGTTTCGGGGTTGGCAGACAGACATTGTGATTGAGATGGGTGCTACTGGTTTTGGAGCACTCTGGAATGGTCGGCATGCTGTGTCTGCTTTATGGTACGAGTGGCTTGCTCTGAATGGCTGTACACTATGAATAGGACAATTAAGGTTCTTACCTGGAATGTCCGTGGGCTTAACAGTCCCAAGAAAATACGTTCAGTTTTTGCATACTTGGAGCGCATGCGGGTGCAGGTGGCTTTCCTACAGGAGACGCATTTGACCAAGGACTCAGAAAAAACAGTGGGTGCACGTTGGGCGAATGTCAGGGTGGTATCCTCATATTCTACTTATTCTAGGGGAGTGCTGATTTTGGTGAAGAAGGGTATTCCGTTCACGGTGACTCGAACAGACACGGATGAGAATGGACGAGTGGCGATTGTACAGGGTCAGCTGGGTGACAGGGGGGTGGTCTTGGTGAACGTGTATGGCCCCAATATGGACGATCCGTCCTTCTACTCAGACGTATGGTGTAGAATTTCGGCTTTTCCTCCGGCTGCGATTATCTGGGGGGGGATTTTAATGTCTGTCTGGATGCCACTATGGATAGAGCTGGGAGTGGGGAGGTGAGGTCTAGACAAGCTGCGGAATTGATTAAGGGATTATTGGACGCAGAACAGTTACACGACATTTGGAGGCTGCGTAATCCCGCGGGCCGGGAAAGTACTTTTGTGTCTTCCGTCTACGGATCCTGGTCCCGTATAGATTACTGGCTTATATCGGGGGAGGTGTGTCCCTGGGTGGTGGGAGTGACCCATGAGGCTCGCACGTTGTCGGACCATTCTCCGGTCACCCTGGAATTGCAGGTTCCCACTTGCGAGAGACCACCCTTCACGTGGCGGCTACAGCCGTCTGAATTAACGGATGTAGTTTTTCGACAGACCGTAGCGGACGCAATTACAAACTTTTTTAGGGAAAATGAGGGGTCGGTGGATAGTGCGGGGGTACTTTGGGAAGCGTTCAAGGTTACCATCCGGGGGGTCTGTATAGGGGCGCAGTCTGGGGTGCTACGCGATCTCCGGCGCCAGATAGAGAAACTGGCATCTGATATATCGTCATTGGAACGCGCCTATGAGTCTGATTCCTCTCCAGCAACCCTGGCAAGTATTCGGGGTCTCGTATCGGAGCATAATGCCAAGGTTGATCAGGAACTACTGCATTGCTCTCGACGGAAAACTGCTCGATATTACGGCAAAGGGGGCAGGCCTGGTCGATCCTTAGCACAGAAGTTGGCGGAGCCACGAAGCCAGGAGCGCATCACGGCGCTGCAGGATATGGATGGGGTTACCCGCCACTCGACGGCTGAGCTTTGTGATATTGTATTGCAGTTCTATACCCGGCTATATGCAGCCCGGGATTCTCCGTCGCCGGAGGAGATTGCTACATATTTGGATGATATAGCACTGGGGTGGCTATCTCACTCGCATCGGGAATACCTTGTGCAACCGTTCGATGTTGAAGACGTTAAACTGGCTATAATGGCCTTGCCTACGTGTAAGGCTGCGGGTCTGGATGGGCTGCCCAGTGAATTTTATAAAGCCTACGCGACGGACTGGCGCCTTGCCTACTGGCGGTATATGCCGAAGCATATGAGACGGGCACATTACCGCCTACCCTTAGGGAAGCCCTGCTTGTGACGTTGTTGAAGCCCGACAAGCCTCCGGCCCAATGTGAGTCGTACAGGCCCCTCTCGATCATTAATATTTACGCAAAAATTTTAGCAAAAATGATCGCCACCAGGATACAGCCTCTGGTTCCGCTCCTGGTTTTGCCTGACCAATCGGGGTTTGTCGCGGCGTGCTCCACGGCTCACAATTTACGCACGGTCTTTTCCACTCTGCACTATTTCGAGTCCGACTTTCAGGCTGTTGCTGTGCTGCTTGACGCAGCAAAGGCCTTTGACTCTTTGCAATGGCCATACGTGTTCGCAGTCCTGACCAGGATGGGCTTTCCACCGTTCTTCTTACAGTGGCTCAGGGTCCTTTATGATAACCCGGTTGCCCGGGTGAGAGTAAATGGGTGGGTGTCCGCGACGTTCCCCATCGAGCGGGGCACACGGCAGGGCTGCCCCCTGTCGCTGATGCTCTTCTCGCTTGCATTGGAGCCACTCGCTTGTCGGCTACGCCAGAAGCACGCGGAGGCGGCCTTGCGATTTCAGCAGCGACCGCTGATCGTCTCCCTATACGCGGATGACATGTTACTCTATGTCCGTGAACCGGCAGTATACCTATCTGCACTGCTTCGGGAATATGTGAGGTTCGAAGGTTTCTCTGGTCTAGGGATCAATTGGTCGAAGTCAGTGGTGTTCCCTCTGACAGAGCACACGACGGAAGTGTCAATGGACTACCCCCTAGCCTGGACGTCGGACCCAGTGAAGTATTTGGGAGTGTGGTTACACAGAGACCCAGAAAAGGTAGTTTCTGAAAATTACGGCTGTACGATAGCGCGTATTACTGACCTGGCGGAACGCTGGGCGCATCTGCCCCTCTCATTGGCTGATAGGATTGCAGTTGTTAAGATGGCCTTTCTCCCTAAGCTGCTGTACTTCTTTATTAATATTCCCATTAAACTGAACATGGCATTGTTTACATCGCTTCAATCGTCCCTTCTAACGTTTGTGTGGGGAGGCAAAAAACCCCGCTGTAGGTGGGATATTTTGGTTCAGCCTTTTGAAAGGGGAGGCTTTGAAGCCCCCGATATTAGACTCTATTATCTGTGCGCTCAGGCACAATTTGCCCACTATTGGCATTTCCCCCAGCGCTTTCAACCTCATGTAGCTGTTGAATCTGATGCTGTCTCCCCAATGCCGCTACAAGCGGCGGTCTTGATGGGGGGTTCAGGTGGCCCGCGGATTGAGATCAACCCAGTACAATGTACGGCATGGGCTTGGTGAATGCTGGCTAAACGGGCTCGGGTGCCTTACCTATACGCTCCATCGCTGCCCCTGGCCTCGCACCCTGATATCTCTGTGGCGCGTGAGAAACCGGCCCTGCGCGAATTGGCTCAGGTAGGTATTTCCCGGCTGGGAGATTTGTATACAAATGGCCGCTTCAAGAACTTGCTGGAGGTGCAGAATGGCATGGAGCGCGGATTTATGTTTGGCTTTACCTATGTACGGGTTCGACAGGCGCTCCGAGCAGCCTATCCGGATTACCCGGCGGAACCCACTGCTCTATGGGCATTGCAGGCGATGCTGTCGGGAGCGGGGCGTAAGGGCCTCATCACTAAACTATACAACGCTTCCCTGCGAGAGCGGGACTGGGAGGACCATCCCTCCTTTTTGCGTTGGAGAGCAGTACTGGGAGATACTCTCGAGCCGGATGATTGTGCCGCGTGTTGTAAGCTCACGGGTCGCCTCACAGCGAACTGTAACCTTCGAATTATTCATTTCAAATTCCTTCATCAACTCTACTACACTCCGTCCCAACTATGTAGATATGGGTTGCGAGAGACGGCTGCTTGCGTGCGGTGTGGGATGAATGAGGCAGATTTTCTGCATGTAGCATGGACGTGTGCAGGTGTGCTTACCTTCTGGACTGCTGTGGTGAAGATGCTAACTGATATAGTACTGGAACCTGTGCCGTGCACTCCGGAGCTGTGCCTTCTTGGGATGGTACAACGCCTTAAACCCTGCAATAGGCGGATTGTGGCTGTGGCTACACTATTTGCAAAGAGGGCAGTCGCACAGTGTTGGGGGGCTAAGACAACCCCTACGGTGAAGAAATGGCTTCGGGACCTGCTGTATTGCAGGGACCAGTTGCTACTTTATGAGGAGGAATTGCCGGAGGCCTCACACCCAAAGGACTTCTGGGCCCCAATAACTGCATATCTCCTGTCGGGCACAGATATGGCGTGATGTTCTCTGCTTGTCCGAGACTCCTAGGGGACGGCCTACTACCCACCCTGGTTTAGGCTGGTCCCTGCGGGCTCAAGCCTTATGCTCCTGTTATTAGATGTGCACTATAAATGCCCCGTACAATCTGTCTACTGTTCGTATCGATATGTCTGTATATGCCTCTCTTTTAGTGTTCAGGTCACATACGGTTGCCTTGATGATGTTGATGCTGTCTGCCTGGGATGGGGTGGGGGGTATGCTACATTGTTTTTTATATGATATACTGTACGAGAATTATCTGCTGTTGTCATTTGATTGCTGAAAATCAATAAACATATATAATTAAAAAAAAAAATATTAAATCTTTTTTACATTTTTTATAATTTTTGAATTGGCAGCCGGTTAAATAGTTTCTGAAATTAATTTGCATAAACAGATTAACACTTAAGATGTGAATAAACTAAGAGATAATGGTTTTAGATAAGCTTGGTAGGCAGTTGTTCATATATCTTTAAACAAAGCCCCGCTTCGTGCGTTCACAGGTGATGCCGATTAAGGCCACAGTAGCGCATAAAATGGGAAAAGAGCTCAGTCTGAACGAGTGCTGCATTTGTTTCAGACGGGAAGGACGAGGCTGACAGGTGGGTTACGGTAAGCGGGATACTTTGGTGAATTGAGGGGACGGAGCCTCTTTATAGCCATTAATGAGAGGGTGGCAGGGCTTTAAGTGGGATGGAAAAACTGGGGGGTCTCTCAAAGGGGCGTGGCCAATGTAATTAAGGGCGTGGCTTAAAAACCCAGTACGCTAAAAACTCTGTGCTTAGCATAGTGTGCCGCCCGACTTGTATTTTGCTGTTTCTGTCATTGCAACCAGATATATGATACAACAAGTAACATCATACCTACAACGAGTCAGGACTATTGGCTTTGTCAATGGTTGTTAGTTGCTTAAGATAAATAAGCAGCAACTATGGCTTGTATATAATATTAAAAAAGCTTCCACTTAATGCCCTGATGCCACCACGACAATGTTGCTGCTCCTGAGTTTCAAAAAGAGAAGGGAAATCCAGAGAGAAAATGACTCTTTAAAGGATTCCCCTTCCCCTACAAGGCTCACCTGGCATGACGTCATGCCGTAACTTCTCCACTAGTGAGAAGTGAGCAGTGTGAGCAGCGCACATTCATGTGCCTGCTGTCACTGCATTCTGGAAAAAACACGGACTGCCTGTGCCAGGGCACAAAACAGAGCCCGATAGAGACCCGTTTCGAGCCCCCCTTTAAAAAACTGCCGGTGCTCAGCACCGGTGAGACCCGGCCCACTTAAAGCCCTGGAGGGCGGCATGCTTTAAATTTGGACATAGACAATAGAAGCCGAAACTGTTTAAAGGAGTTATCTGTGAAATAGAAACTACGCCTGCATATCAAACCGAAGGCTTCTAATCGGTGAGAATGGGCAGCATAGCACCCCGTAACTGTTAAATCAATCAAGGAAATGATATTTACGAATATTGAAATCCTGAACCACGGGTTTCCTTACATCACAGATAAATAGAATGGCTAATTAATGCAAAATGTGAGATTAAGATATTTACTTAACCAAGGGCTTAAACACCCAACTCTTTAATTATAGCACCTAGAACGTTACTATATTTAGAAAGAACAAATATATATTGAACTGTAGGTGATGACTATTCTGTTCCGTTCACAGACCCTTATCAAGGGGAACAAAACACTGATTGGATACTAGAGAGAAGAACTAAAAGAATTGAAAACGAAAATAGGAGATAAAATGTATCAATAACTTATAAGGTGAGAAACTTAGATAACAACATAGAAAGACATATGTTTTTCTTAGAAATGGAATACTTATATTAGAAATGAGAACGGGTAATTAAGTCTGTTCTTGTACTTTTTACTACAGACCTTACTAATATGCTACCCTGTGAGATGGGCATACTAACAAAGAATGACAAAGACGTATGAAATTAGAAGACATTGACCTAAGAGGTAATTATTGTGTTTACTAAATATGAATGATAACTAGAGAACTGGCCATTAGGGAATAAGGGGAAACGATGCATTTACACACTGTGACTTAAAAACCTTATGATGTAGGATGACATGGAGATTTAGAGATTCACATGACTGAAAGAAGGTATTAAAGCCGAATTCAAGGATTTAGTTATAACTAACACTGTTCTTTCCTTTTTGAACATGAACCATTAACAGTGTGTTGTGAAATAGGAAATGTTATTTTAGAGAGGTAGAAATTGAAGTAGAAAACAAAGCAGAACTGAATTTTATGTTTTATTGTTTAATACATTTATCGATATGACAGCCATGAAGAAGCGCGTTTTGGCGTGAAACACGTGTTGGCTGGTTGTTTGCGGCTAATTTCAATTTTGGAGGCTGAATTGCTGTATTGAAAGAAAGACTCAAAGAATAAAATAAAGAAGTCTTGAGCAAAGATATAAGAAGTTGTTTATTGATTCTCAGTACACAGTTGTTTGGATATTGTTAAATATGAAACTGGTGGGGACCAGGAACTGAGGATATAAGCGCCGGGCACTATTCCTACTACCCAAAAGCTTATTTTTACATGTTTTTTTGTGTGTCTATATGTGTTTGTATATGCCTTTATATATTTATATATTTATATATTTATATATATATATATGTATTTTGTATTGTGTGTTTTCTATACTTCATCATTATAATGTTCTTGAACATCACTATTTGTTTAAATTAAAGATGTTTTTAATGTTTTCAACCATGAGCCTGTAAATGTCTGTGTGTGTAATATTGTGTTTATGTGTGAGTGAATATGCGTGTGTCTGCATCTATGTGATTTTGCGTTTTGTTGTAAGCCTATGTTTATGAGCATGTTCATATGTGATTGTGTCTACATATGTGTATATGTATTTTTCGGTTTGCTTATAATTTTGGCGCCATTTGAGAATTTTCATGAAATGTTCCCCAAAATATTCTCCTCTATCTCAGCTCCTTCCTGGAATGTTTCGGGGTGACCCGTCAAGTGGGAGCTGAGAAAAAGGAGAGGGTCCCAAATGTCTTTTCCCCACTCATTTTTCCACAGTAAAATTGAACAGAGATACAGCAAAATCTGCTGAACGGAATTTCACCAAATTTGACAAAAAGCTACATATTGATCCAGAATGCGTGGTTTTTGTGATATGGTGTGAATATGTTCAGTGGGTTTTGAGAAATTAAGGCTCAGAAATCTTGTATATTCCACGCCGCGGAGGATCCACAGAGCCAAAAGATCTTGAAATAAAATCTGATTGGCTGCCACCACATTAACAAAGATGTGGCAGCCATTTTAGGACTTGGGGACTGAGCCCCCAGTAATGAAAAAATAGGTTAGAAATATATATAAGGGGGCAGGGTAGAGAAACCCTGCACCCCCATAGCAGGGGGGGGGCACCAATTATCCGCAAATCTTCAGTAACATTAACACACTTTAAAAACAAAAACCCTGTGGTAGTCCAGGGTCCGGTGGAGTGGCACAATGTATTTTGAAGGGGAGGGTGACATGGGCAATCTTCCCTTAGCCACCTTAAGGCCCCAGGATTCTGTCCACTAGGGCTGATGCCTGAAATAAAGGGAAGGGTGCGTGCAGCCCCCTTTCATGATACCTGTATAGCTCCAGGGACCCCATCCCCCCATGGTCGATATCTTAAAGGGGAGGGGGCCACGCAGTCCCTATCCCTGAACCTCTGTGAGGCCCCGCGGGGGCCATCCCCCAAGGCTGTATATGAATATGGAATAAAGTGGAGGAGGCATGCATCCCCGGGGGCCGTCTTTAAACTTAAGGGGAGAGATGTATGTGGCCCCCCTGCCCAAAACATACTATGGCTCTGTGGGATCCCATTCACAAGGACCGACTCTGGTACAGTTTCCCAGGGAAGCCACCATGATTTCCCTGCTCACAAAAGCACAAAGAGGGAACTGTGATTTGCTCCCATCCAGCGGATGCTCAAAACTACTTTTGCCAGGTGGGAGTAAATATGTTTCTCCTTGCCCGCGCTCTCGTGGGCAGAGAAATGCAGAATTGATCCCGCCTGGGGGGAACAAAAGAAAAGCTCCCTCACAGACCCCAATGTAAAAAAAAAAAAAAAGCTGTGGGGTGTCACAGGTGGGCGCCGGGGCACCCCAGTTAGTTTAAAAAAAAATACAAAACTGAAAACATGTTGCCGGCTCATGGGGGCCATTGGGCCATCTGACATGACCCAGTGAACTGGGTGGACACCCTAAAAATAAATCAAAAAAAGAATAAAGGATAATAAATGGGCCACTCACTTATTATTCACTGCTCTGGCAAGGAGTGCCCCATAATGCGCTGCAAGGGCCTGGTGGAGCCCTTAGAAGGAGCAGAGGCACCACCAAGCGTTTTTCTATGTTATGGGTGGGGGATGTCTGCAGGGAGTGCAGCAGCTCCCCAACAACATTAAAAAAACAGTAAGTCACCTTGGTCATTAAATCCGTGACCTCGAGAGCTTACTATATTTTTTAAAGCACTCCAAACTGGAGTTCTGTGCTCTTCGGCTGAAGTGCAGAACCCCCTTGTTATGGGTTCTATGCCTGCACTTTGTGGCCTGCAAAATGTTAAAAGAATGACTCAAACACATGTTGATTTTTTTATTGCTAAAGCTTCATTTAACACATGTTATAGAAGCTTTGTAATGTGTAAATTTATGAATCATACATTTGATTACAATCATTGGTGAACTTTTGACAAAAACAATAGGTCTGCTTCATATATATTGATGTGCAGACCCCTTGTTAAAGCCATTAGGCCCACCTCTTATATTACGGTGTTCTGACCCTATGACAAGTCAGTAGATCTGACCTACTTAAAAAGACACTCTGTGTTACATCACATAGACCACCTTGCATACCCGTGGGGGTTGGGCTGAAGGCAGAGCACAGCGTGAGGTTGGGTGCCAGCAGAGGGTTGGGTGCAGGGCCTGGTCTGAAGCCAAGCCCTGCACCCAACCACATGCCATGCACGACCAAAGGCCATGCACATTGCGGGAGAATGGGTGCCAGTGTGGGTTGGGTGCTACCTGTGTCCCACCCTATACCTTACATAGGGATGAACATCTTATTTTACATTTAAAAACACATAGAAAATCACTGACAAAACAAAAGGTTAAAGTGATGTTATAGTTAGTAAGTGAAATTATATCTAACTTTAAATTTGTAAAAAATAAGACATTCACTGAAAAAACAAGTGTAAGCGACTTTATGGTGAGGTGAACATGTCAATTAAAGCATACTGTTTTAAACAAACAAAACCACTGAAGTTCACCAGTTATAGTTCTCTCAAGTAACTATAACTCATGTCCTAAAGTAACTATACCTCACACCCCCGCCATGCACTGCTAATTTCCTCCCATATTACATCACTCATGACATGTTCGATGACATCATTGATAACCTCACTGCAATATCTGAAATTAGATCATTGATGACAACACTGTGCACGGCAAGGGCGTGAGTTATAGTTACTTTAGGGCATTGGTTATAGTTTCTTGAGATAGCTGTAAGTGGTGAACTTCACTGGTTTTGTTTGATAACGTTTGGTAAAGATTAGTGTGAATGGAGAGCACACTACAGCTAACATGAGAAAGGCAAGCATTATCAACCCACAGCTCGGGTTAACAGAGACAATACACAGAAGAACCAGGGCAAAATATTTCTTTTAGTAACCATAGAAATGAGGTACCTGATGTATTTTGGGGTTGTTGGAGGGACTTTAAGTAGTAATTATTGGCTGAATGACTATGTGGTATGGACATGCGGCAATAATGTGTTGATCGAATGTATCAATGTAGATGTATATTGCTTTAAGTTTGATCGAAGAACAAATTAAGTTACAAAAAAGAGAAAACAGCCAACTGACAGCCATGGATGTCAAACAACATTCTTGTTCTCCAACAATGAAGGGTTAGGATATTATCATACCCTTTGTAACCTTTTCCAAATGAATTTAAAATCCTAAGAAGAGTTTGGTAACTAGGAGAGAGAATAACAAATGCAACCCAGGGAACAACAAACATCATGTTATGCCTCATCCCTCTAATGTACTATGCAAGGTCTCCCACTTTTACAAAACAATCTTCCTAAAAGCAATGAACCGAACATTAACGTGAATGGAAAGGTAGCTGAGCATTAAGCTAAACAGTGATACTTTTGCTTCTGTGCTAACTTTCAAAGTTGGAGACATGGATTGTAGTCATGTCTTCAGCACTAGATCAAAAATAGTAGGACTGTAGGCAAAACCATTGATTTCCATGCACTTCAAAATGTAAAGATGTGATTTTGTAATTTCTAAAAAGTGTAATGGAGTTATTGAAATCCCTACACACTCTCTCTCTCTCTCTCTCTCTATGGGGAAATGGCTTTGCCTTTCATTGGTGCTGGAACAATTTTTAGAGCGGGGGTGCTGCCATCAATGATACATCATTTGTGAAAAATCGAAGCAAGGAACAAAGTATAGCAAAATGCATTCATCAGGAGAGCGGTAAGGGTGCAGTATGGAGCTTTAGTGCTTTTTTGGAGAACACAGTTGCACATTTGTTTTTACAGCATGGTATGATAGCGCAGCATGATTAACAAACACCACATTTTCCATTTAAATGGCCATTAAGTTTTCTCAGATATACATTTTCCCTGATAAAAAACATACACAGGAGAATACGTAGAAAATAGGTTGCAGAAAATAAGAATGTGTTGATTTGTTTTGATTCTATTAAAATCTTGTTTTCTATAACACTTCAGAATTACAAAACAAATGGTGCTTCATGTGTGCTTTCCAAACTGCTGATATATCCTGAAACACTTGTAGAGTTAATTTGCATGTATTTAAATTGTATTGTGTGTTACAAACAATTACATCCTACAGCCTTTCCTTTAACACTCCCTGTCCCCCTGCAAGATTTCCACATAGTTCATTTTAAAAATCATCTCACTTTGCAGTCAGAGAAAGTAAACACCAATCTCCATGTTAAAAGAATTAACTGCAATTTGTCGAAAGCTATTGCCTGACTTTTGACCTCTGTCTTTGAAGCAAAGCAAATGTTACTAGATAAAAACAGAATTTAAAGGCATCTTTATGGCTCATTCACCTTCTCTAGCATAGTTAATTTGGGGACGCTGCAGCACCCTCAGCACCCCTTCTTCTAGAGCCTATGTTAACTTTGCTCTAAGACACAAAAATTCTCCCTGAAGCAAGGAAAACACATCCACTATTCGTTATATTACACAGATCTCCTTAGTGGAAGTGCTGGGGAAGTTCCTTCAAAGACCACTATGGGCCAGCTGTTGAAATTAACTTAATGGAATTACCATTAGGGTGATTACAATGGCCCGCCCCTGACACAAAACAAACAACCCTGAAGACAAGATATGCATACACGGACATAACAGACTATGCAAGTCAACAGTCAAAAATAAAAACTATACTATTCAAACTAAATCTGTTCTGTAAAGTGTGACAATAAAGAATTCTATAAAATACTCACCGATTTCTGTAAGCCAAAATGCACAGAAGCTACCAATCCCATTTCTGAACATTTTTGTGACAAACTGGCTAACCATTACACATCTAAATCAAATATGTTGGCTATCTTCTTAAACAACAAAAAAGAAAACACAGTTCCGACAATACCCTCCAGCCAAAAGCAGACGCAGCAACTACGCTCCCTCAAAGAACTATTACCCACTGAATATCTGGATCTTGTCAAAGCAAGCAAGCCAGCCGGGTGCCACTCTGACCACTGTCCACCTCAAATTTTAAAAACATCCTACTATCATCTTCAGCAGCCATCCCTGTAGAACACGTGTCAGTAGATCCTTAACAACAGGAGTTTTCCCAGAAGACTTTAAAAAGGCATACATATACCCCCTTTTAAAAACCCTGACCTGGACAATCCAGACCTCAACAACTGCGGACTCATAGCAAATGGGCCATTCCCGGACAAACTTATGAAAAGTGCAGCTTTCACCCAGATGTTGCAGTTCATTGAAGATAATTCCATACTCTCTGACTTCCAAACTGGTTTTGTTCCAGGAAAAGTAATTGAATCAGCCCTAATCTAATCTCTTTCTGGGATGACCTTAGAAATACAGTGAACCGGAATAGAGTTGCTGCCCTTCTTCTCTTCGACCTTTCAGTGGCCTTTGACACCGTGGATCATTATACACCCATCCAAATACTTAAGGAAGCCAGACTAGAGGGCACAGCTCTCATTTTGATCAAATCCTACCTACACAACAGAACAAATTTCATTCATACCTTCCATTCTCTTCTAAGCATTACGACATTAAAGCAGAAGTCCCTCAAGGCTCAATTATCTCACCAATGCTTAACAACATCTACATGAAATCATTACCAGATCTGATCAATTGATTTAACAATCTGTTTTAACTACGCAGATGACACCAGTTACTTCTGAAATTGCAAAGCTCAAAGGATATCAAAACATCAAAATTCTTTGATTACCTCCGGGTCATTGACCAATGGATGACATGGAGCAACTTTGATTTAAATGCCCCATAAAATTGATATGCTCACCTGTGGTGACTGGAAAACCTATGACCCTCTCTGTGTCTGGCCTGATGATCTAGGACTACCTCCAAAAATATGTAAGGAGGTAAAAAATCTTGGAATTACCATGGACGCCAAACTGCCAATGGATCCACAAGTGGATATGGTAGCCAAATCAAGCGATCTCACAATGAAAACACTGCGACTCTTCTTCCCGCAGCTAGGATTCCCACACAAGGTTCAAGCGTCCATCGCTGTTGTCCTATCAAAACTTGACTACGCTAATGGTCTGAATCATGTATCAATTTTGTCAACTATGAGAAGACTACAAGAATTCAAAACGCTGCTGCTAGACTCCTCCTACATGTAAAGCCTCAAGCACACATCTCCCCTGCCTTTACAGCACTACACTGGCTACTACTTGCCAGAAGATCCTCCTTCAAGCTGCTTTGTATCACACACAAAGTAATACAAGTCATGGGCCACTCTTCACCGGTAAGAAAATCAACAAACACATACAACAAAAGTAAAAGTAACACCCGATAGAGACACTAACCATAAAATTGAGACCTCCACTGGAGTGAAACAACGTTGTGTTCTGGCGCCATTGCTGTTTAATCTCTACCTGACTGACATTAACAAAGCATCAGAGGCAGCAAATGCAGTTCCCCCGACATTTGCTGGGCATCACATACATTGTTTCCAGTATGCGGATGACACTTTACTTCTCGACCATACAGCGGTAGGACTGCAGCGTTCATTGGCGGCGCTTGCAGGTTACTGTGTAGAAAATAAGCTTGATATCCACTATAGCAAAACAAAAATAATGGCCTGAGGACTTTGAAATAAATGGCCGGGTAAATTCAATTCCAGTATAAACAAGTAACCAGCTTAAAATACTTGGGCATCTATTCTAATTCCCGTGGTTCACATGCTACACATTTAGAACATCTTAAAGTGTCTGCCTTGTCAATGATAATGAACTTCAAGAGGTTAGCTTCGTCATTAAATGGGCCAGATCTCACGGGCTTATGTAAGGCAATTAACGCCAAATTTATATCCACTCTTGCTTATAGAACCTTGATTTTAAATGACATTTATGTCTGGCTGGACAAAGCCCACTTGAGGTGTTACAGACGACTTTTTAACCTTCCTAACATGGCTCCATCCTCACAGGTTCGCCTGGAATTCGGACTCTGCAAACAGGTATTAACATCAAAAGCAAGATTCCTGGGATACTACAGAAAGTTGAGCATGGCAGACTCGGGGGTCACTAAAGCAAATGATCCTTTGAGGCATCCTTCATAAATCGCTACCATGGGAACGTTACTTGAGGGATACAATGAAATCCTTGGAGATGCCGATTACTCCACTTCCTAACTTGTCCTCAAACCTTTCAGCAAAATTATTGCTAAAATCGGCAAGGATCCAATAAAGATTCACAGATATCCATGAACTGTCCCTGAAGGCTCACGCAAATTTTTGCGACTCCCTATATCAAGAACCAGGGAGAGCCACGTATTATGCCTCCCACATGAAACTATTAATCAAGAGAGAGTTAATGAGACTGAGATGTGGGCTCATCCCTTTAAAGGCCTACAAATTCAGAAGACTAATGGGGTCCTTTGATCAACAATGTCAGCTATGTAACTTCCAGGAGGAAAATCTAGCACACATGATATGTGTCTGCTCAGTTTAAAAAAATCTGAGAGACTTCTTGCTAAAACCGCTGTTTCGCAATCTCGGTGTAAGGGATTGCAACACTGCTGTTCTTGCTTTCCTGAGCGGTATGAACCCACAATTAACAGCCAGGGGAGTGAAATTTCTTAAAGAAACTAAAAAACGTTTGGCCCCGCACCATCAAATTCCTAAGCATTAATGTTTTTAAATGTGGGAAAGCTTAAGAACCTTCTTTTGTCTTTTAGAATTGGCTTTAACTTATTTACAATAAAAGCACTGGCACTTTACGGAAACTGGTCTCTTTTTTTTTAGTCACTTGTTAAAGTTTTTACTTGTCGTTTTTATAATGCTTCATTATTCTACTCTGTCTTATGGCACTTTATAGAAATCACTTCTTCTTTTTTGAGTCATTTGTCATACTTTTTATCTGTCGTTTTTACAAGGTCTTATTATCCTACCCTGCTTGTTACATTGTGATGGTTTTTAATAACTTGAAACAATAACATTTATCTATCTATACAACAAAGGAACCTGTGCTCAAGAATGGCTCAGAGCCTCATTATTCCTACTACAAGAAAAAAACATGGGTTGGAGATCTTTCTCTGCTCAAGCGGTCAAACCATGGAATTCCCTACCCACAATCATAAGATCCACAGACATCCATCTCCACTTCAGAAGATTAGTCAAGACTCTTCTTCACATGGCAACTATACTGACAACTCAAGAATATACCTTAACAGTATACTCAGATATGACAAGCTATACTTCTCAAGAAATAGAAAAGAGCTATTCTTATATAAGTGCACGTCATTGTACTTTGAACTATGCCTCCTGTTAAAAGCAGATACATTTGTATAAGGGAAAAACTATATATTAAACCACAAGATACATGTGTATATCCGACCATGTCAAATTTCTGCTTCAATGTACCTATAGGTACATATGTAGCGGGTTATGCCTGCTAATAATTACATTACGTGGCATGTATATAATTACGTATATATAGGTTAATTAAAGTTGTTTGAAAACATGTACCACAAGATAAATGTGGACAGCAGACCATCTAAATATTGATGCTTAAATATAAATATGAGTAGTTATATAGAGGGGTATAATCACACAAACACAACTTTACCAAGCATTTTGTATGTGTATATATATATATATATATATATATATATATATATATATTCACTGAAAAACCATAGGTTTTAGGGACAGTTATAGTTAGTTGGACATTGCACTCGTACAAAACCCGTGAAATTCCCCCGTTATAGTTAGTTCAGCTAACTATAACTCGCGCCCCGCAATGCACTGCTGATGACGTCACATATTACATCACTCATGACATGGTCAGTGACATCACTGATGACATCACTGATGACATCTCAAATGACATCACTGATGACATCATCCAGTGACTGTGTGTTTCTGTAAAGTTTAAATATTTTTAATATATATAGGGAAAGGCGTATTGAAGAATGAGTGGGTGTATAAGTGTGTGTATGGATGATTTAGTAGGTGCATGACTAATTCTATAAGTGAGTGATTAAACGTATCTTACTGAATGCATGGGTTAGTGACTAAACTGGGTTAATGTCTGTATCTGTCTGTTGCTGTGTAAGTGGCTGCATGGGTTTGTGAATAGCTACATGAGTGTCTATAAGAGTTATTGATTTGTTGTCTGAGTATCTGTATGGGTGCCTGAGTGTTTGTGTGGATGGGGTGTGTGTGACTGTGCATAGATGTGTGAGTGGGTGATTCACTGGGTGGATGGTTTCAAGAGTGCATCTGTGATAGACTGTATGGGTGGGTAAGTGTGTGTAAGAGTGTGTTAGTGAGTGAATGTATGTCCCAGTGGTACATGTGTGAGTAACTACATATGTGAAAGGCAGTATATATGTGTATTGGAGTATATAAATAGCTATAAGCGAGAGTGAGTGATTGTGATAGTGGCTGTATGGATGAGTGTGTGCTTGTATCAGTGATTGTATAAGAGCGTAACAATGTGCTAGTATTTGTATGATTAAGTGAGCTGGTGTGTGTATAACTGTATAGGTGAGTAAATGGCAGTGTGTTTAATTATTTGCATGACTGACTAGGTGTGTGAGTACCTCTATGGATGAGTGGCGGTGTTTGAGTGTCTATATAGGAGTAAGAGTGCATATGATTGTCCTGTACTGAGTGACCATAAGTATGAGTGACTGTACGGGTGAGTGAGTGGATGTGTGTGTGTAGACCTAAGAATCAGTGAGTGGGTATGTAGTTATTGGTGTTGGAGTGTCTATGGTTTTGCGAATGGCAGTCTGTAATTTAGATTGGGTGTATCAAAGGTTATATTAGGGTGTGAGGAGGTGCATCAGATTATCACGTGGATGATGTCATCAGTGATGTCATTTGAGATGTCATCAGTGATGTCATCAGTGATGTCACTGACCATGTCATGAGTGATGTAATATGTGACGTCATCAGCAGTGCATTGCGGGCGCGAGTTATAGTTAGCTGAACTAACTATAACGGGGAATTTCACGGGTTTTGTACGAGTGCAATGTCCAACTAACTATAACTGTCCCTAAAACCTATGGTTTTTCAGTGAATTTCAAAGGTTTTTAAATGCTAATTTCTAACTATAACTTATCTGAAACCTATGGTTTTTTCAGTGAATTTCAAAGGTTTTTAAATGCTAATTCCTAACTATAACATGTCTGAAACCTACGTTTTTAGTGAATTTCAAAGGTTTTGTAAATGACAATTTTTAAATGTATTAATTGTTATATTAATTTTTTTCATACTGATTTATTACATTTTTAGATTTTTTTTTACATATTTTATTTTTTAAATTACATTGTAATTACATTATACATTACATTACAAAAATACTTTCTCAGAATGAATTACTTTAGTTTAAATACTTTGCACATAGGCAATAGACTTTTAAGTACAGTAGTTACAGTTGTTGCAATGGACACCACATTTTCAAACACAATGCAACATTCAGCTCAATGTGAATTTCTAGTTAAATGCAATTAGTTACTTTATGGATTACTTTTCTAACCACAGGACTGGATCCTAGATTCAGTCCTCGTACATCTCCTGTAAACAGTTGAGTAAAAGCGTTTTGGTTACAGTCGTGATTTTTAAGGAATATTATTGTATTTTAAAAGTTGACACTTTTCTGCTGAAACCAGACAATGGATTCCTATGGAAGAAAATATAAGTTACTGGTAAGTACGGTTAAAATTACTTTTCAGGACCAGTACTGGGCTGAAAGATGCAGCACTGAGGTCTCTCCTGATAACAGGTGAGTAAATCGGAATTCGTATTTCGGCTGATTTTAGAGGAATATTTTAAAGTTCCAAAACTCCACACTTAGAAGAATTTCCAAGTGAAACCAGTCAATGTTAGCCTATGGAAGGAAATTCAAGTTACTGGTAAGTACGGTTAAAATTACTTTTCAGGACCAGTACTGGGCTGAAAGATACAGCACTGAGGTCTCTCCTGATAACAGGTGAGTAAATCGGAATTCGTATTTCGGCTGATTTTAGAGGAATATTTTAAAGTTCCAAAACTCCACACTTAGAAGAATTTCCAAGTGAAACCAGTCAATGTTAGCCTATGGAAGGAAATTCAAGTTACTGGTAAGTACGGTTAAAATTACTTTTCAGGACCAGTACTGGGCTGAAAGATACAGCACTGAGGTCTCTCCTTATAACAGGTGAGTAAATCGGAATTCGTATTTCGGCTGATTTTAGAGGAATATTTGTATGTTTCAAAAATCAACACTTAGAAACTTTTTCAGCAAAAAGCAGGCAATTATATCCTATGGAAGGAAATTCAAGTTACTGGTAAGTACGGTTAAAATTACTTTTGAGGATCAGTACTGGGCTGAAAGATGCAGCACTGAGGTCTCTCCTGATAACAGGTGAGTAAATCGGAATTCGTATTTCGGCTGATTTTAGAGGAGTATTTTAAAGTTCCAAACCTCCACACTTAGAAGAATTTCCAAGTGAAACCAGTCAATGTTAGCATATGTAAGGAAATTCAAGTTACTGGTAAGTACGGTTAAAATTACTTTTCAGGACCAGTACTGGGCTGAAAGATACAGCACTGAGGTCTCTCCTGATAACAGGTGAGTAAATCGGAATTCGTATTTCGGCTGATTTTAGAGGAATATTTTAAAGTTCCAAAACTCCACACTTAGAAGAATTTCCAAGTGAAACCAGTCAATGTTAGCCTATGGAAGGAGATTCAAGTTACTGGTAAGTACGGTTAAAATTACTTTTCAGGATTAGTACTGGGCTGAAAGATGCAGCACTGAGGTCTCTCCTGATAACAGGTGAGTAAATCAGAATTCGTATTTCGGCTGATTTTAGAGGAATATTTGCACAATGGTGAAGGGAGGGGCGGGGCCTGAGGTGACATCTGTGCAAACGCGCCCCGTGGCGCGTTTTAAGTTGGGGGATTAAGTCCCCTTGAATCATGAGGTCCCTACGGGCCAACTAGCCCACCAGGAACCTCCAGTATGCGCCAGGGGCTGCGTTGCAGAGACATGGACAGAGGCCACACCCCTTTTACACCTCTCTGCAACGCAGCTCTGTGGCGCTTTCTGGACGTACCTGTTGGGCTAGTTGGCGCCCAAGGACCCTCAGGATTGAAGGGGATTTAATTCCCATCTTAAAACGCGCCACGGGGCCTGTTTGCACACATGTCACCTGAGCCCCGCCCCTCCCTTCACCACTGTGCAAACGCGCCCGTGGCGCATTTTAAGTCGGGGGATTAACTCCCTTGAATCCTGAGGGTCCCTGGGGTGCAACTAGCCCACCATATACCTCCAAAAAGCGCCACAGAGCTGCGTTGCAGAGAGGTGTAAAAGGGGCATGGCCTCTGTACACCTCTCTGCAAGGCAGCCCCTGGCGCATACTGGAAGGTTCCTGGTGGGCTAGTTGGCCTCAGGGACCCCAGTATTCTAGGGGATCGTTCCCCCTCTGCAAACGCGCCAGGGCGCGTTTGCAGAGTGGTGAAGGAAGGGGCGGGGCCTGCGGGCCCGATCGTTTTTTTTTCCTGAAGGGGGCTGTGTGGCCCACCTTCCTTTTTCCTATTTTTAGGCCCTGGGGACCCCATCCCCCAGGGCCTTACCCCCATTCAATTAAAATAAAAAAAAAAAAACGGGAAGAGGGCCGCGTGGACCCCCTTCCCTGGGCCTGTGTTGGCCCGGGGACCCCATCCCCGGGGCATGGCCTCTTTTTTTATTTGGAGGGGGCTGCGTGGCCCCCTCCTCCAGGCCATTTAAGGCCCCGGGGACCCCATCCCCGGGGCCGGCCTTGCACTTTTTTTTTTTTAAACTTTTTTACCTTTGGGGAGGGGGCTGCGTGGCCCCCCTCCGTGGCCACTTATGGCCCCGGGGACCCCATCCCCGGGGCCTGGCCTCTCGTTGGGGACTGTGGGGGTCCCCAAACCCCCACAGTCCCGCCCGGCTCCCCGTGTCCTACGGGAGCCGGCATTGCTTTCACACATGGGGAGCAGCTAACATGCTGCTCCCCATGTGGAAAAGCAATCAGCTTTGGATATTGGAAGAGAGGCAGGTTTCCTGCTCTCTTCCAATATCCAAAGCAGTTTGCAATGACAGGACGGGAGCCGCGAGGCTCCCGTCCTGTCATTGCAAACAGCAGTGTCCCGGGGTAGGCACCCGGGACACTGCAGGAGCCGGCCCTGGGGGTGGCGGTCCCCAGGGCCACCACAGGCTCCAGGAGGGGGCCGCGCGGCCCCCTCCTTACATTTTGAAAGCCCCGGGGAGGTGGTGGTCCCGGGGCTTGGGAGTCCAAAACGGACCCCCATTGTAATTTTTCTTAGTGCCCGGGGAGGTGGTGGTCCCGGGGCATGTGAGGGCTGGATCCCCCACACAGGTTTTTCAAAAATAAAAAGAAGCCCGGGAGGTGGCGGTCCCTGGGGCTGCGGGAGGGCTCAGAGCCATTATACATAAAGCCCCGGGGGTGGTGGTCCCGGGGCTTAGGGGGCCTCTAGAGGCCCCCACACATAAAATTAACCCCCCAGCATGCCCCCGGGACTTGGCCCACCCGGGGGCCAATTAACTATCGAGCGCGGAGACCGCGCTCGATTTTCCGGCAGGATTGGCGCACCCTGAGCGCATCCTGCCGATTTAAAAATATATATATTTTGCCCAGGGGTCCTTGTGGGACCCCTGAGCAGACCTAGGGGTCAGGGTGTTTCTACCCTGCCCCCTTTGTGCGCTTTGCGCACTTATTTCTGTCCCTCGGTTCTACCGAGGGACAAAATAACTGCCAACATTTCCTGAATCGGAATGTTGACAGCCAGCTGACAACCAATTAACATGCAGCTCGTGATCGGGACGGTGCGCGCAGGGTGCGCTGAGGGTACACGGACCCTACTCGGCCATAGATATATCTATCTTTTTACTTTTGATTTTCTCAGCAACTACTGAACGGATTTACACCATTTAACAAAAAGGGTTCTTTCTGAACCAAGAACTACCTCTTTGCCAAATTTGGTGTAATTCCGTTCAGCAGTTCGAGGCTGTAGCCGTGTCTAAAGTTTCCTATGGAAAATTGCATGGGAAAACCCGTTTTGGGACCCCCTTTTTCTCGGCCCCCGCTTGACGAATCCCCCGAGACTTTCAGGGTAGGAGCGGACCGGGAGCGGGCCATAAAGTTTGAAAATTTTGCGAAGATACGTCAACCGGCAAGAGAGTTATTTCAAATAGAATGTCGCGGATTTCCTATGGATAATAGGTTGTAACTATAACTATCTACTGGCGACCGCCAGTAGATAGATATATATATATATATATATATATATATATATATATATATATATATATACTCCGGAATGGAGTAATACACAATGTGCTGGCTTATTGATGGACAAGTAAAAAAGTGATTCATCTTTATTCGCCAGGAGTGCTGGATAAGATGAAAATTTGGAACATATACTTCATTCGTATTTCAGTAAGCGGCACTTTTGACTCTCGTTATCAGTTAGCTTGAAATGTATTTTACTGGCTAAACATAGGCTCCTGCAACAATAGCTGTTCTTATGAATGAATTTTTTCTCAGGGCTGCACGTTATTAATGCGCACCACGTGACTGTCACGAAACAGACTTAAACATGAACTTTGGTTATGCAGCAGTGTATTTCATTTGAATATGATATGCTATTGTAGCATTGTGACATCTTTAGATATTCATTGCCACTTTAGGCAGTATTTTAAAGTTACACACTGCTCGATTTTGCCGGAATGCTGGCTTTATTAGTATAAGTAGTTTTGGATGAAGACGCAGTGCGTTTAAAAGATGAAAAGACGTGTAATGATGATTGGTCCAAATTGTATGATTTGTGCTATTAAGATTTAATGATGGTCGAAAATTGCAGTACACTCTTAACATTGTTTAAATGTCTAAAATAATTGTGCTACTTTCTGATGATTACCCCGTGTTTTGAACTACTATTGTTTTCATTTACGGGTGCCTATATAGGAGTATTTTCTCTAAGCTGTATAAACATGGAAGTATTTCTTTTATGTTCACGCTAAACTGAGTACTTATATGTGTAACAAAATGGCGCTCCTTAGATGATTAAGGATGTTGATTCAGCCGAAACGCGTCCTCAGTCCGGAGTGACCTATTTTAAATAAACCGATGGAATTCCTCCATCCTTGAGTGCCGTCTCTTTCTTTGATATGGAAGGATTGTTTTGGCATTTTAAAAGCGCTAGCTGTATCGCTTCCACGTGCACCACCAGCGTTCTGGCAGCACGCCGTCTAAACCGCAACTTGGTGTTATATATATATAAATTTTTATATATATATATATATATATATATATATATATATATATATATATATATATATTATATATATATATATATATATATATATTATCTATCTACTGGCGGTCGCCAGTAGATAGTTATAGTTAGGACCTATTTTCCATAGGAAATCCGCAACATTCTATTTAAAATAACTTTGGCGCTGGTTGACGAATCTTGCGAAATTTTCAAAATTAGGTGGGCGCTCCGGTCCGCTCCTATCCTGAAAGTCTCGGGGTGATTCGTCAAGTGGGGGCCGAGAAAAAGGGGGTCCCAAAACGTGTTTTCCCCATGCAATTTTCCATAGGAACCTTTCATCGCAGCTACAGCCCAAACTGCTGAACGGAATTACACCAAATTTGGTGTAAATCCATTCAGTAGTTCCTGAGAAATTTGAAAAAGAAAACACATATAAATCTGGGCGGAGCCTAACCACACATGTCATCGTGAGATCTGATTGGCTGTCAGCACTTCATCCTGGAATTGCTGGCAGCCATCTTGGGACCAATATAAATGATAGTACCCCATTGAAATGCATTGTAGTGAATCGAAGATTTTGAGGGTTACCAAAGGAGAACTATAAAGGGTGATAACAGACTTTAGTTACATTAGAATTCATTTGTTGATGGTACCATACTAATTTCAGGAATTGTGGTGTGTTCTAAGGTGATTTTACCCTGTGAAAAACCTTCTGCTGGGATATCATGAATCATGTTTGAGAGAAAACTATTTTCACATGCTTGTCCCATACAGTTTTGGAAGGTGCTCCAGAAACTAAAATGAGAGCATATTTTCTGTAAATTCACATTATCTTTCTCAGTCATGTGAGAATAAAGTCTGACATTCTCAGTAAAACATGTACATCCAACAAAGGCAGAGACTGTCAGTTGATTCCTTTGTGTTCTACTGCAGCTTCCCAGAGTGTTCTAAAGAACAACTAGAGTGCTAACAGTCTTACTTATGACAAACTTATGGCACACCTGAAGCCATCTTGATTGGAATAAACTGGTAACTCTTAAAACATTTAATTTAAAAGGAACAAAATGAGGGGTTCATTTTGCCATAGAAATTATGGTTAGTGCTGTAGAAAGAAAAATTAGGACATGTTTTAAGTGAGATCTCAAATATCTTTCTGTTATATTTCAACAGGAGCAGCCTGTCAGTTGATGCCTTTGTGTTCTACTGCAGCTTCCCAGAGTGTTCTAAAGAACAACTAGAGAGCTAACAGTCTTACTTATGACAAAAGTATGGCACACCTGAAGCCATCTTGATTGGAATAAACTGGTAACACTTAAAACATTTAATTTAAAAAGGAACAAAATGAGGGGGTTCATTTTGCCATAGAAATTATGGTTAGTGCTGTAGAAAGAAAAATTAGGACATGTTTTAAGTGAGATCTCAAATATCTTTCTGTTATATTTCAACAGGAGCAGCCTGTCAGTTGATGCCTTTGTGTTCTACTGCAGCTTCCCAGAGTGTTCTAAAGAACAACTAGAGAGCTAACAGACTTACCTATGACAAAAGTATGGCACACCTGAAGCCATCTTGATTGGAATAAACTGGTAACACTTAAAACATTTAATTTAAAAAGGAACAAAATGATGGGGTTCATTTTGTCATAGAAATTATGGTTAGTGCTGTAGAAAGAAAAATTAGGACATGTTTCAAGTGTGATCTCAAATATCTTCCTGTTATATTTCAACAGGAGCAGCCTGTCAGTTGATGCCTTTGTGTTCTACTGCAGCTTCCCAGAGTGTTCTAAAGAACAACTAGAGCGCTAACAGTCTTACTTATGACAAAAGTATGGCACACCTGAAGCCATCTTGATTGGAATAAACTGGTAACACTTAAAACATTTAATTTAAAAAGGAACAAAATGAGGGGGTTCATTTTGTCATAGAAATTATGGTTAGTGCTGCAGAAAGAAAAATTAGGGCATGTTTTAAGTGAGATCTCAAATCCTCTTCTATTTCATTAGAAAATTCTGACATGCAGACTGAAACAATCACTTTCAATACATCCAGTAGACTTCCAGTTAACTCCCTGGTGAGCAGTAGCTTTACTACAGTGATCTAATGAACAACTAGAGTGCTAACATTCTGAATTTATGGCAAATGTGTGACACATCTGAATGCCTTCTTGATGGAATCAAAGTAAACAAGCATTGGCATAGCCAATAGGTCTCGCTTTTGGGCCCTTATAAGTGTTTAGGCAGAGCTATTGACTTTGCCAATGTGTTTGATTGCTGCAAAAGTAAAGAAATAGAAAAAAACATCTATTTCTTTACTTTTGCAGTAATCATGTACCGGCGCTTTACTTTTAACATGGTTAAAGGTAAAGCGCCGGTGCCGTGCTTATAGCAAAAGTAAGGAAATAGATGTTTTTACATTTCTTTACTTTTGCAGCAATCGTGGCACCGGCGCTTTACCTAAACCATGTTAAAAGTAAAGCGCCGGTGCCGCGATTGAGCAAAAGTAAAGAAATAGAAAAAACATCTATTTCTTTACTTTGCTATAATCGCTGCACCCGCGCTTTAGTTTTAATTTTAAAAGTAAGCGCGGGTGCACGTGATTATGCGAAACTGAAAGAAATAAAACAGTGACGCGGCCGCACGGCCGCCAAAGATAAACAAAACTAGCACGCGAGTGGTGCGCGCGCGCTTGCGAGCAGCAGGCGTGACCACACGCTCGTGCACCATGGCCTTTTGCTTGCGCGTAACCGCAGGGAAAACGCCATGTCGCACGAGCGTGTGGTCAGCTTTCGAAACCCCCTAACATAAAGTCTTGCCAGAGCAACGCTTGCGCGCTACTCGAGGCTCGACCTAAAAACTGAAAGCATTTCCTGCTGAGGAGACTGCAGTAAATGACAAAATTAGGAAACTTCATAACAAATAAGTCTCCCAAGATGGCCACCAGAGAAAAAGAGCCCAAATGTAGCACAAATATCACCCAGATGTAGCCCACATATAGCCCAATGACAGAAGTGTGCAAAACACTTTTTATTTTTAGTTTTTATGCAGTTTTATATAGTGCAAACTGGTCAGGTATTGGAGCGTTACATCTTACTTGGACCCCTTATTGCGTATTTTGCACGAAGTACATGAGATTGATCTTGCGAAACATTGAACTTTACGATTCTGTTAACCTGAAGTTGCTCTGAACCGGGCTTTGTAACACCCATTTTTACCTACTGGTTTTAATTAATTCTCACTGTATTGTATTAGGAAAGAGGATTTACTGTTTTTATGTACACTTTTATGATCTATGTTTCTAAATCAGATCAAATAAAGTTTAATGAATTCTATGGCAGGACGGAGGCGAGGATTATGCATATCTTTCCTCACTTTATTTGCATAGCAGTTCAAAGAAACGTAACACAACAATCATTAAACAAAAGACTACACAACCCATGAACCATTAGGGGGGTAGTCTCCAAGGCAAATATAGTCCAATCATATCACAGTCCATCGTATATAATATCGTGACGTCCCTTCCACTTCCTCTTTCTTCACTGCTCGTCAGTTAAGTGCATTCCTTACATTCTTGGCTTAATCTGACGTTGTTGCTGTTTGTATAGCGGTTTCTTGTGCACGTTATTAGCATTATTGCCTTGGTATTGTTTCATATTCCCTGTGCAGCAGGCTCTTGCCCGAGTGCGTTCTCCCCCTCGCAGTTTCTCCCGCTGTGTGCTCTGCGCGCGGTGAGATCCTGTCAGGCGCGTCTGGTCCGAGCGAGGCAGCTCTGTCGAGCGCTCCCGCTGGTCTTTACGCGTATTTGGGAATCCGGTCACTCTTTTAGTGTCTGCTTGATTCCCGACCAACCCTCGCCTAATTTTGACACCGCTACGTGGTGATTTCCCCACACGGCCACGTTAGTGACCAGCGCCACCTGGTGGTGGTAATTGGTATTGCGCCTCAGTCTATTCTTATAACAGCTTCGGGGAAAGCCCAGCTGTTGGAGCACCGGCGAGGGGGCTGTCTTAAGGATTTTAAGGGCATTTGTTCTGTGCTCACACCCTCTGCTATCATGTCTTCTCCAGAAGACCATTTTTACTCCTCCTACCAGGAAGTGGAGGAGGAATGGCCCCCAACTTCTCCCTCCAGCAGTGGACCAAGCCCTCTCTCTGGCTCTTTCTAGGCGCTGGCTCCTCTTAGGGATCAGGTTGATAAGCTGGCGAAAAGCATCCCTGGGGTGTTCAGTGACCCAGATCTGGTGGTGGCGGGTCCAAGTAGCTCCCAGATGGGGAATAAAAGGGCCGTTAAGCATAACGCGGGGCACTTGGAAGGATTTGATAAACTTACGGAGACCTTCCTCAAGAGTGCGCGAAAGCTAAAACATGCACCCTGCCGGGAGGAGGAGGGGCCCGGAGAAAATTGCGACACTGTCACCACTATTGTAGACCCCGACGGAGGGTTTCCCTTAGAGGGAGAGGGTGTATCGGAGGACGATTTCTCCTCCGATGAGGATAAGGACTCGGGGCGTCCCTGGCGTCCAGAGTCCCACTCCTCTCAGTCCCCGGTTGGGGACGGGGTCCACTCGGACATGTTCAAGCCTACCCAAATTTACCATCCTAGGTCGGCAGAGTGGACACCTGACGCCAAAGTGGCAGAGTATGTGGTGGGGAAAATCCATCAACCCCTTGAAAGGGAGGTCAGGAATAGGATGATGGGAGAATGCCCCAGGCCCTCACTGAAGGGGAAGGTGGCACACACGCCTGAAATTGATGAGAAACTATGTACCTTTTTCTTCAAGTATATGAGGGATCCCAAGAAAGGAATTGATAGGTCTTGGACGTGGTAGGGCCCTTGACCCAAATTATTCAATTGACGGAGCGTTCCAAAGAGTCAGGATCCCCTTTGTCCACGGATATTGTGGCTGGTTGGGCGCACTACCCTAAACCCTAAAACACTACTCCCTCCACTACCCAAATGCCACTGCACTACCCTAAACCCTAAAACACTACCCCCAGCACGACACCCTCCACTACCCAAACATAACTGCACTACCCTAAACCCTAAAACACTACCACCAGCACGACTCCCTACACTACCCAAACACCACTGCACTACTCTAAACCCTAAAACACTACCCCCAGCACGACTCCCTACACTACCCAAACACCACTGCACTACACTAAACCCTAAATATACCTCCAGCATGACCTCCCACACTACACAAACACCACTGCACTACCCTAAACCCTAAAACACTACCCCCAGCACAACCCCCTACTCTACCCAAACACCACTGCACTACCCTAAACCCTAAAACACTAACCCCAGCATGACCCCCTACACTACCCAAACACCACTGCACTACCCTATACCCTAAAACATGACCCCCTACACTACACAAACATGACTGCACTACCCTAAACCCTAAAACACTACCCACAGCATGACCCCCTTCACTACACAAACACCACTGCACTGCCCTAAACCCTAAAACACTATCCCAGCACTACCCCCTACACTACCCAAACACCACTGCACTAACATAAACCTAAAACACTACCCCCAGCACAACCCCCTACACTACACAAACACCACTGCACTACCCTAAACCCTAAAACACTACCCCCAGCACGACTCCCTACACTACACAAACACCACTGCACTACCCTAAACCCTAAATCTACCCCCAGCACGACCCCTACACTACCCAAACACCACTGCACTACCCTAAACAATAAAACACTACCCCCAGCATGACCCCCTACACTACACAAACACCACTTCACTACCCTAAACCCTAAAACACTACCACCAGCATGACCCCCTACACTACCCAAACACCACTGCACTACCCTAAACCCTAAAACACTACCCCAGCACGACCCCCTACACTACCCATACACCACTGCACTACCCTAAACCCTAAAACACTACCCCCAGCACGACCCCCTACACTACTGCACTACCCTAAACCCTAAAACACTACCCCCAGCATGACCCCCTACACTACACAAACACCACTTCACTACCCTAAACCCTAAAACACTACCCCCAGCATGACCCCCTACACTACACAAACACCACTGCATTACCCTAAACCCTAGAAAAGAAACCCCCACCCCATGCCCAATCCCCCTTACCTCTCACTCCTCATGGTTCCTCTTCGTCATCTCTGAGGGGCGGTGCACGTCGTTGTGAGGAAACGGAACAGCCTCTGTTTCCTTACAACGACATGAATCGTCTACATGTTTTTTAGAACGCAGGGTCATTTACCATACATACCTTTACAACAAAATTTGTTGTAAAGGCATGCGTGGTAAATGACCATGCGTATGACTTCATGATGTACAACGCATGCGTGGTAATGCATGCGTTGTAATGGTATCGCAAAGTAAAAAAGTCGTTGTAACGGCTGTTTACCGATCGAAGCTGGCCCCTGTTCTTCAGTGA
The DNA here is from genome assembly GCA_963921515.1 of Calotriton arnoldi. Lineage (NCBI taxonomy): Eukaryota > Metazoa > Chordata > Amphibia > Caudata > Salamandridae > Calotriton > Calotriton arnoldi. The sequence continues at coordinate 1,330,834 of CAWUFW010000597.1, read as the reverse complement.
GACGTTTATTTGATTAATTAGGAGGAAGGAATGTGTTTTTTTTACCGAAAAGTGCATTCCCGGCTGTTATATTGTGAAAGTGTCCGCGTGGCCTGGTTTCACTTCCGGTGAGAGAGTGGAAGAGTCTGTTTGGATCTAAAGGAGTTCTGTTGTTGGACGGGGCCGGCGCGACATGTCATCAGAAAACATAGCTAATGGAAAGCGTCCTCCCTGAAGTGTGGATCAGTGCCATGAGAGGTCAACGAGTGTGCGTCCCACCGCAGTATGACCGTACCGCGTGACCCATGTGCCGCCTCCAGGGTACCGGAGGCAGAAGCGGCATCGCAGGCCCTCTTGAAGACCGTTGTAGCACTAATTCTACATTTTGGTACTAGGGCATTTTAACTTCGTTGTTCCTGCCAAATACAAAGAGAAGATCCTGTGTTATTCAGTGCCCTCGTTACCTTTTTTGTGGGTTGTGGTGCTTGTCACTTCGCTGCCCCGCCGGTGCACACGACTGGGCACCCCACCTCGTGTGCCATCTGCAGGGCCTCTGCCCTCGGATCACTGGTTTCGGTTTCTGGAGTGGCAACATAAACAGTTGCTCCCAAAGGACTAGCCTGAACACTTAGGTGAATATCCCCTGCACCAGCATTCCACGAAATTCTTTCCTAGCTCTCCCACGTCCAACGAGCACGGCTCCGCTCGCGACACCGTATGGCGTCATCGGAGCCATAAGAGGACCTCGTCGGCGTGCTGACGTCAGTTCCACCCATTTTTTCCGTGCCACCGAGGCAAACAGGGGACCGAGACATTTTCACATGTATACATAGTATAATAAATATATATATATTCACTGAAAAAACCATAGGTTTCAGGCACGTTATAGTTAGAAATTAGCATTTAAAAAACCTTAGAAATTCACTGAAAAAACCATAGGTTTCAGGCATGTTATAGTTAGAAATTAGCATTTAAAAACCTTAGAAATTCACTGAAAAAACCATAGGTTTCAGGGGCGTTATAGTTAGTTGGACATTTCACTCGTACAAAACCATAGAAATTCCCCCGTTATAGTTAGTTCAGCTAACTATAACTCGTGCGCATCCATAATGCACTGCTGATGACGTCACATATTACATCACTCATGACATGGTCAGTGACATCACTCATGACATCACTGATTACATCTCAAATGACATCACTGATGACATCACTGATGACATCATCCAGTGAATGTGTGTTTTTCTGAAAATTAAATATACTTTATATATGTATATCTCAAGGTCGATGGAAGAATAAATGGGTATATAAGTGTCTAAATGGATGATTTTTTTGTAAAATTGATTGTATAACTGACTAAGTGTATCTTAGTGAATACATGGGTTAGTGAGTAAAGTTTAAATATGAAAATATCTGTATCAGTCTCTCACTTTGTGTATAAGTGGCTGCATGGGTAGGTGAGTAGCTACATGAGTGTCTATATGGGTTATTAGTTGGTTTTTGAGTATCAGTATGAGTGTCTGAGTGTCTGTATGGTTCGGTGGGGGGTATTACTTAGTGCATAGATGCATGAATGAGTGACTCACTGTTTGTATGTGTTGAAGACAGCATGTGTGCAGGACTGTATAGGTGGATGAGTATGTGTATGGGTGTGTTAGTGAGTGAATGACTGTCTCAATAGTGTCTTTATGAGTAACTACATATGTTTTAAACTAGTATATGTGAGTATTGGTGTATATAAGTGAGTATATGTGAGAGTGAGAGATTGGAAGAGTTCCTGTACAAATAAGTAGGTGTTTCTATAAGTGATTGTTTAAGAGAGTAAGTATGTGTAAGTTTCTGTAGAAGTAAGTGTGGTAGTGTGTGTATAACTGTATATGCAAGTAAATGGATGTTTGATACTTTGTTTGCATGTGTGACTATGTGTGTGAGTAACTCTATGGATGAGTGGCGGTGTGTAACAGGATGTATAGGTGTATGAGTACATATGATGAGTGAGTACATGTATGAGTGACTGTATAGGGACTGTTGGTGAATGAGTGGATGTGTGTGTAGATCTTGGAATTACTGAATAGGTGTGTTGTAACTGGTATTGGTATGTCCATTGTTTTGAAAATGTTAGTTTGTATTTTTGAGTGTGTGTATCAAAGGTTATATTAGGAGAGAGGAGGTCTGCCACTCTATCACAAGGATGATGTCATCAGTGATGTCATTTGAGATGTCATCAGTGATGTCATGAGTGATGTCACTGACCATGTCATGAGTGATGTAATATGTGACGTCATCAGCAGTGCATTGCGGGCACGCGAGTTATAGTTAGCTGAACTAACTATAACGGGTGAATTTCTATGGTTTTGTACGAGTGAAATGTCCAACTAACTATAACGCCCCTGAAACCTATGGTTTTTTCAGTGAATTTCTAAGGTTTTTTAAATGCTAATTTCTAACTATAACGTGCCTGAAACCTATGGTTTTTTCAGTGAATATATATATATATACAATTTACTACTTACCCTTTTCAAATCCATGCCTCTCATTCTATCCCTACCCCAAATCCATTCCTATCATTCTATTCCTACTCTTCTAAACACAAGTGAGATCACGAAACAAACCTAATAACTAATGCACAAGAAAAAAACTAAAAACCCCAAAAAAATTGTACTAACCTCCTTACTACAAATCTTGGGTTCTGGAGTAGCGTGCTACTTACCGATCAAAGTCCTTTATTCCTTGTCAGGGTCATAAACACTATATAAATGCATTTACAATTACAATATTGAAGATTTTCCACTCCATCACCAGCTGAGAACTGAAGAGGTCAATGCTCCGTTCTACTGAGTTACCTGTTCGAGTTTCAGAGGCACATGCAGGATCACCTATTTTACGTCGGCCTGCCAGAGACTGGCTCGTAATCCATATGGATGGTGTTTTACCCTGTCCGGATTACGATGCTCGGTTTCCGGCAGGCTTTCCATGCTGGGCTTTCCGACATCGAAAGCCAGTCGGAAAGCGAGCTTGGGGGGCCCCTAGCAGGGCCCCCTTGTGTTTGCGGCCTCCAGTTGGCACAGAGGGGGCTCGTGTTGATCCCTGCACCTTGTGGAAGGCACCCTGAGGTGCTTGCCTTGCGGTACAGGCATGAACACAACCTCCCATTTCCCTATGGGAGCTTGTGCAATGGCCAGTTTACGGCCGTAGCACATGCTCCCATAGGAAAATGGGAGTATTCGACCGCACCATGTGTGGTTGCATCATAATTAGGCGGTCAGGACCGCCAACTGGAGGTCAGTTGGTCTGATATCGTAATAAGCCCCATAGTTGTAGTTGATGATGAACAATGTTTGAGGAGAGATTTAACTTGGGTAAAGATAGCCACACAAACAAACAAGTTAGCTTATCATATTAATCAATTGATTAAATTGAGTGCAAAAAGTGGCACTTATTAAAAGATACATAAAAAACAGAGGATACATTATTTTAAAAAACTATACGAGAGAGAAACGTAATTAACTGGATTTAGTCGCTTATTTTAACAAAGTGATAACGGTCATATTGGAACAATGAATTGGTTGGGATTGACACTTAGGGGCCATTTCCGATCTCGGTTGGAGGCTTTCTGACCGAGATCATTGGTTTCACTTCCGACCCCCTAATTACAATTTAGGGTGTGGGAAGTGAAACCGGCCGGTCATTCCAGCTGGCTTCTTGAGCCCGTCGGCCAGCCAGAGACTGGCCCGTAATCCATATGGATGGCGTTTTACCTTGTCTGGATTACGATGCTCGGTTTCCGGCAGGCTTTCCATGCTGGGCTTTCCGACATCGAAAGCCAGTCGGAAAGCGAGCTTGGGGGGCCCCTAGCAGGGCCCCCTTGTGTTTGCGGCCTCCAGTTGGGACCGAGGGGGCACGTCTTGATCCCTGCACCTTGCGGAAGGCACGCTGAGGTGCCTGCCTTGCGGTACAGGCATGAACACAACCTCCCATTTCCCTATGGGAGCTTGTGCAATGGCCAGTTTACGGCCGTAGCACATGCTCCCATAGGAAAATGGGAGTATTCGACTGCACCATGTGTGGTTGCATCATAATTAGGCGGTCAGGACCGCCAACTGGAGGTCAGTTGGTCCGATATCGTAATAAGCCCCATAGTTGTAGTTGATGATGAACAATGTTTGAGGAGAGATTTAACTTGGGTAAAGATAGCCACACAAACAAGTAAGTTAGCTTATCATATTAATCAATTGATTAAATTGAGTGCAAAAAGTGGCACTTATTAAAAGATACATAAAAAACAGAGGATACATTATTTAAAAAAACTATACGAGAGAGAAACGTAATTAACTGGATTTAGTCGCCTATTTTAACAAAGTGATAACGGTCATATTGGAACAATGAATTGGTTGGGATTGACACTTAGGGGCCATATCCGATCTCGGTTGGAGGTTTTCTGACCGAGATCATTGGTTTCACTTCCGACCCCCTAATTACAATTTAGGGTGTGGGAAGTGAAACCGGCCGGTCATTCCAGCTGGCTTCTTGAGCCCGTCGGCCAGCCAGAGACTGGCCCATAATCCATATGGATGGCGTTTTACCCTGTCTGGATTACGATGCTCGGTTTCCGGCAGGCTTTCCATGCTGGGCTTTCCGACATCGAAAGCCAGTTGGAAGCGAGCTTGGGGGCCCCTAGCAGGGCCCCCTTGTGTTCTGCGACCTCCAGTTGGGACCGAGGGGCACGTCTTGATCCCTGCACCTTGTGGAAGGCACCCTGAGGTGCCTGCCTTGCGGTACAGGCATGAACACAACCTCCCATTTCCCTATGGGAGCTTGTGCAATGGCCAGTTTACGGCCGTAGCACATGCTCCCATAGGAAAAATGGGAGTATTCATTTCCGCACCATGTGTGGTTGCATCATAATTAGGCGGTCAGGACCGCCAACTGGAGAGTCAGTTGGTCCGATATCGTAATAAGCCCCATAGTTGTAGTTGATGATGAACAATGTTTGAGGAGAGATTTAACTTGGGTAAAGATAGCCACACAAACAAGTAAGTTAGCTTATCATATTAATCAATTGATTAAATTGAGTGCAAAAAGTGGCACTTATTAAAAGATACATAAAAAACAGAGGATACATTATTTTAAAAAACTATACGAGAGAGAAACGTAATTAACTGGATTTAGTCGCCTATTTTAACAAAGTGATGATGGTCATATTGGAACAATGAATTGGTTGGGATTGACACTTAGGGGCCATTTCCGATCTCGGTTGGAGGCTTTCTGACCGAGATCATTGGTTTCACTTCCAACCCCCTAATTACAATTTAGGGTGTGGGAAGTGAAACCGGCCGGTCATTCCAGCTGGCTTCTTGAGCCCGTCGGCCAGCCAGAGACTGGCCCGTAATCCATATGGATGGCGTTTTACCCTGTCTGGATTACGATGCTCGGTTTCCGGCAGGCTTTCCTATGCTGGGCTTTCCGACATCGAAAGCCTGTCAGAAAGCGAGCTTGGGTGCCCCTAGCAGGACCCCCATGTGTTTGTGGCCTCCGGTTGGGGACCGAGGAGGCACGTGTTGATCCCTGCACCTAGTGGCAGGCACCCTGAGGTGCCTGCCATGCGGTACAGACATCAACACAACATCCCATTTCCCTATGGGAGCTTGTGCTATGGCCAGTTTGTGTAGCCGGCCCGCACTCCATTGTGGTCTGCCTGACCTCGTGTCTTTGTCCTGGTCTGGTGCAACCAGATATCCACAGTTGGCGCCTTATGCCTGTTGGAGTCATTTTTACTAAAACCTTTAAAATTATATATTACCAGTAATATTAACTGGATTTTTGTCGCTTTGGTTTCATTTTATTTATGAAAAATTGCTCTATTTTTGTAACTCTGTTGTGGGTTTCTTTTGTGGTGTGATTTCACTGGGTTACTGTTTGAAGTGTTAACTAAATACTTTATACATTGCTCCTGAGTTACGCCTGATTGCGCTGTGCCATGCTACCGGAGAGTCGGGCACAGCTTAATTTAGGGGTTTGATTGTGACTTCACCCTGAGAAGAATTGTGGTTGCTCCTTGAGAAGGATTTCAACCCCTCAACCAGTAAGCCAATTTCTTACACAAAGCATTTCCTGTACATTGATTAACACACTTGTATGATGTATTGTGTCTCTGTGTGTGATAAAGTGCTCTGACACCCTACACTGAGACAAGTAGCACTATAAAGAATTAAACAAAAAATAAATTATTAGGTGCCACGCCTTTACAAAATGTCATGCATTAAGATGGGTGAAGATGGAGGATGAATGTATGCGAGGAAGGCAGCGCCTGCGTGAGAAATGGGTCAGGGGATAGAGTGATATAAAGTGAAGTTGAGGAGCCAAGTACCATGTGGTTTCAGCATTCTTTTGCCCTCCTTGGCTTTTCTTTACTCAACGCGTTTTTATTGGCTTCTAACCAGTGGCAAAAGGGCTTGTGCCTTCACTCTTCAACATGGTAAAATTGGCCTACGCATTCATTGACACATTTAATTTACTTGTAAGTCCCTAGTATATGTGCCCAGGGCCTGTAAATTAAATGCTGCAAGTGGGCTGCAGCACAGATTGTGCCACCCACTAAAGTAGTAATGTAATACATACCTTATTGCCTGCCACTGAAGTGTGTAGTGCAGTGCAGTGCAGTGCAGTTTGAAACTGCTATTTCAACCTGGTAAAATTAACCTTTTGCCAGACCTAAAACTTCCTTTTTAATACTATAAGTCACCCCTAAGGTAGGCTGTAAAGGCTCATAGGAAAGGGTGCACGGTGTTTAGGTTTTACGTGTCCTGACAATGATAAACGCCTCCCATTTTTTTGACAGTTATACAGCTATTGATCCCATAGACTAATGCTGGGTTATCTTATTACACTTATTAAGTGCTGACTTCAGTTTGGGACCAGATTGAAAAATATTCCTTCTACTCATTTAAATTGTAATTTAAAATCTTCTTTAATGGCAAAGTTAGATTTTAAAATACAATTCTGAAAATGTCTCTTTTAGAAAGTTGATATTTTTCTGCCTTAACCAAATGTACCTTTCTGACATTGCCTATGGTCACATAACTGTGAATGGCTCTCCTGTGGTGTTTTGTGTATTCCTGCCAGCAATGGAAACAAAAGGGCCTTGGGTGTGGGGCAGAGTGTTTCTCTCCTGAGCAAGATGTCCTGGAGGGTTGTACTAAGTGTTCCTGAGCTTCATAGGGTACTTACACCGGCCCCCCTTCCTGACTTCTGTTAGAATAGAAATTGTTTACTCTTACATGGTGCTCAATGTAAGTTAGCATTTGCTGCGCCATTTTCTATTTGGGCGCCATTTTAGGGTGCTCGAAACTGATCCAGTTCACTTACGAGAAATGCTCCCCTGAAAGTTTCGATTCTTCCTCTGTGTCTTGTTTTAGTAATAAGCATACCATTCATGTTAGCGCATAGCTTTTTTTCACTAGATAGAGGCCCTCTCCCCCTTGTCTGGTGGTGGGCTCCGAATGGAATGACCTTGGACTACGATACTTTGTGTAAGATAGGAGCGCTGAAACCGTTCTTTCTGTATTAGACTGTTTAACTGCACCTGCCTGGAAAATTCCACTGTGGGCGTGTGTTTGCCCAGTTACGAAACGTACATAATGTATCTTTATGCTTGTTGATTTCAGTTCCCCCTGCAGCAATCTCAGCGACTGGGCAGATGGGGCTCCGCTCTGAGTGTATACGAATAAACAGTTATTGGTTTGTATTCTCTACTGTTTGACCGACTCTTCATTTAGTACGGAAGGCCGAGAGGTGGTCGTTAGTGACCTGGGTGGCCCTAAACGGGCTACTTCCTTCAGTTGGAGCCCGATCAGGGACTCCTTTGGGTGATTGATCCACCCCCTTTCCGCAGACGGGGGTGGAGGCCGAGGACATCGTCGGGTCGGACTGATGGCTCAGGGATCCCTGCACGAAGAGTGTTTGTCACTTGCAGCTGCTCCTTCCGTCCGTCCGGACGGTGCCTCACCCAGTGGTCATCCCGACTGGAGTCCTGAACGGCGAAACCCTTGGATCTGACCGTTTGGCCTGAAGAGTCAGCAGTGGAAAACTGGCTCATTGAATTACTGATATGAGGTGAGCTTGTTTTGGTTCTTTGTGGATATGGTATTGTGTGGGCTTGCGTTTGGTACAGTCTAAGGACTGTCTTGATAAAAAATATTTGCAAATATTTTGTGAGGTAAAACTAACAATTTCGTTTTTCTTTCAAAATGCCTGGCCTGAGCAAACTTTGGAATTTGTGTTGTTGTTGTTGTGCAGATGCTCGGTTGGAAGAGGCTCAGCCTGTGCCTCCTGAGGGCAGCCCTAATTTTGATATGAATGTGAAACATGGTCTTGGCCCTATTATGTTTAGTACATTATGGCACAAATATACGAGGGACAATAGCGAGTTGCAGTGGCCTTTGACAGGCTCTTTTGATGAACAGAAGTTTGGGTTTTTACAGGAACAGTTATTTAAGAGACGAAGTAGGCAGTCGATGTTTGATTCCCTCAGAACTTGGCAGAAGGAGGCCAGACAGAAGCGGTTAAAGATGGAGCGGGACGCACCGAAAGCGAAAATGTAAACATTGACACAGAAAGCTGTGGCATATGATATGGAAAAACAGGAGCCAGGAATTGAATGTGAAGATAGGAGATTTCGAGTGCATTTTGACAAGTCTTATTTGGCCAAAGAGGAAAATGATACTTTTGTAGAGGAGTTGTTAGATACTCGACCCCCGCCTCCTTATGCCCCGCAGAGGATATATCCCACTGTTCCTTTACAGTCACAGCAGCCTGTTTTTATCTACTGCGGCCGTTCCTGCATCGGCGGCTGTTGCTTTGATGGCTTCGGCTACCGCACCCTCTGCTCCTTCTTTGTCTTCGCCATCTTTGCTGACTGTGACTTCTAGTACATCTACCGTTTCGAGTCCTGTGTCCTCTGTTCTTTCTCCTCCGGTGCAACCGTTTACTACAATTGTACCTGTTACTTCTGTCGCTTCTCCTTCTCTGGTTTTTCATCCTCCAATACTTTTGCATGCTGAGACGCCAGTACAAGGGTTTGAGGACAGGGATTGGGTGACATTTAGGGAACGGATATTAATACTATAGTTTCTTATAGAGTTCGGTTGTATGAAAAGAGTCCCACTACAATTACTCCTATGCGTGAGGTCCATCCAATATATCATCCTTCAAAAGAAGTAAGGTTTTAGCCCTTAAGGCTACGCTGCCAACCCTAGGAACAATCCTACAGCTTATTATAAGGAATTAACGGCGGCTGCCTCCTCTACTGTTATGACTCTTGCCGATATTGAATTGTTTTTTGGTCTTCTCGTTACGGTTGATATTTGGAGACGGGTTCAGACTCAAGATCATGTTGAAGAATTAGGCGGTACTTGGGATGTGATTAAAGGATGGGATCAGGAAAGGAAGCCAGGTGATAAACCCTGCGCTGAGATACTTGCTTTGCCTGGTCGTATTATTACGTATATGCACACTCTTATTCCACTTAGGAAAGTAAGTTGGGATCGATTGACAGCTTGTCGACAGAAGAAGGATGAGTGTGTCTGATTTTTTTACTCCGTTTGAGGACACGTTCTTGGATTACAGTGGGTAGGACATGCCCACTGAGGGAGGAGTTCGATTGTTTGTAAACAGGTTTGTTACTAATCTTCTTCCTGAAATAATGACTTGTTTACAGGTGTCCGAGAGTACTTGGTCCACGTCTTCTGCCTCTGTCATTTTGAATATGGCTCAATATTATGAACATCGAGATCAGGAGGAAAAAGATAAAACTGATAAGAAGCATAATGATTTAAAGACAAAGGTGTTGCTGCAGCAAGCATTTAGGGGTAATAGTAGGGGTCGAGGTGATCCCTCTAGATCACTTCCGCGTACTAGGCAGCCTTCAACTACACCTTTAAGGCAGAATCAGTGTGCGTATTGTAAGGAGGAAGGACATTGGCGCAGCCAGTGTCCGGTGCTTTTTCACAGAAGGTAGCGTCCCCTAGAAGACGAGGTTCTGGTGGTAGAGGCCGTGGGACTGACAGAAACCAGAATACTGCAACTTCTGTGGGCTGCTCTGACAATAATTATTTCGATGACCCAAGAGATGGATAGTATTATCATGATGATTATGACATGGATGATGTGACCGGTATGTCTTATAGTTAGGACAGCCAGGGACAGAGTGAGGGACCAGTTCAGATACCTGTGGATCAGCGCAGTCCTTATGTCACTGCGGATTTGCAAGGCTCGACTAAGGAATTTTTGGTGGATACAGGTGCAACAAAGAGTTCAGTTTCTCAACATATGGTCCCCGGGGCGGCTCTGTCTGGCCACATTAATGTTGCGCTAGGTTTTTCAGGTGTACTGGTTGTAAGCCCCATTTCACGCCCTCTTGCATTGACTGTTGGTCCTCTTACTGTGGAATCTCCGTTTTTGTTAACATCTAATTGTGGGGAAAATTTGATGCGTTTGGATCTGTTGAAGAAATTACATGCTACTATTTATTGTTCCCCTGCTGGTGTCTATATTACTATGCATCCAGATGTGAGTATTAAGCAGTGTTTATCTCAGGATTCGCCCCTTCTACCTGAATTTGCTCAGATACCACCTACGCTGTGGGCCACAGGTGATACAGGCGTGGGTTTGTTACATATACCACCGGTTTCTATACAAGTTAAGGATAATGTTGTTCTACCCCGCATTCCTCAATCTAAGATACCGCAGGCAGGTGAACGGGCTCTTCTTCAGATTATTCAGGATTTGATACAGAAGGGAGTGGGTGAGGAAACGTCTGCCAATATTTGTAATAGCCCTATTCTTACGGTTCTCAAGAGGTCACCTTCGGGTTTTCCTGATGTTCTTGATGATGTTTATCGCTTTGTGATTGATTAGCGAGAGGTTAATATAATTGTAGTTCAACAGTTTCCGGTGGTTCCTGATATCACTACGCTCTTAACTATGAATTAATCCACTGCTAAATTCTTTTCTGTGATTGATTTGAAAAATGCATTCTTTAGTATTCCTATTCACCCAGACAGTAGGTATTTATTTGGATTTACACTGGCCGGCAGAAGCTTTAGATTCTGTCGCGCTCCTCAAGGCTATACGGAGAATCCTAGTATCTATAGTCAGGCATTAAAAAGTCAATTGGATTCACTGTCGCTTCCTCCAGGTAATGTATTGGTGCAGTATGTTGATGACCTATTGATTGCTTATGATACGGAACAGGGTTGCAGGGACAGTACGGTGCAATTGCTTTTCCATTTGGCACATCATGGTCATAAGGTTTCTCTTTCCAAATTTCAGTATTGTCGACAGGAGGTCACCTACTTAGGTAACATCCTGTCGAAGTAGGGTAGGAGATTGACCCCCTGAGCGTATCAGTACCATTGTTAAAATGCCCATCCCACAAACCCAGAAAGACGTACGTGCTTTCATAGGTATTACTTCCTACTGTCGCCAGTGGATTCCAAATTACTTGCTACTAATCAAACCTTTGCTTGTATTAACATGACTATGGCACATGGTCCAGCTCATATTAATGCAAAAGGCATTTGTAAATTGTTAGCCCCTGTGTGGCATAATGATCATATTTCTAAGACAGCTGCGCATTTGTTGAAATAGTGTATGGTCTGTATGATGCACCACCCACTTTTCCTTTTGAAGTCCTCCAAATGGACTACATCGAATTAGAGAGATGCAATAATCTTAAGTATGTTTTTGGTTGTATGTGCGTTTAGTAAATGGGTTGAGGCCTACCCCACTAAAGATAATACAGCCATTACGACCACGAAGGTACTCCTTAAGGAGTTCTTTCCTCGTTTCGGCTTGCCCCAAGTTATCTGGAGTGACAACGGAAGTCATTTTAATGGAAAAGTGATTACATTGATTTGTGAAGGGTTGCATGTTCAGCAGAAATTTCATGCTGCCAATCACCCTCAGTCAGCAAGTCTTGTTGAGAAGTACAATGGTACTCTCAAACTGAAATTGGCAAAAATTCAAGAGACAGCAGGATTAAAATGGCCAGATGCTTTACCGTTAGCTCTTTTGTCAACAAGAACGGCAGCTCATTCTAGAACAGGATTGTCACCTTATGAGGTCGTGTTCAGACTCCCGGCAAATGTCTGGGGCATCCCACGCCCTCGTAAGTATTCGGATATTGAATATCCTGTGTTGCTTGATTATCTTGGCCAGTTCACCAAAAGTTTACGTTCTATTCACCAACAGGTGCTGGAGTCCCTACCTCCTATACCAGAGGGACCCGGCCACAACATTCAGCCCGGTGATTACATTCTCCTCCGAAATTTCCAGCAAAAGAAAAGTTTGGAGCCGCGCTGGAAGGGTCCTGAGCAGGTTCTGTTGGCAACGCGGACGGCTGTAAAGGTTGCTGGTCAAAAGAATTGGGTGCATGCCACCCATTGCAGGAAGGTTCCTTTGCCATTGCCATACGATCAGTGGGTGAAGGAGGGCATCAGTGACAGAGTGCGAGCAGGTGCCCAGATTTGTTCCCCTCAGTGACGCCCAGCTGATCTGGACCCAGACCGATAAGGAGAATGATGATGTTTTGAATGAGGCTGTTCCCCCAGAGATTCGAGCTATCCAGGAGCCTTTGTTCATTGATCACAAGGTGCCTGGGACTACCAGGTACAATTTGCGCCCTCAGCTTAGAGATGGTGAGTCCAAGGAGAAGAAAGATTAGGGATGGACTGTATAAGATAGGCAGTACTGAGTTATAGTACCAACGGAATTAATTGCAAATTAGTGGAGGATTTTGTACTCGTTTAGCTTTTATTCTTTTGAACATTAGCTAGGCAGACTAGAAGTATACCCTGCAGGTATACCATCTTTATCGGCATGGGATAGATTAAAAGAGCTTAGGACAGAGCAAGCTCCACCGCCGGTGCTCAAGAGTGCCAACTTTTTGATGGACAATAGGAGACTGTACCAGTGAGGCTCTGACGGACACTGGGAACTTGTATATTTCCTTTCCATTCTTGCCTCTTTGCAAATCCAAAATGCATCCCTTTGGTAGAAAGGTTGCGGATGAAGAGCAGCCAATAGTTATTGTTGTACAATGTAATATGATGTGGACACGAAAAAACCAAATATGTGGTGTTCTTTTGGTTTTATTGATACTAATATTGTGTGGGGTGTCATGGGTTTTGAAAAATGATCAAAGTGTACCTTTACGTAGTAAGGGTAAGGTTATCTCCCCGAAAAGAAACAAAAGAGCAGCCCGAGTAATGTATTCTTGGAGACCCATAAAAGATTTTTGGGTGATGGGACAGCTTGTTACCCCACTCAATCTGTTACTAGTCTGTGGACTGCATATCCATTGTCACTTGTGAATTATGCTTAGACTCGGCCATCCCAATTTACGGAAGTGAAAGGAGTATTTGGTTTTGGTTACCCGGGACCATGTTTATACCATAGAAAGCCACTAAGAATGGGTTATCCAGGTTATGATAACAATACATATTGTGACAATTTCTATATGGAACAACAGAATGTTATATTGATGGGTTGGCACTACAAGGAATTGATAGTTACCCGGGAGGCTGGTTATTATCCTGCCTGTTGCCCCATCATGAATAGTACATACACTTCACTGTATATAAATTGTTCAGGAATAGTGCTGTATAAAAATACGATCCCTTTGGTGAAGGATGAGGATCCAAGGACTTTTGGGATGAATTCCAGGTACGCAGCGGTAGAGTATGAAGGTCCGATCTATGCACACCCAGGGTTTTACTTTTTGTCCAATGGAACATATTCCAATGTCCGCAATGGAACGGATGATGTAGCACGTGGAATGGTGTGCCTTTGGGTGTACCTTGTAAACATGCTAAGCCTAATATACGATGGGTTAAAAGGACTCTAACAAAAGAATTTTGCGAGGGAGTGACTGATATAGAGGCTAATAATTATAGTAATGGGATTATGTTTGGGTATATTCTTTCCTCTATGTTCACGTTGGGTGATACCTCCATGGGCAAGGGTGAAAAAGCTAGAGAATATTTTGGATGCAAGCTGCAAATTTTATCTAACACCACGGTAGCAGCTTCACGTGACATCACCACTCAATTCAATTCAAAATTATGTTTATTTAGACCTTGGTCTTTAAACAGTGGTAATACCAATAATAAAGCAAAATAAAACAACACAATTTATACATTCTCAATGTCAAAAGTTAATAAATTATCAGTGAGGAGAAATAGTAATAATGACTTTTCTACACAGGGCAACACCATTCTTTCTAAAAATTATACAAAGCTTAACACATTTTTAAAATACTATGCAAATGTTTATCCTTAAAAATAGAAATAGTTTAAGATTTATAAAAGATAAAAACTAATTCTCACTAAGGAACCTTTTAACTTCCTTCATATAGTTCCCTAGTGCAATCGCAATCTCAAGATTAGGCATTTCAGTGAATAATTTAACCGCCTGTATCCGTAGCCTTATATCATATTTTAGAAGTATTGGGTGAAGATATCTTTTACGCTGCTCTAATACTGTTGCACAATCTAACAAGATGTGCAATATATCACCTTTAGTTCCCAGAGTGCACTTACAGTACCCATCCTGATACAGCATTTTGATTTTTAGTTCTTCATTTACTAACCAGGGATTTATACCTATTCTCAGTCTTAAAATCTCCTGTCTGTACCAGTGGTTTGGTAGAATATCCAGATAAGGGAACCATTTTTCATTTAGCCATGCATCTCTCATAAATTGTACTGATTTTTTCTTAGCCAGATAATCCATATCTGCTCGTCTAGAGGCTACTAGCCCTTTATTTCTGAGATCGCTTTTACTGAATTCTACATTCAGGGAATCTAGACAAATTTTCACCTTTACATTCTCACAGACCAATAATATTTCCTTCCTTATCTTTTTAGCCCATTTTAGGTTGCTACATTGAATCTCTTTTCTGCACCACTGAGATATCTTTTGGCCTGTTTCTTGATCCAAACGTTTCCAAAATCTTATTAAAATAATTTGTGACTGAACCCTCCATGCAGTAGTGCCTAACTAGTTTCTTATTGCTTGAATCATTGACGATTGTGGCAATGACAGCAGAGTTTTCAGGCACCTCCCTTCCTCTAGATCCCAATCTTGTTTACCACTTAAATAGAGAACTTCTGCTCCATAAAGTACTTGTGGAGGTATCATCGCACTAAAAGCCTTTAACAGTGGTCTGTGGGACATATCTCCATAGTCTCGATTAAATTTTTTCAGACCACAGATCGATGTGTAAGCTTTCGCTTTCTGGGCTTCTATGTGAGTATGCCACTTTAAAGACCTATCAAAGCACATCCCAAGGTAGCGATATTCATTCACTATTTCTAGCTTCTGGTCTCCTAAAAACCAGTTAAAACTGATCACTTTTTGCCCAAAGCATAACATTTTAGTCTTTTCCATATTTACAGTTAAAAGTTTCCTTTCACAATATTCATTAAAAATATTCAACTTTCTTTGGAGGCCTATTTCAGTCTGATCCAGAATAACCAGATCGTCAGCATATAAAAGGCAGGACACTTTATTTCCATCCATTCGTGGACTGGCACTTCTTTCAACCTCAAGGCTTACTGGTAGATCTCCTAAAAATATGGCAAATAACAGAGGGGCCAGCACGCAGCCCTGTCTAAGACCATTCTTAATTGCTATTTTGGGCGTCAATGACCCTTCTGTGTCTCTAATTATTTGTGCCCAATTTCCGCTATGAAGCTCTTTTATTAATGCCAACAAACCTTCGGGAATGTTTCTCTTTACAAGGGTATCCCAGAGCACCTTTCGGTCGACTGAATCAAATGCTGCTCGGAAATCTATAAAACAACAACACAACTTACCATTTTGTTCTATTGATTTACGTGCCACTGTCCACAAAGCGAAACAGTGGTCGATCGTGGAGTGGCCTTCTTTAAAGCCCCCTGTTCAACTGGTACAATTGAAAATTCCTCTGCCCAATTCTGTAATCTGTTCAGAATTATTTTTGAGAAGACTTTTTCCCCAATATCTAGTAGGTTAATCAGCCTGTAATTTTGTGGTGCATTCATATTACCTTTTTATGGACTGGCCTTATTATAGCCCCTTTCCAATTCTTTGGTATTTGTCCACCATCTAAAATTGCCGAGAACATGAGGGAAAAAAATCTCACCCACCACATCATCTGTGACTTTATTATTATTGCGGGGAGATTATCTGGTCCTGCAGCTCGTGTTAATTTTAATTTGCTTATTATGTCTTTTACGTTCTGTCCTGCAAAATCCGATTTCAATTCTTCCATTAACTCTTGCCACGGCTGGGGCTCTTCAACTTCTTGTTCTCTACGAGGGCTATACAGTTCCTTCAGGTACTTCTCCCATGCTGCCTCATCTACTACACAATTCATTGCCCCTACTGGGTGATCAGCTGCTACTTTTACCAGCTTCCAAAACTGTCTTATATTTTTTGATTCAATAGATTCCAGCAGATTTTCCCAGCATTTATCTTTGTACGCCCTTTTTGCACTCATAATCAATTTTTTATACTCTCCTTTCAATTTATTAAGATAACTTTGACTCTTCTGGTCATATTTTTTACTAATGCTTCTTATAGCTTTCCTTAGCTCTCTTTTTTTCTTTAGACAGTCTATAGTAAACCATTTTGGCCGCCTAACTGGCATTTTTTGTTGGTCTATTTTATCTTTTTTTAATTCTATTCGAAGGCATTGCACCACTTGGTCTATTTTTCCCTCATACCATTTCAGCTTCTTGACCCCTAATTCTCCCAGGAGTACCTTCTGTTGGAATTTTCCTAATTTTTCCATGTACTCTTCCGTTAATCTGGTTGTCACTCTTTTAGGATATTCCATTTGTTGTAAAATTACTTTATCTCTGGGTTTCGGGGTTCCCCCTTGAATCTTCAGCTTCAGTGGGTTGTGGTCACTGCCTTCTTCCCTAAATATCTTAAAATCCATTATGAGTGAAAAATTCCAGGCAAACATAAAGACATAGGGGCCGATTCTGATGCGGGTTGGAAAAGCTTCCCGACCGAATCGGTTGGGAAATGGTGTCCGACCCACTCGGATCGGGAAAGTCCGACCGGCGGAGTAGGATGCATCCGGATGCTTCCAGATACGATTTGGTTGAACTCCCATTGACTTCAATGGGAACATTTGTTCCTAACCGCATCAGAATTGGGCCCTTGGTCGGGAAGACACGTTCCCGATCCGATTTGGAAGGAGCAAATGCCGTTAGGAGGCCTTCCTAACCGCATCAGAATCAGGCCCTCGGTCGGGAAGCTTTTCCAACCCGCATCAGAATCGGGCCCTAAGTCTATCGGGCAATTCTGAGTGCCTATTTTAAATGTCTTCTTTGCTGGGCAGTCTGATTCTAATCTGCCATTCAGGCAGAATAGACCCTTTGTGCCTAGATAATTGCCCAGGTCTTTATCCTGTCTTGTTGGTTCACAGGCTAGGAAAGTTGCTTGTTTTATTTCATATGCGTCTAGTATATCCCTATGCCAGATGTCTACCTCCTTTGGGTACAATTTATGATTAAAATCCCCCACGATAAAAAACATATTTAAATCATACTTTTCACACAGCAAATCTATATCCTCTTTAAAATACCCCAACTCAATTCCATACTCCTTAGCATTCTCCCATTGCATATACACATTTATGATGATCACATTTTCATTTTTTGTTTCAGAAAACAGCAAGGAGAGTCTACATACCAGGAGCCATTTACATTTTACTTTCAACAAGATCGCATTGTTAGCTACTTTTGTAGACAGTAGGGTCATGATCCCCCTGCCGAGCGACCAAACCTTTTTTTCTTGGCTGGTCGGTGGAACTGGAGAAAGCCATCGAATATTGGGGTTTCGTCGCATAGCCAGGTTTCTTGCAGACAAATAATTTCAACATTTCTTGCTAATTTATTTATACATTCTTGTTTTAATATGTCTCCAAGACCATTTATATTCCATGATAGAAAATTTAGGCTATGCAACACCCCTTTATCCTATTCCACCTCACTTAGACCTCCATCTTCAACCATATCTTCCCTATACCACTGGGAGGGGCCTGCGGGACTACTTCTTTGACTCCAGTTACCCCATAAGTTATCGTTAACTGAGTTATTAACTACTACATTCAAGGTACTCCCTCCTTCTTCTTTATCCTCCCAAAGCCTCACCTGTCTCTTACCAAGACCTGCATGACAGTTAAGGAAGCTGCTTCCTGGATGGCAATATCCCTTTAGTTCTCTCTCTGTGATTAATCTTATACCTTCCTGCTGTATCGCTCCCTCAGCTTCCAAAATTGCCAATTTTACCAGGTCAGAATAGAGTAGTACTCTTGTAATTTCCTTTCCATTTATATTTTCTATAAAGCCCACCTGTCTCAAATCTTTTGTTCCTATTCCCCTCAGGCTAGGGCATCTAGAAAATGAAAATAGGATTTGGGATCTATTTAAGGGTATAAGTTTCCTTGTTTTTCCCCCTTTTTTCGGGATGCTCTGGTTCGAGGTACAGCCATTTATTGGCTCCCACCTCTAACCCTATCTCGGGGATCTCTATACCCACCTGTCTGGTAGTTTCCCACCTATCATACCCCTGTTTATTTTTTACTTCTATTTTCCCTTGTTGTGGGCCTGTTACTCCTTGACTTTGATACTTCTGGAATTTTATTTTGTTACCCGCATTGTTTAATTTTAGATCCATTTTTGCTTTTAATTGATCCTTTTTTGGGCCTGTACTACTCTGAATATTTACTTGCTTATTGGGGCCCATCACCACTCAGTTGGAGTGTTATGTTCCATATAGGTACCCTAATATAGGCCCGGGTAACATCATACCCCTTCACCTACATTACCTCCCCTACACTACACTGTAACAGGCCTTTTAGGATTGAACCTTTACCTAGTTCTAGTCCTGGGTGCAGAAGGAGGGTTTCTCCTAAACAATAGAGTTCTATAACTCCATCAATAGACTCACACAGTATGAATGAATATTTATTAGGGTTCTCAGAAACCAGGCTGGGGCTACACCACCTTCCTCCCCATATCTACGTACACGGTTTATCCCATACGTCATCCTCCCATCCAACAATGGCTAATACAAGCAACCAGGGACAAAGGAACCCTCGATACTTTCTGTATAAATACAGCACATCTTGCTAGTGTTAGTTAGAGGGAACCAAGATTTCCAGGCCGATACACTGACCAGAGACGCTGAGGCTCCTGCATGCAGACACTCCAGCTGACAGCGGTCTAACACATCCCTTGCGGGGTGTCCAACTCGAGACCAGGACGGGGTCCCACACTCTCTCTCTCTTCAGGTAATGGGGTTAGACTAAATCCTAGAGGGGTTCTTGGCTCTACACCTACTCACATGCTAGGTACACTTGGGTACATCTAGATAGGCATCGTAGGAGTATGCGCTTTCTTTTATCAATGCATTTTATATTCATGTATTTATTCATGCGTAGTGCAAGATGGTAGAACTGTACTATCCATTTATATTCAGTGTACTGCTAATCATATATCTCTGCTACTGTCTAATGGTTGTTGCAGCTCATATATTCTACACAAGAATAACGACTGTTCAATAAACCCTTATTGAAACGCCCAGGCTGTTTATTCTGTGTATCTCTGAGACAAGATAAGTAAGCACGAGTGACTGAGAAAAAAGTAGTACATTGTTTCCACGATCCTGAGGGATCAGGGTTGTCATGTTCTGAGGTTGCCAGAAACTATTCTCTCCCCGATAAGAGGAGACACTAGTGGCACTGTGAGCTAGCTTATGCAAGCAGGCTAACATCTCTCAGTGGGGGTGCTCAGAATCAGTCTGCCACCAAACCCACAGTTTGTTATCCGAACGCGCAGGTCCTATATGGGTAATATAGGAACTACACGACATGGCATCGCCAACATTGGTTGGGTACTTATTTAACAGTAGAATCTGAGTAGTTCAGTCGTGCAAAATCTCAGAGACCCCTACTCACAAAACGCCAGAGACGTCTGGAGTGGGTGGGTGCAAATTCCGCCACAGCTAAGTAGGCGAAATATCCTATGTATTAGCTGTTGGTTAATCAAGCTTGAAGGACATTTCGTTCCTAAAATTGTGCATAACACCTTATCTTAGTTCCCTTGAACAAACTTCTCCATACAAAATGACTGAGGGCGAAGATAACCCGGTGGTGGCTAGACGCCTCTCAATAGGAGAAGAAGAGGTGGAGGAAATTCTCATTGCACCTAAATTGAGACCTACTATCACCCTGAAACTATTAGAAAAAGTTTTACAAGCTAGGGGTGGCATTGTAGCTTTTGTGATTGAGGCACACGAATCAAATAAAACAGAGGTATTTTATTTGTGGGTTACATTCCCAGCAGCAGATGCAAGAACACAGACATTTCACTACTATGTAGAAGGAGATGCACCACAGGAATATGGTCCGTACGAGGACATAGAAGTTCCACTCACGTACCAGGAACACCTATACTGGTTTAAAGGGGCCCTACCCCATATAAGAAATAGCGTAAGATTAGGCCCGCTCGGAGGAGACTGGGCAACATGGCCAATATTATCGGCCTACACCCCACATCCTGACATTGACACAATGCCTCAGGCAGACTTACTCTTACAACACAAGGATTTAATCAAAATCTACAGAAACTTGACACAATTCGTCATGAGGACTTTCACAGTCCAACCAACATCAGTTGCAACAAATGGAACTCAATATCAGAGCACAGCAACTAAAATCACACCACAAACATTACACGCAGTAATGGGCAAGATGCCCACGAAACGTGAACAAATGCCATTCTGGGTAGCTCAGAAAATAACTCAGCTCGAGGCAGTATTCCCGAATACTACCCCGTTTGAAAAACACAGAATGCTAACAATCTGGTTGCCCATGGGGATAACACCACAAGTGGAGGACTGCACCTCTTGGGGTACAGTCTTTGCTGCCATATATGCCAGGACACATGGTATTCCTTCATTAGCAGTAGTACCAGATGTATTGAGACAAATACAAAACGAGTACGGAGCAGAACCTGCCCTGAACTTAGGGATGAAGTTATTAAATAACTATGATCAGGTATCAGCCATAATACTAGCTAATATTAAAGGGGAAGCAGCTTCAGTGGCAATCCGCCAACGCCTAAGGTAGTTCAGTCCGTTAGAACAACAACACGAACTGCCCAAAATAATAGAAACTGCATATGCAGAATTAGGCAGAGACCGTTTGGGTGGGAAAGCATTAAAACCACAACTGATGGGCAGTCCTGAAAAGGACACTACCAAGCAGACACCTGCTTCTTCTAAAAAGAAGTGGGATAATAAAAAACAACAAAACTTTAAAAACAGATCTCAATCCCGAGGCAGATCTCCTCCAGAGGAGCCCTCTGAAAAGAGGTACAACCTTAGGAATAGGGATAATATTAGGAAACCTGACAGGTATCAGGATACTGATACACGTTCCTCTCGTTCCTTTCAGGGCTCGACGAAAAACTCCAAGAGAGAAGGACGGTCAGAACACAAAGAAGAGCATACAAAGTCCAGAGACAAGCAGCACGCTCAAGACTATACTTCCAAAAAAGAAGAAAAGACAAAATCAAAACCTCAGTTTAAGAAGAAGAAAGTTGCAGGCATAAAGATCAGACATGCCCAGAGTTCTGAGGACGCAACTTGGGAATGGGCTCTGACGATGCTAGACAGTGCGGCAGAAGTAACAATAGCTCGCCAGAACCTGATGGAATTTCTGGTGACAGTGGACTTGAATGATTACATCACGGTGGAAACACCAGACACAAGGGTGAGCGTCCCACATAAGTTACACGAAATAACACTCCAAATGGAGGGGGACAAGCCCAGGAAAGTTAAAGGTCTCTTTTGGGAAAATCTGTCATCTGGTTATGACATCCTATTAGCAGAACAAGATTGGCCGCCAGCATTTGTTATGGAGTGCCCTAGGGGAGAAACAGTAATTTTTCCAGCATTCTCTGACCTCGTTCCCATACATCTTAAACATGCGTATGCACAGGAGTGGGCAATTGCCCTAGCTGCAGCACTATACAAAAATCATGCCGGTTGGGATGAGGATTCAACCCACCACGTGATCCCGTTAAAAGTTTCACCAAACGCTCAGAGGCAATACCCAATAAAGCAAGAAGCTAAAAAACAGGTCAGGGAGATCTTAGATCAACTCAAATACCAAGGGGTGATTGAAACATGCACCTCACCAATGAACAACCCTTTGTTTCCAGTATCAAAACCAGACAACTCATATTGTCTAGTTTTAGATTACAGACATTTAAACTCATGCACAAAGACATTCGCTGTCCAAAACGCACACAGTGCCGCATTAATGAATAACATTGTGCGGAAAAAGTACAAAACTACACTGGATATCTCAAATGGATTTTTCTGCCAAAATATAGCGCCTGAAAGCAGGTATCTGACCGCATTCTCAGCGTTGGGGTCCCAGCGGCAATTTTGTCGTCTCCCCCAGGGGTATAAGAACAGCCCGGGGGTTTTCTCAGCAAGAGTAACAGAGTTACTCCAAAATTTTGATGAAGAAGCATTGTCCTATGTGGATGATATTTATCTGACGGAAGATGACTTAAAAAAGCACTTGACCAGGGTGAGCACCATTATTATGGGATTCGCCTCTGAGGGCTACAAATTTAATTTTAAGAAATCAAAAATAGCCCACCTCAATGTCCTATTTTTAGGATATGAGCTTTCAAGTGAAGGGAAAAGCCTGGCAGCTAACTTTTTAGAAAAGTGTGCACTGCTTCAACCACCAAAATCATTAAAAAATCTACAATCGATACTGGGATTCCTAAATTTCGGCAGAACATACATTTTAGATTACGCAGAAAGGGTAAAACCTTTCTATGACTTAATAAAACCTGACTTTTCAGTCAGACACTGGACACAGGAACACACAAACAGCCAATGTTCACTACAAGAAGACATGATAGCTTCCAAACACTTACAGACACGCGTAAACGTACGCAACTTAGTGATCCGAGTAATAGCGGGTCAATGCGGGTACACTTACTTAACCTTCAATGACGGTGAAACCGTACCAATCGCTTACAAATCACACCTGTACACAAGTGCAGAAATGCGTCTCACTTCAACAGAAAAAATCCTGACAGCAGTTCAGACCGCTGTAGCAAGAGAGAGAGCACTGGCTCAGGGGAAACGCATAATTGTCGTAACCCCAGTACCAGCTTTAGAAGCTGTTACAAAGGCAAGCATTCCAAACGCAAAAGCCTTACATCCAAGATGGATACAATGGGCTAATTCTCTTACTGCAACAGACGTTGAATACAGATTTGATCCAAATCTAAAAACACAGGCATTTCTGCAATACAAACAAGAATATCCTCTACCAAATGAAATATTGCCTCTCGATCAGTATGAATATATTATTTACACTGACAGATCTGCTCAACCGGCTATAGGAAGTAAGCAACAATACAGCGCGGAATGTGCAATCGTTAAAGGTCGCATGCGAGATGGAAAGTTCCGTCCGAGTTGCACCAAAACGCAATCTCTAGGAGACTGCACGGCTCAGTTGGCAGAGTTAAAAGCACTGATACTGGCACTTGTAAATACGGATCACGAATTCCCCACACTAATTGTGTGTGATTCCTTTTACTGTGTACAGTCATACAAGGAATATTTATATCATTGGGAACAGAACGGGTTTAAGGATGCAAAAGGTGGCACAATTAAGCATAAAATGCTATGGGAACAGGTAGTTGAGTTAAAGAATGAACTACCAAGGGCTCACGTGATCCATACACTGAGTCATCAGCGTGATGGCGTTCACGTTGAAGGGAATTCATTGGCTGATGAAGCCGCAAAGGGGGCTGTACGTATGGCTTCCGTAGCTGCAATCACTCGTTCAAAAACGAGGATAGACGGTGGGATTATGGTGGCTGTTATTGCTTCAAGCAAAAACAGCGGTGCAGTACCAAAGAAATTTCCACTCAAGTACTCCTACAAGTTAGATGCGGACAACATTCCATATGCTCAGATTCCTGGAATGGGGGACAGAGTAATACCAAATATGGATCGTAGGCAAGGTTTAATACTAGCAGCACACGAGGGTTTGGGCTCTGCACACACAGGCGTTACAGCGACTATTTCATTGTTGAAGCAGCGCTATTGGTCGCCAGGTCTAACAAAACAAACTAAAGACTATGTCTTGAAATGTGACATTTGCCAACAGATGAAAGGCTCCACCAGAACACGCCCGGTGCAGACACCATTACTAATATCTGACAAACCCCTCGCATGTGTGTATCTGGACCACTGCGGCCCCTTACAATCTTATGGGGCTTACAAGTATATCATGGTTGCAGTGGATTCCTGCTCAAGATTCCTATGGGTATGGCCTCGGCGCTCGGCTGACGCTCGAACTGTTATCAAAGATTTGCGAGTCTTTATAGGGACATACGCAGTTGGCACGTTACATTCTGACCGTGGCCCGGCGTTTAGCTCTCGGGCTTACAAAGAGGCCATGAAAAATATGGGCGTTGCACTGCGGTACTCCTCTCTGTACCATCCTGAGGGAAATTCGGTTGTGGAGAGGAAAAACCAGGACTTAAAGGAATCTTTAACAGCTAGGGTATTAGGCAAGGGTGGTAGTTGGGTCAATCACCTTTATGGGGTACAAAGAGCACTCAATAACCAGCCAAGAAATTCTCTAGGGGGTGTCACTCCATATGAGGTCCTATTTGGGACAAGAATGTGGGTACCTGATCTTGATTGTGAAGGCGCAGTGGCGGATGAGAAACCATTTGATATCCATGATCGTTTGGCTGTTTTACAGAATCTAAATGAATCCAGGACACAACAAAGCAACGTCCATTTAAAACAGACCGCCACTGGGGAAGTCAAGGCAGTCACGGCAAGACGTGTCTGGATCCCAAAAGTCGGGGATCTGGTCAGAGAGATAATAGCAGACAAAAAAGAATTTGGACCATCCTACAGAAAGCCTGTACCTGTCCTAGCAGTTCATGGAACAAGAACTGTGCTTTTGCTGCCTCTTGCCGGGAAAAAGGAGAAAAGATTTGTCTCAATCAAACCACACTATGTGGCCGATACTGAACAGTAGGCCTCGTGGACTCCACAGTAGCAGATGCCCTCCTCTCGCTACAATCCAAGAAGTTCAAACAGAAAGACTCATCACGTTTGAAGAGCCTCCTGTGCGGAATGAAGGACTAAGCAACAATGCTATGGAACTCGTTCCCCTTGAACCAGAAGTTCAACTTCAAAATCAAACTCAAAACAACACACAAGTTGCAATTAGACCAAATACAGACGTCTAGGTCAACATGCCTCGACGAGAGCAAAATGAGATTTCAACAAATCCCGATGCAATTCCTACAATTGATCGAACTGCTTCTGGCTACTTCATGAACTTTGATACGTTTTCCTTGGATCCAAGTGAACCGGAAACGACGCCAGCCCAAAATTCAACCAAGCAGCAATTTAAAGACTTTCTAAACTTTCTTAAAAAGACTTACCTGGTATCGCCTTGGTTAGAACTCTGGGTAATTACTGGGATTCTATTTTTTCTTTTCTGGCTAGGCTTAGTTATAACTTTTAGCATGCTTATTAATGGACGATACCTTCAACAAAGCTCCACAGCCCAAAAAGTTAATTTGATTTTAAAACCACATCAATCTTCACATCGTGAACAAAGAGACTTGTCAACACCGAACATCACAGCGGTTCCTATACCGGACGGTATAGTCTGGGACAAAGTTGATTTTGACATATTCGGTCCGACTGAACTTTTATAACTTTCACATGTATTTAAAATTTCATTAAGTGATATCATTACCTCCAGTACATTTTCTGATGATTGGGACTCTGAAACTGTTAATAACATGTTGTCTGATCTAGAAAAAACTGCTGCATTTCCGAACACTGAAATGTTAGAAGGTAATTCAGACTATGACACATTGTACTGTTACCGACATTATGGTCATCATTGCCTACACAAATCTATTTCGCCTAGAAATGTTTTTGAGTACCACCAGTGGGAACATTGCCCTACACCACCAAAAGGTAGTTTGCATACATTTGCACAGAAATTTGCATATTTTTCAGGTTTTAACACCACTGACCCGACCTCATATTATTATAAGGTTACACCAACATTGGCACAGAAAATTATGTTGACTAACACCAAACAGATATACTCTGCTTCCTTTATTGCCCAATTGTCTGAACAGGGTTTTGACCTATGGAAGGACACAATAGACTTAAAATCAGTCTGGGGTTCTAGGGACTGGCAAGTCCAGGGAACAGAAGCACTATTTAGAGCATGCCTCATTCCACAGCAGATGATATTTCTAAACGACACTGTGCAACAGACGTCCTGTATTGGATTAGCCAAAACCAAGGACCTGAACACACCATCTCAGATGGAAGGGTGGCAAAATTCGACTTCAAAAGAAGGGGCAACAAAAGATGACATTTTACAGTACAATAGAACAGACCCTGATTGGAAAAAATGGGTGGTTTGTCCCTTAGACACGAACACATGTCAGAAAAGATTCTGGGGTATAACCGAAGGGTTCAATATCCACAGGCCAGACCCACGTTATGTACAGAGAGAACATGCAGGGGTAGTGACATCCTACAGTGTTGGGAAGTTGTGCCTTGATTGGCTAGAAACCTCAACACTCACAGAAGTGAAACAACACTTAGCCTTACTCTCACAAGACATGGATCTTAGGGATTTTTTACTAGGTCCCAGGAAACCTCATCAGAAACGTTTCATATATGCTGGCATTTATGCTGCCTATAATGAAAACTGGAAAATATCCCAACAAGAGGCCGCAGAAAGAATACGGGAAATAGACCGTATTAACTTGGAGAAATCTCTAGCAGTGGTAGACAACGGGTTAACAACTTTGACCTCCAGGATATATTCCTTAGGCAACATTGTATCTTCTGCGATAGACATACTGGAACAAGATTTAGCCATATTACAACACGGGCAATCTCAGTTACGTTCTGTTATGTTATTGAGCTGGACGCTGCAATCTTTGCTTGCAGGCTATGTGCCTTGGCGTTATATCAACAGCACGTCTCTGTTTTCTGAATATAATCTAACAGATAAACAGATGGAAATGGCACAAAGGGGAGCAAAATATACAATGCTGCGTATTAAAAAACTGGACAGGTTACCATTCACGGTAGCGGAATCTCCGTCTACGGAATGGCTTATCCATGGCCACATCACTCTACCGGTCACTACTTTTCAGTTTCAATATTGCCTTGAGCAAAGGCAGGCGGGCAAATATGAAAAGATGGGTAAGGAATACATTAAGGAATCTTGGGAGTTACCATACAGATTTCGATGCTGGAGAGGGGTTCGGGAAGTGTTTCTAAGCGGTACAAACTGCAACAACACTTTAAGCGGTTCTCTCATGTGCCAGGACATTTCATTGCACAGAGCTTGTAATGGGTCGGTAGCAAACCTGTCCTGCCACATGAAAGGGACTCCAGCGGCCGTGATTAAACAAGTATTTGAGCTGCTCTCGAATGGGAGTTACTTGATGCTGAATGATCAAGGTTGCTGTGGGATGATTCCGGGCATTGTCTATCTGGTCACTGTGAACTCCAGGTTTACTTTCTGTATGCAAGTATTGTTTCCCCCAACAAGTACAGTCAAGGAGGCGCCGTTATGGCCTTCGTTGAATGTTTCCTTTATACAATTTGATACTTTGAGCAGACTGAAAGCCATGCTTTTGCAGCAACCCGTACCCTTAACCTCCGCTCTAGAGACCTTTGATCTTCAAATCGCAAGGACCTCGACTGAGATACAGGCACTTATACGTACAAACTGCCCCTTTCATTTCGCAGAAATGGTGGGTCGTATCTTTAACATGTCTGATACAAGTGGTATTGTACACCTATTTAAGACCATAGGGTCAGGATTTCTAAGCACCTTTCAGACAATCCTCAGAGTTATTCCAAATTTTATACACTCCGTATTGGGAAGCGTTTTTGGAGGTCTTCCGCTGATCCTGCTTTCTATCGCCAGAATCCTGATTGTCATTTTTCTGCTCCGCAATGGACGGCCCAATTGCCAACGTGATGGCAAAAGCGCTCCTGGAGCGCAAATACCGTGAACGCATGGTACAACATCTGGACACTCCTCGCCTAAGGGAACTAAGCGCCTCTTGGTTCCTATCATTTAGACCAGTCTGGATGGACTGCATCTTACCTGTTCTTCGATGCCTGTTTTGAAGTGAAGAATGCGTGTAGGACCTCTGTCTGACACTTGCAACGGACACGCCTGTGGATTTGAATACCCGGCTGGAACCCCTGAGGGCCCATGCTCGGCAATGTCCCCAGCGTATTCCCATCTTGATGGCTGCATTCCTCGAGAATCCGCAGGTGCCTTTTACAACTGGGTTGAGCATCAGCTCCACCGCTAGCACCACTAGCACTGAGGTATCGACTACAGCACCGGCTGCCTCTACACCAGCTATTGGCAGTACTGAATATCATCTGTGCTCCATTGATGTACTTTGCGAGGTGTTACAAGGACCGTCCCCTGCAGCTGCAAGCAACGACGATGTTGCGTCTCCCAGCCAGGACACTTAATCTATAATTGGCTCATCGTGTACTGGGAAAGGATTCAGTTTTTCTTTCTTTTTTTTTTCTTTTTCAAAGACTCGACTAAAATTGGAACATTTCCTTTAAAATTGACACTTTCGCTGAAAAATGCATGGTCTTCTGACGCTTGTAGTGGTTCGACTTATATAAACAAACTCAATTAGGACTTCGACTTAAGTATCAATCCCAAAAAACTGATTTCCGAAGTAACAGATTTTTTATCTTCCTCTTTTTCCACCTCTTAAAACTGTTTTTAAATGCTTTTAAGAATATATTTTTACAACACTTTGTGATGGTTTTAATGCGCTACTACCTAATAGTGGAAATGGTTCGCCAGCATTTTTATCAATATTGACTGTTCGGAAGAGGAGTGAGTGTTATGTTCCATATAGGTACCCTAATATAGGCCCGGGTAAAATCATACCCCTTCACCTACATTACCTCCCCTACACTACACTGTAACGGGCCTTTTAGGATTGAACCTTTACCTAGTTCTAGTCCTGGGTGCAGAAGGAGGGTTTCTCCTAAACAATAGAGTTCTATAACTCCATCAATAGACTCACACAGTATGAATGAATATTCATAAGGGTTCTCAGAAACCAGGCTGGGGCTACACCACCTTCCTCCCCATATCTACGTACACGGTTCATCCCATACGGCATCCTCACATCCAACAATGGCTAATACAAGCAACAAGGGACAAAGGAACCCTAGATACTTTCTGTATAAATACAGCACATCTTGCTAGTGTTAGTTAGAGGGAACCGAGACTTCCAGGCCGACACACTGACCAGAGACGCTGAGACTCCTGCATGCAGACGTTCCAGCTGACAGTGGTCTGAACATCCCTCGGGGTGTCCAGCTCGAGACCAAGAAGGGCTCCTACATTCTCACACTTCAGATAATGGGGTTCGACTAAATCCTAGAGGGATTCTTGGCTTCACACCTACTCACATGCTAGGTACACTTAGGTACATCTAGATAGGCATCGTAGGAGTCCGCGCTTTCTTTTATCAATGCATTTTATATTCATGTATTTATTCATGCGTAGTGCAAGATGGTAGAACTGTACTATCCATTTATATTCAGTGTACTGCTAATCATATAACTCTGCTACTGTCTAATGGTTGTTGCAGCTCATATATTCTACACAAGAATAACAACTGTTCAATAAACCCTTATTGAAACGCCCAGGCTATTTATTCTGTGTATCTCTGAGACAAGATAAGTAAGCACGAGTGACTGAGCAAAAAGTAGTACATTGTTTCCACGATCCTGAGGGATTAGGGTTGACATGTTCTGAGGTTGCCAGAAACTATTCTCTCCCCGATATGAGGAGACACTAGTGGTACTGTGAGCTAGCTTATGCAAACAGGCTAACATCTCTCGGTGGGGGTGCTCAGAATCAGTCTGCCACCAAACCCACTGTTTATGTTAGCCGAACGTGCAGGTCCTGTATGGGTAATCTAGGAACTACACGACAGGAGAGTATGCGAATTTATTCGGAGCAGACCCGATATGCAGTTGAATTTATGGTGCTGTATGCGCAGTAGTAGGCGATCAGTGTGTGGTCGGGATCAAGAATATGGAAAAGAATATTACCAAACACAATTTAGGTATTCTTGAAAATGTAAAAGGAATGGAAAGTGGGAATTGGAGTTTGTCTTCCTTTGGCAGCTGGGTTTGGATTCTTGAAAAGGTGATTTACCTGATCGTGATATTGGTGCTCTGCTGTGCCCTTATTCAGTGTCTTCCCTTCTGTTGCTCTTATTGTACCACTATTCTCACCCCTAAAAAGAAGATATCAATTCATGACACCAATGCTGCCATAATGATTCAAAAAGATATTGAGGATATGATGAACATTGATGAGGGAAATTTTGAGAATTCTTCCCTCCTTACTGTTTCACCACCTGATGTCGATAATATCGAGTGCTCATAATTGTTTATTAATGCGATTTTATTACTGTTTAAAGTTTTGTTTCTTCTTGCTCATGCTAAAAGGAGGGTCTGTTAGAATAGAAATCGTTTACGCTTACGCAGTGCTCAATGTAAGTTAGCATTCGCTGCACCATTTTCTATTTGGGCACCATTTTAGGCTGCTCGGAACTGATCCAGTTCACTTACGAGAAATGTTCCCCTGAATGTTTCGGTTCTTCCTCTGTGTCTTGGACTACGATACTTTGTAAGATAGGAGCGCTGAAACCGTTCTTTCTGTATTACACTGTTTAACTGCACCTGCCTGGAAAATTCCACTGTGGGCATGTTTTTGTCCAGTTACGAAACGTACATAATGTATCTTTATGCTTGTTTGTTTCAGTTCCCTCTGCAGCATTCTAAGCGACTGGGCATATGGGGCTCCGCTCTGAGTGTATACGAATAAACAGTTATTGGTTTGTATTCTCTACTGTCTGACCGACTCTTCATTTAGTACGGAAGGCCAAGAGGTGGTTGTAAGTGACCCGGGTGGCCCTAAACAGGTTACTTCCTTCACTTCTACGGGCTGCATGCCCTGCCACTGATAAATGCAACTCACTCCTAGGCCTGTCTGCCGTTAGTTACCCTAGACAGTTTGGAGCAAAATCAAAGAAAAGAGGAAGGTTGGACAAAGTGGGCATCCCTCACTGGAAGGCTGGCACTGGGGATAAAAGTGGCCACTTCAGAACCTCTCATCAGAACACTGCTGGACCTGTGAATGTAGCAATGTAGAATTTGGGTTTAATTCTGTGGTAGTTACGTTTATCTTTACTTGGGTAGTAGGCACTATTAGAGTTAAATCATTTTGACTTGGTTGGTTAGAGTTTGGGTAGTTTTTATTGGTTACAATCATGGTCCGTGTTAGTTGATTTACAGATTACTTTGTTAGATGCCAATAGTTTTTTTAACTTCTTCAATTTCTTTAACGGACATTTGCTTGAATTTGCTTGAATAAGGTTGAAAATTGTCAGTGCAATTTCTGATTTCCGGGTTTAATGCTGTTTTGTCAATCTCAACATGCCCTCTTTCTAATAAGATACCTTTGGGCATTTTATCACTTGGCTCTTGATGACAAGTCACTGGTTATTTAATCATATAATCCTAGATTTTGGTTACTTTTTAGATGTGCTAAATTTGCTGTTGGGAATATCAGCAATGTCTTGCATGTATTGGTATGATGTTAGTGTTAGAGCAGCGTAATTTAGGCTCCACCCTTATATTTGTCACAATTTTGCAGTGATATATTTATATATGAAGCTATATTCACTGTGTGATTTGATTAACTTAACATGTGTGATGCATTTAAATGTATTAAATGAATGTAATCATAGTAGAGACTAGATGTTTGGATACAAGTGCACAAATGACCAATTGAACATTGTAATCATGTTTTCTCTTGTTTACGTTTTGCATTTATTCCTGAAATTATATGTGTGTACGTATAATTATGTATTCGAAGTTCATGTTGACTACTGAGTTAACTTAGCTTGTCTACAGGCCTCAATTGAAATGTGTTTTGTCTTGCCAGTATGTTATTTCTTTTCTCTTGCAGGTGTGTCATCATGCTTCTCGTTAGCTAGAGAAAGGCGTATTGTTTGAATGAGACTGTCCATAGCGAGGCCTACGGGGAGGTACCTGGCAGCGAACTTGGAGATATAATGGTCAAAGAAGGCCTTCTGTTTATCATGTACCAGGAAAATGGGACGCTCAAGGTTGCGGTCTGCAGTCCAAGTTTCAATGAGATGGGAAACTTAAGGGAGGGTGCGGATGCTCCTCTCAGCTAACAATTTGGTTGGTTACTTGTGGCGTAAGAGGAGATAAGGATGTTTTTGAAGCTCCTGTTATTTTAATTAGTGTTCCTATAGTTAGTTAGGCAGATTCTTTCTCGACTTTGAGATGGACAGCCCTCTCTACTTACCTTTCCTGCAAGTGTGAAGCTTTAGGCTCAACACATTTTCCATTTTTCTAAGACTTCTACAGAAACCTGCACTATTTGAACACCTTTTATGCTTCCCAAATAGAAACCTGGATTAAATGGTCCTGTAGTTGATCTAGGATTATGGAACAAATCTTTTTATTGATTTAATTGAAAGGCATATCAACACGTGTACACAGCCAAGCGCCTACAACCACAGGGGCCGGCGGCTAGAAGACAATGCATAGAGTATGTATATACGCCCACAGCTTTAATGCCTACAACCCGGAGGCTGGCAGCGTTTAAAGACATGCCTGAGGAATAAGAACAACGTAAACCGGCAAAGGACAATGCAGGTACAGAAACAAGAACCCACCAAAAGATAAAAAACCCCGCCCTCCCACCCACCCCCAAAAGAAAAAGGGAAAACAGAGGGGGACCCGCACCAAGTTCTTCAGGAGCTATACAATGACCCGACCCCACCCACCAGGCTCGACCCCCCCCCTAGTCCTCCCGCTAACCCAGGTGGGGAACTCCCTATTCCTGAGCTGGAGGTATCAGATGTAGGACTTGCAGGAGTTTGGGGCAGGTGACCTCACGGAGGTCTTTCGATAGTAACGCGATGAAAGGAGCCCATAG
Source organism: Calotriton arnoldi (assembly GCA_963921515.1). NCBI lineage: Eukaryota > Metazoa > Chordata > Amphibia > Caudata > Salamandridae > Calotriton > Calotriton arnoldi. The sequence continues at coordinate 1,297,647 of CAWUFW010000597.1, read as the reverse complement.
TTCTGTATATATCTCGCCCTTCTGGTCTTGAACCAGCGAGAGGCGTTCCATAGCTAGGGTCATCCAGAGTCTATGGAGCCATGCCGTGTGATCCGGGACAGTGGTAGTACCCCAGTGGACCAATATCGCTTGCCGCGCCGCGAGCAATACTAACGCCATCTGCCTGCCTCGCAATGACCGCAACGGGAAAGTGATTGGGTTTGAGAGTCCCAGCAGAGTGTAGGCCGGGAAGCGAGGAATCTCAGTTTCAAATGCTGTGTCGATATCATTGAGCACCTGCTCCCAAAATCTCTTCAGCCTTGGGCAGTGCCAGAGGAGATGTGCTAGGGAGCCCGTCAGGCCACAGCCCCGCCAACACTCCTCTGTGTGGTTATGAGCGGGCGTAAGATACCAATAGGATGTTACCTTGAACGCGGATTCGGTTCCAGCAGTGTTGTATGCCGTGAGGTGTGCTCTGTAATGGATGTTGTCCCATTCCTTGTCCGTAAGGGCCCGCCCCAATTCCGCCTCCCAGCGAAGTTGACCTCTTGAGCGCTTCCCTGTCTTGTGTGGTGCAAGGAGGACATAAAGTTCCTCTATAAGATGCTTGTCTTCTTTCTTATTCGCTATCCATTTCTCGAAAGGGGTAAGCTTGCGAGAGACATGTGGTAAATAGGCCCCAGAGGTAGCCCAGTGCCGGAGCTGTAGGTAATAGAACTCGTCTATTCGGGGAAGGTCGAGGTCTTGGCGAACCCGGGCAAAAGGAATGATACCATCGAGGTCGAATAAGTGGCCCAAGCGCTTACAGCCTGCTTCCCTCCAATGCTGGGCAACAACAGACTTACACCCCGGGGGGAAGTCCGGGTTATCGACCATCGGCGTCATTGGGGAGGGAAAGGTTGTAAGGCCTCTCGAGAGCACCACTGCGTCCCACACCTTCATTGTCGCTGCAGTGACTGGGGAGGAGTAGAGACCCCACGATCTCGATCGGCGAGGGAGCCAGATTTCGCGCCAGACATTCGCACCGGCTACCGCCTGGTCCATGAAGGTCCAGTGCTTCTCGGACAGTGGGCGGTTCCACTCCAGCGAGCTGCAGAGCTTTAGGTGGAGGTACTAGAGGCAGAGTCTGGAACAGGTAGAGTATCCTCGGCAGGACCGTCATTTTTACCGCAGTGATGCGCCCGAACCAAGACAAATTGAGTTTAGTCCATCTGTCGAGCGCTTTCCGAGTCTTATCCACCAGCGTCGAGTAGTTCAGCTCCAACGTGCGTGGGAGCGAGGGGGCCAGGAGAATGCCCAAATAGGGCATGGGGTCGCTAGACCAATGCAGAGGGACGGTCTGCCGGAGGGCCTCTACCTGTGCTTGGGGCAAGGACCAGTTGAGCACCTGGGATTTGCCAAGATTGACCTTAAAGCCGGAGAGTCGTCCAAAGGACTCAAGTTCTCCGACCAACGTGGGGAGGGAGGTGAAAGGTTGCGCGAGGGAAAGGATTACATCATCCGCATATAGGCTTATTTTGTGGGTATCACCCCTGAACCGGAGACCCTGGATGCCCGGGTGGTCACGTATTTTCTGAGCGAGGGGTTCCATGTAGAGGGCGAATAAAAGGGGTGAGAGTGGACACCTTTACCTCTTACCCCTGGCGATCTCAAAGGGGGTCGAGGATACTCCATTGACTCTAACAAACGCCCGGGGGGCATGGTAAATACACTACACCCATTGGACGAAGCGGGGACCAAACCCGAAGCCTCGCAGAGCGTCTAATAGATATTTCCAGCACACTCTGTCAAACGCTTTTTCAGCGTCGACTGAGAAGAGCACGGCTCCTACCTGGGAACGATGAACACTGTCCATGAGGTGCATAAGGCGTTTTGTATTGTCGCCGCCTTGGCGGGTGGGAATGAACCCCGCCTGATCCGGATCGATTAGGCCCGCCATTAGGGGGTTCAGCCGAGACGCTAGTATGCCCGTGAAGAGCTTTGCATCAGCCGGGTTAAGAGGGGAGCTAATTCGTGACAGAATGTTTTATAGAACAGGGCAGGGTAGCCATCGGGGCCCGGGGATTTGTCAAGCTTCAGCCGAGAGATAGCTGAAATAACCTCATCTAACCGAATGGGATCTTCCAGGGGTTCTGCCTGCGCTTTAGGGAGGCGGGTAAAATTGCTAGACTCCAGGTACGCGCCTGCGTCAGGGTGGCTGTTCGCGTCCGCGCTATAGAGAGATTGGTAGAATTGTCTAAACTCTGCCACGATCTGGGAGTCCAGGTGAATCTCCTCGCCTGTAGACCGCTTTAGGGAGGGGATGGTCACAGCCACGGCCTCGGCGCACAATCTCTGTGCCAACATCCTCCCGCATATATCGCTACCCAGATAACTTATGGCAGAGGCAAAGCAAAGCATATTCCGCCCTGTCAAGGTCTATACGTTTAAGGAGCATCCGCTTCTTTTCCAATGACTGCCAAACCCTCGGGGCCCCCGTGCGTTTATGTATCGCTTCTAGTTCTGCCACTTCCTTTTCCAGGCTCTGACGGGCTTCCTTACGCTTTTTGGTATCAGCGGAGGAGATTCCTATAAGTTCCCCGCGGATCACCACTTTGAGAGTTTCCCAAACGGTAGCTAAAGAAGTCTCGCCAGTGTCATTGTGTTGAAGGTAGTCAGATAACCTGGCACGTACACCCTCTACAGTGCTAGGGGAATGTAAGAGACCCACGCGCAGCCGCCATCTAGCAGGGACACGTCCAACCCCTTCTGGTCTTATGGAAATAGAGATATGTGCATGGTCAGAGAGGGAGCGTGTAGCTATAGAGGCGTCACTAATCCTGGGGAGAAGCGCATTAAAGACCAAGAACATGTCTAGACGTGCATAGGATTTGTGAGCCGCAGAGTAATGGGTGTAATCCCGGGTGGTCGAATGCTTAAGGCGCCAGACATCGTGAAGGCCGCTATCGGCCAACCATTGCTTACCCTCTGAAGAGAGGGCACCCACCTGTGTGTAGCGCTGACCCGAGCGGTCACAATCGTTGTCCATGACCAGGTTCAGGTCCCCACCCACCACCAAGGCAGAATCCGGGGAGGCCAGGCCTTCTGCAACATGCCTGCGTAAAAAGGGCTCTTGATGTGCATTAGGTGCGTAAATATTAATCAAAGTGAGAAGCGAGGACCCCCATTGAATCCGGAGTGCTAGGACCCTGCCCTTGGACTCGTAAAAAGTGGACAATACCTTGCCCTCAAATTTTGCCCCCAGAAGGATGGCCACCCCGTTCTTTTTCGCTGCGCTTGAAGACCAGTATAGACGAGGGAATCGCCGCGTGCGCATATGGGTAGTGTCCTTAGCTAGCAAGTGGGTCTCCTGGAGCAGACAGATATCCCCCTCAGAGTGTTCCAGTAAAGAAAGGATAGCAGTGCGCTTTGCAGGATGGTTCAGGCCCCGTACATTAAGACTTGCAATTTTCAGGTCCCTAACCATAACGGGTGGGGGTCAGCGTGCGATGCGCAGCCATAGAATATAAGGAGAAAAAGCGCAAATGTTGAGCTGGACTGAGTGCGGGTCAAAGAGAAGGAGATGGAAGCACAGGTCCTGGTACGGGAAACCCATAGAAGAAACAACAACAATCACAAATAATAAGACGTCCCTCTGTAACTCAACCCCAAAAAGGAACAATAGACATAAGTTCGTCAATAAAGAAAGACCACAAGGGGTCGTGACTTTGGCGGCAAGCCGCAGAACAGAGTACCTGGTAAACCAAGGGCTGCGGAGGGGCATTCCGCTGATCTGGGAGAAGGGGCAGTCCCAAGTGCCCCACCGGCTTCACTCCGTGACACCCATCCCAGTGGAACTGTGAGATGCTCAAGGGGAGCTCGGACGATCTTGAGGTTGAGAGAGGGAGGAGAGAACAGCCTCCCGTTCCTTAGCCATCACCTCCGGGTCTGGTTTCGCTGAGACTGATGATTTACCGACAGTTTGCCATCGTGGGAGTCTCTGTGCGGCCCGGTCTTTAGGGCCTTCCCTCCGCTCTGCAGCCGTAGTGTTTTCCAACCCGGGCAGGCCGAGAGCCTCAGCAAGCGAGCGAATCTGTCGCAATTTCCCTTGATGTTTAAAAATGATGCGAAAGGGATGGCCCCATGAGTATGGAATTCTGTTGTCGCGGAGATGGGAAGTGACCACTCTGAATTCTCGCCTTTTGGTTAACGTGGACGCTGCAAGATCCTGGAAGAGGGCCGGTGAGTGACCTTGAAATTGAATCGGCTGGGCCGCCCGGGCTTTGCGTAGGATTTGCTCCTTGAGCTGAAAGTCATGCACGCAGACGAGGATGTCGGGCGGGGGGGCCTTCTCTCCTCTGCGCAAGCCCACACGATGCACCCGGTCCATCTGCACCTCCCGAGGGCCGTCTTCCCCCAACACCTGCCGAAAGAGGGCCAGGACGTAAGATCTAAGGTTGTCCCCTCCGCACGCCAGGGCATCGCACGGATGTGTATGTTGTTCCTCCGTGAGCGGTTCTCAAGATCCTCGGCGTGGGCCTGCAGGTCCAGGTTTTGATCCCGCAGCCGGAGTACCTCCTGCTGCAGCTGGTGAAGGTTGTCTTCCCGGCTCAGTTCGTGTTCCTCGAGGGCGGCCACCCTCTTGCCTACCTCATCTATGTCCCGCCGGACATCTTTGAGATCAGCAGACAGCTGGCCCTTCAGGTCTAGGATGTCCTCTTTGATGGCGGAGAACAGCTCCATCATGAAGGCTTTCGTAGCTGGGCCGTCCACTCCTTCCAATGGCTCCGATTGTCCCGGGGCGCTGTGTTTGCTGTATCAGGACCGCTTGACTGTTTAAGCAGCAATTCTTTGAGGGACTTCTCCCGGGCCGATGACATGGTGCTGCGGTGCGCCCGAGGGGGTATCTATAGGATGTCCGGGGCAATGTAGCCCAATAGCCCCGCCGGGGCAAAGGAGTCGACAGCACTACTGCACCGGCCGAGGGCCGTGGATGCAAGCTGCGGGGTTGGTGCCCAGGGGATGTGCTTTCGTGGTGCGTGGCGGGTGTGCGCCAAGGCCTGAGAGTCCTCCTCGACTGGCCCTCCACTCCTCAGAGACCTTGGCGCTCATGCGGCAGGCTGGTGTGTGGATAGGCCTAGGTCCACTCGAGCTGGCCGTCGGGTGAGGGGCCCAGTGGTATCGCAGGCTAGGGAGCGTCGTGGGGCACGCGGTCCTTCAAAGGGTCACACTGCCAGCTCGTGGTCCCCAACACCAGCATCAGGCCATTTCAACCATATGCCAGGACAGTGGGCCTCCAGTCTTGCCCTCTGCCAGCAGCGGGGGGCGCTCGGCGGGGACCTTGAGGGTCAACTGGGCCCCCACCCAAAGTCAAGGCCAGGCCAGCCAGGCAGCCGCTGCCAAGGAGGGACCCCGCCATGGGCAGGACCGCTAGAGGCGGGCAGGCCCCAATCACCGGTGACCCAGATGGCTTATTCAGTGCTCTCCGTGAGGTCTGTAACTCCATTGGGCGCCGACCTCCACGCCGGGAGAGACAGGCCGCGGGTCCAATTGCTCTCCGTGACCCTGTGGAGTGGTGCTCGCAGGCCCCAGGCCTAGGGACATCAAAAGCGCGGTCTCAGCCAGGGCAGGGGAGGAGACAAAATGGCGGGCAATCTGCAGGCCTCCAGCGGAGCGGCCACTACCTCCCCGCGCCGGGCCGGGAGAGCTTCAACTGCGGGCCAGGACTAACCACTCAGGCGCCCGCCGATCAGGGCACTGGCTCAGGGGCTCGTCAGTGCAGCGCTGTTGTGCGCATCACCCAGGTCTGCCAGGAAACACGGCCGCGCCCGCCTCAGCTACCGCTCCAGCTTCACTCCGGCCAGGCACCGGGGCAGGGAGCGCCGAGGAAGCCGCCAACGACCTCCGCACCAGCACCGGAGAATTCGCGCTCTGATTCCGGTCCCCGTATGCTTATTTGGGGACCGAGGACGGGGCGAAAACAAAGCTATGTAGCGGCGGAGACGGAGGGACGGAATCTCGCGTCCTACCGTGCCGCCATCTTGGCCACGCCCCCTGATCTATGTTTAGAAGAGAGAAGGGAAGTTTCCTTATGGAATGCCTATTCACAACAATTTGTTTAATTATTGTTGTGGATGTCTCTATTCTGTATTTCATTTTATTAAGGCTTAATCTACTGAGATATTTCAACTTACCAGCTGTATTGTTGTATCGCTTGAACTTATTTTATTCTGTTTATATACTGGATTGATTAGTAGCCTAAAATAAAATCTATTCAATCATAATAAAGTCAGAAATGTTTTGCTGATTTATTCTTCCTTACAGAGCTTCAAGTCAACCAGCAAAGGTCCATACGACTAATTGGGATAAATCTTTGGCTACTTTACTAAAAGATTGAAGTGTAAGTACCAACGCACCATCAGTGTCTCCTAGCTGACATTTAGTTTTTAGTTGGAAGAAGTTGTAACAAATTGATGTTGTCTTCAATAATGCTTATTTCCAAGTCTAGTATACATTTGTTTGAATTTTCTTTATGACTTAGAGTCTTGGTGCAAAGTTTTTAAGTGGATGTTCATATTTTTCAATAATGAGACTTATTCAGGAAGCAGTGGTGAATGGTTGGCCAAAATGTTGGACATCTCTGACAAGGTGGTGCTGATTGGCCCCACGGATGCTAATGCTAGTTATGTAGGAGGGGTAATCTCAATATCCATTTGGTTTTGTGTTTGGCAATCCAGTGTTATATTAGATTTAGACCTGGCATCCTTGGTGTGGTTTCAACTGAATTTTTACCTTCAGTCCTTCTGTTTTGCTGACTTCGTTTTTGCTGGCTTTAGGACTCTGGGCACTTTACCAGTGCTAAAGTGCATGTGCTCTCTGCTTAAAACATGGTAACATTGGCATATCCACAATTGGCATATTTAATTTACTTATAAGTCCCTAGTAAAGTGCACTACATGTGCACAGGGCCTGTAAATTATATGCTACTAGTGAGACTGCTGCAAAAGAAACAATTGATGGACGGAATGCTGGACAATGCAAACATTCACTCCCAGTCACAAGAATCTGGGTTAAATCCATCATTCTTTTGCTAGTAAGACTGTAACACTGATTGTGCCACCCACTTAAGTAGCCCTCTAAACATGTCTCAGACCTGCCACTGCAGAGCCTGTGTGCGCAGTTCAAACTGCCATGTAGACTTGGCAAGTTAACCCTCTGCCAGGCCCAAATCTTCCTTTTTAATACATAGAAGTCACTCCTAAAGTAGGCCTTGGACAGCCCAAGGGCAGGGTGCAGTGTATTTAAAATGTAGGCCATAGCGGGCCTGCAGCACTCGTTGTGCCACCCACTTAAGTAGCCCTAGAACCATAGCTCAGACCTGCCATTGCAGAGCCTGTATGTGCAGTTTTACACTGCCACTTTGACCTCGCAAGATAAACCTCTTGCCAGGCCTAAACCTTCCCTTTTTATACATATGTCACCCCTAAGGTAAGCCCTGCCTAACCCACAGGGCAGGGTGCCATGTATTTAAAAGGCAGGACATGTGCTTTCAAGTTTTACATGTCTTGGTACCCTAATTCGTTTTTCACTACTGCAAGACTTATCTCTCCCATAAGATAACATTGGGACTACCTTTTTACATCTGTTAGTTCTAATTCCCAATTGTGAAGAGATAGGCTTTTCAAGTTTGGTGTCTCTGGACTCACAATTTAAAATCAAACTTATGGTGAAGTTGGATTTTAAATTGCAGTTTGGAAAATGCCACTTTTAGAAAGTTCCAACGCCCAGATGCGTATCCAGGGATACCAAGTGCACTACTTATTTTATACAAATATAATGCAAATTGAAACCGTTTTATGAATGTTCGTAACTGCAATGTTATGTAGTAAAATTCAGTTTATCAATTAATTTCAGATTCCCCTGACGAAGGGCTTATGTATCAGCCCGAAATGCATTGGGATATATACCGGTGTTGATCATTTTGCTGATTTCAAGCTGTTTGAGTTTCTACATGGACTGAATTTCATCTGCTATCCAAATGAATAAAGCAGATTGAATAATCCTTCATTTCAGATGTTCTTTATGAATGAATGGATGCAGTGATTCGTTTTGGTTGCCACAGTTTAAGAATGGTTTCAATTGGCATTATATTCGTATAAAATAATTCTGATTTTATGTACACTTTTGTAAGTGACCTGTAAGTAGTGCACTTGGTATCCCTGGATACGCATCTGGGCGTTGGAGTTTTCACATTATGAAATAGGAGGCCGGCAGAGCCCCTAACTAGGTGCCCACGTAATTTTGATTAATGTTTACAGACTTGATGATCCTGTTTGAATAAGTTTAACTGAGTGCATTCCAGCTGCACATTTGTGTGTACTTTTAGAAAGTTGGCATTTACTTTAGCCATTTGGTGCCTGCTGCCTGTATCTGTTCAGTCTGTGTTGAGTGACAGTTAGGCTTTGTGTATTTCCTCTAGATAGCCACACACAAAGGGAGCTTAGTTGTGTTTTGAAGGGCCATCCTGGGAGATAGGTGGGAGGAGCTGGGCACAGTCTCACACACCTGAATAGGGTGTGCCCTATCCACACACAAAGAGCTGCATATGCCCCTGTAGTGAGTCTGAAGCCAGGGAAGTAAGGGAAAACCTCTGGGCACTTCAAAGCTTTCTTTGAAGTGTCCCTCATTTCAAAGGCACAACTGGGTACAAGTACTGGACCTCTGACACCATGACTTTAGTATACCTCTGGACCTGTGACCACTCTGCCAGGAAGAAGAACTGCTATGCTGCTGGAAGAACTGCCACTCTTTTCTTGCTGTGCTCTTGCCTTCCTGAGCTGCCCTGCTGCCCGCTGTTCTCCTGCCTGGTTGAGAAGGACTGTACCTGCATCACTTGAACCCAGAGTGACTCCAAGGGCTTAATGACTTGCCTCCTGTTTGAAGTCTCAGGGATACAAAAGACTTCCAACTACCTCCATCTGGACTCTGCAAGCTGTGAATCTGCCCTGCCAAGTGGTGCCACCCCAGTCCTGGGTTCTTGGAAGTGAGGCCTAAGGTACTTTCTCAAGCCAACTAATGCACCCTCCTCAGAACATGCGCATCTTCACCTTTGCGTGGGTTGGAACTGGCGCATCCTTGTCAAAACATGGAATGAAGTCAGCGCATCGCACTTGGAACCAGTGTGTCGCCTTCGGAATTGACGCATCCTCTGCTGTGGGAGCAATAGCCCTACATCACACTCGGAACCCATGCATCGCACTCGGAACCGACACATCGCTGCCATTGCATGGAGTATCTTGACACATCTTGTCCACTGCATGGCTCAACACCTGTGCATCACTTCGCCTGCACCTTGCATCTTCTTCAACGCAAACCCTTATCGAGGTACTGTTGTTCAGCAGGCCTAAGTGGGCCCCTGTAGCCACCCTGTGCTCCATCACAGTTGGTTTGAACTTTTGAAAACAGGACCCTAGAGTGACTCAAAGGGCTAGTCTGCTGGTCTCCTGATCTGAGCCTCGGGATATAACAGTCTCCCTATAGCTCCTGGACCTGTCTTCAATGAGCTCCTGACTCCTAAGAGGTGCCGCTCAGGTCATGAGCCCTTGGAAAGTGTTTTTGCCTCCTGAAATCAAGCTTTTGAGCTCTTCTTGAATTCAAAAAGCGAGATTGTTCCTGAACCATGCCGCAAAGGATCAGCAAGAGCGGCTGCAAGTTAATCTCTTCACACAGTAAGCATCACCGCTTGTGACTGTGAGGCTCCGGCCCATCCGTTTGCAGTGCCTGGCAGCTCTTTGCACCCTGCCGACCACCGCCAGCAATGCTCTCCTTGCTCCCAGTGAACTTCTTCCCCACGAACAGGACACTTGGCACAATTCTTGAGAAGGTGAAACTTCAGTGGGACTTATCTGGGACTGTGTCCAACCCATGCTCGATTGTGGTTGGCCTGAACTTTTGGATTTGACCCAGTCTAGCGCAATCAGATATCCCCAGTTGGTGCTTTATGCTTTTAAGAACTACATTTCAGTTTATTCTTTAAAATTCATAACTCTGGCTCTCCTTATTGGATGTTTATCGTTTTAGTCTTGTTTTGTTCATTAAATTAAGCTCAATATTTCTAACCAGGTGTGGTATCTTTTTGTGTGGGGTTGTCAATGTTTTACTGTTTGAAGTGTTGCACAAATAATTTACACATTGTCTCTTTAATTAAGCCTGACTGCTCTGTGCCAAGCTACCAGGGGGTGAGCACAGGTTAACTTAGGGTGTGTTTCGGACTTACCCTGATGAGGATTGTGGTTCCTGCTTGGGCAGGGTGCATACCTCTGTCCACCAGAAACCCAATTTCTAACATTGGTGATCAGCGGTGAGGATAGGGCATGTGTTTGTGCAGTGCCATACAGTAATTTGGTGTACAGTACAATCCATACGAAAGACCAATTCGAACTCCTTTCAATTCTCCCTGATTGGCATTTTTTTTTTTTTTCCTTAAATCATGACTGGAGTATTTACATTTGCACCTGCAATTTGAGCTTGCCAAGCTGGAGGGTTATACTGTGGCCCAGCTCAAGGATTTCTGCAAGGGAATTGGGCTTCCTGCAAAGAGCACCACCAGGAAGATAGAGCTTCAAAAGGCGCTAAAGGCCTGGGCGGAAGCTTGTGCTGCTTTGAATGTCACCGCCAGAAGAAGAGGAGGAGCTGGATGATGACGAGGGCTGTATAACTGGATTATCAGGGGCTGTATAACTTAATTGCAAAAGAGCACATGTTCAGTCTTTGTTTTCTAGGTCTGCGCCAACACCTTGTTTACAGTAAGGTCTCTGACCCCAAGGAACTTGCTAAGGAGGCGGACCGCTGGGTCAGCACCAGGGTCGACAAAAAGGTATCTGGGGGGATCACCACAAGGTTGAGCAGGGTCCTTATCAGAAGAAGGGGGAGAAAAAACAAAAGCAAAGACTTCTCAAAAGGGCCCCCAAATCGTTCTTCAGTTCAGGACTCCCATCCCCCTACTGAGAATAAAAAGAGACGTTTCCGTGACAGGAGGTCTGCAGGGAAGGCACCCCCTATGTTCGCCAGCAGGAAGGTCATTTCAAGGGGGATGCCAAGTGTCCCAAGCTGGCACAGCCCTCCACCAGTCAGCAGTCACTGGGGCTGGCCAGTGTAGTGCTTGGGGAGGAGATTGTCCCAGATAGTGTGGGATATAGAGTAGAGGTTACCCTAGTGTACCTGGGTGATAGAGAGATGGTGCAGAGAACTCACATGCCTACTAATACTAGAAAGTACAGGCAGTGGGTCACCATCAATGGGCAGAGGGTGGAGGCTCTGAGAGACACTGGATTCAGCATGACAACTATCAGGTGTTATCTGGCGTTCTCAGAGCAGGCAGTCACTAATGTGTTCCACCAAGTTGTTGCAGCTGACAACTGTGAGAGTAACTACCCAGTGGCTTTGGTTCCCTTTGAATGGGGGGGTCTCAGGTTCCTTGAGGGTAGCTAAGAGTCCGTTGTCTGTGGATTGTCTGCTTGGCAATGACCTGAAGCATACTGCCTGGAAGGAGGTGGTACTCCGGTCCCACTTGGAGATGTTAAGGTTGCCTTAGTAGGTGTGCCTGACCACACAGTCCATGGCAGCCCAAGATGGTAGTCAGGAGGACCTGGAACCTGGAAGAATGGCCCAGGTATCTTCCAAGAAGAAAAAGGACAAGGGGCATGGGAAACCCGCTCCTGGTATTCCCACAGGTTCGGGAGGAGGCTGACCCTGAAGAGGACACCTCAGAACCTACAGGGGAGGATGTGTCCGAACTTGAGAACCTTCCTGATCTGGCCAACTAGCAGCAGGAAGGGGGTGCCAACAGGGAGAAGTTCTGCTAGGCACAGGGGGATATCCTGCTCTTCTGGGTCTTGGGCCGCAGGCTGAGACCCAGGCAGCTGGTGACGCCTCTGGTAAACACCTGATGTACTAGGAGAACTGTGTCCTGTATAGTGAGCCTAAAGCTCCTGAGCCTGGTGCAGCCCGTGTGTTGGTGGTCCCCTGGTGCTACAGGGCCTTCCTACTGGGGCTAGCTCATGATGTACCCCTGGCAGGTCATTTGAGGCAAGACAAGAACTATGACAGGCTTGTCATCCACTTTTATTGGCCTCAAATAAGCAAGGCCTCAGATGCATTCTGCAGGTCCTGTCCTACCTTCCAGGCGAGTGGCAAATCAGGGGGGAAGTGCAAGGCCCCCCCTGCAACCTTTCCTTGTCATTAGCACCCCCTTTGAAAGGGTGGGCATCGACATCATTGGGCCTCTGGACCCCATGACCGCCATGGGCAACAGATTAGTTCTGGTCTTGGTGGGCCATGCAAACCGGGACCAAGAAGCTATCCCTCTAAGGACTGTGACTAGGCACTGATGTAGATCTTTACCCATGTTGGTTTCCCCATGGTGGTGGTATTTGACCAGGGTAACAACTTCATGTTGGAGTACATGAAGGACATGTGTAAGGAGTATGGAGTGACCTACAAGTTCTCCACTCCTTTCCACCCACAAACCAATGGGCTTGTTGAAAGTTTCAACAGGAACCTATACAGCATGATAATGGGCCTACCGGAGTCCGGAAGTGGGGCGTCCTCCTGCCATGCCTTTTGTTTGCGTACAGGGAGGTACCACATAAGGGTTGTTGGATTTAGCCCCTTTGAGCTACTGTATGGGCACCCTGTGAGAGGGCGTCAGTTTGGTGAAGGAAGGCTGGGAGCAAACTCCTTGGAATGCCCACCAGGATGTGGTCAGCTAAATGCTGGCCCTCCGCAACCAAACAGCATGCTTTCAGAAGCTCGTCCAGGAGAATCTGGAAGCCGACCAGGAGGACATGAAATACTATTTTATAAAAGATAGGGATTGAGGCAAAGAAAGAAACTGCACCTATCCGTAGTAGAAAAATTATTTAAGATAGTTCAAGGTGCCCGTGACCTGAGATCCAATTCCCCTAGATCTCCAAAATACACATACGTATATTATAAATCATAAACATCATAAGGTCCAGCACTCCCTGCTAATATCATTTTTAACACATCAGTTTAGCAATAAACAAAAAATGGCAATTTAACAAAGTAGAGTCTTCAAATTCTTTATTGTAGTCTTCCTTATGACGTAGTAAAAAAACGTAGCCAACGCGTTTCGTCCTCTCGGACTTCTTCAGGGCAGAAAACTGTTTAACCGTAGTTAGTAATACTGCAGAATCAAAATATAGTCATCTCCTCCAAGAACCGGTAAATAGGGGTTTTGTCTGATGTTTCTTATAAAGGATTTTGAGAGTATTATCTTCTTGCTCAAGTTATTTGAGAGTAGTACTTATTCCAGATCAGGAGATATCTGCATAGTAGCCATGATCATTATAACATCAGGCGATCAGCGTGGTGGCGCGAAGGTCAAGTACTCTCAAAATCCTTGAAGACTCTACTTTGTTAAATTGCAATTTTTTGTTTATTGCTAAACTGATGTGTTAAAAATGATATTAGCAGGGAGTGCTGGACCTTATGATGTTTAGGAGGACATGAAATGCTGGTATGATGAGAATGCCACTCTGGTTAAGCAAAAAGGGTGGATGATGGAGTCCGTGGATCCCAGGGCCCTGCAAGGCCACTGATCCAGGCCTTATAAGTTGAAGGAATGCAAGAGTGATGTCACCTACCTGGTGGACCTCAGGGCTCCCTAGGAACCCTTTAAGGGTCCTTCATGGCAATCTCCTCCAGCCCCACTTCAAGAGGTCTGAGCTTATCATCCTCCTGGTTACTGATGATGGGGTGGAAGAGTAGAGTGAACCTCTCCCCGACCTCCTATCTTCCAAGGAATAGGATGGGTCAGTGGAGGGTGTCAGCCTCTCCCCTACACTGATCCTAGACCAACAGAGAGACTGCCGCCAGTTGCTGGGGCAGGTTGTCTATTTGTTCTTGCTTACCCCAGGACTCACTACATGGTGTACCCATGATATTGATATTGGGGACAGCACTTCTGTGAAAAACAACATTTACAGGTTAAGGAGAAGGTATCCAAGATGTTGGCCTTAGGAGTTATTGAGCCCTCAAACGGCCCTTGGTCAAACCCAGTGCTGTTGGTCCCCAAGCCTGCCCCTAAAGGAGTCACACCTGAACTTGGTTCTGTGTGGGCTTCCGCGGGATCAGTGCAACCACCAAGACTGATGCGCACCCCATCCACAGAGCTGATTAGCTCATAGATCCGCTTAGCGCTGCTAAGTTCGTGAGCACATTTGACTTAACATCTGGGTACTGGCAGATTGCCTTGACTGAGGGGGCTAAAGAGAAATCTGCATTCTGTACCCCAGAAGGGCTATTTCAGTTCCGGCTCATGCTCTCCGGGTTGAAGAACACCCCTGCCACCTTCCAGAAGTTGATAAACCATGCCCTGGCTGGGTTGGAGAACTTCAATGCCGCGTATCTAGATGACATTGCAGGCTTCAGTATTAGCTGGGAGGACCACCTGTGCCACCTCCAGAAAGTGCTTTGGGCAAGGCCAGTAAGTGCCAGATAGGGCAGGGATCTGTGGTCTACTAGGGTCACCAGATGGAAGGTGGCAAGGTGCAGCCCCTCCAGGCCAAAATGTAAACCATTCTGGCTTGGGAACCCCCCAATGCCCCTGCAGAGGTGAGAGCCTTCTTAAGCCTCACTGTCTATTACAGGAGATTTGTCAAGGGATATGGCATCATTGTTGCCCGCTTGACAGAGCTGACTTCCAGGAAGCAGCCACGCCAGGTAATCTGGAGAGAGGCGTGCCAGAAAGCTTTTGACACCCTGAAGGAGGCAATGTGCACAGCACCGTGCTCAAGGCCCCTGACTTCTCCCAAGAATTCATTGTACAGACAGACACCTCAGAACATGGTCTAGGGCTGTGCTTTCATAGCTAAATGAAGAGGACCTGGAACAATCTGTAGCCTTCATCAGTAGGAGGTTACTCCCCAGGGAACAGAAGTGGAGCGCAATAGAGAGGGAATCCTTTGCTGTGGTCTGGACGCTGAAGAAGCTAAGACCATACCTGTTTGGTACTGACTTCCGGGTTCAGACAGATCAGATCCCTCAGATGGTTAATGCTGATGAGGGGTGAGAATCCCAAACTGGGAATGGACTTTATAGTGGAACACCGTCCTGAAACAGACCACATCAATACTGATGGTCTCTCCAGATTCCTCCGCCTTAGTGAAGAGAACTCCCAAGGGGTTGGGCAGCTTTCCCCTTTCATCTGGGGGGCGGGGGACACGTATTGGACCTGGCATCGTTGGCACGGTTTCCCCTGACTTTTTGCCTTCAGATCTCCTGTTTTGCTGACTTAGGGGCCGATTCACAGAACTAATCTGAGATAAAATCCTAATCTTACTACTTTTGGTATTCACAGAAGGCATTTAGTAGTAGTAAAGTTAGGACTCCTAACTTTACTACTACTAAACTGAGACAAAATCCTAACTTTACGACTTTCGGTATTCACAAAAGGCATTTAGTAGTAGTAAAGTTAGGATTCCTAACTTTTAGAAAGGTGGCATTTTCTTACTTAAGCCATTTGGGCCCAGATGTACGACGTAAAATTGCATGCGCAAACGGGTCTGCGACCCGTTTGCGCATGCAGTTTTAGTCTGGGCCATGTACTTACACTAATTTGCGAGTCGCAAATAATTTGCGACTCGCAAAATAGTGTATTGCGAATCGCTATTAAAAAGGGGCATTCCCTTCCTAATAGCGACCGCAGAGCCATGTATGAATGTTTTGTGACCGCAATTGCGGTCGCAAAACACTCACAAATTACCGCCCTCTTCAAGAGGGTGGTAATGAAGTTGCAAAGGGATCCCTTCCCCTTTGTGACTGGCTCCAAAAATATTTTTAAGGGCAGGCAGTGGTCCCAGGGACCACTGCCTGCCATTAAAAAATGAAACGAAAACGTTTCATTTTTTTTTTTTTTAAATGCATCCTGTTTTCCTTTAAGGAAAACGGGCTGCATTTAAAAAAAAAAAAAGAGCTGCTTTATTTAAAAGCAATCCCAGACATGGTGGTCTGCTGAGCCCAGCAGGCCACCATCCCTGGGAGGGCCTGTCATTCCCAATGGGCTCGCAAATTGCGAGAGGCTTATTAATATTCATGAGCCTCGCAATTTGGGACCCCATTGGGAATCGCAAACCGTGTTAAACACACTGTTGTACATGCAAAATAGCGCCTCGCAAATTGCGACTCGCAAAAGACTCTCAATTTGCGAGGCGCTATTTTGCGTGTCGTACATCCGGCCCTTGGTGCCTACAGCCTGTCTCTGATCACTTGTCTGGGGTGCGTGACAGCTGGACTTTGTGCATGCCCCCTAGGCAGCCACACACAATGGGAGATTAGGGATACTTGATGGGCCATCCTGGCAGGATGGAAGGGAGGAGCAGGACCCAGCCTCACTTACACCTGAATAGGCTGTGTCCTGTCCCCACATAAAGGGCTGCATACCCCCCTGTATGCACTTCTCGGGCCTGTCTTCGAAGTCTTCCTCACTTCAAAGGCCCAACTGGGTATAGGTACTGGAGCTTTGACACCACCACTTCAGCACGCTTCTGGACCTGTGGCAACTGCAGGGTAATCCCCAAACGTTTTGCCCTTCACTTTTTGCTGAATTTGTTTTTGTTGGCCTTAGGACTATGCCAACCAGTGCTAAAGTGCTTGTGCTCTCTCCTTAAAACATGGTAAGATTGCCTTATACCCACTTGCCATATTTAATTTACTTATAAGTCCCTAGTAAAGTGGCATTACATGTGCCCAGGGCTGTAAATTAAATGCGACGAGTGGGTCTTCAGCATTGATTGTGCCACCCACTTAAGTAGCACCTTAAACATGTTTCAGACCTGCCATTGCAGAGCCTGTGTGTGCAGTTTAAACTACCATTTTGACCTGGCAAAGTAAACCTTTTGCCAGGGCCAAGCCATCCTTTTTAATACATATGTCACCCCTAGGGTAGGCTGTGGACAGCCCAAAGGGCAGGGTGCAATGTATTTAAAAAGTAGGACATGTACTTTTAAGTTTTACATGTCCTGGTAGTGAAAAACTCTTAAATTCATTTTTCACTAAGGCAAGGCGTATCTCTCCCCTAGGATAACACTGGAGTTGCCTTATTATATTTTATACACGTAATTTCCAAATTGGAAGAGATTACCAGTTTGTGTTTGGTGCCTCTGTACTCAAAATGTAAAATCATAGCTTATGGTGAAGTCGGATTTTAAATTACAATTCTGAAAACACCACTTTTATAAAGCTGCCTGAGCCATTTGGTGCCTGTAGCCTGTCTCTGGTCACATGACTGTGTGTAGTTGGCAGTTGGGCTTTGTGTATTCTTCCTAGACAGCAACACACACTGGGACCTTAGGTGTGACTGGATGGGCCATCACTGTCAGGATGGGAGGGAAGAGCTGGGCCCAGCCTCACTCACACAAGAATAGGCTGTGTCCTGTCTCCACACAAAGGGCTGCATCCTCTCTGTAGTTAGTCTGGAGCCAGGGCAGGGAAGGCACTGCATCTGTGCACTTCATAGGCATGTCTCTACGAGCTTTTCCCCACTTCAAAGGCACAACTGTGTATAAAAGAAGGACCTCAGATGCCACTACTTTAGTCACTTCTGGACTTGTGAGTACTCTGCAAGGGAGAAGGACTACTGTGCTGCTGAAGAACTGCTACTCTGTTGAACTGCTGCTTTGCTGAACCCCTGCCTTGCTGCGCTGCCCTGCTGCCTGCTGTTCCCCTGCCTGGGTGAGAAGGATTTGACCTGCATCACTTGAACCCAGAGTGACTCCAAGGGCTAGCTTGCTGGCCTCCTGAGTTGAAGTCTTAGGCACATAAAAGACTTCCAGCCACCCTGCTTCTGCACCTGGACTCTGCCATCTGTGAGTGTGACCTGCCAAGTTGTGCCACCCCAGTCGTGGACCCTTGGAAGTGGGTGTTTGCTCCAGCGGAACCGGTGCATGCCCTTCTGAACCAATGCATCGCCACTGCTGCGCGAATCGGTACCAGCGTATTGTCGCTGCTGCATGGATCGACTCAACGCTTTGCATTTGGAACCGCCATTGCGTGACGCTCTTCCCAGTGCAAATCCTCGCATCCCAATCAATGCCAGCCTTGACGATGACGCCGAAACTCTGCATTGCTGCTTCCCCGCTCATCGGAGCTGATGCGTTATCTTAACTGCACAACGCATTCTCAACACCAGCCTTCCCATCGCAAGCCACATTGACAGGATCCTCGACGTCGACGTATCAGCATCTGACACCTCAGCCTTGCTGCATCTCGGAACCGGCACATCGCCTTTGCTGCACGACACATTCCTGACCCAAACCCACGCAACGCTCCACAACCTCGGATTAAAGTACTTTTGTTCAATTGGCCTAACTGGGGGCCTGTTGAGGGTCTTCAGGGAAGAGTAGCCAGAGGCCTGGACGCTGTCTCCAGGCTGCAGCAGAAGGGAATTGCTAAGTGATACTGTACTAGGGCAAGTGATAGTGGGTCTGGAGTTGTCAAGTTTCCAAGATTGACGCTGAGTAACATTATCAGTCCAGGTGTTTTTTTCTTTGCACTCTGGGAATTTTAGTCCTGATTTTATAATCCGATAAACAGATCTAAAAATCCCAAAATGCAAAGAAACAAACCTGGACAGGATTCGCTACTTGCATGTGGCGATGGGAAACATGATTTTCCTTTGCTTCACACCAGACAGTGGTGGCTGGTGAAGTCTGAAAATGGTGAGGCGCAAGATAAAACCATGAATTTTTTTAGAGCGAGTGCAAATGTAATAAAGGGGGTTCTCGCCCAGAGATTTAAAAAAAAATAAAAAAATAGGGAAAATGTTGGATTTTAAAGCACAATTTTTTTAATAAAGTAATAAAAGTTCAATTACTTTTACAGGCATTTCTAAAGGTTTGTCAAGGAAGCCTGACTGACCCAGAGCTGCGAGCACCAGGCATGAGACCTACATGTAGAAAATCAAAACTTGGGGGCATATTTACAAGGAACTGACAGAGTGCGGAGCTGCATCAAATTTTGCAACGCCAAAATGCAGAGATGCGTCGTATTTACAACAATATGGTGCACCCCTGTGTTTTCCCTAGCACTGGCACTAAAAATAGCTGCTGAGCACCAACACAGACACCCTTGCGCCATAGTGCAAGGGCTCCTGCTTTTCAGAGAATTATTGTTTATGTGCAGGAAGGTGTCCCTTCCTGCACATATGCAAAAGAAACAATTGATGGACGGAATACTGGACAATGCAAACATTCACCCCAAGTCACAAGGATCTGGGTTTAATCCATCATTATTTTGCTCACCACACCACCCCAGTTTGGACCCAGCCATATGCAAATCAGTCTTGACCGTGTGCCTTTTGGGAACAGTCCAGCCAGAACTGCCAAGCCAGGTCCTCCCTGGACCGGAAACAACCATCCTGGGACCGGTTTCAGGGCATCTCCCTTCGTCAGTCAGGCTAGCTTGAATTCAGAGGTGTAGTGAGCACGGGACCCACGTCTGGGCATACCCTTCCCACTTAGGGCGACATATGCAAAAGAAACAATTGATGGACGGAATGCTGGACAATGCAAACATTCACCCCCCAGTGGGACGGGTATGCCCAGACGTGGGTCCCGTGCTCTCCATGCCACTGGAGTCAAGCTATACCAGCTGATCAGGGGTGAAACCCCTAAACTGGTCCTAGATGCTTGTTTCCAGTCCAGGGAGGACCTGGTCTGGCAGTTGGGGCTGGACTGTTCCCATTGGGCACAGGGTCAAGACTGATTTGCATATGGCTGGGTCCAAACTGGAATGGCATGGTGAGCAAAAAAATGATTGATTTAGGCCCAGATCTCTGTACTGGGGTGAATGTATGACATTGTTCTGCATTCTGTCCATCAATTGTTCTTTTTGCATTTGTCACCCCGTGTGGGACGGGTATGCCCAGATGTGGGTACCGTGCTCTCCATGCCACTGGACTCAGGCTATCCTGGCTGATGAGGGGTGAAACCCCGAAACCGGTCCTAGGAAGCTTGTTTCCAGTCCAGGGAGGACCTGGCCTGGCAGTTCGGGCTGGACTGTTCCCATTGGGCACAGGGTCAAGACTGATTTGCATATGGCTGGGTCCAAACTGGAATGGCATGGTGAGCAAAAAAACGATGGATTTAGGCCCAGATCTCTGTACTGGGGTGAATGTATGACATTGTTCTGCATTCTGTCCATCAATTGTTCTTTTTGCCTTCCTGAACATAAACAATCAATAATGGTGATTTGCTACTTCTATGTGTGCTGCATTTTGCAGCTCACATAGAAGTAGCAAATCACTATTATTTAATGATTATTTATGTGCATGAAGGGACACCTTCCTGCGCATAAATAATCATGAATGCAGTACCCATAGAAAAAGCATAAATCAGGAGAAATAAAAGTATTTCTCCTCGTTGCGCTATTCTAATGCTTGCCAATGCATTGGGTTAGTTTATGGCGCTGCCTCAGATTTACACCTCCTTGTAAATCTGGGGTAGCCTAAAAAAGCAATGGGTGTTGCGGTTGAACGCCCACAGCAACACCTATTGCACCCCTCTTTCATGCAGATACCTGCGTGAAAGGGTACCATATTTACAAAGCGGTGTTAAGCTAGAAAAAGTGGCTTAACACCACATTGTAAATATGGTGCAGGGCATTACACCACCGGAACGACAAACAAAGTGATGTTCCGGTAGCGCAATCCCCTTCTAAATATGCCCCTTGGGGGGAGATTTCCCAAAAATAAACCCAGCGCAGCAGCCAAAAAGGCTGCTCTGCATTGCTTGACAGGAAGGGAGCAGGACAGCGCCATATCTTGAGATATGGTTCTCTCCTCCCCTCTCCCTAGCACCGGCGTTGATTTAAGCTGCCGAGCGCTACACACACACCTTAGTGCCATAGTGCTAGGGTGTATGCATGAGTCTAGCATAGCTACTCTTGCTGTACAAAATACCATGCCTAGACAAGTTTTAAAGATTTTTCCACTTCGCAAGTGTGCTGCGCACCGCAGCATGCATGCAAAGTCGGTAAAGAAAGGAGAAATAAAAACATTTCTCCTTTTAGGGCCTCTTTTGAGGTGGCGTTAACTTTTGGTGCTAAACCCTGTCTACAGATGTTTGTAGATAAGGTTTTGTGTCCAAAGGCTTGGGTGGTTGCATGGGAATGCCCATGTAATGCCTCCTTAGCGCTAAGTAACGCAAAGCAGTGCATCACACTACTTTTAGGGTACTTTCCAGAAAGTAAATTCCCCAAAAAAACATTTTGTGCTGGTAGCATCACTTTTGTGATGCTAACCCAGTGCAAAATGTTTGAAAATCTACCCCTAGGTGTCTACTTTACAGCTTCATAGAGCAAGCACATATCAGGTTACCAAACAGAAAAAGGTCCACCTATAAATTGTTGTTAAGTTTATTGATATTTAATAAGAACAGGTAAACTGCCACCGCAGGTCAATCATAAAATATAACTCTGTTTTGCAAGAAGCTGAAACAAGTTCTTAAGAAAACATCAAATATCGGAAAATGGGGAATGTATGAGTATTAAAAGCATCAGCCCCACTGTAAAAAGAAAGTAGGTAGAAGAATTTGAAACCCAGCAAAAGGCACACAACCCCTTTTCAATGTAATGTTGAAAGATATCCCACACAACCTCACCGTTTTGGGTGCTGTTGATACTAGTCACCAAAGGGCGGCTTACGGGTAGTTAGTAATATCTTCCTTAATAACATCTCTAAAGCAATGGTGTAAAGCAAAAAGGTGCCCCCACCCCACCGAATGTGATGAGGGGACCCCGAGTCTCCCATATCTCACAGATATTAATTGGCTTGGGGCTGCGCGGGGGCCCTCCTGAAGGACTGAGGTGCACCTGAAAGGTTGGGGCCCCCCTTTCACTGTAAGGGCTGATGGGGCCTGTGCTACGTCCCTACTCTAAAGGGGCTTTTAGCAGCACATCTTCAGTGCTTTCGCCTGCCCACCTGAGCCATTTAAGTACTGACCAATGAATCTCTAATGGTATAGTCAGGCTCTGCAGTGTTCCCTCCATGGAAGAAAAAGCAGTATTTTTAACTTTCCAAAAGGGATGATGCATGTGCTGCACTGAAAAACGTAAAGCACCACACGAGAAAATGAGAGCATTAAAAGGATAGCATTCTTATCTCTGACTGGTCACTTCGCCTGTGAATGGCTTTCAGTGCTCCCAAAAGTCAATGTTTGAGCTGAATGGCAAGGTCCTGACTTTGGACAAACACAAAAGTGTTCTAAGGTACCCCACATAATAAGTATCAAGGTCACAAAGTATGGCGCTACTCTGAAAAACTGGCAGACTGAAGCGTGTAAACCAATAACTCCACCCTTGACGTAAACCCTGATTGTTAAGAAACAAAAATATATTAGAACCTTCACATCACGTCAGTGCTGGGTATATATATAGTCATGCACGTGGAGCACTATATAAAATGATGTGAAAGTGAATATAATGGAAACTGACACGCTCATGGTCTTTCAACTGATAGTCAGTTGGAAAAGGTCGGGGACTTGGCTTTAAAAAAATGATTACTCTGTTACTCTCCCATGAAACTCTTCTGACTCTGATCTCTCTGGTGAAAAGTGGCTCACCTAGGGACCCTGAACCCATGAACATCCTGGTAAAAGTAGCACACATAGTCGCCCCTACTATTGCAAATGTGATCAATACCTCCCTCAACACGGGAGTAGTACCCCCTAACTGGAAAAGGGCAATGGTGAAGACACTCTTGAAGAAACCCAATCTAGATCCGGTGGATTTGGGCAATTACCGCCCCATCTCCCTTCTTCCTGGGATCGCCAAAGTGACCGAAAAACACGTTAACCACACTCTCTCCAACTTCCTGGAATCCCATAGCCTACTGCACCCCTCCCAGACCGGATTCCGCCCACGTCAGAGCACGGAAACCGCTCTACTAGCCGTGGTAGAGGAAAGTAGAAAGATCCTGGACACCGGAGGTTCTGCAGCCATCATCCTTCTCGATCTGAGCGCAGCATTTGATACGGTGAACCACTGTATTCTTATTCACCGTCTCAAAAAGATAGGAATAGCTGCCACGGCCTTGAAATGGCTGCGCTCCTTCCTAGAGGGTCGTCTCTTCCAGGTCTTTGAAGGAGATGTGAGCTCGCTACCCCTGCCTCTGATATGTGGTGTCCCCCAGGGCTCATCTTTAAGCCCGACTCTTTTTAATGTATATATGGCCCCTTTGGCGGCAATTGTTGCCCCTTTTGGTATCCAAATGGTAACCTACGCCAACGACACTCAATTGGTCGTGGCTCTCAACCAGGCAACACATCAGTCTATGGCCCTTCATTCATGCCTAACGGAGGTCTCTAAGTGGATGGGCGCTTCCCATCTGAAGCTCAACGGGGATAAGACCGAGGTCATGATCCTGGGCAACCCAACCCAAGCGACACTGGAGTTCTTGTGGCCAGCATGCATGGGCCCAGTCCCAGCTCCCAAAACTGAAATAAAGAGTCTGGGCATTTGGCTAGATCAGAACCTGACATTCAAGGTGCAGGCTAGAAAGACAGTTGCCACCTGTTTTTGCCTGCTCAGAATGACTAGGAAAGTGCTTCCCCTCCTCCTCCACAAGCCAAGAAAGTCCTAGTTCAATCATTAATTCTCTCAAGGATTGACTATGGAAATGCACTTTACCTGGGAGCCCCGATGGCAGTCACGACCAAACTCCAAACGGTCCAAAACTGCGCAGCCAGACTATTGCTGGGTGTACCCAATCGCACCTCAGCCAAACCTGCCATCCGCTCCCTTCACTGGCTGCCGGTGAAGGAAAGAGTAAATTTTAAAGCCCTCTGCATCGTGCATAAGTCCCTGCAGGGGAAAGGGCCCCTATTAATCTCGTCCATGATTCACCCATACAAAGCTAACAGGAAACTCCGTTCGGATGACCTCCACCTTGTAGCAGTCCCCAGAGTCAAGAGGGCCAGAAGCGGTGGTCGTCTCTTCTCTCTTAATGCTACCAAACTGTGGAACGCACTGCCGCTCCATCTTCGGATGGAACACAACCACCTGGTCTTTCGAAAACAATTGAAAACTATTCTGTTTCCCTAATCTCCTCATCACCATCTGATTAGGCATGCCCAGCGCTGGGAGGCCTCCGGGTAGCCATGCGCTATACAAATGCCCTTTCAATTCAATTCAATTGTTTGCACTACAAAAGGAAGCAAAATGTGACTTATAGGCTCCCTCCAATCAAACATGAGCACGATGTATGGTCAGGGCGGCACAATTAACATATTTATCAATTTTACCTACGGCAATTTTCTTTTTCTGTGGCAGACTGCTTTCCTGATAACATACTGCCAAATATGTATAAATGTAGGTGCACGGAGTTCCCTTAGCACCAGAGGTTTAACTTGTTAGCCCTCCTTATTTGGGGGAGAAAAAGAAATTGCGCACAGGGTGAAGCACAAGGGGAAGCTTGCCGAGGATCACACAAGGAAGTCAAGTGTGAATTCTAGGAATGGAAAGGGGTATTCCTGCTACCACAAACAAGAATATGCGCCACCCTGCTACATTTGCAATGACAACATTTTTCTAGTTGAATTTGCTCAAATTCCCATCGGTCTCCCCCTCGTAAATCCCAATTTCCTCTTCTCACTTGTCTAACCAATGAAGGTTCTCTTTATAACTCCGTCACACACTGTGATCGGTTTTCCTCTCTGATTTTCTTCTCCAGAATATTTGTTTGCATTTCAGGTGCAGTGAACTACACAAACCATTAACATAAATAACATTTAAAAAAAATCTCTTCTTGCCTCACTTTCGTTTCTATTACTTTGTCTGCCTTCTTTCCCTTTGTTATTTCTAACCTCTCTCATCAGTGGCTAGCCACCTGCACTAAGGCCTGAACACAAACCTTGCAGAAACGGAATGAAACACCAGTGCCTTCAGGCGGCCATTATTTATTTCATAACATAGTAAAGTGCTGTACACATAGATCGAGTTGTCAAAGGATCACATGGATGAACAGAAGTATGAAACCCAAAAGAAACTGTGCAATAAAAGGTGGCGGAAGGGAGCATTACCGTAATGCTCCTAAAGCAGAGGTTCGGAGCAAGTGTCGAAAAGTGAAAAGCTGCTGAGGTGAAGGAGCATCAAGACGTGGGGAAACAGCATTTACAACACAGCATGAACCATGCATGCAATTACAACGAAAGCGTTACCACGCATGTATTTACCGCACATATGCTTTTACCACGCATGCCTTTAACATGCATGCCTTTACCACGAAAAAGTAAGGGGCAGATTTACAAGGACTGGTGCATCTCTGCATATTAGCAGGGATGCGCCAGTAAAGATGCAACACGCAAAAATACCCCTGCGCCACCACGGATGCGTCACATTTACAATGCAGCGCACCGTGGCGCAAAGATAGACAGATGTGTGTTGCATCTTTTTTCGTAAGGGCAGCGCATTGCTGGAGTCGTGTCGCAAGCGCGACGCAACTCCAGCAATTCTCAGGGGCGGCCTATACTTATTGTGCTGCGTCACTCCTTACGCCTGCTTCAAGCATTGCGCGCGCTGCAACGCCAAATCGGCGATGCAGTGCGCAATGTAATTCATTTTATTTATTTATTTAGTTACTCAACTCCGTTCATCCGCATTCCAGAGTTTACTACCCCCCACCCTGCCCCTCCCCCGCCCCGCCGCCCTGCAGCACTCCCTCAAGGAGCCGCTACTGCCAGAGACTACCACCTACCCGGGCCTTAATAGCACCCAAATGTAATTCCCCCACGGTAGGATTGCTCAGATCTTGTTGGAGGCTCGCCCCCTTTCTCAACCACTCTGGCTGCTGAGGGTTGTTGGGGGCCAAGAACCCCTATTGTTGCCACAAGTAGGGCCCCTACATCAGTGGCAGCCACCACAGCACAAAGGTGGGGGGGGGGGGAGGGATGGACGGGACAAGAAGGAAAAATTATAATTTTTTAAAACGTACCTTTTCCCCCTAGTCTCCGGCGCCGACAGCCGCGGCGGCCTCAGAGCTCTCCCAGCAGTCTCTCGGAAGGCAGAGGCTGCTCAGCCAATCCTGGTGCTGCTCTTCTGCTGGGAGAGCAGTGCCAGGATTGGTCTGAGCGTACTGCTCTGCCGCTCTGACACTGCCTGTGAGCCTGCAGCAATTCTCCAACCTGGCTGTGAACACAGCTGGGTTGGAGAAATAGAAGTGCGCATGTATGTTTGGTCGGACTAGGACAGCCGGCCAAACATACATGCACACTTCTCAGTGCCACCACATGCCTGTCATGGCCCGGCCCCACCCTGCCCTGCACGCATGTC
Organism: Calotriton arnoldi; assembly: GCA_963921515.1. Lineage (NCBI taxonomy): Eukaryota > Metazoa > Chordata > Amphibia > Caudata > Salamandridae > Calotriton > Calotriton arnoldi. The sequence goes on along the minus strand of CAWUFW010000597.1, from coordinate 1,271,343 downwards.
AGAATCAGTCAAAGAAAAATAAAATGATATTGTTTCATTATCATTTTATTTTTCTCTGGCTGACTCTGGGGAGTGGGGCGATGCTCCTTCACCATTACTGAGGAGCCACCCCTGCCCCACAGCTGGATTGCGCAGACCTCGTCGGAGGCCCCGCACCCTTTCTTAACCACTTTGCAAAGGGGTCTCCTGGCGCAATACTGGTTGGGAGATGAAGTCCCCTTGGCTGCTGCGGGTCATTGGGGGCTAAGAACCCCAATTGTCGCCACAAGTAAGTCCCCCACAGAGTGATTGTCAGACCTCATCGGAGGCCCCGCCACCTTTCTCAACCACTCTGCAAAGGGGCCTCCTGGTGCACTACTGTTTGGAGGATGAAGTCACTTTGGCTGCTGAGGGTAGTTGGGGGCCAAGAACCCCTATTGTTGCCACAAGTAAGCCCCCCACAGTGGGATTGCTGATACCTTGTCGGAAGCCCTACTCTCTTTCTCAACCACTCTGCAAAGGGGCCTCCTGACGCACTACTTGTTGGGGATAAGGTCCCCTTGGCTGCTGAGGGTCATTTGGGGGCCAAGAACCTCTATTGTTGCCACAAGTAGAGTCCCCACAGTGGGATTGCTCAGACCTCTTCGGAAGCCCCGCCCCCTTTCTCAACCACTCTGCAAAGGGGCCTCCTTGTGCACTACTGGTTGGGGGATGAAGTACCCTTAGCTGCTGAGGGTTGTTGGAGCCAAGAACCCCTATTGGTGCCATAAGTAAGTCCCCCAAAGCGGGATTGCTCAGACATTGTCCGAGGCTCGCCCCCTTTCTCAACCACTCTGCAAAGGGGCCTCCTGAAGCACTACTGGTTGAGGGATGAAGTCGCCTTGGCTACTGATTGTCGCTGGGGGCCAAGAACCCCTATTGTTACCACAAGCAAGTCCCCCACAGCGGCATTGCTCAGACCTCGTTGGAGGCCCTGCCCCCTTTCTCATCCACTTTGCAAAGGATCCTCCTGGCGCACTCCTGGTTGGGGGATGAAGTCCCCTTGGCTGCTGCTGGTCGTTGGGGGCCAAGAACCCCTATTGTTGCCAGAAGTATCTCTCCCACAGCAGGATTGCTGAGACCTTGTCAGAAGCCCCAACTCCTTTCTCAACCACTCTGCAAAGGGGCCTCCTGGTGCACTACTGATTGGGGTATGAAGCCCCCTTGGCTGGTGATTGTCGTTGGGTGCCAAGAACCCCTATTGTTGCCACAAGTAAATCCCCCACAGCAGGATTGCTGAGACCTCGTCTGAGGCCCCGCCCCCTTTCTCAACCACTCTGCAAAGGGGCCTCCTGGCACACTACTGGTTGGGGTAATGAAGTCCCCTTGGCTGCTGGGGGTGATTAGAGGCCAAGAACCCCTATTGTTGCCTCTAGTAGGCCCCCCACAGCGGGATTGCTGAGACCTTGTCTGAGGCCCCACCCCCTTTCTTAACCACTCTGCAAAGGGCCCTGCTGGCACACTACTGGTTGGGGGATGAAGTCCTCTTGGCTGCTGGGTGTCGTTGGGGGCCAAGAACCCCTATTGTTGCACAAGTAAGTGCCCACAGCGGGATTGCTCAGACCTCATCGGGGGCCCACCCCCTTTCTCAACCACTCATGAAAGGGGCCTCCTGGCGTACTACTGGTGCGTGCTGGTAAACTCTGCTCTGCTGGCGGTTGGTGGAGTTTTTGCTGAACTTCGTGCTCTAAGCGGAGCACGGAGTGGAAACACTCTGCAAACTCTGCCAGCAGAGCGGAGTTTACTGCCCACCCCTATCAGAGACTCACACACCCACTCACACTCACTCAGACACTCATATATCCACTTACAGCCCCACTCATACTCTCTCACACCCACTTAGAAACCTACTCAGACACGCATACACCCTCTGAGACACTCATGCACTCACTCACACACTTAGAGGCATATATTACAAGTGAATAGTGAAGCATGGCATTAAGCAAAAATTGCTAACGCCACGCCATTCTGAAAACACAGGGATGCGCCGTATTTACAATGGTATGGCACATCCCTGCATTTCCCCTAGCGCTGGCGCTAAACTCAGCTGCCTAGCGCCAACGCAGGCACCCTTGCACCATAGTGCAAGGGTGCATGCATTGAGGGAATGGTTGTTTATGTGCCTTCTCAGTGCCCCCGCAGATGCTTCAGTAGATTCAAAATAACCAAAAAGAGAAGTGAGCAGTCAGAGGAGTGAGACCACTCAACTTCCAAATAATAAACAGAGTTAATCTGTTGGTGGCAGTCCTTATTAAAACTCTTAAAGTTTTTCAGGATAGAAAGGACCTTATAGTGGCACCACTCCCCTTTGAATAACTCTGCTTCAGTAGATTCTGCTGGTCAGAGTCAAACGTATGCAGCTGTGGGAATCAGAAGAAGCTAACACGAAATTCCCACTGGTGTAAGACCTCCTGTGGCCTTATTAGGCAGTGGTGCTGGAACATGCTTCAGACTGGTGGTGCTGCCTTCAATGTAGCATCACTGAACCCATAGGGATGCTGAAAGATCCAAGCATCACACAAAGAACAAGGGTCGCAAATGAGCCACACCCATTCAGCAGGAGAGTGGTAATGGTGTAGTATGTAGCTGGTGGTGCATTTAGGAGCACACTGTCGCAAATATATTACTAAAGTATGGTGATTTAGCTATTGACATTTACAGACAGCACATTTCCATTCCATTGAAATGACCACTAAATTTACACAGTACAATTTTACTGATGAAACGATATACCGCACAAATGGTAATGTGTGGAAATTGGTTTTAGTGAAAATTTGGAATTCGTGCCTCACCAAGTAAAATGTCTTGATTTGTTTTGACCCTATTAAATCTTTGTTTCCATCACACTTTAGAAAGATCCTTTTCTTTCACACCAGGAAGATTTTCACATAGTTCACTTTACCAAATCGTCACTCTCTGCAGTAGGCAAAAGAAAAGTAAGCACCAGTCTCAGAATAAGCAGCAATTTGTCACAACACTAGACTGACATTTAACCTCTGTCTTTGAATGCACAGCTGTTGGAAGGTGGATTATTAGTCGGGGTTAGTGTGCCCCCACTACTAGCAATAAGGCCACAAATGCAATATAAGGCCCAGTCAAGGTCTCAAACCATTAGCCCCTGGCTCAACCCTTGGTAGCTGGCTGCGATCAGGCAGGCTTCACTCAGCAGACAGGTATTAAAGCATTTAAAAACACTGATACATTAAATAAGACACAACGCACAATAAGAATCCCACATCAATTTATAAACATAGAAAATAATTTTATCTTTAAAATGACACAAAAATTACAAAAATCCAAAATAGGGAACCGGAGATATGAATTTTTTAAGATGAAACCCTTTCTAGTGCTTAAAAACATATAGCGCAAACTTGGGACATCTGTTCACGTTTGACTGGGACGCGGTCCCGCCAAGCATATGGATGCCTCTGGACCATCGTGCCACCGCCAGTGAATGGCGGTTCCCTGGCGGTGTCGGCGGTCCCAGGGCCGCACGACCACTAGGGTCGTAATGTGGGGGTCACAACACCGCCCCACCATCAGCCTGGCGGTTGGAGGACCGCCAGACTCATAATCGGCCCTAAAGCGGAAGGCCTTGGTAAAAATTTTACCTTCTGACTAAGAAACATTTCTGGAGGATTTTCTCTCGACTTCGTGCGGTCCTCTCCAGCAGGTTGACTTCAATGCGACATTGTCGGATTGCTTCTCCGTGAGGCTCCAGTCAAATCCTGGAAGTCTGGAGTTCCAGAGCTTTTAGCAGGACAAACCTGAAATCCTGGGTCGCAGTTGAAGGTAGCCGCCTTGACTCTTAACATCGAGTCAGTCCCCTCATGGAGCTTTTTCCAAAAGTTGCTCCAAACTCCTCCAACTTCTGGAACCTCTTCCTGAAGTTACCTTTGAGGGTTCAGTGTCCAAAACACAAATCCAAGGGTCAAGACGCTCTGAGATGGTCCTTGGAAGTTTGGGACTACCATTCCCACAATGCACCTGGCCAAATCCTTAAAAGTCCAGTGGACGCACTGCAGGCTGGGGACTTTGTGAGGGAAATGGTGCAGGGAAATGGAAGAGGTGTCATCATCCACTTCTATCTCAAACTTACTTTTTCAGGCCCAGATTCACCGTCCCATGATTCTCATACATTTGCATTTCTAGATATCGGGTGCTCACACCCCGTCCTGATGATGACCTCACATTAACAGAGGTCGAAATGCCATCGACAGTAGAACTGTATAGGCTCCTGTATATTGTATAAAGTAACCTTAAGGAGTCATATGTCTTTTTTTATTTGAGATGTACAGGGATGGTATGCCGGTACTCTGTGTAATCTCTCTGTAAACATGAAAGGTGACAAACCCTGTGGGGTCACTGCAAGAGATCCAGCCTTCCAGCAACACCACTTCGTCTTTGCCCTCCACTCCTTTGGGCATTGCTACCTCCTTTAAATTACTGCATCTCGCCCTTCCTTCAGAGTCTTAGGGCATTCCTTCTAGATATCGCACTCAGTTTGTGAGATCTCATGTCTGTTGTTATATTTCTTTTTTTTGGGGTTAGATGTTTGAAAATTCAACTCGCCTCATGTCATCCTTTCAGTTAGTTTCCATTGGTCATCCCTGACCAGGCCTAAATCTATTGCCATAGCACCAATTTTTACTTCCAAGGAGTCCCAGGTAGCGTTAATGTCAGTGTCTATGATGTCTGAGATCTTGGCTTCGTTGTGGCCTCATTTCCTGCTGACATCTGTGCTAGAGTCACCCTGTTGGTTTTACTGCCCACCATGTTGATGGCAGTGTAGTTCTGGGTGTAATTTACGTCCTGTGAGTGTAATATGAGCATGGACCTCCGAGAACACTCATGTCTTGCGACATCCAAGTTACCAGGGAGGTTTCATGGCTGCCCATTTTCAACTCCATTATTGCTATGCTCTTTGTCTGGGTGGAGTTGAGGTACAAGCAGCAGATCAGACAATGAGACATGCCCATTGCAGTGGGGGTCTGGTTGCACTGCCCTCACGGGGAGTGAGTTGCATATGTACTTTTATGGCAGAATGATTAACTGCAATTAGTTTGAGGTGTGGATCTGTCTTTTTTTCTTCACGGATGGCAAGGGGATGACTGTCCAAATGCTCAGCAAAGACACTGCAAATAACAGATTTGGAGTCCTCTCTCAGCAGCCTGGAGCCCCCTGAGTTTTTCCAAAATGCCAATCAACCACGCTGCAATGGGAACGTCTTTCTCTATGCAGATCAACTGCCATTATAGGTCTTTATCTGAGTCATAGGTTCAGGGTGCATCATAAGTGGGCATGAGGATCTCTTCCAGTGTCTAACATCAGTGCAGTAGAAGCACTCTGTCACCCAACCCAAGGATGTTTGCAGCAAACAAGAGAGCAGCAATTCCTTGCCCTGGCGGCCGATCTCTTGAGGCCGCTCACACTCACCATTTAGCACCCGAAGCACTGATCAGAAGGTGAGTAATAAGGACTGTGGCAGGTCAGGGGGGTACACCAAGTGGTCCCGCCAATCACCAATTAGACCCTCAGCAACCCCATGGGTCATCTCACCGTTTCCCGCAGCCAGCGCTCCAGGGCTGACCAAAGGTGCTTGAGGGCCCGCATCTGCCTCACAACCTCAGTGTTTCCTACTGGTTGCGGATAGGCCAGTGTTCCACAAGTATCTCTCTGCTGGAGGCATTCGGGCCATGGGGAATGCTCCTCCCTACTCATGGCACCATCAGTTCCACAACACCATGTAGCTCCTGGCTGGCCTCTGTGCAGCCCACGCAGGAGGCCCTATAATCTCTCCTGTGGTCTACAGGAGGCCAGGTAGCCCTTCAAAATGTAACTTAGTGCATCTGTTGGACTCCACAAGCCTGAAGTGTTAACGCATAGCTCGCGTTCAAAGCAGTTGATTGAGGATCTTGGGGCCTGCAGACGCAAGCCTCTTTCTGCTGCGTTCTCCATCTTTGCAGCCCTGGCCCCTCCCCCATCTGGAGCTCCTTAAGAATATCCTTTTGCTGTGCTATTGGTGGGAAGGCCCTCGAATGGTCTCCCTACTATGTAGTCTCAAGAGAGTAGTACTGCTTTACCCTTTCTGTGCAAGCCCTAACTGTTGGCAGCATTTCATATTTTTTGGGGTATTTGGGAATTTTGCAAATATTATGTGCAGAACATTTGAAATAGTGGATGACAATCTTTGGAAGGGGTGTACAATGTAAGTGCTGTACAAACAATACCAGTGCACCTATTGGTAGAGTTACCATTGGCTAATAAGGAACATTTATTTATGTGAGAATTTTTATTTGCGAGTTAGAATTACATGTATACGCACACCCTGTCCCCCACTTCTTCTTTTTCTGATGCTGTTTTCCAAGGCTATATGGGAGGGTTTGGAGGGCATTTCCACAAGGTTTCATGAGAAAGCATTACCCTGGAATGTCTATCCAGTCATCTAAATGCTGGCATTGATCACGTCATTGCATTTTGCGGAGTAAACTTCCCAAACTCCACGCTTAGGTGGGAAACTGTGACTTGGTTTGATTGGTTGGACCCTTTGAATCCGGAGCATTTACAGCCTCTAATCAGCAGAGGGCTGTTGCCAAAATGCCTCAACTTGAGCAGATAAGTAGACGCTTGTATCCAACTTGCTGAACACATTTTGGACTTGAATGTGCCTGGACCCTGCTACTGTTGGTTCTTGCAGAACGTGGATGTAAATGTTGTCTGTTTCCTCATAGCTGGGAAGAAGGGTCATTCTGGCCCTCTTCTGGCCGCCCCTGTTGCTAACCTTTGCTACGTGAAATCCCACTGCTGGCCCAAGCAGTCTAGAGACGCAGACATCACTCGTTGACGCTTGAAGCTCTTTCTACCCCTCACCACAGACTGGAGGAAGAATGCCTAAGAAACCTACAACTATGCATCCGGATAGGCTGTGAGGTGACTGTACCTGGCGTTCACACTCCTCTGATCAATATTTTAATATTTGGAGCCTTCCTTTGACTCTGCCGTTGTTGTGGTGGTCCAGAACCTGGCAGGTGTGCTGGCTAGCCAGATCGCCAAAGGCCTTTGTAGCCTGCAAAAATACCTATGTGTTTGTGGCCTGCATCCTTTGCTGTGGGTCAAACAGTGGTCTCTGTATGTGCTGGCTGGAACAGCGCATTCGCAGAAATGTGCCCAGCGAGTATCGGACAGCATTACTCAAGGGTTTCTGTAATACTAGTCTTGCCCCTGTGTGATCATCTTCCCCCAAAGTCCTCAAAATATCAGGTACAATCAGCCAAAATGAAAAAGCTGATGGTATTATAAACCTTGTTGCCTGGTGGACAATCCACCAGCAGGAGCCCGTTTTAAACTGAATGTTAAATGACTTTAAAGAAATAATGCATTCATTCAATATTACATATCACTCCAAAAAGGTGCCAAAAATGCTATGCGCTGGTTATTTCAAGGTAGCAGTCCCGTGGCTACAGAGGAGGGCGCCCGCGGGGCTACGGGAAACGGTCAGATGGCCTCAGTAAGGAATCACACCTCTCAGGAGTGACACTTCTTGCTTAAATCAGTAGTTTCGACACGGATAATTTTGTTTCAAGTGTTTGAACGCAAGCAATTATCAGTTTCAGCAGGCAGCATCTGTTTCAGGCTGCCCTTGCCAGACTTGTAGAAATCATTTTTACTAGCTGTGTCCAAAGCTGAGTGCAGATCGATAAACCGACAAGAAAGATAACGCGCTTTATGATCAATGCATTCTATGACTGAATCACTCTCGGGTCAATGGAAGTTAAATCGCTATCAACAGCCAATACGGTCGTTGGGAAATATATGGTTTTCAATCTCGTAAACCTCAATATAAGCTGTTAAGTACTACAAGTGCTACCTGTAATTCTGAAAGTAGAAAGGGTATCTTGTTTGGAAGAGGCTTGCTTCTCCTCTTAATAAAAAGCATAACCTACCGTAACGCCATAAATGGCGAAGAGAAGACACACTTTTAACTGTTTTAAAAACGGCAGAGTGAATGACCATAACGAGTGCTTAATTTGAGCCGGTGGTTGCCGGTGGCGGCCACCAGTATTTATTTTTGGGGACCATAAACATTTACCTAGAGCAACAGAGAGGAATAACACACACAAAACGGAAAGGCAGGGGAGGAGAAATATGGAAAATCGTCACAAACAGGAACCTGCAAAAGTGAGATAAAGGGGCATGGAGTGTCTGGTAGGGGATTAAAGAGTCATGAGGTGGATGTAATACTACGCAGCCTTGCTATTCAGCGCGCCTACATTTAATTGCACCGGCCGCGGGCATCTGAGCAGAGCTTTGGGCACTTATTATTTTACAAATTAAGCACTGCATAACATGCAGACTTTCTAAGCGGTGGTTCTTTAGTATTTGCAGTAGAAGTTAGCACATTAAGTATTAAAATCAAGCTAAGTCCTGTATGTATATGTGTATATATATGGTACTTGTATAGTGCAAACCCTAGGAATGACTTATATGTATTAAAAAGGGAGGCTTGGGCCTGGCAAAAGGAATCTTTCACCAGGCTGAAATGGCAGTTTAAAACTGCACAAACAGGCTGCAGTGGCAGACCTGAGACATGTTAAAAGGGCTACTTAAGTGGGCGGCCCAATCAGTGCTGCAGGCCTACTAGTATAATTTCATTTACAGGCTCTAAGCACAGGTAGTGCAACTTTACTAGGGACTTTCAAGTAAATTAAAAATAACATTTGGGTATAAGACAATTCTAACATAAGGAGAGAGCACAAGCACTTTAGCACTGGTTAGCAGTGGTAAAGTAGTGCACAGAGTACTAAGGCCAACAAAAACAAATACAGCAAAAATAGGAGGAGTGAAGGCACAAAGGGGTCTATTACGATGGCGGTCGGATGTCCACCGCCGGGCCGGCGCCCGCCATACCGGCGGTGGACATCCGCCCGCCATCGCAACCAGGAAAACCGCCTGTCATATTAGGATGGCGGTGGGAAATTCCGACCGCCGCTTTACCGCCGGTTGGCATCCGCACTCCTGCCTGGCGGATGGAGCAGGACCGGGATAATGGTGGTGGTGCAGAGCAGGCTCCGCCGGCAGGATTATGATGCCGGCAGTAGCCAGCCTTTCCTCAGCGGTCAGACCGCCACTGAAAGGCATGCGGTGATTGTCTTCCGGGGGCCCGTTGCGGGCCCCCAATGTGTTGGGGGGTGTGGGTGCACTGGGGGCACATTTCCCTGTACCAGGTGGCAGGCACTGTGCAGTGCCTGCCACGTAGTGCAGGGAAATGCAAGACATGCTCCTTTCGGCATCGCAGCGGTTCTGCGGGCAGCAGCAACCGCCGCATTGTTAATGCCCGCGATCAGACCGCCGCGGTCGGATTTCGACAGCGGGTCATCATAATTCGACCGGCGGTGATGTCGCGGTACATGCGGGCGGTGTTTTCACGCTACCATGGCAGTCGGGGAGGTTTCCCGACCGCCATCGTAATAGGCCCCAAAGTTTGGGGGTGACCCTGCAGAAAGGGCCAAGTCCAACACACACTTTATGTGATATGACTCACATGCACCACCGCCAGACCAGCCCGACTAACCTGGAACAGCATCACTGACAAGAGTTTACTTAGGATTGGTGCACCAGTAAGCTTCTTATCCACAACAAACAAGAGTAGACGTGGGGACAGGTATTCCTTTTTATTCTTTCTTTTTTCGATTCCAATTTTTTATGTCCATACAAAACATCCAGCTAACGTGTTTCATTCAGTTAACACCTGAACTTCATCAGGGCTTTAAAACATTATTTCACCGGATTATCCAAATAATCTCAATATGCTTCATGTGGAAAGAATTTTTGATTCCCAAAAGATTACTCCTTCACGCCCAGCAAGGGCAAACTTCAAAGGGACATTACTGCTTTCATGGCCCAATCATAAGGTAGCGGGTTTGATAGCCCATCAAATATGCAGAGAGTCCGTGGCAAGCCGTCACCTCGCCAACCATATATTTTTTTTTTACACGGTTGGCGAGGTAACGGCTGGCCGCGGACTCTCGCCATATTTGACGGGCTATCAAACCCGCTGCCTTATGATTGGGCCATGAAAGCAGTAATGTCCCTTTGAAGTTTGCCCTTGCTAGTAGTTGATAAAATAGGTGCAGAGACAGAATATCGACGCTTAAATATCGAATAGCCTGAATATCGAGTGAAGAATATTGATGGTGTAAAATATCTACGTAAGTTTTTTCATTGTTAAAAATATCGATTTTTTTGTTATGTTGCAATATCGATTTTGTAAATATCGATGGCAAATATATAGTTGTGAATAATATCGTTTTTTTTGTTTTTGTTTAATGTGTATTTTTTTAGTAATTTGGTTTTAATTATTTTATATTATTTAATTTATTTTTTATGTTATAATGTTAGTTTTTATTGATTTTTAATTATTTTTTAGGAGCAGGATATTGGGTTTATAGGGGATTAGGGTGGGGAGTAATTAAAAAAAAATGGTGTAAAATTTAAATGCTTTTCAAATTTTTCAAAAATTTTAGGAGAGGGATGTTGGGTTTATAGGGGATTAGGGTGGGGAGTAATTTTTTAAAAAAATGAATTTTTTTTACATTTTTTTATTTTATGTAAAAATTTAGGGGCAGATTTACAAGCCCCTTGCGCCACTTTTGCGTCACTTTTCCCATGTTAAAAATAACACAAAAGTGGCGCAAGGGCCTTGTAAATAAGCCCCTTAGTTGTGGGATGTTAGGTTTGAACACAAACCTGCCGATTTGGTTTTTAATCACAGACAGGCTTCAGAGGATTGGGGCATTCTCATAACAAAACACATTAAAAAATCCTATCCTATGCCATTAATACCAAAGTCAGCCATAAACGCCAGAGATGCAGAGCCAGAGTCCACTGTAGGGACTTGTTTAAAACAAGCATTTGCAATGAAATAGGTCTCACATTTGCGAGAATTAGAGCAATTGGCGTTATAAATGACGATGTCTTTTACCTATGTATTTTGGTTTGGAGAGTAGTGGATGTTTTTGGGTTGTATTGAATTGTTAGTTGTGGAATTGTGTGGGAGAGTAATTTTGTGGTGTGGAGTATATTTGTGTAGCAAAATGATGTAGCATGAAGACATAGGGGTGAGAGCTGCACAGAATAGATAGAAAGGAAGATAAAGAGAGTTGGGTAGTTTGTGCAGGAAGTAGTGAATGAACTCGTGACAGAAGAATAGAAAGAGTGCGTGAGAAGGAGAGAAAGAAGGGGAGAGCAGGCCACAGACACATAAAGAGGGAGGACTTGTGTACACAGAAGACACCCAAAGAAGAGGAGGAGAGCATGGGCTTGAGGTACAGAAACCTTGAAAAGGTACAGGAAAGAAACTGTGCTTAGTATGTATGTGTATGCACTTAGTATGTGTGAGCAGGCATTATAGAGAGGAGGTAGGAAGTGGGAGGAATAATAGGGGACTGTGGGATTGCGATATGAGAGGGGCAGTGGGTATGTGGGGAGAGTTGACAGGGTTGTTGGAAGTGGAATTGAGAGATGTGTTGGATTCGAATTGTTTGTTGTGGAATTGTGGGGCGTGGAATTGTGTGGTGTGGTGTGAGGTTGTATAGCGGAATTTGTGGTATGTCAGTGACATACCTTTGAATGTTGTTTTCTAGAATGACTTCTTATGCATGCTTAAAATGGATCCACAAATTTGTCTGAGAGGATTTTGTCTCCTACTCTTGTCTTCACCAGCCAGGCCTTGGCTTCCCAAAATGGAAACTAGGGTCCTCCATGTAATGTATCATTGCAGACCAGCATTGTTACTGCTCTGCATTGTACCCTTACATGTACACATCCATTCAGTACACACCCTTAGCAAGCACACTGTTCAGCACTGAAGCCTTTCTATATTTAACCAGAGTGTGTTATTTACAAACACACTCACTACCAGCACACACACTCATCATGGGCTCGCTGCATAACACTTCACCTTTCATGTTTTTTACTCTACGCAAGCACACTTACACCCATCATATGCTTTATCGACACATGCACTGCACAGCAGTGCTCCATCCTTGTACTGTACCCTTCCCAGGCACACATACATCCAACACAGAGTCACTACTCCTGCGCTGCACAGCATCCCACAACTACCTGATTTAGGCCAAGGTTAAGTTAAGCATAAAGCAGCAGAACTTTTAAAAAGATGAGTGAGCCTGTAAGCCTCACTCCAGTGACACAGGGTAAAAGACCTGTCCACTACTACTGATCATTCACGGTATGCTGATAGATAGATCAATGGATGGATGGATAATGAAAGTGTGAAGGGATCTTTCCTAAGGAGGGTCGGGTTTGCTCACTTTACATGTGCTGTGTATTTAAATGTGAGGTTAAAGTGGGAGATATTCAAATGGTCTACTGGTGGTAGTAAGAGCAACTAAGGGGAGACCTAAAAAGTAAACTCTGCATACTGACCCGGGACACCAGAATGGGGTTAAAACGCGGCTGTGAGATGTGCTGCTATGGCCTTTTCATCAAGGGGTTAAGAGGGCTGAGTTCAGAGTTTGCCGATGAGCCCCAGGGGGAGGATGGTCTTATCCTGGACTCCTCCCTATCGATGACCAGACAAGTCAACGCCGTCTCATCTTCATGCTTCAACACCCTGCGCATGCTCCGCAAGATCTTCAGATGGATCCCCACTGAAACCAGGAAGACCGTCACCCAGGCACTCGTCACCAGCCGACTGGACTATGGGAACACCCTCTACGCCGGAACCACAGCCAAACTTCAAAAGAGACTCCAGCGCATCCAGAACGCCTCCGCACGACTCATCCTGGACATCCCCCGACACAGCCACATCACCGTACACCTGAAAGACCTGCACTGGCTCCCCGTCAGCAAGAGAATCACGTTCAGACTCCTCACCCACGCACACAAGGCCCTCCACGACCTGGGCCCAAAGTACCTCAACGACCGCATGTCCTTCTACACGCCCACACGCCAGCTACGATCAACCAGCCACGCCCTCGCCACCGTACCACGCATCCGCAGAACCACCGCCGGAGGAAGATCCTTCTCCTACCTGGCGGCCAAGACCTGGAACTCCCTCCCCACTCACCTTCGGCGAACCCAGGACCATCTCGCCTTCAGGAAGCAGCTCAAGACCTGGCTGTTCGAGCAGTAACTTACCCCCTCCCCCAGCGCCTTGAGACCCTCCCGGGTGAGTAGCGCGCTCTATAAATGCCGTGATTGATTGATTGATTGAGTGGGGAGCACATAGCCCAAGGCATTGTGTAGCAGCATCGGTATGCCCTGCTTACGTAATGCATCAGAGGGTTTATTTATCTCTGAATGTTCTCTTGCAAGAGCCAGCCCTACACGCAGCAGGGGTGGGCTCCTCTGGCAGAGTGTGACTTACTCACACCACACCGAGGAGGGAGACAACCATCACCTAGTGCAGAGAAAGGCAGGTCAGGCACCTTCAGCAGACAGAAGCACCTGGGGTGGAAGAAGTCCGGGGATGCACATCTGCCGCCACACCTTCTGCTGAACGTGCTACGCTGTGCCTCCAAATACTAATCTTCCCATTGTGAACGACATTACTTGTAGCAAAAATAAAGTGTGGCGCCCTTTCAAGAGCACAGCGCTGAGAGTGAAAGTATGTTTAAGGCGAGCAGTGCACAACAAAAGAAAGGCGCACCTGCCATATTTGAAGATAAACCTAAGCATGCTAACATAATTAGAAAAACATAGTTCTCCGCAACAATACATCATGAATTTAAGCGGAAGGAAACTGAACTTAGGCTGTGCTCCTCTGCCAAAAACGGAAGTGACATTCCACTTAGGATGCAGCAATCAAGAGCGACACTGCAGTGAACCAATGGTAAGCAGCAGGCGGGAACAAAGTCCTTTTATCGATTACACCAGGTCTTCCAGACAACGCATGTGCACTGCCTAGGCTAGACCTAACAACAAATGGAGCAGATAGGGACTTGAGCACTTTAATATAAAGGGATATGTATAACTTTGCCCCAAGGAGGCCATAGATCTTACTTGTTGAAACAGGAGCAGGAGAAAGAGAACTGTAGAAAATTGGACTGGCTCCTCCTTGCACTCAATCAATCTGGCAATCCAGCCTTAGAATTAAGAGCCTTGCTCCAATCACAGGTGCAAATAAAAACAAAAATTCAGTGCTCCTCTCTCCATCAAGCCATATCGATCTAGGTCCTATCCTTTTGGGATCAAGGAATGTTGACGTTTCAGAAGCTTGGATAGGGATACTGTTATTCAAAACCATATAAACTCTTACCATATATTCTGTTGACAAGAAACATGGTTTGTGGAATGCTACCCAATCTCAGGATTTTGGTTATTTCATACTTCAGGGATACTTTCAGGTACAAGGCGAGGGCCTGGTGTTATACATCTGATCACAACTTGACTTTGCAGCTAAAAACAATCTGCACAAATTCTCCACATCTTCAGGCAGTTGCCATCACAGCAAAACATTTAACTTATTCTCTTAATCAGATAAAATAGTGAACAGTTATACACATCCTTCTAATAAATCGAAAAAACTCATCAACAATAATATTATTACACTATTAAAAGATCTAATATGCAAATACATTAATGTGGAATTAATGATAATTGGTGACTGATCTGAATCTCTTACATCCAGAGCAATCTAACGAGATCTTCGAGGAGCATGACCCAGCATGGGGCATCCCAGAAATAGTTTTACCGTCTACCAAGACATCTAATCCGGGTTATCATTTCCAGCACCTTCTCACATAGTCTAGGTCTGCTAATTCTAAATGGTCTTCTACCAGAGGATCTGCCAGCTAGGAGTAAAAGAATTACTAAAAAATAAGCCACAACTTTGGCCTACACTTTTGTATCACCGTCTTTTTTTCTAGGCTGTTGAAAACTTTCAAATTATAGAGTGGTATGAGAGCAACCATTTTCCACAAGAGGCTCGTATTAACCTAAAATTAAGTCTAACACACTCATCTCAAGTTCTGGGTCACACATCAAGTGCAATGAATCTAAAAGGCTTAAATGGAATCTAAATATATCTGTAAAAACTACAGAGTAGAATCAGCTATCTTCAGCAACATGCTGGAAAGCTGAAATGCTAGTGTTTCCAGAAGAATGCTTGGTGTTAGTTATATAATTAAGAATGTCGATAATGGAAGAACATCACAAACACCTAGACACGAAAATGATCAACTCATGGTACTCTGAAGATTTAAAATCTGAAAAAAGAGCCCTCAATAATCTGTTAAAACAAATTATGTTAGTCAAAGTCGATGAGAGTACTCCAAGCAGAATTAAGGAATTTATTAGAAAGTGAAAGCAATATAAAAAACACCTATGGGATGCCAAACGCCGGATGCATCAGGAGCGTTGGTGTACGCTATTTATGATATGCAAGTCCAAGATCACAGGTAATTTTGAAACAATATAAATTAATTCGAGTCTAACACTAATTCGAAAGCAGGAAACTACATATTAGCCTGTGTCTGGGAAAAATATGCATTCTTGCTGTATAACAGAAAATCCTCAAAATTTACAAATGAAGTTGATTTACCTCTTATACCTATTGCTTTTAGGGAATGGTGATAGGGGGTATCAGCCACAGGTATTTCAGGGTATATGATTGGTACTCGGAGAAACTTGTATCAGTCATATCTGGAAAGGAAGACCTTATGGAGGCCCTGGGCCAACTGGCATCCCTTCCAATATGTTCAAGTCTGAGGATTCTTACTGGGCCTCTTGCTAACCCAGGTCTTGGATGATTGCTTTAATTCTCGCTCTATTCCACCTTCTTGGAAGAGTTCCATCCTCTGCCCTCCCCACAAGAAGAGTTCAATGGTAGATCCTGCAAACTATAAAATGATAGATTGATGTAAAAGCTAGGTTATGGGGATTCACTATTGCTAAAAGATCTAAAAGAATGGTCAGACATAAAAAACCTGATTCCTCCGGTATGAAACATGATTCATGGCAAATAGTGGTGCAATTGATAATATCCTGGCATCAATTTTGTCAAACCATTATGTAAATCTAAATTCATAAATTTTATGCCCTTTTCATTAATTTTAAAAACAAATTCAATTGCATTGATACAAACGGGCTCTGAGCGAAGCTGAACGCATGGATGTATAGATTCAAAACTGGTAAGAGCTAACGAAGGTCTTTATACTAACACTTGGATACAAGCTAAACTAGGCGATAATAAGTCATTAACTAGGAAAATATATACCCACACAAGGCTGTGTCCTTGCAAATACCCTATTTAATTCATACATTTCGGACATCAGTTCTTCTCTATCAAATTCTGTCCACCAAAATTAGGAGGTATATCGACACCCTTGCTCATGTATGTGGATGATACTGTCATCTTTTATAGAACTAGCATGGGTCTCTGGTACACTTTAACTCTTCTTGGAATCTATTGCCATGAAAACAGCTTAAGCATGAACCATGAAAAATCAAATGTTTGAGTTTTTAGTAATGGGACCACACCAAAACCGTTTTGAGATCTTAATGGAAAGCAAATCAAGATAGCCAAGGTCTACAAGTCGTTGGAATTTGACTCCAAGACAACAGGTGTCTAACTTACCATCACAAAAAATGTAAACTAAACGTCATTAATGTTTGCTGTGATAAGGTTGTCCAATAATATGACTATTTCATCATTTAATACACTGTTGATGATCATTTGAATGACATTGTTGCCTGTTCTACATTATGGCCGGGAAATATTTCAAACCTCTCAAATATTGTGGCTCAACATAATTCAATGTAACTTATTCAGGAAGATGTTTTCCTCATCCACTTTCAACATCTCAAGCACAGCTATGCTTAGCGTTCTGCTTGTTTAGACAGCAATTCTTACAAGAATAAGGCATAATCAGCTTTTCCAAACCGCAAAACCAGACTCACTAAAAACCTTCTTTGGCTCCATCTTGAGAATGTGGATCGAACAAGTAAATTTCACAGCTGAGCCCAGCTTCCTATAGTGCTAAATATTTAAAACATGCAAGAAGCTTGGGAAACCAGGTATCCACGGCAGCAGTGTAAGGTAGGTATTGTAAGGAATCAAAAGTATGCTCTTTACTTCAAAACAGACTCAAAATCCTGTTATCTGCTAAAACACCATGGTACGTTATTATCTCCCTACAGTAAAAACACATTGCATCCCTATTTGGTAAATAGCTCCTCAACTAAATTAAAAAATGTTATGCTAAACTTTGTTTTGGACAATTTGACTTTGGAGAGAGATATACCAATAATGGAAAAGTCAAAGACCATCAGATGCCTGCAGGGGTGTAGCTTGGTCAGTAAGATCAGGGGGCGGGGTAGGATGAGCTTCAGATTTCCCAACAATCGTGCTGGCATATTAATGGTAAAATACATTATCTGCGAAGAAGGACATGGGGGGGGGGAGGTTATGGGGCAGTAGAAAGGGAGAGTAGTGCGGGTTGTTAGTGGTACTTAAAACCAAATATTTTGTGAAATAACCAACATTTTTAAGAACTTTAAAACAGAGAGGAGAGAGTGTATGTGTGTGTGTTTTAGTGTGTGTGTTCACGTAAAACTTCTAGGTGAAATCTGACAGACACTTCACCATATCCCGCTGAAAGCACCTGTACTCAACTATTGTCTACAGAATACATTTATTGGGGGGAGGCGTAATACCCCAAAGACCCCCCCTGAAGCTACTTGTAAGACTGCAGATTCTGTGCCCAATGCATGGAATGGTTGGCCCATACCCTTTGCTGCTTTTAAAGTCTTCACATAGAAAGGACTTCCCAGCCTTCCGTCGTCTGGGGATTAAAACCTGTGCTTCTGTGGTAAAATAATGTTTTAACACTGCAGACATGCAGTTGGGTTACTGCCTAGCTAAATTCAGAAAATAGCACAGAGTAAGCTGTCTGCTTAGACACAGCAAGTAAAGCTTTCCCTTTAACCAGTTGATTTACCAATTGATTATCTCACCAGTATTAGCTTCACTGTTCACTTTTAGTATGAAATTAATGAGGATTGACTGTCAGTTTTATTTTTAAATGTTCAGTTTTATTGATATGGTATTGGTTTTAATTAACTGCACAATAAATGTATTATTATTACCATTATTATTATCATCATTATTATTATTATTAAGTGGACTCCAAGGGCCATAAGGCTGACTTCCTGTTCAAGGAATAGGGACGCAATAGGCTGCAAGAGGCCTTTCCTGCAACTGTACAGCTGACCAGTTCCAACTGCACCTGCCCTGGACCATTCTGTTGGCCTCTACTGGAGTGAGTCCTGGCCCCCTAATGCTGTTCCTGAGGTTCTGGAACCCTTGGCTGTGGCCGACTGGATTTCCCCTATTACCCATGAAATCCTGGGGCTTAGAAACATTTTGGCTCCAAAGGCCTCCAGAGGACCGGGAAAAATCTGCCTTGTTGATCCAATGGGGGTACATTGCAGCTTGGCCAGAAATTCAGTTTCTCTTGCTCTGAGCTTCTCTGCAGCAGCAAGTCTGATTCAGTGGGACCTCACAGAGAAGCTATTCCGCATCGTTTAGCCCTCTTTGGCTACACCCTGCAGCCATTGCCCACTGGAGGAACCCGAGCTCCAAAAAAGTGACTAAGTGCGAATGAAGAAATGTTGACCGTGCAAAGGGGCCAAAAGTATCTGGCTGGTGAGAGACCTTCCTTGGGGGTGTAATTCAAATTTTCCCCACGCAGACCGATCCTGGAAAAAACAAGTGGCTGTACCAGGACCTCATTTGGTGGCTATCTGACCTCTTGCAGCCCTCCTCGACCACAACCTTCTGCATTGCTCCGCTGCTGATTTTGGACTTCCATTTTTTAAACCAAGTCCCAAGGTAAAACCCCTGACTGGGCCAAACCTGGTTTCTGTATCTGACCCACACTCCATCGCGATTAGCCTCAGTTTGCTCCTAGGGATACAGTCTACCATGACCAGTTGACCGAGGTTGGTGCCTAACACTTTTTGACGTTATTTTCATTTAAAATGCAAAAATTCATAGCTCCAATTCCACTAATTTTGGTTTTGGTTTTTTGTGTATCACAATAAGAAAGAAGGGGGACAGGGAGCTAATAAAGGTCTAGTACCTGTGCTCCAAAGATCATATATAAGTCAAAAATGGGGTTACTGTTCCTGTTGAGACACTAAGAGTGTCAAAAAATGGAGAAGAGACTGATAGGTACTGTACCAATATGTAGGGGACAGTCAACAGGAGTGTATCATGTTGCCCTCACACATCCCTAGAGATGTCATGCTTCATCATCGGGCAGGTGCTCCTCGTCGGGCCGGCGCTGCAATGCCCTACGGGTCCCCCGAAGGGTCATTTTAGCAGAGATCTTTTTATTCTTTCCCCGTTTGATGAGTGTGAGAGTGTCCTAGTGGGGTGAAGGAAAGTGAATATGGAAGTGTATCGGTAAAACTGGCTAGGGGATACCACTCTGAGTTTAATAAATAGATTCTCCTGTCAGATTTAAAAAACCCGTAGGTTAGTGTTACTCTGGGTTATTTATGTCCCTTAGAAGGCAAAAAAGAAGGTCAACATTTTTTGTGCTAAAAGTGGTCAAATTGATCCCTGGCGCTTCATCAGGACCAAGAATTAATAACAAAGAGTAGTTGGTGAGTCTACCCCACGTGTAATCTCAGGGTGAATGATCCCCCTCTAATAGGGTGGTATTCACATGTGATAAATATCACTATTGGTTTGACCTATTCGTCAAGGTGGTGGAGCATCCTGGGCTTACGCAAAGTGAAACACACCGTTACAGGGTTTTGGTTGCGTGCGCTTTTTGCTGCACCTACCCTCGTCCCCGCGCGCCCGAATCCCCTAGCCAGTTTTACTGATACACTTCCATATTCAGTTTCCTTCACCCCACTAGGACACTCTCACACTCATCAAATGGCGAAAGAATAAAAAGATCTCCGCTAAAGTAATCCTTCGGGGGACCCATAGGGCATTGCAGTGCCGGCCCGACGAGGAGCACCCGCCCAATAATGAAGCATGACATCCCTAGGGATGTGTGGGGGCAACATGAGACCCTCCTATTGATTGTCCCCTACATATTGGTGCAGTACCTAGCAGTCTCTTTCTTCATTTTCTTGACACTCTTAGTGTCTCAACAGGAACAGTAACCCCCATTCTTGAATTATAATTGTTTTTTGTGGTAATTTAATATCTTAAAATTCACACAATTTTTCTAAAATGGTTTTTTTTTTTTTAAATGTTGGTTTTGACTTTGTTACTGTTTTGATCCTGCATGAATACTAGTCAAAGACACACTATCTCTAACTTAAGCTTGCCTGCTCTGTGCCCTAGCTGCCAGGGGGATGAGCTCAGGTTAATTTGATGACTTTAGTGGTTCACCCTGACCAGGATTGTGTTTATTATTTAAGGTGAGTCATCAACCCCCTTAACTAACAACTCAATTTCTTATAAACAGTAATGCACTTTCTAATTACCACAAAAATTGGCATAATCATTGGTGCTTACGCAAAAGAACCTATGAAGGAAGGTATATCCTGTGTTTGGTAAGTTCTGTTATTATTGTGATGATTCAATTTCTCAAGCATTAACATTTATGAAGAACATGGCTAGTGAAAAACAAATTATTATCTGTAATTGCACGGACAGCAATAATAATGATTGGGTGCATTTTCTATGTCTACACAACTACACACACTTAGTTATGTGCACCCAGCTCCGAGAGAGAGACAATGCGCCCAATTATGGAAGAAATGTGTTCTCGTCAGTGCAGTACATTGACAAACTCTGACAGTTTACCTCTGCACTGAGGAGACCACAACAATGACAGGAAGAACCGCGACTTCAAAAGCAAGCCTTCCAGCTGATCCTAGCCTAGGGGTGCACTGATTCAGTGTGTCTGCTTATAGCCCACCTCTGCAATATAGCATGGGTGCTAAGATGAAGCATTTTTTCATTTACCTGGGACCACGCCACTATGCAAACTAGGCAACACTTCCTTGAGACCACACCAGTGCACATTTAGCACCAGTTGAATTCATATTACAGGAGGGGCCACACAAGCCTAGGCCTGTGCGTCTGTTGTAGCCACAGGGCGTCAGAAGCAGACGTACACACCTGTGGTGCCCCCGAGAAACATTGCTTAAAAGGGCCCACATTGGCAGAGTTTCCTTTGGATGCAAGAAACCTTGCAATGGTACACCAAGATCAAGGGCAACTTTATGGTGAAATGTACATGTCTTTCAGACCGTTATTTTTGGAAACCTATAATGTGCAGGCGCGTGATTTAAGTTCGTTTTACAGATGCTACACTAAGGGCTATCAATAAAATGCAGATGGTGACAGTTCAATAGACTCACTGAAGATGACTGTGGACTTCTCATTCCGTAAAGCGATATCCCTCGTGCTTCAGAAGTGGAACTAATGTGTGGCTAACTTCACAGTAGTCTCTGACATGGCGGAGAGCAAGCAAGTGTCTGAAATGTGTTCGACTTTACAATGATTACATGTATTCAAGCATAGCAAAAAGCGATAAATAAGTAGAGATATTAGACAAATATATTGAATACCATGTCTAATATTCCACTTTGGCGTACATGACCTGTGAACATGATCAGACTATAAATAGGCCTAACAAATTAGACCTATAAGTTTACTTTAGCAATCAAAGATGTGAAAATGTCATTATTGGTGATAAAGAACAGCACTGTGAAATTGGAAGAACCATAATGGTTGGATTTGTATTAACATTGCCATCTTTTATTGAGTCATAAAAGAGCTGGGCACATTAATTAATCATTAAAAGCACTAAAAGGGAAAGTCAGTGAATACTGACCTAGCCTCCAAGGTGTGGGGTCACTCTACAGATGATGTGTGAGGATTATAAGGAAAGTCATTAGGACTATTTCAGAAGGGAGTAAAGAAGCATTCATAGTGACTGTTCTGAAGCAAGTCATGTGATATGTGGGTATGTTACTCATTTATAGAATATAAATTAATGAAAGGGCAGTGAACAAGGAACGTGAAACAGTAATGCAAAGTAAGAGTTGTAAGGAACATATGCAAACCAGAAAAAAGTATTTATTTGAATTTTTCGGAATGCCAAATGTGCAAATCACCATAAAAAGATGCAACGTTAATAAGCATCCTGTGACTCAAATCAGAAGTACTCTGATGGAAATTATAGATACAATATTTTCATTATTTTACAGCTGTCAGCAGCAAGTAATGAATTAGCCCCAAATGTACACACAAATGTAACATCCTAAAAACCAAGAGCTTATTTCAATAGTAAAGCAATGGCAAAAACAAGGTTCACTCATCTACGATATAGCATAATAAATCAGTGATATATTTATTTTCTTTAAATGTGTGATGGTAGTCTTGCCAGAGTGGCAGTAATAGAGTGTGTGTACAAGGGGAAGCATATGAAAATACCTAGATCCCGAGGAGCCAGGTACTCAATTCACTGCTGACCTCGAGGTGGCTGGGTGGGCCTAGCTTTAGCTGTCTTAGTACCAAAGAGTTCTTTAACTTTGCTCTTGGAACAGTGAAATCTCTCGCACTTTTGGTTACATTCCTATATTTTGGGATGCAGAAGATATTAGTATTTGCAGAGTGCAATTGGACTTCTTGTCTAGAGGATTCTGAATTCAGAAATCAAAGATACCTCCATGAGCAGCTTTGTAATGATACATAGTATTTTCAGCTCAACACATTTTGCAATGAAGGGTCAGTGTAGAGCAGGCATGTGACCACTGCATAGGGATAGGAACACAAAGGAAAGATGTGGCAGAGTATTTTGAGAGTATGTAATTGGAGAGTAAGAGGTTGAAGTCATTGGTGAAGTTTGCTTCTTTTGTTTATTTGCAGCAGTATAACATGGTGCTGCTCGAAGAAGGCCCGCTGTGTTGCTACCAGATTTGGGGACTTTTGCCATTGAGGAGGGCATGAGTGTTAAAAGCACTGAGCTTTAACTAACTGTCCCACATGCAGGCATTCAATTCTGTTAATCTAAGGGTGTTGGGGAGATTCGCTTGTTAGAGCTCACTGTCCAGGCCAAGGCATACATGAATCAGTATATGTGTATATGTCCCCACTGGCGACCCTAGTTGAATCTTACAAAGTACAAATAGTTTCTTACGCCGATGACATGCAATTGCACCTTACCCTGGATAAAAACACCCCTAATGCGTAGAACAATTTTAAAGCATGCTTGTTGGCTGTATTTCAATGGATGCGAAAGAGCTGCCTACCTACAATGCAATGTCAGCAAAACAGAAATTTTGCTCTTTGGGTTTTCTCTACCAAGCTGGGACAATGGCATCTGGCCTTATGGTGTCCCACCCCTACCAGACCCCAGCCATGGTGGCATGTAACTTGTGGGTAAAATGTGATGACTCTCCCTCCTTCACCCTCCCCAAGTGGCTGGAGTAGTTGGTTCCTGTTTTGGACTTCTAAAAATGTTTAAAACGTTTCTATATTTGCTCCCTTTACTGCAGCAGAAACGGAGATTCGGGCCCTATTCACCTAAACGCTTGGTTATGCCAATTCACTATATTGGAGTCTGCCGGCCTATCTTTTGAAAAGACTACAGCTGGTCCAGAACACCACTGCTCGGCTCTTGTTGTGACTCTCCAGAAGAGTCCACAACCAACCTTTCTTGAAAGAGTTACACTGACTTCCTATCAAGGAACTAGTTATGTTTGAAGGGTTAGTCCTGACACATAGAGCTTTCTATCACACTGGCCCTCAGTACCTTTCCAACAGATTTATTCCTTATCTACCTTTAAGGTCACTCAGTTCCTCCAACTCCTGGTTAGTGATGATTCCTCAATTCAGAAGGAAAAAAATGGGGCGGCAGCTCCTACTCATACCTCACTGCAAGGGACTGGAATGCTCTTCCGCGACAGCTTTAGGCCACAGAGGACATCCAGGCTTTTAAACGACTTCTCAAAACTTAGCTCTTTGGGTCTACTTTCTAAACCTCAAGTCATATGGGATTAGTCTTACAGCCAGCGCTAGGACACTCACTGAGTAGCTGTCGCGCTCTATAAATCCCAAATAAATAAATAAATAAAAGCTGAAGAAATGGATAATGTTTGCCAAAGGGAAGAGGTAGTGATTGAGGAGAATGACTTGGGCAATATCACTGGTGTTGGCAATGGGAGTAACAAAATGGCTTGGGAGCATAATCTTTTGTGACCTATGATTAAGCAAAGACACTGAGGGCAATATTTATGGCCAAGTAAATGCGGCGCATTCCTCCCTTTTACCATGTGCTGGCACCCTTTTGGCTGCATAGCTCCAACCCAGGCACTCATGCCCCATGGCGCAAGAGTGCCTGCGTTGTAAGGAGGCATGTTTTTGTGCAGGAAGGGGTACCTTCCTGCCCAAAAACAATCCCCTGAGACTTTTTGCCTCTTTCTATGTGTGCTGCAGAATGGAGCACATATAGAAAGAGGAAAAAGCGAGGAAAAATAAAGATATTTCTCCTTGTTACGCCGTAGGTTTTTTGACACATTCCCAAATCTGCTACTTTTGGTAACTCTTGGAATGGGTCAAAATTCATGGATGTTGCGTGGGAACAACACACAACATCCATGGAAACACCTACCTGGTGCAGAGTAATGCAACACCGATTTGCGCTGCTTTGCATTACTCCTGATTTATGAAGCCACTCAGGGCCACAAAAGGTGGCCTTGCATGGCTTAAAAAATCTCATTTTTAAGTTGCGTCACTCCTGCACCCCGTTGCCTGGTGCAAGAACGACACAAAGTTGCTAATAAATATGCCCCTAAGTACTAATGTATGAAGTCATGCTTCAGTTGGCAGACACACACAAAGAGCTACTTTAGAACATCTTGTCACTGCAAGCAGATTTCATATTGGTCCTGGAAAGACTACTTTTATCCCATGCCACCAGCAGCCTCTACATCCTTGGAGCAGTCTGCTTCTCCGCGTTGGCGGGTCTTTTGTCACCTCCAGGAGTTCTGCCTTACACCACAATTGGCTTTTTAACCCTCTGCAAGCTTCATATCACTCCTGGCAGGAAAGAAGAGTTTTGCCAGCCTAACAAGTATATTGCCTGCTCGCCTAATTATTTAAGGGCATTCTATAATAGTAATAAGAAATGTTCTTTGTATTCATTTAACTTACACATCACAACATATTTAGAGAAAGCCTTTCAGTTACTATTATCATCTTGCTACCATAGACTTTAGAGTACTACTTACAATAGGGTAATGTAGCTATTAAGTAGCTCCCAAAACAAAAGCTTCATTCCTGCAAATGAAGATGAGTAGTTTGCTAAACAAACTGGAAGAGCTTTACATAAATTGTACAAAAAAAGGAACACCCCGTGCCCCATGCAACTGTCCAATCAGAAAATTCAGCTGGAATGCAACACTTATAAAAAATATTTCACAGGTAAAATATTCAAAATCTGGAAGAATCTAAAACCAGAATCCACTAACACGAAACCAAAACACCAAAACATCCCAAATAACACATGGGCTCTGTTTTGTCAAATAAGCGAGACTCAATTAGATAATGACATCAAATGACTAAAGCCTACATTCCATGCTCATAAGCCACACAATTGTTTGGCGTCTCGTGAATTCCTCACTTACTGGAGAAAAATTCCCAGACACTCAAAAACTGGAACTAAACTCCCCTCCCCTCCCAGTGACCCATATCTGACATCCCTTGGAAAAATAATTGAAAGATAGTTAGCAAACCAACTCAACACATTTATACAGCACGAAAACCAGTTTCAAGGCCATCAATCTGGTTTCTGCAAAGTGCAGAGCAGTGAAACCAATACAATTAAACATTCATTACATGTTTTACAACGGAGAAGCATGTCTGAGGACTCTGCTAGATTTAACAGCAGCATTTGACAACATTAATGGTCAGAGAATTAAGGAGACCCTCAGATCTCACTGAGTTTCTCAGTAACTAATTAACCAAAGTGCCACTAGTCTTTTTCCCAGGAAAAACCCTTCCAAATTCACTAAAAATGCTCTATGAAAAACGTCCTCCTCACAGCATATATCAACTTCTTACTTCAAGCCTGTCTGATCGTTGCAAAAACTGATTAGTCCGTTCCTCTCCCAACTTCTCGAGGCATATTTATGTAGACATTGGTGATAGATCGAATTGAAATTTTCTTTCATTTTGACTTTGAATTTCTGTTTCCAGAGGAATGAGTTCCATTGCATTGTTGCATAATCCATCATTCCGTATAGGAGACTCTTCGAACGTGATGAGCCTTTCTGTCTGAACTTCCTGTATGGTAGCGAGAGGAGGGCGTCGACTACCCAGGAGCCCACGAGGCCTACTATTCAGTATCGGCCACATAGTGTGGTTTGATCAGATCAATGGAGACAAATCTCTTCTCTTTCTTTCCGGCAAGAGGCGGTAGAAGTACAGTTCTTGTTCCTTCAACGGCCAGAACAGGTACAGGCTTTCTGTAGGATGGCCCAAATTCTTTCTTGTCCACAATCTTTTCTCTGACCAGATCCCCGATTTTAGGAATCCAGACAGGTCTTGCCGTGACTGATTTGACCATCCCAGTGGTGGTCCTTTTCACCTGCACGTTACTTTGAAGTGCTCTGGATTCATTTAGATCCTGTAAAACATCCAAACGATTATTGATGTCAAAATGTTTTTCATCCGCCTCTGTGCCTTCTCAATCGAGATCAGGTACCCACATTCTTGTCCTAAAAAGGACCTCGTAAGGAGTGACACCCCCTAGCGAACTTCTTGGCATGTTGTTAATCGCTCGCTGTACTCCATACAAATGATTGACCCAACTGCCACCCGCACCTAATACTCTTGCTGTTAAAGATTGCTTTAAGTCCCGATTTTTCCTCTTCACAACCAAATTTCCCTCTGGATGGTACGGAGAGGAGTACCGCAATGCAACACCCAAACTTCCCATGGCTTCCTTGTAGGCCCGGGAGCTGAATGCGGGGCCATGGTTAGAATGTAATGTGCCAACTGCGTATGTCCCTATAAAGACTCGCAAATCTTTGATAACAGTTCGAGCGTCAGCCGAGCGCTGAGGCCATACCCATAGGAACCTCGAGCAGGAATCCACTGCAACCTTAATGTAATTTTAAGCCTCATCAGATTGTAAGGGGCCGCAGTGGTCCAAATAGACACACACGAGTGGTCTGTCTGATATCAATAATGGTGTCTGCCCAGGACGAGCTACGGTGGAACCCTTCATCTGCTGGCAGATTTTGCATTTTAAGACACAGTCTTTGGTCTGCTTTGGTAACCCTGGCCACCAGTAGCGTTGTTTCAGTAAAGAAACCGTTGCAGTAACTCCTGCGTGTGCAGAACCCAGACCCTCGTGTGCAGCTAGTAATAACCCTAATCTGCGATCCATGTTTGGCATTACTCTATCCCCCACTCCTGGAATCTGAGCAAAAGGAACGTTATTTGCATCTAACTTGTAGGAGTATTTGAGTGGAAAGCCTTTTCAGCAATGCCTTGTTGTCTTTGCGTGAAGCAATGACAGCTACCATTATCTGTCCATCTATTCTCGTTTTAGAAGGAGTGATTGCAGCTACGGAAGCAGTTCATACTGCCCCTTTCGCAGCTTCATCAGCCAATGAATTCCCTTCAACGTGAACGCCATCACGTTGATGACTCAGTGTGTGTACCACGTGAGCTCTTGGTAGTTCGTTTTTCAACTCAGCTACCTGTTCCCATAGCATTTTATGCTTAATTGTGCTACCTTTTGAGTTCTTGAACCCATTTTGTCCCCAATAGTGAAGATATTCATTGTATGACTGGACACAGTAAAAAGACTCACACACAATTAGTGTGGGGAATTCTCCATCCATATTTATCAGTGCCAGTAATAGAGCTTTCAATTCTGCAAGCTGTGCCGTGCAGTCTCCTAGAGACTGTGTTTTTGTACAGTTTGGATGAAACTTGCTGTCCTGCATACGACCTTTTACAATCGCACATGCAGCGCTGTATTGTTGTTTACTTCCAATGTCTGAGCAGATCCGTCAGTGTAAATTATGTATTCATACTGATCTAGAGGCATTATTTAATTTGGTAGAGGATATTCTTATTCATATTGCAGGAATGCTTGTGTTTTCAGACTTGGGTCGTATCTGTATTCTACATCTGTTGCAGTGAGAGAATTAACCCATTGTATCCATCTCGGATGTAAGGCTTTAGCATTTGGAACGCTTGCCTTTTATAGCAGCCTCTAAGGCCAGTACTGGAGTCACGACAATTATTCGTTTCCACTGAGCCAGTGCTCTTTGTCTCACTACAGCAGTCTGTACTGCTGTTAGAATTTTTTCTGTGGATGCAAAGCGCATCTCAGCGTTTGTGTACAAATGTGATTTGTATGCTATGGATACCGTTTTGCCTTCATTGTATGTGAGGTAAGTGTACCCAGATTGACCTGCAACTATATGAATCACCAGGTTGCGGACATTTACGCGTGTCTGTAAGTGTTTAGACGCTATCATGTCAGCTTGTAGGGAACGAAGGATATCTGTGTGTTCCTGTGTCCAGTACCTAACTGAAAAATCAGGTCTTATGAGGCCATAGAAAGGTTTAACCCTCTCCGCGTAGTCCAAAATGTATGTTCTACCAAAATTCAGGAATCCCAGTATGGATTGTAAATTTTTCAATGATTTTGGAGGTTGGAGCAGCGCACACTTTTCTAAAAAGTTAGCTGCCAAGCTCTTGCCTTCACTTGAAAGCTCATGTCCAAAAATAGGACATTGAGGTGGGCTATTTTTGATTTTTTAAAGTTGATTTTGTAGCCCTCAGAGGCGAATCCCAAAATTATGGTGCTCACCATGGTCAAGTGTTCCTCTAGGTCATCATCCATCAGATAAATATCCTCTACATAGGACAATGCCTCCTCATCCAGATTCTGAAGTAACTCAGTTACCCTAGCTGAGAACAACCCGGGCTGTTTTTATACTCATGGGGGAGTCGACAAAATTGATGCTGGGACTCCAGCGCTGAGAATGTTGTCAAATATCTGCTCTCAGGTGCTATATTTTGGCAGAAAAATCCATTTGAGATATCTAGTGTTGTTTTGTATTTTTTCTGCACAATGTTATTCATCAATGCGGCACTGTGTGCGTTCTGTACTGCAAATGTTTTTGTGCAAGAGTTCAGATGTCTGTAGTCTAAAACTAGACGACATGTATTGTCAGGTTTCATTACAGGAAACAAAGGATTATTCATGGAAGAGGTGCAAGTTTCAATCACCCCCTGGTATTCAAGTTGATTTAAGATCTCCCTGACCTGTTTTTTAGCTTCTTGTTTTATTGGAAACTGTCTCTGTGGAGTTGGAGTAGATTTTAATGGCATCATGTGGTGAGTTGACTCTTCATCCCACCCAACATGGTTGCAATATAGTGCAGGGGCAAGGGCTACCGCTCATTCCCGAGCGTATGTGTGTTTTAAATGTATGGGAACGAGGTCGGAAAAGGCTGGAAAAATTACCGTTTCTCCCTTTGGGCAATCCATAACAATAGCAGGCGGCCAATCTCTTTCAGCTAAAAGACTGTCATAGCCAAAAGTTAGGTTCTTCCAAAAAAGACCTTTCATTTTTCTGGGCTTGTTCCCCTCCATTTGGAGTGTTATTTCATGTAACCTATGTGGGACACTCACCCTAGTATCAGGTGTTTCCACTGTGATATGTTCATTCAGCTCCGCTATCACCAGAAATTCCATCAGGTTCTGGCGAGCTATTGTTACTTGTGCTGAACTGTCTAGCATCGTCAGAACCCATTCCCCGTTCAGTAGTTGAGTCCTCAGAATACTGGGCATGTCTGATCTTAAAACCTGCTACTTTCTTCTTTTTAAATTGAGGTTTTGATTTTGGTTTTTCTTCTTTCTTTGAAGTGTATTCAGGAGTGCGGTGCGTGTCTCTGGACTTTGTGTGCTCGTCTTGTCTGTGTTCTGAACGTCCTTCCCTCTTGGAGTTTATTGATGAACCCTGAAAGGAACGAGAGGAACGTGCATCAGTGTCCTGATAGCCGTCAGGTTTTCTAATGTTATCTCTATTCCTAAGGTTATACCTTCTTTCGGAGGGCTCCTTTTGAGGAGACCTACCTCTGGATTGAGATATATTCTCCTAATTCTTTTGTTGTTTGTTATTATCCCATTTCTTCTTTGAAGAAGCAGGTGTTTGCTTGGTGTTATCCTTTTCGGGATCACCCATCAGTAGAGGTTTTACTGCTCTAGCTCCCAAACTATCTCTACCTAATTCTGCATAAGAGGTTTCAATAATTTTGGGTAATTCACGTTCCTGTTGTAAAGGAGTGAAATCCCTCAGGTGTTGCCGTATTGCCACCGCTGCTGCCTCCCCTTTAATGTTTGCTAAGATTATAGCTGATACCTGGGCAAAATTACCTAGTAATTTCATCCCTAAGTTCAGAGCAGGTTCTGCTCCATACTCGTTCTGTATTTGCCTTAATACATCTGGTATTACTGCTAATGATGGGATACCATGAGTCCTGGTATATATGGCAGCGAAGACTGTATCCCAAGTGGTACAATCCTCTATCTGGGGAGTTATTCCCATGGGCAAGCAGATTGTTAACATTCTGTGCTGGTGTGTGGAAATACTGCCTCTAGCTGTGTTGTTTTTTGAGCTACCCAGAATGGCATTTGTTCACGTTTAGTGGGCATCTTACCCATGACTGCGTGTAACATTTGTGGTGTTATTTTAGTTGTGGATATTTGAATTGGTCCTGTTGGTATAGCTGTGGCTGGCTGAAGTGTGAGTGTTCTCATCACAAACTGTGTCATGTTTCTGTAAAGTCTTATTAGTTCTTTATGAAGTGTACGTAAGTCTCCTACTGGCATTGTGTCAAGGTCAGGATGTGGTGTATAGGCCGCTAGTACTGGCCATGTTGCTCCCTCTCTTCCGAGCGGAACGAGTCTTACTTTATCTCTTGTATGGGGAAGGGCACCTTTAAACCAGTTTATATGCTCCTAGTAGGTGAGCGGAACTTTAATGTCCTCTTGCAGACAATATTCGTTCGGTATGTCATCTTCCATGTAGTAATGAAAGGTGTTTGTTCGTGCATCTGCTTGTGGGAATTTAACCCATGAATAGAACACCTCTGTTCTATATGATTTGTGTGCCTCAATCACCAAAGTTGCTGGCCCACCCCTGGCTGTTAAACCATATGCTGCTAGTTTTAGGGTGATGGCATTTCTAGCATTTTCAGAAATTTGTATTGCATCGGCATCTTCTTCATCTTGGACTGTGACATGTAGTGCGCGCACAACATCTTCCTGCTCAGTCATTGTTTTTAGTAAGAAGAGTTTTCCAAGGGAACTGAGATAAGGTTTTATGCACAATAGGAACAATGTGTCCTTCAAGCTTGATTAACCAACAGCCAATACATAGAATTCGCCTACTCAGCTGTGGCAGATTTTTGTTCCCTCCCACTCCAGACGTCTCTGGGGAAATGTGAGTAGGGGTCTCTGAGAATAGCACGACTGAACTACTCAGATTTGTCCGTTAAATAAGTACCCAACCAACGTTGGCGGCGCTATGTCGTGTAGTTCCTATAAACCTATATAGGATCTGCGCGTTTAGGCAACATATACTGTAGGATTGGAGTCAGACTGATTCTAGACACCCCTACTGAATATGTTAGCCTGTATACCAGCTAGCTCACAGTGCCACTAGACACCCCTCTCACCAAGGAGAGAATAGTTCTTGGCAACTATCGAACATGACAACCCTGATCTCTCAGGGACGTGGAAATAGTGCAGTACTTTTCGCTCAGTCATTCATGCTCACTTTGTCTCAGAGAGATACACAGAGTAAGCGATATGGACATCTTTCAATAAGCATTTATTGAACAGTCGTTATTCTAGTGTAAAATAGGTGTGCTGAAACAACCATTAGACAGAAACAGATATAAATGATTTGAAGCACTAGGAAAGTAAAAGGATGGTAGATTTCTACCATTATGCAAAGACCATGAATACAGGCAGGTACATAAAATACATGACAATAAAATGCGTACTCCTACGATGCAATCCTAACTAGATGTACCTAAGTGTACCTAGCATGTGTGTAGGTGTTAAGCCAAGAATCCCTCTAGGATAAAGTCAACCCATTACCTGAATCGAGAGATTGTGGGACCCCGTCTTGGTCTCGAGTTGGACACACCGCAAGGGATGTTAGACCACTGCAAGCTGGAGTATCTGCATGCAGGAGCCTCAGCGTCTCGCGTCAGTGTGTCGGCATGGAAGTCCTAGTTCTCCTCTGTCTATCTCAGCAAGTTGTGATGTTTATATACCCAAAGATGTCCCCAGGGGTTCTACCTTGCTGTGCCATTGTCGGAATTAGGATGACGTCGGGAATAAACCTTGTACATAGTTAAAATGCAGGAGATGGTGGTCCTGCTGAGTTTCCAAGAATCCTCATGCATAATGTATGAGGCTTTAACTAGGGAAAATCCTGCGTTCTGTGTGCAGTGTCGTATCTAGGTAAAAGGTCAGTCCTCAAGAACTGTTATGTGTGTAATGTAGGGGAGAATATAGGTGAAAGCTTAGGATGTTACCTGAGCCTATATTGGGTACCTATATGGAATATAACAAGGCACTGCAGCTAATGATCTGTAGAAGTCTATATCAAGGGAGCAGCACACCACTCACTTCTTTTTTTATTTATTTAACCATTGGGGTGAGGAGAGATTTCCTGTCAATGTTGGATTTCACCTTCATGTCTGGCCACCCCCTGGACAGAGCTTTGCATATGGCCATCATGGCTAGGAACATTATTCACCTACAGCTAAGAAACTACTCCATGTGCATGATGTGTCCATCCACTAGCATGGCAAGGCAGCACCCGGGCACCGGAAGCTCTTCAAGGGCATCAAGATTTTATTAAAGTTGTGATCTACAAAGAGATCAACAGTAAAATACCAACAAATAAAACTTGATACAGTAAAATTGCTTTCACACATTATAAAATTTACACATTAGACTACATAGGACAGCTGTTAATACATGTTTAAAAAAACTCTTAAAAATTTTAAAAATACGATAATGCATCATTTCATTTACCGGATTATAAAGAAACTGTACGGCTGCTCCAGCTGATTTAATATCAAATGTCAAAAACAGCGGTTTTAAAAAGCAACATCTAGGAGGCTTTAAAACAGGGCAAACAAATAATGCATGATCCACCGTCTGTACTGCGCCATTGCATAAATTACACCTCCTATAAGCCCAACATATTCGCCGCCACGCATACACAACACAACTTTAAGTGAAGGCAATTTAATTTAAGCTTAAGCATGCAGCAGCGAACCCGATGATCCATGTTCCACCTTAAGTAGTGCTGTGGGATTAAAACACTTCTTGTCCTTATTACTTCCTCCAGCCGTATTAATTTCTCACAATGGCGAATATCATGAGCCATAGATCTAAATTTCATGGAGGATTTTAGGTAACCTCTAAGGCAACAATAACTCATGCTTTGCAGGTCTACCAATTTCAAGTTAAAGTGCTCAAGAGTTTGATTAAGGTTCGACATCAAAGTGTACTCTCCCTTTATCGAACTGAAACATTCAGTACTTATAAGTTTTCTCAGAGAAATCTCTTTTGAATGCACAGGATGATAGCCCCAATGTACTACAGATGTCAACCCCCTTTCAAAGGTGCTTACCAACCCCATTTCAATACGTAGTACCTCAATTGGTGCCATAGTGTTTAAATTTCAAATTTGTTACAACATTCTCCCTTCTGCTTTGTTTATAAAGTGCCAGTGCTTAGTGTGTATGAATGCCACTCCGTATAATGGTGAAGGGGGAATTTTCATTTTGTAAACAGTCAACAAGTAGGGGAGAGGTTTTAGCCTTACGGCTAGAGCGGTCGACATTGAAGCTGGGGAACCGGGTTTGAGTCTCGGCAACGCCGCTTAACATCCTGTGATTCTGGGCAAATCACTTAAGCTCCCCGTGCCTAACAAAAATGAATGTGTCCTTCTGTAACGAAACTGGTGCTCATGTAAAGCGTTCTGATACCCGATGTCTCGGGTCTAGTTCGCGCTATATAAAACTCTAAAAAAAAAAAAAAAACTGTCAAACTAGCATGTCTATGCGCCGACGTCTTTTAATTCTATCAAATGCTTCTGTGCCTAGTTCAAAATGGTGCCCAGATCTTTTTGCGTGTCTCTCCATAATAATTCCAAGAGCCTGAGGGAGACCGTAGCCGAAGAGGATCTCAGCCTCACGCTCCCCAGAGCGAGCGCTTAAATAAAGCTCTGCCTCACGCTCCTTGGAGCGAGCACTTCCAACAACCTCTACATATTTTATCAGTAAGCGCAACGCACACGTTCACGATTAGGTCTGGTAATTTCAAACCTGAACCTACAACCTTTCTACAAAAACGTAAACCCTTGCTATAAAAAAACTTGTCCTAGTGACAGCATTTTTACTAATACTCCCACAAAGATCTACTATTTATCAGCTAAAACATATTGCCTCAGTAAATTAGAAGCATACTGTTTTTTATTTTTTTAAATTAAAATTACAATACATCGCAATATCAACCTACACTGAATTCAATTTAATAATACTTAAACCTTTAACACTATATTAGTTGTATAAACTGTCACTCTACAACAACATACAAATATAAAGGTACTTATCTGTGTCAGAGCCACATTTAAAAGAGGAAGAGTGTTCTAAACAAGGATTATTTATGGACTGTGGAATTCTAAGCCGAAATTGTTTATGTTGAACGTCCTTTAAAGGTGCTGCAGTTGAGTGGCATTAAAAGATGTATGCATAATGGTAGCCTCGGGTCTTGAAATGAAATCAAGGAGACACTCAAATCTCACTGGGTTTCTCAGTAACTATTCTAAGATGGTTTTCATCAGACATAAAAACAGAAAATAGTTAGTGAAAATCGGTGTATATTGATTAGAAATCCATCCAGGCCTTTAAGTTTAAGGAGAACTGCAGGAATCGATCCTTGTCGCTACTCTGTTTAACCTGTATGCAAAACTAAATGGTTGTTATGTTAAAAGAGTCTGAGATTTTCATTCATCAATATGTGGTTGACACACAACTATGCCTAAAAATCACAGAGTTCAACAATGTCATTACCCTCAAAAACTTTCTAGCAACAATCCAAGTTGTTTTACAGCCTGAAACTGACAGAAACTAGATAACAGAATTACATTTTGAAGGCTTCTTGAATTAACTTATTCAAGAAGTGAAATCTCTTAGTTTATAAATAAACTTGAATTTCTCCCTAAACTCTCATATTGATCAGACCACATTAGGGGCCCGAACAAAACGTTTCTCCCTAAAATGCCTCAAACCTATCCTCACCAAACAAAACGTGTGGTCCGTTATGCATGCCATTGTCATTTTAAAAAACTGGCTATGAAAATGCTCTGGTCACATGAGCTATGAAGACATCATTGGCACATCTAAAAGTACCCTTAGACTCAGAGGCTTGGATAACAATGAACATCAAGAAAATTGATCAATTGAAAGACTTCCACTAGCTCCCTTTAGAGACCAGGACTAAATGTAAACTCATTTGCTTGACTTTCAAGGCCTTGAAACTGGGCCAACGTGTCAATCTTCATTCCCTGTTTCACATCTCTGATGATGAAAGAATTCAGATGAGCTGAAGCTTCCCTCTGTCTGGAAAACAAGAAATGTAATTCCTTCCAAGCCTCATATAAATCCACCATGTGTGCGGTACCTGCATTATATGATATCAATTGTAAAGAAGACCTGTGTTGTTTACGAAAATAACGAAAATCTTTTCCATTCTACAACATATAAATATTTCATTTGCCAAATGTAAAATATCCTCAACTGTTCCTTCTCAGCTCCCTGCCTCTAACTACACCTGGCAATTGCTCCTCACACACATACGACCCTTATTTATGAAATGTTTGGTCAACTATAATCTTTTAATTGTACACCTGATTCTCAGGTGGAGATATTTTATTGTGAAGTGTGCTAACACTCCAGTGGTAGAGCAGCTCTGTATGAGAACCTTAAATAAACAAATATATAAATAAATAACTAGAATAAAGCCTTCATTACTACTTTTATCTCCTTGCACATGTCCAATCTGGTTTCAGATCTTCTGTAAATGATGGCAGAGAACTCCGCCCTTCCAGCGGAGTTTACGGAGTTTTGCCTACTCCGCGCTCCAGTGAGAACACAGAGTTCAGGCAAAACTCTGACTCCGCAGCGGAGCGGAGTTAGCCGGCCCCTCCACCCTCCCTAATTTAATTATAACAAAAAAAGGCACTTACCTGCTGTGGCGTCTCCGGGCTTCCCTCCTCCTCGCCGTCCTCATCCACGCACACCCCTACGTTGTACGTCTAGCGTGCGAGGAGGAGAGAGAGACCACGGCGAGGAGGAGGGCAGCCCGGAGATGCCACAGCAGGTAAGTGCCTTTTTTTGTTATAATTAAATTAGGGAGGGTGGAGGGGAGCGGAGTTACACAGAGTTTTTTTTCCAACTCCGTGGACCTCCGCGTAGTGGCACTCCACAAACTCTGCCCGGGCTTAATCTTCAGACCCCACAGTGGCTCAGATTCAGCATTCGTGCCAGAAAGGCATGAGCTGATGTAGGCTGCAGCTGAGAAGGAATATGACAATTCTTTGCTTCATAAACCTCTTTAGGGCTTTAAATAGAAAGTATCAGCATGTTATCTTCCAATGGTTTGGGTGGCATAATTAATATATTTCATATTGAGTTTGTTGATGATGGTCTTATCAGACCAGAAATATTCTTTACAATCCAGCCCCCTCTTTTTAATATTATATCATACCACTTTTCCAACTCATATAGTCGCTCAATCTTAAAAATCATTCATTAAAGGATGACATACAAACTTCAGATCTAGACTAAATCTCATTAAAATTACAAAATGTCAGGAAGTAGGTATATATAATGAGTAAGGCACTCAATCAAATAGCCCACTATTTAGCGCAGTAATATTGCACCTAATAAATTCAGATAATCCTGCACCTCACATTGGAGGATAACACAGTAATATCACATATGTTTCCATGTTGTAAACTGCGAATCTCAGTATGTGATAGTTTGGCCCAACACAAGTTGAAATAGATAATACCTGGCATAATTGATGCAAGAAAAAAGCACAAAATTTACATACTACGTGTAATCCTGATTTGGGTGCAAACTCACATTTGTGCACCCAACTGCATAATTGAGGCACTTAGCTGGAGGTCCTAAGTCCCACCCTTAATTATTGAAAGTCACAAAGGACGACAATATGCCTGAGCATAAAGGGGCACATGCATCAAAGGTTTTTGCGATCGCAAACGGTGCGAATCGCAAAAATCGGCCGTTTGCGATCGCAAATTGGCCTTTGGAGATGCATGAAAGTAGCTCTATGCGCATTTAAGAATTCGCAATTAATTGCGAATTCCTAATCATGATTGCATTTAAGGAATCGCAATTTGCGATTCCTTAAATGCAATGCTAGAAGCACTTTCAAATAGCGATTTCGCTATTTGGGATCGTAAATTACAGACAAATCAAACTTGTCTGTAATTTGCAATACCTTCGAAAAATGCTCTAAAATGCATTTTTTTAAGTTTTAGGTTACACACACACATGCCCTTGGGGCATGTGTGTGCGCAACATGGGTGCACATCACAATTTCAGGGTGCAACAGGGTGTCATTTTGACACCCTGGCACCCTTGAAATTGCATTCTCAATTTGCGATTCTCTAATTGCGAATCGCTAATTGAGAATGTCTTCCCATTCATTCCTATGGGCCTCTAGGCCCATAGGAATTAATGGGGAGGTATTCCTAATTGCGACTCGCAATTAGCGAGTCGCAATTAAGGAATGTTTAGGAATCGCTATTTTTATAGCGATTCCTACATGCATAGGCTTTTGCGATTCCTTAATTGCGATTCCTTAATAATCGCAATTAAGGAATCGCAAAAGCCTACCTTGATGCATGTGCCCCAAAGCACTGTAAATTTACACTTGCAAATTTGCGATTGGGGAAGTTGGGGTTTTTCTATGGGTGTTGTATGAAAAGCAAGTAAACTAAAGGCCAGATTTGTAATCTGGCAGGTGCCCGTTTCTTCGCCAGGGTGACAAATTAAATTGCTCCATCGCCCTGAGATTTAGAAATGACTGCCAAGCAGGCATTCATTTCCTAAAGCATTGCCACGGACCGCTGTCACCTGACGGAGCCCTGCACCAAACTGTTTTCTTTTAAAAAATAATGGGATTTTCTATTTGAAAATAAAAGATACAATTCTCCCCTCTCCATGCCATAGCAGTCCTCTCCCATGGCGAGGGGAGCATTTAACAGTTTACACTGCCCTTTTCCACCAAGGTTTTCCTGGCGGTGACGGGCAATAAAAAGTGACCTCTAATTCCACCCATCTAAATTAGGTGAGCGAAATTAGAGGTCTGCCTCCAATGACCCTTACTCGGCAGGGCCGTTGGAGGGGTTTAATAACTGTGGAGACACAATAGTCTTGATTAGTAGTAGTAGACGTGATTAAACCAAAGGTCTGCCCGCATCTAAATTCAGCAGACGGACCTTTATTTAGTATGTATTATCCGTCACTGTTGCAACAGAGTATACA
Source organism: Calotriton arnoldi (assembly GCA_963921515.1). NCBI lineage: Eukaryota > Metazoa > Chordata > Amphibia > Caudata > Salamandridae > Calotriton > Calotriton arnoldi. The sequence goes on along the minus strand of CAWUFW010000597.1, from coordinate 1,232,691 downwards.
TACCATCAACATAGAAATTTGGCCCTAAATCCAGAATAAGAGATTTAGAGGAGTGAGAACTGTATTTATTTTTCAATTTCCTATAGTACTGTTGTATATAGAACATAATACTGCTCTCTACATATAACAATAAAAAATTATCATACAGCATACTGCTGGATTAGTCAGATGAAAATCTTCAAGCGGTTTTAGCAGCCTATGATGATCAACATTGTCAAATGCTGCTTACAGGTCAAACAGTATTAGGGGCATATTATCAAGGGCTGGCGATATAATTATCGCCGCTTTAGCGTCCGTTTTCGGGCGAAAAGCGGCGATAATTATATCGCAATATCATCAAGGACACGCTAGCGCGTGTTTCCTTGATGTAGAGCCCGTTTTTTCACAGCCTCGCCTTGCATCGCTAATGAGATGCAAAGAAGGCGTGGCTGTGAAAACAACACAAGTTAATATCGCGAAGGCAGCTTCGCGATATTAACAAGGAGGTGCAGCGATAAAAGAAATCGCGCTACCTCAGCTTTAACTCAGGAATTTAACGTCTGTTAAATTCCTGACTTAAGCATACTTTACATGAGAGATGGATTCTGCTGATACGACCACAGGGTCGTATCAGCAAGGTTATCGTCGTTTTCCATGGAACATCGCTGGAAAACCAGCGATGTTCCATGGAAAACGAGCTATCGCAGGAATAATTATCGCCATTGCGCTATGCGTTGTTAATACAGCGCTAGCATGGCGATAATTATCTGCGGTAGCCGGCGATAACTGTTCTCACGCTGTGAACGGCCAGCGATAATTATCGCTGGCCGTTGATAATATGCCCCTAAGTCGGCAAGGGTTGATTTCATCCATACTGGATTTCATCCATAATGTGATAGTTGTCATTGATGACCTATGACGCTGTGCCGAATCTAGCTCGGAAACCTGATAGGTAGTCAGCAGGGACATGAATACTGATAATATATTTGCTTAAGTGTTTAGTTATACATAATTCAATGACTTTAACTAGCCCTGTAAAGCTAGTAACCAAAGTCAAAGTTAAGTTTCTTTTTCCAAGCTACATGTTCTCATTCTATTTAGATTGTTTTCTAGCTACCACATACTCCCAATGCAGAATAGTGAACAGTATATTAAAGCAAATAGCTTACATGAAGACGTGAATTTCTTGACTTAACCAGTATGCTGAAATAAAACGTTTATTGCTTTAAAGTAGTTCATTGTTGCGAAGTGGAACACTGAATAATTGATAGTTTAGACTCGCTGAAGTTCTCAGGGGGACCCAAGACAACTGCAACAAGCATATAACTGTTTAGAGACTAACGGATACTTTTAGATTGTACCTTGACGACATCGTGAGTTTACCGTGGGAACAAAGGAAGAAGCTGAAGATGATCTAACATTGAAATGGATTGACGCATGTTTTTGTGTTTTATATTAGTGCTTGATTCCTAGTTAGAGCAGCCACTTTTATCCACTCTCATGAGACTTTAGATGCTCAGACCCCTTTGGACTATTGCAGAGTCTTTCCTTTAGACACTGGCTGTATGCAACTGCTGACAGTTTTTGCAGCCTGCCACTTTGGCAGTGACGTCTCCTAATTTACCTTTTTGCTTATGATTTTACGGGTGTAGCTACTGCCTCAACTGTTGCTCACATATGGAGACTCGGTTAAGTTTTCCTGAACTGCTATTTATGAAGGGTTCAACTTCTTAAATGCTCCACAGATCTTGCTCTTTCCAAGAACTCTTCATGGGCTGTACTTCAATTCTGAATCTGATTTAGTGTAGAATAGGGTCTAATTCCTTTATGGAACACACTTGTCAATTCTATGCATTTTATTGATTCTAACCATAATTTTCTTGATTTCTGTAAGCAGAACTAATCGAATGAAAAGAAAATGCAAATCTACTAAACTCTTAATGAGAAATAAAAGTTTTTGAACCGATCCTAAAACTCTCATCATTGACTGAACTAATTTACTTTAATGATGATGTCTATTGAGACGTTTTCAATTTATGCTCCATTCTGTAATGGTGGCAATGATCCATTTGCCTGAGGAAGAACAGTGTGTGATGTCGAAGTCCATCAATGTTAGATACAGGTTGAACTGATTGATTTAAAACTGACTTTTGCGCCAGCAGGTGCCGAGTGTGATTTTGAGATAATTTGGGCTCAGTTTTGTCTGTGATTAGTTTTATTTTACCCCTGGAAAAAGAAGGTAATTTGTTACAATTTGTAACTGATGGAGGACTTAGCAGTGCACCTTTTGAATTTATTGAGGTCGAGGTTTGCTCCTGAATGTAGTCTTTGCTAATAAGTTAGCCCTTTTGTTACCGTATATCAAGGTTTTGATTTTCGAAATGTGTCCTGCTTTTTCAGCGTTAAGTAGAATTGTCATCAGAACTGTAAACCAAGAATGGCTCTACTTGGATTTAAGAGGTTTACTTTTTAAAAGAATAATAGAATCAGTGATGTCAATGTTTTTGTACAAGTTCAGAATCGCTATAATATTCTTTGTGAGGTCAAGGAGCTTCCTTTTGGATGGTAAGAACTCATTGAGGGAAGATTCTCTGATACTTCTGGTGTGCTGTACCCAGATTTATTTTTTAGTTTGATTTAAGCTGGTGAGGCTGGTTGTCTGTCATGGTAAGGAAATGTATTAGAAGATCATACCAGGCACCTACACATGGAGGGAGGGAAACTTTTTACTAACAATATACTGCATGTGAGTTTGAGAATTTAACTTTTGTTATGAGTTGGCAGTGCCTAAAATTGAAATAAGTCATGTATTTAGAGGTGGTTATCTAGTCCCCAGTAATTATTGGACTTTGAGTTCCCCCAGTGAATCTTAAAGTCTCCCAGGAATACATTTTAGTGGGAGATCATTTTGTTCTGTGCAATGTATTCAACTATTTTGCCAGTGAAGGTAGTTTTTAGGTAGGGTGGGTAGTTGATGTTATGCATGGATGTGGCGGTAGTAGGAGAAATTGAAATGGAGACGTTTAAGTATTTGAAGGTAATGTACGGTTTGGGGGGAGTATTTTATATGTTAGGTATTGGTGGGGGAGTGGATGGGACTAATAGGTTTGTCTACAGGACGGGACCCTTGGAGTAAGTGTGACTATGTGATTAATCCAGAGGTCTGCCCGCATCTAAATTCCATCACTGTTCCAACAGAGTATACATACCGCCAACATATAAATTTGGCACTAAATCCAGAATATGAGATTTAGAGGAGTGAGAACTGTATTGAGCTTGGCTTTAAAGGCTCAGAGTGAGGGTGCATGGTATTTAAAAAGTAGAACATGTTTTCTTTTTTTGTTGGTTGCATTATAGAGCGCATGGTGACCCGTAGGCATCCCAGCACTAGCAATGCAACACAGAAACCACCCAAATGCTCAGGGGGCATTAATTATCAAATAACCCAGTTTTTAGGAGTTTTCGGAAACTAGGGGGTCCATTAGGATGGCGGGTGGAAGCACCACCGCCGTGCTGGCGGATGCAAAAAGCACCAGTTACCGTCCGCCCGCCACAGCACACACGCCCGCCCAATTAGGATGTGAAAAGGCAGCCAAACACCGCCCGTAAGCCAGCTACGCCCTCCGCCATCAAAGTGCGTCCGTTCACGGAGCGGCGCGGCCTAATGGAGACACACCGCCCGACGAAATCACGTACCGCCCGGCGTACAAATTACGATGCCAGAACCAAACAGTTCCCCCGGCTAAGAGACACCGCACGTGAAAGCAAGGCGGAAAACCGAACGCACAGTACGGATAGCAAAGAGGCGGACCCCCGAGCATGAATCCAGCACTGCAGGCCCTCCCCATGCTCTACCTGATGCAGCACCCAGGAGTCAACGCACCGCGGCGACGCAGGTAGGCAGACACACAACAGGGGCACGCAAACAGCGCAGACAGAGCAAGGGCGGGAAAACTGTATATGGCCCCCCCCGACACCCCTGCGTGGACACGACACATCCACCACTGCACCCACACATGCGCACAACGCAGAGGCCAACGGCAGCGCAATGCATGCGCCGCACACAAACAACACAGGGTCACAACCAAACACCACACACACCAGCACCACCCAGAACGCACATGTCACGTGACAGCCCTGCCACAGTCATGTCCCCAACCGGCAATTCACTGTTGCCAACCTGACGACACACAAGTGACCCGAACATCTCAGTGACGTCACGCCAAATTAGGACACACCCCTGTGTGCAAAACACGGCGAAGCACACAGCGGCGGCAACATCACCCAGCAGAATATGGACCCCGTCGGAAAAAGGTACGCCAGTACCACACAGAAACACCGATGCCACCCTGCACCCAATAACAAGACATGCAATACGTAACATCAAAGATACCGGGGACAGACAACAGCTGGGACCAATTATAACACAAGGCCCAACGTATAGCGGAAACGCAGCCTGCCGCACACACACGGGAGAGGAGACAGCACTGAATGACCTTCCATTCCCACTCTGAAACCACATCCCGGCTAAACAAGCCGGAGACAACAGTCATTGCACCAAAAAAGCCCAACACAGGCATGCAGAGGGAAGCGGCCACAGGGCAGATAGCGCATAACACCAAAGAACATTCAGAACGGAAAAAGAAATGATAACACTCCCCCATGTGGTTCACATGCAAGTTATCTGGAAGGAGTCAGACACCACTGACCTTGACCATTCAGAGAAGCATGTGGGATGAGGGCCCGTGTCCTCCGCACAAGCCAACATAACACAAGTCCTGCCTCCCTACGACCATTACAGAATTCCCAGCAACGTCGGAGGTTGCACCCTGCAGACTGCACAGACAGCCGGAGCACGCCACCACAGCGCCCTGCAGCAAAATGGCACTTGCACCACACCTACCCAACTACGCCGGACAGATTGAGCTGTACAAACATAACCTGATACAGATATTGGGATGTGACAATCTGGCCTTGCTGAACGTAAGTTACCGACTAACTTACCGCATCGCATTGTTCAGCTGCGTCATCCCCGTCTTCTACTGTCGGAGGTGTCCCTTCTACTATCCTGTGGATTTATGTCTCTCCAACCCGGCATGTCCAAGGGCGGACCTGCTACAACTATTCAACCCCCTGGACGTCCACGACAGGGTCTGTTCAGCCTATGGGGGCATGGCGTATGTGGCTACTATCGGAGCCACACTGCAATGGGACCACTGTGCCTCCACACGACGGATAATGGATCACAGTTACATCGAATGTCATCCAACATGTCCCATCATGCTCCTACAAGGGACAACTCATGACCAACACCTTGACAGCCACCATCCGCTACATTGGATGGCATCCATGTCCACCACCAATGCCATGGAAGCCCTGCTGGAAGGTATTGCATACCTGACAACCTGTCAATTCGTCGGGCCCCGCCGCCATACCCCCAATTGAGCAATGATGTCCCACACCGTACCCATGCATGGCCTCCGCACGGACTGGGCAGTTACCAGTTGTTAACCTGCAACTGACACCACACCATCAACTACACTGCAATGACATCGGATATATTCGGGACATGCACTCTGTTCCTCATCACATCCAGTAACTCTGCATGAACAGGGGGAGGCAGAGGCATGGGATTTGTGAATGGCAACCACATGGACAGAACTGCACGTACAACCATGCCATAATATGCATCCTGCGCCCATGAACATATGCACCGGTCAGTGGACAGTAATCGTCCGGCTGCAGTATGTGAGAGCTGTCACCTCACCTCTCCCTGAACTTCCGTGCCAGGACCTTTGCATGGACAACAAGTGCATCCACCAACAACATGACCCCAGCGACTGTGACATGTCCAGTAGCCACCACATCGCAACAACAAGTGGGACGCCGTTGCATGCACATAAGTCCATGCCCTGATGTCACCTCCACGCACGTGTGTATGAGTAACTATCACAGCAAACCTGTAACATGGAACTGAGATGCACTGTGCCCATGATGACAAGCGGACTGGTAGGCTAAATGTATACTGTCTGTGTCAAAGTCAGCAGCACCTCAGTAAGTAGCAAATGTACATTAGCACAGCAACGGCTAAGCAGTCGTAACTCTGAAGCCCACATCCCACAGTCAACAACTAATCACATCTACCCCTACACCCTATGCCATGTGTAATCATGCTGAGTATATCCTCCACATGCATTTTGCTGCCAGTAGTGTCCACTATACTGCATCACAGAGGACATAAGTACCAATACATGTCTAGAAGCAAAAATGTGTCTCTGCTGATTCATTTCACAAGTACGAATGAGAGAGGATGAGAGTGTGAGAAGTACACGGCAGTTGTGAGATGACCATGTAGTCCACTGTAATTGGATGTCAACGCAAATGAGTAGCACAATTGTGGAAGACACACATGTGTCATGTGAAGCGGGAGTCGCGCATGGCTCAGGTGGGTGGGTGTGACGGGTAGGTGCGCACATGCAATGTTGAAACACGCTGTGTTGGGAGGATACAGGAACAGTACATTGGCGCTCTCCTGGGAATTTGTAAAGACCACCTGTCTGGGGATGAATGTGAACTCGTGTGTGCACAACAGGCGGGCACACGATCAATGCTGCATCAAGTGTAGACGTCAGCCCACCCTCCTTGGACATGCTGGATACTGCTGTGCGTCCGCAAGGCTCTTGCCAAAGCACTCACATCCCCTGTCGACCAGGTGTATCCACAACATTGTCCACCTGCACAGGCAATCCAGGACACGGGATGGCAGTGGAGCATGGTGGGTGAGAGGTCATGGCGTGCTCCTCCTGGTCACATCACGCAGGCAACACATCCCCAATGTGTAGTATGGCACAAGTCATATGGAAGTAGTGGGGGGGACGCACACATCACGAGCAGTAGTGACGTCACGGAAGGTGGCTCGCACCATCCCACCCATTGCCTAGATCTCCACACACGTTACATGCCATTGCAACAAAGAAGCCAGCGCGTGCACAAGCAGCTCCGAGCTCGCCCCAGAGAGGCCAAAGAGTGAATGTGTGGGTCCATGAGCTCCAGTTGGACGCGGCCTGGGCCGCTAGGGCAGCTACAGCCTCTGTGTGTTGCAGGTGGTGTATCCGGACTGCGGAGCCTGTCATGCATTGTCAATGTTGCCCGGGTCTCGAGTCGGGGCACCACGCAGGTGGACGGCGTCCCGCCACATATCATACCGTGAGACAGACCACTTGTTCAACTGGACCCAAACATACACTCCTTGGCCTCTCTGGGGCGAGCTTGGAGCTGCTTGTGCATGCGCTAGCTTCTCATGTGCAAATGCATATTGGTGTGAGCGAGGGGAGGCCATGAGGACAGTGTAAAAGATAACTGTTTGACTTTCAGTTAGTTTAAGGAATGCCCCTGAGGTGGTCAGAAAAAGACGTGTCTCGTGTGTATTGCAACTAGTAGATAAGCCGATGAACTTCCCATGTCTTGCATGTAGCCCCGCACCTAGCCCCGCCCACTCGACACATCAAAATGAGTACCAGCACCACATTCTTCCCATTCGAAGCACTGACTGGGGGTGACAACCATTGGACAGTCTTGTGTAGTCCACCCACGCGTACATGTGGGCCCTCCATGATCCATGTCACCTGCGGCAAAGTGATGTCATGGACAATGACGGTAGTGAGCAGAGCTGTCTGCCCCACGCACAGATGGTGCATCAGCTCAACAGACCCAGCACTGAGGGCAGCAGGGGTCAGATGTGCAGGGGCAGCTGTGCCTGTTGTGAAGGCACATGCATATAGACAGCACATCGTCCAATGTGTAGTCTGCCCACATCTACAATCCATTGTCAGGCGGACCTAGCAAATGATCACAAGACAACACATCTGTGTGGGTGTACCCACTGTGACCAACACTGCGCAACAATCAACGTACCCGCCCTGTGCATGGCCCACCCCGCAACGGAGGTCACATTCAGTGCCACTATCTCACACACACATCCCTGTCACGAGGCATGGTGTGTCCCATAGACAGGACTGAGTGAGCGCCCATCCGGAGGGTCCTGAATAGGAGACACATGTAACCCACTAGGCAGTCTGTGTTGTCACCTACTGGCATTGTGCAGTCAATGTGCAGGCCAGGCCTGCTGGGACTGAGAAGGGCAGCATGGCCCCAGCCTGACATGCACACGACCAACAAGTGCACTGAGACCTGCATTGCCAATTGGCTGGGTCACTGGATGTCTGACATGAAGTTGCCATGTACCACCACTCGGGAGGGACAGACAGGTCAAAGCGCCCGAGAGCACACATACCCATGCCACCTGCAGTCAGCATGGTGAGCAGTGGATGTTTGAACACCACAGGCTCTGACTCATAGTGCTGCGGATCAACGACATGTGTGTCACCCACATGCACCCACACACACACTGCAGCTGTCTCCCACACACAAATTTCGCAAGGAATAGCCATGTGCAGTGTGCGTGGAGCTCGGAATCCAGGATCTCCAGCTCCTCGCTGGTGAGTGGACCTGGACATGTCCTCAGCGTCATCGACGTGTAGGTGGAGAGGTGGCAGCAGCATGTGTTCTCGAGGGGTGCCAGGCTGCAGTTCCAGGTAGATGTGGTAATGCCTGTCCCACTCACACACACATATAACCCCCTGGGTCAGTTACAGTGGGTCCAAGCTGCTGCAATCCGTGTACCATGTCTGGCAGCTTCAATTGCAGACGTAGGCCTGCTCCCAGCTGGCCCGGGACGCTTCCCTCCATAGTGGAACACGCAGGGTGCAACCGCGAGGGACATTGGAGTTGGCCGTAAGGGCCTGGACCATGGCGGGTACAGTCCGCTGATGCCATGTGCACCACACAGTATGATGTGCGCACTGCATCTGCAGGTGTGGCCATGATTTGTGTGTGGGTGCAGGTGCACAATGGACGGGGCCACAACATGCTGTGTGCATAGGCAGGAACGGCCAGTGGCCAGCCTCCACATGTCTGTTGGCACATCATCATGTACACATTGGCATGGGTGCATGGGATATGCATATGCACACACATGCCATCTTTCACTATGTACATCTGCCACTTGGCACGTGCAATGTTACGTGTCACTTGTGATGTGTATTTGCAAGCACACAGCCGTGTTGGCATGGGGCTGTCAATGTGTACACCTGTCAATGTTTCTGGAGGCGTGATCCGTACAGTGCTGTACATAGGGTGCAGTGGTGACACCAATGACTGTCTCATATCCCCTCGTGCCACAGGTCCCACTTGTTTTGGCCGCTCAGCCTGTGTCCATAGCGTTGTTGGTGTGTGCCATACTCACCCAGCCTCGGAAGCAGTGTGATGCACAGCAGCAAGTCATGTTGCCGCGGTGTTGCCGCTTGCCGAATATGCAGTCTGTTACCATCAGCATGCCTTACAAGTCATTGAGGCCTAGATCCCCATGTGCATGCCCATAGCAATGGTGTGTGTCACTGCCCATTGCTATTGGTAGGGGGTTGTGTAAGTGTATTGTGGCTGTGCTGTCCCTACTTGTCAGCTGTTCTGTGATTCAAGTGCTTGTTCAGTCATTTGTGTTTTGTGTATGTGAATATGCCATGTGGCGTCTTGCTTTGACATGTGTCCACTTCCATCCTTCCTAGGCGGAGACCAAACATTCATCGCCCCTACCAATTGCTGTCAGACATGGAGGATGTAGAGGTCATCCGTAAATATCGTCTGGACCGACCCACCCTGCATCGTCTATGTGCCATGTTGGAACCCCACCTCCGTCCTGGCACGGTGTATCCAACAGCATTCACCCCCACGGCTAAGGTGATGGCTGCACTGCATTTCTTCGCCACTGGGTCATTCCAACACACAGTGGGCAGTGGAGGTGGGATGTCCCAGCCCATGTTCAGCATGGTGCTGAGGGATGTACTGTCAGCTATGATGCTGTACAGGAACAGATACGTCCGATTCCCCAGGGCTCGTGAATTGGCGGCAGTGAAGGGTGCTTTCTATGCCCTTGGATGGATCCCCCACGTCGTTGGTGCTATAGATTGCACCCATGTTGGCCTTGTACCACCACAGGCCACTGAGCAGCTCTACCGCAACCGGAAGCACACGCACTCCCTGAATGTGCAAGTGGTGTGCCTTGCGGACATGGTGATTTCCCACGTGTGTGCCAAGTTCCCAGGATCGGCACATGACGCGCACATCATGCGCAACAGCATCCTACCACGACTGATGGCCAATCTGCAACTGGACCGTGGCTGGATTGTCGGTGAGTATGTGGAGTAGTGTAGGGTGCTGGCTGTGCGATGCTGTCTTGTGTCCAGTTGGAATTGCAACGGTTCTCTGTGTCCCTCACACCCAGGTGACTCTGCTTACCCGAATGGGCCCTGGCTGCTCAGCCCATTGCGACGTCCTGGGGGCCCAGCTGATGTCCGCTACAATGAGGCACATGGGAGGACCAGACGTGTGGTTGAGCATACCTTTGGCCTCCTCAAGTCCAGGTTCAGATGCCTGGACCGCACCGGGGTGCACTGGCGTACTCCCCACAGAAGGTGTGCCAGATAATAGTGGCTTGCTGCATGCTGCACAATCTGGCTATTCGCAAGCAGATCCCCTAATTGTGGATGACGGAGATCAGCCAGGGCCCCAGCCTGCAGACCAGGACAGCTCGAGTGAAGAGGACAGTGGAGAGGAGGAAGCTGTGAATGTGCGTCAGCAGCTCATCGCCCGCTACTTCACTTGACGGTGAGTGTCCATGTACGACGGCTGATGTAGCTGTAGTTGTGCAGGTGTATGTGTGCTCTGTCACGGGGGCCTTTTGTTCACTGAGTGCTGTGTGTCAATGGTCCATGTCCAGGTTGGTATGCCACTGGCAGTGGCTGTAGCAGTGTGCCCTGTTGCTCTGTGTGATGTGTGTACATTGCTTGTAGTTGGTGACAAGTACTGTGTGATGAGTGTGTGACACACTCATTGAATGTACTCTTGTTCTGTTTTTCACCCCTAGGTCCCTACAGCCTCTCCTGTCCCATCGACATACCACACAGCAGATGCATTTCTGCTCATGGTGGCGATTGCACATCGTTGAATAAACCCAGGACACATGAAGCAGATTGTGTTCAAGGTGTATTTATTTACAGCGGTGACATGTGATTGTGTGCAAGGTGATGACAAACGTGGTGCATGCTGTGACAATTAGTTGACGGTCATGGCTGCGTGATGGTCAGGGTGTACCCATGAAGTTCCATGTCCACAGTCCAACAGACACATGCCATTCACATGGCAGTGTGGGGTAGGATCGTAGTACAAGTCAATGCAGTAGGTGGTCAAGGTGGCTGGCTGACTCACTGACGTTTGGTGCGTGCGAAGTCCTCTCTGGACACCTGTTTCCTCTTCGGACGGCCCCTTCCACGTTTGGTAGGGGGGGGTGTGTTGATGTGCCGCTGGTGGTGGCTGAGGAGTGCTCACTCGCTGTGGACGCAGGGGAACGCGACGCTGCACGACCCTGCGCCACAGCAGGTGGTGGCGGAGGTGGTGTTGCTGGCCTTGCTTGTGCACTCACCACCACCACCAGCTGGCCCATTAGGTCCACAAGTTGGTCCATATGGGTCACGAATTGTCCCATATGGGCGTCCATGGACCTCAACACCCCAAGGACCTCCCGTGTGTCGGTAGCCGACCTGGCCCATTGTCCTTGGGCCTCTTCATAGGCCCCAAGGACTCTGGCGATTTGCGGCAGGGCTTGGCTCCCAGGCTCAGATGGCGTTGGCCTGGCCCTGCTCCTCCTACCAGTACTGCTGCCACCGACCTGCCCACTAGCCACATTGCTCACCACGGTCCTCGCTCTGGCTCCCAGGGTGGAGCCCGACGGCCGTGCCACCGCTTGCGCAGGGGCTGTGGCCAGGGATGGCATGGTGGTGGTGGTTGCAGTGGTGGTGGTGGTTGCGGCGGTGGTGGTGGCCGCAACGGCCGTGGCAGCAGGGGTCTGTGACTGGTCAGCAGCCCTGGGTGATGGGTTGGTGGGCAGGAGGGGCCCTGGGGAGCGGTTGTGCCCTGCCACTCCAGATGGGCCTGCTGGGTGGTCCGTGTCCGGAGAGGTGTCCAGCTCCTCTACATCCGTGAGTCTGGGTCGGGGGCTTGCGGACTGGCTGTGCTGGCTGCTGTCACCCTCTCCAGCATCCAGCAGTTCGGCACCTGTGGGGAGAATGAGATGGGTCATTGTGTTGCACCTAGCAAAGTATGTATTGGTTGTCTGACATTCACAGTTCGTGCACTGTCGTGCACAGGTTTCCCAGTGGCATGTGTGTGGATGTACGATGTGTGTATGCGTGGGCTAGGCAATGGGACTGTGTGATGTGGACATGTGGCATGGGACGGATTAGCAATGCCGATGGGTGTGTGTTGCTATGCTCCTACATTTTGTGGCTTGGGTGTATGCGTGCTCCAGGACCATAGACGATGTTGGGTTGAACGATGGTTTAGGGGGAAGGATGGAACGCTTAGGTACGCTGATGCCAAAAGGGGGTACAGCCCCTAAACGCTCTTGGGTTGAAATATGCTTTTGGGGTACATACTGTGGGTAATGGGTGCAGAACGTGACATGTGTTCTGGCAACATGACAGTGCATAGACAAAGGTGTGTGTCTGTCTCACATGCCCGGAATATCTGCTGACTGTTATCATTCATGGACATCACATTGGTAGCATTGTTGTGAGTTCATGCTTGTTGTGTGCCACACGACGTATTGCAGATGGGCCAAATCCTTTGTGTGCGTGCTGCCCTGGTACATGTGCATCAGTGCTGTGCTCTTGGGGTGTTGACTATATTATGTGTGTTGTTACTCGCAGTGTGACGTGTGCTTCAGTCACTGCAGGCACTTGATTTGTCATGGGCAGGTATCTTTGCATGACTACTGTATGAGGGCCAGCTGTTCGGATGACATGCCTTTCATGACACTGTGGCTGAGAGATGAGATGGATGATATGTTGAATGTGCATTGTGTGCCTGTGTGTTTCATGGGTCCAGTTGTCTTTGTGTGCAATATTGTGGTTCCAAGCTGTTACTTCTAGTACGGTCTGTCTTACGTGGGCGTTGTTGTACGATGTGTGGGTGACAGGCAGTGAGGACTACATGGACAGGACTTCGATGGTGTTGCTGATGTGTGTGATGGGTGGCACAGTGCCTGCCGTGTGGGTCTGTGCTCCAGTGGGACTTGTGCATGCAGACGTGGCTCCTTAGGTGTTGCTGTATCTGTGATGGGTCATGTGGGGTTTGACTCTGTTGAACATGTCCGTGTGCACATTGGTCTCATGATTGTGACTGGGAGCAGTGCTGCGTGTTCCTCTGCTACGTGACATGTCCCATGTGTCAGTCGTAGTACAGTCCTCATGCCTACAGACGCCCTGCCCTGTACATTTTCCCACCTACAGGTTGTTTCTCAGTGCGCAATGCAATGGATGCCACATGGTACTGGGAGGGAGGGGTGCTCCACCTTGCTGGTCTGTGGGAGTGGGAGCCTGGTGGGTGTTTTACTTCAGCTGTCCCCCCTCCGACCCACTGTCTTTGTGTTCCGGCTACTTACCTGTTACTTGTCGGTCAGTGCAGCTATGGCGGACACATGGATGTGGGTGTGGGGAGTGCTCATTCTGGCGCATCTGGAGTACAAGGGGACCTGGTGGAAGTTGCGGTGCTGGCTGACTGTACACATGCCCCCATGGTTTTGTTAGTTGGTAGCTTTGGGCTGAGTGTGTGTGAGTGTCTGTTGCATGTGTGGGTGATGTCTTGTGTATTGTGTACTGGACATGGGGGTGTTTGTCCCTAGGAGCTATGGCATGGTGGTAGTGCATGTGATTACATAGTGGTGTGCTAGTATACGTTTGTTTGTACTTACCAGCCTCCACTCCCCCTGGTAATCCAGTGAGGATCTCCGGATGTATGATGACTCGCACCTTCTCCTCCCATGCCTTGAAGGTCTTGAATAGCGCGGGATTCCCTCCGCCAGTCCTGGCAGCCAGCTCTCGATTTTTGCTCTCCTTCTTGACCACGCTTTTGAGGTCGTTCCACCTTTTGTTAATTTCTCCTCTGTTGCGTGGAACGTTCCCGACTGCATTGACCTGGTCTACGATCCTGCTCCAAAACCGGTTTCTGGTGGATAGTGGTGTCTGTTGGACCTGGTTGCCATAGATTTGTGGGTGCACCTTGACGATCTCGTCGACCATGACCGTCAGCTCGGTGGAAGTGAACTTGGGCATTCTGTGTGATGCCATGGTGTGTGTTTTGGTGTTTGTGGTGCTGGTGCGGTGTGTGGTGTGTGATGTGTGGGTCAGGTGTTTGGTGGTGGTGGTGATGGGTGTGATAGGTGCGTGTCTGTGGTGTGCTGCTGTCCTTTCTGTCTCGCTGTGTTGTGTGCTTTCGTCCTCAGTTTGTAATGTTGCAGGGGGTTGTGGTCTGTGAAGGGGCTGGTTTTGTACTTACCTATGTGGGTGTGTCATGATGGACTGTTGTTTTTGGTGTGTTGTGGCTGGTGTTCTGGGATTTGTTGTTGATTTTTTTGGTCCAGGAGGGGTGTGTTTCCGGGATGTGTACTGTGTTTGGGTATTTGTGCGTGGGTTGCTGTGTGGACTTGTTGGCCATGTTGTGTGTGTTTGTTTTCGTCAGCGGATGGTTTCTGTGCATGGACGTGGACGCCAGGGCTTCCGCCGTGTCCATTTTCATCACTGTTGTTTGCGCTGGCGGGCGGTGTATTTGTGGATTTTCCGCGCTCATGTCGGTACGATCCTAATTTCACGGGCGGTGTCTCGGTCGTCAGGGCGGGCGGTTTTGGCTTGTCGTGTTTCTTTCCATCCGTGGCGGGCGGATGGACTTAGACTCGGACATGGGCGGGCGGTATTTTCTGTTTATTTTCCGCCTCTGGCGGTTTTCGGTTCGCGGCATCGTAATTGCTCGGTCGGTATTCAGACGGTGTAGGCGGGCGGATTTTTGCCACTGTGGTTGATGGCGGATTTTTATCTGCCCGACATCGTAATGGACACCTAGGTTTGTTGTTGGTGAGTCACAGAGAGAGAGGGAGAGTCTTACAGAGTTTGGCTACCTTGTAGCTAAAGGAGCATCCAGCACTTCTTGCTCTACGTATGGATAGAACTCCACTCCACTGTCTGATGCCAGGCATGCATTGGTAGAACGTAAGGCTCTGTTAGGTTTGGAGTGGGAGATCAAAGGTCCAAGGATTACAGGGCCTTTCATTTGAAGTGCCCTATGAGCTATGCATAGGGCTTTAAATATGACCCTTAGCCAGTGCAGGGTAGCCAGGCCCTGCCGGCAGACTGAGGTCTGGGAATGTTCAGCAGAGCTCGGGCTAATGAATTCCGCATCACCTGTAGTTTTTTGATGACCTATTTAGGGGTTCCCAGGTAAAGTGAATTCCTGTAGTCCAGGCGGGAGAGAATAAGTGCCTGTACCACGAGTCTTCTGGAAAGGAGGTGAAGCAGGTGTAATAGTTTACTGAGCATTCTGAGAATGTCATAGCAGCATGCAGAGAGTTTTGTGGCCTGGACTTCCATGTCTACTGATTTGTCTGACCATACTCCCAGACTTTTAATAACTTCTCTGGAGGCAGGGGGTGCACCTAAGCTATCTGGCCAACCCAGATTGATGTGGGGATTTATGTTATTGCCCAGTAACATGAGCTCTGTTTTCTTCCCATAGAGTTTGAGGCAGGTGTCTGCCAATCCACCAGGTGGGTGTCATCAGCATAGGAGCCCAGTGTTACCCCGAATGCCAGCAGTATATCAGCCAGTGGACGCATGTATATATTAAAGAGTGTCGGACTCAGGGACAAGCTCTGTGGAACTCCACAGCTCAAAGGGAGAATGTCCGATGAGCGTGCTCTGTCAAAGGCTTGAAAAGTCCTGTCCTTCAAAAAGGAGGTAAGCCATTTTAGTGCCAGGCCCTTAACACCTGCAGTATGGATTCTGATGATAGGAACGTCATGGTTTACTTTGTTGAAAGCTGCACTGAGGTCGAGGAGGATAATGGCTGCTGTACCTCTTCAATTAAGCAGCGTTTTTGCTTCCTCTACTACCACCAACAAAGCAGTTTTGGAACTGTGCTTAGGACGAAAGCCAGTCTGGGTGGGGTGAAGAGTGTTATTTGTTTCTAAAAAATCAGAGAGATGTTGGTTTACATGTTCCTTCAGACCCAGAAGCAGGGAGATGGGTCTGTAGTTTCCTGGGCAGAGAGGGTCAAGGTTGTTTTTTTTAGGAGACCTTTGACCATGGCATGTTTCCATGTGTGGGGACAATATTCCATTTTGCAAGAGAAAGGTTGGCCATTTACATCATCACTGGAAAGGTGAGTTCCGTCGCTTTAGCAAGAATGTGTGGTGGAGCTGGGTCAATCGGGAGACTGATTTGATTTTACTGAATATAAGTGAGAAGCTATCAGGGGTGAGATGGGGAAAGTCCACCAAGCTGATATTCTCTACTGTTTGATTATTGTTAATTTGGCTGGGACTACGATCCTTGCTGGGAAAGTGAGGTAGATAGCAGTAATCTTTTTTAAGAAAAAGCTTGCGAGGTCATTGCAGCATGTTGCAGAGGGATCAGGGGTGACACTATAGGATGGGGGTTCCATAAGCGTTTTCAGTATCTGGAATGTCTCACAGGGGCCTTGGAGGTGCTATTGATCCTTGCTTCATAGTAGGCTGCTTGTGCCTTTTTGATTTTAGAATGATACCTCCTCATCGAGTCTTTATGAACAGATTTACTGAGTTCTCCACAATCTCTCCTCCAGTTCCTTACCGCGTTTTTACAGGCCTTTTTTAACGTCAGGAGATGAGGGGTATACAAAGGAGCTGATTTGTTCTTGGTGTGATGAGTAAGTGTTATTAAAGGAATGAAGTGGTCCAATGAGTAATTATCCACTGGATAACCTTATCATTTGCAGTCTGAGGGTGCTTACTAAGATCAGGTCTGGATTCCCTAAGGCTAAGCCTCCTGTTATCGCAATTGAGTTTTGACCAACTGCTGTCTTTCCAAGTGAATGGACTGGGGGATCTGCTGCTTGGAGTGTTAACAAGGAAGGGGGTCAAGTGGTGGTCTGACCACACTACTGGTAGGGGTTTCAGAACATCGAGGAAGGGATTATTTGAAAAGATGGGGTCAAGCAGTTGTCCTTTCTCATGGTTGGAACCAGGAACTCTTTGGGGCATTTGTAGGGCTAGTAGATCATTTAGAAGCCCTGCTGTTTGTGGACCTACTGGCTCTTCTAAGTGAACATTGAAGTCGCCTAGAAGAGTAAAGTTTAGCTTATTGAGAGCCCGGCTAGCAATAATATCAGGGAGTGCCTGTACAAAGCGGCTAGATGGGCCTGGGGGCCTGTAGAGGAGCACCCCAGAGAAGGTAACAGCAGGGGTCAGGGAGATGGTGAATGCCATACCTTTGCAGTCAGGGATGGAAATAGGTTTGTGTAGCATTTACAAGCATCTTTAAAGATAATAGCAACCCATCCTCCCTTCCTATCTGGTCATTCTTTTCTACACATGTGGGAGCCTAAAGGCAGGGCTTGTGAAATATCTGGTCCAGATTTTGCTTGCAGCCAGGTTTCATTCAGGAAAACTATGTCAGTTTTTTTTCTCTAAGAAGGTGAAAAGTTTGAGTTTGTGAGCGGGCAGGGATTTACAGTTGATCATGTACAAGCGCCAGTTAGTCGTATTGCTACTGGTATTCTTCGAATTAGGGGTCGCAAGGGAGTAAAAAGGGCATATCTTACATTTCAATTTCTTGTTGTATAGATCAATTGAGTGAAGGCACTCTTCCTTAGTGGTTCCTCTAAGAGCCTTCAATTGTGTAGAGGAGTAAATAAACTTACTTGATGTTGGTGGACCAGGGTTTCTGGCCCCTGCTTCTGTTCTGGCATGGACGGGTGCAGACGGCCTTGCCTTTGGTTCACCAGTGACACGCCTGCTGCGCGCGGCCGCTGAGGGACCCTGATCTGTCCTTCATTAAATAGTGCTGATTGGTTGGGAGCCTATGAGCAACTGGAGCGCTGACCAAGATGGCATCTCCAGTGGGCTAGTCCCCCTGATTCTCTGTCCGCAGAGCGCTGTGTGCAAATCAGCAGGTTTAAAAGGCAAGTAACTTTAAAAACACATCTTAAAAACTCTATTTCAGATTTTTACTAAATTTACCAACGTTTCTAAAATGAGGTCTCCCTTAGTGCAACTTAGGTATTAAAACACAGTAAAACTCAAGCTCAAATTCAGCTCAAATTCAGTTTTTCAGTAATTATTAGCGGTATATACAAAATAAATCACCCCTGTTGCATGCCCCCATGACGTGCTCGGTGACAGCATATTACATTAGCCGAGAGGCCTCTCTGCGGCCTTTGTTAAATGGTGCTAATTGGTTTGTAACCTTTGAGCAACTGGAGCGCCGACCAAGATGGCGTCTCCAGTGGGCTTGCCCCTCCGCAGAAGCACTTCTCTACCAGCAGAGTGCTGTGTGCAAATCAGCTGGTTAAGAAGGCAAGTAACTTTAAAAACACACCTTAAAAACTCTATTTCAGATTTTTACTAAATTAAGCAGTGTTTCTAAAATGAGGTCTCCCTTAGTGCAAATTAGGTATTTAAACACAGTAAAACTCTTTGGCTCAAATTCAGTTCAAATTCAATTTTTCAGTAGTTATTAGCGGTATACACAAGATAAATCACCCCGTTGCATGCCCTCATGAAGTGCTCGGTGGAAGCGTATTACGTTAGCCGAGCAACCACGCCACAGCCTTCATTAAATAGTGCTGATTGGTTGGCAGCCTTTGAGCAACTGGAGCGCCGACCAAGATGGCGTCTCCAGTGGGCTAGTCTCCCCGAGCAAGCGCTTCTCTCCCCGCAGAGTGCTCTGTGCAAATCGGCAGGTTACAAAGGCAAGTAACTTTAAAAACACACCTTAAAATCTTTATTTCAGATCTTTACAAAATTTAGCAGCGTTTCTAAAATTAGGTCTCCCTTAGTGCAAATTAGGTATTAAAACACAGTAAACACATGTGTACTCCTAAAGTCGTTTTTGACTGTTGTAAGGCTATTTCTCCCATATACTAACAGGAGGTTACCATATTACACTTAATTCGCCATAACTTTAGTTTGGAAACAGATAGAGATTTGCTTCTTCCACTCAAATGAATTGTAATTTAAAATCCTCTTTAATGGTAAAGTCAGATTTTAAGTTACTATTCTGAAGGAGGCACTTGTGTGTATAAATATATATATATATATATATATATATGTAAAGTTGCCATTTATTTGCCTAAACCAAATGTGCCTTTCTGCCAGTGTCTAAGGTCCCATGACTGTGAATGACTCTCCTGTGGTGTTTTGTGTTTTCCTTCCAGGCATGGGGACAATAGGGCCTTGGGTATGTGGTAGGGTGTGTCTCTCCTGAGCAGGATGTCCTAATACTCACCCTTCCTGAGCTTCAAAGGATAGCCTTGGGGTTACTCACCCCCTTCTGGACTTCTAAGGGTTGTGTGCCCTGTCACTGCCAAATGCAGCTCACACCTAGTCTGTGCAGCCCATCGATACAAATCTCCAGCGACGACCTGACTCTTTGCGCCAAACATTGACCGTTCGCAGCAACTGACCGGCTCTTCATGTCGACAGCCAAAGCAACGTTCTGCTGCTGCTCCCTGCATGGACATGGATTCAGAGAAGGTAAAATCATCAGAGGGACGAACCTGGTCCCTGGATCCGACCCGCCCTCGACGATTGATGAATGCCCGTGGTTGACATGAACTGGTGACTTTGACCCACTCCAGTGCACCCAGATAACCGCTTTGTGCTTTTTGGTGCTATTTTCTCTAGAAACTTTTAAAAAATCATTACTCCAGTTCTATTGAATTTTGTCATTTTGGTGTCATTTTATTTATTAAAATTAACTCTATTTTTCTAAATTTGTTTGGGATTTTTATTGTGTTGTGTTTTCCCTTTATTAGTGTTTGAGTGCTGCATAAATACTTTACACATTGCCTTTAAGTTAGGACTGACTGATTTTGTACCAAGCTACCAGAGGGTTAAGCAGAGGTTTAAATAGTGACTTTTGTGGTTCACCCTGACAAGGATTGTGTTTAATATTTGAGTGGGGCTTCCATTCCTCTCAGCTAATAACCCAATGTCTTGCAAAGACCATTTGCTATTTGATGGCTACCTCTGTACTACACTGAACCCTGATCACTTATACATAATGTGGCCTTTTATGAGTAGATCATAAACTATATGGAGGATAAAAGTGTCATGGATGAAATCTCAGATTCCATTGATAAATGCCTTCAGGGGTTGCATTCATATATAATAATCTCCTAGAGAAGGTGATCATTTGCAATTACGTTGCAAGGTTTTCTACTGTTTTTTCTTCACATTTTTCATTTTACCCAGGGGGGTTGATAGGAGGTAGTTTCAGGAGGCACACTTGTGAATTAGGTGCAGACTAATATAAGGGAAAATTAACCAATCCCCAAATTGATTACACTGCCTTATGCCCTGATCTGAATGGAGAAACCACATATCCGTATGTTGCTCATTTGTTGGATCAAATGTGAAAACAAGTACAATGTGTACCATGATGTATGTGGGTGTGAAACTGTGGAACATAGATGTTAAGCTAAGAATATTACGGCTCCCTTGTTATATAGCTTGAGGTATGATACGTATGTAGAAAGGTTGCACCCCGATGCACACTTTGGCTTTGCAGAAGTCAACTGCACTTGCTGTTAAAGAACTAATAGTGCCATAATTTATTTGATACTGACCGCGAAGACCTGACTTTATTTAGGCAGTTGACAGTTTGCATTTATATCCTAATTTACTCAGTAATGCCTTTGTTTGTCTGATAGTACTTAACACTGTCATGATTTTTAAGATTCAATTGCCCATGTGGTTTACAGTGTACTTATAATGGATTTGATGCAAGTATGTAATACTGTTGCTGTCGTTTTTTGTATGGAAGTGTATCCGATGAATCGATGACAGCAAAAAATCTGAGGATGATCCGGGAACTTTTATTGAGCTACAGCCGACTTGAATTGCACCATCTGGCCCAACCATTAACTCAATTCTCCTCCACTATCTAGAATGTTCTACTTCCACCCTCCTGCAAGCAATGTTATTTATAATTTCCCCTTGATATGCCCCATCACCTGTGTTCCAGTTCCTTTGTGGCACCATAGGCAGTGTGCCAGAAATCGGATGGTGTCCGTTCTGACTAGCAATTTGCCGTTGTTGGTATCAGGAGAATGACCAATGCCCTTATTCATCCTGGGGAGCAAATGATGAGGTGTTACTTATGTCCTCCTGGACTACAAAAATGTCCTAGTCACAGGTTCCATATGCCACACCAACTGAAAATAAACACCATCTGTCCAACCCATTCTCTCATCCATTTTTCTGGATGAGTGATAGTTGCTTTGTTTGGTTATTTGCTGGCATCCACATGTAGCTCTTCTGTACTCACAATTGTGGCAGTGAGGAGGCAAGGCTGTTGTGATCATGAACCGCAATGTCTAAAACAGCAGGAAAATAGGAACAGGTTGACAGATTTGGTGGGGGGTTGAGAAAGATTTCTTTGTAACTTTAATTAGTGTGTTTTGGATTGTGCAAGCTCTGCACCTTTGATATACCCTTTCCCTGACCAAGGCTGTCCTTTGTATTTTATTTCACAACTCTGTGCCCAATCCCTCAGTCTTGTGAATCCACTTCCCAGTTTGCCACTGTATTGCCACTCTTGTCTGGTCACATATCCTATATTCCTCCCTCCACTACATTTGTATTATCACATTTGTCACATTTATCGCATGTCTCCTGCGAATCACTGACTAAATATCGAAGGTCACAATATCGACCTACAAAAATATCGCAGCAAAAATATCGAAGACAAGAATATCGACATCCTATTTACATTAAGGTAAGTACAAAAATATCGAGAAAAAAATATCGGTCAAAAATATCGCTGTTAAAAATATCGTTTTTAATTTAAGTTTAAAAAATATTGTAAAATAAAGTAAATAATACATATAATTAAAAGAAACACAGTTAAAAATATTTTAAAATGCTTAAAAATTAGAAGTAATATATATAATTTAAAAATACATTAAACATATACATATAATATATAATATATATATACTTATTATGTTTTAATATTTATTTTAATAAGTTATACATTGTTTAATTTATTTTTATAAATTATAAATACATCTATACACATAAAACAATAATATAAATACAAATTAAATAAATATATGTAACAAATTTAATAAAATTAAAATTATTTTAAATCTTTTTAAAAATAATTATACAGTACATTAGCTAAAAAAAATACAAAATATTAGATAGCAGAGGAAATCAAATTACTATTCCCACTCCAGTGAGTGCAACAGTAGGGAAAGTGTTGGATAGCGTAGGGGTAAAAATTACTATTCCCACTCCATTGAGTGCAACAGTAGGGAAAGTGTTGGATAGCGTAGGGGTTAAAATTACTATTCCCACTCCAGTGAGTGCAACAGTAGGGAAAGTGTTGGATAGCGTAGGGGTACAAATTACTATTCCCACTCCATTGAGTGCAACAGTAGGGAAAGTGTTGGATAGCGTAGGGGTTAAAATTACTATTCCCACTCCAGTGAGTGCAACAGTAGGGAAAGTGTTGGATAGCGAAGGGGTTAAAATTACTATTCCCACTCCAGTGAGTGCAACAGTAGGAAAAGTGTTGGATAGCGTAGGGGTACAAATTACTATTCCCACTCCATTGAGTGCAACAGTAGGGAAAGTGTTGGATAGCGTAGGGGTTAAATTACTATTCCCACTTCAGTGAGTGCAACAGTAGGGAAAGTGTTGGATAGCGTAGGGGTAAAAATTACTATTCCCACTCCAGTGAGTGCAACAGTAGGGAAAGAGTTGGATAGCGTAGGGGTAAAAATTACTATTCCCACTCCAGTGAGTGCAACAGTAGGGAAAGTGTTGGATAGCAGGGGGTAAAAATTACTATTCCCACTCCAGTGAGTGCAACAGTAGGGAAAGTGTTGGATAGCGGAGGGGTAAAAATAACTATTCCCACTCCAGTGTGTGCAACAGTAGGGAAAGTGTTGGATAGCGTAGGGGTAAAAATTACTATTCCCACTCCAGTGAGTGCAACAGTAGGGAAAGTGTTGGATAGCGTAGGGGTTAAAATTACTATTCCCACTCCAGTGAGTGCAACAGTAGGGAAAGTGTTGGATAGCGGGGGTAAAAATTACTATTCCCACTCCAGTGAGTGCAACAGTAGGGAAAGTGTTGGATAGCGTAGGGGTAAAAATTACTATTCCCACTCCAGTGAGTGCAACAGTAGGGAAAGTGTTGGATAGCGGGGGGGTAAAAATTACTATTCCCAATCCAGTGAGTGCAACAGTAGGGAAAGTGTTGGATAGCGGAGGGGTAAAAATTACTATTCCCACTCCAGTGAGTGCAACAGTAGGGAAAGTGTTGGATAGCGGGGGAGTAAAAATTACTATTCCCACTCCAGTGAGTGCAACAGTAGGGAAAGTGTTGGATAGCGGGGGTAAAAATTACTATTCCCACTCCAGTGAGTGCAACAGTAGGGAAAGTGTTGGATAGCGGAGGGGTAAAAATTACTATTCCCACTCCAGTGAGTGCAACAGTAGGGAAAGTGTTGGATAGCGTAGGGGTAAAAATTACTATTCCCACTCCAGTGAGAGCAACAGTAGGGAAAGTGTTGGATAGCATAGGGGTAAAAATTAGTATTCCCACTCCAGTGAGTGCAACAGTAGGGAAAATGTAGGATCGCGTAGGGGTTAAATTAACATACTTATAATTTTTTTTTTTTAAATAAATAACATATTAATAATTATTTAACCAAATAATTATTAATAAATACCTATTAAATTAATATTTACTTAAATAACATTAAATTACTTCCCACCCTATTCCCCTATAAACACACAATGTGCTACACATAAAAAAACACAATTAATTTATCAATTAATCAAAATTAATTACCAATTAATAATTAATTAACAATAAATTAATTAACAATAACAATAAATAAAAAATTATAAATTAATTATCATTAATATCATTTTTAATTAACCAATTAATAAAAATTAATTACCAATTAATAATTAATTACCAATAAATTAACAATGAATAACAATAAATAAAAACATATTAATTAATTAAATTACTTCCCACCATATTCCCCCTATAAACCCACAACCCGCTACACATTACAAATAACATAATTAATTTAATTACCAATTAATCAATGAATTAAAATTAATTACCAATTAATAAGTAATTTACAATAAATTAATTAACAATAACAATAAATAAAAATTAATAATACATTAATTATAATTAATATAATTATAAATTAACCAAATAATATACATTAATTACCAATTAATAATTAATTAACAATAAATTAACAATGAATAACAATAAATAAAAACATATTAATTAATTATAATTAAATTACTTCCCACCCTATTCCCCTATAAACCCACAACCCGCTCTGATACTAAAACGCAAAATTTCCTTTAAAAAAAATTACTATTTTCTAAACATTTAATAGATATATTTAAAAATAATGAAAAAACTTTTTTAAAAATGATAAACATACATATATAATACATAACTAAAAAAAAAATCGATATTATTAACAACTATATTTTTGCTAACGATATTAATGACTTCGATATTACTTACTTCGATATTAAAAAAATCGATATTACTTACCTTCAAGTCGATATTCTGGTCCACGATATTCTTGACTTCGATATTCTGTCCCTACGATATTAAGAACTCGATATTAGTGTAGGTCGATATTTAAAATTCGATATTTTGACTGCCCACCGTCTCCTGCCTGGCTGACTGAAATACTTGACCTTGGTCAACTTATAGTCATCAGCATGTACCTAGTCATCATATTTACATTGTGAGTGTGCATGTTGACGGATAGGATGAGTACAATACAGGTCTACAGTTACATATGTCAGAATAAGAAGAATGGTGAAATTCAGATGGGGCACATCCACACACATACAATCATTACACTCTACATAGATCTGTATGCTTTCTAATGTGGTGACATGAAGAAGTGGCGCTAGTGGTATGTTATAACTGTGTGTGTGCATACAGGCCCAGTGGGAAGCAGTAAAAAGTGATTCAGTGATTCGACCCCTGTGAGTTGCTCAGTTGTTGGATTGGTGTCCTCTTTATCTTAAGCAAAACAATGTGCTCATGGTTGATATTGGGGGAGTAGCATCTTCCTCACCAGTTGCCTTCTGATGGTGGCAACATTTGTAGGGGCAGTGCAGGTGGCAAAATGCCTCATGGAGTAGATTCAGTCAAAGGAGTAGAAGAGCCTTTGTTACAATTTGCTGCAATAGGGTCTGAATGTAGTCATTGTGACCTAATATTTTATCAGCACATGAGCTCACACCTGTAGGCTCTTCCTGTGCTAGGCACCATCATATTGTAGCTGAAGAGGGCTCCACAAGGACGGATACCTTCTCCGCAAGGTCCCACTGAATCAGATTTGCTACTGAGAAAATTCTCTGATTGGGAGCAACCTAAAATTTAGGCCCAGCGGCAACGCACCTTTGTTGAAGTGACTTGGCAATTTGGTCCAGCTCTCCAAAGGTCTTTGGAGCCAAAATGTTTCTAAGTCCCAGGCTTCAGGATATGTAAGGAAGAGGCATTTTGACACCAGCCAAGGGTCCAGATCCTTGAGGACAGCACTTGGGGATCAAAACTAACTCCAGCAGAAGTCAGTAGCAGGGTTCAGGGCAGATCCAGTTGAAACTGGTCAGCAGGGCAGTTGCAAAAAAAGGCCTCTTCTAGCTTGATGTGTCCCTGTTGCTTGAACCTGAGGTCTGCTAGGCTTTCCTAAGGTCACTTACAGCAAGTCTAGACCTCCTCTGTTCTTCAACAGGTCCAGACAGTGTTCTGAGAAGGGTACTGAGGATGCCACATTTATGCCTAGCAATAGTCTGTGGCTGGGAAAGACTCATGGCCACTCCCTAGCCAATGGGGTAAAAGTTCCCAGGGGTAATTGTACCCACTTTTGCAGCATTTCCAGTGTGCCCTACTGCAAACAATCCCACGAGGCCCCTCTCTACCTAAAACTAGGGCTGCAGAGCCTTTCGTCCTCTGTACAGAGATTCTGTGCCCACCCCAGAGGTGTAGCCATGGAAATGAGCTGCCCCTCATCCGTGGTCCCTCTAAACATGGCAGCAGCTCCTCTCCCTCTGGGATTGGTGCCTGCCTGGCAGTTGGGACAAAGGAAGGGGGCTAGCAGCTGCCAGGTGACAGTTGGAGCTCAGTTGAAGCTCATGCAATGGGCTTCCGGAGGCTTTAGGTAGTGAAAAGATAACTTTCTAAAATAACCTTTTCCTCATTTTATTACACATCTGACTTCACAAGTGAATTGGGCTTGTAATAAATATTTCAAAAAGTCCAAGACTGAATTTGTAGCTGTTTCCTAGCCGGAGATAGCATTATTTAATGTAATATTGTATCCCATTGCTTTCCTATGGAAGAGCCAACGCTGCTACTATGAAAATGGGTTTTAGGTAATGCTGGGCAGTAAAATCCGCTCTGCTCGCGGAGTTTGCGGATTTTTGGCAACTCCGCGTTCCGCGTAGAACGTGGAGTTACCGAAAACTCCGCGATCCGCGGCGTAGCGGAGTTTTTTCCTTGTTTGCGCTTTCAAAATGCGTTTTCGCGCGCGCAGTAGCGACTTACCGGGATCCCTGCGTTCGCCGACGAGTTTTCCTATCCGTTCACGTGCACCACAAGATTTTGGTAGCCGGCCGCGTGATCCCGCAAGAGTGTGCGATCGCGAACACGTCATTCGGATGCGCCATTGGACAGCCGGCGGAAGTTTGGTGAAGCTCGCAATGCTGAACACGCAAAATTTGCAATCTGGAGAATAATATCTCTCGAGCAGCATAAAACCTTCTCGAAAATGATGATTTGGATGAAAAAAAACTCCTCAGATTGACATTTGGCTGTACTTTTTTGTGCAAGGAGTCCTTTTTCTTTTTTTACTTTTTTTTGGGAGAGGAAGGAAGTGCCCCAGAGTCTCCAACGTCCTGTTCCTGTCCAGCAGGCTCCTCCCAGTGCTTTGTCCATGTCCTGTTCACTTTTCATTTAGATTTGGAGCTGGAAGGATCACTCTTTGGGGTCGATTCCGATTCGGGCCGGAAATTTCTCCGACCGAGCCGGACCCGGAGAGATTTCCGACCGAATCGGACCCGTGCAGTCCGACCGAACGAGTACGATGCGTCCGTATGTTATCGGACTCGAGTCGGTCGGACTCCCATTGAAGTCAATGGGAGCCGGTCGTACAACGCGTACGCGGGCTCCCATTGACTCAATGGGTGCGAGTCGGACAAGTGCGCCCCTACAGCGGGTACGCGGCGAAGCGATTCGCGCCGTACATGCACAGGTAGGGGGACCCATGGGTCCCCCCTGTGTGCGACTCGCGTGGCTACGCGTACAGGGGGTCCGACACGGACCCCCAAAGTACGGCTCCGACAGCTCTTACGAGCCGGACGGCGCGGCTCGGTCGGACTGCTCGCGGCGCGCATCGTACTTACCCGGCCGGGAAACGTCTCCATTGCGCGGTGCGAGTCGAGTCCGAGCGAGTCGGTCGGAGCGGTTCGAGCCGGGAGCGAGTCGGTCGGAGCGGTCGGGATGCCCGGACGAGTCGGTCGGCGATTTCGCATCGTACTCGCTCGGCCGGACCCGCGTACGGTTCGGTCGGGAAACAGGGCTCCGAATCGGATCCGGTAAAGCCGAATCCGATTCGGAGCCCTACCGGCCGAGATCGGAATCGGCCCCTTTGTGTCTGCTGCATCATATATCATTGGATTTGAGGACTTTTAGATTTGAGGACTTTTGGATTTGAGGACTTTTGGATTTGAGATTTTACAAGTAAGTTGGTGTTGTTTGTTTGATTGGGGCATTGCAGTTGCTGCAACTACATTTTTTGTACTTTTCATCATTTTAAAACAAATGTATTGTGGGTAGCCAGTAGGCCCAGATCTCCT
Source organism: Calotriton arnoldi (assembly GCA_963921515.1). Lineage (NCBI taxonomy): Eukaryota > Metazoa > Chordata > Amphibia > Caudata > Salamandridae > Calotriton > Calotriton arnoldi. The sequence continues at coordinate 1,204,647 of CAWUFW010000597.1, read as the reverse complement.
CATGGTGGGTGAATGAAACAACTGTTTCTGTGGTGTCTGTTGAATTTAAACATCATTTAGGGCATGGATGGCATTGGATTGAATTGCAAAATGTGTATTTTGTGTGGGGTATTTCACTTTTTTGGTGTGTGTTACATAAATGCCTTTGTTGTGTGTGTGTGTGTGTGTGGTGTGGTTGTTGTGTAACTTGCACACCTTGTTTAGCCCTGTGGATTTTCGTTTTTGCATTTTATTGCATTAAAGCTGTGTTGTTTAGCATGCCTCCTTTGCCTGGCCATTATAGGCCTGTTTCAGTTAATTGTTTCCAGGCCTCCTGCTTGTTGTGACTGTGAGTGACCATGTGGCTGGTGGCCACCCATTTTGTGGTGGTAGTTTAGTAGTGTGCTGCTTTTGCCATATAGGGCCAGGCCTGCATGTCTTTCCTTTGTTCCTCTTGGCCTAGGCTTCTTGTTATTGTGGGCCTGGCCATGTGGCTGGTGGCCATTTTGAAGCCAGGCAGTGTGCTTTTGCCATAGGCCAGCATTGTCTGTCTTCCCTTTCTTGTTGCTGTGGGTGGGCTAGCCATGTGGCTGGCGGCCATTTTGTGGAGCCAGCCAGTATGCTTTTGCCATAGGCCTTCAAGCTTGTGGCCTAGTCTGCCAATAGGCCTTTCAGCCAGGAGGCCCAGAGCTACTCATGGGTGCATGTAACAACTGTTTCTGTGGTGTCTGTTGAATTTAAACATCATTTAGGGCATGGATGGCATTGGATTGAATTGCAAAATGTGTTTTTTTGGGGGTATTTCACTTTTTTGGTGTTTGTTAAATAAATGCCTTTGTTGGATGTGTGTGTGTGGTGTGGTTGTTGTGTAACTTGCAAACCTTGTTTAGCCCTGTGGATTTTCGTTTTTGCATTTTTGCTTTAAAGCTGTGTTTAGCATGCCTCCTTTGCCTGGCCACTATAGGCCTGCTTGAGTTCATTGTTTTTTAGGCCTCCTGCTTGTTGTGATTGTGAGTGACCATGTGGCTGGTGGCCACCCATTTTGTGGTGGTAGTTTAGTAGTGTGCTGCTTTTGCCATATAGGCCCGCATGTCTTTCCTTTGTTCCTCTTGGCTTACTGCTTCCATCCCCTTTGCCAGCTGCAGCTCCCTGAATGACGTGATGCGCAAATTAATGCCAAACAGGTTCCACTCTCATTACATTTGTATTTTTGTTTTTGTTCTTCTTCTTTCCTATCCTTCCTGAGTGTACACAGTATACCATGAAAGCCCTTGTTGTCAAAGTCTCACAAATGGCTACACTGTTATGTTTTTTTTATAACTTAAACTGAGTTAATAAAATGTAATAATATAACACTAACAAGTGTGACCACCACACACTAAGTTATATATTATATTTGTTTGTTTGTACTAGTACTAATTGAACCACAACAACAAATGCAACATTTCACTGATGTTCTTCTGGCTTCTTTGCTTTTAGGTGCACAAAAAGACTGAGGAGGAGGTGTCATCGTCACCCGTTGTACTGCCAGACAGAATTCCTGCTGCGCACGACGTCATGTGACGTGTGAACACAGACATCTCTGCAACTTGTGCACCTGCGTCCTGCTGACATCGGAAGAAGATGGCCCCAAAGAAAGTTACCAGGTCCTCCAGTACCAAGAAAGTTGCCAGTGAGAAGAAGGAACAGAAGAAGGAAGTGGCACTGCCACTTACGAAGACTAGTGTGCCGCCCCAGATGTTTTTTGGGAAACAAAAAATTACGCCTGCATCAGCGGTGTCCGGGGACCAAGCTGGGAGCAGCACCTCCGCATCAGCGGGCCCACCCCACCAACCTAGGCCCAAGCCCATGAGTGTCGCAGAGGTAACCAGTCTACTTGTGCAAACGCCAACGAGCAGTGATGTTGAAATATAATTATCGCAAAGTAGTACCCAATCAACGCAGGCGGAAACTCAGCAGATAAGTGGGCAACAGCAGCCGGAACAGCAGCCGGAACAGCAGCCACAACAGCAACAGCAGCCGCAACAGCCGCAACAACAGCCCACAATAGTAGTTGTTCCTCCCGAAGTAGGGGCAGTTCAGGAAATCGAGCTTCCTACAGAGAAAGAAGAGCAAGCCACTCTTTCAGAAGATCCATTGTCTTCCAGATCCCCAGCAAGGAAAAGGAGGGTTAGTCCATCAACGTCTTCTTCAAGCCCCCCTTCTGATGATCTAGATACCACTTGGAACCCATCAGCTCAGTCTGAGAGTGAGGCACGCCACACGACAAGGCTAAGGAAAAGGAAGGTTCCAGAAAGCCTTAGAGTTATGGAGGAAGATGTAGAAGAGGAGGATGATGACGAGCCAGTCATCATGAAGATCACTCCCGCCCCAGTGAAGATGGAGACCAACATTATTATTACCCCATCCCAAATTGCTGTGAGGGATGTGGCATGGATACCACCAACACAGGTAACACCAACACCACCTCCAGCTTCCATATTTGCATTTGCAAAGGCCCGGCAGGGACCTACATCCAGCACAACCACCACCTCAGTAGGTAGTGGTACTGCACAGAGTAAAATTGCAGGCATACCCTCCAGTTCATCCGGCATTGCAAGTGGCACCTCCAGCACCACAAGTTAGCAGTAAGGAGGAGAACGTTGCTATATGCTCAATTTGTCGACAAAGTGTTAGTCGGGGTAAGCTTGGTACAAACTATGGTACCGGAGGCCAAACAACCCATCTGAAAAAACACCACATGATCCAGTGGGAGGCGCACCTACTTAGCACACAAAAAGGTAAAACTGCACCCATTGCTGTTGGTGGGGATGAAGAAGTAGAAGAAGATATGATCGCGGTGGAAGGTGAACAAGAGGGAGACATTTTCTCTGGTACACAAAGTAGCCCTGTCCCCAGCAGTGTAGTGGTACCTCCCACATCCTCAGCAACATCTCAGTGGCACCGTAGTAAGAGTCAGGCTGAGAGTGAGACACCAAGGCAACAGAGTACCGGAATGAAAAAAAGTGCGTCGTTGAGCCTAACTGGGTACAAGAAGTCACCTGCATCAGCTGCACCAGAAAGGAAAAAAATCCAGCCTACCATTGTCAGCATGCTTAGGTCGGAGGGGCAGTACGAACGCAACCACCCAACGGCACATTTGTACAATGCGAAGCTGGCTAAAATGTTAGCGCTGGACCTGCTCCCTTTTTCTTTTGTGGAAGGGGTGGGTTTCCTTGAATTTGTGACAGCCATCTGCCCAAAATGGAAGGTTCCCAGCCGGTCCTATTTCGCCAGAGTTGCACTACATCACGATGTGCTGGAATTGCTTGGACAAGCTTTGCAGCAGAGTGCTGTTCATAATATCCACCTGACAACAGACATGTGGACCAGTTGCCAAGCCACTGATTACATGTGCATCACTGCACACTGGATCTCTTTTGTGGGGGTTAGAGCAAAGATATCTGAAGCAGGTGTTGTTGACACTGCTGATATTTTTAATGCTACTCGTAAACATGCAACTGTAGCCATGTTCGCCATGGAGAAATCTCATACTGCTGGAAACATTTTGGAAGAGTTTAACAGCAAGGTCTTTGAATGGCTGCGCCCAAGAGGGCCTAACATTGGTTTTGTTGCCACGGATAATGGCAGTAATATAGTTAAGGCCATGCAGGATGGTGGCTATTTCAGGGTCCTGTGTTTTGCGCACTGCATTAACATTATTGTTCAAGACTTTCTGAAAAAACAAGCCCGAGTCAGCAACTTACTGACCACCTGCAGAAGAATATGCACACATTTCAGCCATTCTTTTAAAGCCCGGAAGCAGCTGAGGATCATTCAACGTGAGCATAGAATGCCAGTCAAAGCACTCATACAGGAGGTGCCAACACGTTGGAACTCAACTTATTACATGCTTGATCGTCTGTTTGATCAGTACAGACCAATCAAAGAGTATGTCATGCAAAGAATAAGGGATGCGACTGTGAAAGGCATGACCCTACAGATGGACCAATGGGGCCTAGTTAAATGCCTGACAGAGATGCTACTTCCTTTCGAGCTCTTCACACGTGAAGTCAGCAAGGAGGACTGTACTATGGGGCAAGCTATCCCATTGTTGCACATGCTAGAACAACAGCTGAAGGTGGTGTCTGAAACGTACACAGGTGTGGAGGAAAAAAATGAAGCATTTGAGTTGGTGGAGAGCTTATCCCGTCGCTTAGCTGAAAATACAAGGGTGCAAACTCGCATTGTTTCAGAAAAACATTACATTTGTGCCACAATTCTGGATCCACGGTACAAATCGGCACTGAACACTAAGACATTAATTTCTTTTTCAGAAGTGGATGTTGCCCAGTACAAAACTTGGATAGCTGAGGCAGCCAGTGACTTGGAAAATGAACGGCTGGTAATTAAAGGCCCGCTACTCAAACCCACAACAAGTACTGCAGCAGGGCATCCGGCGTCAACTTCAACTTCAGAGCCTGAGGGCAGTGCGTTTGGCTCCGAGCGGTCACCAACACTATCGACAACAGCAAGAACCGGATCATCAGCCCCAGTAAAATCGGCACAGGATTGGTATTTACAGCAAGAGATTGCTAGGTCCAGTGCTGATGCAAAGACAAAAGAGGCCCAGCAAAGTGGAGCACCCCTGAACATTGAGCGGATGTTCCAGGCCTATCTGGATGACCCAACAGAGGTCTACATTGATCAAAGCCCATTGCTGTATTGGTATGGGAAAAGGGGCCAATTGCCAGTGCTCAGCAGGCTGGCGATAAACGATCTGGCTTGCCCTTTCGCAAGTGTCTCTTCTGAGCGTGTTTTCAGTGCTGCTGGTGCCATTGTAACAGTGAAAAGGACCAGTCTCTCGCCCAAAAACGTGGAGAGGTTAACCATGATCAAAATGAGTCAGCACTTTATACCACCGAATTACAAAATACGTGAATCAACGCAGGAAGATGAGGAGAGCGACTTAGGTGACGGAAGTAGTGTGTTAGATGATTACCTACTTCTGGTTGAACCACCAGAGTTTGAGGACGAGCTATACTTCCCTGACAACTAGGCTTTGAACTTCTTACTTTCTTTCTTCCTTATTTACTTTTATTTGTGTGTGTCTCTGTCTTTCTGGTTCGAAACTTCGAATCACAACAAATCCATCACCACCGTCTTCTACTCTTTCTTTTTATTGCCATATTGGAGTTGCAGTTGTGTGCATTTAACTTAAGTCCACTCCTCCGAGTCCTGCTCCTCCATCCTCATGACTCGCCCTAAATCCATTTCCCTCAAGCCAGATGATGATTTGATGGAGAATAGTACAAGAAAATGTTGCCTCGTCGAGTCCATCCAAAAGAAGTGGAACATGATGACTCCTATAGCTATCCTCCTTTCTGAGCCAAGAGAGACTGCCCCTTAACTTAAGATGAGAAGGAACAGGTAATGATGGCATTCATTGGACGCTGACTTTGAGTGATTGGTGTTTGTGTTGTTGTTGTTTGTTGTGCATGAAGTGAATTCATTGTGTACTATTATTTAATCTACACACTAAAAGTGACTCAAGTCAATGTTTCCCTTCCTGTTGTTTAATAACAAAATTGTACTTCTACTGCAGGCTGATCCATTGCATTTTTGAATATGGAATCTGGACTCACTCGGTACACTGCAGACTGAGTTGGACAACACCATGATGATGACCACAGTGACGTAATATCTTCACAGTAAGTCAGTAGGATCGGAGATGATTGATGGAATAACTCAGGACGTTTCATGAGTGGCATAAAAGGTAAACAAGTCAACAACAACCACAGCAGACCTACATGTCTGTGCAGTGGTGGAGTCGAGTCACGAGTGTAGTAGTGGTGGTATGACTGACAGCTGTGCATGCCATTGATTTAGTTATTTTGGAAAATGCTATGTTGCTGTATATGTGACGTGTGCTCTGTCTGGCTCAGTCAAAATCTAAGCTAAGTGGAGGTTGGGTGGGCGCCTTGGGCCTGCTCTGTCCTGTTGCTGTTGTAGGTTAATGCTGGAAACAGACAACAGAGTAGACATGATTTAGCCATGCCGCTCTGAAAGTGTTTGCACTCCTCCGTAGTTTATACTTTTTTTTCTCCTTGATTTTGAAATATCCCTTTTGTTTTTCCATCTACACTTACAGGCCGGCCTTTACCCTGTGCTAAACAGAGAAAAACAACTCACACTCACCTACCAATCCGCATCCGCCAGGCAGGCAGTGGCACCCAAGATTGACGGACGCAGCGTCCATGGAAGGGAGGACCAAGAGGAATGCCGAGATGCAACTCCCCAATTTGACCAGGATAACATACAGTAACACTGTAGTATCAACATTCATCATCTTTTAAATAATTTGATTCATTTTTTCTCTTCAATCATTACGACTGTGTGTTGTTGTAGTTTGCTCTCTGCTTATAATTGATCCCTACAGCTATTTTTTAATTTTATTTGCTAGCTTTAAAAAGTAAGCTTGGTACAACAGAAGTAAAAATGTATGTAATTTGGGTCTCTCTGAGGGCAGACAGGCATGGCACATTGCATAATAATTAATAATATACTGCTGCCCTGTACTGTCTACTAGTCTAGTTAGTAAGTACTACTTATCATTAACCATCAAGTCATCATCATCATGCATGCATTTCCTTTTTCTCCCTTAACAGATTTATGGATATGATGGTCGTCTGCCAGGATTGTGTTTTGTTGTTTGTCCAAGCGTAGTGTTTTTCTTTGTCAAACCTTTCCCCAAACCCCCCTTCCCAACCATTCATCAAACCCTAACCCTCTTGCCCCGGGCTGTGTGATTTATATTGAGGTGTGACTACATTTAATGTACACCAATAATTGATCACACGCTTGCTGGGGCGGATGTGGTGAAAGCAACACTAATTCAATTTCAAGGCAGGGCGAGGATCTTTTTCTGCTTGCCCACCCATGCTCAGTATATTTGCAAGTCAATTTTTTGTCCAAAGGAACCTAATCCATCATAATTCATTGCTGGCATCGATTGGATTCATCATCCTCCTACACAGCACTAAAGGTTACGCTTGTGTCGAGTGACTCGACACAACTACAGTTTGTAACTTGTTGTACTAGGCTGTCCCCGCCACCATTATGTTTTATTTTACTTTAGCCTTGCTAATCAGCATTATTATTATTGTTTGGCAGTCTTCTTGTGTACTGTACTGTACTTTGTTCTACTACTCCTCCCAGAGTCTCTCTCAGGCGACTGACTGTCTCATTTTCTTTTTTTTCAAATGCTACTGCCAGTGTCTACTACTACCACCACAACCATGGCATCTTGGGAAACCAAACCATCATTGCCATGCAGCCATCGCTGTGCCTAAGTTAAACATCAATCACAGGTAAGAGAAGAAGTTTGGGGGATGTATACTTAATAATATTAATTAATTAATTCACACACCGCTTGAGTCCTCCTGTTGCAGAATGCATAGACTAGGAGGAGAGACTGACAGTACTAGTAGGACAAGTCACTCAGTGAGGGGTACCGCATCTATCTGTTTGTGTGTTACAAAATCGGCAGATTATTTTTAAATCAAACACTGGCTGCGGCCCTGCAGCAGCAAGGAAACCGTGTGACGTAAAACAGTAACCCCCCACAAAACATTAACATCATATGTAAAGTTTAAGTATAAATATAATTTAATCCCCTAACAAAAATAAACTATGTAAAAAATCCCACAACACCTGACCCACCCCTCTCCCTAACCCCAACCAATGTCCCACAAGAAAAAGTCCAACCAATGTCCGGTGAATAAATAAAAGCCCAACGCCCAATTACCACCCACCAAAAAAAGGAATAAAAAAGGGGCAATCCAACAGGGTCTTTAGTTTCTTATCGGATTCGGCGGGCTCTCAGTTGCTTGTCCACCAGGATCTTTACCCGCTCCTCTAGGTGCTCCTCAAGGCGTGCCATTCGGAGGAGCATGCAGCGCTTGAATGCCCTACAATTGCATCAACGGGGGGGGCAGCAGTGTTGGATGTAGTGCGGCAGCGGGTGGCTGCCTGACTGCGGCGCCGTACCACTGGAGGGGCCTGGGCCTGGTTGGGGCCCGGCGCATTGGAGAAGGCTGCAGCTGCTGCCGCCTCCTCCTCCTCCTCCGCCAGAACCACCAGCCGCCGGTATTCATTTTGTATGGCCTCCAGCTTCCGGTGCCGGGCCATGGCTGCCAACTCCTTCCTGTCAGGTTTAGATTTTCCTTTGGAAGGAGTAGCTATATCAAGAAGAAAAAAAGACTATTGTAACAATATACTCTTAGCAAAACAGTAAGACAAATTAATTCTACACATAGTGGCACAGTAGCACCAGCAAGCACAGTACATAACATTTGTGGTATGTATCTATCCTCCCACTTCCTCGGCCTCTAACATTTGTGGGAGTTTCAGGCATTATACTAGCACTATGGACTCGAGTACACAGTACACCAGTCTTCTTCTCTCTTGTTTAGCAAAATTACGTAACCTTGTTGTAGCCGGCATGCCAGCTCAGTCAACTTGCGCCCAAGACAAACATACTCGTGAGGCAGACTCGCGTTAGTTTTATTTACTACTGTCTGCAGGTGGGGAAGCTGAGTGACTGCACAATCATCGTATTTTTCTATTACGGGTGGCACTCGCCATACTCTGTTACATCAAGGGCAACTGCTCAGTTTCACTTTCACCCTGCCCTGACTACTACAAAAAGGCAGATGATATCTGATCCAAATGATCATTGCTTATATATGGGATGACATGAGGTACTTTGTTTTGATTGATTGTGTAAACAATAAACATGCAGCCGATAGGCCACCCATGGCAGGCTGACACAGTCGGAGTCGGAGGGAGGCGCTTGATAACAACATACATACACAATATATGTGCTGTGCTTGCAAACTACTGTGAGTCAAGGGTGTATTCTGAAAATACAACTTCTATTCTCCTTGGCTTTGCTACTCTGGCGCGGTTTCTTTTACATTCTGTTCAAACTAAGACTCTTCATCCAGTGACAGTCTCCACCTATGCTATCTATGATGAATACCATCCAGGCATCCATCCATTCAAAGTAAACATGTCTATCATTCTTCTTAATCTCTCAACAAACTTTAGTTTGTTTCACCAACAACAAACATGTATTCTTTTTTTTTAACCCACCATCCATGCGTCCTTCCTTCCTTGCTTGCCTTGGCTTTGAGTTTGACCCATGAAACACCCCGGAGGATTCTTGCTATCCACCCATACAGTTTCACCCACCCAGGCAGGCATCTTTTCTTTCACATTCCACCCATCCTTCAACCACCCATGCATCTGATTCCTATCAGCCACCTATGCATGCATCCCGCGAATCCTTCTCTGCCAGTCATAAATATTACAACTCGCCCGTCCTTCCTCCTTGGCTTCCACCCTTCTTTCCCTTTTCGTTCAACCCATCCATCAAGGTCATCTGATCTGACTCTTAGTCTTCTCCATAAAACTTTCACAGCTGAGTTGAAGTCAGATAGAAGAGGCCATTAGTTACTCAACTCCTGCCGCTAATGCTATTGCTAATGCTAAGTAAAGGGTGTCTTCTTCAACCGTTGTTCACAACAACTTAGTCTCTCTCAACAGTACAGTGTACACCCTTGCAGCGAGTGTAATGTCAATAAGTAAGGAATATAACTTACTACCGCCCGCCACTGCTGCTGGCTCACCCCCTGCAGCTGCCGCATCTTCTTCTCCCTCCTTACTGGCCGCGTCGCCTTCGCCGCTGGCCCTGGCACTGGCACTGGTGGTCGGTACGCCTAGAAAAAACATTACACATTTTTTAGATGCCATATACACCTCCCCCTATTTATTCTTTTTCACTAGCAAGATTGAAAAAAAAGTTAATACATACATATACAACATACATCACTAGTACAAATTGGGTACTAGAGTAGACTAGTAGTAGTATGTCCTATCCTATCAAAAATAGTAAAATATCTGGTTGGGCATTTTGTTGGAGGGAATTGTTGAAAAGCCTCAAGAAAGATTAAGAAGACTAGAAGAGGACAACCCAAAGGACTGGACTCAGTGGCTACAGCTATTGGTGAATCTGAGTTTTAAAACCTTTTAAATAAACAGTGGCCAACTGGGCAAGCTTAGCTACAGACAGACTAATAGTAGTAGTACAGAGAGTCATAGCAGAGGCAGTTAGAGGCAGGGATAACAAGAATTTAGAAACAGATAGTCTAGATCGAAGAAGAATTGGTAAAAAATAGAATTAGAAAACGGAAATAATAGTTTGGAAAAATAAGGTGCAGTAAAAGTTAGGGAAGTATAATTATTAATATTAACAACAGGAGGACTTACTGGGGCCAGCAGCAGAGCCCTCGGTAGAGGAGCGGTCCTGGCCGGAATCTTCTGAAGCTGCTCCCGCCCACTCCAACTACCCCGTCTTCTTGCCCCTGGGTGCTGCTGATCATGAAAGATATAAGAAAGAAAGAGACAAACATTGATGATTGGTGTGAAACAAATAAAAAATTTCAAAAAACGCTCAAAAAACATTTATGGAAACGACAATTGCAATAAAATTGACCTATCTAATCTGGTCGACTAGTAGTATCGCGGGATTCGCGGACCGTCTAGTTATTATTTATGAACACTAATCCAGTGTTCCATTCTGATTCCAGAATACTAACTAAGCCTAAGTACCACCTATTCCAGATGGGCCAATTGTTCACTAAATCTGCATTTCCATTTATTTTAGTCCTCAAAAATGCATAGATGGAGGACACATGCATACATTTTTGCATACACCAAATTGGTGGTTGGCTGCTGCTGATGTTCTGCTAGTGCTAAGCCTATTACCACTCACTAAACAAACTACAAAAGGTTCTACTAAGGACTGGGGTAAGCAGCACTCAGCAGCACATGACGTAACAGAGGATGCGTCACGCAGACCGCTAAAAAATTAACAACTAATACTAATAATTAACTAAACCTATCAATCCACCACTATCTCTGAGTGACAGGAGGACAAAGGAAGGACTAGAGTCTCTCTAGCATTACCTAACTTAAGTTCTCTAAAGTAAACTCTTACACCCAAGCGAGCGCAAAGTTGCAAACAAGTAAGATTAGTAGCGCCGAGCACCTGTGGCATAACAATCACAGAAGATTTTTAAACGTAATTTACCTGCAATGTAAGCAGCAGCATTCTTGCTATTCGGAAAAAATTTATATTTGCAAAAAACACAGAGCAGAAGAACACAAAGTAGTAATATTGAATTGAAAAAAATAAGATCTGGATCCCCTTTGGATCCTTGTCCCGCTAGGTATTTTAACCTACTTGCCCCTTTGATTAACCCTTTTCTGAATCAGCTCTGGAATACTTCTTTTACATCCGGCACCTACCCGTCTATTTGGAAAATTGCAATTGTCCAACCCATCCTCAAAAAGGAAAATGCAGATCCTACCGTACTAAATTTTTTTAGACCTATCTCCCTCTTGCCAGCACCTGCTAAAATTCTTGAGAAAGAAGCACAAAAGCAGTTATCCCACTTCCTAGAAATTAATAATTTACTACACGACTCTCAGTCTGGATTCAGAGCTGGCTACAGCACCGAGACAGCTCTGTTGGAGGTAACTGAAACAATCCGGGAAACCTTGGACAAGAACAACTGTGCAATGCTGGTGCTGTTAGACCTGTCAGCAGCATTTGACACTGTGTCACACAAGATCCTTCTTGACAGGCTAAAACAACTGGGAGTTTTAGGGACCACTCTGGCCTGGTTCAGTTCTTTTCTTGAAGGGCGGTCCCAGAAAGTAAGGCTGCACCCTTATGTCTCATCACCAAGATTGGTGAAATGTGGAGTTCCCCAAGGGTCGGCTCTCAGCCCTACTCTTTTTAACATTTACCTTGCGCCCCTAGCTACTCTTATAGAGCAACATGGCGTGGGTGTCATCTCATATGCTGATGACACCCAGCTAGTGTTCTCTTTTAAAGATCATTCAGAGGCCGCATTCACACATTTTAAGGAATGTCTGATTGATATATCTACCTGGATGACAAAGAATTGTCTGCAGCTGAATGCTGACAAAACTGAGGTTTTGTTTTTTAATCAGCCTTCCCCCCCCCCACTCTGATCTCTGGTGGCCTTCACTGCTCAATCCCCCTCCACAGCCAGTGCCCTCAGCAAGAAATCTGGGCTTTAAGGTGGATAATACTCTTTCATGCAAATCCCAGATAAGTCTCGTGACATCATCCTGCTTCTGGAAAATGAAGGCATTACGAAGATTTCTTCATTTTCTTCCGATGGATTGCAGGAAAACTATTGTACATGCATTGATCAAAATTGGACTATGCCAATAGTCAATATCTGGGTATACCAATGTATCTGCTAATGAGACTGCAGATAATTCAGAACGCAGCCACAAGGCTTATTAGAAATGTTCCTTTAAGACATCATATCTCTCCCCATTTGCTAAGTCTTCATTGGCTGCCCGTAAAAAACCGCATAGAATTTAAGGCGCTTACTCTTGCCTATCGGGCATAAATGGAAGTGGCCCCCTCTATCTTCGGAAAAGAATTCATAAATCCTATCAAGCAAGAAACTTGAGATCTAATCATCGTGAACTTCTTACCATCCCTCGTTTTGCTAAGGCTAGAATAGGAGGAAGATCCTTTACCGTTAGAACCACAACTCTGTGGAACTCTCTGCCCATGTACATCAGAAAGGCTAACACAGAGCTATGCTTCCGGAAACTTTTGAAGACATGGCTCTTTAGTCTTCCTTAGCACCTGTGAAATCACTACTTCTATCCCCCCACCTCTCTTTCTGTCTCAAGCGCCGGGACACTCCCGTTGGGAGTAGCCGTGCGCTCTAGAAGCTACATAACATAACATAACATAATATTAAATAGCTACTCACCAAGCGCCGGGACCTCAACTCCTAGCAGGTCCAGCAGGTCCTGCTCCCGGTCCAGAATATCGGACCACTGGTGCGTAAGCTGGTTATGGGTGCGCCGAACCCCAGAGCAGCGAAACACTGCCCGGCGCACCCTTCCCCACCACTGGTGACGCTCCCGGAGCCCGTACCCGAACCCAAGCCTGCCGCCTGCTGCCAGGGTTAAGGGGAGGTGGCGCTGCACAAAAAAAACAAGTGCGGCCACCTCCGCCTCTCCAAATAAGGCCCGTGCCTGCACCCCTTTTGGGCACCGCCTATGAGACTTGGCCTTTGCCATGGTTCTGGTACTCGGGGGGGGGGGGGCCGAAAAGAAAAGGTAGGAATTAAAAAAGAAAGTAAAAGAAATGAAAATAGCAAGTAATAAAAAAACAGTGAAAAAGTAGTGAAAAACACACAAAAAGTAGAAAAAAAACTTAAAATATAGAATCAGGAAAATAGAGAGATAGATAATAAATAAAAAAGATCCAAAAAAAGTTTCCAGAAACAAAGGATTGAAAAGATAGAGGGAGGATAGAAATCAGGCCCAGAACCATAGCAAAAAAGTGAAAAACAAGATGGCCGCGCCCATTGCGACCGCATGGGCAAGTTCGCGCGATATTCCCCCCCCGAGCATGCAAAAAGCGTTGCGAACACGCAATACGCGTTCCCGAAATGGAAATACGCATCGCGAACGGGAGGGAAGCACGCAATACGCGTTCCGGAACAGGAAATACGCATCGTGAACGGGCGGGACAAGTGAAAAACAAGATGGCCGCGCCCATTGGCGACCGCATGGGCAAGTTCGCGAGATATTTCCCCCCGAGCACGCAAACAGCGTCCCGAACACGCAATACGTGTTCCCGAACAGGAAAAACGCATCGCGAACGGGCGGAACAAGCAACTCCGCGTGCTCGCGGAATTCCACGTAGCTCGCGGAGTTTTTTTACCACTTCGCGGAACTCAGCGTAGCGCGACTGCGCGAACTCCGCCCAGGGTTAGTTTTAGGACCTTTTCACCTTTTAGGACATGTATAAAATGAAGAGCAAGAGGCAAGGGCATACACGTCCTTCTTTTAAATACCATGCACCCTTCTATATGAGCAGTAAGGCCTACTTCGGGGGTGACTTACTAATATTTAAAAACAGCTGTGGTTTCTCCTTTAGGGCAGAGGAGCATTGTCCTGTCTGCTGCGAGTGCAGCAGTAAACCAACAGCGAATTTGAATAAATAAATAAAATGGTCTCATTACCAATTGTTATCATGTGCATGCTACCAGTGAGTGTGAGGGTGGGGTGATTCCTGCTGCTTGATTAGCAGCAGAGGAAAGACGCGAAAAGTGCAGAGTGTGCATGTCAGGTTGACCAGCCTTCTTTCCACGGCCAGCCCGACATTCGCACTTCTGAAGGCACCAATCCTGCAGCTGTGTCAACAGCTGGAGGGTTGCAGCCACAGGTCCCCAGTCGCAAAAAGAGCGCTGGGTTAGCCTGCTCCATCCAATCCTGACACTTCTCTCATGCTGAAAACAGCATGAAAGCAGCTGCAGGATTTGTTAGCATGGTGCAGGTGTGAACCGACAGCAGTCTCGGAGGTAGAGCAGTGCGCGGGCTCCGCGGGGGAAAGACAATTGTGACCAGTTGGCTGCAGGCTTTGCCGTGCATGGTTGCAATTCGGGGAACAAAGCCTGCACGGCGCAAGGCGCAAGGTAAGAGGGAAAAATTAAGTAAAGTAACACGGAGCTGTACAATTGTAAACGCCGCACACGTTTAACTTAAAAAAGATTACATTGGTTCCAACAGTTGGGGAACTTGACAATGGGAAGCAAAGGAGCGTAACAGAAAAAGGTTATCAAAGCCTTGAAAATTAAGTTTAACCTCTCAAGCTACAACCAACAGTTTTTACCTCCAGTGTTTTATGAGAGTCTGGAAAGTTCTGGAGTGACAACTCGTGGTATGAAATATTGGTTTGTTTCTAAATATTCAAGTGCTGATTAATTTTACAATAGCAGATGTCATCAAACATTTGTGTGCAGCTCATTCCCTTGGATGCATGTTTTGGACTTATTCGTTGACGACGTCTTCTGTGCCGTTGCTTTGAACCTGGTAGGGTAGCTGGGTAGTACAGTGCACCTGCAGAGAAGCCAGTATATTATCTATAGATCACATGCTTCCTGGCAGAGCTGACTCAAACGGCCATCCTTTCACACTGATAAAACCTTCAAATGCCGCTTCTGTTCACAAAGGGCTTTGTGATGCACTGATAGATTTATGCATGTTTAACATGATAATTTAGATTTCTTTTCTTGAGATCATTTCAAAACAAACACTTTGGGAAGGTTCTAAGTTTGCAAACTCAGAATCCGAAAAGAAAATCAGGAGTTGGTCTACATTATTGCAAGCGCCCTTTGAGACCATATGTCATGGCCTTTAAAAGAACATAAGGTAGGGGTAGGGGTTGATTGCTTGGACACCTTTCGCAACGTGGGGGGGCTCTGACGTCAATGGCTGCTCATGCTCCGCTCCTGCCGTGCGGATTCATTGCAGTGATAAAGAGGGCGCACAGACGCAGGTTTGCTGCCTGCAGGAGCCCTTTATTAATAGAGCTGGAGGTAGAGCACACTGTGCAAAAACCGAGGGGCAACATTTGAAAGTTGGCAGGGAACCAACTTCATGGCAATAGTGTGAAAAACAGCTTCTGATACACAGCTACCGGAAACCATCAAAGTGACCTTATATTCCCTCCTGGATTCAAGCACCCCCTCTCCTAATCCAACATAGAATGAATAAGCATTATATGTTCCTTCGCTATGCAGCACTTTATAATGATTTTTTAAAGTGAACGATTCAACTGGTTAACATTCGTGTCTTTTGGTAGTGCCTGTTGCCGTAGCGCTAAAAAACCTAATATAGGAGCTGCTGGTTTGCACAGAAAACAAGATATTGATATTTCATCCATGCGTTTTCTTTGTGTCAGGTGTATAAAGTAGGTCCATGTGACTGTTAATGGGTCTTGCATGGCTAGTTTGGCCTGCTACCGCTTGCGATCTCTTCTCAGTTGAGCTTGCTCACTTCACCCGCTCCCTCCATAAAACTCGGCCCCAACTTTAATGCCCCACCACTTTGAAATGTCACCAGCTGCCACTGTTTAAAAGGAAGATTTAGGGTTATTTTGAAAGGTTGAATTTGAAGTTTAAACCTAACCACAGCTATGCTATGGAGGGTAGGCCTGCAGTCATGGTTCCAGTGTCACTGTATTGGATGGCACAATGGGTGATGCAGTTCACTTGTGACGTTTAACTTACAGGCCCTGGTTACACTGTGTACCATACACTAGGGACTGATAGGTAAGTTAAATATGCCAGTTAGGGGTATGCCAATTTAGCCATGTTAAAAGGGGGAGAACAGGCACATTACCACTGATTAGCAAGGGTAAAGTGCACAGAGTTCTACAGCCAGCAAAAACAGTCAGGGCACAAATCTGGGGGAACACCGCACAGAAGATGGTCATTGCTAAAACATATGTACTCAATTGTACATATTTTGTAGTACAGACATTCAGGAGATACAGGAGAGTATAAGCAGTGCTTGCCAATTCAGGTGTGTTCTGATTTTGTGGAGGTTAGGGATTCTCACAAGATCCATGCTAAGCAATATGTAGCACAGGAGTAATGAAGTAAGAACATGGAAATAGTAAGACTGGGAGAAGGAGACAGGGTCACCAAACTAAAGACAGAAAGACAGCAAGCAGACACCAAGACTTGGGGGAGAGAGGGATACCAAGAAAGGGATACAGTGGGAAGGAGGCAGAGACACAAATACAATAAATATGCTACTGATGCTGTTTGATCTACCTGGTCAAGCTGCTTTGAATTTAGAATTTAGAGTAGATGAAGCAACATACAGCCTACTTAAGGGGGAACCTCAGGAGTCAGAGATCTGTGGCTAGCTTCCAACTAGGCATTGCATTTTCCACATGCATCCTGGTTAGTCTGTCCTTGACACACCAATTTTCATCTTGCCACCTCCTAATAACATCACCAGCTATGAACAGCTTAATTCCATTGTATTCACCATATGCCATATGTCCTTCCTGGCAACTTCACTCAGGTTGTCAGGTACAACATAACAGAGCTCCTCGTTATAATCAAACACAAAATGTTTTGACTTCCATCTCCTGTTCCTCGTCAGTGACTTGACATCTGTCTGGGGACTACTGACCAAGTTCAGGTTGACAGTGTTCCCCAATTAATGGAAAAGAGGGCTTTAGCTGTAACTAATGGCTATTCATGTTCTTTGGATGATTGGACATAGGGGTGTCTATGACATACATAACATGTAGAAATTTGGCTGGTTAATTTCTGTTGGTTAGGTACATTTTGCTCTTACAATTATTGCAATACATAAAGTGCTAATATGTGTCACTGCATGTGCATAATCTAGAAGTAGACATTGAATGCCATTCTGATTTTAGTGTGTACATTTCTGACACTTTATTATGGTGTGCAGAATACCAATTCATATGTTTCAATGACCATAGCACTTCTGCCATATCTATGATTTATATGAGATCTGCATGGCTTCTTTGTGAATTCAGCGTTTTGTGAAACTTACACACATCCCTGGGTGTAGTTTTTTTGTTTGCAATATAACAGATCTGCATCAAACAATACCTTTATAAATTGCACTCTAATGCTTTTGGGGCCAATTGCAGTTTGCTCAAAATACAAAGACTGATCTTCTTCTAAATGAGTACGCTGGCTGTTTGACTGCTAAATTACAAAGTCAGGTTCATTATTTAGGAGCAGCAGTCAATGATCACTTGCCTTACTGGAACACACTGTACAATCGTCTCTCCTACTCATGTTTCCCACAATAATGCAGCCCATGCTACAATAGGTCTTCACAAATATGATCATGTCATCCTGGCACAGTGAGGCCATGATTGGCAAGCTGTTGGACCTGGCCCTTTTTGCAGGGTCATCCCCAAACTTTTTGCCTCCCTCCTCCTATTTTGCTGACCTTCTTTTTGTTGGCTTTAGGACTCTGGGCACGTTACCACTGCTAATCACGGCTAAAGTGCATGTGCTCTCTCCTCAAAAACATGGTATGATTGGTTTACATATTTGATTTATTTTTAAAGTGGCATACCATATACCCAGAGCCTGTAAATTAAATGCTACTTGTGGTCTGTGCAAAAATAACAACTGTCGCAAGAAGAGCGATGCGTCGATTTTCTTGTTGTTGCGTTGCTTTCCAGCTCCCAGCAGCAGAAACAACCTCCAGAGGTCCCACACAGTCACAGGCACTCCGGCAGATCAGAACTCCCAGCAAGGAAGTTCAGGGGAGCTGGGGGTGAAGTCTTGGTGTTCCTGAGACTTCAAAACAGGAGGCAAGCTCTACTCAAGCCCTTGGAGACTTTCCTCAAGCAGGGGACACAGCACACAGCAAAGTCCTTCTCCTTTCCTTGGCAGAAACAGCACCTGCAGGCCAACCCAAGACACACAGCAAGGGCAGTAATTCTCCTCCGTTTCTCCAGCTCTTCTCTTTGGCAAAGGTTCCTCTTGATTACAGAAGTAATTTAAAGTTCAGGGGTTTAGGTCTAATACTTATACCCCAAAATGTCTTTGTTCTCTTAATGCAGAGAAGCCCTGTGCCCAGTCAAAACCAGTTCTGTCCTATCTGGTGCAGCTTCCTGGCAGGAGGTGGAGACAGCATTGTGGAAAGCAGACCAGGCCCATTCAGGTGAAAGGAAATCTCCCCCTCTACTCTAAATGCAGCCCAGGTCTGTTCAGCCCAGCCCTGACTCATCAGGCTCTCTGGAGCCACTGCTCCTCCCCAGCCCCTGGCACTCCAAACCCAGACAGTCAATCCACATCCTAGCAGAGGCACACTGGATGGCTAAACAAGAAAATACCTACTTTCTAAAAGTGGTATTTTCAAACACAGAATGTAAAAATCACCCTCACTAAAAGATACATTTTAACATTCTGTGTTCAGGCATACTAAACTTCACTTTCCTACCTTGTTGCTAGGGGCAGTTATGTTTGTAAGATGTTATAAACAAACTCCCCATGTTGTCCTATGGGAACAGGTAGCCTTGCAATAGTGAAAAACGAAATTGGCAGTAATTCACTATCAGGACATGCCACACACATCAGGGCATGTTCTACCTTTCACATGCACTGCGCCCTGCCCACAGGGGTACCTTGGGCCTAACTTAGGGGTGACTGATCTGTAAGAAAAGGGAAGGTTGGGGCCTGGCAAGTGGGTGCACTTGCCAAGTCGACATGGCAGTAAACAACTGCGCACCGACACTGAAGTGGCAGGTCTGAGTTACCGTTTCAGATCTTCTCATGTGGGTGGCACAATCAGTACTACAGGCCCACTAGTAGTATTTGATTTACCAGCCCCGGCACACTCAGTGCACTTTACTAGGGACTGACCAATAAATCAAATATGCCAATCAGGAAGGATCAATCATAATAAGAATTTACACAGGGAGCACTTGCACTTTGACACTGATCAGCAGTGGAAAAGTGCCCAAAGCATCTAAGCCAGCAAAAACGAACTCCAGCACAGCATCAAAAATACAGGAGATAGAGGCAAAAAGTCAGGGGAAACCACGCCAAAGATGCCAAGTTTAACACTCACCATGCAACCCCAGTTTGGACCCAGTCATATGCAAATCAGACTAGTGGGTCTGCAGCACTGCTTGCGCCACCCACAGAAGTAGCCTTTCAAACCTGTCTTAGGCCTGTCACTGCAGAGCCTGCATGCTCAGTTTATTGCCATTTAAAACTACTTGCCAAACCTTAAACTCCCCTTTTACTACATATAGATCACCGCTACGATAGGCCCTAGGTAGCCCTATGGGCAGGGTGGTCTGTAAGTTAAAGGTAAGACATATGCCCTTATTGTGAGGCATGTCCTGGTGTCCTGGTAGTGACAAACAACCTATTATGTTTCTCACTACTCCCCTCATAAGCTAGCATTGGGAATTCTATTATATGTGTTTAAGTGGTAATTCCTGATCTGAAAGGAGTAGAATTGCCATGTTTGGTATGTTTGGAATAGTAGTGATAAATCCTGCTTACTGGTGTAGTTGGATTTTACATTACTTTTTAGGTCGAGCCTGGACAGCGCATGCGCTGTCTGCAAGACCTGTAGTAAACAGTATATGGAGGGTAATCCCGCCTGCCGCTTGACATTGGTTCACTCTGGCGTTGCTCTGCTTAGCTGGATCATTATTGGCTGGTGATCCGATATGTCACTTCCGTTTTGTGGGAAGCAGCACCGACCAACTACAGTTTAGTTACGCTGTAGGTCGGTATCTCTATCGTTTTGGGACTACTTCATCGTCTCAGTGTACCCGGCCTCGGAAACAAATGTTTGTTTACTTTCCTCCGCTCACTTTCGCCCTTGTTCACTTTGCTCCCACACCCTCCCATTGTCCGCATCCCCTTTGCTCCCGCCCCCTATCTACACAGGCATACGTTTTATTCACACAGGCGCTGCGGTTTATTTCAGCGCAGCACCGTAATGCAAAGAATTTGTGTGTAGGTTTTATCTCGACACAGGCGCCGCGGTTTGTTGACTTCACTCTCAGCCACACACATACGTTTCATCTACACAGGCGCCGCGGTTTGTTTCCGCGCGGCACCCTAATGTGAACTTGCAAAATAACAAAAGTGGGCGTGCACGTTTCATCTACACAGCGCT
Organism: Calotriton arnoldi; assembly: GCA_963921515.1. Classification (NCBI taxonomy): domain Eukaryota; kingdom Metazoa; phylum Chordata; class Amphibia; order Caudata; family Salamandridae; genus Calotriton; species Calotriton arnoldi. The sequence goes on along the minus strand of CAWUFW010000597.1, from coordinate 1,184,070 downwards.
GTTTGTTTCAGCGTGGCACCATAATGAGGAGGTGCAAAACAACTAAAGTGGCCGTGACATTAATGTGAATGGAAACATTGGGAAAAATACTGCATGCAGTCTTAGGTCCGAATACAGCCCACAGGATTTTATTTAAGTGTTGTGTTCAGGCATCCGGAGTGAGCCTGTCTAATCCGGTCAGAACGCTGCTTCCGCCCTGCGCCTCCTCGCAATTCACAGGGTTACAATGACATCCCCATTGGCAGGGGATTAACCCTCCTCGAGAATTTGACAGACTACGGCACACGGCAGGGGCTCGAGACCCTCAATCGGTTGATTCGGTGTTCGATCTTACACTGTCTTGGGACCCGGTGGCTCGACCAGGTGAGGTACGGACAGCGTCCCTACAAATGGAAACAGACTCATCCGGGCGTGGGAGTGACATAGAGTCACTCCGTCTTTACAGTGCCTCCGCTCTCACGTTTTGAAGTAGGTGGAGAGGGTTGCACTACTATATTCTTCACTTACAGCATTTTATATCATCGGGAGCTGCTAAACCACCGCCCCCATGTCCCTGCTGCTGCAGCCTACCATGTTGAGAGGTACGGCAAGGAAGACATGCAGTGGCAAGAAGTGGATAGGCAGCGCCGCTGCTGCAGCATACCAAAACTAACACACAACGAACTGTACATTTCAAGGTAATTTGCTTACACTTTCTTTAAAAAGTACACGCAGGAACTTACTTTTCCGTATCTGTATGTGCTTCTACCTCCCAAACAGCATACTCTCAGCCTCTTTCAGTTTAAACGCCATCGGGACGAAATTGAGATGTTTTTAGTGCATGCCATCTTTTTCTTTGTCTCTTGTGTCTAGTTGGGTTAGCCGAGTGCACTTCAATGTGTTTGTGTGTGCGCGCTTTTACCTCCCAAAAGGCATACTCTGAGCCTCTTTCCATTTAAACATCTTCGGGACGAAATTGAGATGTTTTAGTGCATACCATCTTTTAATTTGTCTCTTGTGTCTAATTGGGTTATCCGAGTGCACTTCAGTGTGTTTGTGTGTGCACGCGTCTGAGCAGTCTGATGAAAGCAGGTTGTCATGTATTTCCGCCCCTAAAAACTGCAGCTTATCTAAAGTGTTCTCAGATAAATCCCATAAATGTGATGCAGCTGTGTGTGCTGGACAGTCTCCTTTAGTAAGCAGGGTTAAACCCAGCAGCTGCTATAACTGCTGTTGAGACTCAAATGGTCAAAAGGTGCCAAAGTGTAGTCTTACCAAGAGACCTTATGCACAAGTTTCTGGTGTTAGCAGATGCAAATACAGCGGGAATGGAGACCTGGGGAATCCTTTGTGGGAAACAAATCCCCAATGAGTTCACTGTCAGCCATGTCATAGTGCGAAAGCAGTCTGCGGGGCCAGACTATTGTGACGTGGAGAATGTGCAAGAGTTGTTCAGTGTACAGGATCCGCACAACCTTCTCACCTTGAGATATCGAGCTATGGAAGATTTATTTTTGGAAATTGATGTATAAATATCCACAACAAAACGAGTACATTACATTTTAGCTTTGTAGCCCTTGGCCCCTCCCTGTTGGCATCCTTCTGCATGTGCAGTGCATAATGAGTCTGTCGCATGAGGAGGAGTGGGCCTACACCCACAGCTGTGGTGGCTGGTGATGTTCTTACTGTGTGTGCGCGTAGTGGTACAAAGGCAAACATCCCAGGCTATCTACAGTGCATTACAATAAATGTCAGTGAATCCAGCTGTCTCGTTCGATCCAGGGACTCTAAAGCCATCAGTGAATAAACTTTTCCAGATGTTAGTCCTGGTGTCATCCTCTGCTGTCATCATATTAAAAGGGTGTGCTGCTACAGCAAATCTCCATCACAGTCAGTCTCACTGGAACTCAATTAATCCCAGAAACATCTTTAAATAGTAACTCCACGGCCATAATCATTCAGGGAAACATCCACTGTCACATTTATTCCTAGCCACAGTAGTCTCAAATGTTCTATGAATGTCTTTCACAGCCTCTGAGCTATTGGCGTTGTAAATGACAATGCCTTTTATTTAAGTGTTAATTTTCAAAATAGATAAATACAAGACATTGTCATTTACAACGGCAATAGTGCAAAATCTTGAAATTGCGAGACCTATTGCATTGCAAATGCTTGTTTAGAATTGCCACTTTTAGAAAGTAAAAAGAACAGATGATGGCCGGAATTCTGAACAATTCAAACATTCACCCCCAGTCACAGATCTGAGTTTAATGCATTGTTTTCTTGCTCACCACGCAACACCAGTTTGGACCCAGCCATATGCAAATCAGTCTTGACCCTACTCCCCATGGAAACAGTCCAGCTCAAACTGCCGGGCCAGGTCCTCCCTGGACCAGAAACAAGCCTCCTGGGTACGGTTTTGCTATATCACCGCTCGTCTGTAGCGGTGCGTGCCTCCTCTGCTTGGTGCTTCCCTGAGCACCATACTCTTCAAGGGGAGAGGGACGCCACAACAATGAGAGGAACCCTGGCCTTTGAGGCTAGAAAGTGGCACAGCGCTGCGGATACCCTCCAGTGACGTCATGCAGTGGGCAGGGCCTGGCTGCCAGAGAGGGATCGTCGAGCCGGCGTTCTCCGCTTGCTGGGGCTGAGGAGCAGCCCCGTTGAGCCCCACTCTGCCTTAGAGGCACCACCTGCCCGCATTTGCCTCAACTGCTTTACTGAGGGAATCCCTCAGCGTGGCCCTTCCGACTGAGAGGAGGAGACAGCCCCTGAAAACCCACAAAAGGTACTTGGACAGCTGCACCGTGTGCTTGCGAGTACCTGCCTATGGTGGCATTGTGGTGGCACTTACTTGCTTTGGAGGCACTCGTTCTACAATACATCGCTACAGGCAGCCCCAACTGCCTTGAGGAAGTTGTTGAATTGAGAAACTAGGAATTACCATATTACACCTAGTAGGCGTGCAGGAACCTAGTAGGCGCGCAGGAGTTCCTGCGGCCTACATGTCACGCTTAAATACATTAGCTTCAAGTTAGGCTCATTAATCTACCATAATCCTGTTAATAGAAGCAAAGATGCACTGAGTCCTATGTTGTCATGTTTACATGTGGATTCCAAGTGTTTATTTCTACCCAAGTCTGCCGTACCTACAAAATATTTATGGTTTTCTGTTAATATGGTGACTCGTGTTTTCTTGCCCTCACCAAACTGCTGCATTTCATGCCCTGACGTTCTAAATGTATATCGTTTTGATTCTTGAACTGTCAAGATAATGAGTACTGACTCAGGATTGGCATAGTATGCACAGTATTTATGATTCATGTCATTTTTCTCTATGTTATGTACAATATACTAAATAGTTTTCTATTAACCTATGCGGAGTCTCTTTCATGGTGTATTATTCATGGTGTTTCTGTGTGAGTGTGTTGCTAAAACGCTTTACACATTGCCTCTGATGACAAGCCTGACTGCTCTGCGCCTAGCTTCCAGAGGGTGAGCACAGGTTATCTTTGGTGTGTAACTCCCTTGCCCTAACTAGAGTGGTGGGTTCTGCCTGGCTTAGTTGCATACCCTCGCCAACCAGAAACCCCATATCTTGCACTAGCCATCACCTAGAGAGTCAGACTCAACTTTGACCGCCTGCTCCATGAAAGACTACAAAGTCAAGATTTATTTTGCAATAAAATGTGTAGATCCCTGACTTTCAGGCATCTTCAGTTCAACAGTTATCAAATGATTTGTCTTCCATCTTCGATTTAAAGGTGGTAGGTATATCTAAGAGGGGCCCAGAGAATTTAGGGTCAATTCAGCAATCTTTTCTTTTAAAAGCCTATAAACGTAAAGGTCAGGGAAATCATTCCTGTTTCAGTGACCCTATCGCATGCTCCCTTGGCCTGTGACCAGCGATAATTAACACCTTTTGGCACGCATGAAATGATGTACTAATGCACTCGCTGATTCAGACACGTGCTCACTCTGCATCGCATGAAGGGATGCAAAAAAGCGGACAAAAGAGAGAAGAGGGAGCCTATTCGCATTGCTAAATATTTCGAAGGAATAATTGTTAAATGCGGACAACAAAAATATATTAATCCGCGTAGAAAAGAGTAAGGGCTTCCTGTACAAAATAGACCGCATCCTAGATTCAGCTTTGCACTTAGTTTTTGCATCTCTCGTGACCTTTTGACTTGTACACCGGTAGGACCCCATTTGGCAGAGGGGCACAGGAGAAGGACTTTAGGGCTGTAGTTCAATTTCAGGTCAAGATTCAATAGAAATTGCATACATCTTGCGAGTGAAGAATATACGGGCTGTTGCATGGTCGACACACCTTATTTGAAAGTTAAAAAAAATGATCCTCTGCATAGTTCTGATAAAAGAAAGGCCAAGAGGCAAGGGCATCATTAGTCATATGATCCGATTATTCCTTTCCATGTGTGGGAGCTGCTGTAATCTGGGCCTTGAACAATAAACAGAATGCAATAGCTGCACAAATGTGCTTCCCAGAAACAAAATACGTGTATTAATAGAGCACGTATCTTATGAGCTATTAAGCCACTTTTTGAAATTATTATTTTTTTTTAATTAGTCGGGGACGTGGCAGAAGTGTATAAAATTGTAAGAGGGGTTTTGCTACTATCCTTGCCAATGGAAACCTGAGATGGGCCAAATTACATAAACTACCTTGTCGGTGCTAAGTTAAAATCCGTACGATATATTGCGCCCTATTTTCCTCCCACTTCACCCCACTAAACAAAGTTCTTCCAACAACAAGTTAGACAGGGGCTAACAGAGGTGCAGCAGGTGCAGTGGCACCGGAGCCCAGAAGTCCGATCGGCCCACTGAACCCTTTTTACAGCTACTTTTGCTTCCCAAGCAACAACATGGGGGCCCCGCTCCCTGCCTGCACTGGGGTCCCGGACACCGACTGCAGGTGGCAGATTCTCATACTAAGAACAAGACTTAGGAAGACAAGACAGCGGTATATGACATCACGGTGAGTGTACGCTGACACTCGCAGTTTGAGGGTTTTAACAAACTCTTCCAATAGATCGATGTATGATTGTCGTAGTCTGCAGGTTTCACCCCAATTCACTGGTACCACCTAGAATCGGCTGTGCCTGTCTTGTGTGTTATATGCGTTTCTAATTAAATAACTGATCGACAGTCATCCATTCATCCATCCCAGTCTTAAATGAGCGCAGCTGTGGCTTTCCATAGAGCATTCACTTCTAAAGCAAAACATCACATTCAAATTAATTCTATTTTCACTTTTATTTCTCCAAAAGTAAACATTGCTCACCAAGCTGCGAGATGTCAGTTCATGGACTAAAATGTAATAGATTGTGTTTTATTTATTTATTTATACCACTTCATGCAGATAATTTTGTATCCCATGTGTGCAGTGAACTTCACGTGCACTAGTATCAAGAATGCATTGCAATTAAAGATCCACTCCATTCGCTCTTCTCATATTCTGGACACCCTCTGCATTTGTTATTAGAAGTGTTTAGACTGATGCATTGTTTGCGTTGTGTTTTGCTCTGTTTTCGTTTTGAAAGACTGTTCTAGTGCATTTCCTTTTTTTGCTACTTTCAGCGAATTTAGGTTGCAGCAAGTCTGTGATGCCACATTTGTACCCTTTTGTGTTCCAAACCATATGGAATTTTTATGTTTTCTGATTTGCCACTTTGTGACCAGGAGACATGAGTTAGTTTAATGGTTTGTCGCACACGCAGGCAGCAACGGAACGCAGGTCCAGTCCGAGTCTTCCGTGGTTCCTCTACTCATGGGGAAAGAGAGACTAGACCAGGTACCCTCTTTGAATATTTTATGACTCGTGCGCCACGCAGGAAAATATCATTGAACCCTGACATACACTGTCCCGTGGAGAAGTTATCAGTTTAGTAATAAACTGCGGGTTGTGTCAATCTGTGAAAGTCTGCAGCTCTGCTAAGGCCACAGTCGTCTCTAACTAGTAGGGGGCATATTTACATGGAGTTAACACCACCAGAACTCACTTTTTCCAACGTTCTGGTGACGTTAACTCCTTCGCCTTATTTACAAGGCGGCGCTAAGCCACTTAATGCGGCTTAACGCTGCCTTGTAAATAAGGCCCCTATTCACGCAGCACTTAGCGCGAAAGGGGCATGCAATGGGTGTTGCAGTGGGCGTTCCCCTGCAACACCTATTGCTTTTTGACGCTGCCCCATATTTATAGGGTATGGGCAGTGCCAAAAATACTGCCAGGGAATACCTTGTCTTAAGCAGGCGATACGAGGAGATTATTTCTCCTCATATTTTGCTCTTTCCACGTGTGCTGTATTCTAGAGCAAATCGCCTGTAAAGATTGTTTAGGTAAAGGAAGGCATCCCTTCCTGCACGTAAACAATTTCCCCTGCAGCGCAGGCACCCTAGCAAAATGCCACTAGGGTGCCTGTGCTGGCTTTAGGCAGCTTTTTTTAGGGCCAGCGCTAGGGGTAATGCAGGGTTGCACCACAGTTTTGTGAATATGGTGCATCCCTGCCTTTTGAAACTGTCAGAGCGTAGCGTTACCAATTTTGGCGTAACACCACACTCCACCAGTTTCTTGTAAATATGCTCCTTGGTATCAGGAGAGCAGCTTTGGGAACTTAAGAGTTTCACTAGAAACACACACGCAACAATGCTGTCAGATGCCCAGCGTCTGTCTATAGCTGTGATTATGAACCGTAGACGTAGGCGAGACAACAAATTGACAGGGAGGGCTGCGCAAGAGCCGAGCAAATGGCCTGGCTTGGCCCTTCGAGCCCATGTATGAGCCGAGTCCTGAAAATGTTTGTTAAGTAAATCATACTACAAACCACGTAAAACATCATAGTCTCTTCAAAATTTTAAAAAGTGTATTTCTTTAACATGTGAAAGCTTTGACATTAATACGGCACATTATAGCGCTGCACTGACAAGTGCCTATTAAATGTGATAGGGTTTAAACATTAACTTTTATACACAAACTTCAAACCATTCCTGCCCCGTCCCCACACCGGCAACAGTGCCTTTAGTGAACCAAGAGGTAAAACAGTTATCATGTGAACTTTGTCTGTGGCCCAGATTATTACAGAGCAACAGTATAGTGTATTAAATCAAGAACAATAGGTTTCCTTACAACTGGTATTGTGAACTTGTGAACGCACATACTTGAAACTGCTTTCATAAAATTATGAAAAAAGGAGTTTTGGTGAAATCAAATATTTGTCTAAGATCATACAGTTTAAGTGGGGAAGCTGCGGTTCAACCAGGTTCTGGTTTTACTTTCTGTTAATCAGCCAGCGAACTTCTCTTTTATAATATAAATCCTTTGTTTTCACCTCTGTTTATTTTTCTGCAGTTGTTATACAGCGCGAGCTCTACCCGAACGTTTTGGATGGGTAGATTAAGTCATTTGCCCAGAATCACAGGATGTTGAGGCGATGCTGAGACTCAAAGGTGGTTCCCCAGTTTCCAAGTCGACAGCTCTGTGGCCATAACGCCACATCCTGGGTGCAGTGATGGGAGCAGGCAGAATCCACATGAATACTCGGCTCGTTAGGGGCTGGTGGTTCCACCTGGACCTCGAGCTGCGCTAGAGCCAGGCCTCAGGCTCGAGCCTGGCTCGAGCTCTCAGTGGCTCGCCCCCCTCTAATGAAACTGCCACAGCAACGTTGCTGTTATGTAAAGCCGGCTTCATGACAGCTAATATGCTCAACAATTGAAATAATGCACCAGTTGCTGTGTTTTTTGGGGCACTATGCACTATACAAAATGGTCATTTTTCATCTAAACATTGTGTCAATTATGGTAGTGCTTATATATCTGTCCAGCGGCTAAATAGCAGAGGTGATCAGCGGTCCGTTCAAAACACTTCCTTAGAGCGAGTAAACCGCTGTGATTAGTACCTGTCCCCATCAAAGCATCGGTACTCCCGTGCTGAATCACTGCTCGCGGTACCAGAGAGTGGCAGGTGACAGAGTTATGCTTGCATGCAGGTTAATTGTCGGAGCATAGAGAGATCTGCAGCTGGCCAGCACGGATGGAAAAGACCCCTAAGTTCCTAATGCATGGAGCTGAGCAGAGCACGTACCCGCCGACTTCAGTTCATGTGCAGTACCTGCCACTACACTAAGCTAAACCTGGCAGGGCAACCGTCCCCCGGCAACAGCCCACCCATGAGGGGTGGGATGAGCTACAGTCACTGCTCCCTGGGCTGCAGAAGGGAACCAGGGGCTGGAGGCGCAAACCTTGCGCTGGCCGCATCTAACCAAACTGGGCTACTGATGCTGCCTGAAGCAGTGCGAATCCATTGCAGTGCTAAAAAAAACAGCACACATGCACTGCACTAGCAGCATTCCTTGGGTAGACTAACTGACCTACTAGCAAATAGCATGACAGTGAGAAAGAAATATCCTCTGAGCTAATCCAAAATGGGAATGACAATTTCTTAAAGCCAATGGCTAGATGAGGCTGACCCCAACAAACCAAAGGGCTAAAGAAGCCTGACCCAACCCCCGCCTTTTCCTTTCATATTTACTCAGTGACAAAAGCCAGATGTCAGGCATAAAGATCACTAGGGGGCGTCCAATACAGTCTTTCATAGAATGGACAAGAGAAAGAATTAAAGCACAATAAAAAGAAATGGTGGTTTGGTGACTGGGCTTTTAGTCAGTGCCCTTCAAGAACAAATCCATGTAATTCTGAGGATCTATTATTGTTCTGAACTGTACAAGGGAGGCAGTGCAGCACAGTGCCAGATCTTCAGTGACAGGGAAGAAGTCAAACTATGCATCTGTGATAAACTAACACTCAGCCTTACACTATCAAACATGACCAGCTTGTGTTCTTTGTGGGTGCACAGCACTACCTCTTTGCTAGAGAGCTGTAGCCAAAAATCAGATCTCACACCTCTTTAGCAAAGTGCTGTTCATCCATGCCCCACTGTCAATGAGAGGGTCATGTGTCACACCTATCATGTTATTGACGGCGCAGGGCAATTTACAGAGCCAATCACTATGGGATTGCTGATGCTTGATAACGGACTGTCTTACAGACCATGGTTGGTTGCTCATACTATTAGGGCCAAACGGGGTCTACCACGGGGCGAGCACAATGAACTGTGAGCTGTGAAGCTGAATACAAACTGGGTGAGGCATAGGAGGGATAGCTGTAGCAGGCTAGGAGGACAAGGGAAACATAACTGGTATTGCTTTTGCATGTGTGTGTCTCTATGTACATGTTTGCTGCATGCCTGTGTATGTGAGTGCAAACGTGTGTGCGCGAGAGCTCTCTGTTTGCAAGTGTCCTTCCACGGAGCTGACTCCATAGCCACTCAAACCCTCCCAAGGGTCCCACTCCTGGAACAATGATGCCAATCAATGATGTACTGCGGGCATCCTTAATCTGATGTGCTACCCTGCTATAATGCCAGCCCCGACAAAATCGTAGTCATTCTTAGGCTATTGTGGACATCCATGGTCTGATGACGCTCACTCTTCGTATAATGCTGAAGAAGGCATAATGATGGACATTCCTGGCACTTAGTGGATATCATTGGCATGATGATGCCAACCCATGGTATAATGCTGACCCCAACGTATTGATAGTAATTCTTGGCATGTTGTGAGCATCCATTGCATCATGGTGGTCACCTCTTTTATATTTATGACCTTGGCATAGTAAAGGCAATTCATGACATAATGTGAAGAACAATGGTATAATGGCATGAATCCCTGTATAATGCTGGCCCAGGTGTAACAGTGTTAACTCTTGAATAATTGTGGGCATCATAGCGCCAAGACACTCCTGCGGGGGTAAATGCGTTCTTTAGAAATACAACAAATATAATAAATAAAATGAGTAACCCACCACATGTACAACCATAATGGAAAATTCCTTCCATAAAGCTGGCATCCACGCGACGATCTCTTGCTTCATTGACATTCAGGGGAGCATTTACAAACTTCAGTTGTAGTATGTATGAGTGTGAGGAAATAGCAAGCCAATGTTTAGACAAATGTGTGTTTGCTAAAAATGAAAAGCTAGTATTTAATGCCCAAAATGTGCTTTTTCGTGCAAATAACACATTTTTGTTTTGAAGAATATATTGTACCACAATGAAAAGCATATGTGATAGTAAATATATGCATTTTCATAAACTAACAAGCTAATGTTTGAGGAAAAGATCACTGCATTTTGAAATGTATATTTAAAGCAGACATTTGAGTAGTGATGATCCCTACTACTGCCTGAGACCTGGACTTGTAATTATGGTGTCGCCTGTCTTATGTCCAGACCTGTGAGGTCTCTGTCACCTGAGCACCTCCATTGTCCAGTACGCCTGTGATATCTGCCTAGCTCTGCTGTTTAAGTCCTAAAACTGTGAAATGTATCTATTTTTTGACTCAGCAATCTCAAGGTGAGTCTCAGTCAAAACAAATGGTTGAGCATCTCCTCAGAAGGGGAAGATTAAACAAAATGAAAGGAAGTGAAAGGCAGAAGTAAAGAAAGATGCAATTAACAAGTATAGGCCACGTGAAATGGATTCTGAACTACCTGCAGTACCTTTGTATTTAAAAAAATATTTGGATAAATGCACAATCGTACCACCGATTTTTTTAAATGTATCTTGGGAGTTGAGCCCTCAACAGCCCCTGGGATAGCCAGGCTTGCTTAATCAACCACTTTCAAAGATCATGTGCCCCTTGTGGTACAGTCTGCTACACAGTGTGTTTATTAATGTTGACAATATATTTCTTTTAGGGCTAGATTCACAAATGACCTTGGTGAAAAGTCATAAAGCTTTTCCGGTTTTGTTATTCCTAGGTTTGGAGTTCATCTCTACTTTCTGGGGACTCATCGAGGATCCCAGGAGTATTCCAAGGAATGTATAAGTCATAGATTTCCTGCAAAATCCAGATCATCAAATATACTCATACGATTTTCATCAGGTGTAGCGTTCTGTGAGTGTAAATGTTGCACTACTGTGCTTTAGCAAATATAACTTTTCCTTTCTTCTACAGAGCAAAAAAGTTTTCACTGGGGAGAAACTTCTTTCCATAAACTGCCATAATTTGTAGAAGTTTGGTCCTCTTCCCCCCTACAAATACGACGACACCTCTCTTTGACAGGAACAAATGGGCATGTGTTTACAGGGTGGGAAACTACTGTCCAAAGGTGTGCCCCCGAATATCGAAACCACAATATCAATGGGACACTATTGAGGACAGAAGATTGAAAATAAAACATTGACACGCATGTAAGTGTAGATTTTCTATACCGAACTCCACATCTATGTACCTACGTTGTGCAATGTCTTCAAGGTACATGGATGTGGAGTTAGGAATAAAAATCTATACTTCACTATATGCACTTACCTTTTGATATTGTGTCCTTTAATATTCCTTTCTCAATATTCTTGTACCACCGCATTATTGGTGCTGATATTCAGCAGTATAGCCCTGTCTAAAGGTATGTCGAATATCCCCAAAGTTTCGAGTTAGATGGTGTTCACTCATACTCGGTGGCCCACCCAGAAAGAACCACAATCATGCCACTAAACTGAAATGTACAAATGCTCACATGCCTCTGGTGGAATGGCTGTGTTTCAAAATACAGTTTCCGGATGTAAGATTACTCCTGTCCTGATTCCGCGAACGAAGATGTGAAACTTTGGTCTACCATCAATTTAGGCGCACAAACCCCTTTTCTGAATCGGACCCCCTGCACTATGTGAGCTTCCTGGGAGCCCCAAGAGGCGCTAATGAACTTTGCAGAGCAAACTTTCATTAGAGTCACCTTGCGCCCGCTTTTCCTTCCATCACACACGTTTTATGGAGAGGAGAAGCCAGAATTCTCCCATTTCCAGGGTTGACAGATCTTTTGATAAAGTCGACAACATACCTCGTACCTGTACATGGCACACTCCTAAATCTACATGTTTAAGCACGTGATATACCCCTTTGCTTTAGCACAGTCGTTTAACACAACTGGATACAGGGTGTAACTTTATTTTCTCATCCTGAATTACAGTTGCATGCCTACTGAATACATTCGTCATTACGCCTGTCCAAGGTACCTTCATGTGGAACAAGAACAATACACACCATTCCTCAGTACATAACGAGAACGACTGTATCAGCTGACCCGTACTTAACTAGAAAGAGTTCCTCACACAGTGTCCTGTACACAGGCTTTTTATATACTTCTTACGTCGTTGACCTTATATTATCAGAAACATTCGGTGGTGCAGCCAAAACAGTATAACGCGGCGTGTATAGAAGCGCGCGCTTCATTAAAAGTGTTTCACATTAGAAGAGGGGCACACGTGACGTCATACCCACACTGACGCCGCCGCAGTGCATATACGCGCAATAATACACCTGCAAATAGATATAGGTAGAGCGACCACGCACAGAGTGTTTTGGGGAAATTCAGTATGCTGTTTAGGAAAGATAGGACTAACTTTTCTGAAGTCCAGCAGTTTCTGAAACAACCCTTAAGAGCCATCACGCGGCAGCACACACACCAAGTGCCGGGTATTTGGGTTCCTGGACGCGCGCCCGCGTAACAGAGACGACAGGTTAATACTCACAGCTCAAGGGTGATTTTCGTCTTATTGCCAGGCAGCGAGGAGCCCGCCACTTGCCACTGGCACATCAGATTTCGTCCGGAGCACTGGCACAGCTGCTTGCACGGGTCAATCTGTAGTGAACTGGCAGGGCTGAAGCAAGCAAGGAAGAGGAGCAGGCAGGACACGTAAAAAGTCACCATTGTGAGGTGGCTTTGAGGGTTTCAGTTCCAGCAGCCAACTAGTGCCATTGTCTTTGCTTTATTTAAGTTGGGCAAACGGCGGGGTGAGGAAGAAGAGAGAGGGCAAAGAGGTGACGCGGGCTGCCGCGCGAGCAGGCAGCGTGTGATTTCTCCTCAGCTCTAATCAAATAGATGCTCAGTGCGAAGTTCCCGAAGAGCTCCTCCTGTCTTTACCTCTGACGAACTGCCTATTTATTTTTAACCCATTGAATTATTTTCATATGCGTTGCCTCCTTCAAATTTCAACTTAAGTTCACTAAAAGTAGCCAATTGCTTTACGTTTCTTGCATACCGTACTCGTACTGGACACACGTTCGTTTTTTGTTTAGAACACCTTGCACGGTGAAAAGCATCTTCTGCGCAGCTCGAACGTGGCTTGTGTCTACATATTGTGTCGTTTTGAGCAATCAGTCCCTTGAGTTGCATCCGGCCACAGCTTGAACGCTAACTGTATTAAAATACACTTAACAACCGTGCATCACCATTTGCAGACGGATATCTGGGTTCCCTTAAGGAGAGCATAGTTTTGTTAGACTGAAGGTCTCTCCCACCCCCATCTTATCTTAACCAAGTTCAACTTCCCCTGGCATTGCTCGAGTGTCTCTTCCGTGACCTCCTAGGATGTGTCTCTGTTGAAATCAAGGCCCCTGGGAAGGTGCAGCAGTGCAGAGCCATCATGGCGCTGGATTGACTGAAACGTGCAGCACGGATGCGGCTAAGGTTATGTACCCACCATTGACTTGTCTTACATTCAAACACATGAGCATCAATTCTAAACCTGCCCTCTGAGACTCCCCTGCAATCTTTCGGAGTAACACGTTTGAGAAAGTATGTTGATGTTGTGTTAGCAGAAAACAAAATAGACGTGTGGCTAATTCTTACAATGAAAGTCTAACTCCTTCACTCTGCCCATTACAGCAGTGTTTTTAAAACTGTACCTTGTTGGTGACTGAGGATTTTGTTCTAAAGTGACAGTGAGGAGTTGGTATAAGCAGCAATTTCCCATTTCTAGAAAAGAAACAGCCCCTCCGCAAGTTTAAAGTTTTATTAAAGATTCAGATGTTACAATGAGATCTATAGTATACAAAATTACATTCATTAACACAATTTAAAAAAATGCGATAAACATTTTTTTTTTTTTTACAGCATATAAATTCATTAACTGGGCAAGTTATCATCTCAATTGCAGCACTTACCGTTGCAATACCATTTGCAACAGCCCCTACGCACAGCTGTGCCAGCTAAATAATTATGCATTTTTAAGCAGGGCTTTAAGTGGGGTGAAAAAAGTGGGGGGGGCCTCTAAAAAGGGCGTGGCGTATGTAGTTATGGCATGGCTTGAACACGTAAACTGAAGGCCTCATTTACAAGAAACTGACGCATCGGCATTTATGCTTCAGTTTCCTTGCGCCTGCGACAAATGTCCTTGCGACACCATGGACGTGCAGAATTTACAATACAGGGCTCCATGTGGCAAGGATTTAACAGATGCATCAGAAATTTTGATGCATCTGTTGGTGCAAAAGTGATGCATTCCTGGATGTTGGTCATAAAACTGACGTAACTCCAGCAATGCGTCAGAACACAGAGGTGAGTCCCATGTTAAAAGCCCTGCATCAATACTTACGCCTGGTCTGAACAGGCGTAAGGATTTTGACGTAGTCAAGTCATAGCGTGACGCAGTGAAATGTTGTAAATTTCACTGCGCCACTTCTATGTGGCTTTTTTGCGTAGGAATGCATACCCTGCATACATTATACTTGGTGCAGGTTTAATGTGACGCAGGGCTCCACATCTTGTCCATCTGCATATCTTAAACCTTATCTCTTTCCTCTTCTGCACTTTTCACTCTTACCTGAATGCCCATCCTCGTATCTGCTTCACATCACCACTAGGCTTGGGCGGTGAACTCCGATCCATTCGCAGAGTTTTCTGCACTCCGTGCTCCACGGAGCTCACGGAGTGCAGAAAACTCTGCTTCGCGTAGTGCAGCAGAGTTTTTTCCCTGCTCGCGATCGCAAACGGTAAGTTTGCGAGCACGAGCTGCCGCTCGTATAGAATTTCTACCCGAGCAGCAGGAAGACTAGCGCGAAAAGCAGTTCGCATTGCACTCCGCCACTTGCGGAACTCTGCAGAGTTTTTTTTTAATTTCGCTGAGTTCCGCGTAGTAAAACTCCACGAACTACGCCCAGGCCTGATCACCACCCCACAAACACACAATGTGTGCACTCACCTGTAAGCACTGCATCTTCTTTTACCTTGTCAATATTTTGACAACAGTTTGACTCCTTCAAACACATTTACACAAAACCACATTTGCAACTAAAATAAGTGACTGTTGTTTTTTGCTCTCTGTAGAGAAGCCAAGGATTCTATGACCATGTATTCTGAACACTTTTTTGACCCACCGACAGGCACCATGAGAAACTGGCACTGCCTTCGGCCTCAATGCCAGAGATTTCAATCGTGGCCCATTATAAACACCTGGAGGCAGGTCAGTTCCAAATATGCACTATGAAAAAGCAATATGCTACACACAAAAAATACAGAAACACAATGTTCTGGTAATAGCTTATTTAATCTTGCATTCCGCAAGAGTGTCAAACATGAAATATAAACAGGAACTACATCGCTGACATGGATTGCTTTGAATGTAAAAACAACCTTACTGTTCAGACATTGATCAGTGTTATTTGCCAGTACAGTTATGGACGAGAATCTAGGGCCTGATAGGGACCCCTTTCGATGTCCGTTTGTAGGTCTCTCCTAGCGTGGCAGCGCATGCGCTGCACGCTCGGCGAGATTTATTGTTAAGGAGAACTTTCAGAAGAGGGCTTGAAGCCCCGCCCCTAATGTCCATTGGCTGGCGTCACCGTTTATGCTAAACGGTGGCCTGCCATTGGAAATGAGGGTTTTTGGTTCACGCCCTTTCGCCTCCGATCCGGACTCGGTGGCCTGCTTTGCTGCTGTCGCAAAGCAGTTTCTTATCTTTATGGGGCCATGTGTTTCTAATTAGAAACACATGGCCCCATAAAGGCAAGAGATCCCCATGCTCCGGCTGCAGTGCGGTCCTCTTTCACTTTCGGGCCGCGCTTGTTCTAAAGATGGTTCTCAGTATTTTAACTATCCAGCACTAAAGACTTCCTTCAGGGGGGAGGGGGGTGGTGTGGGGCGCCTTCTGTGCTCGCAATCCAAGTGGTGATTTTATAGAACAGTGCTATTTTAATGTTTTTGCAACTAGATTGCATTTAATTAAATCTACTTCAGGGCGATTTGTGACCAAAATCAGCATCAGGGTTAGTGGTTCTTAAACTGGTATTCTCTGCGTGAACTTGGCAGCCAAGGGTATGCGGCTCGGGAGAAGGCGGGATTTTATCCTCTGTGAGGGGGTGGGAGGGGGTCCCGCTAACCCCCCTCCAAGTTGCTTTGATTGGTGAGTTGGTATGCTGGCTTTAGGGGTGGGGGAGAGGGATGGCTGGGGGAGCGCGAGCGTGGGGGTTGTATACATGCAAGGTGGTGGCTGGTCACACATGCTCTATCGCGTGTGGGGGTCAAACAAACACTCCTTTTGTTCCTCTTTGAGGCCAGAGAGGTGTGCTACCCCTTGTCCTGTGTTGGTGCTCATCAGCACTGTCCCGTGTGTGTTCAAACACTGCCCCTTGCCCTCTGTGTGCTGAGCAGCTCTGCTCCGTGCCCTGCGTGTTTTGAACAGCACTGCCCTGCGTGTGCTAAGAAGCACTGTTCGTTGTGTATAAGTGCCGGCACTGCGATATGCCAGGGGTGATGAACATCAAGGCTGCGGTTTTATGATTCCTCGTGGCGCATCCTTCTTTTACCGCTCTACACTTCCGGTCACCTCGTTCTTGTTTTTCATCCCTGCTTTCTCCATTTGTCATTGCTTTCTTTCTCCTTCTGTGTCCCATTTGTGCCTTGCCCTCTATATTGCTGTGGCTGTTTGTGCTCAGCACGGCTCCTGTATATCCTCAGTACCACCGCCCGTGTGTATTCCACTGCACCTCTCAGGGTCCCTTGTGTGCTTGGCAGCACTGCCCCGTGTGCCGTGTGTGCTCAGCCAGTGGTTTTCCAGCGATGTTCCCTGCAAAACGGCGATAACCTTGCTGATACGACCCTGTGGTCGTATCAGCACAATCCACCCCCTATGTTAGGGATGGCTAAGTCGGGATAATAGCAGACGTTAGATTTTGGCGAAAACGGCCGTTTTCGCCAAAATCTAACGTCTGCTATCATCCTGTGGGCTGCCTTGTAAATATCGCGATGTGCACATCGGCGATATTTACAACGTAGCCCATCTGGGGTACGCCCAGTAACGCCCACCTTGCATCTCATTAGAGATGCAGGATGGGCGTTGGGGGAAAGGGCGATAGTGCAGGGATTCACGCGATAGCGTGACCTTGCTGATTAGGCGATAGAATTATCGCCGCTTTCCGTCCGAAAACGGACGCTAAAGCGGCGATAATTGACTATCGCCTGGTTGTTAATATGCCCCATTGTCATTTACAATGCCAATAGCTCAAACGTTCAAATGCTTGTTTTAAATTACTACTGAATCTGAGACCCAGAGGGTCTCAACCCACTTAAAGCACTTCCTTTAAGAGCAAGTAAATCAAAAAGAAGATGTACACCCTTTGGGGTTTTTATGACTGTTCCTAGGAAAATTGCAGCTTTTGGGAGCATCTTGATATAAAATTGTACTGAATCTGGCTACTGGCAGACTATGGGCAATAGAGTCTTAAAGTGAGATATGACTGAGCTGAACACGTCGGGCTATCGAGGAGGTGTGCCGCGGAGCCCCCCTCTGTGTTTTCGTTGATTAGACGGACTTGAATGATCCGTGATCTATCTATCAACATTTGAACCTCATGACCTTTGAGAATCGCCTAAAGGTGCTGAACTTGCCTCTGCTTACGAGATTACCACGAGTTGGGCCGTAAGAAAAAGATTCTCTTTTATCCTGCGGAAGAGAATTTATTATTATTCTATTTATTGGAACCCTATTGAGAAGCCTCCTGTGCTGGGTGTTTTCCCTCGCCCCATCTTCTGAAATCATTTGGCGCCCTTTTCTTCAATACTACTGGGTTTTTGTCCCACCCCTCATTGTTCATCTCCGCCCTGATGAAGGTGTAGCCCCGGCTGGGGCAACACACCGAAACGCGCGTTGGCGTTTTTCGTGTGGGGGTCGCTGGATTACTTTCACCCCTACCCCCTGATGACTTTTTTCCATTCTGTCAATTGACCATCTTGTGGCTGTTATGTACAATTTTTATGTTAGATTGTTTTTGGAATTTGTGTTAATGATGTGTGAGTTTTTGATGAATTATGGGAATGTATGACGTTTGAGTGGTTTGGCTGTAGTAGGTGTGTGGGACCTAAACTTCTTGATTGATTTTTTTTTATATTTTCTTTATTGACTATCATATGCCTTGTCAAGTACATTCTTTGTATTTATGAATTGTTGAAATGATTATGTAATCAATAAAATTATTATGTATTTTTATTAAACTTGATGTGACTAAAATTTTTTTCCTTGATCTGCTCCAGAGACAGTAGAGTAATTCTAGGACCCTTCCTTAGGGCCTTGCTTGTATTAGTTAGGGCAGGTAGTTGCTTTTGATATTGATGACTGAGCTGAATACCATCAGGTCAGAGGGACACACAAGAATAGACCAGCCTTTTCCCAAGGATGTTCATGGTTCGCCTTGGTAATTTGCCCTAAGCAGAAAGGTTATAAACCATTAGAAAGATATAGACAGAATCTCATGGCCTAATCCTGAAAAAAGCGCTGAGCTATTCGACAAGCAAAAGGCTTAATACAAAACTGACAAGAGGTATTTTAGATCAGCTGTCATATATTTTGCTTTGGTGCAGTAAAATTTTAAACAAACATTTTAACTGACCAAGAGGTGCAAAAACTATGTATGCACTCAGCCGTCAGTGAAAGTCAGATATTTGCAAAGGCCAAATGTTTAAATACCTAATTTGAACCAGTCAGTCAATGAAAATGCAATTTTTGCACCAGGCTGTCAGGGCAAGCGTTGGTGCAAATTTACCATTGTCCAGGGCAGTGCATTACTCCCTACACCTGCATAACTGATGAAAATTGGAGAATTTTCATTCACAGGTAGTAGTCAAAGATTCTCCAATGATTCTGATTGCACATTCTTTAGTAGTGCTTTCCATTTCTTGCTCTGGGATGTTGCCCAGTGAAATGACCAGGATGGCACAGACTCTTGCTGTGTTAGTCTTCCTTTGTTTTTACAAAGGTTACCCAGCTGACATTATTAAGACTTCTAAAACAGTCAAAGGTGATGAGTGTAATGCTTGCAAAAGTCACTGATACCGGTAATCACCAGGGACACATCCCAGTGCTTGATTTATAGGATAAAGAGTGCTGGTGCCCAAAGCTCTGCTCAGAAGCGTTCGACGTGCCGAGTACCAAGGCTTGTACTCTTAAAACGACTTTGTGCCCCTTTAATTAACTATGAGACACTCCCTGCCCCTTTATCTCACTCTTGCAAGCTCCTGCGTTCTTCTTCTCTGACGGTTTAAGCTTCTTTTTCTTCCTCAGTCTTTCTGATCTGTGTGTTTTCCTGATCTTCCGCTTTAAATATGTAATATGGAAAAATAAGGGCCAGTCCTCAAAAATAAGGGCCGGTGTCCCCCACCGGCTCAAATTAAGTACTGACACTTCTATCCCATTGTGTTTTTTTGCCTGTGTTGCCACACTAGGAAGACAGAAAACAGAGGTAAATCATTCTTGGTCCTACTCCAGTAGGAACAGTCCAGCTTTGACTTCTAGGCCATGGTCCCTCTGAGCAGGACACAGACAACTCCAGACTGGTGTCGAGCCTCAACTAAAGTGCATTTTTATCCTGTGCCATAGGAGGCATGAGACCCACATCTGTGCATCACATTAAAAACACATGATCTGCTAGTAAGCGGCCACACTTCAACTGCAAGGGCATACTGAATCATTCAACTACCTGGGCTCTTGGCAATCTGTCTCCAGACCCGGGGGGTGGAGGGGGAGTACTCAGTCAGCACTGCTTGACATAATTGTCCATTTATAACATCTTAGACCAAGGAGACACTGCACTTCTTATGTTCTAAGAATGTGTACAACTAATTTCACCCACGTAGAAGGGGATTGCAGGCTATATTATACATGGATATTGTGGGCTCAGTTCAGATCAGTTGAGCCAGGGTTGGACTGACCTTTCATTCCATTGGGCTGGAGCAAATGTAGGTCGGTTTTGAAAGTCCAGGGTTGCTGCTAATACGTCTGCCATTTTCCCTAGCTCTGTGAGATTAATAGCAGCGGGCACAGGGGGCGTGACCAAGATGGCGGCTGGTTAGGATGTGCCTCGATCAAGCTCCATCCTCGCTGCCTCTACAGCATTGACCAAAGCCCTTACCCGCTGAGTTTGGCAGCCCTCGCCGATATCGGACTGCTGCTACCTGGGGAGCTGACAATGGAGGACTCTGTGCCCCTGCGGCAGAGTTGGCAGTGGTGCGACTGAGGGGGCACAGCGGCCGTCGGACGCTGCTGGCCGACTTGGACGATGAGGTGGTGCCTTTCGACTGGCCATGCAGTGTGTGGGCCTGCGGACTCCCCCGGGTGCTCTGCTTTTCCTGAGGAGTGGGGCTGAGCTCTGCACTGTCCCCGCACCGCTTTGGTTCCCTTCTAAGCTGATGCCCATGAAGTCTGCGGGGGTGTTCAGCATGGGGGAGGCCTTTGCCTTGGTCCCGGGCCTCCGGCTCAGCTCTCCTGACTCAAGGGTCACGGCCGTGGGACCGGTCGACCGTTGGATCTGGGTGAGCTCCCTCCCCGTGGATTTCACAGACTGTGCCCAAATTGCCTGGGGCTCATCTTGCTGCTTGAATTGGAGTACTGGAGGACTACGCTGGGCCTATGGAGCCTTGGAGGTAGGCAAATTGGGCCTCAGTGGTGCCTGACCTGGGGTCAATATACTGATGCTGTGGGCCTGGTTTACTGATCTGGTTGAGTGGCCCTAAAACTGCCCCTGCTCCCGCACATATGCTGCGGTCTGCCACTCCCTTACCCTCGCTTTGTGCTCACTGAGTCTTCAAGGAGAGACTGGCTAAGATCCCCCCACATTCACTTGCTGGGCTGATCTGGGGTTGACCTGGCCTAGGAGTGGAGAGACAGGGTCCGATGTGGCTGCGGGGGTCCTCTACAAGCCCGCCCTCCTTGTCCCTAGAGTGGTCGCCCTCTATGCTGCTTCTTTGGGGGGCCAGAGTGACACCAGAAATGAGCCCGGAGATGTGGTCTGCCCATTGGCAGTTGGTGTGTGCGGTGCTGTGGGGTCACCAATGCCCAGCTGCGAGTGAGTGGACTGGAAATTGTGGTTCCCTGCTGTTTATTTGCTGGATTCAGCCCCTGCTGAGATTTCCCCCCTGCCGCAACTCCTGTCTGTGACTGGGCTTACCACGATGTCCAGGACTAAGGGTTAAAGGGACCGTTCCCTGTGAGAAATGCTTATCAGACACCCAGGAGGAGCCACGGGCAACAAGATGGCTGCGGCGAACGTAGAGTTCCCAACCGAAGCAGAAAATGTGGAGAGTCTGGTCACCTTCACGTTCATGGAGTCCCTTTTCACTTCCTTATGGGAAGACCTGCAGGCAGTCAAGAGAGACCTCTCCTCAGACCTACGCGAGGTCCGTAGAGACTTGGTCAACGTAGGAGAAAGTGTTGTCGCCATGGAAGACGGAGTCACAAAGAGGGATGAAGAAGGTGAAGGCCTGCAACAGGAAGTACTTCTTCTCCGGGAATAACAAATTGACGTCCAGGCACACGCTGAGGAGCTTGAAAACAGGTCTAGAAGAAATAACATTCGTATTTGAGGTATTCCAACTGACGCAGAATGCACTGACCTGGAGGAGTATGTGCAGGCCCAGGTTCACTCCATCTTGGGAGCCTCGGCAGATGTTACGATTAAGCTGGATAGATGTCATCGTGTTGGGCTGCCGAGACCGGTGAGGAACCCTCCGGCAGAAATCTTGGAATGTGTTCACGATTTTCAAACGAAGGAATTCATCTTGCATAAAGCCCGAGATGTCCATCCAGTTCAGTTCAGGTGCCATTCGCCGCAACTGTACCAAAACTTAGTGATAATCTCACTAACAAAAACGGCATGACTTTCAGCTAGTCCTGGCCCATCTGGTGGACATTGGCATTTCCTATTCTTGGTGTTATCCATTCAGGATTATCTTTCACCTTGAAGGAAGAGTGCGCCAAATCAGATCCCTCTCCGAGGTCTAGAACACCCTTCCCATGATACACATTCTTCTGGCAAGCATGATCGCTCGGGGTCTCGCCAATGTCACATAACGCGGCCCCTGGGATCTTATGTTCTGACCCTGAGACCATAGCACGTGAAAAGGAGGCTGTGCTGTGCACACTTTCTGGGGATGATGCTGGGACTGAGGAAACCTGATCCCTGTGACATTAGACTTCACACCGTTGCCTCGGCGGGTGAGTTTCAGTTTGGTGGGGACGAGCTGTGATGCTCTAATGAGGACTTTGGATATGCCCACTGGAACCATTCCTCCACTACTGATACCATGTTTGATGGACACGTTATGCATGTTTGCACATTGTTTTTTCTTACCTATTTGTTGTAGGTTTTTTGGGTGTTTTTATTTTCCTTCTCACTGTGAGACTCAATCTGGGCCAATCTGTGCATTTGCTTCTGGCCTTCTGTGCTGGCTGACACCCTTCCACTATGTGACTTACACGTCTCGTGAGGAAGCCTGTTTAGAGCTTCTCTTCCCACTGTAGGCCTCCTGGGACTTAAGATTGTTAGCCTTAATGGTCAGGGCCTTAATAATCCCACCAAGAGGTCAGCCATTCTCTCTCTCATGAAAAAGTGAGGCAGTGATATTTGTCTTCTCCAAGAGACCCACCTTGTCACTAAGAATGCAGTCCCACTGCAACACTAGTCGTCTGGTCCTTCCAAAAAGGGTGGGGTTGCCATTCTCTTTTCAAAACTCTTTACAGGCAACATTCTGGATACTGTGGCGGAGGCCAAGGGACATCTCCTTGCACTTCTTCTCAAGGTTGGCTCTTTCCACTTCACTTTAGCCAATGCTAATGTCTTTAAGAAAAACAGGAGAGCTTTCTGACACAGTCCCTGGCTGCTGCTCTCCAGACTTTCGATTCGTCAATAGTGGTGGGGGGTGACATGAACCTCGTTATGAATCCTGACATGGATCGTTCCGGCCAACGATCTGCACAGACTGGGGCATTCTCACCTTCGGGTCTGCTCTGGCTGGCAGATTGTAGCCTGCATGACGTGTGGCGACGGTTGCATCCCATCACTAGGGACTATATGTTTTACTCTGCTGCCCATAAGACGTATGCGAGGATCAATAATTTTTTTGTCACCCCGACTGTACTGGACCTTATGCCCGACGCTACTATTGACCCACAGTCTCTCTCAGATCATGCACCTATTTCCTTGATGATTCTTCTTCCTCCCTCCACATCTCCTTGCCCACGTTGGCGCCTCTGTGAGATAATGTTAAATTCTCAGCCTACAGTTGACACAATTCGAACAGTGATCAAAGATTACTTAACAACTAACGATAACAGAGAAATTTCTGTTTGGGAAGCCCTTAAATTGGTGGTTCCAGGAGAATTCATAGCCCTTTCTGCTGCTGAGAATTTCCAGCGTCAGGATAAACGTTGCAGCCTTGAGGAAACAGTTTCTGAATTAGAAGCCAATTCATAAGAGGACTGGGGGTCCTAGGATCTGGAGAGAGTTGGAGAAGGCTTGTCTTCAGCTTAAACAATTAGACCTGGATAGAGCGGAATTTGCCATGCTGCACCTCAAACGTACATTTTAGCTAGGCTGCAACCGTTGTGGTTGCATGTAGACTCACCGTCTCTGCAGTAAAGTACATAATGGGTCGGGAAAAAACAGTTGCACTGGTCCCAACTCAGAATCCAGTTGTGATGAAGGTATCGCCTCAGCTTTTCAGGCCTTCTATGCCTGTCTTTATTTGTCTACAGATGACCCTGTTAGTGACCCCGTGGAGTGTTTCTGCAATATTGGTCTTACCTCTCTACCTGCTGAGGAGTCTCACAATCTTCATCAGCCTATCCTAATCGAGGAAGTGGTATCGGCCATAGCGCTCCTAAAACCACTGAAAGCTCCTGGACATGATGGTTTTAGTGCCCCGTTCTATAAGACTTTCTGCCAAGACTTAGCTCCTTTACTGATTCGACTTTTGTATTCTTTCTCTGAGAAGGGCTCTCCGGCGGATTCCCTGCTGGAAACTATCATTTCGGTCATCCCCAAGCCGGGCAAAGACCCCACCCTTTGCGGGTCATATAGACCCATTTCTCTTTTAAATGTGGATGTGAAGTAGTTTGCTAGCATTTTGGCGCAGCGCCCTAATCCCTAATGCCAGGTCTTTATAGACCTAGATCAATCCGGTTTTATTCCTTCTCGCCAGTGTGGAGACAACACTAAGCCTTTGCTTCACCTTTTAGATAAAACACATCTGTCACGCAAAGAAGCTCTGCTTTTCTCTATTGATTCTGAAAAGGCATTCGACCGGGTACACTGGCCTTATCTTTTTGACACACTTTGGATTTTTGGAATTGGAGAGAGATTTAGGAGATGGATTCGGAGCATATACAGCACTCCTTGGGCATCCGTTAGGGTAAATGGAGCACAGTCCCGTCCATTCCCCAACCTCCAGAGCACTCTTCAGGGATGCCCTCTGTGAGAAGTTGGCCTGGTATATGCTGTTCACTAATTAAAGTGGACACCTTGCACCAGTACAATTCGACTCTTATGGTAGATAGGTTTAAGACAACCTTTAAAGAAAGCTATCCTAGTGGTAGCTGTGGAGAGCAGCCTTCAGGCTAAGTCTTGAAGGAATGTAAGCCAGCTTGTTTTACCACACAATCTCTTGAATCACCAAATGAAAAGACACCACACAGGTATATATATCAAATATATATGTATTTATTAATAAACAACTCTCTACTAGTCTCTTTATGAGATTAGAAGTCAGGAACATATGTACAAATCAAATGTTATCAAAATAAGTTTAGCACAATCGAATATCACAATCTTAGTTTGACTAGACCTATTTCTAGGGCATCTAGAATCGAGGCACCCCCAAGAACCACCCCAGGTAGTTGTAGGAGACCCACAGGGTACAGACGCGGTGTCCTGGCACCGGTGCGAGTCCTGTACGAGTCTATGCGAACAGACGCGATTGAGATTTCAATGTTAAAGGTCCCTTGCGTGTTCGAGGCGAACACACCGATCGGTCCTTGTATGAGTCGAAGGACGTGGTTACAGAAAGAGTTGCAAGGGAGTTGGACGCGGTGTGTCTAACACAGACGCGAACCATGTACGAGTCAGCGCGATAGTCGCACTTGGAAAGTAAGAGTTTTAGGGCACTTCTAGGGTAGCTACAAGCAAGTCACTTACAGGGTAAGTAGTTCTAGGGCCCACACCCACAGGAGCACTGTAGTGCTGAAGTTACCTCACCCAGGGGAGCCGGGTGCATAGGTGTTCTTTGGTGTCGGGTCGCGGCGTCGTTTTCAATGGGAGCCAGTGAGAACTTGCTGCTTGCGGCGACAGGAGAAGTGTCCGAAGGAATCCAAGCCTGGATTCAGAAGATGGAAGACCTGAAAGCAGAGGGGACAGTGTTCAAAGTCACTTGGCAGTGACTCGGGGCAAGGAAGATGGATGCCCACCGTCGTCGCAAGATTCAGGTCATTCACGGGTGCCTTGACTCTTCAGCCACGAGGTCCAGGAGGCGTTGACGACAACCAGGAGATGGATTCGGTGTGTCCCACGATGTCTGCAGCTTACTGCGGTGTCGGCGACTCGATTGGAGCCAACAAGCCTTGGTAACAGCAAGTCTTGGGGAAAGTGTAAAAAGTCAATGGCGCAGATCAGCAAGGTCTGAGGGACTCACCCAGCGAGGGTAAGACAGGGCAGGCCTGGAACAACCAGGGGAGCCCTTTGGTTCTGTAGGAAAGCCTTCAGGGGACCCACAAGCCGGCTGGCAAGGGATCGCAAAGATGCCTGGGGAGGATTCGCTCAACAGGGGCCCACGGTCACTCGGGACGTGGTAGGCCTCTGATCTTCAGAGGGATTCCTGCTGGAGGCTAGGACCACACGTGGTCCAAAGTACAAGTTCGTAGAACGTTGTGAAGGGGTTGCACTTGACAATAGTGCACGGTACCCAGGGGTCGCAGTTCCTCGTCACTCTTGGAGTCCACTGGCCTCAGCTTCACTGGGGACTCACGATGGCCTTTGAGAAGTCAGGAAATCCACTTCTTGGGCTGCAGGGACTTCGGACTCCGGCGGGAGCGGTGTAGTTTGCGACCGTCATTTGTAGTTTTTGGTGCCTGCCAAGCAGGGGAGTCACTCCTTGACTCCAAGGGAGATTCTTCAGTCTTCCAAAGGTGGTGGAACGTCGAAGGTCCGGGATTCTTCTTGTAGAGCGTCGTCCAGGGTATCTAGGTTGCAATGCACAGGTTCCCCCTCTTATACTAAAAGAAAGGGAGGGACTAGCTCTATGACCCCACCTATGGGAGGGTCAGGGGAGTGGGTGGCTACACCCACTTCCCTTTGTCCAGTTTCGCGCCAGAGCAGGGGCAGGTAGCCCCTGAGCTGGTTTGAACTGGCATATGCACAGAGGAGCCTTCTGCTCCCCCAGTGCAGGACTTCAAAGCACTCTAAGAGTGCACCCACCCAGCCCCAATACACTAAACCCTGTCTGGGAGGTGGTTACACCTCCCTGTGACAGGATGCCTATTGTTGGGCTTCCTCCACTGCGAGTTTCGGTCATCAGCAGGAGGGCAGCCCAGTGTCTGTGACTGGTGGCATCCATTTTGTGATGCCAGGGCTCTGCAGGATTCTACCGCGTTTCCACAGTAGGTACATGTCTATCCCTCTAGAAGGGTGGAATGCTACCCCCGCCGCCAGGACTGGTGGGGGGGGGGTAGTATTCCAAGATGTTTGACACCAAACACGACATGTTTTGATGCAGCCATTCCAAATTTAGCATTTTTCCGCGAGGATATAATGCACTTAAGAGTAAATGGTTTAACCGCATCCACAAACAGCCCCAGAGAATGGACTCTGAGAGCTGCAGAGGGGCCCTGCTCAGGCAGAGGCACCCTCTCACATAGGAACCAAGCACCCTGCCCTCAGGATTGATAGGGCCTGCCTTAGGGGTGACTAATAGGTTTAAATGTGTGTGCAGGAGAGATATAGGAAACCTATATCTCAGTGAGGAGTGCTAGCACCACCTCACCCAGTCTGCAGTAGCAGGCCTGTGGTGTCAGATTTAGTCTGCTTCCCAGGGGTGGCATAATACATGCTTCAGCCCCTGGTAGGCCTGTGAAGTACCTATGCCCTTGGTACCTAAGGTACCATATACTAGGGACTCATAAGGTACCACAGTATCCAATCACTAGTTCACCTAGAGTGCACTCCAAGTCATTTAAAGAGAAAACAGATAGGCTGGGGACCTGAATAGCAGGTTCCCAGCCAAACTAAGTCAAAAACCAACAAAACACCAGGAAAAAAGTGGGGGCAACCATGTAGTCAGATTCCACCTTCCTACATAACCCCCCCCAAACGAAAGGAGATGAGGCTAACCTTGTCCCGGTGAGCCTGTATTTACTGAGTGGCCATATAAGGAAGTACCTGCACTAGCATGGTTACCCCCTGTCTTATGGTCCACTAAGTTATCCCTCACCCTAAGGGTATGAGAGGGTCTCCACCATGGGGAATTACTACCTGTGGGGTGTTTTGGTAAAGGACAAGGCTGATGAGGTGTCTGAGCAGGGAAGTGAGACCCTAGGGAAGTTGGTCTCAGTTTCCTCAGATCACTGGTCACCATGTATGCCTGTCTTTCCATGACTGAGCTGCACTTTGCTCTAAGGGTCAACCTTTGGCTGCCTACAGCTGGGGGCTGGGTCCCTTTGGGTGGAACACTGGAGGGACATGGCAGGTTTGGAACCTTTTGGTTCCAGGTTTGCCCTTGCCTAACAGAGTCCTTCTGGGGAAGGTCCCTACACAAAGGTATGGGGGATCCCTCAGTGTGTGGAGGAATTTTCATCTGGCTAGGGCTACTAGACTGGGTGCCCCTAATCTGCTGATGGGGGGGGGTTCCTCTGGACAGGGGGCCCTGTGGGGTCCACTGACCTCCCTGACCTCTGCAGCCCTGGGCTGACTGAGGTAGGGTAGAGAGGGGCAGGTTACCTGCTCCAGACTGGGTACCACCTTGGAAGGGTCCTCTGCCATCAGGGGTGGGGCCAGGCCAGGCCTGACTACCTCTGGGGCAGTTCCTTCACTAGGGGTAGGATCAGTTCCCTGAGGAGGCTGACCCTTACCTGCTGTCTGGGGGGAAGGAGACTTTTCTTCAACCCCTGTGCTCTCTCTTGGGGGAGAGTGGGCCATTCTTCCAGGCTCCATCTCTCCAGCATTTCCCTGGGCTGGGGCTGTGGCCATCACAGCCCCACTAGCTTTTTCAGGGACGCCTGGCATCTTCAGATGGGTTTGGTGTTCAACTTCAGCCCAGGCTGAAATTTCCAGATCATTGCCCATCAGGCAATCTACAGGCAAGTTGGGGGACACTGTCACTCTTTTTGGGCCTGTGACCCCCTCCCAGCTGAGATTGACTATGGCCATGGGGTGATCTGTCCTGACACCATCAATGTTGGTCACCTGGTACTTAAACTCAGGTAAAAGCTGGTGAGGGGGGACTAGTTTCCCTGCCACCATGGTGACACTAGCCCCTGTGTCCCTGAATGCCACAGCCTTTCGACCATTAATCATTGGCTCCAGTCTGTACCTGCCCAATGCAATGGGACCCCTGGTAAAGGTGGCAAATCCTATACCACCATCAGAGTCTGAGGAGTCTGTTGAGGGGGACCTGTCTAAACTAGGGCCCACCTCTGTTCCCCTTGCAAACGCACCTAACTTTTTGGGTGCACTACTCCCAACTGGAGGATTACTACTGGTAGTACCAGGAGGGGTGGTAGTAATAGCTGGAGGAACAGTTTCTTTATTGCCACTCCTGGGGCAACTGGGATCAGTTTTCCAGTGTCCAGGCTTTTTACAGACATGGCAATATGGTTTCTTTTCAGGAGAGGAAGGAGTTTGGGACCCACCCCCAGAAGAGGACTTTTGGGGCCCTGTAGTGGACTTATCCTTAGATTTATCCCCACCTTTCTCTTGGGACTTGGTAGAATCTGTCTTCTGGTCACCACCCTGATTCTTAGGCCTCACCCTGATTCTGACCCATTTGTCTGCCTTCTTTCCCAATTCTTGGGGAGAGGTCAGATCAGAGTCTACCAGGTACTGGTGCAAAAGCTGGTTTTGACAATTATTAAGGATCTGCTCCCTCATAATCAAATTGTACAATCCTTTGAGATCAGTAACCCTACTGCCAATCAGCCAACCCTCCAGAGCCTTGGTTGCACAATCTACAAAGTCAGTCCAGTCCTGAGTCTGTGCCTTCTGGGTGTCTCTGAACTTCAACCTGTACTGCTCAGTGGTTAAGCCAAACCCATCTATCAGTGCACTCTTCAGGACTTCATAGTTATCAGCA
Source organism: Calotriton arnoldi (assembly GCA_963921515.1). Lineage (NCBI taxonomy): Eukaryota > Metazoa > Chordata > Amphibia > Caudata > Salamandridae > Calotriton > Calotriton arnoldi. The sequence continues at coordinate 1,154,634 of CAWUFW010000597.1, read as the reverse complement.
TCCTCTTCTCTAACAGTGAGGAGCTTGTCTCTACCTTTGTTTGAAAAGGAGAGCCACAAGATTGCTGCCCACTGCTTTTGGGGGACCTGCTGTACTCTACAGGTCCTCTCCATAGCATTTATCCACTTGTGGATATCATCCCCACTCTGGTAGGGAGGAACAACCTTGCTCAGGTTCCTATGGTCTGGAATAGATTCTCTGCCTCTAGGGACACTGTTGCTGCCACCAAGGGGTTCTAACCCCCTCTCTTCTAGAAGCTCTCTGGATCTCCAGGGCTTCTCTATCCAGTGCCAACTGCTTGGTTCTGAGGGCAACTCTTGCTTCCTCATACTGCAGCAGTTTGCACATTCTGTCAGAGGAGCTCTCTCTTATGGGAAAGTATGAGTTCCTCTGCTGGACAAATTCTCTGCCAGAGTGATAAGAGTGGTCAGATTCCCTGGAAGGGGACCTATGCCTCTCATCCACTCTGTCAGTTCTCTTAGGGAGAATTCCTCTGTCATTTTCAGGTCCCTTGGAGCCTGGCCCTTCAATCACAGAGTCTTGGTCATTCTGATTTTCATCATCTGACCCAGACACTGTAATTGACCCACCCCCTGATTCAGACCTATTAGCTCCTAGAGCCAATCTAAGATCATCTGCTGTGAGCAGATCTATCAGGTGTAGTGTGGAGGGACTCTGTCCTAGTTTCAGGTGTCTTTCAACACACATGGCTCTCAAGTCAGAGAAAGCCATGTCCTTATACTGAGGCTGAGTGGATCCACTGGTTCCACCCTTTAAGCACATTCTAGTGTTGTGCAGTGTTGTACTACCTACACTAGTTTGTGGCCTACTGATACTAGCTTGAGCTGTAGAAAGGGTGTGCTATTCCTTTTGCACACAGCTCTAAGTTCAGTAGAACTTATTGATACTAAGCTTGATTTTATATGTACCTTGAGTACCTATAGTGGTTTTCAGTTAGTAATTCAAATAGAGATTTTCTGGTAAAACAATAGCAAGCTGGAATCCCACACGCTGCCCACCAATGTGAGAAGTTGGCCTGGTATATGCTGTTCACTAATTAAAGTGGACACCTTGCACCAGTACAATTCGACTCTTATGGTAGATAGGTTTAAGACAACCTTTAAAGAAAGCTATCCTAGTGGTAGCTGTGGAGAGGAGCCTTCAGGCTAAGTCTTGAAGGAATGTAAAGCAGCTTGTTTTACCACACAATCTCTTGAATCACCAAATGAAAAGACACCACACAGGTATATATATCAAATATATATGTATTTATTAATAAACAACTCTCTACTAGTCTCTTTATGAGATTAGAAGTCAGGAACATATGTACAAATCAAATGTTATCAAAATAAGTTTAGCACAATCGAATATCACAATCTTAGTTTGACTAGACCTAGGTCTAGGGCATCTAGAATCGAGGGACCCCCAAGAACCACCCCAGGTAGTTGTAGGAGACCCACAGGGGACGGACGCGGTGTCCTGGCAGCGTTGCGAGTCCTGTACGAGTCTATGCGAACAGACGCGATTGAGATTTCAATGTAAAAGGTCCCTTGTGTGTTCGAGGCGAACACACCGATCGGTCCTTGTATGAGTCGAAGGACGTGGTTACAGATAGAGTTGCAAGGGAGTTGGACGCGGTGTGTCTAACACAGACGCGAACCATGTACGAGTCAGCGCGATAGTCGCACTTGGAAAGTAAGAGTTTTAGGGCACTTCTAGGGTAGCTACAAGCAAGTCACTTACAGGGTAAGTAGTTCTAGGGCCCACACCCACAGGAGCACCGTAGTGCTGAAGTTACCTCACCCAGGGGAGCCGGGTGCATAGGTGTTCTTTGGTGTCGGGTCGCGGCGTCGTTTTCAATGGGAGCCAGTGAAGACTTGCTGCTTGCGGCGACAGGAGAAGTGTCCGGAGGAATCCAAGCCTGGATTCAGAAGATGGAAGACCTGAAAGCAGAGGGGACAGTGTTCAAAGTCACTTGGCAGTGACTCGGGGCAAGGAAGATGGATGCCCACCGTCGTCGCAAGATTCAGGTCGTTCACGGGTGCCTTGACTCTTCAGCCACGAGGTCCAGGAGGTGTCGACGATGACCAGGAGCTGGATTCCGCGTGATCCACAATGTCTGCAGCTTACTGCGGTGTCGGCGACTCGATTGGAGCCAACAAGCCTTGGTAACAGCAATTCTTGGGGAAAGTGTAAAAAGTCAATGGCGCAGACCAGCAAGGTCTGAGGGATTCACCCAGCGAGGGTAAGTCAGGGCAAGCCTGGAGCAACCAGGGGAGCCCTTTGGTTCTGTAGGAAAGCCTTCAGGGGACCCACAAGCTGGCTGGCAAGGGATCGCAAAGATGCCTCGGGAGGATTCGCTCAACAGGGGCCCACGGTCACCCGGGACATGGTAGGCCTCTGATCTTCGGAGGGATTCCTGCTGGAGGCTAGGACCACACGTGGTTCAAAGCACAAGTTCGTAGAACGTTGTGAAGGGGTTGCACTTGACAATAGTGCACGGTACCCAGGGGTCGCAGTTCCTCGTCACTCTTGGGGTCCACTGGCCTCAGCTTCACTGGGGACTCACGATGGCCTTTGAGAAGTCAGGAAATCTACTTCTTGGGCTGCAGGGTCTTCGGACTCCGGCGGGAGCAGAGTAGTTTGCGACTGTCATTTGTAGTTTTTGGTGCCTGCCAAGCAGGGGAGTCACTCCTTGACTCCAAGGGAGATTCTTCAGTCTTCCAAAGGTAGTGGAACGTCGAAGTTCCGGGATTCTTCTTGTAGAGCGTCGTCCAGGGGTATCTAGGTTGCAATGCACAGGTTCCCCCTCTTATACTAAAAGAAAGGGAGGGACTAGCTCTATGACCCCACCTATGGGAGGGTCAGGAGAGTGGGTGGCTACACCCACTTCCCTTTGTCCAGTTTCGCGCCAGAGCAGGGGCAGGTAGCCCCTGAGCTGGTTTGAACTGGCATATGCACAGAGGAGCCTTCTGCTCCCCCAGTGCAGGACTTCAAAGCACTCTAAGAGTGCACCCACCCAGCCCCAATACACTAAACCCTGTCTGGGAGGTGGTTACACCTCCCTGTGACAGGATGCCTATTGTTGGGCTTCCTCCACTGCGAGTTTCGGTCATCAGCAGGAGGGCAGCCCAGTGTCTGTGACTGATGGCATCCATTTTGTGATGCCAGGGCTCTGCAGGATTATACCGCGCTTCCACAGTAGGTACATGTCTATCCCTCTAGAAGGGTGGAATGCTACCCCCGCCGCCAGGACTGGCGGGGGGGGGGGTAGTATTCCAAGATGTTTGACACCAAACACGACATGCTTTGATGCAGCCATTCCAAAGTTAGCATTTTACCGCGAGGATATAATGCACTTAAGAGTATATGGTTTAACCGCATCCACAAACAGCCCCAGAGAATGGACTCTGAGAGCTGCAGAGGGGCCCTGCTCAGGAAGAAGCACCCTCTCACATAGGAACCAAGCACCCTGCCCTCAGGATTGATAGGGCCTGCCTTAGGGGTGACTGATAGGTTTAAATGTGTGTGCAGGAGAGATATAGGAAACCTATATCTCAGTGAGGAGTGCTAGCACCACCTCACCCAGGCTGCAGTATCAGGCCTGTGGTGTCAGATTTAGTCTGCTTCCCAGGGGTGGCATAATACATGCTTCAGCCCCTGGTAGGCCTGTGAAGTACCTATGCCCTTGGTACCTAAGGTACCATATACTAGGGACTCATAAGGTACCACAGTATCCAATCACTAGTGCACCTAGAGTGCACTCCAAGTCATTTAAAGAGAAAGCAGATAGGCTGGGGACCTGAATAGCAGGTTCCCAGCCAAACTAAGTCAAAAACCAACAAAACACCAGGAAAAAAGTGGGGGCAACCATGTAGTCAGATTCCACCTTCCTACACCCTCTTTTGCCGCTTTTATTCACGCTATATATGGAGCCCCTAACGCAATGACTCAGCGATAACTTGGATGTTAAAGGGATACCTTTCGGGGCTGACCACCATTTGATAAGTCTCTATGCCGACAATGTCATTCTGCCCATTATGGGGCCTTTGACCTCTCTTCTCGCATTGATTACCAACCTCCAGACATTCTGTGAGATCTCTGGGTTTAGGGCTAACATGCAGAAATCATACATTTTTAAATCTCTTGGCTACATATGCGACTGAGACTGCCTTACGTTCTCAGTTTCCCTTTGAATGGCAACGGATGCCATTCCCTATCTAGGCATTTCTTTGGCCTGCACTATACCTTAAACGCTAGCCCTCAACTATGCGTCTCTTGTTACCCAAACTCGTAAGGACCTGGCATCCTGGAATCACCTTCTTCACTCCTGGATGGGGCGTGTTGCAGCAGTTAAGAAGACCATTCTTCCCAGCATTATCTATATCTTTCTGACTCTGACCCCTCCGCCTAACACTATTCATTCCCTACAATTGGATGTTAATAAATTTATATGGGGGGAGGAAGCCTCACCTTCACAAACACATTATGTACTGCTCAAAGCAGGACGGGGGACTCGCAGTACCCCAGCTGCTGCTATATTACCAGGCTTCCCAGCTACAGTTCTTGTCGAGTGCAACCGGCAACTCTCCGAAAACATTGGAACTTTATGGACAAAGCAGTTGCGGGTACAAAGATTTGGAAAGAGATGTGGCTCCCTGCAAGCATAGAGCTTGGGGCCTTTACTCATCACCGGTTACGAAGGCAGTTTTCAGGGTCTGGGACTCGGTTGCGACTAGGGCGGGCCTTATTCCTTTCCCTTTGCCAATGTTTGCTCTTTTTGCTAACCCTAATTTCGCGCCTTGTATCTGTCAGGGCCGATTTCACCGATGGATTGACGGGGTTGTAAACGGATGGGTTGCCTTTTTGACATACATGGCCTTATTTCTTTTGATCAACTCAAAACAGACTGTTCCCTCTCTGATGCCGACTACGTCTCCTACTTACAATTACGTCACTGGGTGACGGGGGCTGAGATGCAACATAGTGCAGGTATACCCACTGGCTGTTTCTTAAGGTGGACGATAGATGCTTAACGTTGGACCTGGCCCTTTTTGCAGGGTCATCCCAGAACTTTTTGCCGTCCTCCTGTATTTTTCCTGACCTGTTGTTGGTGGTTTTATGACTTTGGACACTTTATCACTGCTGATCAGTGCTAAAGTGCATGTGCTCTCTCTGGTAAACTTGGTAAGATTGGTCTACACTTGTTTGGCATATCTAATTTACCTATAAGTCCCTTGTACAGTGGTATCCCATATACCCAGGGCCTATAAATTAAATGCTACTGGTGGGCTTGCAGCGCTGCTTGCGCCACCCACCGAAGTAGCCTTTCAAACCTGTCTCAGGCCTCTGCCACTGCAGGGCTTGCATGTGCAGTTTACTGGCACCGTGATGTAGCATGTAAAGTGTTTGCCACGTCTGCAACTCCCCTTTTACTGCATATAAGTCACCCCTATGGTAGGCCCAAGCAGGCCCTATGGGCCGGGTACAGTGTAGGTAAAAGGTAGGACGTGCCTTAACTGTGTGGCATGTCCTGGTAGTGACAAACAGCCTATTTGGTTTCTCACTGCTGTGAAGCTGCCTTCTCATAGGTTTGCATTGGGGATGTGCTTCAGTGGTAATTTCTGATCTGAGAGGGTTAGCGTGACCATGTTTGGTATGTTTGGAATAGTAGTGATAAATCCTGCTTATTGGTGAAAGCAGATTTATTATTACTATTTTAGAAATGCCACTTTTAGAAGTGGGCATTTCTGTGTGCTTTATGTGTCTTTATGCCCTGCCTGGATGTGTATTGACCGTCTGATTCTGACTGACAGGGGAGATGGGATGTGTATTCACTCCAGCCAGTCCCAAGGGGGGGTTGAGGTGTGTCCTGCCTGTCCTGGGTGACTCAGCACTAGGCTGAATAGACCTTGTCTGCATTTGGAGTGGTGGGAAGAGTTGCACCTGTTCCTGAATAGGGCTGTGCCTGCCTTCCACAATGCTGGCTCCACCCCCCTGTGGTGTGTCTGGGGCCTGGGCTGGAAATGTGAATAGGGGTGTTGTGCACTTCAATGTAATGTTTAAAGTGCCTCCCAGAACAAAGACATTGGTACTACAAGTATAGGGGCTGTGACCCCATGAAAAAAGAAGACACTGCGTGGCACCAGAGGATTGCTGTGCTGGCAGGTAACCGCCACTGTGACTTTGACTTGTGTACTGATCTGCTGGAGGGACTGCATCTATGCCCAAGGGCCCTGTGTGCTGGCCTGCTGCCAGCTTTCCTAAAACTGCCTGCTCCCAGTGCTCTCAAGGGAGGCTATCACAAAAGGAGCGCTGTGGACTGCTCTTGGGGCTGCTCTGTGCTGGAGAAAACATAGCGCTGGTGAGCGCTTCATGTTCCCTTTTACTTGTCTCCATGGTGGAGACAGGAAGAGTGCTCTAATGTCCTAGATCAGAATGTGTGGGAAGCGCTTTGCTGGTGACCCAAATGTAAGAAGTGCAGTTCGTGGATCGCTCTTCCCTTTGCAGGAGGAAGCACTGTGAACTAGTGCATGGTGAGCGCTTTGATTTTGTTATCTGAGGCCGAGACGTGGGCTCAATCTCCAAATGAGGCAGGTGCAGGGGAGTGCAATCGCGCCATGAGGAGAAGCCGCAGATCCGAGGTCCGGCAGGAGGGAGCAGCCCGGAAGGCGTTGCCAGTCAACCAACGTGAACACCAACGGCTGGTGACGCGTCGGTGTCATCAGTCGCCCCAGCCGCAAAGGGCCGAAGTGGCTGTGCACGGCCCAGAGAAACAGCCCCTCCCTCTGGAGCACAGCAGGGAGGTGAGTGCCTGCGGGACTGGCGTGTCCCTGTCCTGAGCCGCGCTGCCTGGGTGAGGCAGCTAGAGACCAGTCGAGGTCTCAGGAGCGCCCTTTGTAGGAAGCAGGCCGAGGCAGCTGCACCGCCAGTCCGAGGGCAACAGCTGCCGGCTTAGGGGAAAACGGGAGACCCAGGGAGATCTTCCCCCTTACCAGTTGCAGTGTAACTGCCCCACCTTCTTCATATCTGCACCTACCTGGCGATATTGTTTTGTTTGGCAGCTTGGGATAAACCTCGACGGAGCCCCCCGCTCCTCATCCAGAAAGAGGAGTAGTATTAGAGATTCCCGAGTAGGAGGGAACAATCCCAAATTGCCCCATTCCCTGTTGTCCCTGTTCTCACCTATGGTAGTGTGTACACTGGTAATGTGGATGTGTTGTACCCTGATGTAATGTTGCCTACTACAGGGATATTCACAGTGATGGTGATTTTCTAATATGTGCACTCTACAAGTGTTTACTATAGTGCACTGCTGATGAGGTTGATGCATAATGTTTTATGCTAGGTGCAATCCTACCAGTAGTTGTTGGTTATCCTAACTGTGATGCTTATGACAAGTTTCCGATTGACAAGGTGATTTGTGTAATCCCTGTGACGTCAGGACAAGTGCCTAGTGGCAAAGTAATTTATGTGATTGTGATCTAATGTGTTTTTACCAATAATACAAAGGATATTTTTATATAACCTTGTGTGGAGTCTCTTTTGTGGTGTGCCGTGTGTGTCACTGCTGTGTGAGTATGTTGCGCAAATGCTTTACACATTGCGTCTGGGATAAGCCTGACTACTTTGCCAGCTACAGAGGGGGTGTGTAACTCCCTTGCCCTGACTAGAGTGGTGGGTTCTGCCTGGATTAGGTGCATACCCTTGCCAACCAGAAACCCCATTTCTAACACTTAATATCTGAACTTTCCGCTCTGCTGGGGGGTAAGGGGCCCTAGATCAAATCTCGCGTTCAGCTGTGATTTGAGTCCGAGATAGGTAGCCTCTCTTTACCAAAGAATGGGCTTACATATTTTACTGGGTACACCACACGGCCCGCACTTTGGCCAGCACTGAAACCGCTCACAAAATTGCCTCAGATTGGTATCTCACCCTGATGAGACTCAGTAGGTGGAATATGGGGCATTCCGGGGATAGCTAAAGAGGCTGTGAGAATGCAGGGACCCTGCTTCCTCTTTTGTGGCATTGTTCCAAGCTCACTAGATACTGGGAGCAGGTCTTAGATGATATTGACTGAGCTTTTAACACTACCACCCCAAGAGTCCCATCCTATACCATCTTGGGACTTCCAAACCTCCTAACCTACCCCCTACATTCCAGTAGAGCAGAGGTCTTCAAACTGGGAGGCGGGCCCCCCCGGGGGCCTTTAGTGATCACGTGGGGTGCCAGTCTCTAGCCAAGAGAAGCATCATGCTTTGTTTCGAGTGTTAAAAACATGAACAGCAGTAAGCCACTTTGTAATGGGCCATCACTAACAACTTTTGTCATGTATATCCTGACTGGGAGTATGTGTAAAAAGGGATAACAGAGCTGAACTGCAATGTTTAAATATGTTTAAACATATTTAAACATTGCCAATTTGGCAGCATAAGTGTGAAAAAATTGAGGGGAACTCGAGGATTTCTTTTTATGGGGGTGTGCAGCATTAAGAAGATCACTGCAGTAGAGGAAGGTAAATGGCTCTTGCTTTAAACGTTGCTCACCAGGTGATTCTTTCTAGGGGTACAGGCAAGACTCCAGATCATGTCTCCTCACTGCACAGATTGTGGTTTCTTCTGGGGATGTAGAAGTTTCCCCTAGCAACAACCCCAGATCGTTCCTCCTACTCAGAACTCTGGGCCCTCCTCATTCACATTCTATTACTCATTATTTTGGAAGCTGACATGCCCGTCTTATTTACAGCTCCTTTGTCTGACTCCTGAGATGTTCCATCCCGAAGAATAGCCAGCCTTGGTCATCCCTATACTAGACATAAGCCCTTTCGCCTAATTGATGTTCGCCACATTGCTTGTTTTTTCTTTCAAAAGCTTGAAGGATCAGTGGGGGGTTGGTTAATAATTATCTTCTTTGGTTTTTCTTGTACTTACCAGTCTGATTTACGCAGCCGGCCCCAGGGTTGTAGGCGGATGCTGTGTCATACATTTGGAACATGAAGCAGGGTCTAGTTTTACCATATAGTGCCCAAGGCCCATTCTGTCCACACCTGAAGCATGAGAGTCTCAATTGTCCGTGTCAGCCCATAGACAGGGTTGTTTTAAATTGTCCACACTGCCTTGAGTGTCTACAGAGGCAGTAGGCCCATGCCCTCCTGTAACCTCAGATGTATCTCTCCTATGAAGGCCAGTAACCTCAGGTCACTGTCTTTCTGATGAACAAGTCTTTGAGCCCCTGTCCTCTGCGTGTACATCTTTCTGAACATCAAGAAGAAGTAGCAATAATAGGATGCATCTGTCATCTAGAAGAACAAGATGGGCTAAGAGTAGGAGTGGGGGCAAACTGGGACTTTCCACAGCTTTGGAAACTAAGATAGTGACAGGGCTTAAAATAAACAATAGCCTTATAAGGAGCTTCCTCCTTAAAGCTTCCGAGAAGTGACGCAAATTGTTTTTGATAAAATATGCAACTTTTTGTTATGTTCTGCGGTCAAACACCTGCTAAAGTTAGATCTTGTGGTCAACGGTTTCTCATTAAAAGTGTATAAAAGGGCCACTTACTGGCCCATTCATTGATCACTTCACACAGTAGTATTTCACAGTGAAGTGCTCCCGGTTAACTGTTTTATTTAGCATTTTCATTGAGGTTATAATGCTTCATTGTACTTTGATATTCATTTTCTCTCTCTCTCTCTTTTTCTTTGCATTGCCGTGATTTTAAACTTACTAGATTGCATGTTTTTGCTCATGATCTGTGATGTGTCTTTGACACTTGTAATTTACTAGATTGCATAGGGTTATTTTTGATTAATGATGTGTCTTTGACATTTGTGTCTAAATTGTTCGTATAAATAGTGTCACTCCTAACTCAGTTCCTGCATTTTCAGACGTGTGTCTTGTTATTTCAGATAGCACATTTCCGGGCTAAATTATGTGGCAAAAACCACACTCCAACAAACCCGGCCGGCCCCTAGGGGTTGTAGGCGAGATGCAGTGTTTATATATGCATTGACTGTGTTAATAATAATGAACAGAATTGATCTAAAAAAATAGCAGCAGGCACGTGTCTTCAAGAGAGTAAGAGGGAAGAGAGGGATGGAAACAGAGTGAGAAATCTGAGAGGGGGAAGAGAGAGGAGAAAAGGAGAGAGGGAGAATGCTTAAACCAGCCTGGTCCCTTCCTCTCTTTGCTCATTCACTCTTTTCCACCCACCCATTCTTCCTCTCTCCCTCTCTTTCTCTTCTTTTATCCCTCTCTGATCGCTCTCCCTCCATCCCTCTCTTCCCCTCCCTCTCTTTCTCGCTCTCTCTTGAAGCCAGTGTGCCTACTGCAGTTAGTCTCAGGGAGCTAGGAGAAGTGACAGAAACATCAGCAGTGGTCCTGCGATTTCAAAACCCGTCTATAGTGGATGCAGCCCACCAAGGAAATGCCCAATGGAATAAAATACCAGTCTGGGGCTCCACAAGTCCACAGAGTAACAATGGTATGGCTATAAGGACAACAAATGCCAGCGCAGACAGGGATGTGCTCACCAGGCAATGCCACTACTGTCCCACGTGCACTTGTAGCAGTCATTCTCTGGAGAGCCCGCCTTCATCACTGGTGTCGGGTTCGAAAGGCTCAGTACATGTTCATGAACACCAACAGTAATGAAGGTTGGTTCTTCAGCAGCCTGCCTTCATCTTGTGGTGAGGGGTAGAGTGGGCTAACCTCTCTTTAGCAGTCAAACCTCTTTGGGCTTGATGTGGGCTTCCATGCTGGGCAAGGTCAGAAGAGTAGACAATAAGAATTTCAGCAGGGTCAATAGATTTAGTCTTAGCCAGGAGGGTGTGGGCTGAATGTCAGACAGAACTCAGGCATGCACTAACCTTGTCTTACAGATATCCACTGGAGCAATCAATACCCCACAGCTCTCCCACCCTGTGATGTGAACTCTAAACTCAACAGAGATCTACACCGCCAATCGGGTAAAAGAGAGGGTTTGATAGAGAGGACATAAGACAGATGGACTTTGCAGTGTCATATGTTGAGGTAATTTATGACATCAACTTTCTCAGTGTAATGTGCGTCTGCTTATAGCTGTTGTCTACTGAGCGAACGATCTACAGTGTGTTTAAAGATACAAATGTTGGAAGGTTCTTGACAACAAATAAGTGCAATGCCAAAAGTTATCTTTTCTTACATGACTAAAGAATCCCTTCTCAAAACATGTGGTTGACTTAATGACCAGGGCCACCAACTACTTGTTGTCCTTATTAGTTTACTTTAGACTTGTACATAAACCATAAAACAGCCTTTAGTGTTATTATTTCTCTATCCTTAGACACTCTGTCTGAGATTCTATTTCTGAACTCACCTGCTCGATCAGTGGTTGTGGTACTGTTACGACAGAGATGGGGTAACCACTAACCTTGAAAGCCGGATACAGCGGGAGCGATGGAAGATGCCAGATAAACTTTTCCCCTTGTATGGAATTACCTGCGAGTATATATATACCCACTCCGTAGGTCACACCACAGTAGGGGAAAGGGAAAAAAGGGACAAACGAAACAATAACGGTGCAGCAGCGAAAACACTCAATGGGGAAATGTTCTGGAGTTGTAGACTTCACTCCTATGATAGCCCACACAACACAATACACATGAAATCACCACCCTAAGTTCCTACAACATATAACTATACAATATGTGAATGCACTTACAGTTATAACTGCCACACTTATCCTTGTATGAAAAAGGCACAAAAAGGCAAAAATAAATAAAATAAAATAAAGCGTAGTTTCTACAACAAGTCTCAGAAGTATGAATTAATACGTAGCAAAGACACACAGCTCATGACATCCTGCATGACAGAAGTGTTAATGTACTTAGCTCACTCGAGACAATCCTCCGGTACCTTTGAGGCAGTCCACATGGGTCACTGGTACTTTTCCAAGGACAACACGCGGTTCCAGCGTGTTAAAAGGCACTCAGGTCAAAAAACAAAGAAAGAAATGCATAAACAATGCTCCGAGCCACTCAACGGCTCTAAATGGTGAGGAAACACAATTCCGTGGAACCCCAGTGAAAGTGTTTCTCGTGGGCCCAGCTCGACTCGTAACTGCGCTCCAGCGTGAGTGTAATTGACCGGAAAATATGGGCCACGGTGAAAAGGTTATAAGCGCTCCAGCGCAACCAAAAATAGAAGGGGGCACAAACCAAATGTATCGAGTCTAACGCGACTCTAAACAGGCAGGGTGTGCCCACAAAGGGCATGCGTGGCATGGGTTTCAGAGACATGGCTTGCAGGCAGGAAAACGGCGATTTGCGCATCAGCGCGACCACGGGAAATCCACCGCAGCAGTCTCTCTCAGCTGTACGATAGCCTCGGCAGCAGGGTGGAGACAAGGGCTCGAGTCTCCGAGCGAAGGTAGAGCAGCAAGCGGGACTGAAACGGCCTTCCGGGTATAATCACAGGTGACAAGCACCGGTTGTTCGGTAGGCGGGGTATATGTAGAGAAAGAAAAAGAGGTAGGACTGCAGCTCTCCCTCAGATAAATTATGGGAGATGTAGTTGTATACTATGCGCTCTCACATACAAAGGTGTATACTACAGTGTTTCCCCCTGCTATCTACACCCGAACGTGACGGGTACAGAAGGTGAGTCTTGAAGAAGGATTTTATCTGCAAGTAAGCAGCTGTTTTCACTAACAGAAATAAGTCTTCATGGACCACTGTCTGTGCACTAGTGCTATTCTTTCTGAATACTGTTTTACTCAAACCTAAGCAATAGTAAAAAAAATATGGCGTTTTCAGTAAAAATACTGTAATTTTTTTAGTTTTGTCTCAAAACAAGTTTAATCGAATGAGCAATGTCCCATTTAACTTCCTTGTTGTTTATGCAAGAAAGCTTATTAATGGCATAGTACTTGTTAGTCGGGATTATGCACTGATCACTGTCTCATTTTTTTACTCGCAAGAGCACTCAAGCCTCCAGAGATGAAGAGAGGCACTGATTGATGTGTGACAATAAAGAATGCTCATTTAAAGGTACATTTTACTCTAGGGTGGATGTGTTAAATAAGGCATGGAGAACTTTCTCATAATGTTATTGTCTCTTTCTAAGGTTCTAGAAGAGATTCCAAACAAATCTTCGGACTCGTGAATGGTGTGTCTCTGAAAACACTGGAGCAGCTGAGCTGTATGTCGTCTCGCCTCAAAGTCTCTGAAGAACTGATAAAGAGTTCTAGAAGGGACACAACTTTTATACAAAGTGGCGCTTAAGAAGGCCACCAAGTCACACGATCAGAGAAGTGTCAAGAGAATGTGGGGTTCCACAAGACTTTCCATCAGTACGGTGACTCTCTGTAGCCACATCTTTACAAGCCAAGAGGCCAACAAATTGGCGTTCAGTCCTTTTCACATTGTGGTTGTTAGAAATTGGGTTTCTGGTTGGCAGAGGTGTGCACCTTGGCCAAGCAGGAATCCCAATCCTAGTCAGGGTAGGTCACAACACAACCTAAATTATCCTGTGCTCACCCTCTGGTAGCTTGGCACAGTCAGGCTTAACTTAATAGACAATGTGTAAAATATTTGTGCAACACTTTATACAACAACACAGTGAAAACGCCACAAAAAGACTCCACACCAGGTTAGAAGAATAGATTATGATTTTATGAAGAAAACAATACTAAACTGACAAAAATCCAATGTGTAGAAATCAAGATATGAATTTTTTAATATTAAATGCAAAATAGCGCTTAGAAGCAAGTAGCGCCTATAGAGTTAATTAGGTTCAAAGGACAATATGAGGTGGAGGAACAAATACCCAGAATAATTACACCAGAGTACATTTAATTACTCCTATGCATAGGATCCTAATCCCATCAAATTTAGATATATTTTTTTAAATAAATCACATTCATAATTTATTTCAGGTCACAACCGTATTTTATTTCTTATTTCATATCTGATTGAGACCAATAATCTTTTTGTATTTTCAACAAACAATTTGTATATACACTAAACATTATACAATACGTACAACATTACAAACAATCAAAATCATTTCCTAGACCCCAGATTTTTTATGTACAACAAGTGTCCGTACACAAGAATATGTTGCGGTCCACTGTGAGGTAACCCTAATGCACAAGTGAGGTAATCGCTCCACCTCAACACAATCTTTTTTCCCGTGCAACTTAATCAGTATTTATCCCTTTAAAGATCAGTGGGTTCCTCCTTTTCCGGTAGTCTACGCGTTTCGACCCCTCTATTTGGGTCTCATCAGGACGGGGGTATGAGGAAGGACCTATAATACAATATATACACACATTACTATACATCTAAATACCTACGCAATACTACAAGGTTTTGTATGTGACTTGTTTCCAGTCTTATTTCTAAAGTACGGAAAGTGACACTGGTCACCAACGTGACAACATTCAAAGTGAATTCTCAGGCAAGGAACATGTGAAAGCTCAAAAATACCTTATGAATTCTTTTCAGGACCGTATGCCGGGCCGTAAAGTCACGCGCCACTTCTATAACAGTACTCGCTAGGAAGCAATACAAGGAAGAATAAGCTTACTAAAATCTATCCTTGCTCATTCTTACCACGGCCTCAAACAAGAAAAAACAAAACGGCTAGAACACTCACCCGTATATCAACACGATTCTCCTTATCTAGAGGCACTCCGCATATGTCGAGAGCCCTGCAACGCCGAGCCTGCAGTGTTCAAAAAGCGGCCGGCGGTGAACCGATAAGTTTACGGGTGAGGTCACGTGCAAAACAAAACTCCTAGAGCTGGAAGAAATACTTCCGCATAGACAAATGTTTTCAAGTTTCGTTACTACACAAAAAGTGAGCGTTGGGCTAAGTGTGCACCAACATCATTGCATCCATATAAAAGAAAGATAAAAATATATATATTTAAAAATAGGGGAAAAACACGAATATGTAAAAATAATACCCCATATGCAAAAAGGAAATGCACGTGATTATACACATGTTAAGAAAACAAAGATGGAAACCTTAATCCCAAGTGCATGGAAACCTAAAAAATTATTCAAAATGCTACACTTCAGGGGAAGCAACATCAAATTAGCAGGCGTACTACATGCTCCTAAATTCAATGCGCGGTCCCAATATATGAGACAGGATGTTAACTTAGCAATTAGTCATCTACAAAGAGTTTCATCACAGAGCAGTGGTATTCATATCAGTGTATACAAATGGTACGTACACTCAGATGTCTTGTACAGCAAAAAACGGAATCTATTTCTTTATAGTTACTCGATCTCTGTGGTGTCAACTGAATTATCTAAATCAATGGCCAGACCTCATCACGGTCATTCAGGCCGTGGATTGCAGTCTTATATTTCTCAATCATCATCGCCTCTTTTCTATTAAGTTGGAATGGTAGACCTCCCCTATTGAGGCATTTGACCACCAGTAGAACTGACCAAGACATCTCATTTTCTGTGTGGTTGCAGGCCTCGTAATGTTCAACCAAGGGGGCGCCCAGAGTCTTACATTTCACCCTGGATTTGTGTTGTAGTATGCGCATTTTCACTGGTTGAGTAGTTTGACCTATATATGTATTGTATAATGTTTAGTGTATATACAAATTGTTTGTTGAAAATACAAAAGATTATTGGTCTCAACCAGATATGAAATAAGACATAAAATACGGTTGTGACCTGGAATGAATTATGAATGTGATTTTATTTAAAAAAATATATCTAAATTTGATGGGATTAGGATCCTATACATAAGAGTGATTAAATGTACTCTGGTGTAATTATTCTGAGTATTTGTTCCTCCACCTCATATTGTCCTTTGAACCTGTTTATAGCCCAGAAAATGGAGGAGTATTTGGGCAAACCCCTTATATATTGATAAAGAGTTAATTGGTCACACTGCACCGGATCAAAGTCAAGAGTTCAGGCCAACACCGATGGAGCACAGGCCGCATACAGGACCCATGCAAGCCCCGGAGCAAAAGTACCTTGACTCTGGTTGCAACAGCGAGATGCGTTGGTGATCCCCACACATTTAAGGTGTTGGTGATGCCTCAGTTCGTTAACAAAGCGTGGGTTCTGAAGTGTGACAGTTCTGAAAGTTATGCGCTGGGTTTCTCCATGCTGTAGAAGCAATGTGTCAATCTTCTCCATGCAGTGGCGGTGATGCGTTGGTTCTGAAGTGGTGGTTCTGAGTGCATTGCAGGGCTTCTGAGTGCGATGCGCCTGTCTGGTTCCCCCAACAGCGGCGATACATCAATTCTGCTCTCGCAGAAGAGGATGCATCAGTTCCACTGGAGCAGACCCCTAGGTTCACTTCCAAGGGTCCAGGGCTGGGGTAACACCACTTGTCAGGACAGACTCACAAGCAGATGAGCCCAAGGATTGGAACAGGAGAGTTCTAAGTCTTTTGTGTTCCAGAGACTTAGGCAACAGGAGGCAAGCCAGCAAGCCCTTGGAGTCACTCTGGGTTCAAGTTCTACAGGTCCAGTCCTTCTCACCCAGGCAGAGAGAGAGAGAGAGCAACATCAGGCAGCAGGGCAACACAGCAAGGCAAGAGTTCAGTAAACAGCAGTTCCAGGAGATTGGCAGTCTTTGAGCAGCACAGCAGATCCTCTTCTTCCTGGCACTGTACTGCTTTGGTAGTGGCAGAGGTTCAGCACCAATACCTAGTGGTGCCTGTGAAGTGAGGGAGACTTCAAAGCAAGCTTTGAAGTACACAGAGGTACTCCTTTCTTGCCCTGGCTCCAGACACACTAAGGGGGGGGGGGGGTATAAGTCCTTTGTGTGGGGACAGGACACGGATCAGCTCCTCACTCCCGTCCTGCTCAGGATGGCCCATCTTCATGCAGATGACCACTCTGGCACTCTTACCCTTCCTTTGTGTGTGACTGTCTAGAGGGAATGCAGGAAGCCAGCTATCACCCAACCCAGACGTTTATTCCAGAGACAGACAGAAGATACCAAATGGCTAAAGTAAGCTATTGCCAACTTTCTAAAAGTTGCATTTGCTAAACTGGAATTTAAAATCCAACTTCACCATTAGTTGTGATTTTAAATTGTAAATTCAGTGACACTAAACTTGAAAAGTCTATCTATTTGGAGAAACAATAAAAAGATGTAATAAGGTAATCCCAATGTTTTCTTATGGGAGAGATAGGCCTTTCAGTAGTCAAACATTATATTGGGAGTTTTCACTTCCAAGACATGTAAAGTTTAAAAGTACATGTCCTGCCTTTTAAATACACTGCACCCTGCCCTATGGGTTATATGGGACCTACCTTAGTGGTCACCTATATGTATAAAATTGGAAGGTTTAGGCCTGGCAAGAGGGTTTGCTTGCCAGGTCGACATGGCAGTGTGAAACTGCCCACTCAGGCTCTGCAGTGGCAGTCCTGAGACATGGGTATAGGGCTACTTATGTGGGTGGCACAAAGAGTGCTGCAGGCCCATTAGTGGCATTTAATTTACAGGCCACAGGGCACATGCAGTGTACTTTACTTGGGACTAATAAGTAAATTTGGCGATGAACAAATATTACCATGGTTAGGGTAGGTGAACAAGCACTTTAGCACTGGTTAGAAGTGGTAAAGAGCAAGAGCACTAAAGCCAACAAAAACAAGGTCAGAAAAATGGAGGGAGGCAGGCAAAAAGTTGGGGGAAGACCACACTAAGGCTGTCGGGTCTAACATGTGTTCCCCCCCAGCTGCAAGTGGGGACAGCTACCCAACCCCTTGTGAGCTCTCTTCACTAATGTGGAACAATCAGGAGAGATTATCAGCATTTGCGCGGTCTGTCCCTGGGCGATGTTTCACCAGAAAGTCCATTCCCTGTAGGGCTATAGACCACCTCAACAGTTTGGGATTTTCACCCTTTATCTGCATGACCCATATGAGGGTTCTTTTATCTGTCTGAACCATGAAGTCAGTCCCAAACAGGTATGGTCTCAACTTCTTTAGTGCCCAGACCACAGCAAGAGCTTCTCTTTCATTGGCACTGCACCTCTGTTCCCATAGAAGTAACTTCCTGCGAATGAAGGCTACCGGTTGGCCTAGGCCTCCCTTATTCAGTTGTGCGAGCAATGGCCCTATGCCATGCTCTGATGCATCTGTCTGCATGATGATTCCTTGAAGAAGTCAGGGGCCCTGAGCACAGGTGTTGTGCACATGGCTTCCTTGAGAGAGTCAAAGGCTTTCTGACAAGCCTCTGCCAGATCACCAATCTGGGCTGCTTCTTAGAAGTCAGCTCAGTTAAGGGGACAGCAATGGTGCCATAGCCCTTTACAAATAATCTGTAGTAGAAGTGAGGCCTAAGAAGGCTCCCACTTCTGTTTGGGTTTTAGGTGGGTGCCAGGCCATGACAGTTTCAATCTTGGCCTGGAGGGGCTGCACCTTGGTTCCACCTACCAGGCGCCCCAAGTACACCACAGAACCCTGCCCAATCTGGCATTTGCTTGCCTTGATTGTCAAGCCTGCCTGTTGCAGGGCCTGAAACACTTCATGGAGGTGATGGAGGTGTTCCTCCCAGCTGGAACTATAGACGGGGATGTCATCTAAGTAGGGTCACAGAAAGCCTCTTTACCTGTCAGAATCCTGTTAACTAACCATTGGAAGGTAGTAGGGGCGTTCTTCAATCCAAAGTGCATCACCTGGAATTGGTAATGACCTCTGGGGTTGAGAATGCTGACCTCTCTTTTGCCCCCTCAGTCAAGGTGATCTTCCAATACCCTGGAGTCAAATCAAAATTACTGAGGAATTTGGCAGCGCTCAGCCTGTCAATGAGCTCATCAGCTCTGGGTAGGGAGTGTGCATCAGTCCTAGTGACTAAGCTGAGCCCTCTGTAGTCCACGCAGAACCGGAGTTCTGGTGTGGCACCTAGTGGGGAAGCCTTTGGTACCAATTCCTTGGTGCTGGACCAAGGACTGTTAGAGGGCTCAAACACCCCTAATGCCAGCATCTTTGAGATTTTCTCCTTGATGCTGGCTCTCAGCCTGTCAGGCAACCTGTAAAGTTTGTTCTTTATAGGGCTGTTGTCCCCAGTGTTAACAACATGGACCCACAGATGTGTGAATCTAGGGGTGAGGGAGAACAATGGGACAGACTGTTCCAGTGACTAGTAACACTCACCTTGCTGTTCTGGGGTCAAGGTGGTAGAGAGGTTGACACCCTACACTGACCCATCATGTTCCTGTTCAGAAAGGAGGTCAATGAGAGGTTCACTCTCCTCTCCCTCATCTGTCACTAGGAGCATGCTCACTTCAGACCTCTCGAAGTGAGGCTGCAGTCGGTTCACATGGAGCACCTTTAGGGGGCTCCTAGGGGACTGGAGGTCCACCAGGTGGGTGGTCCCCCCTTCTGCTCATTTATCTCATATAGGCCAGTCCAGGAGTCCTGGAGAGCTCTGGGCACTACTGGTACCATGACCCATATGCTTTGGGCAGTCTGAAACTCCACCAATGTGGCCTTCTTGTCATACTAGAGTTTCATCACCTCATGGATGGCCTCTAGGTTACTTTTTGCCTTCTTCCAGTAGTGGTGCATCTGGTTGCGGAGGGCCAGCATGTACCTGACCACATCCTGAGGGGGTTTCTTGGGAGTTTTCTCCCACCCCTCCTTCATGAGGCTAAGAAGTCCACTAGCAGGGTGTCCATAGAGCAGTTCAAAGGCGCTGAACCCTACTCCTTTCTGTGGTATCTCCCCGTAGGCAAAGAGAAGGCATGGTAAGAGGATGTCTGTTAGACTTGGCATCTTTTGGCGTGTTTCCCCTGACTTTTTGCTTTCTGACCTCCTGGTTTTTGACTCTGTTTTTGCTGGTGTAATGATTCTGCGCACTTTCCTCACTGCTGTCCAGTGGGAAAGTGCAAGTGCTCCTGTAGAAAATGTGTTATGGATTGGTGTTTCCATGATTGGCCTATTTGATTTATGTGTCAGTCCCTTGTAAAGTGCACTGAGAGTGCCAGGGCCTATAGATCAAATGCTGTTGGTGGGCTGCAGCACTGGATTGTGCCACCCATGCAAACAGCCCGTAAAGTGTAACTCTGGCCTGCCATTGCAGAGCCTGTGTGCAGCCTGGGGCTGCCATGTCGACTTGGCAAGTGCACACACTTGCAAGTCCCTAAACCTTCCCTTTTCTACATGTTAGTCACCCCTAAGGTAGGCCCAAGGTACCCTTGTGGGCAGGGTGCATTGTAGGTGAAAGGTAGGACATGCCCTGGTGTGTGTGGCATGTCCTGATAGTGAATTACAGCCTATTTCGTTTTTCACTATTGCAAGGCTACCTGTTCCCCATAGGCCAGAATGGGCAGTTTTGATTATTACAGCTTATAATCCTAACTGACCCAGGGAACATGGTAGAAATTCGAGTTTAGTATGCCTGGACTCAGAATGATAAAATGCATCTTTTAGTGAAGTTGGTTTTAACATTCTGTGTTTGAAAATACCACTTTTAGAAAGTGGGTATTTTCTTGTCTAACCATCCAAGCCTGCCTCTGCTAGGTTGTGTATTCCTTGTCTGGAGTGTGAGTGACAGGGGCTGGGGGATGCCAGGAGACAGGGTGAGTCAGCACAGGGCTGAATAGCAAGATCTACATGTAGATGGGTGGGAGGAGATGCACCTGGGACCTGAATAGGGCTGGGCCTTCCCTCCACAATGCTGGCTCCACCTCCTGTGGTGCGTCTGATGTCCCTGGCCTGCACTGTGAAAGGAAAGAAGGAGACTTGTCAACAATGTGCTCCAGGACTGACCAGAACTTGTTTGGACTAGGCAAAGGCCTCTCTGCCTTCAGAGGACAAAGAGAAATTGAGGATAAAAAGGGGGACCCAAACCCCAGAAAATTGGAACTCTTTGGGATCAAGAAGACTGCCAAGAAGAAGAGCTGGAGAAGCTGTGAGGAGGAACTACCACTTTGCTGTGTGCTTTGCTGTGTTGGCCTGCAGTGGCTGCTTCTGTCTTGGGCAGTGAAAGGACTGGAACTGAACTTTCTGCAATCTACTTTGTGAGTGTCTCCAAGGGCTTGAGGTAGAGCTTGCCCCCTGTTCAAGAAGTCTCAGGAACAGCAAAGACTTCAAGCCCGACGCCGTCTACGACGCCGCTGCCGACTCCGTGTCCTGAAGGCACCGCAGAGGGCACCGCCACAACGCCGCACCGTGACCCTGGTCTCACCGACGATGCCTGCTGACGCCACCACCGAGCCGCTGCTCGCACCGCGACCTGTGGGCACCGCACTCCGCACCGCCTCGCTTCACGATGACACCGTGGTATCCCCAACGACACCGCTCCACGCCGGACTCGATGCCGCTGCTTGCACCGTGGTTCGGGGGCACGGCTCGTAAGTTACACGACGCACCGCCCTCATCCCGCACCGCAGCCTTCGCCCACCGACGCCGGTGCCATCGACTCCAGTTCGTCAGCCGACGACAGCGCTTCAGCAACGACGACGCCACTGCTGCACCGTGACCTGCCAGCACCGTGACGAGCACCGCCTTCATCTCACACCGCGACCCTGGCCTCACCGACGATGCCATCCGACGCCGCCATTGAGCCGCTGCTCGCACTGTGACCTGAGGGCACCGCACGCCGCACCGCTGCACTTCACACCGCAGCACCCGACGCCAGTGCTCCTGACTTCAACAGAGAGGAGATCGATCTGCAACGTGGGTGACTTCGAGGGCCCGACGACGCCTGCACCGACCTCCGGAACCGACGCCTGCGGACGCCGTGTTTTTGGAAGCTCACCGCGAGGTCATCGACGCCCTGCATTTCTGAAAGGTACTGTTTGCGGGTCTTCCCGACACCGTAGCTGACCCGCGACGCCGCGGTCAGCCAGAACTGTTTGGATTTGTTTGTTCACGACGCCGGGATAGCCCTGGACGGAGCTATCGGCATCAAGGAACTGTTTTTAAGGACACTGTGATAACTGAAGATTTTTAAAGTACTGTACTGTGGATTTTTATCGTATTGGTCTTGTTTTAAGTATATAAAAATATTGGATATTTTTCTAAACTGGTGTGGTGTCCATTTGTAGTGCTTACACTGTATTACTGTTGGTTATGTGCAAATGCTTTACACACTGCCTCTAGAATAAGTCTAACTGCTCGTGCCAAGCTACCAAGGGGGTGAGCAGGGGTTATTTTAGGAGTGTAACTCCCTTATCCTGACTAGGAAGAAGGGTCCCTACTTGGACAAAGGTGCAAGCCCTTGCCAACTAGAGACCCCCATTTCTAACATTGGTTGTCAGCGGTGAGGATAGGACTTGTGTTTGCACTTGACTTACAGTGATTGGTGTGCACTACTACCATATCGCAGACCATTACGTACCACTTACAGGTTCTTTTTCTTTTTGGCCTATTTTTGATCTTGCCAGTTTGAACTCGCTACTTCAACATGCCTGAATCAATTGCATCATCGGTTGCATCAGTAGACATTGCCTTTGAGGAGGATCGATTGGAAGCCTACAATGTCAAGGAGTTAAAATCGATTTGCAAGAACCTGAAAGTCCAGGTCAGAGGCCTCACCAGGAAGGATGAGCTACAAAAGGCGCTGAGGGCCTGGGTAGCAGCCAGACATGCCAGTGGGCAATCTGGTGATCTCAATGGAGAGGTGGAGGAGCCTGTTCCTAGGGTGGATGTGCTTTTGGGAGGGGGGGAACCCTCCAGGCCAGGCAGCAGTAGTTTGTCCCCAGAGGAGCTGGAGGACAGGCGGGAAGTAAGGAGGTTTGAATTGGAGAAACTCAGAATAGAAAGTGAGAGGGAAGAGAAAAGAATAGCCATGGAAGAAAGGAAGATGATACTAGATCATGAGAGAATGATTAAGGAGCTGGAGCTAAAAAGTAGAACCGCTCAGATGGTGGCAGCAATTCTTCAGCACACACAGACAGGATTGTACACATCCCCAAGAATGTAGGTAAAGAGTACAAAAAGGGTGATGACATACAAAGGTGGTTTCAAGGGTGCGAGTCGTCTATTCATATGAATGGGGTCCCTGAGAGGAACTGGGGGGCAGGGTTGTGGCCTCTCTTTCCAGAAGAAGCTAGGGATACCCTGATAGCTTTGGGTAAGGGGCAGGACCTCACCTATGCTGACATGAAAGACGCTCTCCTCACTAGGTATGGGCTCACTCCTGAGAAGTACAGGGATCAGTTCAGGTCCAGTAAAAAGTCTGAGGCCAACACTTGGTTGGAGTGTGTGGATATGTTCTGTAGGTCTCTGGATGGTTGGGTGAAGGGCAGTAATGTAACAGATTTTCAGGGGCTCTACAATTTCATTGCATGGGAGCACTTGTCTAGTCTATGTTTTGCAGATCTGCGCCAGCACCTAGTTGATAGTAAGCTAACTGACCCCAGGAAGCTTGCTATGGAGGCGGACCGCTGGGTGAGTACCAGGGTCCACAAGAAAGCGTTTGGGGTGAGACTCAGCCAAAGGTGGGCAGGGTCCCCAGCAGAAAGGCGGGGGGGACAAGGGTAAAGCACAGGAGTTCTCTAAAGGGCCCCAAACGAGTACCCAGGGTAAAGGTTCCCAGCCCCCGGTGATAAGAAGAAAGGGGTCTCTACAGGAAGCCTGTTGAGACCGGCCCCGCAAGTGTTATGCATGTGACCAGGTAGGTCACTTTAGAGGGACCCCAAGTGCCCAAAGGGGACACAGCCACCCACCGGTGGACAGTTCAAAGTGTTGGCTAGTGTAGCGCTTGGGGAGGAGGGGTGCCCACAGGAGGGTGGGGATCCCGCAGAAATGACCCTTGTCTCACTAGGGGACAGTGAGATGGTCCCAGGAAACCAGGTGCCCCCTAACACAAAGAAATATAGCACCTGGATGACCATTAATGGGAACAGGGTAGAGGCTCTCAGAGATACTGGAGCCAGTGTGACCTCAGTCCGGTGTCACCTGGTCTCTGAGAAGCAGGTAGTCCCAGGGGCATTCCACCAAGTAGTTGCTGGAGACAACTCTGAGCGCCAGTGTATGGTGGCGCAGGTTCTCTTTGAATGGGGGGGGTCTCAGGTCCCTTGAGGGTGGTTGTGAGCCCTACCATGCCTGTAGATTGTCTGCTAGGTAACGACCTGGAGCAGTCCTTATGGAAGGATGTTGAGCTCAGGTCTCACTTGGAGATGCTTGGCTTACCAGAGTGGGCATGCGTGTCTACTCGGTCAATGGCAGCCAGAAAGGGTGATCAAGAGGACTTGGAGCCTGGAACAAAGGCCCAAGTCCCTGCCAAGAGGAAGGGCAGGGGGCGCGGGAAACCGGCCCCCGAAGTTCCCACGGACCGGGAGGAGGCAGACCTCGAAGGGGACGCCCCGGTGCCTACCGGGGAGCAGGTAGCCGAACTGGGAGACATCTCTGAGCTGACCCATTGGCAGCAAGAAGGGGGTCCCACCAGGGAGGAGTTCTGCAGGGAGCAGAACGAGTGCCCTACTCTGGAGGGTCTGCGGCGGCAGGCTGCAGACCAGGCAGCTGGTAATCAGTCCGGGTCACCTCTGATCTACTGGGAGAATGGTCTCCTATACAGTGAGCCTAAGGTTGCTGAGCCTGGGTCAGCCCGTGTGCTGGTGGTACCCCAGCGCTTCAGGACCTTCCTACTGGGTCTGGCTCATGACGTGCCTTTGGCAGGACATTTGGGGCAGGACAAGACCTTTGACAGGCTTGTCACCCACTTCTTTGGCCCCAAATGCGAAGGCAGTCAGATGCACACTGTAGGTCTTGCCAAACTTGCCAGGCAAGTGGTAAGAGTGGGAGGAAGGTCAAAGCTCCTCTCCAACCTTTTCCTGTTGTTGGAACACCCTTTGAAAGGGTAGGGATGGATATTGTGGGGCCACTGGATCCCAAGACAGCCATTGGCAACAGGTACATCCTGGTCTTGGTGGACCATGCCACCCGGTACCCGGAGGCAATCCCTCTCAGGACAACAACGGCGCCAGTGGTGGGCCGGGCGTTAATGGGGATCTTTTCCCGTGTGGGCTTCCCCAGAGAAGTGGTTTCTGACAGGGGGACCAATTTCATATCCAAGTATATGACGTCCCTGTGGAAGGAGTGTGGTGTAACCTACAAGTTCACCACTCCTTACCACCCACAAGGAAACGGTCTGGTGGAGAGATTCAACCAGACCTTGAAAGGCATGATCAAGGGTCTAACAGAACCCATGAGGCGTAAGGGGGACGTCCTCTTGCCATGCCTGCTCTTCGCATACAGGGAGGTGCCTCAGAAGTCTCTTGGGTACAGCCCCTTTGAGCTCCTGTATGGCCACCCTGTCAGAGGACCTCTGAGTTTGGTAAAGGAAGGCTGGGAGGCAGCTCCCAGGAAAACTCCCCAGTATGTGTTTAGTTACATGCTGGCCTTTAGAAACCAAACTGCCCGCTTCAGGAAACTCGCTCAGGCGAACCTAGAAGCAAGCCAGGAAGAAATGAAAAGGTGGTATGACCAGAATGCCACTCTGGTCGAATTTCAACCTGGGCAGAAAGTGTGGGTCATGGCCCCAGTGGAACCTTGTGCCTTGCAGGACAAGTGGACTGGGCCATATGAGGTGGTGGAGCGCAAAAGTGACGTCACCTACCTGGTGAATTTGCAGACTCCAAGGAACCCCTTGAGGGTCCTTCACGTGAACCGCCTCAAACCCCACTTCGAGAGGTCCGAAGTGAGTATGCTCTTGGCGACAGATGATGGGGTGGAAGAGGAGAGTGAGCCTCTCCCTGACCTCCTGACTCCCAAGGAGCATGATGGGTCAGTGGAGGGTGTGATACTCTCCCCTACACTGACTCAGGAGCAGCAGGGGGACTGTCACCAGTTGTTGGGACAGTTCGCCCCACTGTTCTCTCTGACCCCCGGTGTTACTCACTGGTGTACCCATGACGTGGACACTGGTGACAGCCCTCCTGTGAAGCACAAGATTTACAGGTTGACTGACCGGGTCAGGGCCAGCATCAAGGAGGAGGTCTCTAAGATGTTGGCGTTAGGGGTGATTGAGCCCTCCAACAGTCCTTGGGCCAGCCCAGTGGTCTTGGTCCCAAAGGCTGCTGCACCCAGTGCCACTCCAGAACTGCGGTTTTGTGTGGACTACCGTGGGCTCAATGCCGTCACCAGGACTGACGCGCACCCCATCCCCAGAGCTGATGAGCTCATTGATCGGTTGGGAGCTGCCCGGTTCCTCAGCACGTTTGATTTAACGTCTGGGTACTGGCAGATTGCCTTAACCGATGGGGCCAAGGAGAGATCAGCATTCTCAACCCCAGAAGGTCATTACCAATTCCGGGTGATGCCCTTTGGGTTGAAGAATGCCCCTGCCACCTTTCAGAGGTTGGTCAATCAGGTGTTGGCTGGACTGGAGGATTTCAGTGCCGCCTACCTGGATGACATTGCTGTGTTCAGTTCCAGCTGGGAAGAACATTTACAGCACCTTGAGAAAGTGTTGAGGGCTCTGCAAGGTGCAAGCCTCAAGATCAAGGCCAGTAAGTGCCAGGTCGGGCAGGGTTCTGTGGTGTACTTGGGACACCAGGTAGGAAGCGGCCAGGTGGCGCCCCTACAACCCAAGATTGACACCATTCTGGCTTGGGAGCCCCCCAAGACCCAGACAGAGGTGAGAGCCTTCTTAGGTCTCACCGGCTACTATAAGAGATTTGTTAAGGGCTATGGCACCATCGTTGCCCCCTTAACAGAGCTGACTTCGAAGAAGCAGCCCAGGAACGTGATCTGGACTGAGTCCTGCCAGAAAGCTTTTGATGGCCTGAAGGCAGCCATGTGCACGGCGCCCGTGCTCAAGGCACCTGACTTCTCCCAAGAATTTGTCGTGCAGACTGACGCTTCAGAGCATGGTGTGGGAGCGGTGCTCTCACAACTGAACGAAGAGGGCCTGGATCAGCCTGTAGTCTTCCTTAGCAGGAGACTACTCCCCAGGGAACAGAGGTGGAGTGCCATAGAAAGGGAAGCTTTTGCTGTGGTCTGGGCACTGAAGAAGCTGAGACCATACCTGTTTGGGACTCACTTCCGGGTTCAGACGGACCACAGGCCCCTCAGATGGTTGATGCAAATGAGGGGTGAGAATCCAAAACTGCTGAGGTGGTCCATCTCCCTACAGGGAATGGACTTTACGGTGGAACACCACCCTGGTACAGAACACGCCAACGCAGATGGTCTGTCCAGGTTCTTCCGCCTTAGTGAAGAGAACTCCAATGGGGTTGGGTAGTTCTCCCTACTTTCAGCTGGAGGGGACATGTGTTAGACTTGGCATCTTTTGGCGTGTTTCCCCTGACTTTTTGCTTTCTGACCTCCTGGTTTTTGACTCTGTTTTTGCTGGTGTAATGATTCTGCGCACTTTCCTCACTGCTGTCCAGTGGGAAATTGCAAGTGCTCCTGTAGAAAATGTGTTATGGATTGGTGTTTCCATGATTGGCCTATTTGATTTATGTGTCAGACCCTTGTAAAGGGCACTGAGAGTGCCAGGGCCTATAGATCAAATGCTGTTGGTGGGCTGCAGCACTGGATTGTGCCACCCATGCAAACAGCCCGTAAAGTGTAACTCTGGCCTGCCATTGCAGAGCCTGTGTGCAGCCTGGGGCTGCCATGTCGACTTGGCAAGTGCACACACTTGCAAGTCCCTAAACCTTCCCTTTTCTACATGTTAGTCACCCCTAAGGTAGGCCCAAGGTACCCCTGTGGGCAGGGTGCATTGTAGGTGAAAGGTAGGACATGCCCTGGTGTGTGTGGCATGTCCTGATAGTGAATTACAGCCTATTTCGTTTTTCACTATTGCACTATTGCAAGGCTACCTGTTCCCCATAGGCCAGAATGGGCAGTTTTGATTATTACAGCTTATAATCCTAACTGACCCAGGGAACATGGTAGAAATTCGAGTTTAGTATGCCTGGACTCAGAATGATAAAATGCATCTTTTAGTGAAGTTGGTTTTAACATTCTGTGTTTGAAAATACCACTTTTAGAAAGTGGGTATTTTCTTGTCTAACCATCCAAGCCTGCCTCTGCTAGGTTGTGTATTCCTTGTCTGGAGTGTGAGTGACAGGGGCTGGGGGATGCCAGGAGACAGGGTGAGTCAGCACAGGGCTGAATAGCAAGATCTACATGTAGATGGGTGGGAGGAGATGCACCTGGGACCTGAATAGGGCTGGGCCTTCCCTCCACAATGCTGGCTCCACCTCCTGTGGTGCGTCTGATGTCCCTGGCCTGCACTGTGAAAGGAAAGAAGGAGACTTGTCAACAAAGTGCTCCAGGACTGACCAGAACTGGTTTGGACTAGGCAAAGGCCTCTCTGCCTTCAGAGGACAAAGAGAAATTGAGGATAAAAGGGGTACCCAAACCCCAGAAAATTGGAACTCTTTGGGATCAAGAAGACTGCCAAGAAGAAGAGCTGGAGAAGCTGTGAGGAGGAACTACCACTTTGCTGTGTGCTTTGCTGTGTTGGCCTGCAGTGGCTGCTTCTGTCTTGGGCAGTGAAAGGACTGGAACTGAACTTTCTGCAATCTACTTTGTGAGTGTCTCCAAGGGCTTGAGGTAGAGCTTGCCCCCTGTTCAAGAAGTCTCAGGAACAGCAAAGACTTCAAGCCCGACGCCGTCTACGACGCCGCTGCCGACTCCGTGTCCTGAAGGCACCGCAGAGGGCACCGCCGCAACGCCGCACCGCGACCCTGGTCTCACCGACGACGCCTGCTGATGCCGCCACCGAGCCGCTGCTCGCACCGCGACCTGTGGGCAGCGCACTCCGCACCGCCTCGCTTCACGACGACGCCGTGGTATCCCCGACGACGCCGCTCCATGCCGGACTCGACGCCGCTGCTTGCACCGTGGTTCGGGGGCACCGCTCGTAAGTTGCACCGCAGCGTTGGCGCACCGGTGCCATTGACTCCAGTTCGTCAGCCGACGACAGCGCTTCAGCAACGACGCCGCCGCTGCTGCACCTTGACCTGCCAGCACCGTGACGAGCACCGCCTTCATCTCACACCGCGACCCTGGCCTCACCGACGACACCATCCGATGCCGCCACCGAGCCGCTGCTCGCACCGCGACCTGAGGGCACTGCACGCCGCACCGCTGCACTTCGCACCGCAGAACCCGACGCCGGCCGACGCCAGCGCTCCTGACTTCAACAGAGAGGAGATCGATCTGCAATGCGTGTGACTTCGAGGGCCCGACGACGCCTGCACTGACCTCCGGAACCGACGCCTGCAGACGCCGTGTTTTCGGAAGCTCACCGCGAGGTCATCGACGCCCTGCATTTCTGAAAGGTACTGTTTGCGGGTCTTCCCGACACCGTAGCTGACCTGCGACGCCGCGGTCAGCCAGAACTGTTTGGATTTGTTTGTTCACGACGCCGGGATAGCCCTGGACGGAGCTATCAACATCAAGGAACTGTTTTTAAGGACACTGTGATAACTGAAGATTTTTAAAGTACTGTGCTGTGGATTTTGTGGTTTTAAGTATATAAAAATATTGGATATTTTTCTAAACTGGTGTGGTGTCCATTTGTAGTGCTTACACTGTATTACTGTTGGTTATGTGCAAATGCTTTACACACTGCCTCTAGAATAAGCCTAACTGCTTGTGCCAAGCTACCAAGGGGGTGAGCAGGGGTTATTTTAGGAGTGTAACTCCCTTATCCTGACTAGGAAGAAGGGTCCCTACTTGGACAAAGGTGCAAGCCCTTGCCAACTAGAGACCCCCATTTCTAACAATGTCCCACTTACTCCTCATGGGCTCATGCAGGCCCGTAATAATGGCTTTCAAGGTCTTGTTGAATATTTCAACTAGACCATTGGTTTGGGGGTGATTGGGTGTGATTAACTTGCAGGTTACACCACAATCATCCCACATGAACTTCATGTAAGCTGACATGAAGTTAGTGCCTCTGTCCAACACTACCTCCATGGGGCACCCAACACGGGTAAAGACCCCCATCAGAGCTCTTGCCACCACGGGTGCAGTCACTCAACTCAGAGGGATTTCCTCTGGGTAGCGGGTGGCATGGTCCACCAAGACCAGGACAAACCTGTTACCTAAGGCTGTCTTGGGGTCCAAGGGTCCAATGATGTCGATACCCACCCTTTCAAAGGGAATACCAACAATGGGTAATGGGATCAGTGGAGCTTTGTGCTTTCTCCCTGATTTCCTACTGGCCTGGCAGGTGGGAATAGACCTACAGAATACATCTGAGGCTGTCTACATTCGGGACCAATCAAAGTGGAAGACATGCCTGGCAAAGGTCTTGTCTTGCCCCAAATGTCCTACCAGGGGAATGTCGTGAGCAAGGTCAGTGGGAAGGTCCGGTAGCATTGGGGGACCACCAGCACATGGGCTGCCCCAGGAACCTTAGGCTCACTGTAAAGGAGATTGTTCTCCCAGTAGATTAGGTGATCCCCAGAAACCTTACCTGTTGCATGAGCTGAGGCCTGGCGCCTCAAGCCCTCAAGAGTGGGACACTCTTCTGCAATGGCAGAATTCTTCCTTGGTAGGCCCAACCTTAGCCTGCACGTGGCAAGCTCAGGTAGGTCATCTAGGGCAGCATTGTCTTCCCTGGTTGGCTCAAGGGCCTCCTCCTCAGGGACCCCGTCAACCTCCACCAGGGGAACCTCAGATACCGGTTTCCTGTACCCCTTGCCCCTCTCCTTGGCAGCTATCTGGGCCATTGTTCCAGGCTCCAGACATCCTTGACTCTCTAGCCGGGCAGCCATGGCTCGTGTGGTCATATAGACCCACTCAAGCAATCCCATCTTCTCCAAGTGAGACCTGAGCTCTACCTCCCTCCAGGTAGTGTGCTCCAGGTCATTGCCTAACAGACAATCAACAGGCATGGCAGAGCTCACAGCAACTTTCAGAGAACCTGAGACCCCACTCCCCCAATCAAAGGGAACCAGAGCCACCTGTAAATGGCTCTTGCGATGTTCATTGACTACGACTTGGTGGAATATTTTTGGTAGGACCTGCTCTGCAGACACCAACTGACACTTGACATTCATCATGTTGGCTCTTGTGTCTCGCAGAGGCTCCACCCATTGCCCATTAATGGCGATCCACTGCCTATACTTTGAACTATTTGCAGGCATGTGGGCTTTTGACACCATTTCTCTCTCCCCCATGGATTCCAGTGTTACCTCTATCTGTTCTCTAAAACTATCTGTGACAAACTCCTCCCTGAGCGCTACACTTGTCAACCTAGGTATCTGCCCACTGGTGGGGGACTGTGCCCTCTTGGGACATTTGGAGTCGATCTTAGAGTGGCCATACTTATAGCACTCTGTACATGGGGTACAAACCTCCCTGTATTAGGGTTAAAGAACCATTTCCCCTTTGGATCAGACTGGGACTGGTTACCACTACTCCCTTGGGAATTATTTTGGGGGCCTTTTGAGAACTCCTTGTTTTTAAGTTTTTCTCCCACCTCTTTCTTCTGTTGGGAACCCTGACCACCTTTGTGGGTGTCTCCCCAGATACCTTTTTGGACACTCTGGTGCTAGCCCAGGCATCCACCTCCTCAGCAAGCTTCCTGGGGTCATCAGCTTACTGTCAACTAGGTGCTGGGGAAACGCTGTAAAACAGATACCAAGCATGCGCTCTCTCATGATCAAATGACATAACCCATTAAAATCATTAACTTTGCTGCCCCTCATCCATCCATTCAGTGCCTTGTTGGAGTAATGAATACACTCTACACATGATTGGTCGGGGAACTTTTGGCTTTCCCTGAATCTTTGGTGATCAAAATGGCCATCATAGCAGTGTGCTTGGTTTGG
This sequence comes from Calotriton arnoldi, assembly GCA_963921515.1. Lineage (NCBI taxonomy): Eukaryota > Metazoa > Chordata > Amphibia > Caudata > Salamandridae > Calotriton > Calotriton arnoldi. Next base: position 1,122,919 of record CAWUFW010000597.1, on the reverse strand, counting down.
TTTCCAACCTCTAATGTCAGAAGTGTGCCCCTTCCATGTGTTGGCACATGTTTCCACAGACCCCCACCCCCACAGCTCCTCAGGAACCCTGTGTACTTTGAGTGCAACCTCATAAGCAGAAAACCACTTATCACTGTCATCTCCCACCACATAATCAGGCACCAAATTCTTGAGTATACAGAACCTTTTGTTTCCATCGAGTACTGCATGTATGCTGCCACCATCACTGCTGGATTCTGCCTACCTGGCCTTGATCTCCAGACCTTTTAGACTCAGTTTGTGAGCCAGAAGTAGTTTCTTCTCTGCTAAGGCTCTTTCAGCCTCAGCCCTCCTCTCCTCAGTTTCCATTTTCAATCTTACCACCTGAAGCTTGAATTTTCTCTCCTCCCCCCTCTCCCTCAGCTCTTCTGAGGATAGACCATGGGCCGAGACACTGTTCCTGCTCTCACAGGGAGCTCAAACCCAGGGGTGTCCCCCTCAACTGCTGCAAGTGGTTCCTCCAAAGAGCCATTCTAAGGTTCCTCCAATTCATCATTCTCTTGGGAGCGAGCCTCTGCCCAGGCCCTCAGCACCTTCTGAAACTTCAACTTCCTGGTGGCTCTTTGGGCAGGTACCCCCATTTCCTTGCAGAAGCTTTTCAGCTGGGCCACTGTATAATCTTCTAGCTTGGCCAGCTCAAACTCCATGGTTCCATTTGCAGAATCAGCAAGAGACATGATGTAGAGGTTGAATCAAAAAATGCAAAGCAGGGAAAATTGAAAAAAACTCGAAATGGTCTTGAATGTAGATAGGTTGTGTACACCTAGCTGTTGTATGGCACTTCACAAACACAAGACCTATACCACCACTGCCACCAATGTTAGAAATTGGGTTTCTGTTTGGCAGAGGTATGCACCCGGTCCAAGCGGGAACCACAATCCCAGTCAGGGTAGGTCACAACACAACCTAAATTGTCCTATGCTCACTCTCTGGTAGGTTGGCACAGAGCAGTCAGGCTTAACTTAAGAGGCAATGTGCAAAGTATTTGTGCAACACTTCGTACAACAACACAGTGAAAACACCACAAAAAAACTCCACACCAGGCTAGAAAAATAGATTATGATTTTATAAATAAAACAATATCAAACTGACAAAAATCCAATGTGTAGAACTCAAGATATGAATTTGCAATGATTAAATGCAAAATATAGCACTTAAATGCAAGTAGCGCCTAAAGAGTTTATTGATCGTGCTGGACCAGGACAAAGTCAAGAGTTCAGGCCGACCGCGATGGAGCACAGGCTGACTACAGGAACCACGCAAGAGCAAAAGTACCTTGATCCTGGCCACAACAGGGAGATGTGTTGGTGAACCCCAACGCAGTTAAGGTGTTGGCAATGCATCAGTTTTGTGAACGAAGCGTCAGTTCCAAAGTGCAACAGTTCTGAATGTGATGCGCCGGGTTTCTCTATGCTGTAGAGGTGATGCATCGATCTTCTCCATGCATTGGCAACGATGCGTCGGTTCCGAAGTGGTGGTACCAAGTACATTGCGGAGGTTCTGAGTGTGATGCACCTGTGGGGTTCCCACAACAGCGCCGATGCGTCAATTCTGCTCTCGCAGCAGAGGATGTATCGGTTCCACTGGAGCAAACCCCTAGGTCCTCTTCCAAGGGTCCAGGACTGGGGTGACACCACTTGTCAGGACAGACTCACAAGCAGATGAGCACAAGGCTTGGAATGGGAGGATTCTAAGTCTTTTGTGCCCTTGAGACGTAGGCAGCAGAAGGCAAGCCAGCAAGCTTGTGGAGTCACTCTGGGTTCATTTGATGCAGGTCCAGTGCTTCTCACCATGGCAGAGAGAGAGCAGCAGGCTGGAGGGCAACACAGCAAGGCAAGAGTTAATCAAACAGTACTTCTAGCAGAGTGGCAGTCCTTAAGCAGCACAGCAGATCCTCTTCTTCCTGGCAGAGCGGTCACAGGGCCAGAAGTGTAGTGATTTAGTAGCACCAGAGGTCCAGTACTTATACCCAGTGATGCCTACGAAGTTGAGAAGACTACAAAGAAATCTTTGAAGTGCACAGAGGCTCTCCCTTCCTACCCTGGCTCCAGACACACTACAGGGGGTAATCAATCCTTTGTGTGGGGACAGGACACAGTCATTTCAGGTGTGTCAGCTCCTTCCTCCCACCCTGCTCAGGATGGCCTATCTGCATGCACATGACCACTCAGGCATACCTACCCTTCCTTTGAGTGGGACTGTCTTGAGGGAATTCAGGAAGCCAACTGTCACTGACTCCAGACGTGTGTTCCAAAGACAGGCAGAAGGCACCAAATGGCTAAAGTAAGTAAATGCCTACTTTCTAAAAGTGGCATTTGCTAAACTGGAATTTAAAATCCAACTTCACCATAAGTTGTGATTTTAAATTGTGAGTTCAGTGACACTAAACTTGAAAAGTCTATCTCTTCACAATTTGGAGTTACACTTAAAAGATGTAATTGGGTAATCTCAATGTTTTCTTATGGAAGAGATAGGCCTTTCAGTAGTGATCCAGCGCAATATTAGCCAACAGCATTCATACACCATATACTCACTTGGGCCCATACATTCACACTACACTAATACTTACGCTGGGTGTCAGATGTACTCTTTTATCAAAATCCCTGCTACCAATTACCTTCTGATTGAAGAGTAATAACTTACCAATGGATCCTTTGCTAATTGGGAAGTTTAAAATGAGTGACATTCATTATAGTACATATTCCTGAAATAACCACTGAGTCAGGAAGTTTTAAAATGTTTATCTAAAATTTTAGCAGAGTAAAATACAGAAAACACGGTACTAGATTGAAATACCCAAGAAAAAGCATAGAAATGATTTTGCTAATAAATGACGGTGTTTAAGGAAGAGGAGAAGATAGAGACAGCAGCGCAACTAAAGGTTGCAGTATAATTACCTAAATGCGAGAACCAAGCCCCTTGGCCAAGGAGTTGGAAAAGATAGGACCCAGGAAGGATGAAGAGCAAAGACTTCTTCCAGGATCAGGACAGGACCGGTGACCTCTCTACAACGACGCCTGCGCCGTTCCCCTCTCTGATACTCGACTTCTCTCGATTCTCCCGTCTAATGGACTCCGCCGCCCCTCCTCAGGACATCTTCCGGACAGGAATTCAGTCAGCAACCGATCAGCTGGGCAGTCTGGAGTTGAGAGCGCTCTGGCAGTATGGACGCCTGTTCTTCGTGAACGCATGCTCTGACTAATTTACTAATGCTATATTGTATTATACCCTTCTACACCCATGTACCTCCCCTTAATGTTGCTAAAATATGGGACCACTACTTCTGATTGGACAGGGACAGGGGTGGATTCTCGCACCATATCAATTTTGGCCTAAATTGTGAAGCCTATTGTTTTTAGCTTCCCGCCCCTTCAAATTAATATATTCACTTTATTTCCCACCCGTCTCACGACAAATGTTATACATTTTACAGGAGAAAAGTAACAATTTGTCCGCCGGAAACTTTGAGTACATCATCTTCGGCCAATAGGTCGTGGCCTTGGGAGACGTCCAAGTTGACTTCACTTGGCAGGCAGACAGGACACATGCGCAGAACCATCTGTCTCTCGAGTTTCAAGACACCAACCCAGGCCCAAGTTTACGAATTACTAAAAGTGTAAGAAGAAAATATTAAAATCACAAATAAAAAGTTTCACTGTATACCCACTTTCCCTACTCTATTCCCATTTAATCATAATACTATCCTGCATTAGTAGCGTTAAGAAAACGACAATTTAATAATGACATGAGAGCAAGCTGAAGCATGTGAAAACATTTAGCGGCCATTTTAGTGCACACTGCGCAGAAGCAGAAGTTTCCCACCAAGCAAAGAAAGACGTCACACCATGTGATCAGGTTGCGACATGCGCAATGAAGTCCCGCGCTTTTAGCGGCCATCTTGGTTTATAGACAAGCGTTATTCATTAGTAAAACACATAAGCAAGCGTCTATCCCTTTTGTGTTTGTGAATGCAAAGATTAGAATTGACAGTACAAATTTTAATAAATTAATACTATGAGGAGGATTGCATACAAGCAAGTTTCATTTTTGAAACCTTGCTCCATCAATCCCCTCTCTGATGGCGTTTCTGAGCCATCAAAATTCTACCCTCAATCAGATGCCAACTTCTAGCAAATCGTTTCATTCTCATTTTTACTTTTTCTATTCTTACAGTCTCCTTTTAATTTCTTGTATGAATCACTTCTCCATTCTTCTAGTTCGATTTCATCTAGTTTTCTCTTCTTTCCTTTTCCTGTCACTTTATATGTTCCATTCTTTCTACAGCATTTGCACCATATTGTTATTGCTAAAATTAATATTGCTATCCCTGCTAAGGGTACTAATATTTGACCTATAAGTCCTTTCCCTATATTAGCAAACCAGGTTCCAATTGACGAGATACTATTTGTCAATCTTTCCCATACACTATCAACTTCCAGTGGTTTAAGTTCTTTCTCAAGTTTAGTTATGTTCTGAATATTTGTTCCAATTTCTGCACTCTTATCAGGAATATAAGTGCAACAATGTTTCGTTCTCAATAATTTACAGACTCCTCCCTCTTTTGCCAATAGAATGTCAAGAGCAAGTCTATTTTGCATTACCATAGATCTAATCGCAACCATCTCCGTATTAATCATTAGAAAACCTCCAGCAGTATCCGTTGATAAATGATCAACCACTGTAGACAATTTACATATTTTCCTTGAGTTCAAAATTATTCCCACTGAAGGTATCAATGCACCAAATATATCACCTACAATTTCTGAAAAACTAGCTCTTTTACTACGTATTAATTCATTATTGTTTTCATTGCTTCCAGTGTTTCTTTTTACGTGGTATATCTTTGGAAAAACTATTCCAAAATAACAACTTCCATACCACCGTGCAGGAAGCCTAAAGTAAGCCTTATTCCCACATACATAATAGATTCCAGGAAAAACTGAATCTGTTCCTCCTTTGAGTCCCCAACCTCCAAGAATTAAAAAATTGTGTTCACATTCACTGGTACCGATGAAAACATTATTATAATCAGTCTTTAACCTATGAAGACAAATTTTCCCTTTCTTTACAAAATCCAGAGCCATTGCAGCTTGAGCTTTACCAGGTGTATAACTCCCTTCCTTCTCCGCCCAAGGTGGCAACTGAGCCTTATGCTCTGAAGCTTTCTTTTGAAAATCATGTCTTCTATCTTCTACTAAATTCAAAAATATCTTTTCTTCTTCTAGTAAAGAACATGTTAGATTGTGTCTATGTGCATGTGTTATGTCTATCGATTTCATTGTTAAGAAAAACTCTCCCATAAACTGTGCGTCTTGACTACTAAGCACTGGGTTCATACTCTTGCGAATCGGAACCTCAGAAAATATCACATCTAAGTTTGAATAGTAATACTGAAGTCTCCCTGTTCTATAAAATAAACTAGACAAAACACTACATGATATGCCATATGTCAGTGGTAAGTGATGATATGTTAATCCTTCTGCTACTGATTCAGGTAACTTCATACAGACGTAACAATTACTAACTTCCATTGTGTCTACATACTGAAACAATAACTTTGTGAAAACATTTAAACTAGTGTCGTTATCAGCTATTTCATGATGAATTTCTGCCTCATCTTCTGCCATTAATTCTACTCTATTGCCCTTCATGTTTGCTGTCCTCCCTTTAGTTTCATTATTAATCTTCTTATCTATTATCATAAGGTAAGGAATTGCTACAATCAGGACTAACCATACTATAAGCACCAATACTAGACTACATATGCAGATTGCACAGCATCTCCTACAACAATTTCGTTTTGGTCTCCCAGTAACTCTATCATCAGGCATTTTTCGACAAGGAAGATTGCTCTTCTTATCTCTTTTTCTTTTCTTTAGATGATTCTTTTGTTTAGTCAGGGTGGTCTTGTTTCTTCTTCGTATGTTAGTTCTGCACTTGTTCCTTCGCCACTACTGTCACTTGACTCTGAGCTTTCAAAATCTTCAAGAATGATATAAGTCCAGTCAGGACCCTTGAATTTGTTATTCACAAGTCTCAGTCTTTTACTTTTTCTTTTTCCTGACTTTTTCTCTTGTTCAGTTTGACTTGTCACTTCATGTACTTGTTCTGGATCTTCACTTCTGGTTGTTATGTGGTATTTTACTCTTTTAATGACACTTGGCCAATGATCTCCTTTTCTTGTCTTCTTGGTTGGCACTGTTTCTTTGTTTACGTCTTCAGAGATCTCGTTATTTTCACTGCTCAATACTGTTTTGTTTTCTTTGATTACTGCCTCTTTTGTTTGTTCTTTTTCAGGTCTGATTTGTTTCTCTTCAGTAGCTCCACAATGACTTTCAAGTTGTTGACTTTGTTCCCTTTTTATTTCTTTATGTTCATTTGTATCAACCCCTTTTTCTTTAGTGAATTCTTCTTGATCTAACTGCTTCTGATCAGGGCTTATTGCACTGTGAACTTCTGCAGCCTGACCGGATTCTTCTAGATCTGTCTGTCCCTGTGTAAAGTCAATTAAATCTTCACTGTTTTTAGTCCAATTTTCTTTCCCTATCTGATTTAGTTCAGGATCTTTTACTATCTTGTTTTCTTTATCCCGAACTGTTTCTTCTTCACCTATCTGATCTTCTTCAATTTCTTCCAATTTAGTTTGATTTCTCGTTCTGTGGTATATTTCAGGCACTTCTACCACTGGTATCCAATGCTGACTTGTGCTCGGTTGTTCTCCGTCAGCTTCTCTTGAACCTCTAGCCTGAGATTCCTCAGCTGGGCAACCTTCAGCTTCTTCAGTGATTGGCGTTGTCTGTAGATTCTCTTCTTCAGGTTCTGGTACTCTCTTTGTGTGGCTTACGTGAATCCAATTAGGAAATCTTGCACACTTCACTGCTGTATTGGTGGTCAATATGACTTGACAAGGTCTGCTCCACCTGGGTGATAGACACGTTTCTCTGGTGTGATTCTTCACTACCACCCAATCACCAGGATTCAGATCATGTTCTAGTTCAGGCTGCCTGGAAACTGCGTCTTCTCCAACCTGATGAGAGACAGAACGCACTAGGTCAGCCAATCCTTTGCAATAATCCAGAACCATATCATCAGATATATTTACTAATTTGTTTGTGGGAACATGTGTTTGTCTCATTGCTCTTCCCATCATTATTTCATGAGGGCTTAATCCTGTCGTTCTGTCAGGTATACTTCTGAGTCCCATCAAGACAAGTGGCAATGCGTCTGGCCCCTCTAATGATGTTGATGCACACATTTTCCCAATCTTGACTTGATAGTGCCATTCAATTGTTCAACCACTCCAGAAGCCTCTGGGCGATATGCACAGTGCAATTTCTGTTTGATTTGAAATGCTTCACAAATCAGTTTGATTACTTCACTGTTAAAATGTTTTCCTCTATCTGATTCCAAAGATACTGGAAAACCAAACCTAGGTATGAGCTCACGTAACAACTGTAATACTGTCATTTCTCCTAGTAGGGTAAGCCTCCACCCACTTTGAAAACAGGCACACTATGACTAGTACGTATTTCAGCCCTCTACATGGTGGTAACTGTATGAAGTCGAACTGGAGTCTTATAAATGGGCCCTCTGCCTTTCCAATTTTTCCAAACCCAATTATCGTTTTCCTGCCTGGATTATGCATTTGGCAAGTTAGACATCTCTGGCAAAGACTCTCTGCAACAGCCCTGAATTTGGGATTGTACCAATTTTGTCTGAACAGCCTAATCATTGCATCTCTCCCTATGTGTGTGTCTCCATGATGCATTCTGGCCATTTGTGAGAGTAAACAGTCTGGCATGACTGGTCTGCCATCTGCACTGATCCACACTTCATCTTCTCCTCTTTGGGAGCAACCCACTTTGATCCACAAATTTTTCTCACTTTCATCAACCTCATCTTGCAATTTCTTCACCTCATTCCATGTTTCAGGTGGCATATACAGCATAAGTTGGCAGCTGATTCCCATTCTTTCCACCCTCTTATTGACTGATGTTCTGGTTTTGGCACAATGTTGAGCCACCAAGTCTGCATATCTGTTGCCGACTACCACCCAGTCATCTCCTGACTGGTGTGCGGCACATTTCACCACAGCCAATTCTTTTGGTGATTGTATTGCTTCTAGCAATTCCCTTACAAATTGTCCATTTTTAATGGGGGATCCTGAAGAAGTCATGAAATCCCTCTGCATCCACAGTTGGCCAAAATCATGCACGACCCCGTAACCATATTGACTATCTGTAAATATGGTCACTCTCTGATTCCTCCCAAGTTTGCAAGCTTTTATTAAAGCAATCAATTCAGCTACTTGTGCAGATTTGACTCCTGGTAAATAGGATGCTTCGACTATTCCAGTTAATTCACATACCGCATAGGCAGCAGTTAGTTTACCATCTTCATGTCTTTGACATGAACCATCGACAAATAGCTCCCTGTCTGGCTTTTTAAGAGGCTGTTCCTCTATGTCTGGGCGTGGTTTTGTACATAATTCTGTAATCTGTACACAATCATGTTCATCTTCTTCGTCATCTTTATTTGTTTCATGATATGGGTCTGGCAATAGATTTGCTGGATTTATTATTGTACACCTTACCATGGTCACATTTTCAGCACCCATTATTATCCTTTCATATTTAGTCAGCCGACTAGGAGTAAGATGCTGAGTTCGGGTTCTTGTCAACAGAATCACAACTGCATGTGGAACATATACTTTTACAGGATGTCCCATCACAATTGACTCGCTTTGTTCAATGCTCAAACAAGTTGCTGCCACTGCTTTTAAGCATCCTGGCAACGCGGCTGCTACTGGGTCCAATGTAGCAGAAAAGTACGCTATAGGACGTCTGTCTAGTCCATGTCTCTGAGTTAGTACAGAAAGTGCACAATTTTCTCTCTCTTGACAGAATAATGCGAATTCTCTTTTATAATCAGGCATGCCTAGGGCAGGTGCTGAACAAAGTGCGTTTCTCAATTTTACAAAAGCTTCTACACTTTCATCCTCCCACTCAACAGGGTCCTTTGCTTTCTTTTTCATCATGTTAATTAAAGGCTTAGCTAGCATGGAAAAATTTGGTATCCATTGTCGACAGTATCCTACTATTCCTAGGAACATTCCCACTTGTCTTTGGGTTACAGGCATTTGCATTCTCTTTATTAATTCTACTCTTTCAGAGGTTATTCTTCTTTTTCCCCTCTCAATTTGATGTCCCAGATATTTAACAGCTGTCCTGCAAAATTGTAACTTTTCAGGTGAGACTTTATGCCCTTCCTCAGCCAAAAGATTTAATAATGCTATGGAATCAACAACACAGTCTTCTCTGGTGGTCGACGCTACTAATAAGTCGTCGATATATTGAACTAAAACTGAGCTTCCTGGCATCACTAGTTTTTCAAGGCACTTTTTCAGTATCTGGTTGAAAATGGAAGGACTTTCTGTGTACCCCTGAGGAACACGATTCCACACATATACTTTATTCTCAAATTTAAATGAGAAAAGATACTGGCTGTCTGGATGCAATGGTACTGAAAAGAATGCTTGACACAAATCAATTACTGTGAACCATCCTGCATTCCAAGGAATCTGATATAATATTACTTCAGGATTTGGTACTATAGGACAACATGGTTCTACAATCTTATTTATTTTCCTCAGGTCCTGAACAATCCTATATTTTCCACTAGGTTTCTTTAGTCCCATGATTGGTGAATTGCATGGGCTACTCATTACTTCTTTTAGAATGTTTTGTTTTACCATTCGATTGATTTCTTCAATGACTCCTGCTTTTACTTCTGCACTCATTTTGTATTGTTTAGTATTTGGGAAAATCGCACCTTCTTTTACAGTAATTTGAACTGGATCTATTTTTGCCATAAGTCCTGCTTCTTTTCCGGTGAAATCCCATACTATTGGGTTTACTGTACCTTTTAATTCTTCTGGCAACTCATCTTTTGTTATCAACGAAAACATGTCATCTATTTCTGTACCTTGTTTTGCAACCATAATTTTATATACATGGTCCTCATCTGGTGTCTGAACTGCCACACCATCCGGCGTGCAGAAAATTGTACAGTTCATTTTGCACAATAAATCTCTACCTAATAAATTCACTGGGCTAGAATCGCACACTACAAATTGGTGCATTTCTCTGAAGTTTCCAATTTTAAGTTCCATTGGTTCGGTAAGAGGTGTTCTAATTCTTTGATTAGCTACCCCCACTACTTGGATATCTTCACCAGAGAGAGGAAGGTCTGGTATGTCTGCTGATCTCACAGTAGACCTGGTAGCACCAGTGTCCAAAAGGAAAGTAATATCATTACCTTTCACATTTCCTTCAACATATGGACCAGACTGATCTACCTGTAAGGATGCGCCAAGTATGCACTCCTTCTTCCCCTCTCCTAGGCACCGTCATGAGTCGAATTTACAGTAATTGTCCTGCAAAAGAAATTGTGATGTCATATAATCATTCTTACCACTCCCTCCTGGGTATCCAATGTCTGTACCATGTTTTGCTCTGCTTATATTACCCTGAACAGGTGGAGGTGGTAATTGATTCAGGGATTTACACCCTGCTGTGAATCATTCTGCATCTGTGGATTTAAGTTTTGATTTGGGCCATTATTATTCCGAATCTTTTTACATTTGTCCTTCCAATGTCCCAATTTTCTGCATCCATGACAAGGAAACTTCTTTTTAGCTTCTTCTCCACTCATTCGTCCTCTAAATTTTCCACCATTTCCCGTATCACCACTCGTTCCAGGATCTTTTCCTGGATTTTCACTCGGATTTTCCAAATTAATTCCCTGCTTCTCTGCCATTTTCACCTGAGCCCACATCACTTTTTCCTGCAATTTCTTGTGTCTATCCTCAATATCGTCTCCACAATATTCTGCATACTTCAGAATCTCATCTATGGGCTTTCCCTGCCATACCCAGCGCGGCACCTGTGACGTCAGTACTACTCCTGACTACTAACCCCTCCTTTACAAGGGATTTCTCCACACCCGCTGTTTCAACCTACCACAGCGCGGCGTTTTGTGACGTCAGCTCCCTCTCCGGCAACTGACCCTCCCTTTACAAAATTACGCAAACTTATTTTCTCTATAAATCTTAATTACATTTCAGTAACAACATAAAACATTCGCTATCGTGCCAGTTTCCACTAATTTAGAAAAAGATAGTTTCTTCCACACTTTAGTAAAACCTTTCCGTTTACTAATGCATACACTATGAGTAAAACACTTCCGTCTACTCTTCACACAAGCTCCAGAAGTACCTGTTACTTCTTCAATGTTACCCTTACTAGGTGATATAACATCAAATTTTTATCAGCGTACCCTTTTTGCTATTACTCACACGCATAGAGTCCCTAACGAGTACTTGAAGTCCTGCTTAACTTCTCAGTACTATTTCTGCCTGACAGATAACCTCACTGCAGTATGGCTTCCACTTGCCACCCACTATTCTTTTTACCTACCCCGGGGTATTCTGGACAACATATAACAAAAACTCAAAAATAAGCGGATGTTAGTTCATAAAAAATACAACTAAAATTCTCATTACCCAATTAACAAAGAGTAACAACAACCATCCTCTGCTACCAGAAAACTGATCCAGCGCAATATTAGCCAACAGCATTCATACACCATATACTCACTTGGGCCCATACATTCACACTACACTAATACTTACGCTGGGTGTCAGATGTACTCTTTTATCAAAATCCCTGCTACCAATTACCTTCTGATTGAAGAGTAATAACTTACCAATGGATCCTTTGCTAATTGGGAAGTTTAAAATGAGTGACATTCATTATAGTACATATTCCTGAAATAACCACTGAGTCAGGAAGTTTTAAAATGTTTATCTAAAATTTTAGCAGAGTAAAATACAGAAAACACGGTACTAGATTGAAATACCCAAGAAAAAGCATAGAAATGATTTTGCTAATAAATGACGGTGTTTAAGGAAGAGGAGAAGATAGAGACAGCAGCGCAACTAAAGGTTGCAGTATAATTACCTAAATGCGAGAACCAAGCCCCTTGGCCAAGGAGTTGGAAAAGATAGGACCCAGGAAGGATGAAGAGCAAAGACTTCTTCCAGGATCAGGACAGGACCGGTGACCTCTCTACAACGACGCCTGCACCGTGCCCCTCTCTGATACTCGACTTCTCTCGATTCTCCCGTCTAATGGACTCCGCCGCCCCCTCCTCAGGACCTCTTCCGGACAGGAATTCAGTCAGCAACCGATCAGCTGGGGAGTCTGGAGTTGAGAGCGCTCTGGCAGTATGGACGCCTGTTCTTCGTGAACGCATGCTCTGACTAATTTACTAATGCTATATTGTATTATACCCTTCTACACCCATGTACCTCCCCTTAATGTTGCTAAAATATGGGACCACTACTTCTGATTGGACAGGGACAGGGGTGGATTCTCGCACCATATCAATTTTGGCCTAAATTGTGAAGCCTATTGTTTTTAGCTTCCCGCCCCTTCAAATTAATACATTCACTTTATTTCCCACCCGTCTCACGACAAATGTTATACATTTTACAGGAGAAAAGTAACAATTTGTCCGCCGGAAACATTGAGTACATCATCTTCGGCCAATAGGTCGTGGCCTTGGGAGACGTTCACTTGGCAGGCAGACAGGACACATGCGCAGAACCATCTGTCTCTCGAGTTTCAAGACACCAACCCAGGCCCAAGTTTACAAATTACTAAAAGTGTAAGAAGAAAATATTAAAATCACAAATAAAAAGTTTCACTGTATACCCACTTTCCCTACTCTATTCCCATTTAATCATAATACTATCCTGCATTAGTAGCGTTAAGAAAACGACAATTTAATAATGACATGAGAGCAAGCTGAAGCATGTGAAAACATTTAGCGGCCATTTTAGTGCACACTGCGCAGAAGCAGAAGTTTCCCACCAAGCAAAGAAAGACGTCACACCATGTGATCAGGTTGCGACATGCGCAATGAAGTCCCGCGCTGTTAGCGGCCATCTTGGTTTATAGACAAGCGTTATTCATTAGTAAAACACTTAAGAAAGCGTCTATCCCTTTTGTGTTTGTGAATGCAAAGATTAGTATTGACAGTACAAATTTTAATAAATTAATACTATGAGGAAGATTGCATACAAGCAAGTTTCATTTTTGAAACCTTGCTCCATCAGTAGTGAAAAGTTTAATTGGGAGTTTTCAGTTCCAATACATGTAAAGTTTAAAAGTACATGTCCTGCCTTACAAATACACTGCATCCTGCCCTATGGGTTATATAGGACCTACCATAGGGGTAACTTATATGGGGTAACTTAAAAAAAGGTAACTTAAAAAAAGGGAAGGTTTAGGCCTGGCAAGAGGCTTGCCAGGTCAGCATGGCAGTGTTAAACTGCCTACTCAGGGTCTGCAGTGGCAGGCCTGAGACATGGTTAAGGGTCTACTTATGTGGGTGGCACAATCAGTGTTGCAGGTCTGATAGTAGCATATAATTTAAAGGTCATAAACATATATAGTGCACTTTACTGGGGACTTATAAATAAATGAAATATGCCAATTCTGTATGAACCAATATTACCATGTTTAAGAGAAAGAGCACAACACTTTAGCACTGATTAGCAATCGTAAAGTGCACATAGTCCTAAAGCCAGCAAAAACTAGGTCAGAAAAATGGAGGGAGGCAAAAAGTTGGAGGAAGACCACCCTAAGGCTGCCAGGTCTAACAGTGGTACTGCAAAGGAGGCCTTTAGGGATCTGGGGAAAGAATATGAGTGGCAGAAAGTCCCAATAGTGTTGTGGCATTAAAAGCACGAACGGCTGGTCTATGGCACACACTGTGCAATGCATTTTCAGCACATATGGTTAGTACCATAGTATTTTTCCATATGTATTTGATGCACAAAAAAAGGTATTTACCCAAAGCTTGAATTCAAGGAGTCATATTTGTGCAGTAAGGTAAGATCACATTGAAGATGGTTTGTGACTACCAGTAGAGTTATTTTCCCACTTAAAGTAATTATTACATGTAATTTGTGAGAAGGTAGATAGTGTTTTTCAAATGTCAGTTTTGCTGTACTGTAATTAACTGCAATTTGATATTTGCACTGTAGTAATACATATGTGTTTTTAGTACAGTTTCTCTGAATAACATGTTATTGGGCAACATTTATCTATACTGATAAGATTCTTATTGAATGTTTGTTAGGGGTTTTAGAGCTTGTATTTCACAGAAATGAGATATAATGAATTATTTCCCGTATTTCAAAGTGCTGAATTCATTTGCAGGATATGTATTTCGCTAAACAAAAAAGTTAAGCACAACATTTGATTTTCTTTCAGTACTAATTTCACAATTAGTCCTGATCTTTGATCATTATTCAGCATGCCTTACCAGCTCATTCTTGCAGACCACCCTTCCTTGATGCAAGCATCTACTGATGAATCCTCCGAGGTGAGTAAAAATAAATATTGTAAATACAGAACCCTATCGGCAACAATTTAAACTGTTCTACATTGCACTTAATTTTCTTTATTTCTTTAGGTCTTGTTAAAGAATGAACTCAATGCACAGCATAACTCATGCCCTCGTCACATATTACTCTTTGTAGACAACTTTTATTATACAACTCTTCCGCTAAGAGGTATCCTGCGCATGGCAGAAGTAGGAATTATGGTGTACATTATTGAGCGTTGCATATCATAACTGATGAATTTCAGAGTTTTTTCAATTTTGTATTAGCTGAAGCATATCTGATAATTAATTGCTCTTTAAGTGATTTTCATGTTTTTATTATACACAGCATTCACCAGCCAAGCACGCACTCAGCTCTGTGCATGGCCTTTGGCAGGCTATGCACCGAACTCACTTTGGCGGTATGCAGTGAGGGTTGTCACAGGGCATGCTTGGCCCTGCAGTGGGCTTAGTTTGCTAATTGCAAAATTTTATGCAGATTCTTCAAATGGTGCCAAAATTATTAGTGAATTAATGTTTTATTGCCCCCCCCCATTTATCTTTGCCCCCCCCAATGTATGTGCTCAAAACTTGCCAGAACCTGCAGAAAGCTAATACTGACAAACGCCAGTCACATTTTGTGCTTTTTCGTCAAACAATATGGAATTTATGAGCAAATGAACATTTCTTTGACCCCCCGCCCCCTTAAAACTGCTCCTTCAATGGACCTACATCAAACTGAGAAAACCAAGAGTAGGCTAAACATGGTAAGCCTCTGCCAACTCTTATGCAGATCCATCAAATGGTGGCAAATTTATTTCTAATGAAAAACGTTTTGACATCCACTTGTTATGCCCCCCACCCCATTATATACCTGCTCTGGATGAAACGTGCTAGCTTTTTGCCACTTTTGGAGTAGATTCATAAGAAAGTGTCAAAGTTATAAAAAAAAAAAATGAACATTTTGTTTAGGTTAGAGTTTCCAATTAAAAGGTGTTTTTAGTTTTCTTAATAATTTTGTCACAGAATCTGCTCGGCAGGTTCCAAAAAAAGTAATTCAATTTGGGTTTGGCATGGCAAATTTTGTGCAGATCTGTCAAATGGAGGGGGGGTGGTGCACGGGCAAAGCGGCATCAGTTCCCATTTTAACTCCCATAAGCTTTTGCTACAGAAAAAACAGATGGAGAGAAGTACACCAAACTTGGCATGAAAGCCAAACTATAAATGCACTCAGTAATTTTCAAAACATTTGTGTTAGAATAGTGTCTCAGAAGTGCCTGAAATACATGTGAACTGGCAATCAATTTAGAGCTATCTGGATTGTTAATCCAAGGATGGTTGATGAACCCGGGTTTGCAAACCATTTGCGGACCCAATTAAAAAAATTACTTGAAAATGATTTAATGAGGGAGCTTTTCAGCCTGTTGTCTTTTTAGGGTCCTTAGCCTCAAAGCTGGATCCACAGACGAGAATTTCTCTTATTGGCTGACCGCCAATTGAAGAAAAATGTTGAACCTACCATTACAGAATTTAGAGACTCAGTCTATGAGTCCTGAAAAAGAAAATTAAAGGAGTCATAAAAGAGAGGAGGGGGATCACATTACATTTGTCTTCCCCCTGTCCTTCCTACATTTCTAAATCCACTGACCGATTTTATTGACGGAGGTATTATAAAGTCTCCACACACTAGGAAGAACATCTTAATATCTACGAGGGCACACTTTCAATCCTTTGTCATATATTTATTATGTTTATTTTGGTTTCTTCAATGGCCAACAATTCATAGCACTGTAATCATTTTGTTATCAAGTTTTCTAAAAACTGATCAGATTCAACTTGTACTATATTTCATATGCTTCTCAATGCAATCCAAGACATTAAAGTCCCTTCATAATCGAAAACATAGCTTAAAAACTAGAATAATGCATAGACTTAAAATAAAGTTAGTGTCAGGGTTCACCATCATTAAATGTTACATTGATATTATCTTCTAATGAGTCATACTTTCCAATATTGTTATATCCCTACCATACACAGGTTGTGATGCATTCCTCTGGACATCTCCGTCCTTCCCTAGCCATCCATTCATACTGTCTGTAATGACTGTTCAGCATTCTAAGGCCGTTATTTCTAAACAAGTCCTCTTGTGCTTTCAACTTCATCATTACTTGCTTGGATGGTAACTTGTTGTGTGTAAAATGCTATTCACATCTGTTTTATTCACATTCAGTGATTAATTTATGATCTCTCATTCTAAATACAATATCAAAAAATGCCACTTGACATTCACCAATGTTCAGAGTAAATTTAAAGGTGTTGAGAAAAGTGTTCAGATAATTTACAAGTTGTATCATTTCCTCTTCTGTGCCTTTCCAAATGTCCTGTATGTCATCTATAAACCACCACCTTCTTTCGAGATGCTATTACAATTCCAGTTTCTGGAATATGTGTTCCTTTTCGATTTTTTGCTTAAAGATATTCACATACATCTATGCAACGTTACTGCCCATTAATGCTCCCACAGTTGTTTGGAGGTAATATTCATTTGCAAATGTAAAGTATGCATGCTACAATATTGCAGCAAATCTGATGTTTCTGTATAGAGATCATAGATTTTCTGCATTTTTCTGGTCCTTATTGTTGCTTGCTTTAGGTCTCTGTGCACCTTACCACTGCTATCCAGCAGTGATTTGCCTGTGCTTCCCCTCTAAGATGTGTGCTGCACACTGGAACTCCCGATTTTGCATATTTAACTTTCCTATAAGCCCATTGTAAAAGGCAAGCTGCACCACCCACATATGTGACAAACATATATGTTTACGAGGAGCGCCACAGTACTGTGATGGGCTGCAATTTAAATGCACTGTAGTGACATATGGGAGGTAAAATTGCCTTTGAAATGTATGAAAAGCCTATTTTATATATTTGCATTTAAAGCATGCCTTGTAAACCCACAGGGAAGGTGCAAGAACATGATGGGTTATTAGTTGGGGAGGATGCGAGTTATTCCCAAGTAATGAGTAAAAAACTTGCCAGGTCCAACAAACAAGTTCAGTAAATACAACTGAGCCCAATTCTTGATAGCTATGGCACAGAGCAGAAGGTTTACCCTTAGGAAAAGTGTCAAAAGTATTTAACCGTTAATTAACAATTAAAAATTCAAATCATAAGACAATGAAAATCCCACAACCAATTTGTAAACATTGAGAAAAATGTAACTACACACATGATAAAAAGATTAATAACATCCAATATGGAGAACCGAAGAAATGAACTTTTCAAATTTTGGGGCAAAAAAGCAACGAGAAATGGTAAAGCATCAATCAGAAGTCATTGTTCGTAGGTGGAACTTCAGGCTGGCTCCAATGGAGCGGGGGCCAGATACATCAATATGGTCATCCTGGTCAAAGATTTTATTTACTCTCTGACTTAGAGTCTGATCTAGAGTCTGGAGGACGGAGTAATGTCCCATCCCCAAATTTAGAGATGTCTGCTGGGCCTGCGGACATCTCTTAACATTGTCAGGAATCACTGTCACAGCAGTTCCTGTCAGTGTTGTAAAAGTTTTGACGGACGACTCCATCAGACATGACAGCTTTCCATCAAGCTTTTACCAGGTTTTAATTTTTCCAAAGCAAGCTTGCAGAGTGGAAGTTTGTTTTGAAAATAGTGAAACTAATGATCCCCACTCCAATATGTGGGTGTCTTTTTTTTAAATCTTTACTGTCACTCACCACAAATAGAAAAAAAAAGCCACCCGACTGCTCACTGTAAATTGAGTGGGCAGTCAGATGGCTCACCTCTGACAGCCTGTCCTCTGTCGGGCAATTGTAAGAGTATGATGGCAATGGAGACAGAGTAGGCTTCGGTATTGACATACTGTCAGTCTGCGGCCTCTAAATTGGGTTGGCAGTCGATGAGTTTAGTGGAGAAGGTACTCTATGGCTGTTGGAATGGAGTACCCTCTCTGTCAAACTTGAAACCAGCCCCATTGTCTCTGAAACGGAAGTCAAAATCCTTGAACGGAGGAAGGTTGAAGAGCATATATGGCAATGTCCTCTCGAAGTCGGATAACTGTTGGATGAGGTCCCATTGAAGCTGTTGGTTTTGACAGGAAAAGCTTGGAGTAGAGAAAATTAAACTTTTGTGGCCAACAAAATCCTTTCATTGGGAGGAAACTTTAAGCACCTTCGCCCAATGAAGATTTCTATCTCAGACTTAGTGATTGATTTAGATCTCAGTGGACAGGTTTCTCTGTCACAACGGGGATGGATATCCCTTCTGCCGAAACCTAAATCCCATAAGATATAATGGGATTTATATTTCGGCGGATGGGATATCCGTCACCCTTGTGACGGAGTAACCTGTCCGCTGAGATCTGAATTTGGCCCTCAGTCTCGTTTTGGCGTTCAGAATCTTCCAGTATTGCAAGCGTGAAGCAGTATCTGATGAAGTCCTCTTGAATTATGACACCTTTGCCGCGAGGACCTACTGATCCTCTGGAGGTCTTGGAAGTCCAAATAGTTTTAAATTACTAACCTTTAGACTTTCTGGGGCAGTTGCCTTTGGTGTCTTTTAAGGTGCTGCAGACCTCAGGGACAACACTAAGGGACCTATTATGAGTCTGGTGATAAGAGGACCGTCAGACTTGTGGTGGCTGGGCGGTGGCAGATCCAGCCACCGTTGCACCGGTGGTCTGACCGCCTGATTACAACTCAGGCAGTCGGACCACCCTGGGACCGCCAGGGAACAAAAGGGTGGCAGTTAGAGGTTGCAATATGCTTGGCGGGACCGCCAAGGTACTGCAAAGCATATTATGATTATCCTCCCAGCCAGGTCTTTCATGGTGGTTCCACTGCCATGAAAACCCTGGCAGAGAGAATACAAAGAGGGACCCTACAGGACCCCCCTGTGCCTCAAACATATGTGGATGCACATAGGGGGGCATAACATGTGCCCCCTGTGTGCATGCACTTAGGTTCCTGCACGGCATGGTCTTTCGAGTTCATGCTGTGCAGGAACCTTGTAGTGCAGTCCCATTGCAGTGCTTTATTTAATGGCACCACTGCCTTTAAAAGAGGCACCGTCATGGGACTGCCACGCTGCCCACCTGCCAGACTACTAAACAGTCGTAATCTGGCTGGCGGCATGAGCTTTGGCGTGGCGGTTTGCACTGCTGCGCCACCGCTCCACCAAAAACTCGTAATCAGGGCCTTAAGGGCCAGTACTCACTCCAGCAGTAGCCACTAGCAGGGTTCTGTCCTTGCCTAGTTGTTACTGGTCAGCTGGTCATTCCAGTAAAAAGGCTTCTTGCAGCTTGTTGTTTCCCTATAGCCACACAGGCTTTCACCCAATTGACTCTCAGGTATCATCATTCAGCTCCATGCTTTTTAATGCCTACATTGCACTGCTCGCCAACATCATCTGAAGCTATGGGCTCAACATCATCTCATATGCCGAGAGCACACAACTCATCCATCTTCTCCCTCTCCAAGGACACCACCCACACACAAGTGAATTGTATGGAGTAAATGTCAGAAATCACCCTGTGGATAAAATCTAACTGCCTAAAATTAAACTCTGATAAAACAGAGGTATTGCTCTTTGGAAAGGATGCAATACTTTGGGCCTCTGCTTGGTGGCCATCCAATCTGGGACCTACTCCCCTCCTCTCCAGTGAAGCCAGGAACCTGTGGATCGTGGTCGACAGCTAACTATTGTTGTCCAGCCAAGTCAACTCAATAACCTCTTCCTGCTTCCACATCCCAGATCCTCGGGAAAATATTCAGTTGACTTCCTCTCAACATCCATCAAACAATCACCCAGGCAGCCATCACTAGCAAGTGAGACTACGGAAGCGCACTCTATGTCAGAATTTCCGCCCAACTCACCAAGTGGCCCCAGATCATTCAAAATGCAGCTTCCAAACTCACACTTAAACTCCCACCTCGCACCCACATATCCACTCACCTCAAAGACCTCCACTGGCTCGCATCCACAAGCGTGCCCTGTTCAAACTATTCACATGCGCATGCAAAGCACTGCACAACCTAGGTCTCACCTGCCTGAACAGCTGCTTCAGCTTCCACTCCCCTACCAGATACCTCCCGTCAGTCACCTCCGTTCAGCCAACCTCCTGCTCACAGCCACCCCCCACATCTTAAGTACCAGAGCTGGGAGCTGAGCCTTATTGTACCTGCCTTATAAAGCCTCGAACGAACTCCCCGTCACACCACCAGCTCAGTCCTAGATTTCCAAAGGAGAATGAAAACCTGGCTCTCCTATTAA
Source organism: Calotriton arnoldi (assembly GCA_963921515.1). NCBI lineage: Eukaryota > Metazoa > Chordata > Amphibia > Caudata > Salamandridae > Calotriton > Calotriton arnoldi. Next base: position 1,102,138 of record CAWUFW010000597.1, on the reverse strand, counting down.
GCTTCAGCCAGGGCTGCAGCCCTCCCCTCTTCTCATCATCACCAGTATACCCTCCTGGATGAGATGCACACTTTACAAGGATATACAAGAACATAACACATGACCCTTGGAGCCCACTTCTCAGTCCTGGTTACAAGTGGAAGGAGGTCCAGCCCTTCAAATCTCCACACAGGTCACGGACAGCAGGTCTATTTATCTTCTGTTCTTTCGCAGGTCCAGAGGTGATTGACGAGCTGGAGGTGAGCTGCCACTCTTGTAGGAATCAAAAGCTAGTGGCTGGGGGTGACTCCTGGGCATTCCTTAACCAATGGGCAATGCAGCACAACTTGCTTGCCTTACCACAAACTATCTCACAGTGCACTATTTGAAGTCAAATTCAACATGGAGGAATCTTTCTGACCTTGGTGGTGGCTGCTGTCCCAGCCAGAGATGTCCAGGGAAATGAACAGTTCCCCCTTTCTCATACACACCAACCTCATTCTGGGACAAACGCCCCTTCCCACCCGGATGGTGCCAAGCTGGCTACAGTTTACTCTCGGATCAAAGGGCTTCTTCTCCCTAGGTCTACCTTTGTACTAAACCGTATGGGCTGGCCTGCCTCACCCTAATCCCTTTCAAGTATATGAAGTTCCTGAACCCCTCCCCAAATGTCTTTCCTAAGCTAGTAGGAGTCATATACCTCACATTCAAGTCCTCCTGCTAAAAGGCCCAAGCCTTGTCTCTGCTCTGGGAACAGGTTTCTTACCTTTTTAATTGGAAAGCACTCACGAGGGCAGCTGCAAGCAGGCTAATGCTAATTTCTCTACTGGACATTCAAGCAGGCAAAGTCTAATATTTTCAAAGTTAATTTTCCTGTATATTTATCAAAATCCAACTTCACCATTAATTTTCATTTTTAATAAACAGTGTTTGAATCATTCCTATATCGTATCTCAAACCAAAGTTAATAAAAATGTAATTCAGTATTTTAATTGCACTTTACTTTTTCTCATAGGATCCGCCATTTACAGTGAAAAAAGCTTTTTGAGGGCCACTCACTGTGAGAACATGTCAACATGAAATTCCACTTTTAAATACTAGGCACCCTACTGTGTGGGCTACCAGGCCTAATAAGGAGTGACATACTTAATATTTAAAGTTAGGGCCTCTTTGCTGTTAAAATGACTTTTCTGACAGGTTCACATACAGGATTTAAAGCTTCTGCCTCACATGTAGGCCTGGTGTCATGTTTTCCCTTGAAAGCCTAGTGAATGGTATAATAAGTCTGTAGTCCACAAGTTTACGTTTTCTTGACCTTTGTGTATTTTCCAGTACTGTACGCTATGGCCCTACTGCAAAGTTAACTATGCCACTGGGAATTAGCCAATTTACCCATGTTTTAGGGGTCAGTGCATATACTTTGGGGTCCGAATACCAGTGCCCCAGTGTGCAAAGGTAAAAACCCAGCAATACCAGTCAACAAAAAATGTGGGTGGTCACTCAAAAGGAAGGATTTTCCCACACTGCCCCCTAACTAAAAGGCAAGCAGCAAGTTAGACATTTCCTCAGCAGTTCTCATGTCTAAGTGTAAAGGATGTGGAAAAACTGTCTGCATTGGCATGATTGGTTCCAAACTCACAGCCTACTGTCAAGTTCACTCCCACTAGGCAGAAGGACCACCTCAACAGTTTTAGACCTTCCCTATTTGTCTTCCTTTGACTGTAATGCCACTATTTCCAGCTTAGTCCAAGCCACTAACTTTACCAATGTGGAACCCTTCCCATCTGTAGACCCCTCATGGAAATGGACTAACCCTAGCCTATCCACAGATGCATCAGAGCAGGTGAACACCAGCGTGGTCAAAAAGGTGATGTGGCTCATCCTGCCCTGTGGGTCAGACTTCTCTCCCCAACTTAGGACCAACTCTGCCCAAAAGGCAAGAAGCCAACAGAGGCCAATGACAGCTAACAGTGTCAGGAACTAGACCACTGGCCATCCACTTACAGGTGTCTACTTCAATCCTGTGGGTTGGGCAGGCCTCACTTCCAGCCTGTGGACTGGCAAGGAGTTACCCACTTGCTCCTGAGGTCTCTCTGTCATCTTAGGTTTCTCAGAGTGGGGAATACACCCTGCGGCTGGAGAAACGCCCTCATTCCATTCTCCCTTGTACTCCCTCAGGTGTGATGCCCTGAGACTGCACACTTGCCTGGTAGTCCAGACTTCTAGGGTGGACTCACAGACCCCCTGCATATGACATGCAGGGGTCTGCCTGGTCTAGATAACCTCACTCCTGTTTCTGTAACAGCACAGTCAGAATCTCCAAGTCAAAAGTGGCCTCACTAGTGCCAGTGATTGGATATTCTCCTATCAGAGCAGGTAACTCCTGGCCCTCTGGTCATCCCACTATGGATGGCATTCACCACCTACCCCTTACTTTTCTCTTGGGTCTCTGTACCCTTACCTTTGGAAAAGTACTCACAGAGATGGGCCAACCTCGGTGCTCCTACCCACTGGTTCCATACCCACCTACAGAAGTTCACTGGTAATGGTGCAGTCTATGGGCAAGTGATGGCATTCAATTGCCCTTTTCTGAGCAACCTTCCCTTGAACTCTAAGGAGACCATGGACACAAGGTGGTTAGATTCCTAGCAATGGACATTCCTGAACCTGCTGACCTCTCCTTGCAGATACTGGCCTGAGCAAACCAGCCGTTAAACCACCTAGGTCTTGCTAGACAAGTATTTCTCAGAGCAGTGACAAGAACCCCATTCACTGTGACTCTCTGGAAGTGACTCAGGGATCATCCTCTTACCTTCTGGGTCCACCTCCCAACAAAGGGACAATAGGGTATGGTCTAATCCTTCATCTGGGTAAATCCCTCTCCTTTTGGGGCATGAAGAATTTCCCCTCCTGTGCCCTGACTGCAAACAGTCAAAGAACCTGCCCTTTTTTAAAGGTTCTCACCTTCCTGCTTCCCAGAAGTGCTTCAGGACTCTTTCCCCTTGTCAGAAGCTTGTTGCCCTAAGTAAGTCTCTTTTGTAGCCTTGTTGTTCCCATCCTTTCCTTGTTGCCGGCTTTGCTCTAGTTAATTGAAGTCACCCCCTTGGGATTTCTTAGACACACTAGTATATACCCACACATCGGCTGCTTTCTGGGGTCAGTTAGCTTGGAGTCTACTAGATGCGCAGTGTAACTCTGAAGAACAGTTACTTAGGATGTGTTTCTTCATAACCAAAGTGTATAGCCCATCATTAATATTGTCTTTATTGCCCATCACCCAGCCCTTTACTGCTTTCAAAGAGATGTTTACAAAGGCATCACAAGACTGTTGTGAATCTGTGGGTGTATTGAAATGTCTTGTGGTGTTCTTCAGGAGTGAGACAAAACCTAGGCTCTGCTACCTCTTCATCTAGAGTTAAGAGTGTATCCCTCCTATATTTAGGCACCAACTTCTTCGATAATGCGCCCCAGTGCTGTTTATCCACCCTGTGTATTCTCAGCGCCCTCTCATTAGAAGCAAACCATTTGTCAATGTCATCCATCACCAAAAATCTAGACTCAACATCTTTAGGCAACTTAGGGAGTTACAATTCCCCTGTGGACACCTCATCCTTGATACCACTATCTGCTTTGGACTTTAGTCCCAGCCTGGCTTTTTTCTTCCCCAGCACCAGTTTCCTCTGCTCCACTGCAAAATCCTTTTCTGTCAGAGCAATGGGAGCCAGCTTAGCTGATAGTGTCTCTCTGCCTGTTTTTCATGGTACTCAGTGGCCAGGTTGAGGGGCTAATCTGTTGGAACCCTCAGTCCCAGTACTGGCAGGTGCACAGGAGAAGCCTCCTTGAGACAGCCTGTAGTGTGCCTCCTCTTCTCTTTGGTCTTCCTGATTCTCCTCTGAGGTGGTCTGTAGTTGTCAGACCTTTTACAAGGCCCAGAGGGCTTTATGAAAATAATCCTTCCTGGATATCCTGCTCAACTTCACCCCTTTCTGCTTGGTCATGGTTCTCAGCTCTCCAATGCTAAGCTGTTCATTGCAGAAAGACCCACCACCCAAATCCCAAAACGTTAAGGCGCAAAAATTGGAATGAAAAATGTATTTGGAAAAAACAATACTGAACTAATCAAAGGCCTTCTGCCAATTAAATATTTTGCTATCAATTGTGAATAGGGATTTTTCATAATGACATACTGGTGACTGCTAAACACAAGTTCTGGACCTCACAACTAGACACCATTATACGAAACTGGGTTAATTTTTGGGGCGAATGTGAGCATGACACTAAGGGCATCATCAGGATGGGGGGCGGACTTTGTCCGCCCGCCATCCCAACGTACAAAGGGACCGCCCGCCATACGTGCGGCGGTCCCGTGGGGGTAATTAGGATGCGCCCGCCACACTGGCGGGCGCATCCTGCATTTACAACATTGCGGCGGCCGGTGCTTTCAGCACCGCCCGCCGCAATGCCAAAAATGCATGTTGTGCATTTGCATGCACAACGTGGCAGGCTCCGCGCGGTGCCTGCAACGTTGTGCATGCAAATGCAGGGGGGGTACCATAGGTACCCCCCATGTGCACCCCCCACCCCCCAGAATCCCTGGGGGCCCGCTACGGGCCCCCAATGTAAAATACTGCATGCCTTTCCGTGGCGGCGTTGCCGCCACGGAAAGGCAAATCCCCGCATGCATCCTGATATGGATGGCGTGTCCGCCACCATATTAAAAGCTTTTCCGCCCGGTCGACTCATCGACCGGGCGGAAAACCGGCGGACGGTCTTTCCGTCCGCCGGGGTCCCCCCCGCCATAGTAATATGGCGGGGGGGAATTGGCATGCGGGCGGGAGAGAATGTCGGGCGGATCGCCACCGTCATGCGGGCGGTGGCGATCCGCCCGACATTCTAATGGGCCCCTAAGTATAATAAATAAACCCAAGCTCCGTCCCTGGTAGCTATTGCACAGAGTAGACTGGCTTGACCTTAGGAAAATTGTGTAAAGTGTTAGGGCAAAAAGCATCAAGAAATAGTAAGGTGCCAATCAGAAGTCTCTACTTATTAGCTCCTTTGCTTGTGCCAATCAAGGTGTTTATTTTACAGGTATAAGTGTGCACCTAAAAAGATTTAGTGGTGCTGTTTCATCACTATATTGCAGAGGATGTTTGATTTTCTCCCTTTCTTGGGGATAGCCTTAGTGAAAAGTTCAATAATTGTTAATAGTTAAATTTTTAATGTTTGCTTTATTGTTGTTTTTTTGCTGTTTTTTTTTAGTAATAGTGAAATTACTGTCTTTTGAGGCTGTCTGGGCAGAGCTGGCCTTTGCTAATAAAGCGCCCTGGGCGTGGAGGGAGAGAAATTTGGCGCCCTTTCTGATGGTAGTACTTTTAATGAGGCAGCAGGTGGACCCTTTTGTGTTCACTGGTAAGTACCTGAATGAGCAAGCACTGGCCCCTGAACACAAACATCCCCGGACCTCCCCCAGCTCACCTAAATTACCTATAGCTTAGCTGCCTTACGCAGATGATGGTTTTGTTGATGTGTGTGAGCAGGGGTCAGAGGGTGAAGGGTGGGCAAGGAAGAGGGATAAAGTCGTGGTAAAAACATTGCCCGCCGTATGATAATGAAGGACTAAAATCACTCTAAACTGGCAAATAATACAGAAACGAACAGGCAGGGACAAGGCTAGAGCAAGATGAGAAGGACGCTGCTGTTGGCATAACCTTAATGCACACAGCTCCTTGCGCCCCTCAGAAGATTAGCGCCATGGGCCTGGGCCCAGCTCGCCCATTCTAAAGGCCAGCACTCGTTCTGGGACATGTCATGTTCCAGCCACAAAAGTATGATCGCATCTAATTTTGGGTGACGGTTTTCAGTAGCTCATGTATAGTGCAATTGGAGCTGATAAGACCTTTCATTTCATAAACCGTTTTGGATTGGCATTAGGCAGTCATGCGGAAGAATGACTCGACTGGGAGTGGAGGTAGTGCTAATTGCTGGGTTTACATTTTTTGATTTTATTGACAAGCTTGGCATTAGATCCTTGATATAGCATGATCACCTCTTTGAGAATCCTAAATAGTTATGTGGTTTTATTTTGGCTTCAGTCAGTCTTGTACCAGGATTTCCTTTCAATCACCACTTTCAGGTATGCTCTGCATGCGGATTTCACAGCTAATGTATTTCTACTCACGCTGTTTCACCAGCAGCAGTATATCTTGCATTTTTGCAACACCTAGTTATGAACAAATTCCATTTATTTTGTTTCTATAGCAACGAGATTTAGGACTGTTTTTATTTCCACATGGAAACTCACTGGGAGATCATTTACAGCAGACACTGACTGTGCTGTGCTGCTGCTGACTTTAATGGTTTGGAGCGCTTTTGTTAGCACTTTTTATTGGGTCTGTACCGGTCTACTTTAGGTGACAACTGTTTAGTCTCCACCTCTGTAGTATCACTCCGATCATATTTACAAGAACCTAGAGGACTCTTCTGTTGTCTGATATAGATTTGTATCTTCTAACAACAAAACATCCACAGTCTACTGCGAGCAACAATGACATAATGCAGGAGAGAAAAGTGCAGCTGTTAAAAATATGCCAGGTGGTTAAAACTGAGTGAGCTCTTGGTGCAGCCATGAAGGGTGGTCGACAATTGCATTAACCTGCACATACGATTTCTCAATAACCTTTCCAAGGCAAAGGTTTAGTACGCTGATGTTCATGGCTTTTGCACAGTTGTGCCTTCCTGTGGGCGGCATGCAGATGTTCAAAGGAAACGGACATCATTGTTAATGAGTACATTTAAAGTCTTAATTGCCCTTGTTTTTTTTTTTAATCTAACCTTTTGGTAGTTGTTTCATTTGTTGTTTGTTCCCAGTATCTCTGTTGCCGAAAGAGTTGTGTAGCGGGAAGGATACATCTGGTTGCCGGTTTTTAGGTTTCACCTGCACAGCGCTTGTGTTGTGCTTGTAAAATCTCTTGTTTTTAATATATCTTAAATGGGGGCACTTATCAGTTTCCTTTTAACCGAATTACTGTGTTCATTCGCCCTTGTGTGGAACTTTTTTTGTTTTGTTAATTTCCCCTGGCTGCAAGCATTTAGGATGCTTCTACTAAATCTGTTCACACCGTTTAAGCCCCATTCACTGTCAAGATAATATCTCTTCCCACAGAAAAGGCAGACAGCTTCTAACAGTATGATGGAATACTTGCTTTTTAGTACTTAGTTGTGTAAGGCGGATGCTTTAGCCTTAGAACGTTAGTGGCATTTTCTATTTATGCCTCGGTACCTTTCTTTGCACTTTGTAGGCATTATTGGATAGATTTTTTCAACTTAATCTATTTGGTCATTATGATCAAATTCTAAATGTTGTAATGAACATTGCACGTTAAAAATAAAGTTAATATACAAGAGTTCTGCTATATTTTACTACTAATCAGGCAGCTACAAGTGCAGTTACCTTGCAGACAACAGGGTCCTGATTTGAATGGTGCAGGAGGTGCAGTAGCACCAGACCCAAAAGTTGTCAGAACTACTCTAAACACATAATAGTGCTAGATTTAACTACTAAACAGGAATTGACAAATGCAGTTACCTTGCAGTTAAAAGAGACATTTAATTTGAATGGTGCAGCAGGTGGGGTGGCACCGGGGCCAAAAGCTCTAGGGACACCACTAAACCCAGATTATTGCTAACATTTAAAACAAAACAGGCAGTCACAAGTGCAGTTACCTTGCAGTTAAAAGGGGCTTGATTTGAATAGTGCAGCAGGTGCAGTGGCACTGGGGCAAAAAGCTCTAGGGACCCCCTTAAACCCAGATTATTGCTAAATTTTACTACTAAACAGACAGTCACAAGTGCATTTATCAAGCAGGCAATAGGGTAATGATTTGAATGGGGCAGCAGGTGCAGTAGCACTAGGACCAAAAGCTCTAGGCACCCCACTGAACACATAATGCCTTATTTTACTACTAAACAGGCAGTCACAATGCAGTTACCTTGCAGACAACAACGTCGTGATTCGAATGGTGCAGCAGGTGCAGTGGCACCGACCCCAAAATTTGTCATGACCACCTTGAAACAACTAGTATTGCTATATTTTACTACTATACAGACAGACACAATTGCAGTTATCTTGCAGTTAAAAGGGCTTGATTTGAATAGTTCAGCATGTGCAGTGGCACCGAGGCTAAAAACTCCTGGGACCTCACTAAATGCAGAATATTGCTAAACTTTACTACTAAACAGCCAGTCACAAGTGCAGTTATCTAGCAGGCTCTAGGGCCGTGATTTGAATGGTGCAGCAGGTGCAGTGGCACCGAGCCAAAAAGTTTACAGAACTCCTCTAAACACCTAATATTGCTATATTTTGGTACTAAACAGGCAGTCACATTTGCAGTTACCTTGCAATTGAAAGGGGCTTGATGTAAATGGTGCAGCAGGTGCAGTGGAACTGGGGCCAAAAGTTGTCATAACTCCACTAAACACCAAATATTGCTATATTTTACTACTAAACAGGCAATCACAAGTGCAGTTGTCTTGCAGGCATCAGGGTCACTATTTAAATGGTGCAGCAGGAGCAGTTGCACCAGATCCAAAGTTGTCAGACCTCCTCTAAACACATAATATTGCTGTATATTACCAGTAAACAGGAAGTCATAAATGCAGTCATCTAGCAAGCACTAGGGTCATGATTTCAATAGTTCCGCAGGTGCAGTGTTACAGGGACCAAGAACTCCAGGCACCCCACTAAACACCTAATATTGCTATATTTATTCCTAAACAGGCAGCCACAAGTACAGTTACCTTATAGACAACAGGGTCATGATTTGAATGGTGCTGGCACCTGGCCTAAAAGTTGTCAGATCTCCTTTAAACACATAATATTGCTATATTTGACTACTAAACAGGCAGTTACCTTGCAGTTAAAAGGGACTTGATCTGAATGGTGCAGCAGGTGCAGTGGCTCTGGGGCCAAAAGCTCTAGGGACTCTCCTAAACCCAGATTATTTCAAACTTTTACTACTAAACAAGACTGTCACAAGTGCATTTATCTATCATGCAATAGGGTCATGATTTGAATGGCTCATCAGGTGCAGTAGGCTCAGGACCAAAAGCTCTAGGCACCCCCACTAGACACCTAATATTGCTATATTTTACTACTAAACATGCAGTCATAAGTGCAGTTACCTTGCAAATATCAGGGTCATGATTTCGATAGTGCAGCAGGTGCAGTGGCACTGGGACCAAAAGCTCCAGGCACCCCACTAAACACCTAATATTGCAATATTTTATTCCTAAACAGGCAGCCACAAGTGCAGTTATCTTTAAGGGACTAGGGTCATGATTTGAATGGCGCAGAAGGTGCAGTGGCAAAAGGGCATAAAGTTGTCATAACTCCACTAAACTCCAAATATTGGTATATTTTACTACTAAAGAGCCAGTCCCAAGTGCAGTTATCTTGCAGGTAACAAGGTCATTATTTGAATGGTGTAGCAGGTGCAGTGGCATCGGGCCCAAAAGTTGTCAGAACTCCTCTAAACACCTAATATATTTTACAACTAAACAGGCAGTTATAAGTGCAGTTATCTAGCAAGCATTCAGGTCATAATTTCAATAGTGCAGCAACACTGGGACCAAAAGCTTCAGGCACCCCACTAAACACCTAATATTGCTATATTTTATTCTTAAGCAGGCAACCAAATGTGCAGTTACATTCCAGACAATAGGGTCATGGTTTGAATGGTGCAGCAGGTGCAGTAGAACTCCTCTAAACACATAATATTGCTATATTTGACTACTGAACAGGCAGTCATAAATGCAGTTTACTTGCAGTTAAAAGGGATTTGATTTGAATGGTGCAGCAGGTGCAGTGGCACCGGGGCCAAAATCTCTAGGGACCCCACTAAACCCAGATTATTGCAAAAAATGTAAAACTAAACAGGCAGTCACAAGTGCAGTTACCTTGCAGACAACAGGATCATGATTTCAATGGTGCAGCAGGTGCAGTGACACCAGGACCAAAAGCTCTAGGCACCCCACTAAACACCTAAAATGTCTATATTTCACAACTAAACAGGCAGCCACAAGTGCAGTTACCTTGCAGACAACAGGGTCATGATTTGAATTGGTGCAGCAAGTGCAGTGGTACCACAATGTTGGTAGAATTTCGGGGGGACCATATCTAATAATAAAAAAAAGACAGCAGGAAATCAGAACGGGCATAGCCCCTTATACCATTGAAAGGAGCCACCACTGCTGTTAACCCCTTAGAGACCTCCAGCACTATTTACTCTAGAAGCGTTTTTCTGCCCCATAACCTTTGGTGCGCCTCAAGGACACGTGCCCAAGTATCTTCTGTGGATTCTACTCCTCTTACTCCTCTTACTTAAGGTCAGGGCCAGACTGGCCGTAGCGGGCACCGGGCATTTCCCCGGTGGGCCGCCAGGGTGGGGGCCGGTTTTGGGCCCTGGAGGGCCGTTTTTGTTACCAGGGCCGGCAATATCGACCTCCTGTAACAAAATCGTCCGAAACAGGCCCTAGCAAACAGCTCGGCCGCACCTCCCTTGCCCCACAGGGGGGCCGTCCGAGCAGTTTGCCAGAGCCGGTTTCGGTTCCCAGTCCAGCCCTGCTTAAGGTGGGGGTTTCAAGAGACCTTTACTCAATGTCATATATAAACATACAAATACTTCAGTTTGTACTCACTGTTACAGTACAATTCCAACCTTCATGGTTTAATAAATTCTTCATATCAAGCAATAGAACACATTCTGTTTCATCTGACATAATTTTTTTACTTAATCAAGCAAGCAACTTTTCATATGTTCAGTAAAAAGAAGGTATTAAAATCCGTTCAAAGAGTATTTCCTCCTCCAGTGTCCAGGACTTTTTCTTTGCTCAAGGGAAATGGGTGAGAAAAAAATATAAAAAAAATAAATAACACCTCGATCATTCTTTTGTAATCTGTTGCCCAAAAACTTATATTGGACACTATGTAGCTCTTCGATGGTATCTAATAAGCAATGTAAAATATGTGTTGTCTACAAAGGAACTATAAACCAGGTCAAGCCACCAATGTAGTGCCCACATGTTCAGTCACGTCAAAAAATACATTGTAGGATACATGCATTAGGTAAATACTCCTTATAGTATGTGCCTTGATAATATTTGGTATGGACGGGGAACTACATGTCTGTTGATCTTTGGCTAAAATATGTCCTATAGATATTGGACTAGGTATGCTACATAAAAAGGTAGTTTTATAACGATTTTTAAACTTTTGGTACCATTGGGCAGTGGCTGAGGATGAATCCATTGATTCTCATTAAAATTATACTGGCCGTGAGAAATTGGGTTACTGGTTGAGAGGGGTGAGACCCTACTCAAGCAGCAACAAAAATCTTTGTCAGGGTGAGGCATAAGGAAACCCGAAATTAACCTGTGCTCAACCCTTTGGTAGCTTGACACAGAGCAGTCAGACTTTAACTTAGAGGCAGTGTGTAAAGTATTTAGGTAGCACTTCTTTATTAGAACAATAGAGTAAATTTTAATAAATAAAACAAAAATCCAATCAGTAGAACTGAGATATGCAATTTTTAAGATTTCTGAGAAAATAGCACCAAAAAGCACAAGGCGCCAAGTGTGGATATCTGGTCGCGCCATGCCAGGACATAGTCACAATTTCAGGCCAACCGCGATGGAGTGCAGACCAACTACAGGGAACTAGTTAGGCTAGCTGAACAAGAGAACCTTAAGTCCTGGTTGCAGATCGTTGCAAGGTCCCGCGTCGAGGATGCAGCATACAGTTAAGGGGATGTATTGGTTCAGAGGATCTGAGATGTGAGTTACAGCATCAAGGATGTGTTGAGCAGGTGGGGCCATGCATAGGTTCCGAAGAACTATGAGGCTGCGATTCGAGAATCTGTGCCGTCGTCCAGGCTGCCGCAGACATGAGATTTGCGATGCAAGGTCCTGTGTCGGTGGAGCTTCGCACAGCAGCGATTCTGTTGCAGGCTGCAACGTGAAATGCGGAGTCCACGCACTAGGAGAAACCTCACAGCAAAGGCAATGCGTCGGTTCTGCTTGGGATTGCACTGCGCCGCAGAGGAGAAGCATAGGTTCTGCTGAATCCACAGGTGGACTGGCAGAGCACCTTCAGTTCCACTTCCAAGGGTCCAGGACTGGGGTGCCACCTCTTGGCAGGGTAGGACTCACAGATGGCAGAGTCCAGGTGCTGTGTTCAAGGTTGTGGGACCCTTTTGTCCCTGAGGCTCTAGGCAGGAGGCAATGCAGCTAACCCTTGGAGTCACTCTGGGATCCTGGGTTCAACAGAGGCAGGTCTAGTACTTCTCCCCCAGGCAAGAGGGCAGCATGCCAGCATAGCAGGGCAACAGTCCTTCAGCGTGGCAGTCATTTTAGCAGCATAACAGTCCTTCTTTCTTGCAGAGTCCAAAAGTGTACTGAACAGTTGCTGGCTGGGGTCCAATATATATCCCTGGGTCATCCTTTAAAGTGGGAGAAGCTTCTAGAGGTTTCCATTTGAAGTCTCCAGGCACCCTGCCTTCCATGTCCTGGCTCCAGGCTAAGTATAGGGGGTATGCAGCCTTTTGTGTGTCACAGCCTATTCAAGTGTAAGTAGTGCTGTGCCCAGCTCTGCCCTCCCAGCCTGCCAGTGATGGCTGTCTAGGAGGAATACACAAAGCTCAACTGTCAGCTACATTCATTCATGAGACCCAGAAACTGGCTGCAGACACTAAATGGCTGAGGCAGGAAAATGCTAACTTTCTAAAAGTAGCATTTTAAAAATTATACTTTAAAATTTGACTTCACCATGAGACAGGATTTTTCATTACAATTCCAAAGACCCCAAACATGAACTGGTTACCTGCTCCCATTTGGAAATTATCACTTATTATGTGTAATAAGGTAACTCCAGTGTTAGCCTATGGGAGAGGTAGGCCTAGCAGTAGTTAATTACGAATTTAGGATTTTTTCACTACCAGGACATGTAAAACTAAAAAGTATATGTCCCACTTTTTAAAAACACTGCACCTTGCCATATGGGCTGGGCCAGAGTCAAATGTAGGGGTAATTTACAGGTATTAAAAACGAAGGTTAGGGCCTGGTAAAGGGTATGTTTTGCCAGGTCGACATGCCAGTTTAGAAACTGCACACCCAGGCTGCAATGGCAGACCTGAGACATGTTTAAAGTGTTACTTAAGTGGGTGGCACAATCAGTGCTACAGGCCCACTAGTAGAATTTAATTTACAGGCATTGCCGCATTAGTAGGGACTTACAACTAAATGAAATATGCCAAATGATTATAAGCCCATTCTACCATGTTTTAAGGAGTGAGCACAAGCACTTTAGCACTGGATAGCAGTGGTAAAGTTCGCAAAGTTCTAAATCCAGCAAAAAATGAGGGGGCATATTAGCAAGAAGAGGCGATAATCATCGCTAACCCTGCTTAGCGTGATTTTTTTTATCGCCGGCTATCGCTGGAATATATCGCCACGCTAACGCTGTATTAGCAACGATTAGCGCTATGGCGATGAATATTCCAGCGATAGCGGAGAAATGAGCCAACATCGCTGAAAAACCAGCGATGTTGCATGGAGAAGGGAGAACACCTTGCTGATACGACCCTGTGGTCGTGTCAGCATAATCCACCCCCCCATGTTAGGTATGGCTAACACCTGCTAATTGCAGGTGTTAAATAAATGGCGAGGACCCCGGTTAGCGCGACTTTTCACGTCGCTAACTGGGGCCATGGCCACCTTGCTAATAGGCGGTAGGCCTGTTAGCGGGTGTTTCCCAGGTTTGTTCGTCGGGAACGCCCACTTTGCATGTCATTAGCGATAAATATCGCTGACATGCAAAGCGGTAAAAAAACGGGCGCTAATGTCCGCAAACTGTCTCTAACTGCTGTTAGAGACAGTTTGCTGATAGGGCGATATGAATATCGCCGCTTTAGCGGCAAAAAGTGCCGCTAAAGCGGCGATAGTGCCCTTGCTAATATGCCCCGAAGTAACCAAAACAGGAGGGAAGGGAAAAAGTTAAGGAGAAAACCATGCTAAGGATGCAAGGTTTAAAATTGTCTTTCAAAACAAGACTCATTAATACATTTTATGATTCTCTTTCTTAGCTTAGAATTCATAGTTAATACGAAAACCAGGCTTTATCCTCTTTCAGCACTTGACATCATATTTATCACGCCCATAGGGTACAGAATGCTACTTGCTGACTGGCTTACAGGTATGGAACGCGGTGTACTATTTTCTGTTTAGAAATCCCTAAAACTTCCTTCATTTCTTTACCCACTTTTAATTTATATGAATTAATTGTCATTACCATCAGGCCAGCCTCTAAACTTACTTTACTTTGCATAATTATGTGCAGTTCACTAGCTTCTTTTTCCCATTTTGGCAAGTCTTTGTATAGTTTTTAGAGCTCTCTGTGCACGTTTTGGTCATTTCTTGCTCCTTGATGATTTCGATATAAGGGGTGAGCAGCAGCAGCTATAAGGAGCAGAATCTCTTTGTTGTAATAAAGGATGCCTGGTAGTCCATGTAGGTATTAAGTAGATTTATTCAAGATAGATGTTATGATGTAGAGCCCCACCAGGAGCAGCCTTCCTGCTGCTCAGCCCATCCACCAACTGACTCTCTCACTCACCAACATTCCACTGCCACCTCACATACCAACATTCCATCACCACAGTAACACTGGCTGAGCACCAGGTATAACACATCTCCTTTCTTTACACAAAACAGAATGGAGCTCTAAGAAGGATGACATAATAAATAATGCATGCAAAAGAATGACTTTAGAACTATTGCATGCAAACAAATAGCATTAGAACAATTGCATGAACATAAACAATGTAGCAAAGAACTAATGCAAGTGCATGAATATAACAGATGGAAACAAATCACGCACAACAAATATTAAAATGAAACAAGCAAAGAAAACACAGTTAAAGGTAAAGAGAATATGCTCACATCATCTCCCTTTCTAACGACCCAAAAGACACCCACACTGCCACACCACAAAACCACAAACCAAACCCTAAAACTAAAAACATGCCGGCTGGCCAGGCAAACATGAGAGACGTAAGTAGGGGACCAACCACAAGGTGCAGAAGTGAACCATCCAAACAACAGCAACTAAAAGAAACTCAGTAAGAAGATGTGGAACACTGCCCCACACGAAACAAGCAACATCAAAGCTGCCCTTCACCCAAGCCCGTAGCAAGGGTGGAAAGTGTGAAAAGTCACTCCACACCAACCATACAGCATAAACAGAGGCCTTCACCCGAACCCGATGTAAGGGTGGTAAGTGTAGAAAATCACTCCACACCAATCATGTAACAACACCCGATGGCATAGAAAGGTTGAAACAGCAAACACTAGAGAAAAAACACTCACACTTCAAAAAACTGGCATACTAACTGCCCTACACCCTAACCCGAAGTAAGGGTGGTGAGTGTAGAAAATCACTCCACACCAATCATGTAACAACACCCAATGACGTAGAAAGATTGAAACAGCAATCACTAGAGAAAAAAGACTCACACTTAAAAAAAAACTGGTATACTAACTGCCCTACACTCTAACCCGTAGGCTGGGTGGAAAAGCATTAAAATCCCATGTACTATGGCTTTCACTGCCACACAACACTAACACAATTTGGCATCACCACTGCCCTTCACCCTTACCCGTAGTAAGGGTGGTAAGTGTGGAACACCACACCACACCAGACGAAACAAGTACACCCAAACTCGAAGTGAGGGTGGAAAGTATAATAAATAAAAAAAATAACCCCACTCAAATTAAAACAAATTAGGCATCTTCTCTGCCCTTAACAACAACAACAAACTCAAATAAGCAAGAACATATCTACTGCCCCACCACCAGCCCCAAAGGGGCAGAAACGCACACCCACTCTGCAACACCATACACAAGGAGGTATGGCACAAAACCCCATGGCACTTAAATAAATAATAATTAAAAAAAACTCTTGACCACAAAAGATGTTCATAAATATCATGGCAGTACAAACATTACTAAATCAGCATTGAAACTTTCACTCTCATGCAGGAGACCGAACAACTTAGAAATGCACTGATAATGCTAATAAAATTAAACTAGGAACACCATTGCTGGAGGGGACACGTGCTGCAACGTAGAGAAAAGTCAAAGGGAAGAGCGTGTCAATTCAGACAATCTCCTGGAGGCACTTGTTGTTCATAAAGGTAAGAGTAGGCAATATTCCCATGAAAGTTACACAAAATCTGCAGATTCACGCTGAGACGCTTCATTACCTGAACGTTGTGTTGCCAAAATGCTCACTGGAAAAATAAAAAAAAACTCAACGTATTACCCAAAAGATGAGGAGACGCCGGCAACAGGGAACACAGACAAGGAAACTTCCTCGGCAAGGATGCAGTGTATATGAAGAGTTGAAGAAGATGGCGGCACGCAGATTGACGGGGAGCCGGGTGGTTCCCGGCACGTCTGTGCAGAACAACGTGGAAAGTGCAGGACACTCCGCGAGCTGCTGAAGCCTGGGTTCACGCACAAAATGGACGGAAAGAGGCTGTTGGAGTCAGGTGAGCCAAAAAATGTAAAAAGGTTTGAAATAATAATAACAAACTTGCGCAGCTGTAGAAAGTTTAGTCAGAAGATTATCTCAGTGACACCAAACATGGCACTCCCACTACTTGTTGCACCTCCGAAGTCGCTCTTTATGAGTCGCTCCTCCCCACACAGACTGAGGGGACACCTCTTCCATGCCGCCCTTCTTGAGACGCATATCTCTTCCAAGACACAGGTTTGAGCACAGACACTGAGGGCTCCTCTAACTCGTTGCTCTCCTTGAGACACATTCTGGGAACAAACTCCTCTTCCCAATTGCACTTGAGAAAACGAGATAAGGAGGCACGAGGACTCTGGGGACACTTCCCAATCGTACTTCAAACACGGGCTCGGGGATTTGCCGTTCTTCCCCACACAAGCTTTGGGGAAATTACAAACAGCTACAAATTGTGGCAAAACTCCCCAGGGATGAAGATGAGTTACACCCAAGGCGTGAACACAGGCAGCACGCTAGTCGCAAAGCAGTGGTCCAAATCCATACACAGAATGTCCTAAATCACGGTTGCGGCAGACCCGAAAAATGATCAAATGAGGGACAGCTTGAATGACCACAGCTCCGATCCACCACACAGCTCAAAGCCAAACAAGAGCAGGAAGACACAGCAGGAACTGGCACGCCTAGGTTGGGGCCGACCGGTATTAAGGTCACTGGTGGGGCTCAGGGTGCCAGCTTGGTGTATGTCAAACTTAGAAACAAAAGGAGTTCCTTAAAATTCTTCTTCTTCAGATTCCAGTTACTTTAGGCTTCAAAGTTATGGTCCATTCAGGTAGCACACGCAGGTTTTTTACATTAAAATCGTCGCCAAAATATGTTGTAATAAAGGACGCCTGGTAGTCTATGTAGGTATTAAGTAGATTTATTCAAGATAGATGTTATGATGTAGAGCCCCACCAGGAGCAGCCTTCCTGCTGCTCAGCCCATCCACCAACTGACTCTCTGACTCACCAACATTCCACTGCCACCTCCCATACCAACATTCCATCACCACAGTCACAATGGCTGAGCAGCAGGTATAACACTCTTCTTACTCTTCTGACTTCACTGTCAGTGAAACTGCTCTCCCACTCTCGCAGCTCCACCATTAAGTGAGGCCTCTCCGAGCCCTGCACTCCCGTAGTGTTGGTGTTCGAGGCCCTCCTCCACCCGCAGGTTATACCTGCACGTCATCCCTGGTGGTCCAGTGGATCTCTGACTCCTTTCTCTCGCTCCGCTTTCTGCCCCTTTCTGCTCCGTTTTCACCCTACAGCTTTTTCACCCTTTCACTCTCTATAGCACTCTTCTGCTGCTTTCTGCTCCGTTTCATCCTTTATTCTTCTCATCCTTGTACTCTTTATATCTTTTTTCCTTTTCTTTTGCACCCTTTTACTCTTTTTTTCCTCTTCTTTTATTGCTTGCTTTTCCCCCGTTTTTCCCGCCGCTGCTGCCCCCGCGGCCCCTCCCCTCCAGCGCGACCAGCCCGAGCCAGTTCCCCTTTCTGCTCCCGCCTCCCAGCTGTCCAGCCCACCCGACCCCTACTTAATGGCGGCCGCTGCGCGGCCGCATGCACCGGGCGCGCCGCTGATGCGCCAAAGGCAAGCCCGTCTGCGCCCATCCGTGACCCGACCGCGACCCGACCGCGACCAGTGCCAGGAACCCTGGACCTCCGCACCGCCAACGCTACAACCCAGCGGCACTCCACGCACTCAACCCAGGCCGCAACAACAACTGCAAGCTAGCATCACCAGCCGACAACCACGGACCCTTCAGCTGTCACCGCTGCCGGCACACCTCCAGCACAACCCACCTGCAAGAACACAACCGAACCGAAGACCCTGCAATTCATCCTCCTCAACGTTCGATCACTCCACAAACACGCCACCGAAATCTGGGACCTCCTCGACAGCACCACCCCGGACATAGCATTCTTCTCTGAAATCTGGACCAACACTACCTCGGGACCGGACATCTCCATCGCCATTCCCAAAGGATACAAGATCTCTTGGAAGGACCGACCCACCCGCCCGGGAGGAGGAATCGCCATCGTCCACAAATCCAACCTCCGGCTGAGCACACTCTCTGACGAGCCCACAGACCTGATGGAACACCTACACTTCAAGATACAGGCCAGCCCTACCACCACCCTCCGAGGAACTCTCATATACCGACCCCCCGGACCTTTCACCAACTCCATCACGGATATTATCTCCCCGCAAGCCATCGCATCCACCAACTACACCCTGCTGGGAGACCTCAACTTCCACCTCGACAACCAACTAGACCCCAACACCACAGCCCTCCTGGATAACCTCCACAACATTGGACTCCGCCAGATCGTGACCGAACCCATGCACTCAGCAGGACACACCCTCGACCCCCTCTTCACAACAGGAAACTCCATCACTTTCAGCCACACCACCGAACTCCCATGGACGGACCACCAATACGTCCACTTCACCTTCAGAACACCCACCATCCACAGACAGCAGCACCTGCTCCCCCGAAGAAACTGGACCAAAATCACAGATGACCAGCTCACCTCCTCACTCAGCAACTCCACCCCAACCACTGCGGAAGACGACGACCCCAACACCGCTGCCCGAACTCTGCACAGATGGATCTCCGACAGCGCCAACACCATAGCCCCCTCAAGAAGAACAACAACACACACGCCAAGAAAGCCAGATGGTTTACCACCGAACTTCGAGAGTCCAGACGCACATGCCGCCACCTCGAAAAGGCCTGGAGGAACTCCAAATCCACAGAAGCCCACAACAACGTCAGAGCCACCACCAACCCCCACTGCCAACTCATCAGAAAAACGAGGAAAAAAGCAATCGAAGACAGAATCTCCACACACGCGCACAACAGCAAAGAACTCTTCAGCATCATCAAGGAGTTCGCCCAACCCTCCAGCGAGTCTACTGACATTCCTCCCTCACAAGACCTCTACAACAAACTCAGCACCTCTTCCACCACAAAATCAAGAACATTTACGACAGCTTTGACGAAGACAGCCAACACACTGAACCCTCACCAGCCACCCCCACACCCTGAAGCCAACGATTGACAACTGGACAGCCCTCACCACCAAAGACACACTGAAGGCAATGAATTCAATCCACTCGGGGGCCCCCACGGACCCCTGCCCCACCACATCTTCAACAGAGCCGCCGACACCATCGCACCCATGCTCCGCCACACCATCAACCACTCCCTGGCGAACGCCTCCTTCCCCGACCACTGGAAACACGCCGAGATCAACCCCCTCCTGAAGAAGCCCTCGGCAGACCCCACCGACCTCAAAAACTACAGACCCATCTCCCTGCTCCCGTTCCCAGCGAAAGTCATTGAGATAGCCATCAACAGCCAACTCGCCACCTTCATCGAAGAGCACAACATCCTCGACTCCTCCCAATCCGGCTTCAGAAAAAACCACAGCACAGAAACCCCCCGCCTCGCCGCAACAGATGACATCCGCTCCCTACTGGACAGAGGAGAAACAGTAGCCCTCATCCTCCTCGACCTCTCAGCGGCCTTCAACACAGTCTCCCACCGCACCCTAACACGCAGAATCCACGACACAGGGATCCGGGACAAGGCCCTCGACTGGATCCACTCCTTCCTCTCCGGCAGAACGCAGCGGGTCAGACTCCCTCCTTTCCTCTCGGACCCTACACCAACCACCTGCGGAGTCCCCCAGGGCTCCTCCCTCAGCCCCACACTCTTCAACGTCTACATGGCTCCGCTCGCCCCCATCGTCAAAACCCACGGACTCAACAATGTGTCATACGCAGACGACACCCAACTCATCCTCTCCCTATCCAATGAACCCAACACAGCCAAACACAACTTTCAAGAAGGCATGTAAGCTGTCGCCAAATGGATGAAAAGCAGCTGCCTACAACTCAACACATACAAAACAGAAGTACTCATCATGGGCCCAAACCCCAACGCCTGGAATGACACCTGGTGGCCCCCCGCCCTCTGAAGCCCACCCACCCCCACGGACCACGCACGCAACCTTGGAATCATCCTGGACTCCGAGCTCAAAATGGACCGCCAGATCAACTCAGTGGCTTCCTCCTGCTTCCACACCCTCTGCCTCCTACGTAAGACCTTCAAATGGATCCCACTTGAGCCCAGAAAGACCGCCACTCACGCCCTCGTCACCAGCAGACTCGACTATGGCAATGCACTCTACGCCGGAATAAACAAAAACCTCACCCGCAAGCTACAAAACATCCAGAACGCCGCCGCAAGACTGGTCCTCAACCTGCCAAGACACTGCCATATCTCCCAGCACCTGCGCACACTCCACTGGCTCCTCATCGAGGCTAGAATCACCTTCAAGATTCTCACCCACGCACATAAGGCCCTCCACAACACCGGACCAGCATACCTGAACAGCCGACTCAAATTCCACGCACCCCAAAGCACCCTACGATCAGCCCAGCTCTCCTACGCAGTGGTCCCCCGCACCAGAAAGACCAGATCGGGAGGCCGCTCCTTCTCCTTCCTCACGGCCAGAGCCTGGAACGCCCTATCACTCCACCTCAGACAGACAACATCACTCCCCATCTTCATGAGAAACCTCAAAACTTGGCTCTTCGACAGACCCCCTCCTTGATGGACTGGAACCTGCACCCTTCCCCCCCCCAGCGCCTTGAGACCCTTACGGGTGAGTAGTCGCGCTTAACAAACATGTGATTGATTGATTTGACACAATTCTAGTGACTCAAAACTCTCAAGTAGGTTACTCTTTGGACCTTATCTTTTGATGCTCCCAAACACATATTGTGATCCAGTGGAGCTTTATTCTTGGTGGGACAGCAAGCAGGCCCCTCTCTTATTTGGCAGAGCATGAGTATTACTTTTACTGTCTCTTTCTAAATTCAAATGTAATCTTACTCTTCATCTACACTTCATACCAACCTAGTCCCTGACTTTACTAAAGCTAACAGCTGGATTCTCTCCACCCTCAACCAAACTCTCCCTCTTCAGAGTGCTAGATAGAAATACACAGTGACTGATTCATAGAGGTAAACTTACACTTTAGTGTAAGTTTACAATGTTTTCGCTATTCACAAACCAATTTCATGAGTACTATCTTAACTCCCACAGACTGCTACTGGCTTCCTCAGCAGTGAATGGTGAGAACTGATTGAATGAGGATTGAGAGATGAATGAATGAATGAGATAACATTTTTAAAGCGCATAACTACCCATGGGCATCCCAGTGCTGGAGAATAACTGAAGCTTCCGAGACTCATTTAGGGAAAAGCGATGTCTTCAGCAACTTGCGAAAAGCCAGGTGGTTAGTCTCCCTTCGTAGCTGAAGGGGAAGGGAGTTCCAGAGCTTAGCGGCATTGTATGAAAATTGCCGGCCACCACTTCTGACTCTCTTAATCCTAGGGACGAATGCCAGATGTTGTTCATCTGAGCGTAAGGGCCTGTTGGCTCAGTAGGGTTTGACCATAGAGGAGATGATCTCTGGTCCTTTCCCTCCAAACAGCTTATGAGTGATGCATAGGGCCTTGAAGTGGACTCTTTCCCGGATGGGGAGCCAATGGAGAGCTTTCATGGCGGGTTTAGCCGATTGCCGGTTCTGAGTTCCCATTAGAATCTTTGCGGCACAATTCTGTATCATTTGAAGTTTGGCAAAGACCAAACTCGGGGCACCAAGATATAATGCATTGCCGTAGTCCAAGCGTGAGAGAATGAGTGCTTGGACAATAAGTTTTTTTGCCTGAAAGGGAAGCAGGGGTAGCACTTTGCGAAGCATCCTTAAGATGCCAAAGCAGGAAGCCACTACCTTACTGGCATGGACTTTGAGATGCCAACAGCAGAAGGGTAATCAAAAGGTGTTGAGTCAGCAGTCGCAGGGAGACCGCACATAAAACGATAGGACACGCATATGTGTGGAGTGCAGAGACTCTGCAGTCGTAAAGATACTACTCGCAAACTTTGTTTGTGAATAGTAAAATAATTATAAACTTACAATAAAGTGTATGTTTACCTTTGTGAATCAGGCTCCCAGTTTTCAGCCGATTAGTTTTCAGCTGACTTTGGCGCAAGGAATTCTGAGTGTAAAGCAGAGACGCATTGACTCTGAAGCTATGACACCCTTAAAAAGTAAGACTAAAGTTTCTGCTTATGTAGAAAGCCATTTTTTCTGCTAGGAGCACTTATTTTAGGTATTGATCTGCTTTGCTACCGTTTCCATGAGGGACATCTTTGATATTGGCAAGGGATTAAGAAACCCTCTGCATACTAAATTGGCCCTCTGCCTCTTCAGAAACCCTATGTGAAGAACACTTGCTTCTTTTATTGTAAAATTGAAAATATTAGGAGCCGTCGCCCTGTGACTGCTGGGCTCAACACTTTTTGTTTTCCCCTCTGCTGTTGGCTTCTCTCAAGCATCACTCATTCACTTCTAACCACTCACTGCTGAGGAAGCCACTAGTAGTCTGTGGGAGTTATTTTAGACTTTGGAGGTATTGGAGAACCCCCAGGTATATGCAGTGCTCCCAAAACTCACAGTTCATCTGCCTTATTTAGAGGCAGTTTATTGTACTGATTGATTTGTGGTAGATACACTTGGGCTCCATTAGCTTTCAATCAAAGGCAGCAGCTTATCAACCACAGGGACACTGCCTTTCATCCAAAGGGAGTCTGCCCTGTTTAGGCTGCCCTTCCAATGCATAGTTTCCATGTCCGCGTCGGTCATGCAAGCCATAGCAGATCCAGGCAGGGAAAATTATTAATAGCCCACAGGTGCAGGGAGAAAACTCAGGGGCAAAGGTTTTTTCTTTTTCAGAATCAAAGTCCCACTTTAGGGATTTGAGTCTTTAAAAGAAAGCAGAACGTCGAGCAGACCAAAATAACATAAGCATAAGATGGGATGCTTGACATTCAGGTGCATTTGATGGTGTGGCAGGTGAATGTTTGGCACTGAGGTCCATGCCAGACAGGTGGGCATCACTGGGTAGGGCAGCCAGTCTTTCACTTGGGGCAGAGGCAAAGGCCTCTGTCGACCTGGTAGGCGAGCAGACCACTTGCCAGGGTCCAAATAGAACCATTACACTGGACATATCCAGACCACCTAGGCACTTTGTCCTCCGGATAATGATTTCCTTAAGTTTGGATTTTGAATATCTGGGCTTACCCAAATATATCAATTCACAAAATGCAAATAGTGCAAAAAACAGCAGGTATATTCTTTTGGGCCTCTGTAGGTTGGACTCATTGACCGTCCATCTCTCTAAATTACATTGGCTAACTGTATCAAAAATAATATTTTTCAAGGCCCTATCTTTGGTGCAAAAGGCTACCCACAACTGAGGCTTGAGGTATCCACACAGTAAAATGACTGCATAGTTGCCTTCTGAGATCCACCTTGAGAATCATTCACTTGTAGCACACTTGTCTGCGTGTTACTTTTCTTAAGGCAAAGCAGTCCTATGGATTTACTACCACTTTTTAAGTATCCCCAAGATCTGCACGTTTTGTATGAAAACATTTGAAACTTATCTCTCCAAGGTATACTTTTCTTGATCTTTGGCTTGAATCTTTATCACCAGAACCTCCCTAGGTAATAGTGTGCCTTAGAAAGTTTAAAACCAATTAATGCAATGATGCATTTGTAAATGAATGACGAGGAATGTGTTCACAGGCAATGGTGGAGTCAATATAGATTAGTTCAACTATGCCACCTCCCTGATTTTATCAATGTTATGAGTGTCCTCTTGGTTCAAGTGGGTGTTGCACAAAGTTGTTATGACACTGAATGACACAAATGCTTCTAATAACCTGCCTAACGTTTTTAGTTATCCAAGTGGTTAAATTGCTTAAAAGACTTTTAAAATCTACATTTCTTGATTATTAATCTCTGTACAGGTGCAGAGTAAATACAAAATCCCCTTTCTCAGTGTACACTTCTTGAATTTTCACATCAAATGCTACTGAACGAAAATAATTTATGATCTTTTGATGAGACATCTCTTGGTTACAATGCAGTTGTAACAAATTATTTTCATCAAAACATGCTGTGAAGTTTATATTAAAAATACAAATGTGTAAGGTTTGATGCAGATAGACAGCCAATAATGTATTAATATATGCCCAACCTCTCAGCTACTCTGTTTCTATTTCCATTTTAGAGATTTGTAAAGTGCATATTTTCATAAGCAGGGCTTCTCAGTGCTAGAGAAATAGAACTACTGCAACAAGCCAGGCAAAGCCTGTAGAATAGCCAGGTTTCACACTGTGTACGAAGAATCTCTTCTGAAGACCTGAAGCGCAGGTTGAGAGTAAGAGTGCTCCATAATTTAGGGGCCAAAATAATAAGAGCTGTAGTTAAAATTAAAATAACCAGTGTTAGACCTGGCATCCTTGGAATGGTTTCCCCTGACGTTTTGCCTTCTAACTTTCTGTTTCTGACTATTTTGCTGACTACATTTTTGCTGGCTTTAGGAACCTGGGCACCTTATCACTGCTAATCAGTGCTAATGTGCATGTGCTCTGTACTCCACAATTAGCATGATTGATTTACTCATAAGACCCTAGTAAAGTGCGCTACAGATGCCCAGGGCCTGTAAATCACATGCTACTAGTGGGCCTGCAGCACTGATTGTGCCATCCACTGAAGTATGATTTTAAACATGTCTCAGGCCTGCCACTGCAGAACCTGTGTGTGCAATTTTAAACTGCCATTTCGACCTGGCAGGCTAACCTACTTGCCTGGCCCAAACTTTCATTTTTATTACATATAGTTCACCCATAAGGTAAGCCCTGGACAGTCCAGGGGCAGGGTGCAGTATATTTCAAAAATATGGCATGTACTTTTAAATTTTACACGTTCTGATAGTGAAATATTCTTAAATTCTTTTTTCACTACTACAAGGCCTACCTCTCCCAAAGGATAACATTGGGATTGCCTTATTACATTTTATAAGTGTAATTTCCAATTGGGAATAGATGGGACCCCCATATTTGATGTCTCTGGGATCACAATTTAAAAACACAACTTATGGTGAAGTTAGTTTTTAAATTGCAATTCTGACAATGCCACTTTTAGAATATTCAACAAGTACCTAGAACGATTGCTCTAGACACAGTGTGCACTACTGGCTCCCAACTATAAGGATAAAAACAAATTGAATCTCAAATGTATGCTCTTTTAACAGTAAAGAAAAGAATGTGTAAGTACATCAACACAAATATTCAACATACAAAAATGTTGCACATAATATCACTTCATAACCAAAATCTTAATCAAGTCAATTTTAATTGCAAAGGCATGATTATTGTCAATGGTTCTTTCACATGAGCACTAGTCTTGACATTCTTTGGAGGCTAGTGATGTAATTCGTCCCAATGCATTTCGGGCTCAAACAATAGCCCTTCTTCAGTGGAGTCTGCAATTAAAAACATATGATGGAAATACATAAGAAAATGTACAACGTTTGACAGTATTGCCAATTGCACCTCATACTGTGAGGGACAATTCTCAGTGTGTTAAAGGAATACAATTGGCCAACAATCATCGCAAGAGAACAATTTAAGTGAATAAAAAACCCAAGCAAAGAACGTCGTACCTTCATTAGCCTTTTCTAAAGCTCTATGAGACAGCACAATTAAAGAAGTGAGCAGAAAACAAAGTGAGGGTAAAATAGAAAATGGCGGTATGGTAAGAAGATTACTACAGTAGTCTACCTGCGAGTCACCTATAAGGAGGCCAGCAATTGCATAAAGAAAAAAACGTGAGACAAGCCATTACCATGTGAAATCCCATGCAAAATCTATGCATATAACCACCAGCAGGCATGCATTATTCATGCCGTAAATAACGCACCACAGGCAAAAAGCCCAAACATAGTGAAATGCTACCTTCTAAATAAAGAGGCACTGCTGAAATGGCAGTGAATGAAACCAACGGAGAGTAGCCACTGTCGGCTGTAGTATAAAGCCCGATTTCTGAAAACAAAAAACCAAGAGTCACTACACGAAGAACTTCTCGAGGGTAAAATGTAAAACCGAGACCAAATGACAATAAATACTTGCCCCTGTGTAAAGCCTTCTGTGAGAAGCTCAAACGGTTGTGACACATGTGAAAATTAGTTTACTAGTTTACATTCAGCTTTGACCTTGAGTTACATTTGAGTGCAACTCAACCCCTTTTATACTTTTAGAACATTGGCATTTCCTTACTATAACCATTTGGTGCCTTCTGCCTGTCTCTGACACGTCTGGCGTGGGGGATAGCTGGCTTCTGCATTCCCTCTAGACAGCCATACACAACGGAAGGGTGCATTTGACTGATTGGCCCTCTGCATGCTGATGGGTCATCCTGAGCAGGATGGGAGGGAGGAGCTGACAATCCTGAAAGGGCTGTGCTGTGTCCCCATATGAAGGGTTGCATACCCCGCTGTAGCAAGTCTGGAGCCAGGGCAGGAAAGGCAGGGTCTTGTGCACTTCAAAGGCATCTCTTTGAAGTCTGCCTACTTCAACGTTCCAACTGGGTATAAGTACTGGACCTCTGACAACACCAAATCAGAACACTTTTGGAACTGAGGATATTCTTCCAGGAAGAAGGACTGCGTACTGCCAGAAGGAACTGCCACTTTCCTGAACTACTTTGCTGTGTTGACCTGCTGCCTGCTACCTCTTGCCTGGGAGTGAGAAGGACTGGACTTGCAGCTCTACATCCCAGAGCCAAAGTATCTCCAAGGGCTTGTTGGGTTGCATCCTGTTTTTGAAGTCTCAGGGATATTAAATACTTCAACCTGCAACCAGCCCCTGGACACTGCTCTGAGTCCTGCTCTGCCAAGTGGTGCCAATCCAGTCCTGGGCCCTTGGAAGTGATTTTTCAGTGGTGCAACCCAGAAAATCCATGCATCGACAAAGTTGCGCCAATGGGAACCGGTGGGTTTCCTTCAAAGCCACTGCTGCATGAACCGTGGATACCGCATCGCCACAGCGAGATGCATCGTACCCTTTTTCCAACGCATCCCCGACTTTGCGCAGCTTGGCGCCATTACATTGCGCCAAGAAAAAGAACGTAGGCCGATTGCCTACAGCTCCCTCGGTTCCAATGCCCTTCCTTTGCCATCATAAGATCTAGCATGAAGACACATGCTGATGGAATCGTGCAAGCTTATTACTTCCCACTGTCTAATATCAGATCTTGTAAAACCCAGCACAGAGTTAAGAAAGCGAGGCCTTGCAACCATGGTTTCCCATGAACTTTCCCTTGGAAGAGACAACGAAGCCTAAGGCAGGGGGCTGTTTCTTCCTTCCTTAAAAAACACAGTTAACTCGATTGAGAGCTTACACACTCTTATTCACAGTTCTTTAATAATAGACGCTGAAAGTAGGGGTGAGGTGCTGAAAGTAGGGGGAGGTGCGAGGGCAGGGGTGCTACAGCACCTCCAAAAATGAGCATGCTAGAGTTCAAAAGGTGAATGAGCAATAAAGCAACCTTTAGATTTAGTATTTATTACGTCATATTTGCTGAGGTCTTCAAAGACAAAGGTCAAATGTCAGGCTATGTCTTCTAACAAATCCCTGCTTATTTGGAAACTGGCTTTTACTTTTGACCTCAAAGTAAAAGGATTTTGTAAAAGTGACCTTGTTGACAATTTTGCTGGGCTACAGGAAGTGAAAAGAAGGGCTGTAGGATGTCAGTTTTTTCTTTTTTTCAAGTTGAGTTTATTAAGAACAATAAGAAAAAGAACAGCAATACAATGAATATAATAAGTCCTGTTTAACACAAAAATTATAGGGAAAGCAAATATATATGAAAGATATAACTATCATGCTGTGTACAGATGAAAAATACAAAATATAAAACGATAAAAGGAAGGAGCAGGGGGAAGGCAACAATATACAATTGCTTTATAATATTAAGAGTAGAAAATATGTTAAATGATTAAACACTGTAGGCATAATAATAAGAAAAACTAAATAACATAGTTATAAATATAAAGGCATAAATATCCTCTAATAATCTAAAAGAAAAGACAATAAGGTGAAATTAAGGTGGCTTCCGTACTTCATCTGATACAGTAATAGTTTTAGCAGCAGAGGAGGCAGAAAGAGATCAGTACGTAGTTAATGGGAGCCATAAGAGATCCCTCTTAATCGCCAGAGATATAGGAGTAACATAATTGGTGTCTAATCTATGATGAAAACACACAGCATTCCACCAGGACCTAAAAGTAACTTTTTCAGCTTGTTTCCAGTTTGCGGTTATTAAATGAAAAGCAACAGCTAACAGTAAATCCAACAACTTAAAATTCGGGGGTGACTGAGGCCATTGAGGTGACAAAGTGCCTAAAAATATGTTAATTAAAGAAAAAGGAACATTAACTCTGAAAATCTTCTTGATTTGGATCCAAACCAACTGCCAAAACTGGCGAACAGGGGGGCACTCAAATAACATGTGTTTTAAATCGGCAGTGAAGCAGGAACAGGACTAGCAGGTAGATGACATAGTAGATGAAAAAGATGCTAAAGTCACTGGGGAAAATAACAAATGCTGATAAACAAAATAAAGGGTCTGTGTAGTGTTTGCAGCTCATGTGGTTTTGTGAAGCTTAAGCCATAACTTGTCCCATGTACTAGTTGGCCAACAATGTAGTAAGTCTTTTTCCTAGGCCAATTCAGTCTTCGATTTGAGTCTATCTGAGGCCAATCGTAAAGATTTGTATATAATGGATGCAGAAGGGGAAGTATCTAATATTGGGGAAAGTGTAGTATACTTGTCAGGGGGCAGGAAGTGATTGGTAATGTGAGAAGATATTGGTTGAGGGAGGAACTTAAAAGGTCATATTGCGAGCTAAAGGTAGCTGGTAATGAAAATTACTTTGGAGATCAGTAAAGGATAAGGGTTGATCATCAACTAGAAGTTGAGATATCCAACGCAAACCCTTAGATCGCCAAGTCTTCCAATATATGGTATGTGTTATAAATGGGAGTCTCGAGGCAAGATGGCGGCTGTGTGAAGCTCTGCGATACACCACCCTTCAATGACTCCCGGGATGTGCCAGTTAAACATGTCCTAAATGGCTTTTCTTTACCTACTGTATCAGTGGAAGAGACTACTGAGGGGAGCGCCTGAAAAAACGGAAAAAACTACATACCTGCTGGTTCGGGTGGCTTGGAGGTTTCTTTTGGCGGCGGGCAGCAGCGGGTGTCGTTCTTGGCTGGCTGGGATGCCGCCGAAGCTCTCTAAACCTCAGAGGGA
This sequence comes from Calotriton arnoldi, assembly GCA_963921515.1. Taxonomy (NCBI): domain Eukaryota; kingdom Metazoa; phylum Chordata; class Amphibia; order Caudata; family Salamandridae; genus Calotriton; species Calotriton arnoldi. The sequence goes on along the minus strand of CAWUFW010000597.1, from coordinate 1,072,286 downwards.
CCGAGGTGATGCCGGTGTGGCGAGCGGCGGGATGGGGCTGGCCGGGACTCGGCGCGGTCCTCCTGGCTCCCGAGGGGTGTCGAGCGCAAGGAGAGGAGGAGACGCTGCAACTGTAGCAACTGTAGCGGCAGCAGGAAGTATGGAGGCGGCCCCTTCCAGATTGAGGGATGGAGGTCGGCGTTCAGATGAAGAGGCGGGCTCTGTTCCTGACAGGCAGCGGGTGATTCCAGGAATGTTCATCGGTCGAATGAAGATTCAGGAGAATGTGGCTGAGTCTGTAGTAGGGGTGGCTCTAAGTACGGAGGACTTTTCTTCACTCGCAAGTGAAAGTGGCTCAGTACCCTCAGATATATCATGTGCGGGACAAGGAGATACTCCCCTGGGAGAACCACAGCAATTGGAGATTGGTACGGGTGCAGTGAGCTTGGTGACTGAGGGGCAGGAATTGCCCGCTAACGAGAACTTGATCTCTAGGCTTCCTTACTTACAGAGCGGGACCATAGGGACACCGGAGGGTGGAGATACATTTTTTTCGGTTAATGAAGATTCTGAGCCGTCCATTGGTAGCAGCAATGCTATATCTATTCTAGAAGATTCGGAGGGTGGGTCAGATAGCTCAATATCCAACCCTAGCACGCAAAAACGTCTTCCCACTTTGGCACGGCGGAATAGAAAAAAAGGGGGAAATATCCAGAAGGCAATCCTTACGGATTCAGATCAAAGCCAGTCCGGGCAGCTGAAATGGGACTATTCCACTACGCATATAGGCAGTGATTTTGGAGGGACACCGGTCTATCAAGGGCAGGATGAGATCTTATTAAAACCCGCAGCAGGGGTTCCACCCTCAATGGATCTGATTTATTCAACCCTTAAACAGATACAGTCGGAAGCCCGTCAGGAGCATAAAAGGGCGCATCATGCGACTAAGATGCTACAAGGAGCTATTCGAAAAATAACCAAAACCTGTAGTGAAATTGTGGAAAGAACCACAGTATTGGAAGAGAAAGTAGGGACGTTAGAGTCTGGGGTTGGGGGTATCACCCAACAAATTTCTTCAAATGAATCCAGGATGACGGATGTTATGTGGAAGATGGAAGACTTTGAGAACCGCCAGAGGTGTAATAACCTTAGATTGCTAGGTATTCCAGAAAAAGCGGAAGGGGAGGACATTAGAGGCTTTGTACTTCGATTATTGAAAGGAGGTTTTCCCGAGCTGGCACATTGGGATTGGGATATCGAAGTACAACGTGTCCATCGCTTTCCTCTCATGCTTAGACAAAAAAAGGGATTGAGTGACGCGAACGATAAACCCAGAGCCATTTTAATTTTTTTGGGCAATTTTCTGTTACGGCAGGCGATTTTTGAGAAGGCTCGCCCGGAAGCTAGGCGATCTGCTGAGGGGCATTCGTTTTTTGTTAGGCCGGACTTCTGCCACACGACGGTCGAGAGGAGGTGGAGGCTGCGCCAGCTTATCACTCCCTTTCAGAAGGTGGGCTGTGAGGTTTATTTGTTGAGTCCTGCTCGCCTCAAAGTCATTTATCGAGGAAACATCAGGGTTTTTTCATCTGAGGTTCAAGCTCAAGATTTTTTACGGGAGATATCAGCGGTCACCCAGTAGGATGCTTTGGGTTTTTCTGGACGATGTATCTGGACAGTAATGTCAGTTAATATTTTCTAGTTTTTTTGGTCTTGTAGGTGTGGTCTCATGGGGGAGCGTGAAGGGTGGTGGTGGGAAGCAGATCCATGCAGAAGGCATCACAACGGTCTTCGGACCTTTCTTGCCTTAATGTGGGGTGGGAGGGGGAGGGTTTCTGGGGTGGGGTTCTGGGGGGGCCGGCTTGTCAATTGGGTAGAAATAGATGCAAGGGTTTGAGTATTGGCAGAAAGAGACGAAAAATTTCGACCGAACAATGGGGAATTTAAAATTATTAAAAATGGCAAGAGGTAATGTTAGAATTGCTTCGATCAATATTTGTGGGCTGAATTCTTTACTTAAAAAGCGCAGAGTTAATATTGATATCCAGTATTTGAATGCAGATATAGTATGTCTCCAAGAGAGACATATTGAAGCCGGGAGACAAAAGGCTGTGGAATTAGAAGGCTACCAGCTGGTGTCCTCTACAACTCAAGGTACTCGTACTAAGGGGGTAGCCATTACGGTTCGCAGGGGAAAAAGCCTGTGCTTTCCACGTTCTAAAGCAGATCATTTGGGTAGATGGGCAATAACGGTGTGCAAGGCAGACAATCTCTTGTTTACGCTGTGTTCAATTTATGGCTCTGTGTTCGATGACCCTGTTGTGTTTAATTGGTTGGATCAGGAACTGGTTGCATGGCCACTGCCAATAGTTCTATGTGGCGATTTTAATTTAAACCTGAGCGGCAATGCTATTAAATTGGGACCTAGGCTATATAGGGGTCGTAAGCCCAAAGTCTTTAATTCTCTATATAATGTATGTAAGACTCATGGTTTAATGGATGTTTGGGCTTCACAAGAACCTCAGGATCCGGGTTTTACCTTTTTTTCAGCCCCACATCAGACACATGCTAGGCTCGATTATTTTTTTGTTTCTCAGAGTCTCTCGACTAAGTGCCAGATTTTTAGACTCCCACGGGTTATGTCGGATCATAATCCGCTAATTTTAGAGTTTTCAATTCAAGCCTCAAGGAGTGAGGTCCCACTGCTTTACGATCAGGGATACATTGAGCATATGAGAGCGTGGATTCCCAGATTTATCTCGGAAAATAGGGGTAGTACCCGGGTTGATATTGTGTGGGATGCCCTGAAAGCAGGGATAAGAGGTGAGACTAACAGGTTTGGATGGCAGTCCCAGAAGGCCAGCAAACTTCATATGCAGGAACTTTACACTAAATTAGGAGAGGCAGAGACACAATTAGTGGGAACTGTGTTAAATGGGGGAGATGTGGGACAGGTGCAAGTATGTGTAGCTCTTGCTAAATCTAAGATATTGGAAGTATCTACTAAGAAGGCAGCTGGGAAGTATATTGCCTGGCGCTCTAAAATGTACGAGTGCAGTGAGAGAGTAGGACACTTGCTGGCAGTTCGTATTAGACAACGGGTGACACAGGGGGCAATTCTTGCAATTGAGGATCCTCAATTCGGGATGGTCTTAGAGGCTTCTGATATTCGTAGGGCCTTCCAGCGGTTCTATCAACAGTTGTACACGGAAGAATCTATTGGGAGTAACCAGGAAATCCATGATTATCTGGCTAACATCACAGGGGAGAAATTAACTAACGAGGAAAGGGAAGCATTAGAGGTACCTATTACAGCTGAGGAAATTGTGAGTGTTATTAGCTCTCTGGCTAATGGGAAGGCGGCTGGTACCGATCTCATCCCGGGTGAATTTTACAAGAAATTGGCTCCCTGTCTCTTGGATTTAATGGTTGAGGTTTTTCTTGGAGCCCAGGCTGGCCAAAGAGCACCAGAGTCATGGGGATCGGCCAATATTGTGGTTTTTCCTAAAAAAGGGAAATCCGTCAAAGAGCTTGGGTCTTATCGACCAATAACATTAATTAACAGTGATATAAAAGTGTACTCCAAGATTTTGGCCAATCAATTAGCAGGGGTGATCAAGAATCTAGTCTCATCTATCCAACATGGGTTCGTCCCTGGTCGGAGTACAATTGATCATGTCCAGAGAGTAATAGCTCTTTTTGATGAGGAAGGGATTACAGGAGACCCTATCGGGCTGATTCTGCTAGATGCGGAGAAAGCCTTTGATAGGGTCTCCTGGCCTTTTTTATGGGCAACACTAGAGAGTAGAGGGCTGGGCATGGGCTTTATCAAGGCGGTGGATGTAATGTATAAGAATCCGGTGGCCAGGATCGCGCTTATGGGCGACTTGTCAGGGCCAGTGTCAATTAGCCGGGGGACACATCAGGGGTGCCCATGCTCCCCCCTATTGTTCGCTTTATATATAGATCCTCTGATTCGAAAACTGGCAAATAATAATAACATCTTAGCTATACACAGTAAAGGAGGGAGCACGAAGATCCTGGCATATGCCGATGATCTCGCTATCTTGACATCCAATCCACTTAATGCGTTAGCTGAAATTGAAAAAGAGGCATGGGCTTTTGGGCACATCTCGGCATATCGACTCAATTCTAATAAAACCCTTGTCATTGTTAGCAAGGGCCTTCAGATTAATGATTCTCGGGTTGTGCAGAAGGCAACGTATCTTGGGCTTGAAATCGGGGCTGATGTATCCAAAATTGCAGAAATGAATTTGGATCCATTGGTCCCGAAGTTTAAGGCAGAATTTAATCGTATAGATAATCTTAAATTGACGTTGGTCGGTAGATGTAATATCATCAAGATGGTTTTTCTGCCGAAAATATTATATATTTTCAGGGCTATTCCGCTGGCCATTAATAATTCTTGGTTCAAATCTATGAATTATTTGTTCACAAAATTTCTCTGGGCTAACTGTCGTCCCCGGAGAGCATTAAAATATATAACGCTCCCGAAGGATAGAGGCGGTTGGGCAGTCCCCAATCTTCTGTTATATCATTGGGCTGCTCTACTTCTCAAAATGGGAAGTCTTATAAGGGTTGGAGCCGATCAAGGTTCGGAGGGCACGCCAGATCAATCAATTTATGATTTGTTATTAGGGTCAGAGGCTAGGGGCTGCTTGGGACAACATACTGATTTTAAGTATTACAAACGGGTCAAATTTAAGACGTTGATGTGTGCTTTCAAAATCTGGACTTCAGTTAGAAAAAGATTAGGCATGGGCCTCATTCATGCCTATACTCCACTCTATGGTAATAAGTCGTTTCCAACTATTTTCAATGATGGGTATATGAAAACCTGGCAGGATAAGCGTATTATGATGGTTGGAGATATTATGGATGAGACAGGGATGAGGACTTTTGATGCAATTAAGGATTCTTTTGAAATTGACAACCGACAATTTTTTAAATATCTCCAAGTGAGAGATTTCTTAGGGAGGAAAGTAGGGGGCAGTAGCGGCTTTGCTCGAATAGGTCTAGTGGAACTGCTCCTTAAGGGATCAGGTATCCTTGGTGTTATTTATAAGAGGCTCAACGAGAATATGAAGGACGATTTATCTAAGCATAGTGATTGTTGGCAGGAGAGATTTTCTGTTAGTTCGGGGGAACCAGAAGAGGCTCTTTATATGGCCCAAACTTCTTTTATTGCTGCAAATCTTCAACTGCAATATTTTAAGACCTGGTTCAACTTATATATAACGCCAGAGAAGATCTCAAAATGGGGCGGGGGTGTGGGTCTACCTGTCCTCGGTGCAAGCTTGTAGCGGCTGACATTGTGCATATGTTTGCTACCTGCCCCGATCTGGCTGAGATCAAGAGGGAAGTGGGCGCAATGTTAGAATCTCAGATAGGACAGCGAATTGAGATGACATCGCAGCTGATTGTACTAGGATTGAGTTGCCCTCAACTAGCCGGTCGGGTTCGGACTTTTCTTTTTATTGCAATGACTGTTCTGCCTAGCTACTCACTGGCTCGATCCTGTGCCACCCACAAGCCAACAATGGCTGGGTAGATTCCTGGCGGTTTTTAGGCTGGAAACTGCAGTATATGCTAGAAAGGGGCCGAGAGCCAGTGCTAAGGGGAGGGAAATTTGGGCCACTCTCCTAAGATGGGTCGGACAATCTGAGCGATGAGGATGATGATGATGGCGATAGGTGATAAGTATATATATGGGTTATTAGGGCTTATCGATATCATGACATATCTAGGATTGCAGCAAGAGGATGTCGGGGTCCATATGTATATGTATATTTGCTCTGTCTGTTGGTGTCTCTTCCCTTTTTTTTTTTTTCTGTTTTCCCTTGTTTCTCATCTAAAGGGATATGATTTTTGCTCTTTCTTTCGCTTTTTTTTCTGGCTTTCTGCCGCATTGACCAGCCGGGGGTGGGTGGGGGGATAGTCCAGGGTGGGGGAGGGGGTTTCCCGGGGAGTGTTTATGGTCGGTTTCATATGTGGGGTTTTTTCTGGTTTGTTTCGTCTAAAATTCAATAAAGAATAAAAAAAAGAAAAAAAAAGAAATGGGAGTCTCTAGTTGGCAATGGTTTGCACCGTTGTCCAGGTAGGTACCCTTCTTCCTAGTCAGGGTAAGGGACATACACTTCTAAAATAACTCCTGCTCACCCCCTTGGTAGCTTGGCACGAGCAGACAGGCTTATCTCAGAGGCAGTGTGTAAAGCATTTGTGAACACATACAGTAATACAGTGAAAACACTGCAAATGGACACCACACCAGTTTAGAAAAATAAGTAATCTTTATCTAAACCAACACAAGACCAAAACGACATAAATCCACAATACAGTAATAAAAATATGACTTTCAAATGGTAGAAATAGTTTTGTTCAAAGCAAATTGCAGATGGGACACTTTTCACACAAAGTACCTTGGATGCGTCGCGCACACGAACAAAAAGGGGTCACAGGGAAGGTGATGTGTCAGTTCCTTGCTTCAGGGGGAGGTGATGCGTCGGTTTCTTACTGCTGCGCAGGGGAGGTGAGTCGTCAGTTCCTTACTGGTGAGGAGGTGATGCGTTGGTTTCTTACTGTGTGGGGAGGTGATGCGTTGGTTTCTTACTGCATCCCCCAATGATGCGACAGACCTGGCGCCTCGATGCGATACATGACGATCCGGGACGATGCATGGGTTCTTGCAGCCACACAGCAGGGCTTGCGTCGGAACCAGTGAGGTAATCTCGGACTTCGGAGATCGTGCACCCAATGTGGCGTAAGGCGATTTCTCGAGCCGCGGGCAGGCGCTGCGTCAGTTTTCTCGGCGATGTGTCGGAAACAGGTACGAATGCATCGCGCTTCTCATTGTTGCGTTACTTTTCCAGCTCCCAACAGCCAGAACAACCTCCAGAGGCCCAGAAAAGCTACAGGCACCTCTTGGCAGGTCAGAACTCCCAGCAAGGAAGTTCAGGGGAGCTGGGGGTGAAGTCTTTGTGTCCCTGAGACTTCAGAACAGGAGGCAAGCTCTTCTTCAAGCCCTTGGAGATCGTCCTCAAGCAGGGGACACAGCACACAGCAAAGTCCTTTCCCTTTCCTTAGCAGAAAGTAGCCACTGCAGGCCACCCCCAGACAGCACACAGCACTGGGGCAGTATTCCTCCTCAGTTTCTCCAGCTCTTCTCCTTTACAAAGGTTCCTCTTGATTCCCTGAAGTGAGCTAAAACTCTGGGCCCCTCATTTTATAATACAAAATCATTTGTTCTCTGTCGCAGAGAATCTCTCTGCCCAGCCAAAACCAGTTCTGTCCTCTCTGGTGCAGCTTCCTGGCAGGAGGTGGAGACAGCATTGTCTAAGACAGAACAGGCCCATTCAGGTGTGAAAGAAATCTCCTCCCCCTACTCTGAATGCAGCTCAGGTCCATTCAGCCCAGTCCTGACTCACCCTGGAAAGGCAGGACACAATCAACCCCCCAAAGTGGCTGACTGAACAGAATGCACATCCCCAACCCCTGTCACTCCAAAACCAGACAGTCAATACACAACCTAGCAGAGGCACACTGGATGGTTAGGCAAGAAAATACCTACTTTCAAAAAGTGGTATTTTCAAACCCAGAATGTAAAAATCACCCTCACTAAAAGATGCATCTTAACATTCTGAGTTCAGGCATATCAAACTTTATTTTCCTATCTTGTTCCCGTGGGCAGTTATACTTATAACGGTTGCAAAACATTCTTACATAGGGTTCAGACTCGCTATTAGGAAGGAACGTCCTCAAACCGCCCCTTCTAATAGCGAGTCGCTAACCATATTTTGCGAGTCACTATTTAATTAGCGACTCGCAAAATAGGGTTAGTACACGGTCCACAGGGTCTAAAACCCATTTGCGCATGCAAAAATCCGTCGTACATCTGACCCAATGTGTCCTAGTCTGCCAATGGGCCTTCCAGCCAGTAGGCCCAGTACTAGTCATGGGTGCATGAAACAACTGTTTCTGTGGTGTCGAATTGAAACATCATTTAGCCCATGGATGGCATTGGATTAAATTGCAAAATGTATTTTTTGGGGTATATACACTGTATAGGTGGGGTCATTATATTTGATGCCTTTGGAGGATGTGTGTTGTTGTAAAATGTCTTAGCTCAGTTAATTTTTGATTTGGCATTGCTGAATTAATGTTCTTTTTTCTGTGTTACCAATCCACGCCTCCTTTGTCTGGCCAGTGTGTGAGTGTGTTTGCCATAGGCCACCACTTTCTTTGTTCACCATGCCATGTGGCCAGTATAGTCAGCGCCCATTGTCCTGCATTTGTTCTTTGTTTGAGGCCATGCCTCCTTGCTTGCTGTGTGACCATGTGGTCGGTGGACATTTTGTGTAGGCAGCCAGTGTGCTTTTGCCATGGGCCTGCATGTCTTCTTCATTGTGACCATTACTCCTTGCTTGCTGTTTCACCATGTGATCAGTAGCCATTTTGTGCAGGCAGCCAGTGTGCTTTTGCCATAGGCCTGCATGTCTTCTTTGTTGTGGCCATGCCTCCTTGCTTGCTGTTTTACCATGTGGTCGGTGGCCATTTTGTTTAGGCAGCAAGTATGCTTTTGCCATTGGCCTGCATGTCTTCTCTTTGTTCCTCATGCCTTCTTGCTCATTGTTGCTGTTGTTGACCATGTAGCACTGGGTGGCAGCCATTTTGTGCGTCCAGCCAGTGTGGCCCTTTGTTATAGGCTTGCATGGATGCTTGAGATAGCCGTTTAATAAATTGTATGCTTGAGGATAATTTAAAAAAGTAATTTGTATTTTTCTTAATTTTAGTTTTTAAAAATGTATTTTTTAAATTTGAATTTAAAATTTTTAAAAATAATTTTTTACATTTATTTTTAGTTTGTAATTTAAATTTATTATTGTAATTTTTTTAATTTAAATTTGTACATTAATTTTTTTCTTTCTCCATTTTTCTAACATCCAGCATCAACCCCATGTCTACTATAGGTGCACAACAGGATTCACCCATATAGCTACTCACATACCCACTAACACATCCATAGACACCCACACACCCACTCACACACCCTTACATCCACTCAAACATCTACTCAAACACTGATAAAGACAGATAGCCACTCAGATGAGATATGTTAGAAATAGTATAGCCAGATGTACAAAAAAGTCAGTTTGAGATTTCCTAATTGCGAATTTTTGCGATTTGCAATTAGGAAATCACAAACACCCATGAAATGTTTCTTAGACTCATTTTGTGAATCCCAGTGCGTCGCAAATAGACCTACCTCATTATTATTCAGGAGGTAGGTCTCACCTTCAGACCCATTGGGAATGGCCTGTACTCACAGGGATGGTGGCCTGCTGGGGTCAGCAGACCACCATGACTGTGATTGCTTTTTAAATAACACTTTTTTTGTGATGCAACCTGTTTTCCTTAAAGGCAAATGGGATGCTTTAAAAAACAAATAATGAAAAGATACCTTTTCATGTTTTAAGAGTAAGCAGTGGTCTGTGGGACCTCTGTCAAATTTAATGGAGGTAGTAGTGGTTTAGAAGACCGCACATCTCAATCCACACAGTCTAGGGAATATATACAATGTGAATGGTGCTGCAATGGTACAATAGCACCCAACTACCATAGGTGCCTTAAAACACGGTGGTATAAAATACCTCCATGTAAACATGAAAGAACTTAGTACCCAAGCACTCAAAATAAGGAGTCCAAATACAGTAAATTGAATTATACAGTCTTGATTATCTTAGTCACTGTTAGTTCAAATGAAAGACAGAAGTCAAAGAGTTTGTTGATCCGTAACGGCGTATATTCAACACAGAAACAGCCAACACGTGTTTTGTCACAATGAGGTGACTTCTTCAGGGCTGTAAATACACATATACAAAATAATTTTTACTTCCAATGCATTACAACGGCATCCATTACATATCCTTCATGCAGTGGAAGTCACCATATTAAAAAATTCCTAGGAAGAGTAGGAAAAGCCTTACGAATTCAGCACTTGATGATGAGGTGAAAACCGAGACAAAAGAAACACATTGAGCACCCGAAAAAAAGAAAAGAAAGAGTATAAGTAAAAAGAGTGTACTACTCCATAGAGCAAGGGCTCACATGGGAGTGTGTATCCCTTCAGAGACCCTGAAATCTTTGTGTATTAGATAGAATATCACACTGTTAGAAGGGAAAGAGTAGATGAACAGATGAAAAGATTATTACTGACCTAAGATGACAGTTCGTCCATCAAACAATATATGTCAAGTGTTATCAATAGAGGAGTCAAGTCGATCTAGGATTTAATTAATATATAAATCTTTGCTAAGTAATGTTTCCCCGGTTAACAAATTAGTAAAAAATGAAAAAGGATAAGAAATGAGAGTTTATTATTGTATAGTAAACGATATATATAGCAGTTCAGCTTACATTGGTCCAAATAGTGTTTATTCAACTTGTGAGAAGGATGTCCTTAAGGTCCCTATTGTAATATTTTTAAGTCAGTTGCAAGAACAATTCCAAAGAATATGATTTACAAAGTACGTTCATGTCAAACCTGTTATTTCAAGAGAAAAACAAAAATATAGTTTGTTCCACTTGGTCTGTAGAAAACCTTTAAATTGAAATATATATTTTGTGTCCGTCAACTATCTACTAACCTGTGTAGGTCAATTCTTCATTGATCAGTATGTATTCATAGACATCCTGAGCACTTGAAACCTTGATAAGTTTCCTGTTAAAGAATTAAAGTATAAATATGGTGCACAAAATGATGTGCTATCCTCCATATAAATTAACGGTTTAAAAAGCTAGATCTATACTTTTATTTATAAGTCGGGAAAAAGCTCCTTAGTATACTATTATGTATAGAATTCTCCCAAATATTTAAATTGCTATATATGTTGAGCATTCAGAATCAAGACAAGCATTTGCAATGCAATCGGTCTCGCCTTTGGGACCTTATATGAATTTAGCTATGCAGCACATTAGCCTGGGTGCTGAAACATCTACTATTCTTTAACATGGAGGGACAGTAAGCACCAAACTGCGTGGCACGCCAGGTATGGGAACACATGGTCACAGCGGACGTGGGCGGCAGCGCTTAACTCAATGAACTGTAAGTATGCCAGTATCCTGCCTCACTTCCGCTAATGTGAACGCCTAAAAAAAGGCGGCCAGGAAGTTGAAACAATGTATTTAGTTGAAGCCTAGGTGTTCCTGAACTCTTTCAACTTGGGTACTAAACATTGAGGACCAGAATGACCTCAGAACTCCCTAAAGGGATGCACGAGAGAGAGCTACTGGACCATCTCGTGGGTGACGAACTTGCCTCATAAAATTGGGCTTCATGTAATAACTTTCCAAACTCGGGCGCCATTTAATAAAGCGGTTTATTTTTCCACGTGTCTTTAAAAAAATGTATTCTCCGCTCAACTCCCTCTTAATTTACCAATAGGACTGTGCTTAAAACAGGGGAATGCATAACAGTTGCGAACGTTCTAGGCTGGGCAACCAAATAAAAAAAAAAAGTAGAAATGCCGCTGCCCGCATGGGGCCACCTAAAAGGGCGGCCCTTTAGTGCCATTTGGGCACAAACACCACCCCTCTTAGTGGTCGGACTCAGGGAAGGAGTCCTTTTGCCTGGGCGCGCAAGGCACGTCACTTCCGGCGCACAGAGGTTGGGGGAGGGTACTTATACCTCCCCCGCCTTTCTGGCATCCTCTTTGCGCCGGACACGCCGTCTCCCACCCTACCGCTTACCCGGCGTGGGGCTGGCAGGCAAAGTACGTAGAACGTTGTAATGTTTTCTTTTGTCGTTGCAGGCGGAGTTACAGGGCGATCTGGAAGCAGATGGGTACAGAAGGGTACCTCTGCACGAGCACAATAGGGGTGCCAGAGCCAAATCCCAGGAGCCTCAGGGCAGGTTCCTGGAAAACCGCGTCGGCGCCCCGTTAGTCCTTCGGGCGGTTGGGGGCCTGACCAACCGAGGGCTTGCCTTGCTACGCTCCGCCCTAAAAGGGGTGTGAGTAATAAAGGACCAATGTGTCACGTGATCCGGGAAGAGGATCACCCAAAAGGTGTAGCACTGATTGGGTTACCCACAGTGCTGGCTCATCAGGCGGGCAGGGCAGCATAGGTTGGTTACAGCTGCCTGCCCTTGGATCGCCCGTAAGATAACCCACCATATTGCATACTTTTGTATGGATTAAACCTGCAGCAATATTTTCCCATAACAAAAGTTGTGTTGTGTATTTATTCATGCATGCTCAGACTGTGGGTGGGGATGTTGCCAATAATGGCACTATAATATCCGGCAGTGCACGCCAGGTCTCAACACCTGGCACGCTACTCCCAAAAAGGGGCACTGTAGACGTAGGAATACAGCTCTACCGGTCTCACATTAAACACGAGATTTTGAAACATGCCTCGAAACAGAAACACAAGAGCGGTGATAGTCGGGTCAAGCAGCAAAAATTACACCGGTGCCTCCTGGTACAGGAAATAAAAATTAAAAAAACAACATTCTGGTGAACTCCCGCCGGAGTTCTAATGTACACGCCAAACTTTTTAAGTCGCTCCCACCCCTGCGCGAAGAGTTCATGCATCCCTCGTGCATGTCTATCTACCCCAAGACATCTCCGTTTCTAATAGGGTAACGTAGAACAACATGCATTTACACTACATACAACGATGCCTGGACAGCTTCAGCTTAATGAAAGATTTCAGTAAAGAATAGCACAACATGGCGCCTCTGTAGTTAGCTTGAAACAGGAAGCCGGGAGACCAACGCTGCACACAATGAAGAGGGATTCTCCGGAACAAACGACGAGAGGTCCGGGGCTCCAGCCATGGTCTGGGCAAGAGGCCACCATCCCTGCGCCCCCACGAGGCACGCATGGGAGGACTGCAAGCTGCAGGGCCGGACTGGGAACAGAAACCGGCCCTGACAAACTGCTCAGCCGGCCCCCCCTGGGGTAAGGGGGAGTGCAGCCGAGCAGTTTGCGAGGGCCGGTTTTGGCCGATTTTGTTACAGGGGGCCGATATTGCCGACCCCCGGTAACAAAAACGGCCCCCCAGGGGCCCAAAACCGGCCCCCACCCTAGCGGCCTACCGGGGAAACGCCCGGTACCCGCTATGGCCAGTCCGGCCCTGGCAAGCTGTAGTAGCCCCGAGTGCTTCCAGTAAACACCGTCAGACACATCTCCCTAGACTGGTGGCAGCACACATTACACACACCGCCCAAACCCCCAGGCTTCTCCATTGCGCAATCTCATTTCACCAATCGCAACAGTGGATACACAACAATATTGAACACGCACGAGAGGGTATATTTTCCTAAAGACATGCAACATTTCACAGGATGTTGAAATACAAATAGGTTCGCGAAGTAACAAACATAAGCAACAAAACACACCCAGCATACGAAACTGAAAATATCCCAGTAAAATATTGGCAGCTGAGGTGGCCCCTGTAGCCAATGATCTCGCTGTGACATAAGACAAACAAGCATTTGCAATGTCTGTCAGTACGAGGGGAAGGCGGTGGCAGTTGTGAGGAGTTGACACTGGCAAGCAGAATAAGATATTAGTGCCAATAAGAAGTGCGAGTAACTGCTTCTCGTGGGAAAGGGGCTAAATAGGTATACATGCGCAGCATTAGGAGATGGCACTATTTTGCTGGAGAGAACCTGCGTCAAAGACATTTGCGGGGGATCTTCATGGTGAGGATAAAGGCATGATTAGAAACTGTGGAAAAACGAACTGGTTTTACATAGTTTCTGCTGCCTGTTTTGCAGTCACACAAGGATGTAAACAACAGGTGGCACTATTGTCCAATTCACGAGTCCTTCTTTATTATACCTCAGAAAAATGAAAGACAGAGCCAGGCTGCTGGAATTTTGGTAGAACATCGTCCTTTATATAGAGGAAATATTTTAATGCTCTGCTTCCAAAAATATACATACAATAATAAACAACCATTCCTTAGTGCGACTGGACCTCAGTAACAGCAGCTGAAAATGGGTTAGTACTGGAGTGATCTGAATAACACACCATAAAACCAATAAAAACACACAAGCTGCAACCAATATTCGAAAAATAATGTACAATAAACATCTTAATACCAATCCTAAGTAGCTACACTCAGTGCTGCTTTAGAACTACCATTGTCTGCCCCAAGAAAAAAAAAGTGGCTCACATAACCCTGACCCTCAATAATAAATATGGTAGGGTCCCATAATCAATATGATGCAGCTGGCGCGCAGGCAAACTACTCCCCACAGCTGGCCCCAAGTACCCAAAAGGTAGATGCATGAATCTAAATTAATACAATGTTGCCACACCTCCTATGGGGCTGTCAAAACAAATATGCCAAAGCCCTCCCAACACACAAGCGAATAAACTTAAGACAGGTCTTCCGTACAGTGCAGAAAAATTTCAGGCCCTAGATTTGGCTCCCTGGCAAGGGCACTAGGCAAAACACAGATGTTTCGCATTGTAGCATTTCTATTTCGCTTTACTAACTCTGACAGGATCGCAAACAGCAAGCACCTGTTATGGCTGAGGTCTGTGAGTGAGTTAGTTTTGCAGTTTGGGAAAAACCTGGGGGCAGATTTACAAGGACTGGCACATCTCTGCATATTAGCAGGGATGCGCCAGTAAAGATGTGACACGCAAAAATACCCTTGCGCTACCACGGATGCGTCGCATTTACAATGCGGCGCACCGTGGCGCAAGGATAGACAGATGCGTGTTGCATCTTTTGTCGTAAGGGCAGCGCATTGCTGGAGTCGTGTCGCAAGCGTGACGCAACTCCAGCAATTCTCAGGGGCAGCCTATACTTATTGTGTTGCGTCACTCCTTACGCCTGCTTCAAGCAGGCGTAAGGTTTTGACGCAGCGGCGTCGTAAAAGTGACTCAGTGAAATCTTGTAGATTTCACTGCGTCACTTTTACGAGGCTTTCTTGCGACGGAACGCCCACCCTGCATACATTATACTTGACGCAGGTATAATGTAGCGCAGGGCTTTACAACGTGACGCATCTCCCTAGATGCGTCACGTTGTACATATGCTGCTACGTGGCGCATTGTTTACGACGCCGCTGCGTCACAGAAGTGATGCAATGGCGGCGCAAATGTGTCGCACGGGGCTTGTAAATCTGCCCCCTGGTCTCTAGTGCTCTTCTGAATTTTCGGGGGTTGCTGGTGGTGTTTATCTTCTTCTAGAGGATATTCCATTGCCTGCATGTCTGTACTGAGAATGCACTCCTAAGTAGGTGGGTTTTAAAAATAAAAAAAGGCATGGGTCCATTCTAAATCTGAGGTTTCTCCTTTGATTGTAGTTTGTATTGTAAGAAGGTTGGTCTTTTCCTGTTGACTTCCCAGTGTGTAATGAAAAGGGCTTTGAATGATCTTCTTCCGACCACTGGTAACCAGTTAAGATTTTTGAGAGCGTGAGGTGGTGGAGGAGGGAGGAACAGATTGGTCTCGTCTGTTTAGGATGAAGAATCTTCGGCCAACAGCAATTTGGATTCTATGTATCCTGACAATTCCATTTCTAGAGAGCCCCACATAGATCCCATCTGCATAAGCCATGTAATTTATCACTAGGACCAGCAATGCCTGTATCCAGTGTGAAAGGCACAGACAATGGAAGATTTGACAAAGTATTCTCATTGTGTAGAAATGATGTGTGCACCACACCCAGATGGGTAGTGAGCAGCAAATAATTGGGATTTTAAATGCCTATGACTCAGAGCAGCAACAGTGAGAGAGACGCCAAAGTAAATCCATAGAATAGGAGTGGTCTTGTTCAATCTGCCATAGGTGGAGAAACAGTCGAGTCATTATTTAGTGCCAGTCCTCTGCCTGATCCTTAGTAAAGCTGGAAACCCAAGACGCTTTTTCTCAACTCGCCGGCCTGCCTCACACCATTTAGGCGCAATGCAGCCTTTTGTTTACCTCGACTGTGCACATTTTCTGAATTCCTTTTGTGTTCTGTATTACTTCACAGCGTGAGCGTCTGCATGCACGGGCAGCCATTAGGTAGCAGGTTAGTATAATAAAAACATCTATGTAAGCCCTCTTTATTATAGGTACCGTCTTTCTTAACCAATTTGACAGTTCTGTATGATAAAATACGAGCAGTGCAAAAGAGAATAATAGCTATGTCAGTAACAGAATCAATTAGCAGAAGCAAAAAGTGACTGATGGAATGCTTGAATTAATATTAGCCATTAGTTACCACTGTGGGCAGGATTTGCTTGCATCGGTTTTTGCTCCCTTCTGCCATTATATATAGGGGCAAGACATATGCTAATTAATCTGAGCCCAGATCCACAAGGCGCATGCCACACTGAATTACTGAGCTAGGACACCCCCCCCTTACTTTAAATCAGAACACAAGCAACCCCCATGCTTCAGAGGGCCATTAACGTCGATCCAAGTTGACAAATACAATGCGATTCACCCATAATTTAAGTTTTGATATGGTCAAAAAATATCTTGTGCAACACTTTCACATCACGTCAGGTCAGTGCAGAGGACTTCAATAAATAGAAAGTTTTGTTCTGTGGGAAGGTAAGATGTGGAGTCGCAGTTCTCTCGATACAATCACATCAACAAAAACACCATCACAGCTAACATCTGTCTTGTGTTTCTTGGGGGAGATAAGGATACAATGAGCTCAGAGCCTGAACCACCCTCCCTGAACACCATATAAAGGCAAACTATCCAGTGCTTCAAATTCACCATGGATTTTACAAGGTGGGGTCGTAAGTCCTGTTTTGAACTGGATCTCATCAAAAATTCAGTTGGCCCTGGCTGCTGCTATGAGGCCGTGGGTGGAGCTGAAGTCTCACCTCCCTCTTCAGTGGTGGGTTAGTACTTACTGCTCACTAAGTCACCTGTGCAGGCGTGCGCACTGAGCAGGATTGGCGGCGTAGTTCAAAGAAACGTGACTACGTCCTTGAGGAAAGAGAAACTCCGCCTCCAATAGAACCTCTGCAAACTGAGATTCTATCCTATAGCCCCCGTAAACTCTTGTCTCTCCCGTGGGTATAGTAGGATGAGAGTCGTAAACAAATATCACTAACAGTTACATAATCACGGAAACCAGAACTTACATACAGTCCAGCCTGCGTTCCTCCAAAGAAGGGGAAGGGCACCGAGATGGCAAGCATACCCGAGCAGCAATCATCCTGCTTGCGGGTCACTGCGTTGCCTCTCTCCAGCCCGAAGGAGTAGAAGTCCTCGAGGGGCACCCAGCCCCTCACTGCTGCACAGCTCAGCATGGAGATTAGCGGCATGCAGGAGGTGAGCTCCCCCATACCAGCCGACGTCCTAGTGGGTGATAGGGAAGGCGACACACAAGGTAGGCTTAAAAGAGTTTAACGAACTAGCGGCGTACAGATGGAAACGTGTGACCCAAAGAAAATCCCACATAACGTAAATTATACGACAAAGACCTCAGCCCCGAAGCAAACAAGGAGGCGGGGCCAGACACGAGGGCGATATTAATTAGAGACGGGGTGGGTGGTGTATTTTTGATAATGAATGCCGGGCGCCCGTGTAGTTTTTGAAAGCGGGCGCCCATGTGCTGCCTGTAGCGACGGGGTGGGTGGGACAATGGGATAATAAATGCCAGGCGCCCGTGTTTAAGTGAAAGCGGGCGCCCGTGTGGTTTCTGAAAGCGGGCGACCATCTGAAGAATGAGCAATCGGGTGCCTTGCAGTCTTCAGTTCATCAGATCTATTTGCCAAACGTTTTTAGAAAAATGGCATTGCAAATGGCCGCCATTGTCCCGGCTGCACTTGGAAAGTGAAAGCGGGCGTGGCCAGCTTACTGAATGTAAGCAAAGCACGTCGTCGTCGTGCCTAAGTAGGAGAAGCTCAATAAAGAAAAAAGCACAGGTCCCGTGTAACAAACAAGTAAAGGGGCCAGTAGCCATGGGAGGTTCCAAATGACGACATGGCCCTACTAAGGAGGGACTAACAAGCCTCATAATCAATTAAAAGACAGCATTTACAAAGGACAAACACACAAGCCAATGAAAAATAAGGGCGGGGAAGTGGGCGGAGCTTCCCTCACGTACTGAACTACCCCAGATCTTCCCTAGAGCAGCGCTTGCGCGCTGACTCTAGGCTTGACCTAAAAAGGGGACTTAGCTTAAAGTGACACCCATCCTAAATATGGGTTAACCCATGACGCCTCGTCAGGGGTAGTAAGCGCTATATAAATCCAATTATAATACAATACAATACTTACTGTAAAGTAAGTAGTTAAACTGGGCATAGTCGGATAAGTGCTCCTTGAAAAGCTGCACCAAAGAAACGGTTCATCTTCCATTTTAAATGTTATGTTTCGAGTTGGTAAATCACGAATTCTAGAAGTGTCCCAATTAATATATAAGTAAAGTATTCCAAACGTAAACTCACAAAAACCCAATAATATTTTTTATCAAGGTTTGAGTAAAACATCATTTTTGTAACGCCACGTATTTCTTACCTGAGCAAAAATCCCTCAGTTGTGCATGTTCTTGGTGTCCCAAAACTCACGAACGGTCGTTAATCAGAAACTAGCGTATATTTAATAGAAACTGACGAGGGGCAGAAAATGTCAAAATCTCTCTTAGGAACGTGTGCGCCATATTTGTATGGCTACGTATTTGAATAGATACATCGTAATAAGAATCATGATGTTAAGTAAATCCGAAATAACCCAAACGAAATAAGTCGGGAAGTGAGTAAAAATTGAACAGTCCAGAAATAAACATAAAAAATAAATAAATAAACACAAATAAAAATAAAGTCATTCCTGTGATGTAAGAACCGAAAAAAGAAAGAAAAAGAAAAAGTATTGGAAAGAAAGAGGAATTGAGAAAGTAAAAAGAAAAACAGAAAAAAAGGAGAAAGAAAGAAAAAAAGCAAAAGAAAGTAAGAGAAAAAAGAATAAAAGAAGGAAAACAAAAAGTGGGGAAAGGAGAAAGAAGAAGAGAAAATTTAAAATGGGCAAGCATACAGGACGTTAATTAGAAAAGTGAAAACCCATACAGCCACTCTCACATTCACTCACCCACCCATGCAGTCACTCATATACCCCATCACTCACCTATACTGTCTTTCACATACCCAGTTACTCACCCATATACCACTGACACATCCACTTACCCACACAGCCATACACACAATCACCCATACAGTCCCTCAAACACGCACTGACTAACCCATACATCTACTAACTCGCTCACTCACTCATCCATAAAGGCAGTCACACACCATCTCACCTACCCACACAGACACTCAGACAACCATACAGATACTCAGACAACCGATCACTCACCAATACAGCCTCTCACGTACCCAGTCACACACCCATGCAGACACCAACTGACAGACATTAGTTCAGAAAAACACATACCAGTCACTCACTCATATATTCACTAGGACACGTAATCACTCACTTATACAGTCAGTCACACACCCACTGAATCATCCATACAGGCACACCTACACCCACTGATTCACCAATACACCTTGGTATATATATTTAACATATAAACTTTATAAAACTACTCACAGTCACTAAATTATGTCATCAGTGATGTCATTTGAGATGTCATCAGTGATGTCACTGACCATGCCATGAGTGATGTAATATGTGAGGTCATAAGCAGTGCATTGCGGGGGTACAAGTTATAGTTTGCTCAGCTAAATATAACTGCTGAATTTCTCTAGTTTTGTATGAGTAAAATGACAGCCTAACTATAACGTCCCTGTAACATTTGTTTTTTTGGGTGAATTTATAAGGTTTTTTAAATGCTAATTCCTAACAATAACATCCCTGTAACCTTTGTTTTTTTCAGTGACTTTTTAAGGTTTTTTAAATTCTAATTCCTAGCTATAACATCCCCGTAACCTTAGTTTTTTTGTACATTTTTAAGGTTTTTAATTCTATTTGTAACTAGAACATCCCTGTAACGTTTCGTTTTTTTAAGTGAATTTGTAAGGTTTTTTAAATGCTTATTCCTAACTATAATGTCCTTGTAACATTTGGTTTTGTCAGTGAACTTCTTAGGTTTTTTAATTCTATTTGCTAACTATAAAGTCCCTGTAACCTTTAATTATTTTGTAAAATAAATTTCTTCACTATAACATCAGTTTAATTGTTACTTAGTTTGAGCAAATTCCAACAATTTTTCATCTCTGAGAGTAGTTGTTTAGTGATCTTCTGTTTAAAATTGTCTGTCTATACTGTTTTTTTTAACAAAACCACTTTTACTTAGTGTTTTTCTGTATTCGCGGCAATTCTGGTGTTTGCGGAGACGCCGCTATTCGCGGATACTGTGTGTTTTATAGAAACTCTAAAACACATATATACACCTATTATAATTGATGTTTGACACTAGTTGTTTACTGCTCTCTTCTTTAAAGGTGTTTGTCTATAGTAACTTTTTAACAAAACCACTTTTACTTAACATTTCCACTTCTCACGGCCTTACAAACAATCGCGGTGAAAACTCTAATTGCGAATACCACGTATTTTTGAGACACTCTTAAACACATATGTACACATATTTCAATTGGTGTTTGACACTAGTTGTTTAGTGATGTTCTCTTTAAAGTTGTCTCTTTATAATATTTTTTGTAGAACAGCACTTTTGCTTAACTTTTCCTGGTTTCGCAGCCACACCGGAAGTAGCGGTGACATCGCTAATCGCAAATACTTCATGTTTTTCAGAAACTCAGGAACACAAATATAGAGATATTATAAACACGTTTTAGTATAGCTGTTCACTATCATAGTAATATAAGTTGTGGTTTTGTTTGTATTTTTAAAGAAAACAACTTCAAACTTTAATTTTGAATTTCCGCTACTGCGCAGTACCAATAACATGTCGGTCACCGCAAATATGTCGGTCACCGCGAATATCACGTGGCCAGGAAAGCAAGGAATATCATTGGATAATATAATTTTCAGCAAAATGAATATGAAGTACACACTCACTCTTCCTTCGTGAATCTCCTTTCATAGTACTTTATTCTGAGAAGGTGGATCTATCTTGGTGTGCAGAGTTTTTGGCCTATTTTTGCTTGTAAAAATGGCAACGCAGGAAGGAAATGGGGGTCAGCAGAAACAACAGCAGGACCAGGATGTAGAGGAGGTGGAAACTGAAGATTTGGAAGAAGAGTGGCCTTCACTAAAGAGAGCCAGTGTAGCATGGGACATTTTCAAAATCCCATCTTGGGAATCTAAAACAGTGGCGAAGATAGTGCAATGCACCATCTGTGACAAGACCCTCTCTAGAGGGACAAATAAAAAGTATTCATGTGAGACGACATCCTTGTTATACCACCTCAAGACCTACCATGGAAAACTTCTCCAACTTGCAATAAAGCAAATAGAAGGCGGAGGATCATCAGCATCAATTGCAGCAACAATTCCTGGACAGAAAGTGCAATCAGATGTCCAGACTACTACCACTGTTATGGCTCCAGAGTTTTCTAGAATGGCCACATACTGTATGGACTGTGGCGTTGTTATAACTGCTGGTAAGCAGTCTGTAGAAGCTATTCTCAATGCTGCAAAAAATCACAAGTGCTAATTTGTTCACCCGTTTTATAGTTTTTGCACATTTCTCAGTGCAGATTTTTGTAATTTCTCCTGTCCCAGTTGCCATTTTTGTTTGTATAAAAAAGAACAAAAAAATGATTTTTTTTTAAAAGCACAAAAAAACAATAATAATAAAAAAAATATTCCTGCATGAGTACAGTCTGGGTGATTGGATGAGAGCAAGTGAAGTGCTGGGGTGAATGGATGAGTGCAAGTGCAGAGCCTGGGTGACTGGATAAGTGCATAGGTTGTGCTAGGATGATTGGAGGAGGGCCTCAGTATTGCCTGGGTGACTTAATGAGTGCAAGTGTAGTGCGTGGGTGAATAGATGACTACAAGTGCAGTGGATTGGTGCATGAGTACTAGCTGGGTGACTGTATGAGTGCAAGTGCAGTGTCTGGATGATTAGAGAAGTGCAACTGCAGTGCCTCAGTGAATGAATCAGTGCAAGTGCACTGCCTCGGTGAATGAATGAGTGCAAGAACAGTGCCTGGGTGATTACATGACTACATAGGTAGTGCCTGAGTGAATGGATGACTCCATGGGTACAGCCTGGGTGATTGGGTGTGTGCCTGAGTAGTGGCTTGAAGATTGGATGAGTGCAAATGCAGTGTCTGGGTGATTGGATGAGTGTAAGTATAGTGCTTGGGTGAATGGATAAGTGCAAGTGCAGTGCCTGGGTGATTGGATGAGTGCATGAGTAGGATCTGGGTGATTGTAGGAGTGCAAATGTAGTGCTGAGTGATTTTATGAGTGCATCGGTAGTGTCTGGGTGTTTGGATGAGTACATACGTAGTATGTGAATGATTAGTCGAGTATATGTGTACTACTTGGGTCATTCCATGAGTACAAGTGAACTTTTTCATTAATGGGGTGAGTATATGACTAGTGAGTCGATTAATCCATCACTAGATTAGTGATATGACACAGGTAATATACCCGAACTGCAACCACTGTGAAAAAATATAAACAGAAAAAAATGTATTATGATTTCATTTTCAACATTAGGCAAACAAAACAAGATACAATAATCTTTCTGCAATACTTTAATGCAACATAGTAAAATGTTTTACTGTTTTTACTGTTCTTAGCTTTTATACTTCTTCACTTTCAACAGTGGTCTGTATGAAACATCATCATCAAACATTAGGGAAAAAACAATCAATGGATTGTAAATAAAAACCCAAATGTGCACAGTACATCATTACAAATATGTGGTACTATGCATTCCACTCACTACAACTTTGTTAATAGTGGCTTCCTGATAACTTACTACCTTAATAAAAGCAACTATATCTTAAAACTGTCTCTGATATTTTTATATCTGGCACAAAATGTCCAACAATTATGAAACAGTCTTCCTTTTTAGATAATCTTTTGTAAACATTATCCCTGTTAGGCCAAATAATGTCTAAAATGTTTTTTATCCATGTATGAAAAACATAATACACAGTAGTACCTAGAAGTTGCTGTAGCAGAAACAAAAAGGGTAATTTTTTAAGTAGTGAAGAAACTTATTAGATACTACTTAAGGCTGTTGTTATTAAAACACCTACATTTAGGGGTCGATTCCGATCTCGGCCGGATGCGCACCTAACAGTATTCGTCCGGAAAAAATACAAGCCGAACGCGTGTTTCCCGACCGATTCGAACACTCGTCCGAACGAACAAGTACGATGCGCACAACAGCCCAGATTCCGAGCGAGCCGCACTTACCCATTTCAACTCCTGTTCCCCGCCCGAGCCGGATCCGTAAACGCCGATTCGAGTCGCACGGAAGCAAATACACAGCACCTTCCGGCCGGACTAGTACGATGCGCCTTCTGTACAAGCCGAACCCGTCGCTACGTCCGGCACGTTTGAGCATCCGGGAGAGCTGTACATAAGCTCCGATTCGCGCCACAAGACGATCCATGGCGACGAGACGAACAAGCCAGCGACGAGTACGAGTCGAAGCCACGAGAAACCCGAACGAGACGACCCAACCATGAATCCCATCGCGCAGGTCCTACCAATACTCTACATCTATTACCGGGACCGGTACGGACGCGTACGGCGCAGACGGTAAGTAAAACACCCACAACTGAAACAAACGACACGTACCCGAAATATGTCACACACACATAGGGATGCACAAATGACGTACACCAGCACCAGCAGTACCATAGGGGCGGAATGGCTATCACCAATGCCATACACACCCATAGGGGGATGGATGCCTACCACTGATACCATCCCCACTCATAAGGGGATGGATGCCTGCCACTAATACCATCCCCACTCATAGGGGGATGGATGCCTACCACTACCACCACCCCTACTCAGGGGGGCCTGGATGCCTGTCACTACTACCATCCCCACTCATAGGGGGATGGATGCCCACCACTACCACCACCCCTACTCCGGGGGGCCTGGATGCCTACCACTACCACCACCCCTACTCAGGGGGGCCTGTATGCCTACCACTCCCACCACCCCTACTCATGGGGGCCTGGATGCCTGTCACTACTACCATCCCCACTCATAGGGGGATGGATGCCTACCACTACCACCACCCCTACTCATGGGGGCCTGGATGCCTGTCACTACTACCATCCCCACTCATAGGGGGATGGATGCCTACCACTACCACCACCCCTACTCAGGGGGGCCTGGATGCCTACCACTCCCACCACCCCTACTCATGGGGGCCTGGATGCCTGTCACTACTACCATCCCCACTCATAGGGGGATGGATGCCTACCACTACCACCACCCCTACTCATGGGGGCCTGGATGCCTGCCACTACTACCATCCCCACTCATATGGGGATGGATGCCTACCACTACCACCACCGCTTTTCAGGGGGGCCAGGATGCCTGTCACTACTACCATTCCCACTCATAGGGGGATGGATGCCTACCACTACCACCACCCCTACTCAGGGGGGCCTGGATGCCTACCACTACCACCACCCCTACTCAGGGGGGCCTGTATGCCTACCAATCCCACCACCCCTACTCATGGGGGCCTGGATGCCTGTCACTACTACCATCCCCACTCATAGGGGGATGGATGCCTACCACTACCACCACCCCTACTCATGGGGGCCTGGATGCCTACCACTACCACCACCCCTACTCATGGGGGCCTGGATGCCTGTCACTACTACCATCCCTACTCATAGTGGGATGGATGCCTACCACTACCACCACCCCTACTCAGGGGGCCCTGGATGCCTACCACTACCACCACCCCTACTCATGGGGGCCTGGATGCCTACCACCCACACAACCCCTACTCATAGGACGGGTAATGCATGACACAACCAGCATACTCCAACATAAGGAATGTCTGAAAAATACATCCCCCCCAACACCATGACAAGCGTGTGTAGTCTGTGTCAAATGCCTACAACACTGAACATGACATTGAACATACAATGTGACCCCCTATCACATGTGTCACACATAAATGTGTGTGGCCTCCACAATGCAAGCAGACCATGACCACTGTGGCAATGGGGTCTAAAGCCCCATCACCACAGTGACCAAAAGGTAAGTGTGGGGTCCATAGCTGAAGCACATTTTGAACATTGTGGCAATGGGGTCTAACACCCCATCATCACAGTGACCAAAAGGTAAGTGTGGGGTCCATAGCTGAAGCACATTTTGAACATTGTGGCAATGGGGTCTAACACCCCATCACCACAGTGACCAAAATGTAAGTGTGGGGTCCATAGCTGAAGCACATTTTGAACATTGTGGCAATGGGGTCTAACACCCAATCACCACAGTGACCAAAAGGTAAGTGTGGGGTCCATAGCTGAAGCACATTTTGAACATTGTGGCAATGGGGTCTAACACCCCATCACCACAGTGACCAAAATGTAAGTGTGGGGTCCATAGCTGAAGCACATTTTGAACATTGTGGCAATGGGGTCTAACACCCCATCATTACAGTGACCAAAAGGTAAGTGTGGGGTCCATAGCTGAAGCACATTTTGAACATTGTGGCAATGGGGTCTAAAGCCCCATCACCACAGTGACCAAAATGTAAGTGTTGTCATGTGAAAAGCTGCAAATGCCAAACTGCATGGATGATTCCTGGTCACACAACAACAAACACATCAGTGGCATAGTAGTGCTTGTGTCCCATAGCAACATAGATTGGGTGAGGCAAACAGTGCAGTGCCAATGAAACATCGCTTTGGCCATGTGCAGACAAACCTCACCCATGGGGGCTCACATTGTCAAGATTCACGAATTACACAATGACAGAAGTGACCATCATAATGCAGACCCACACATCAGCACCAATGGACACACAAATATAGATATCCTGTGGAGACTGTAGATGTCAGGTGAACAAATACCATTCCATGGCAGCAATAGGACATACAAACCATGATCATTGTGCTGACTGATGACCTAGGAGTCCCAGGGACATCAGGGAAACCCACCAAACAACATACAGCCAATGGCACACTAAAGAAATGCCAATGCAGTGGTGCAAATGCACAAACACAAACAGGCAGACTCACACTGCATATCAAACACAACAGGTGATGGGGGTGTGTGCCAGTGTCCCCAGGCAACCACACAACACATGAGGAGGCCTGAATCCCTATTACACAGATGTGTACACAGTGCCACACAAAAGTAACTCATGGATCGGATTCCCCTATGTGGGCAATCAGGCATTGTTAGATGAGAGGGAGCACAAATTACAAATGTCACACAAGCTTGTAGGAACAGCAACTAACACAGCAAGAGACAGACCCACCACAGCACTACCCCCAGGGACCCCACATTGTGGTGACACTGGCCTGCATGATAATCCCACTGTGATGACAAAGGTAGATGTCGTACACACAGTGAACCACAGTCATGTTTCCTGAGCAACTAACTACCATCACACCTACACAAGCACAAATCAATCAGCACGGCCTGTCAGCCAAGGCCAACATGGAGGTAGGGGTCTAGCCGTGCAACAACTCTCATTTGCACACACTCAACACCACACACCTTGACCTCCACCAATGTGCAGCAGTGAAGCTCACATGGACTGGTGACATTGCACATGCACCCATGACAATCCCAGGGGTGGTGGGGGGAACTAAGGTGGAGATACCCATCACACATGGCAAGTCAACAAGACTTGTGAATGTCTGACACACTGCACAGTACGCTGTACATGGGCATGACGTCAAATCCACACGAACCAATGGGATCCCGGCCACAGTCACACACCAATGAAGAAGCCAAGGTCACCCACCAAGAACACACATAGACAACTTCCAACATTGCAGCTCTGACCCTGAGGAGTGGCAGCAGTCACACACACAACGTGTCACAATCACTGAAAGGTAACACAAAATGTAAATTACATGACTTGTGTAACCAACAAGTGCCAAGGGGAATCCTGACTGTGTCTCATCTGCGTTTGCCCACAAACTCAGCCCTGACAGCAAATACACCTATGGATGACACCCTGATGACCAGTAATGTGCCATGCACCCACATCACAGAGAACCCAGGGCGAAGATTTGGGGGGAACATAGGTCAACTCAGCAAGCATCACAAACAGGAACATCACTAGGGATCCCAGCCTGCGTTGCAAAATGGAAGTGAACACACACAGACATGCTCACACAACACACACCTTGGGCTCATGCAATGTCACGGAATTACACACTGCCATGAGGGGACTCCACTCCTGTGTAAGGAAAGCTGTGCCATACGTTGTCTCTGCAGGG
Source organism: Calotriton arnoldi (assembly GCA_963921515.1). Taxonomy (NCBI): domain Eukaryota; kingdom Metazoa; phylum Chordata; class Amphibia; order Caudata; family Salamandridae; genus Calotriton; species Calotriton arnoldi. Next base: position 1,044,958 of record CAWUFW010000597.1, on the reverse strand, counting down.
CTCTATCATGTCAGCAGTACACTTGGTCACTCAGTCAACAATTAGCACAAAATTAAGGCTCTCCTCACATCAGCCTGGTCATGGGAGTGTCACCGAAATCATCTGCACAGATCCAACACACATGTATAGCAAGTTGCACTGATAACACAGATGAGTCCTTCCCCATTGATGCCCAAACTTGCATGTCCAGTGGAGATGGTCACACGGTCAGGGAAACAAACAAATTGAACAATGGCAAGCACAACTGATGTGCAGGGGTGTAAGCCACAGATGTGATATTGCAAATAAATGTAGGAAATCCCATTGGCAAATATTGAAAACATGACACCCTCATATTGCTGCAAAGGATGACATGGCTACACACCAGGATAGGACACATTCCCCCTGGACCACATGGGGTCCTGCACAGTAACACTTCATTTTCATGATATCAAATATCACCATCACTGCAGCAAGGGCATGGTTAGCATCATCAACATCAAGTACATCTGAAGCAAAACCACCAGAGAACGGAAAGGAGCTTTATTCAGCATATGTGTCTGAAAAATGAAAGTCCTGCAAAAATACAAAGGCCAATGGCCAGTCCAACAGTTCAGTCCGAACAGGGTGACAGTGGCAGATGTCACCCTCTGCTTGCCTGCACTGATATGGAGCAGGGACATTCCCCTCGGAGGGGTATACGGGGGGCAGGCCAGGCACCGCAGGGACAGGATCAGGGTTCACCAGAAGGAGGCAGGGAAGGGGTGGCTGGTGCTGGAGAGTCACTGACAACTGCAGTGGAGGTGTCTGACATGGTGTGTGCCGGCACAACTGGGGGGCATGAGTCAGATGGTGTGGGTGCCGGCACGACTGCAGTGGTCCGGCCAGATGGAGTGGACAGGTTCCCCACTGCAGTGCCCAAGTCAGACGGGGTAGTAGTGGACTCCACTGCAGTGCCCATCTCCGGGGGAGTAGAATGGGGTTCAGGTAAGGTGGGCAGGACAGAGGGGGAGGACACGGTCTCCACACCAGTGGCACAAACATGTGCAGCGGGGGTGTGGTGCTGGAAGAGCAAGTGGTAGGAGGAGAAGGCCGCATCATTTTGGGGATGGTGTATCTGTGGGTGGGGAACCTGGGACAGGGTGTGGTGGGGGAACCTGTGTTGTGGGTGACTGAGGGATGGAGGAAGGAGACTGTGTGGTTGAGCTGCAGGGCGGTGGCGGGGTCTTGCTCTTCCGGGACCGGGGGACTTGCGGGTGGGGGCCTCAGGCTGTCTGCGCCTGGGGGAGGGTGTCCGGGGGTGAGGGCACTCCCCTCTGTGTGGGTGGACTTCCTCTTCCCCCTGTATGCTGGATCAGCGGGATCGGAGGGGAAGAGGCCGAGGTCACAGAGGAAGAGCTGCTTTGTAGGTGGGGTTGCAGGTGAGGCAAGGGAAGGGGTCTTGGAGGGAGAGGATTTTGAGGACTGCGGAGTGAGTGTGGATGCCTGTGTGTGTCTGTTCCCCATCCCCTGTGGGTGTGGTATCAGTCCCCTGAGGATGCTTGTGTGCACGTTTTACCCTTGTTCTGTGTGTTTCTGTGCTGCTCGTGTCTGTGTGTTTGGGTGATTGTGCAGGTGTGCAGGTGCTTGGGACAGGTAGGGTGCCAGGAAGTGTGGATGGGGCAGAGGTAGTAGGGGTGATGGACTGTTGGAGGAGGGACACTGCTGCCGTCAGGGAGGAGTCCATGGACCTATTGCTCCTCTGTAGGGCAGACATGCCCGTTGAGATGCCCTCCATGAACGACACCAGCTGTGTCAACAGAGTGGTGTGTGCATGGAGGACACTCAGCATTGCTGTCTGCCCTACATGGAGCTGCCAAAGTAGGTACACAGACTCCTCACTCAGGGCAGCAGGGGACACAGGGGCAGTGGGTGCAGTGCCTGGCACGAAGGAGACACGCTCCCGGACACGGGAGCCTCCACGGACCTCTGGAATGGGAGCCAATGGGAGGGCGGTGGTGGTGGTGGTGGCGGGGCCAGACATACTAGCTGGGGTGTGGTGGCTGCTGACACCCGCCTCCACAAGGGAGTCATCCTCCGAGCTGCTGTGGTCCTCAGCTGAGGTGGATGGTGCTGAGGACTCCTCGGTGTGGCTCCCTCGCCCTCCGTGCCACTGGGTCCCTCCGACCACTCATCGCCTGCTGACCCAGTCTGGCTCTGCAGCTCCTCCTGGTCCGTGGAGCTGTCCCCTCCTGTGGCTGTGGATGTATCTGCAAACAATTAGGGAAACAGACAAACATCAGTCACCTGCACTGACCGCACACACCACAGTAAGTACAGCACATTACAGAGCAAGCCCTGGCATCCTCAGTTGAACATTGCCAAAAGTCCTCACACAGATTAGGAGAAGCCAATTGTCAGTCTGATGGTCAACCATGGCACTCACACCCCTCCTGCCCTTGCACCCATCTGTCTGGTGCCCGTTGGATGGTAATACCCCAGTGTTGACACAAGAACCACGTACACAGTTGTTGGACATTGCAGAGAACACGGTGAAGTATGTGAACATGCACACATCACATCTCTTGCCACTGAGTTAGTACAGGTGTCGGGGTAAAGGGATGGCCAGAGTCTAATTAGAAATGCATGTGATGCATACCAGCACCAGACACCATGATGCACCCATGTCCGGATAGTCAATGCCACAATGGGGTGCATGTTGCACATGTAACTCCCCTGCAGGATCACTCTTAGGAAGTTAAATGCCATGGCACAGGCATGCCTGCAAAGTCATACATCACTGTCTCCAGTCACATGGGCATGGCAGCCAGCCAACAACAGTCTGCACTGTGTCACAATCCTAGGAAATGGGGAATGCAAGTTATGTAGCTGACAAGTGCACATGTCCATCCCCCACAAACCACATCATCTGAACTCTTATTTGGCCACGTCATGCCAATTGGACATATGGGAGACATGAAACACAACTCTATGAACCTGAGCACCTCACAGTCTGCTGTGAATGTAAAACAGCTGCCTGAAGTTCACAGTCGCATACACCTGTGTGCACAGTCAAGTGATCAAACACCTATGAGTCACAGAAGTATCGTCTCTCATGGTCACATCTCAGATGGCATGCTGAGCCCTAAACGATAAACATCCCAGTAGTCCTGACAACGAAGCCACGGCACAATGACACAGAGGCAGACACCTGAGGGAACATTTCACTGATCACAACATGTCAGCTGATACACGGGAGTGGGAGTACAGAGTGTATTGTATGCCCTGGAGTAGGCATGACTGTCCTGCTCCACCTGAAAGAGGGATGAGCCCTGGACAGTAGGCAGGTGGCTAAGCATGTGTGACACACTTGATATACATACTCCTGAGGCCCAAACATTGTTCCCACCCGCAGCATGGGGGTGTGCCAAATTCCCCAGGGACATGTGGTGATTCAGATCAGCAAGTGGACCACATATCAAAGTTACACCCAGATTACATGTCAGAACTTAGGCATTGTGTAAGCAATTGACCCACCCATGAATCCCACAACATAGTCACGGGAACAAATGCTGTCCCCCACCTTGAGCGAAGCAAAATGCAATGACACAGTACCCAAGTGACACAATTTCCTGACTGTAAGGGCTACACATATGCGTATCAGATGAGGAGTGGGCATGTCACAATTGAGGGACATGGGTCCTGGACCACAAGACTGATGTACTGTGGAAGTTTAACCAGGCCAGAGGAGGGCACATAGCATGTCAGACAAAGTGCACAGTGCAGTCATGGACTCACCCCCTCCTTGCTGCTGTCTGGCCTTCAGCTGCCCAGCCAGATCAGGGAAGACCACCGCCAGGATCCTGAGCATGTGGGGGTCAGGGTCCGGTGTCCGCCCCTCCTGCGAGGAGGCGACAGCTTCAGCTGGACCCTTGCGATCCTCCGGGTCCAGCCCCGAAGGTCCTGCCACCTCTTCTGGCAGTTGCGGATCCGGCGCTTGTAGACCCCCACGGATCTTACTGCCCGGGCGATGGTCAGCCAGATTTCCTGCTTCTGGTGGGCATCAACCTGTGAGGATGACAAAGTGAAAATGCCATTACTACACATGCAACATATACGTGCATCACACAGTTGGATATACATGTCTCAATCACAGGGGCATATGATGTACACAGGCAGTGCAACAATGGCTATGAACAGTTTGCCAGCAGTTACTACATGGTATCATTGCATGGGAAGTAAACCTTGTTGGAATGCACTGTTACTGCACTGTACCTGTTCAGTGCATGTAACTACACACTTTGGGGGTGAGAACTACTCAGTGAGCATGCTAGCCAGTGGTGTGCACACTGTAAGTCTTGCTAGTCAGACAACATGCACAATTAGTAAGGCAGTGGACAGCACACTCACCTGCTCCCTGGTTTCCCATACAGCTTGCTGTACTGTGGAAGGAGGCTGTCCAGCAGGGCCTGGTTCTCCTCAAGGCTGAAGGCTGGGGCTCTCTCCACAGTACGTGCCATTGCAGTAGCCAGAGGATGCAGAGACAGCAGCAGTGTTGGTGGCAGATGTCGTCCTGGAGCATGTAGTGCAGGCAAGTGAGCTCTCAGGGGAACAGCCAGCATTATATGTGTGCTGCAGAGGCAGATACTGTCCCATGTGTCCAAAGTGATAGGTCCAAGTCGTTTGCATCTTCTGAATCTGGCCAATCCATGGAATTGCACCACTTATACACACCCACAGCATCCTTCAAAATTTAAACTTCATATCACCCATGTTTTTGCAACATTGTTGTGGCTGGCCAACTGAATTCACTGCATCAGACTCGTTCCAGCTTCGAAAACGCGTCCGTTGCCATGCCAGGCCCTAGCCAATGCATGCGCACCGTCCGGACCATTGCTGTACAACGCGTATTTCAAAAGACAACGCGTACACGCTCACAATAATGCAATGGCCAGTGCGTGCACACCGATCGGTCCATTGCTGTACAACGCGTACCCGCTCACAACAGATGCAATGGCCAGTGCGTGCACACCGATCGGTCCATTGCTGTACAACGCGTACCCGCTCACAACAGATTCAATGGCCAGTGCGTGCACACCGATCGGTCCATTGCTGTACAACGCGTACCCGCTCACAACAGATGCAATGGCCAGTGCGTGCACACCGATCGGTCCATTGCTGTACAACGCGTACCCGCTCACAACAGATGCAATGGCCAGTGCGTGCACACCGATCGGTCCATTGCTGTACAACGCACACCCGCTCACAACAGATTCAATGGCCAGTGCGTGCACACCGATCGGTCCATTGCTGTACAACGCGTACCCGCTCACAACAGATGCAATGGCCAGTGCGTGCACACCGATCGGACCATTGCTGTACAACGCGTACCCGCTCACAACAGATTCAATGGCCAGTGCGTGCACACCGATCGGTCCATTGCTGTACAACGCGTACCCGCTCACAACAGATGCAATAGCCAGTGCGTGCACACCGATCGGTCCATTGCTGTACAACGCGTACCCGCTCACAACAGATGCAATGGCCAGTGCGTGCACACCGATCGGTCCATTGCTGTACAACGCGTCCCTGTACAGGTCACTTGCATATGTCACCATGCTTGTCACTGGTGAACGTATGCCAGCCACATATACTTGCCAGGGACTCAGGGGCACACCTACAACACCACACCCAGTCCACACTGTATCCTAAGGCATGTAAGGCTGCATTACCTTTTCTGTGTATGGGGGTAAACATGTGGTTTTTGGGGTGGCACTTGGGGGCAGCCACTCCCAGGCTGTGCACGTGTTCATGGGGACAGGATCCTTTGTGTGTTGTGCACATGACCACTGTGATGTGCAACTGTTCATTTCGGAGCATGTGGCATGGTCACATTTCCAGGTTGTGTATGTGTATGACATGTCACATACCCCCAGAGTCCCATGTGGGAAGGCATGTACGTCACAGGGTGACCCATTGCCACAATAGTGATGGCCCTCCACAGTCTGTGTGCATGTTGTGTTTCCGATGTCTCTGATTCCATGTGCACAATGGGAGACAGTCTCCACATCAATGTTGTTTGTGCATGGACTTTGATGTTGTGCGTGTGTGTGTCACAGACGTCCATGTCTGTCCTGCGGAGGCAACAGGGGCCACTACCTGTGGGAGTCATGTTTGTTTTTCTGACGTGTACATGATACGCCATGTCATGCCAGTGTCCATGTGGCAAGACAGGGTCACTGGGAATCTACCTGTCAATGAGCTGTGATGCCTGTGGCGCATCTGTCCAGACATGTCACTGTGGTGTGTGTGTGGAACGTGACAGCAGTAAATGGGTACTGTGACACAGCCTAATGGTTTCCCATAGCACAACCTGGAACCTGTTGTCAACACATGTTGAACTGAGATGTTAGATGATGTCCATGTAGGTGCCATATATGTCCATACAGAACGGCACACACATCAAGTACTTTTGTCTCGTAATGATGTATCATGTGAAATTGAGTATGGTGAATGGCGCATATGTGGGGTGACTGACAATCTTTCTTTCTTCACCTATGCACTGCAGGGCACCAGCTGTCCATAGACCATTCCCTGACCTGGCAACGATGGTGGAACGTGACAGCATCCGGACGGTACCGCTTCACCAGGCAGCTGATTGAGGATTTGGCAGTGCACTTGGCCCCACATTTGCAACCTGGCCGGCCGTACCCTACAGCGCTGACCCCCAAGGTGAAGGTGATGGCAGCCCTACACTTCTTTGCCACCGGTACCTTTCAACACACTGTGGCGACTGCTGGAGGGATGTCACAGACTATGTTCAGCCGTGTGCTACGCGATGTTTTGGAGGCAATGTTGAGATGCCTGAACCAGTACATCTATTTCCCTACACGTCAACAACTCACTGATGTCAAGAGTGACTTCTATGCCCTGGGGAAGACGCCACATGTCATTGGCTCCATTGATGGGACACATGTGGCTTTGGTACCACCACAGGCACATGAGCAGGCATACAGGAACAGGAAACATTATCATTCGATCAATGCTCTGGTGGTATGTCTTGCAGATATGAGCATCTCACATGTGTGTGCCCGTTTCCCTGGTTCGGCACACAATGCCTACGTGATGAGGAGTAGTCGCATCCCGAGGATGATGTCACAGATGCAGAACCAGCGTGCCTGGCTTGTCGGTGTGTACTGACTTTGTACCATTGTGTGTGTTCTGCTATGTTGTATTCCGCCCTCTTTTCCAACTCTGCTAATGTGCATTTGTCTGTCTGTAGGTGACTCCGGATACCCCAACATGCCGTGGTTGCTGACACCCCTCAGGAACCCTGTGACACCGGCCCAGATGCGCTACAATGAGGCACATGGTCGGACCAGGAGAGTGATCGAGCGGACATTTGGTCTCCTGAAGAGCCGCTTTCGCTGCCTGGACAAGACAGGAGGGGCCCTCCCATATGCCCCAGCAAAGGTGTGCAAGATTGTCATCGTCTGCTGCATGCTACACAACCTGGCAGTGAGGAAGGAGTTGCCTCTCATCCTGGATGACGATGACCAACATCCGCCACCTGTGGAGGATCCTGGCCTGGGCCACGATGCCAGTGATGATGTTGATGATGATGGTGATGTCCGCACACAGCTCATCACCAACTTCTTCAGCTGAATGTGAGTATCCAGAGATGTCATGTCAATGATGTGTGTTTGCGTATATGTGTTGGTGGTGCTCTGGTGCTGTTTGAGTATGGCCATGTGCTACTTGACTGGAAGCGTGCAGCTTACAGGTAGTCTGTACTCCCCAACAGTGTTGACATGCTAACTTGGTTTTCTGTGAGTACCTTGTGACATGTATTGGCCATGAGTATTGCAGTTCTGTCCTGTATTTCCGTGCTTTTGACTGTGTGTCATGTCTGTCCTTCACAGGGTACTTTCAGAGTTGTTTGGTGAACTGTGATCCCCCGACACCATGATTCAACTTCCAGGGTGGAAGCAGTCGTTTCCCTACAGGTGATGTGCCACACACCCCTGGACTTTATTTCTTCTACACTTGTTGACTGTGTGGCCACTGCCCCGTAGGATTACCTTGCATCTGTAGTGGAAACAACATGTTGCAAATGTGTAATAAACCTATGCTTCACTTTGGGTCGTGCGTTGTCTGTGGTCACACATCTGACTGACATGTGCTTACTGCACCTGTGGGCTAGTTAACACAGACCGTGAATAGGTGTGGTGTCTGTGCATTCCACTGTATTTCCTGGCAACATCAGTGTAGGCGATGAGTCTGATGGCCCTGGTGTGTATGCGCAGCGGTAATTAGAGGCACTGAATCGTTCAGAGGTAGAAGGTGTATTTTAACTTGACCGGAAAACTCGCTGCTATCTTTTAAACTACTGTTGCTATTTTTAACATGCTGCTATTTCTTATCTAATTAGGCCGAAAACTTGCTGCTATCTCTTTTAAATTACTGCTGCTATCCTTAATATTGTTACGATATTGTTACGATCGTTTATGCTGCTTTGTGTCCGGGGAGAGCTGTGTTAAGGCTCGAGGGTAGTGGGGTTTAGCATCATCCACATCACATTTAGGCGCCGGGTCAGCATTCTAGCAGCTGATACTCGGCGCACTACCTTCGTAATAAAAGCGCCAGATGACGCGACCGCGCAGCGGACGCGCGCAGCGGGCGCGCCTAAGGCAAGCCCGTCTGCGCCCGTCCGCGTCCGAACGGGTCCAGGGACTGGAAACCCTGCATTTCCCCCCCCCAGGTAAATTCTATTACACCAGCACACAACTCAAACAGTTTAATCAAACACTAGGGCAAAAATGTGCACATTCGATAGCGATTCAGACTCTTCAGGATAAGTGCGTCTACTGTCAGTTCGAACCCTCCGCATGCATGACCACCTCTCCATCACGGGAGAAAGTATACAAGTTGTTCCTCTGCAATTGCAGATCCCTTCCCAAACACTCAACTGAAATATCCATGTTTTTAAAAGATGCTGACCCAGAACTTATATTCATTACAGAAACCTGGCTCAATTCCTATTCCGAGCCGGACATTGTTCAAGCACTCCAGCCGGGCTATCTGATTCAGAGGCTGGATAGAGAGACAGGCAAGGGCGGAGGCATCGCCATTATTTATAAAGATTACCTAACCTGCCGCCTGCTAGGCAGTCCATTGCTCGATTGCGAGAACCTCCACTTCTCCATCGAATTTACACCTTCTCTTTCATTTTCAGGTATTCTTATCTACCGCCCGCCTGGGGCAATTGGAGATTTTTGTAAATCCTTGTTAGAAACAACCGTTAATCTCGCCAGTCTCGCTGCTAATTTTACTCTGCTAGGAGATTTCAATTTGCATTTTGATGACCCTTTGGCTTTACTTGCAACAGAACTAACCCAAGATCTTTCGGCCTATCAATTAATCCAGAAGGTCTCCCAAGCAACTCATGTCAAAGGACACCTCCTTGACCCCATTTTCTCCAATTTAGGAAACCTGGAGGGGAAAGAACCCATCCCCCTTCCATGGTCGGACCATTTTATGATTCCTTTTTTTTGGTCGCCACCGAGCACCGTGCCTCTGGCTCCTGCGACACGAACACTAACCCGACCCTGGTCCAAACTTCCTGTGGAGAGATGGACATCAGAACTTAAAATGACCTCACCAATTCCCGCCTCTGATCCTACTATAGCCAATGCAAATTTTGGCATCTGGATCAAGGACTCACTTAATGTGGTACTCCCCAAAGTCTCTACTCAGAAGAAAGGAGGATCTAAAAAGGCCGCCTGGTTTTCCCCCAAATTACGTACTTTAAAACAGTACTGTAAAAAACTGGAAAGAGCATGGAGGAAAGACTTCGCCCCTGAGAAGAAATTGGAATATAGGGCGGCCTATGGCAATATAAGGCCGAAATAAAAAGTGCGCAAACTGCCTTTTATCAAGAAAAAATTGTGTCCACCGCGGGCTGCCCTAGAGAAATCTTCATAATTGCTAAAAAACTACTCAAAGCGCCTTGCCCCCCGGTCCCACTGGATCCCTCCGGTCGCCGTTGCAACGAACTAGCTGAATATTTTTCGACTAAAGTTCAAAACATTCTCAATCATTTTCCCCAAATCGATTTCAATATCTCCATTGAGAATACTAATGCGGGTAGGCATCCAGCGGAAAATAATCTGGAGACCTTTCCCACGCTGACCCAGGAACTATTCTTAGCCACCCTGTCAGCTGTAAAAGTGGGTCCCCGCTAGACTCGGCACCCCCAACATCTTGGAAATGGTGGGTCCAACAATCGCCCCCATTGCCACTTGTCTGATTAATGCTTCATTCAGGGAAGGCTTGGTCCCCTCGGAATGGAAAAGGGCGATGGTAAAAGCTTTGTTGAAAAAGCCTACGCTGGACCCAGCCGACCTGGGCAACTATCGTCCAATCTCGCTCCTACCAGGAATCAGTAAGATAGCGGAGAAAATTGCTAACCGCACCCTCTCCATGTTCCTAGAAACTAATCATGTTCTCTACCACTCCCAAACGGGGTTCCGCCCGGGCAAGGGACGGAAACCGCCATACTATCTGTAGTGGAAGAAACCAGAAAATCCTCGACTCAGGAGGGTCATCAGCAATAATCCTCCTCGACCTGAGTGCAGCCTTCTACACGGTGAATCACCGTGTCCTGGTCAGCCGCCTCAGGGAAGCAGGAGTGACGGAACTAGCCCTGCAATGGCTACAATCTTTCCTGGAGGGCAGGTCCTTCCAGGTCTGTGAAGGCGATACACACTCAAAGCCCATCCCCTTGCAGTGCGGAGTCCCGCAGGGCTCCTCCTTGAGTCCTACTCTTTTTAATGTATACATGGCCCCGCTGGCAGATGTCGTATCTCCTTTTGGGATCCACATGGTGACATATGCTGACGACACGCAGCTGGTCGTTTCATTGAACCGCTCCAACCATCAGCCTAATGACCTTCGGTCTTGCCTTGAGGCTGTGTCCAAGTGGATGAGAGCTTCTTATTTGAAGCTTAATGGTGATAAAACAGAACTCATGATTCTTGGCAACCCTGGGAGCGGGTTATCAAGCACTTTGTGGCCTACTTCTATGGGTCCGGTGCCGGTCCCTAAGACCGAGATCAAAAGTCTGGGAATATGGCTGGACCAGGACCTCACGTTCAAAGTTCAGGCGAGGAAGACCGCCGCTGCCTGTTATGGCCTACTTAGAACAACTCGAAAAATTCTCCCCCTCTTACCCTTCCCAGCAAAAAAGATATTGATCCAGGCACTAATTTTGTCGAGGATTGACTACGGAAACGCCCTTTACTGGGAGCTCCAAAGTCAGTAATTGCAAAACTTCAAGTCATTCAAAACTGCGCAGCTAGGCTTCTTATGGAGACTCCCAATAGGTGCTCAGCAAAGCCCGCGTTGAGCTCTCTCCACTGGCTTCCGGTGGAACAGAGAATTAGTTTTAAGGCACTCTGCAAAGCCCACAAGGCGTTTGTGGGGAGCGGACCCCTTATCAACAACGGCATGATTCGCCCCTACAGGGCGAACAGGAAACTCCGTTCAGACGGGCTTCACTTGGCAGTAGTCCCCAGGATCAAGAAGGCCAGAAGTGGCGGACGGCTTTTTTCGTTTAATGCCTCCAGACTGTGGAATTCTATTCCCCTGGACCTTCGGAGCGAGCTTCATCATCTGGCATCGCGGAAACAACTCAAGACGTGGCTTTTCCCTTAGTGCACTCGGTTCTCTGGTTATGGCTTCAGCGCTGGGATGCTTCCGGGTAGCCATGCGCTTTACAAGTGCCCATTCATTCATTCATTGTGTAGCCCTAGTGGTGTGTCTCCCTCATATGTGTCACGTCGCCATGACTCACATGACGGTGTTGAACTTGCTGTAGCAGTTAGCATGCACAGTGTCATTTAGCAGATCACCATCTACATGACAGAAACCACGTTGGAATCACAACAGAGGCAAGTATGGTGTATTAGTGAGTTTATTTACATACATGTGTGAGGATAGTGCACAGGATGGCGGGTGCTGTACATTGGGATTGGAATCCAAAGTTCCCAGATAAGTTGGAAGGCTTGGTAGCAGAAATGTCCTGAGTAAAGTCCACAGTCATCTGATACATTGGGCCAACTTAAGCTCCCCATGTCATGTGGGAGAGTTGTGTTGCATTCGACAGGGTAAACAGTTTGCACACAAAGGAGAATTTCCAGAACAGGTGTTGGGTTCCTGGGGGATGTACATGGCCATCGGCCTCTCAGTTTTCCTTCCTCGGACGACCCCTCTTCTTCCGGGGGGGACCCTCACGTGCAGGCTGCTGTGGTCCAGAAGACTCTCCGCCAGAGTCCTCCTCCCTCCCTGTGGCAGTTGCAGTTGTTGCAGCACCAGATGTTGTGGGCACACAGGGAGGTGTCGCCATGTTGGTGCTAATCTGGCGGAGGCATGTCAATATGTCCCTATGCACCGCTGTCAGTTCTTCCAATGTGTCCCACTTGGACTCCATGCCAGACATGTGTGTCTCCACACGGGACATGTGTGTCTCCACACGGGACATGTGTGAGTCCAAGCGGGCATGATGGGCAGCCTGCTGCTGTTGAATGTCCTTGAGGATCCCCACTACCTGGCTGACCTCTCCGGTGCTATTCTGGTACGCCTCAGCAATGCGTGCCAGTTGTGGGTCATCATGCAGTCCAGGCCCCTCTGCAAACAGCGACCTATGTCTACCACCCCTCCCACCACCCCTGGTGACACGTGCGGGACCTGTGGTGGCACGCACAGGTGACCGTAGGCCCACTTGGGGGTTGTTACTGGGGTCGTTGTCCGTTGCTCCACGTTGGGCTGGGGTCCCTGTGCTGTTGTCATCGGTGGTCCTTGGTCTGTCCGTGTTGGCAGGGGTGGTCTGTGTGTTGGCAGTTGTTGGAGGAGTGGGTGCAGATGTTGGTTCTGCTGGTGCTGCATGACGACTCGCACCGGAGGGGCCAGGTAGGTCTTCGCCATCCGAGGAGTGCAGAGGCTGTTCCACACCAGTGAGCTCAGTGTCCCCCGGAGCCTGGGACAGGGACTCCTCATCATCTGCTGCTGTGTCCCCATCATCACCTGTTTTTGGAAGAGACACACAATGTATGTTATGTTTCTACGGGCATCAATGGTTCACACACCTGACAGTTGTGACTGTACCTCTGGATGCGGGCCTGTACATTGCATTGTCCTAAGTTGTCACAGTCAGAGGTTGATATCGGTGTAGCACATTGTCCTGCCAACCTGAAGCTTTTCTATGTGAATGTTGAGGTGTGTGCATGGCCAGCATTGGTGGTATATGGTGGACATCCGGCCCTCCTTCTCCCCCCAGCCCAGTTATCCCACCATGGAACGTGCTTCCATTGCAGGGAGTGCAAGTTGGCTTTCAGGATGTCAGTCAGTGGTGTCCTGCTGTTGGTTGGTGCCCAGTTCCCAGCAGGGGCTTGTGCTCCCCACAGCAGTACCCAGTGTCAGCCATCTTGTCAGTTGTTTTCCACTCCCTGTGATGTGAGCATGGTTCAGAGTGGTGTTGATGTGCCAATTGTGAGGGTGACCAATATCTGTGACTACAACTCCCATCATGCTATGGCCTACACCCCCCTCCCAGCATGCCCATACTTCCATCCTTTTGAGTGGACTTCACTGTGTGTGAGTGTGACAGCAATGGCAAGATGGCTGACAGTGGTGTCCTGCTGTTGGTTGTTGCACAGTTCCCAGCAGGGGCTTGTGCTCCCCACAGCAGTACCCAGTGTCAGCCATCTTGTCAGTTGTTTTCCACTCCCTGTGATGTGAGCATGGTTCAGAGTGGTGTTGATGGGCCAATTGTGAGTGTGACCAATATCTGTGACTACAACTCCCATCATGCTATCGGCTACACTGACTTCACCAGCATACACAGAATTCCTACCTTTGAGTGAGCTTCCCTGTGAGGTGGTGTTCTAGTGGTGGCAAAATGTCTAACTGTGTTTGTTGGTTGCATTTGTGCCACTGCCTTGCTGTATTTGTAGTTATGTTTGTACATATCTTGACACAGTTACATGTCACTATGAGATGGCATGTATTGTGTTTATCTGACTGACAGACAAATCTTGGGGTGATTATCTTTTGATTGCTGTGTATTTGCTAAGGGTGCATGGTTTGACTATCCCCTTGACAGTGATGTGTATGTATTGTCACACAATATTGTGTATATTAGTTGTGTACTCATCAGGCTCTGGGATGTTTGATAGTCCATATACGCTCACTGGTGGTAGGATGGCCCGCACCTTCTCCTCCCAGGGCCTGAGGTATAGTGGTTTGGCAGGAGGGCCACTGCCGGTGTGCTGACTCACGATGTAATCCTTCTTTAGTAGGTCCCTGACCCTCCTGCGCACATCATACCACCTGTTCTGGATGTCTTCCTTTGTGCGCAAACATGGTGATTGTGCGTTCACCCTGTCGACGATCCTCTGCCACATCTTGGTTTTCTGCGACATGGGGGTTTGTTGTACCAATGTACCAAACAACTGTGGCTCCACCCTGAGGATCTCATCTACCAGGACTTCCAATTCACTGTCTAGGAACTTTGGATTCTTCTTTGGGGGCATGGTGATGGGTGGTGGTGGGGATTGATGTGTGTGTGTGTGCAGGTGAGGGTGTGTGAGTGTAGGTTTTGCTGGGTGTATGTGAGGGTGTTATTTGTTGAGGTGCTAATGGTGTGTGGCTTGTGTGTGGCTTGCGTAGCGCGACCCGGCATAAATCCTGCCTGATCAGAATGGACTAAATCTAAGACATGTGGGACTATACGATTGGCTATAATTTTGGCAAGAAGTTTTGCCTCAACATTAAGGAGAGATATCGGGAAATAGGAGGAGTAAAGGTCAGGGGTCTACCCGGCTTCTGAAAGATTACAATCTCTGCATGTCGCCAATCTGCTGGAAGACACCGACCGTCAAAAGCGGCCTGAAGAGCGGCGAGGTAAGGAGCCATAAGGAGGGACTGATATTTTTTATGAAATTTGCAGGGGAAACCATTGGGGCCTGGAGCTTTACCCGAGCACATCCCAGCGAGTGCCTCCTGGACCTCCTCAGTCGTGATCGGGACATCTAGTTCATCCATAGTCTGGTCTGTGAGGGCGTGGGGAGGCAGGTCATCAACGAACTTCTGGACTAACTGAGGCAAAATAGTTTCACGAGGGGCGTATAGCTCTGCATAGTAAGTCGCAAAACTGGCGGCGACCCGGGAAGGGTCCGTGAGTACATTTCCGTGGGGATCATGCACACATGGGATAAAAACAGGGCGGAGCTCTCTCTGACAAAGGCAGTGAAGCAAGGCGCTCAACTTGTCGCCCAACTGATATATTCTGCTCCGAGTAGCCAACCAGGCAACCCGGGCCTCGTCCATCAATTCCCCGGCATACACCTGTTGGGTATAAAGTCATGTCCATTTATCTTCCGGCACTAGTGCTCTGCAGCCACCAGCTGGGTCTCTAATAGAGTCATCCGCTCCCGACGCAGCTTACGCTGCGGCGTGCAGTAAGCGATGTCTATCCCTCGTATTGTGGGTTTCGTCGCCTCCCATACAGTCACAGGTGAGTCTACCGATCTAACATTGCGTAGAAAATATTCTGTAAGAGATGTGTGTATATGTGACTGATACTTGTCATCCAGCAGGAGCCACGGTGAAAGGTGCCAATGGAAGGGAGGGCGCATAGTATCTAGTCTCAGGTCTAGCTGTAGCGGAGAGTGATCAGAAAGGCCCCGGGGCAGGATTTCGGCTGCCGCCAGGCTATGTGTGTAGGCAGCTGATAAGAAAATGTTATCTATGCAGGAGTAGGAGCCATGGACGCTGGAAAAATAAGTGTAGCCTTAGTGCAGTGGGGTGCAGCCGTCTCCAAGAGTCCACCCAATCCAACACCCAAAGCAAGGTTCCAAGTTTAGACTCACGGGTCTCCACCAGGTTCCCAATAGCCTGCCACCTATCAATAGAAGGACATTTTGTGTTGTTCCAATCGCCCCCAACCAGGGTCAGTCCCGGAGGAATCTCCACCCAAAGCCGCAACAAGCGTTCAGTCAGGTTCCATGTAAGGGGCGGGGGGGCATAAACACTCCCCAGGACAAATAACTTACCATGTATTGAGCCTGTAGCGACCACATATCGACCCAGCGGGTCGGTCCACGTTTTCTCATGGACGAAGGCGACTCTACCGTGAATTAATATTGCTACACCACGCAAACCCCTAGTGAAGCCAGAGTGGAAGAGCTGAACAAAACCAAAGCGTGTTAAGTAAGGAAGTTTATTGCCAAGCAGATGCGTCTCTTGTAGAAATAAAATATCTGCACCATATCGTTTAGCTTGGCGCAATACTGCCCCTCTCTTGACCTTATCCAGTAATCCCCGTACATTCCAGCTGATAACCCGGAGCCGTCTCTCAACCAACCCAGACATAACGATAATCGGGGCAGACATCATTGGATACATGTGGGGAACCAATTGTAAAGAGCATGGTTTTTGCTACAGCTACAGAGTGGACATATGCACGGCACTTAGAAACAAAATACAGAAAAAAAACAACATCTCCCACCCACCCCCATCCCAATACCTCAAAACAGTAGAAGCATCTGTCGCGGCATGAGAGGGTCTAGAGAAACTCCCAGCCAATGGATCCCTAAATTGCAACCCCTAGACACGGCGATATTTCAGGGTCCAGGAAGAGCAATTGGAGGTGTAGCCCATAAGTAGATGCCATCAATCACTAAATCCAGTTCGCTCATGTGCTGAGCGGAGGAGTACAGAACCTTCCCATGTCAAACAGAGTGGGTCATATATGTGATTTATTACGAGATTTTGAGTGTTTCTTCGATAAAGATCGCCAGCGCTGTTCGCCTGGGGCCTGAGACCGCTCCCGGTTCGGCCCACCAGAAGAAGAGTCGGAGTCGACTCTGGGCGGAGTGTGCGGCCTGAGTTTGATATGTTCATCAGTCCATGCAAAGACCTCTTCAGGGGAGTCAAAAAAGTATGTCCGCTCGTTATATGATATCCATAGCCTGGCCGGGAACAGCAAGGAGTATTGGACCTTAAGATGTCTCAGTCTGGCCTTCGCCTCGGTAAAAGATTGTCGGCGCTGCTGCACCATTCTGGTGTAATCCGGGAATATCATAATCTTTTGTGAAGCAAACCACAGACCTTTGAGTCTGGCCTGCTGTAAGATGATATCTCTGTCTTTAAAGTTTAAGAATCGCGCGATCACTGGTCTGGGTCTCGCGCCCGGTGGTGGCTTCTGTAGCAAGGCTCGGTGTGCACGTTCAATGACAAAGCAGGAAGACAGAAGACCCGGAGGAAGCCAGTCCGCCAGCAATTTGGCCAGAAAGTCAGCCACATCTCTACCCTTGCACCCCTCCGGAAAGCCAACAAAGCGTAGATTATTCCGGCGGGCGTGTCCCTCCGCGTCCTCCGCCCGCGTCGCTCTCCCCTTGGCGATGGCTTCTAAGGCAGAGACCCTCTTCTGGAGCGTCGTGATCGAGTCCTCCGCAGTGGATATCCTGGACTCGGTCTCTGTGATACTCTGTAAGGCGTTGCGGAGGTCTTGTCTGAGGAGCATCACATCAGAACCCACCGCCCCAATCTTAGCTTCGAGCATGTCGCGGGACTGCGTGATAGCGGCCAAAATAGTGGCGTTGTCAGGCACATTCGTCTGTGCATCCCCCGATGCAAGGGGCTGAGCAGTCGTGCCCGTAAACTTGTCCAAGGTACTCTGTCGGGCCGAAGAACCAGAATGTTTATCCTTAGACATGATGTGATATTGCCCTGTATGTCAGGCCGCGCCAGTCCAACAGGCAGCAGGAGAGCAGAGCCAAAGGGATGCACGACGACAGGATCCAGGGAGGTGGGTGACTCCAAGATACAAGGGGCGAGAGCCACCAATGCCAGGGCTCCAACCAGGCAATGTGTCTACATAAATACCCCAGTTCAGTAGGGGGCCACTGCGCTGACTACAGATGGCCAAGGCTTTGATGCCTCAGTAGCTTCAGGCTGATATCAAGGCCCACACCCCACCTCGCAGACCAAGCCCCACGCAGTACCTTCGGTAAATCCTTCCAGCATTGGCCCTCCAGTAACACCGCAGCGGCGGGCTAGGACAGGCCCACCACGACACAAAGGGCCAGGTAGGCAGGATCAGTCTTGGTGCTCCGCGTCATAGGGCCCAAGGGCAGTAGTAAAGTGAGCGACACATAGGACAGGACCCTTTAGGACGGAAGGCAGCATGCCGCGGCCCACAACAGCCACCGAGTCAGCGCCAGGTGCCCCCGCAGGTCATCCGCAAGTGCCCAATGGCGGCAGCGCCGCAGTTCAAGGGGCCTGACTCCACCGGGGTAAGCCTCTAGCGCACCAGCCCGGCCTCGCCCCACACTGCTCCGCAGTCACCGCCAGCAGGTGGATCTTTTATGCCGCTCACTCACCCCGCTGTGGGGGACCCCCAGCTCAACGAGGCAGGCAGCACACAAAGGCGGGTCCAGGAAGCGCCACTGCCCGATGTGACCGTCGAGGCAGATAGACAACGCAGCCCGCAAAAGGGAAGGAGGCCCGGCACGGTCCACCACAGTCGCCATCTCCCTCAACTTGCCCCCAGGACAGAAGAATGGTGGGGCAGCTGCCGCAGCCCAATAATACCGCTGAGTCTCAATGTGGCAGGCAACGAGGCGCCACCTCTCTGCCTCCAAGATGTGGCACAGGGAGCAGCTCCCACGGCAACTAGCTGAGGCCCGTCCGGCAACGCCCACCACGCAAGTGCGAGGACTGCCAGGCCACAGATCACCGCAGGGCTCGGGAAGCCACCAGACCAACAAGGCGGGTCGCGATCAGGTTCCCAGGCTCTGCTCAGCTAGTAGATCCCGGCCCACAAAGCATGACATACGAGAGCCGATAAGACGGCAGGATAATCGCCGGATTAATGAGGGCTAAGAGGAGCCCATCTAAAGCACGTTCACCATGTTGAACAGCCTAGCCACGCCCCCTAAACTATCCAATTTTGATCACAGTTTTTCTGTTAGTAGCACTGTAACTCGTTGATGTTCCATTTTATCATTTGCTCTAATTTCGATGAGCTCTTCTTTTTCCAGTTGCAGTAATTGTTCATTGAATGTACTACACTCCTCAAACAAACAATAGACTTCTCTTCCTTAATAAAATTATACATTACATCTGCAGCTGAAACATTAGTTGGAAACAGATTTTTGATGAGACAGGTTTGTAATGCTCTCATTCCTTCTTTTGTGAGGACTCCCACTCTTATGTCTTTTAGTATATCTCTGTATTGCATATCTGATGCTTGGCGCATATTTTTGATTAACTCTTTGTATTCAAAGTTTTCCCAAATGTTTACATTTCCATGACTTCCTACTAAATTCCTAGTTTCATTATGTAGTAGTGTCTTGAATACAGGATGTCCTTTGTCTGGAGTTAGTTGTAACAGGTCTCCAAAGACTATTTCGTGTTTTCCTCCAAAAAGCACGGCATAGTCAGCTTTTAATATTTGCTGCATTCTGAAATGTATAAAAGCTAGCATTAGGTTAGACACCATGCTGACTTCATCAATATTTAGTAGCTTTAATTTCTTTAATACTCATTCCACCTCATGACAAGCATCACCAGATAATTTGTTGTATTCAAATTTGTTGTGATGTTCAAGAGGAAGCATTAATAATCAGTGAAGGGTAACTCCTTTAATATTATGTGCAGCTAACCCTATTGGTGCAGTAACTACACACGACAAATTGAAATCTGTTGTCTTCTGTAGATAACTTGTCAGTACTTTAATGAAAAAGTTTTTTCCAGGTCCAGCCTGACCACTTATGTACAACAGAACTGTTTTATGTGTAGAATATGCACACTCTTTTTCTCATGTTCTATTTACCTTTTACTTCACCAAAAATTTCTTTCTGATCTGTATTCAATTGCTGTATTTGAAGTTCTAGATCCGCAGTTTCCTGTCTTGCTTGCTGCATTGCATGCTCCACCTCATTCGTAGCTATTGCAGCTTCATTTTAAATGACTGGCTGTCCAAGAGGATCTTGACTTCCAGGTACTGAACTTTGACTGCTCTGAGAACTCTCTCTTGCTATCTGAGCAGCAACTGTTTCTTCTTTTCCAATCTCATCTCTCAACATTTGAAAATACACTGGAAACACAGAACACTCGATGGTGTCTTTCACAGCATCGAATGTGTCTTCATAAAAATTCTCCAAGTAGCTTGCTTTCAGTTCGCCATGGCTTGAACAAGTGCAACAGGGCTAAATAAAAAACTCTCTTTTGTTTGGAGTTTGGCAACTTAGCTTTCAATGGTTGATTAAATTTCCTTTGTTATCTCTGACCAAACATCCTTCACATCCATCTACAGCAAATTTTCCTTCTTCTATATTTTCACTGACATTATTTCTGTATGTATAATGTTGAAGTATTTCATACAGACACATCCTTTCTATATGAGGACTCCTGCTTGGATAGTGCGTATCCAGCATGTTAGTCTTCAGAATATCTGTACTGTGTGGCTCAAATTCCGAAAGATATTGGATTTCAGGAAAATACTTCAGTACTCTGTTACGAGTATTAGCAAGCCCTAAACTCTCTCTCTAGATTTAGAAAACAAACTAGCTGAGCTTAACCAGTCTGCACATGCATAAGTGCTGATGTCTCTGTGAGAAAGCATTTTCAAACTAAAACTATACAATTTCATTGTAAGACTCTTTTCTGCTTTTCTCTTCCCACATCTCCTTCATCTCGGTTTTCTCTGACTTTGTTATGTAAGAGGTGACATACCTAGCAACAGCAATTGAATTATCTGCAACAAATAGTAGATCCATGTTCGCATTCCACATCTTCAAAATGACATAGTTGTAGTCATTGATGTATTTTGAAGCTTATGCTCTTCTGAGGTTGTATATGTTCTTTGGTGATTCCCATGTGAGAGTGTGTCTGACTGCAGACAAAAAGCTGTTAACTCTTCCTTCTGAGATCACAGGTTGTGGAAATCCAAAATGACATCTTGTATAAAATTTCCTTTTGATCTATATTTTCTATGACAGTATTTCCCACACCTATGATTTTGGAATTGTAGAACTTGTTGTCGTAACATTTTGTCAACACTCTCCTTTGGAATTATGCAAGTCACATACTGCTCTATGTAAGTCGTTTTATTGCAGATAAAAGCCATCATGGCTTGAAATCTGTGGTTGAAATATCTGCAAACGTTTGCAGGATCCAATGAGCAGAGTTCTCCTGGTGTCTTTAGATCAATGTCTTTTATATTTGAATTTGCCTCTTGCAAGAATTGAAGCAGGTTATCCCATGCATACTTAGCACAACTGAGTGCTAGAAACCATGTAGGCACTCCTAAATTTCTCTACATGCATTTTAGTTCACCGTGACGATGATACCAATATTCATTGGTCCTACTTTAACATGCTATGAAATTAATTATGTTGTATTCTAGTTGTTCATCTTTTCAGTGAATTTTCTCAACAAATACTCTTGCAGATAGATTTTGCAGATTTATTCCTGTTTCCAAAATGTGATTTACGGTTAAGACAATGCAGACAAATCACTTTCAAATAATAGCTGAAACATATAAGGGAGACATTGATGAAATCTAGGATCCTCTGAATAAAATATAGTACATCTGTTCTCGGACATTTGTACAGACCGATCATCATACCCATCACCTACTCCAGTAGGAAAGGGATGAGGGAAACAGCGAGCTTCTAAACTTTTTTCCCATACACTTAAGGGAGTTCCATCTGCTTCTTTTAGTTGATATAGATCAATAGCATCACCAATAATTCCTTTAGAATGTAGGGGATGGATGCTGTTCATAAATTTCTTCTACTCTGGATCGATCCACTTTTTCTATCTGACCTGTTGATGATATATTGTCCTCCAGATGTGTGATATCTTGAAGAACTTCTGCATTTTTATAATATATGTTATTTTGTACCAGATAGGAAGTTGGCTTTTTTAATGTACTAACTCTTGCCATATCTTTTTACTCTTAGTCAGGACACCATTTACTAGAATTACAAGTTGCTCTTCCAAATTTCTCTGTACCCCTATAGTTTCAATATTTTCTTTAAAATCTAATGGCATGTAAACAATTCTACCTTTGAGACCCTTCTGGAGCTCAGTTGGAGGAAATGTCCCTGTCTTTGGCTCCATGCAAACTATAGCTTGAAATGGATGTATAGATTGTATTAATATGGATTCATAAACATTCAAATCTTTAAGTACTTCTGGAAAAGGTACTATTTCTAACTTGTTGTGTACTGCTCTAGCAGGCATTATGTTTTCCTCTAACTTGTTATAGCAGTTCTTACAAATAACTTGTCAGGTACACAAGTCAAATCGTTCCTCTACAAATAAGTAAACTGCAAATTCACACCACTTATCATTATTCTAATGTAAAAATCAACATTACCAGTTTGACTTTTGTAGTGAGTGTGTCGACAACATATACAAACACAGTTTGGTTACTCTAAGCAAACGCCATTAAAGTTTATAATCTCTTTTTCAAAATTACTAACACTAATACCTCTGTTCTGTTCCGCAACTCCTGTTGTTACCAATTCTTCATTTTCCCTACACTCCTGTTCTGGTCCAAAGAAATGAGATTACACATTATCACATCCTTTTCTACTTCTACTACACTACCACGCAAAAGAGCTCTATTCATTTCTCCGTAACATTCGGCAGGAGTTTTTACATAATAATGCCTTCTAACAAAAGTTCTCATTTTTTAGTCCTGTACCCCATACATTCTGAAATGACGAAAGCTGCTTTGACACACTTTTTGACAGACAAACTAGTGAGTGTCCTTGTATAAATTAGTATGCTTTCTTAATTTGCACAGACCTAATTCTAGCAAAGAGCGCATTTTCAGTTTTAAACTTCTGCAAGCAAACATACAGAGGAAATTTCTCAATATATCAATTGATTCTTGTTGAATACTACAAACCTTACTACAATTCCATTTGTACACAGGGGCCTGTCTACACCTACCTTGCATGTCTTTAGCAATTCCTTCCTCAGCATTTCTAGGTACCAATACTTCTTTTGGAATAGGAGTTCCATTTTTCATCTCATAACATCATCCAGATTCTTCAACTACTTGCACTAATGTGTTGTGTTGCAAGTAGTTTTCTTTGTTAAAGAAAGGTTCAGTACTCAAAGTATGTATCCATTCAGCACTAAAAACTTTCTTTGCAAAAGTTACTTTTCTTAACAAGTCTTTTCTTTTGGCTCTGTCTCCTCATAGACAACAATATTTTGTCCAGTGTCTTCATTCTATTTAAAAACAAGATAAATATTTTCCTATCCAGAGCAAACGCCTAATCAACTACACCTTCAACATATTCCTTTTGTCTGATTGCATGTGTTCTTCTTTTATACTTCTTCATAGATGCTAACAAGTTGCGAATTACTCAAGTACAGAACATTCTACCTCTGATTTCCTTGAACTACCTCTGCCTTCTGCTTAAATTCTCTCCTTTTTTCATTAACTTCTTACTTTTTATATCAGAGACTTTTTGTGCTTTGATACTTGGTGTTATAGTTTTGTTTTTCTTTACTTCTTTTTGCATTTTTTCCGGTTGTGGACAAACAATTTTAAGAAATGTCTTGGTCCTCCTACCAGCAGGCCTTTTCTCTATGACCATCTTTTCTGCATTGTGCCCCTTTTGTTTCTCAGTTCTAAGGAGACGCTCTATTTGCTGCTGCTACTTTCTTCTCTGACTTTTTGTTGGCATAGTAATTCTCTGTAGATAACTAGATATTGATGTCTGAAAACAAACAGAGAAGTACATTCATCACTCTATTACATAGTATCACATTACATATTTTAATTATTTAAACATTTAGTTTACATGAGCATATATAGCGCAGGCAATCTTCAGACTACATGTTACCTTTTAAGTATGTAGCACCCTCCCTATTAACTACCCACAGCCTACCTTAGTGCTCAGTTATATATATGGGTGAGTGGGAGGGTGCTCATACATCTATTCACATACTCACCCATAGAGTTACTCACACACCCTCTCACTCACCTGTATACCTACATACACAAACATTAATTCATTGGAGCTTACCCTATTGCCTGATACAGCCTACCTCAGGAGACAGTCATATGTGGTAGAAGAGTAGGTTAAGACTTGATAACAGCTTTACATGTTAGATTTGAAAGCGTCTGCTTTTTCGCAGTATCTGAATGACTGTCTGAGTTCCTATCAGGGGCTGACATTCCATGAGTATGTAAGTTTGTTGGAAAATTACTACCTCTCTTTGTGACCTCCATAGTTCACTAAATGTGTCTGTAAGGGGAAGCATGAATTGCCTCATAGGTGTGTGAGTTAGTATTGGATTATTTACGTGTGTGTGCACCTACCTCTTTTAGCATGAGATACCTATTAATTGTGCCTGTCTATGTGAGTGAATATGTATGTGCTTCTGTCATTATTTTAGTGGATGTTTTAGTGGCTTTCTGCTTTTCTACTTACGTGCGTCAGATTGAAGTCTGGGTGGCACGGTGGATATATAATAGACCACATGGGTTTCAATGAGTGCATATAGATCACTGAATCTTCAGAGTACTTGTGTTACCTTTTAAGCAAATACCAGTCTGCCCTATGGCCTACCTACAGCTTTCCTCAGTGATGCGGTATGCATGGTACAATAATAGTTTATGCATTGTCTAGGAGTTTTAAATGTGACGGTTAACCTCACAGTAAAACTGCATGCACAGCCTCAAGTGTAGCAGGCCTGAGACATGATGCAAGGGCTACTTCTCTGCATGTTAGACGTGAAAGTGTCAGTTCTTTAGCTGATATCTAAATGACGGGCTGTCATTGCATGTCTATCTAAGTTTATTCGTAAATGGCTGCCTCTCTTTGTGACATCTACGGTTCTCTAAATGTATCTGTAAAAGGCTGCATAAATTGCCTCCTGGGTGTGTTAGTGAGTTTTGAGTTTTTTCAGGGTGTGTGTAACTGCTTCCATTAATACTAGATCCATATCAGGTGCCTCTGTTTATGGGAATGAATGTTTAGGTGCTCCTGCCACTATCTCACAGGTCTTTTAGTGTATGTCAGCTTTTCAACTTAGGAATGCTAGATTGAAGTCTCTGAGGCAGACTGGATGAATAATTAGGTACATGGGCCTGTAAGAGTGCATATAGCTCACTGAATTTTCAGAGAACATGCATTAACTTTTAAGCACATAGCACCCTGCCCTATGGCCTAGCTGCAGCCTACCTCAGTGTTCACTTATACTTAGCAGAATATCAGTTTATGTATTGTCTTTGATTATTAAAAGTGAAGGTTAGCCTAGCAATAAAACTGAATGCACAGGTTCAAGTGTAGCAGGCCTGAGGCATGATGAAAGAGCTACTTGTCTCATGTTAGATTAAAGAGTGCCAGCTTTTTAGCAGATATCTGAATGAGTATGTCAGTTCCTACCTGGGGCTTCCATTGCATGAATAATTAAGTCTGTCGGAAAATGGTTGCCTCACTTTCTGACATCTATGGTTCTCTAACTGTGTCTAACAGAGGCTAAATGGATTGCCTCCTTGCTGCGTTAGTGAGTATTATGTTATTTAAGCGTGCGTGCAACTGCCTCCATTAGCTCTGCATACAAATGAGTTCTGCCTCTCTGTGAGTGAATATTGAGGTGCTTCTCTTACTATCTCACTGAGAGTTTTAATGTCTGTCTGCTTTAGTACTTAGATATGTCAAATTGAAATCTGGATGGCAAAGTGGGTGTATAATTCGGCACATGGATCTCTAGGAGTCCATATAGCTCACAGAAACTTCACAGAACATGTCTTTCCATTTAAGCACATAGCTCACTGCACTATGGTCTAGCTACAGCCTATCTTAGTGCTCAGGTATATGTGATACAAGAGCAGTGTACAGCTTGTGTACGAGCTTTAAGTGACAAGACAGCCCTAGCATTAAAACTGCATGCACAGACTCAAATGTAGCAGGCCCAAGACATGATACAAGGGCTACTTCTCTGCATGGTAGACTTCAAATAACTGCCTCTCTTGTGACATGTATGCTTCTGTAAATATGTCTGTAAAGGGCTGTATGCATTGCCTCCAGGGTGTGTTACTGACCATTGGGTTATTTAACTGTGTGTGTACAACTGCCTCCATTACCAATACATACATATTAGTTCTGCCTGTCTGTGTGAGTGAATGTTCAGGTGCTTCTATTACTATCTCACTGGGTGTTTTACGTATGTCAGATTGAAGTCTGGGATGCAAGGTGAATGTATAATTGGGCACATGGGCCTCTAGGAGTGCATAGAGCTCACTTATGCTTTGCAGTACATTTCATACATTGTAAGCACATACCAACCTGCCTTAGGCTTACCTGCAGCCTATCTCATTGGAGAGTTATACATGGTAAAAGAGTGCTTTATACCTTTGGTAGGACTTTTCAATGTGAAATTGACCTACCAAGAAAAATGCATGTACATGCTCAAGTGTAGAAGGGCTAAAACATGATGCAAAGCCTACTTCTCTGCATGGTAGAGTTGAAAGTGTCAGTTCTTTACTAGATATTTGAATGAGTGTGCAAGTTCCTGTTTGGGGCTCTGATTGCATGTGTATCAATCAATCAATAAATGTTTATTGTTTTAGTTAATTAAAACCATAACAATTTGTCACTTATTTAAAAAATCAACGGTAAAATTCAATCACTTCCCTTAAACCTTAAAAGCTTTACATTCTCAGTTATTAATATACAAGCGTATACAACAGTATGTAGCATATAGTTAACGAGTTCTGTGTGTTGATTAATAGATGTTCCACAGTACAATCAAAGGGTTACATTCAAGGCTTGATTTTAAAATGACAAGCAATCTCACTTGAATATCTTGTAAGAATTTTTTTTTTAAACTTATCGGAGTAATGGCTGGCTGTACTATTTTTAATGCCCGCTCATGGAAGTTAAGAAACTTTATCAATTGACAGTTCATTCGAGTGTCAGTCGGGTCCAAGCCTGCTATTATGGCTGATCTGCACATCCTTATTCTTCTGCTGTTCAGCGCATTCCTTAATAAAGTGACTCGTGCTGTGCGAAGCTTGGAACCTATGCAGATTAAATGGGTGAAGTCCTCTTTATTGCTGCAGCAGAGTCGGCATTCTATCGCCCTTTATGGGCCCAGGTTGGCTGATCTGCAATGGAAGGTAGTTTGCCGAAACGAAGGGCCATCAGATGTTGCTTTCAGTAGATCGAGAATGTAATGTTTAGGTATGGTGCCGGCGCGAGGATCTTATAGTTATTGATCACCATCCAAGCGCGTGTTCTCTTGCTGAAGATGTTTTTGTCAATTAACAAGGAGTGAAATTTTGCTATTTTGTTTATCGCTTGTTTGAAGGATGGATACGTCAAAATGGTGTTCCAAAGCTCTCCTGTGCAAGTTGTTTTTAGGGCTTTATGGAGATATTGATTGTTTGGTGATTTTTTTTCGTTTTCTAGTTCCGCCCACAGAGCTTTGTTCAACATGGAGTCTGCTTTCTTTTGTTTCAGTCGGTACCATAGCTTAATGGTTGCATACATCCTCCCTAGTGTTTCGTTTATTAATCCATATTCGAGTCTGACCTGTGCTAGGGATTCGGACTGGTGTATCTGGAAGACCTTTTTGTATGTTGAGACTAGTAATTTATTCAAGAGTTCCGAGTCTTTACCGTGTAGAGCAATACTAGCGTATGTTAGTGTTGGAAGCGTTTTGGCCGATATCACTGCTAGTAAAGGTTTGTATGATGGCTCCTTCAGTTTTTTTTGCTATGGTCCTGAAGGCAAACGTTAGTGCATTTGTTCTTTGTAGCATATAAGCTTTCTGCTCTCGATGGTTCTGCCTATTATTCATATAGAAACCCAGGTATTTGTAGTTGGAAACTTCCTCTAGCAGTTTGCCCTCAAGTTGTATGTTCTGCTTGACCGTCGGGTGATTACTGATTAGCATTGTCTTGCTTTTCGATGTGTTGATTTCTAGTCTATTGGTTGTTATGTATTCCAATAAGCCTGTGAGAGACCTGCGGAGGCCGGTCTTGGTTAGGCCTATTAAGACAACGTCATCTGCGTATGAGAGATGCGAAAGAGATAACGTTCTCGTTGAGGTAGGTGGGAGTTGATCTTGACAAGCTTGTGTGCCAGGTCCACCATGAACAAATTAAAAAGGTGCGGAGCCAGCATGCATCCTTGTTTTAGTCCTTTAGTGATGGTCACCTTTCTTGTTAGTCTTGATACGTCTCCCAGCTTTGCTCTCATCCACGTGTTGAAATAAAGAAGCTGTATTCCTCTGAATAATCTCTTGGGAATTTTCCAAGCTTTCAGCCTTTCCCATAGGATAGCTGATCCATGCTATCAAATGCAGCCTTAAGGTCTATGAAGCAAAGGTGCAGTTGTTGTTTTCTCTATTTATACTTGTCTGCAATTAAGGAAAGTGTTAGAATGTTTGTGATTGTCCCAATTCCTTTTCTAAAACCTGTCTGGTTGATGGGAATCAAATTGAGCTTGTTTGACCAGATAGTCAGGTCTTCCAGGATCAGAGAGGCATAGTACTTCGCTTCAACAAAGAGTAATGCGATTAGCAGTAATTTGCCAGACATGTTCTATCCCCACCTTTGTAGATCGGTGAGATTATTGAACCTTGCCAGTTCGAGGGAATTTGATATAGGTTCTTGGCTTAGTTGAACAGATTTGTTAGTCTCCTACTCCAGAAGGATGGGGCATGTTTGAAGATAGCTTGAAGGATGCAGTTTGGACCTGGTGCCCCGTTTCCTCGTCCTTTCAGTATTATTCTGTTTACCTCATCCGCTACATAGGCAGGCCTATCTGATCTTGCCTTTAAGGAGCAAGCACTGGTCTCAGCGCCATTCCTTTGCATTTTATCCACTGGCAGCACAGTAGTTACATGTCGGTGCTTAGTGCTTTCTTTTTTCTGTCTGGAGGCAATGTCATTTTCCTTTGGTTCCACCTGGTCCTGGTGATTTACGCGCTATTCTTCCTTGCCAGCTGGGAGTTCCAGGGCTGTGGTTTCTGTGAATCTTTTTATGAGAAAAAGTGCTCAATGGTGTTCTAGTACATTTGAGGTTAGGGAATTAACGGGCCGATTCAGATTGTTTATTGTTTCCCAGAATGTCCTTGAGTTAGTTTTTTTTAAGTTGTAGCTTTGCTCAAAAGTTATCCTCACTTCTTCTTTTGTGTTCCCACAACTTCTTTTTGTATAGTTTTACTTAGGTTGCGTGCAGCTTCCCAGCCTATGTGGTCCTGTTCTGTTCTTTTAAGTCTGACAGCTTTTTTTCAGTTCTCGTTTCAGTGTGAGGACCTCGCTTGCTGGAGGCGTGATGTTTTTGTGTCTGAGCGCCTGTTTTTATTTGCCTGTCATTAGTGTTGTAAGTTTCTCTGTGAAATGTACCCAATTTTTATCTTAGTTCGGCCGACATTTTCTCTTTCTGTTATGAGCCTTTGTAGTTTAGTTTGGAGCTCCTCTATATTATCTTTTGTCCATTTCAGGCGCTTCAGGTCAGTTGAGTGAGTGCATTCCTCAATAGCCTTATTAGTCTGATGTTTTGGTAAATTTAGGCTAAAGTAAGTATGTTGATAGGAGTGGTCGCTCTTGGTGGTAAATTCAATTGCAAATTGAGTGAGAAAAGGCATTAATGGTAATGAAATTGCTGTGTAATCAAGCCTGGATCGTGACTTCCCTCCAAAAAAAGTGTGTTTCGGCAGGGTGTCTTCCAGTGTTCTGCCATTTATGACTCTCAGGCCCAGGTATTTGAGTGTTTTCACCAGGTGTTGCCCTGCGTAGTCGGGAGGAGCCGTCTTAAATTGGAATTGAGGTTGTACATTCTAGCATTTGTTGCCTGCGGCTAGTTTCTCGTCTTCATCCGGGGTGTAAATTAGCTTTGAGTTGAAGTCTCCTGTTACGACTATATCCCAGGAGGGGTTGGTGCTTCTTATGTCAAGGATTGTGGCTCTTAACAAAGTGTTGTGGGCTTTTTCTTTTGGACCGTTGGATGTGCGTAGGTGTTAATTAATCGTACAGTTCTGGTTTATCTTTAGCCGGTAGTGAGAGTTTTATTAATTGCACGTTCGGTCCTGAAGGGGCTACCTGCTCTGATTGAATGTTATTGGTTGTAGACACATAGACTGCTAGGCCACCTTTCGGTCGTCCGTGTCTCCTGTGTTTCTCGGCTGGTGTGTAAAAATGTGTAAGTCCTACAGGGGCAACTCTTCCAGAGCCCACGTCTCCTGAAGGGCAATTATGTCGCATGTTGCCCAAACTTGAGAAGGACTGCCTTCTTCTAGCCATTTTTTCCCTCCAGCTATGTTCCACGAGCGCAGGTGTAGATTCCCATTTTTGGGTTTCGCCGCTTGTTTGCACGATGGTCAGTTGTTTTCCACTTTGCTCAGGATTCCTGGGAGCCAGCTCCATTGGTCATTGTCTGGTTCTGTGCTCGCCTTTTTATTCATAAGAGCCCCTTTACGCCGTGTGACTGATGGGCTCCCTCCTTTTGCTTTCTGGAGGACTGAGTACACCTGTGGTTTTTCTTTTATTTGTCCTGGCCCCAATTTTGCCCTCTGGGTGTGGTTTTCAACGAGCGGGCCGGGGTAACGTGGTATGGCATGTGTATATAAGTCTGTTGCTAAATCACTGCCTCTCTTTGTGACATATATGATTCTCTAAATGTGTCTGTAAGGGGCTGCATGGATTGCCTCCTGGGTGTGTTAGTGAGTATTCGTTTTTTAAATATGTGTACAGCTGCCTCCATTACCACTAAATACATATCAGTTCAGCCTGTCTGTGTGAATTAGTATTTAGGTAGTTCTCTAACTACCTCACTGGGTGTTTTAGTATTTCTCTTCTTTTCTACTTAGGTATCTCAGATTGAAGTCTGGGTAGTAGGGTGGATATATAATTGGACACAGAAGTCTGTAGAAGTGCATATACCTCACTAAACTTCACAGTACATGTGCTGCATTTTAAGCATATGCCT
Source organism: Calotriton arnoldi (assembly GCA_963921515.1). NCBI lineage: Eukaryota > Metazoa > Chordata > Amphibia > Caudata > Salamandridae > Calotriton > Calotriton arnoldi. Next base: position 1,013,964 of record CAWUFW010000597.1, on the reverse strand, counting down.
CCCTCCCCTATGACCTAGTTGCAACCTACATCAGTGGTGACTTATATAAAAGACCACTTTATGCCTTCCCTAGGACTTTTAAAAGTAAAGGCTGGCCTAGCCATAAAACTGCATGCATAGGCTTAAGTGTACCAAGCCGATGATGCAAAGGCTACTTCTGGGTTATTTAAGTGTGCATGCAACTGCCTCCATCAGCACTAGATACATAACAATTGTGCCTGTCTATGTGAGTGAATGTTTATGTGCTTCTATCATAGTCTGTATGGCTGTTTTAGTCTCTGTCTACTTTCCTACTTATGTATATCAGATTGAAGTGTCGCTGGCAGGGTGGATATATAATTGGGCACATGGGTCTCTAGGGCTGCATATAGTTCACTAAAACTTGTATATGTGTAACTGTTTAAGCATATAACACCCTGCAATATTATGCAGCTGTAGCCTATCTCAGTGGTGAGTTATACATGATAACATAGCAGTTTATGCCATCACTAGGGGGCCGATTCACAGAACTAATCTGAGATAAAATCCTAAACTTACTACTTTTGGTATTTACAGAAGGCATTTATTAGTAGTAAAGTTAGGACTCCTAACTTTACTACTACTAAATGCCTTCTGTGTATACCAAAAGTAGTAAGTTTAGGATTTTATCTCAGACTAGTTCTGTGAATCGCCCCTAGGACTTTTAAATGTGAAGGTTGGCCTAGCTGTAAACGGCATGCACAGGCTCAAGTATAGCAGGCCTGAGACATTATCCAAGGGCTACTTCTCTACGTGGTAACCTTGAAAGAGTCAGTGGTTTAGTAGATATCTGAATGAGTGTTTCAGTTCCTATCTAGAGCTGTGATTCCATGTATATGTAAATTTGGGGCCTATTAGGATGGCAAGCGGATGACCACCGCCGGTCCGGCGGTGGCGACCGCCGTTCCGGCGGTGGACATCCACCCGCGATCGCAAGCCAGGAAACTGCCGGTCAGATTAGGATGGCGGTGGTGACCGCGGCGGTGGGAAATTCCGACCGCTGCTATTCTGCTGGTTGCCATCCGCACTCCTGCCTGGCGGCGGAAAAGGACCGGGATAATGGTGGCGGTGCCGAGCAGGCTCCGCCGGCACGATTATGATGCCCGCGGTAGCCAGCCTTTCCTCAGCGGTGAAACTGCCATGGAAAGGCAGGCGGAGATTGTCTCCCGGGGGCCCGTTGCGGGCCCCCAATGTTTTGGGGGGGTGTGGGTGCACTGGGGGGGTACCCATGGTCCCCCCTACATTTCCCTGTACCAGGTGGCAGGCACTGTGCAGTGCCTGCCACGCAGTGCAGGGAAATGCAGGACATGCTGCTTTGGACATCGCAGCGGTGCTGCCGGCAGCAGCAACCGCCGCAATGTTAAAGCCCGCGATCGCATCGCCGCAGTCGGATTTCGATCGCGGACCATTGTAATTCGACCGGCGGTGATGTCGCGGTCCATGCGGGCGGTCTTTTCCCGCTACCATGGCGGTCGGGGAGGTTTTCCGACCGCCATCCTAATAGGCCCCTTTGTTACTAAATCACTACCTCTCTTTGTCTGATAATTGGTTCGCTAAATATGTCTGTAAGGGCCTGCATACATTGCCTCCTGGGTGCATTAGTGAGTATCGGGTTATTTAAGTGTGTGTGAAACTGCCTCCATTAGCACAAGATATATATCTGTTGTGCCTGTCTTTCTGAGTTAATGTTTACATGCTTCTCTAACTACCTCACTGGGTGTTTTAGTGTCTGTCTGCAATTCTACTTAGGTATGTCAGATTTAAGTCTGTGTGTAGGCTAGACGTATAATTGTGCACATAGGTCTCCAGAAGTGCATACAGCTCAATGAAACGTCAGAATGCATCTTTTATTTTTTAAGCGCATAGCTCATTGCGCTATGGCCTAGCTATAGCCTAGCCCATTGTTCAGTTATATTTGGTGCAAGAACAGTTACGCCTTGTGTAGCAGCTTTAAGTGATAAGACAGCGCTAGCAGTAGAACTACATGCCCAAGCTCAAGGGTACCAGGTCTGAGACATAACCCAAGGGCTACTTTCTGCATGGCAAAATGGAAAGTGTCAGTTGTTTAGGAGATATCTTGAATGAATGTTTCAGTTCCAATCTAGCACCGTGATTCCATGTGTATGTAAATTTGTTAGTAAATCACTGCCTCTCTTTGTGAGATATATGGTTCTCTACATGTTTCTGTAAGGGCCTGCATAGATTGCCTCCTGAGTGTATTAGTGACTATTGGATTATTTAAGTGTATGTAAAACTGCCTGCATTAGCACAAGATACATATCAGTTGTACCTGTTTGTGTAACTGAATGTTTTTGTGCTTCTCTAACTACCCAACTGGGTGTTTAAGTGTCTGTCTGCTTTTCTACTTAGGTATATCAGATTTCAGTCGGGGTGTAGGCTGGATGTGTAATTGACCACAAAGGTCTGTAGGAGTGTATAAACTTCAGTCAATCTTCCGATTAGATATCTTAAGTTTTAAGCATTTAGCTTGCTACAGTATGGCCTAGCTACACTTTCCTTAGTATGGACTCATATGTTCTAAAAGAGCAGTTTACACCTTGTGTAGGATGGTGCACAGACAGAATATCGGGTTTTAAATGTCGACATGCACAAAGATCGAGTTGTAAATATCGTGATACAGAAATATCGACAGAAAGAATATCGTGGTCAAGAATATCGACTTTAAGGTAAGAAATATCGTTTTTGAAAATATCAAAGTCATTAATATCGTTTGCAAAAATATAGTTGTTTAAAATATCGATTTTTAATTAGTGTTATGTATTTTTGTATGTGTTTTAAAAGTATGTGATCTATTTTTTTGTATAAGTATTGCTTTTGTTTTTCAATATATGTGTTACATTTCAGTAGTTATTAATTTTATGTTAATTACATTTAGCGTTTTTTAGTTCTGTAGCGGGTTGTGGGTTTATAGGGGAATAGGGTGAGAAGTAATTTAATTATAATAAATTATTTTTTTATATTTTATTTATTAGTATTTATTTAATACTGTTTATACTGTTAATTGTGGGAATTAATTTATTAATAATTATTAATTGGTTGTTAATTTTTATTAATTAATTAATTGGTAATTATGTTAATTGTGTCATTTTTTTAGGAGCGGGTTGTGGGTTTATGGGGGACTAGGGTGGGAAGTAATTTAGGGGCCCATTACGATGGCGGGCGGAAGCACAACCGCCGTGCTGGCGGATGCAAAAACCACCAGTTACCGCCGGCACGCAGCAGTCCACACGCCCGCCCAATTACGATGCGAAAAGCAGGCCAAACACCGCCGGCAAGCCAGCAACACCGTCCGCCATCAAAGTGCGCCCGCACACGTAGCGGCGCAGCCCAACTGACACACACCGTCCGACGAAACACGTCCCGCCCGGCGCATAAATTACGATGCCGCAAACAAACGGCTCCCACGGCAAAGAGACACCGCACGTGAAAGAGAGGCGGAAACACGGACGCAGAGCACGGACAACGAAGAAGCGGCACCCCGGGCATGAATCCAGCACTGCAGGCCCTTCCCATGCTTCTGCTGATGCACCACCAAGGACGCAACGTACCGCGGAGACGCAGGTAGGCACACACACAACAAGTGCACGCAAACAGCGCACACAGTGCAAGGGCGGAAAAAGCGGACAACCCCCACCAGTGCGTGCACACTACACATCCACCATTGCATCCACATATGACACACAGGCCAAATCCTAACATCGCAGAACACATGTGTACACACCACCTGGGACTAGGAACCAACTACCCCGTCACGGCCCCAAAGCGCCGATGACGCCGCCACACATGCGCACAACGCAGAGGCCAACCGCAGCGCCATGCATGCGTCGCACACAGACACAGGGACACAACCAAGCAGCACACACATCAGCCCCACCCCGAACGCACATGACACGTGACAGGCCGGCCACAGACATGTCCCCAACGCCCAATTCACGGACAACACCCAACGCCACACAACCGACGCACACATGTCAGTGAAGTCACGCAACAGCAGGACACACCCCAGTGTAACAAACATGGCGAAGCACACAGCGGCGGCAACACCAACTAGGAGAAGCAGGGCTCCTTCGGGAAGAGGAACGCCAGTACCACACTGAAAAACCCATACCACCCTGCACATATGAACAAGACACATGAAACGGAACACCAAAGAGCCCGGGGACCGACAACAGGTGGCCCAAGAATTACATCCACACACAAGGCCCAACGCAGAGCGGAAAGGCAGCCTGCCGCCCACACAAGGGAGAGCAGACAGCACTGAATGACCTTCCATTCCAACTCCGAAACCACAGCCCTACGACAGAAGCCGGTGAATACAGCCATTGTCCAAGAATAGACCAACACAGGCATGCCGAGGAGACCGACCACACGGCAGATAGCGCATATCACAGAAGCACACAACGGACGGGGAAGAAAGAAGAAAACACTCCCCCATGTCGGCCACATGCAAGTTAATTGGAAGGAGTCACACAACACTGACCTTGAACTGTCTGAGAAGCATGTGGGAAGAGGGCCCGTGTCCTCCAAACAAGCCAACAGAACACAAGTCCTGTCTCCCCACGACTACACAGAGCTCACAGCAACCCCGGAGCGTGCACATTGCAGACTGCACACACAGCCGGAGCACGCCACCTCTACGAACCGCTGCGAAATGGCAACCGCAACACACCTACCCACCTACGCCGAACAGCTCAAGCTGTACCAAACCAACACGATACATACATTGGGATGCGATCTCCTGTCCCTGCTGAACGTAAGTTACCGACTGACTTACCGCATCACATTGTTCAGCTGCGTCATGCCCGTCTTCTACTGTCGGAGGTGTCCCTACCAGCATCCCGTCGAGATATGCCTCTCCAACCCGGCATGTCTGAAGGCGGACCTGCTACCACTACTCCTCCCCTGGACGCACACGACAGGGCCTGCTCTGCCTATGGGGGCATGGCGTATGTGGCCAACATCGCACGCGCACTGAAATGGAACCACTGTGCCTCCACACGACGGATCATCGAGAACAGCTACATCGAATGTCACCCAGCATGCCCCATCATGGTCCTCCAAGGGACAACCTACGAACAACACCTTGACAGCCACCATCCGCTTCATTGGCTGGCAAACATGTACACCACCAATGACATGGAAGCCCTGCTGGACGGCATCGCATACCTGACAACCTGTAAATACGTCGGACCACAACGCAGGTTCCCCGAGTGACCTATGAAGTCCAACCCCGCACCCATGCTCAGCTTCCGCACGGACTGGCCAGTCACCACCACAACAGCCATACCAAACGACCGGCAACTGTAACCACACCATCAACGACATCGCCATGACATCGGATATGACCGGGACATGCACACTGTTCCCCATCACATCCAGGAACACCGCATGCATCGTGGGAGGCAGTGGCATGGGCTCTGTGCATCGCACCCACATGGACGGAACTGCACGAACAACCAGGACACGACATGGATCCAGCGCACATGGACACACACACCGCTCAGTGGACATGAATAGGTTGCCTGGAGTCTGTGGGTGCTGCACCCCTCCCACCCCCGCCCCGGGAATCCCATACCAGGACCTTTGCATGGACGACAAGTGCATACAACAACAACACGACCCCAGTGACTGTGACATGTTCAGTAACCACCACATTGCAACAACAAGTGGCACGCCGCTGCATGCACGCAAGCACATGCCCTGATGTCATCTCACATGCACGCGTGCATGAGGAACAACCGCAGCAAACCTGTCACATGGAACTGAGATGGACTGTGCCCATGATGCCGAGCGGTCTGGTAGGCTACATGTATACCGTCTGTGTCAAAGTCCGCAGCTCCGCAGCTATACGTAAATGTACATTAGCACAGCCTTGGCCAAGCAGATGTAACCCCACACCCTATCCCATTTGTAATCATGCTCAGTATATCCTCAACATGTATTCCGCTGCCAGTAGTGTCCACTATACTGCATCACAGAGGACAGAAGACTCAATATAATGTTTGAAACCAAAACTGTCTCCGCTGACTCATTTCACAAGTACGAATGAGAGAGGATGAGAGTATGTGAAGTACACGGCAGTCGTGACATGACCATGTAGTCCACTGGTATTGGATGTCAACGCAAATGAGTAGCACTACTGTGGAAGACACACATGTGTCGTGTGAAGTCGTATGGACGCAGTGCTCAGGTGGGTGGGTGTGACGGGTAGATGCGCACATGCCAAGTTGGAGCACGCCGTGTTGGGAGGGGTCATGAACAGTACACCACCGCTTCCCTGGGCATTGTGAGAGGACACCTGTCGGGGGGAGTGAACACGTGTGTGCACAGCAGCCGGGCACACGTACAAGGCGGTACCAGGCGCACCTCAGCCCACCCTCTGTGGACAAGCTGGATCCTGTTGTGCGCCCGCCATGCCCCTTGACAAGGCACACACAGCCCCAGTCGACCAGGTGTAACCCCAACATAGTCAATCCGCACAGGCGATACAGGGCACGGGATGGCAGTGGAGCATGGTGTGTGAGAGGTCTCCTCGCGCTCCTCCTGGTCATATCACGCAGGCAATAGAACCTCAACGTCTAGCATGGCACAAGTCAAATGGAAGTGTAGGGGGGACGCACCACAGCACGAGCAGCACTGACGTCACGGGAGGTGGCTCGCACCATCCCATCCATTGCCCATCATACCAACCACGCCACATGCCATTGCGACTAAGTGCAAGCGCGTGCGCCACCACCCCCGAGCCCTCCCCAGAGAGGCCAAAGAGTGAATGTGTGGGCCATCAGCCACAGACGGACGCGGCCTGGCCGCAAGGGCAGCCACAGCCACTGGGTGTCGCAGGTGGCGGATCCGGAAGGCGAAGACTGTGATGCATAGTCCATGCAGGCCGGGTCTCCATTTGGGGCACCACGCAGGTGGACGGCGTCCCGCCACACATCATACCCTGAGACAGCCCACTCGTGCAACTGGACCCACACATACACTCCTTGCCCTCTCTGGTGCGAGCTTGGGGCTGCCTGTGCAAGCGCTAGCCTCGCAGGTGAGCATGCATATTGGGGGGGCGAGGGGAGGACATGAGGGCTGGGGCGAAGATGACTGTATCACTGTCAGTTAGTACAAGGGATGACCCAGATGTGGAAAGGAAGAGACGTGTCCCGTGTGTACTGCAACTAGTCGCCAATCCAACTACCCCCCATGTCCGGAATGTAAGCCCGCACCTAGGCCCGCCCATCCGCCACATCGAACATACCACCAGCACGACAACCTTCCCATTCGAAACACTGACTGGGGGTGGCGACCAGTGAACAATCATGTGTAGCCTACCCACGCGTACATGTGGGCCCTCCATGATCCATGTCACCTGCGGCAAAGACATGACATGCGCAATGAGGGAAGTGAGGAGAGCTGTCCGCCCCACGCGCAGAAGGTGCATCAGCTCCACAGACCCAGCAGCGAGTCCAGCAGGGGTCACATGTGCAGGGGCAGCTGTGCCTGGTGTGAAGGCACATGCATATAGACAGCACATCGACCAATGTGTAGTCTGCCCACATCCACAGTCCATCATCATGCGGACATAGGAATTGAACACAGGGCAACACATCTTAGTTGGTGCACCCACCGTGACCAACAATGCGCAATCATCGACGTACCCGCCCTGTGCATGGCCCCCACCCAACGGAGGCACATCCAGTGCCACCATCCCACACACACAAGCCTTCCACGGAACATGCTGTGTCCAATGGTCAGTACAGAGTCAGCGCCCATCTGGTGGATCCTGAACAGGAGACACATGCACACACATGCCAGCTCCCACTATGTACGTCTGCCACCTGGCACGTGCAATGTAACCTCTCACCTGTGACGTGTGACTGCAAGCACACAGCCGTCTTGGCATGGGGCTGTCAATGTGGACACCAGTCAATGTTTCGGGAGCTGTGATCCGTACAGTGCTGTACATAGGGTGCAGTGCTGACACCTACTACTGTCTCATATCCCCTCGTGCCCCAGGTCCCACTTGTATTGGCCGCTCAGCCCGTGCCCACATCGTCGTCGCCGTGTGCCATACTCATCCAGCCTCGGAAGCAGTTCCATGCTCAGCAGACACTCATGTTGCCGTGGCGTTGCCGCTTGACGAATATGCAGTCAGTCCCCATCAGCACGCCCGCAAGTCATTGGGGCCTAGATCCCCATGTGCATGCACATGGCAGTGGTATGTCTCACTTGCCATTGCCATTGTTGGGAGACCTGTGTAAGTGTATTGTGGCCGTGCCGTCCCAGCTTGACAGCTGGGCTGTGGCTCATGTGCTTGCTCAGTCATGTCAGTGATGTGTATGCGAAATTGCTATGTGCCGTGTTGCTTTGACATGTGTCCTCTGCCATTTTCCCCAGGCGGAGACCGAACATTGACCGCCCATACCAATTGCTGGCGGACATGGACGATACAGAGGTAATCAGGAAGTTTCGGCTGGACAGGCCAACTCTGCATCGACTGTGTGCCATGTTAGAGCCCCATCTCCGTCCCCGCAGGGTGTATCCGACTGCTGTCACCCCCACGGCTAAGGTGATGGCCGCCATGCATTTCTTCGCCACTGGGTCATTCCAGCACACAGTGGGCAGTGGAGGAGGGATGTCCCAGCCCATGTTCAGCAAGGTGCTGAGGGATGTACTGGCAGCCATGATGCTGTACCGGAACAGGTACATCCGCTTCCCCAGGGCTCGTGAATTGGCGGCAGTGAAGGGTGCATTCTATGCCCTTGGCAGAATCCCACACGTCGTGGGAGCCATTGACTGCACTCATGTTGGCCTTGTTCCACCACAGGCCACTGAGCACCTGTACCGCAACAGGAAGCACACGCACTCCCTGAATGTGCAAGTGGTGTGCCTTGCGGACATGGTGATCACCCACGTGTGTGCCAAGTTTCCAGGCTCGGCCCATGACGCACACATAATGCGCAACAGCATCTTGCCACGACTGATGGCCAATCTGCAACAGGATCGTGGCTGTATTGTCGGTGAGTATGTGGAGTGGTGTAGCGTGCTGGTTGTGCGATGCTGTCCCCTGTCCAGTTGGAATAGCAACGGTTCTCTGTGTCCCTCACACCCAGGTGACTCTGCGTATCCGAATGGGGCATGGCTGCTCAGTCCATTGAGGAATCCTCGCACCCCAGCAGACGATCGATACAATGAGGCACATGGGAGGACCAGACGTGTGGTCGAGCGTACCTTTGGCCTCCTCAAGTCCAGGTTCAGGTGCCTGGACCGCACCGGGGTGCACTGGCGTACTCCCCACAGAAGGTGTGCCAGATAGTGGTGGCGTGCTGCATGCTGCACAATCTGGCCATTCGGAAGCAGATCCCCCTCATTGTGGATGACGGAGATCAACCAGGGCCCCAGCCCGCAGACCAGGACAGCTCGAGTGAGGTGGACAGCGGAGAGGAGGAAGCTGGGAATGTGCGCCAGCAGCTCATCGCCCGCTACTTCACTTGACGGTGAGTGTCCATGTACGATGGATGATGTGTCTGTATCTATGCAGGTGTGTGTGTGCTGTGTCAGGGTGGCCGTATGTTCACTGCGTGCAGTGTGTCAACGCTCCATGGCCAGGGTAGTATGCCACTGTTGGTGACTGTGGCATTGTGCCCTATTGCTCTGTGCGATGTGTGTACATTGCTTGTAGTTGTTGACATGTACTGTGTGATGGGTGTGTGACACACTCATTGAATGTGCTCCTGTTCTGTCTCCCACCCCTAGGTCCCTACAGGCCCTCCGGATTCCATTGCCATGCCACGCATCAGGTGCCCTTCCGCCCAAGGTGGCCGTTGTATTCCGTACAAATAAACACAGGGCACAAACAGCAGTTAGTGAAAAAGGTGCATTTATTACGAACTGTGACATGTGATTGTGTGTAAGGTGATGACAAAAGTGGTGCGTGCAGTGACAATGAGCTGTCGGTCATGGCTGCGTGATGATCAGGGTGTACCCACTGGTTCTATGTCCATAGTCCAACACACACATGCCATCCAGCTGGCTGTGTGGAGTGGGATCGTAGAGCAAGTCAATGCAGTGGCTGGTCAAGGAAGGCTGGCGGAAGGCTGGCTGGCTGGCTGGCTGCCTCACTTGCGACTGGAGCGTGCGAAGTCCTCCCGGGAGATCTGTTTCCTCTTCGGACGGCCCCTTCCACGTTTGGGAGGGGGGGGGTGTGGTGGCGACCTGCTGGTGGTGGGTGAGGTGTGCTCACTGGCTGTGGACGCAGGGGAAGTGGACACTGCTGGCCGACCCTGCGCCCTAGCAGGTGGTGGCGGAGGTGGTGTTGCTGGCCTTGCCTGTGACCCCACCGCCACCACCAGCTGGCCCATGAGGTCCACGAGTTGGTCCATACGGGACACGAATTGGCCCATATGGGCGTCCATGGACCTCAGCACCCCCAGCACCTCCCGCGTGTCAGTAGCAGACCTGGCCCATTGTCCTTGGGCCTCTTCATAGGCCCCAAGGACTCTGGCCATTTGAGGCAGGGCATGGCTCCCAGGGGAGGCTGGCGTTTCCCTGACCCTGCTCCTCCTACCAGTCCTGCTGCCACCGGCCTGCCCACTAGCCACATTGCTCACCACGGTCCTCGCTGTGGCTCCCAGGGTGGATCCAGTCGGCCGGGCCACCACCTGCGCTGGGGCTGGTGCCAGCGAAGACGTGGTGGTGGTGGAGGCGGTGGTGGTCGGTGCGGCGATGGTGGCGGTTGCGGCAGTGGTAGTGGCCGCAATGACCGTGGGTGTGGCCGCAACGACAGTGGCAGCAGGGGACTGGGACTGTTCAGCATCCCTGGATGATGGGTTGGTGGGTAGGAGGGGTCCTGGGGAGCGGCTGGGCCCTGCCACGCCAGATGGGCCAGCTTGGTGGTCCGTGTCCGAAGAGGTGGACAGATCCTCCAGATCCGTGTGTCCTCGTTGGGGGCTTGTAGGCTGGCTGTGCTGGCTGCTGTCTCCATCCCCAGCGTCCAGCAGTTTGTCACCTGTGGAGAGAATGAGATTTGTTATTGTGTTGCACCTGGCGAAGTATGTATTAGTCGTCTGACATTGGCAGTTCGTGCAATCTCGTACATGGGTTTCCCGGAGGCGAGTGTGTGGCTGTGGCATCTGTAGTTGTGTGTGCTAGGCAATGAGACTGTGTGCTGTGCACATGTGGCATGGGACGGATTGGCCATGCCGATGGGTGTGTTGCTTTGCCCCTACTCATTGTGACTCTGGTGTATGCGGGCTCCTGGCCCATCCTGGGTCTGGTTTGTACTTTGCTTTTGGGGTTCAAATGGAACGCTTAGGAACGCATATGGCAACATGGGGGCCATGCCCCAGATTCGCATTTGGGAGGGGATATGCTTTTGGGGTACATGCTGTGAGCCATGGGTGCCGAACGTGACATGTGTTGTGGCAGCATGACAGTGCATGGTCTGAGGTGTGTGCATGCCTGACATGCCCTGCATATTTGCTGTCTGTTGTGGTTACTGGACATGGCATTGGACGCATCGTTATGAGTGAGTGATAGTTGTGTGCCAGCCAACGTATTGCAGTTGTCCCATCTCCTTGGTGTGCGTGCTGCCCTGTGCCATGTGCATCACTGCAGTGCTCGGGGGGGTGTGGCCCATGTTGTGTGTTGTTGCTCACAGTGTGTCGTGCGCTTAATTGACTTCTGGCACATGGTTGGTCATGGGCATGTGTCTTAGCGTGACTGCTGTATGTGTGGCAGCTGTGCGGATGACATGCCTTTCATGTGACTGGGGCTGACGGATGGGATGGATGGTATGTTGTATGTGCATGGTGTGTCTGTGAGTTTGATGGGTTCAGTGGTGTTCGTGTGCATTTCTGTTGTTCCGCTCTGTTGCGTCTAGTGTTGTTTGTCTTACATAGGCGTAGTTGTGGGGTGTGGGGTTGACAGGCAGTGGGGGCTACATGGACAGGACTTCAATGGTGTTTCGGTTGTGTGTGATGAGTTGCACAGTGGCTGCCGTGTGGGACTATATTCAGTGTGGCTTGTGCATGCAGACGTGGCTCCTTGGGTGTTGCTATGTCTGTGATGGGTCATGTGGGGTGTGAGTCTGCTGTTCATGTCCGTGTGCACATTGTTCACTTGTTCGTGACGGTGGGCGGTGCTGCGTGTCCGTGTGCTACGTGACATGTCCCATGTGTTGGTGGTGTTATGGTCCTCATGCCTCCAGTAATCCAGCCCTGTCCAGTTTCCCACCTGCAAGTTGTTCGTGCGTGCACTGTACTGGATGCCACATGGCTCTAAGCGGGGGGTGCTCCATGTTGCAGGTCTGTGGGGGTGGGGGGTGTAGTGGGTCGTGGGGTGGCTGTACACCCACTGACACCGATTGCTGTGGACCGTGATGTCTGCCTTTCGGCTGTCGTTGTGCACTGCGGTGGCTGACACGTGGCTGTGGGGTGTGGGGGATGCTCCTCCTTGCTGTGCTGTGGGACTGGGGCCTGGTGTGTGTTGTACTTGGGCTGTCCACCGTCCCACCCACTGCACTTTGTGTTCCTGCCACTTACCTGTTACTTGTCGGTTAGTGCAGCTGTGGCGGACACATGGGTGTAGTGGGTGCTCGTTGTGGCGCTTCTGGCATATTTGGGGACCTGTTGGTGGTTACGTGGCTGGCTTAGTGTACACATGTCCCCACGCATCTTACAGTTGTTCGGTTTGGCCTGTGTGTGGTAGTGTCTGTTGCATGTGCGTGTGATGTGTTGTGTATTGTGTGCTGGACATGGGGGTGTTTGTCCCTGGGAGCTGTGGCATGGTGGTTGCGCATGTGAGTACATAGCGGTGTGCTAGTATACATTAGTTTGTACTTACCAGCCTCCACTCCCCTGCTAATCCGGCGAGGATCTCCGGATGGATTACGACTCGCACCTTCTCCTCCCACGCTTTGAAGGTCTTAAAGAGCGCGGGATTCCCTCCGCCAGTGACGGCAGCCAGCTCTCTGTTTTTGCCCTCCTTCTTCTTGACCAGGCTCTTTACGTCATTCCAACGTTTGTTTATCTCGACTCTGTTCCTGGGCAGGGTCCCGACTGCATTGACCTGGTCTACGATCCGGGTCCACATTCTGTTTCTGGTGGCTAGTGGTGTGTGCTGGACCATGTTCCCATAGATTTGTGGGTACACCTTGATGATCTCGTCGACCATGACCGTCAGCTCCATGGGCGTGAACTTGGGCATCCTTTGTGGTGCCATGGTGTTTGTGGTGCTGGTGCGGTGTGTGTTGTGTAATGTGCAGGGGGTTTGTGGTGCCGGTGTTTGGTGGTGGTGGTGGTGGTTGTGATGTGTGCGTTTCTGTGGTGTGCTGCTGTCCTTGCTGTGTCACTGTGTCCTCTCCTCTCCTCTCTGGTTTGCAATGTAGCAAGGGGTTGTGGTCTGTGGGAGTGCTGCTTTTGTACTCACCTATGTGGGTGTGTCCTCATGGTCTGTTGTTTTCAGGTGTGTTGTGTCTGGGGTTCTGGCCTTTGTATTTTTTGTTTGTCCGGGGGTGTTTTCGGGATGTGTACTGTGCTTGTGTATTTGTGTGTGCCTTGCTGTGTGGACTTGTTGGCCATGTTGTGTGCTATTGGTTTTGTGTGCGGATGGTTTCTGTGCAGGTACGTGGGCGCCATGGCTTCTGCCGTGTCGATTCTCATCGGCGTTGTTTGCGCTGGCGGGCGGTATATTTGTGGTTTTTCCGCGCTCATGGCGGTGCGATCGTAATTTCACGTGCGGTGTGTCGGCCGTGTGGGCGGGCGGTTTTGTGTTGTCGTGCGTGTTTCCGTCCGTGGCGGGCGGTTTGACTCCGACTCGGACGATGGCGGGCGGTATTTTGTGTGATTTTTCGCCGATGGCGGTTTTCGGTTTGTGTACTCATAATGGCGTGGTCGGTGTTCAGGCGGTGTGTGCGGGCGGATTTTTGCCGCTTCCATGCCTGGCGGATTTTTTTACGCCGGGTATCGTAATGAGCCCCTTAGTTATTAAGAAATTATTAATATTTTTAATTTATTAATATTTATTTAATTTATATTTTATTCTGTTAATTGTGGGAATTAATTTATTATGACTTATTTATTAAGTGATTGTTAATTATTATTAATTAATTGGTAATTATCTTAATTGTGTAGTTTTTCTAGGAGCAGGTTGTGGGTTTATAGGGGAATAGGGTGGGAAGTAATTTAATTTCAATAAATGTATTAATATTTTTTATATATTATTATTCATTTATTTTATATTTCATAGTGTTAATTGTGGGAATTAATGTATTAATAATTATTTATCATTTGCTTGTTATTTATTATTAATTAATTTTTATTATTAATTCATTAATTATTTGGTAATTAATTAGGTTAATTGTGTCTTTTTTTAGGAATGGGTGGTGGGGTTTATATGGGAATAGGGTGGGAAGTAATTTATTTATAATTAATTAATAATTATTTGTTAATTAATGCTAATTAATTGATTAACATTTAAATATGGCAATTGTGTAATTAATTTGGTATGTGAGTTGTGGGGTTTATAGTGGTAAAGGGTGGGAAGTAAATTATTTTAACTTAATTTATAAGTTGTTGCTAATTGATATTAATTTATTAATGTAAAATTTGTTATGGAAATTGTGTAATGATTTTTAGGTGTGTGCTGTGGTGTTTATTGGGGTAGAGGGTGTAAAGTATTATAGATTAAATTAATTAATAATTAGTTGATCATTAATATTAATTCATTAATTGATAAATATTTATGTTAATTGTTTATTTTTATTTTGTGTGTGGATTTTGGTTTTATAGGGGTAACGTTTGGTGAGTAAATTTATTTTGATCTGTTTTAAATTGTTTTTTAATTAATAATATTTGTTTAATTGATAATTCATCAAATAACTTTATTCGGTTATTTGTTCCAAACCATCAAAGTATACAAAAAGTAAAAACATTTGTCTATTTACAAACTAAAAAGTATAAAAGCAAGTGCATTTCCAGATCACAAGTAGAAAAAGGCAATAGGAATGGTCATCCAGAGCCTACATCAGAATACATAAAAAACAGCTTTAGTACAGCCTTCCTACTGGCAGCCACGCTGCTTGCAGATGCGTTAAGGAAAAAGGAGGCTTTCCTACAATGCACAGCGCATAAAATACATTGTTCAACATAATACAATAAGGACAATTAATATTGCAATGCAACCTATGGTAAAAGCTTCTGTCGGATTATCCAGAAGGCAAATAAAAAACAGCTAACAGCAAAAACTATTGGCCCAGATACGTCCGTTTTTAAAATTCTATACGCAATCTGATATTGCCTTGCTCCTAGGTTTAGGCAGATTGGTCTTATCCACCTCCTACGTATCTGTCGATATTTAGGGCAAAAGAACAAAACATGTTCTTCAGTTTCTTTTGCTTTAGTACAGGCGGGGCAAGAATCTATTAGTAAGCCAACCACCTCCTTTCCAGGGAATTTTAGGAGCAAATTGCCATATCTGAATCTAACATATAAACTTTTAGCAAGAGGGGGCGAGATTTGATCCAGAAAGGGTTCAAATTGTGAACATGATTTTATAGCTAAAAATTTGGATGTTAACTGACCATTAGTTAATTTATTAACATAATGATCTCCCACCACCTCCCAGTACCTGGCTTTTAATCTCAGTAAATCACCTCTTGTGGCCCTATCTGGGCGTTCCCATAGGTCCAACATATTCATTGATTTGCACCAATCTGCGATATGTTTAAACCACGGTAGTTTTTTTGCACCATTGATCATCAGTACCTCCCGTAAGGAGTTACGGTAGTCAATGAGTTGGGGGGTTATCCATAGTCGCAACCAGTAGATTAAAGGTTTCAGAGCAGCCATGTCACCAATTCTTTTCATCCCAAGATCACAAAAGAGGGGAATTAAAGGAGTTGTGATAGGTACCGAAATGAGAGACCTAACAAAGATATTTTCACATATCGTTAATTTGTTAACAGTAGTATAGCCCCATATCTCTGCTCCGTAAAGTGCTCCACTTTGGGCTTTTGCACGATAGATTTCCAGTGCTGGGGATAGGGATTGGGTGTAGGATTGTTTGTGGAATCTTAATATAGATTTAGATCTTTGACATAGGACTAGATAGCTCTTGCTTAACTGATGTTCCCAACTGAGTGACTCGTTCAATCCTATGCCAAGGTAATCAAAATATTTTACCCGTTCAAGGGGTTCGCATGCGATCTTGATCTCACGTATACCTCCCCGTACTTTCCCAAACACCATATATTTAGTCTTGGAGGTGTTAAGTTCCAAACTCCTATCCCTGCAAAATTCTAAAAATCTGTCCAATAAAATTTGCAGACCCATAGGTGTTGTGGATATTAATAAGGAGTCATCTGCAAAAAGCAGGATAGGGACTTTCTCACCGTTCAAGGAGGGGGAGTCATTCCTACAGCCAATTAAACTACTTGCCTCATCATTAATGAACAAAGAAAACAACGTGGGGGCGAGGACACACCCCTGTCGCACCCCTCGCTGTATCGGTATCTTCTCTGTTAGTTCGCCATTTTTCCCCCATCTGACCTGGGCGTAGTTGTCCCTGTGGAGTCTGGCTATCGCTGTTACCAAATCTACTGGAGCACCTAGATCGAGCATGATCTTCCATAACATGTCACGCGGTACTAAATCAAAAGCAGCTCTCAGATCCACGAATGCTACATAGAGCTTCTGTTTTCTGAGTAGCACATATTTCCATGTTAATAAAGTGAATCTGAAAGCTTGGTCACACGTGCTTATTTTAGAATGAAAGCCCGCCTGATAAGGGGACAATATCATGTTATCGTCCATCCAACCTTGAAGTTTGTCTAAAATTTGTCTGGCAAAAATCTTTTGTAAATTGTCAATCAGACTGATAGGTCTATAATTGGAGGGGATAGCAGCATCGCCCTTTTTGTAGATGGTAATTATCTCAGCTCCCTCCATGTTTCTGGAATATCCCCACCAGCCACTATGCAATTAGACAAAAGAATTATATACAGGGCCCATATCATAGGTTCTGATTTGTACAGATCACCCGGTATTAGATCGGGACCGGGGGCTTTACTTGCCTTTAATCTACTAATCGCTGACAGGGTATCTTCTAGGCTAAAAACCAATGCTGTGTCATTTGCAGTCGCCACAGGGGCAATATTTACAAAGTTATGATCGACCCTGGGGGTATTTAAGCTACCCTGGTCCTCCGTCCTGGAATATAGTTTTGAAAAATGGTCCACCCAAGCCTCCGGCTGAATATGATAACTAAGAGTAGAAACATTCTCTGAGCTACCCTTTGAGACTATATGCCAAAAAAAGCGACTGTCTTTACTTTGTGCAGCGAAAACCAAATCTTTTTATCAGCAAAATCTCGCTTTGCTTTGCTTAGCGCAGCTTTATAACTATTACGAGACTGGATTACTTTGGCTCTACTACGCTCCCTGACTGCTAGTTGCAGAACCCCCTTGGCTCTCTTACATTCGTTATTAAACCATTTATTTTCCCCTGCACTAACAGGCCTTCTGCCAGAACTATTTTTGGTGAAAACAGTTTGTAGAACTTCAAAAAACTCATGATGCACCGATGTGATATGCGTTAATTCAGGAGATTGTGTACTTTCCACACTACTGCACAGGTTAGTTAAAAACAATACAAAAAGCTTATATATTATAATGTATAAGTCCTGGTCAGCTTGGACTTTAGGCCAAGTAACTCTTTTACGGTTATTAGTTACATGGGGCTCTTCAATTTTAGAGATGTAACTTGAGAAATTCCTATCCAGGTCCATGCCCCTCATTTTTAGCAACAAAGAATTATGGTCGCTATCGGTCCTCTGTTCGATAATCATATCTTCCACTAATTATGTTAATTATGGAGGTACACTTTTTTCAAAAATGTAGATGTGTGTTGTGAATTTTGTGGTGCTATAGTGTAGGAAATAAAAAAGATTAAATTTATGTAACAATTAATGTTTTTGATTATAATTAATTTCTATTAAAAACAGTTCTTTGTAAATTATTATTTTTGTTTTTTTAAATAATCTTTGTAGGTAATTTTTAGATTTTTTTTACATTATAAAATGTTTCTATCTTTTATAATTTTTAATAATTTTATATATGTTTTCTTTTTTTGTTTTTTAACATCGTTTGTGTTATAGTTGATATTTTGTTTGTTTTTAATTTTGAATTGACTTTAGTGGGAACATTAATTTGTACCCCTCTGCTATCCAACACTTCCCCTATTGTTGCACTAACTGGAGTGGGAATAGTATTTTTTACCCCTCCGCTACCCAACACGTTCCCTATTGTTGTACTCACTGGAATGTGAATAGTATTTTTCACACCCCGCTATCCAACACTTTCCCTACAGTTGCAGTCATTGGAGTGGAAATAGGAATTATTACCCCTCCGCTATCCAACCCTTTCCCTACTGTTGCACTCACTGGAGTGGGAATAGTAATTTTTTCCACTGCGCTATCCAACACTTTCCCTACTGGTGCACTCACTGGAGTAGGAATAGTAATTTTTACCTCTCCCCTATCCAACACTTTCCCTACTGTTGCACTCACTGGAGTGGGAATAGTAATTTTTACCCCTCCGCTATCCAACACTTTCCCTACTGTTGCAGTTATTGGAGTGGGAATAGTAATTTTTACCCCTCCGCTATCCAACACTTTCCCTACTGTTGCACTCACTGGAGTGGGAATAGTAATTTTTACCTCTTCGCTATCCAACACTTTTCCTACTGTTGCACTCACTGGAGTGGGAATAGTAATTTTTACCCCTCCGCTATCCAACACTTTCCCTACTGTTGCAGTCATTGGAGTGGGAATAGTAATTTTTATCCCTCCGCTATCCAACATTTTCCCTACTGTTGCACTCACTGGAGTGGGAATAGTAATTTTTACCTATCCGCTATCCAACACTTTCCCTACTGTTGCACTCACTAGAGTGGGAATAGTAAATTTTACCCCTCTGCTACCCAACACTTTCCCTACTGTTGCACTCATTGGAGTGGGAATAGTAATTTTTACCCCTCCGCTATCTAACACTTTCCCTACTGGTGAACTCACTGGAGTAGGAATAGTAATTTTTACCTCTCCCCTATCCAACACTTTCCCTACTGTTGCACTCACAGGAGTGTGAATAGTAATTTTTACCCCTCCGCTATCCAACACTTTCCCTACTGTTGCAGTCATTGGAGTGGAAATAGTAATTTTTACCCCTCCGCTATCCAACACTTTCCCTACTGTTGCACTCACTGGAGTGGGAATAGAAATTTTTTCCTCTCCGCTATCCAACACTTTCCCTACTGTTGCACTCACTGGAGTGGAAATTGTAATTTTTACCCCTCCGCTAGCCAACACTTTCCCTACTGTTGCACTCACTGGAGTGGGAATAGTAAATTTTACCCCTCTGCTATCCAACACTTTCCCTACTGTTGCACTCATTGGAGTGGGAATAGTAATTTTTACCCCTCCGCTATCCAACACTTTCCCCACTGTTGCACTCACTGGAGTGGGAATAGTAATTTTTACCTCTCCGCTATTCAACACTTTCCCTACTGTTGCACTCAATGGAGTGCAAAATGTAAGTTTAAAAACTATTAAATATTTTAATGTTTAATGTTTTAATTTATAATATGTTTTAGATTTTATGTTATAGGTGTATGTATATATATATATATATTTATTTTGTAATTTTTTATATATTTATAATATTTTAAAATAAATTATTAGATTATTAAATGTTTTAAAGTAAATATATATATATATATATATATATATATATATATTACATTTTATATATGTATGTTTTAATTTTTTTAAATTAAATTTATTTCTTATATTTGTTAAAATGTACATTAAGGGCCCGATTCTGATCTCGTAAGGAAAGCCCTCCATACGACTTGGATCTGGAGGGCTTTCCGAGCGAGACGTGCTCCGGGAGTCCGAACGAGCGAGTACGATGCTGCCGTATGCTTACAGACTCGACTCGTTCGGACTCCCATTGAACTCTATGGGAGCCCGTGTACAGACGCGTACACAGCCTCCCATAGCAAAAAAGGGGTGGGCAGGGAAAAGCGTACACCCTGTGGCGGGAAACCCAAGTGGCCCGCCACACTGTGCATGCTTGGATTGAGGGGACCCATGCGCACCCCCGTGACTGAATGGGAGGGCTCCGGGTAAAGGGGGGCCTGCTATGGCCCCCCGAAATCTGAATCTGACAGCCGTTTCGTCTCAATGAGACCGAGACGATACAGCTGTCCGATTCGTGCATCGTACTCGCTCGGTCGGAAAACGGCTCCATTGCGCGGCACGATTCGGCTACGAACGTGTCGGATGGACAGGTTCGGGTTCATAAACGATTCACACGAAGCCTACAGGATACTCGCATCGTACTTGCTCGTTAGGAACGGGGGACGATTCGGGCAGAACGATAGGCTCCGAATCGGATTTGGTCTTTACAAATCCCGTTTGTAGGCCGTCCTTACGAGATCGGAATCGGGCCCTAAATCTAAATACATTTTTGAAAGTTAATTTTAATATTTAATATATTTAACATTATTTTTTATATATATTTAAAAAATGATATTTTGTACATCGATATTTTTTACATCAATAAAATTTTTTTCGATATTTTTATACTTAACATAAATATAGGATGTCGATATTTTCGACATCGATATTTATGACTCGATATTTGTGTATGGGGATATTTTGGGCGTCGATATTCTATCAGTGAAGAGTGTAGGATGTTTAAGTAAGAAGACAGCCCTAACAGTAAAAATGTATGCACAGGTCAATTACACCACATCCATCACATAATGTATAGGTTTCTATATCGATATGTCAGATTAAAATGTGGATGGCACAGTGCATGTACACTTCAGAGCAAAAATCTTGATACGCACATATAGCTCACTCAATATTCAAAGAACATATCTTACATATTGGCCCACCTAGCAGTCCCATAATTTGTTTTGAAAATGTACCTGTATCTGACTATCTGACTATCTGTTTTGAAAGTTCTAGAAATATCAACGTGCATTGCTGAATAAGGACTTCAGTACCTATATTATGAATTTGAAACAAATCTGTTAGGGGTTTGGCCCCCAGTAACTGGGATTTGAAAGAGGAAAAACATAAAAAACTAATAGAAAAATGTATTGTTCCTTTGTATGAGAAATTGCATAATTTAGAATCAATGTGTGAGAAGGTGGCCTGGCATATGCTGTCCACTATTTATAGTGGGCACCTTGCACCAGTCCAAACAACCCCTTATTGGAGATAGGTTAAAGACAACCTTTATTGAAAGCTATCCTAGTGGTAGCTATGGAGAGCAGCCTTCAGGCTAAGTCTTGAAGGAATGTAAAGCAGCTTGTTTTACCAGTCTATAATCTCTTGAGTGATCAAATGAAAGAGCACCACACCAGGTATATATTCAAAATATATGTATTTATTGCTAAACACACCCCTCTAGTCTCTTTATGAGGCTAGAGTTCGAAGTACATAAGTTATTAAATCACAGTAATAGCACAAATACACGTTTGGGCCCTAGGGGCGTACCAAACCATATACCAATAAAGTGGTATGCGAACCACGACTGAACTAGACACTAGGCCTAGAGCCTCTAGAAGTGCTTGGACCACAAGGAACCACCCAAGGTAGTGACACAGGGGACCCACGGGAGACGCGTGCAGTGTAAATACACAACCGCGATACGCCGTTAACTTCTATGGAGAAAGTCGGGATCGGGAAAATAGAGGAAAGGGACACTTAAAAGAGGACTAGGACAAAACCCTTTGAGATCTAGGACTTTGAAGAGTCTCTACCCACGGGAGCACCGGAGTACTCGTGTTAC
The DNA here is from genome assembly GCA_963921515.1 of Calotriton arnoldi. Lineage (NCBI taxonomy): Eukaryota > Metazoa > Chordata > Amphibia > Caudata > Salamandridae > Calotriton > Calotriton arnoldi. The sequence continues at coordinate 992,075 of CAWUFW010000597.1, read as the reverse complement.
CTCACCCAGGGAAGCCGGGTGCATAGGTGCCTTTCGGGGTCGGGTTTCGTCGTCGATTCGAATGGCGATCTGCTGCAAAGTGCTGCTGGCGGCCAAGAGAAAAGTGTCCGGGTGGATCCAAGAGTGGATCGGAGTTCTGAAGAACCTGAAAGCAGAGGGGACAGAGTCTGGGTCACTAGCCAGTGACCAGGAAGGCGATGGACAGATGCCCACCGATGTCGAGTGCTTCAGGTGCGTTGACGGTCGTCTTGACTCTTCAGCCACGAGGTCCAGGAGGCGTTGTCGGTGACCAGGAGCAGGATTCGGGCTGGTACACAATGTCTGTCGAGTGCTGAGGTGTCGGCGACCGGATTGGACCCAACAAGCCTTGGCAACGGCAAGTCTCGGTGAAGATGTAGATCGTCGATGGTGCAGACCAGCAAGGTCTGTGGAACTCACCCAGCGAGGGTAAGTGAGGGCAGGCCTGGAGCAACCAGGATGCCAAGTAAGAAAAGGATTGGCCTTCGTTAAGGGCTACTAGCCAACGGGCTAGCGACCGCGAAGGAGCCTCGTGACGCCGCACGTGGATCTGGCTTACAGGACACTCGTGGAGTGGGGGCCAGTGATCTTCGGTGCAGGTGGTGCTGGAGGCTAGGGCTACTCGGAGCCCAAAGCACGACTTCTTGGGAGACCCAGAAGATGATGCACTTGCAAATGTGCTCGGTGTCCAGGGGTCACGGTCTCAAGTCACCCACGATAGCCACGGGCCTCAGCTTTGCTGGGGACTCAGGGTAGCCTCGGGGAAGTCTGAGAATCCACCTCTGGTGATGCGATGACTTCGGCGTCCGACGGGAGCTTCAGAAATGCGAACCAGACAGATGCTTTTTTTGGTGCCTGCCAAGCAGGAGAGTCACTCCTTGACCCCAAGGGAGATTCTTCAGTCCTCTAATCTTGTCGTAGAGCGTCGAAGGTCCAGGATTCAGTTTCAGAGTTTTGTCCAGGTATAATCTAAAGTCCTAAGGACTGGGTTCCTACCTTTATTCTAAAAATAAGGGTTGGACTACTCTGTGGCCCCACCTATGGATGGGTCAGGGCAGAGGGGTGGCTACACCCCTTTCCCTTTGTCCAGTTCACGCCAAAGCAGGGGCTGCAAGCCCCTGTCCGGTTTGAACTGGGGTATGCACTAGGGACACCAAATGTGCCCCCAGTGCAGGACTTCAAAGCACCCGAAAGTGCTCCCGCCCAGCCCCAATACACATTATCCTGTCTGGGGAGGTGGTCACACCTCCCTGGGACAGGAAACCTATTGTCCAGGCCTCCCCTGCCGGAGTTTCGTCCAGCAGCAGGAGGCCAGACTCGTGTCTGTGGCAGCAGCATCCATTTTGTGATGCCAGGGCTCTGGAAAGAAGTTACCGGACTAGTCAGAGTTAACATGTCTTTCCCTCTAAAAGGGTGGAATGCTACCCCCGCCGCCAGGATTGGCGGGTGGGTAGTATTCCAAGATGTTTGACACCAAACACGACATGTTTAGGTGCAGCCATTCCAAAGTTAGCATTCTACCGCGAGGATATAATGCGCTTAAGAGTATATGGTCAGGCTGCACTACAAACAGCATCAGAGATGGTCTCCGAACGCTGCAGAGGGGCCCTGCTCATGCAGGGGCACCCTCTCACATAGGAACCACGCACTCTGCCTTTAGGATTGATAAGGCCTGCCTTAGGAGTGACTTATAGGTTTATATGTGTGTATGTATTTCGTGATATAGGTAACCTATATCACAGTAAGGGGTGCATGCACCACCTTACCCAGGCTGCAGTAGCAGACCTGTGGTGTCAGTTTGGATGGCCTTCCAGGGTGGCATACTACATGCTGCAGCCCCTGGCAGGCCTCTGAGGTACCTATGCCCTTGGTACATAGTATACCATATACTAGGGACTTATAAGGGCACTCCAGATCCCAATCAGTGATGTGCCTAAGGCACATGGAAACCATTTTAGAGAGGAAGCAGCTAGGCTGGGGTTCTGATTAGCAGGGCCCCAGCCAGACTAATGTCGAAAAACAGTGAAGCATCAGCAAAAAGTGGGGGTACCCATGTGAAGCAGATCCTACTCTCCTACACAACCCCCCCAAACGTAGGGACATTAAACTAACCTTGCCCAGTTAAGTCTTCATGTTCTAAGTGGAAATACCTAGAGAGTCCATCTGCATTCGCATGGTTACTCCCAGGCCTATGTTCCACTGTAAAGTCCATCCCCTGTAGGGAAATGGACCACCTAAGCAGTTTGGGGTTTTCACCCTTCATTTGTTTTAGCCATAAGAGGGGCTTATGGTCTGTCTGAACCAGGAAGTGTGTACCAAACAAGTATGGCCTCAACTTCTTCAGAGCCCAGACCACAGCAAAGGCCTCCCTCTCTATGGCTGACCAACGTTTCTCTCTAGGGGTCAGCCATCTGCTAATAAAAGCTACTGGCTGATCCTGACCTTCTTCATTCAATTGTGACAGTACAGCCCCTACCCCCAATTCAGATGCATCAGTTTGAACAATGAACTTCTTGGAGTAATCAGGACTCTGCAGAATTGGAGCAGTGCACATGGCCTGCTTGAGGTCATCAAATGCCTTTTGACAGCTAACTGTCCACTGAACCTTTTGGGCATTTTCTTAGAAGTTAAGTCATTCAGGGGTGTCACTATTGATCCATACCCCTTGACAAATCTCCTATAGTACCCAGTCAGGCCTAAGAAGGCTCTCACCTGAGTCTGGGTAGTGGGAGCAGTCCAGTCCATGATGGTCTGGATCTTGCTCTGCAAAGGTTGAACCTGGCCTCCACCCACAAGGTGGCCCAGGTACACAACCTGACTCTGCCCTATCTGGCACTTAGTGGCCTTGATAGTCAGGCCTGCCTTTTGCAGGGCCTGTAAAACATTCCTGAGGTGGACCAGGTGATCCTCCCAGGTGGAGCTAAAGACAGCAATATCATCTAGATAAGCTGCACTATAGGCTTCCAGTCCTGTGAGAACTGTATTCACCAACCTCTGGAAAGTGGCAGGTGCATTCTTCAGACCAAAGGGCATTACCACAAATTGATAATGCCCACTAGGGGTTGAGAATGCTGTTTTGGGCTTTGCAGTATCAGCTAGTCTGATCTGCCAGTAGCCAGCTGTTAGGTCAAATGTGCTGAGATATTTGGCAGAGGCCAAAGTATCTATGAGCTCATCTGCCCTGGGTATTGGATGGGCATCAGTCCTAGTGACTGCATTGAGACCCCTGTAGTCCACACAAAACCTCATCTCTCTTTTTCCACCACTGGTGTGAGGTTTCGGTACAAGGACTACTGGACTAGCCCAAGGGCTATCTGAGGGTTCAATAACTCCCAATTCCAACATTTTCTGGACTTCAGTCCTGATACAGTCCCTGACATGGTCAGGTTGCCTATAAATCTTGTTTTTAATAGGCAGACTGTCCCCAGTGTCCACTTCATGAGTGCACCAGGTGGTCTGACTGGGTGTCAGTGAAAACATATGTCTAAACTGATTGAGGACTTGCCTGCAATCAGCTTGTTGCTGGGTAGTGAGGCTGCCTGCCAAGGCTACACCATCAACTGACCCATCGTCAGGGTTCTGTGAGAGCAGGTCAGGGAGTGGGTCACTCTCTTCCTCCTGCCCTTCATCAGTAGCCATGAGCAAGCCCATGTCTGCCCTGTCCACATATGGTTTTAACCTGTTGACATGGAGAACCCTGTGGGGACTCCTGGGTGTTCCTAGGTCTACTAAATAAGTGACCTCACCCTTCTGCTCAACAATAGTGTGGGGTCCACTCCATTTATCTTGGAGAGCTGCTGGGGCCACTGGCTCCAACACCCACACCTTCTGTCCTGGCTGGTAAACAGTCAGCACAGCCTTTTGGTCATGCCAGGCCTTTTGAAGTTCCTGGCTAGCCTCAAGGTTTTTGGTTGCCTTTTTCATGTACTCAGCCATCCTGGAGCGGAGACCAAGTACATAGTCCACTATATCTTGCTTTGGGGGCTTGAGAGGTAACTCCCATCCTTCCTTCACCAAGCACAGTGGACCCCTCACAGGGTGGCCAAACAGAAGTTCAAAAGGGCTGTAACCAACCCCCTTCTGAGGCACCTCCCTATATGCGAATAAAAGGCAGGGCAAGAGTATGTCCCATCTACGCCTAAGCTTTTCTGGGAGCCCTTTAATCATGCCCTTCAAGGTTTTGTTGAATCTCTCAACTAAACCATTGCATTGTGGGTGATAGGGTGTGGTGAACTTATAAGTCACTCCACACTCCTTCCACATTGCTTTCAAGTACCCAGACATGAAGTTAGCACCCCTGTCTGAGACTACCTCCTTAGGAAAGCCCACTCTTGAGAAGATTCCCAGGAGGGCCCTTGCCACCACAGGTGCTGTAGTGGTCCTGAGGGGAATAGCTTCTGGGTACCTGGTGGCATGATCCACTACCACCAGGATAAACCTGTGCCCAGAGGCTGTTTGGGGATCCATGGGACCAACAATGTCAATCCCTACCCTTTCAAAGGGCACCCCCACCACAGGTAGTGGTATCAGGGGGGCCTTTGTAGTGCCACCTGCTTTGCCACTGGCTTGGCAGGTTACACAGGAGCGACAAAACTCCTTACTGTCTTCAGACATGTGGGGCCAGTGAAAGTGAGGGACAATTCTGTCCCAAGTCTTGTTCTGGCCCAGGTGACCTGCTAAGGGAATATCATGGGCTAGGGTCAATAGGAAGCCCCTGAACTTCAAAGGTATTACCAACCTCCTGGTAGCACCAGGCTTGGGGTCTCTACTCTCTGAGTACAGGAGTCCATCATCCCAATACACTGTATGGGGACCACTAGCTTTCCCAGCAGCCTCAGCAGCAGCTTGCTGTCTGAGGGGTTCAAGGGAGGGGCAGCTCTGCTGCTCCTGGCTCAGATCTGCCCTAGAAGGTCCCCCTGTCCCCAAGAACTCAACCTGGTCAGGTTCAAGTTCCTCTGGGACAGTTCCTTCTTCAGGGTTGAGATCATCCCCCTCAAGGGACTGATCTTCCTCCTGAGCCAAGGGGGAAGGCACTGCCTTAACCCTACTACTCCTCCTCTTGGAAGGCACTTGGTCCATTCTTCCAGAATCCAAGGCCAGTTCAGTGCTAGACATTTTGGCTTGTGACCTGGTCACAGCAAACACATCTGCAGGGATCCCCAGCATTTCTGCATGGGTCCTGAGCTCCACTTCTGCCCAAGCAGAAGTCTCTAAGTCATTGCCAAGCAAGCATTCGACTGGTAGGTTTGCACTTACCACAACCTTCTTAAGGCCAGTTACCCCTCCCCAGGAGAAGTTAACAACTGCCAGAGTATGGTCTGTTCTGACATTGCTAGCATTGGTCACTTGGTACATCTCACCAAGCATAACTTGCCCAGGTAGCACAAGGTCTTGTGTCACCATTGTGACACTTGTCCCTGTGTCCCTAAAGGCCAAAGCCTCACGTCCATTGATTAAAGGCTGTTGTCTGTACTTGCCCAGATTACTGGGACTCACAGTGGAGGTCACATCCATGCCTCCATCACAGACTAACACAGCCTGAGTCAGTTCTCTGACTAAGTCAGAGCCCAACTCAGTTCCCAGGGTGAACCCTACTAAACCCTTTGCTGGAGCACTTCCACCAACTGTACTAGGGGGAACAGGTGCCTTAGGGGCATTGGTGGGTGCTGGACTGGAGTCTTTGGACTTGGTGCAATCACTGGTCCAGTGGGTCTTTTGCTTACAGACCTTGCACCATGGTTTTCTTTGGCCTTTCCCTTTGGTAGACTGTGAATCCCCACCAGAAGAAGATTTTTGGGGGCCTGATGAAGACTTTTGATCTTTACCCTTCTCCCCACCCTTGTCAGAGTTCTTAGCATCTTGCTTCTTGGTTTCCCCACCTTGGTTCTGTACCTTCTGCTTCACCCTGGTTCTGACCCATTTGTCTGCCTTCTTTCCCAATTCTTGGGGAGAGGTCAGATCAGAGTCTACCAGGTATTGATGCAATAGCTGATTTTGACAGTTATTAAGAATCTGCTCCCTCATTATCAGATTGTACAATCCTGAGAAGTCACACAGCTTACTGCCCATCAACCAGCCTTCCAGAGCCTTGGCAGAACAATCCACATAGTCTACCCAGTCTTGAGTCTGTGCTTTTGGGTGTCTCTGAACTTCAACCTGTACTGTTCAGTGGTTAGGCCAAACCCATCAATAAGAGCACTCTTCAAGACCTTGTAATTATCAGCATCCTCCTCTCTAACAGTGAGGAGCTTATCTCTACCTTTGTCAGCAAAGGAGAGCCACAAGATTGCTGCCCACTGCTCCTGAGGGACCTTCTGTACTTTACAGGCCCTCTCTAATGCAGTTATCCATTTGTGGATATCATCCCCACTCTGGTAGGGAGGGACAATCTTGCTCAGGTTCCTATGGTCATAGGACCTTTCCCTGTCTCTAGGGACATGGCTGCCACCATGGGACTCTAGTCCCAACTTTCTTCTCTCTCTAAGGAGATCTAGGGATTCCCTATCTAAAGCCAATTGCTTTTTTCTGATCTCCAGCTGAGTTTCCTCATACTGGACCAGTCTGGTTCTCCTCTCATGAGAGGATTCCCTCCTGTGAGAGGAGACAGAGCTCCCTATAGAGGTGCCAGAGTGGTTAGACTCCTGAGAAGGAGATCTAGACTTCCTGGGCACACTCTTAATCCTTCCTGGGGGACAAAGAGGGCATCATCTTGATCATCCTCATCATCAACCACAGGAGGGATTGGGTTATCCAGGTCAGGGTCATTGTCACCCTCCTGGCCAGTTTCAGAGGGGGGCTGGGGGTATTGGTACCCCTGGCCTCGTCCTCTTCTTCTGCCCCACCCTCAGCTCCTACCCCTTCAGTCCCTACAGGCTTACTAAGGTCATAAGCCACATGCTTCACTGTTTTTCGACATTAGTCTGGCTGGGGCCCTGCTAATCAGAACCCCAGCCTAGCTGCTTCCTCTCTAAAATGGTTTCCATGTGCCTTAGGCACATCACTGATTGGGATCTGGAGTGCCCTTATAAGTCCCTAGTATATGGTATACTATGTACCAAGGGCATAGGTACCTCAGAGGCCTGCCAGGGGCTGCAGCATGTAGTATGCCACCCCTGGAAGGCCATCCAAACTGACACCACAGGTCTGCTACTGCAGCCTGGGTAAGGTGGTGCATGCACCCCTTACTGTGATATAGGTTACCTATATCACGAAATTCATACACACATATAAACCTATAAGTCACTCCTAAGGCAGGCCTTATCAATCCTAAAGGCAGAGTGCGTGGTTCCTATGTGAGAGGGTGCCCCTGCATGAGCAGGGCCCCTCTGCAGCGTTCGGAGACCATCTCTGATGCTGTTTGTAGTGCAGCCTGACCATATACTCTTAAGCGCATTATATCCTCGCGGTAGAATGCTAACTTTGGAATGGCTGCACCTAAACATGTCGTGTTTGGTGTCAAACATCTTGGAATACTACCCCCCGCCAATCCTGGTGGCGGGGGTAGCATTCCACCCTTCTAGAGGGAAAGACATGTTAACTCTGACTAGTCCGGTAACTTCTTTCCAGAGCCCTGGCATCACAAAATGGATGCTGCTGCCACAGACACGAGTCTGGCCTCCTGCTGCTGGACGAAACTCCGGCAGGGGAGGCCTGGACAATAGGTTTCCTGTCCCAGGGAGGTGTGACCACCTCCCCAGACAGGATAATGTGTATTGGGGCTGGGCGGGAGCACTTTCGGGTGCTTTGAAGTCCTGCACTGGGGGCACATTTGGTGTCCCTGTGCATACCCCAGTTCAAACCGGATCAGGGGCTTGCAGCCCCTGCTTTGGCGCGAACTGGACAAAGGGAAAGGGGTGTAGCCACCCCTCTGCCCTGACCCACCCATAGGTGGGGCCACAGAGTAGTCCAACCCCTATTTTTAGAATAAAGGTAGGAACCCAGTCCTTAGGACTTTAGATTATACCTGGACGAAACTCTGAAACTGAATCCTGGACCTTCGACGCTCTACGACAAGATTAGAGGACTGAAGAATCTCCCTTGGGGTCAAGGAGTGACTCCCCTGCTTGGCAGGCACCAAAAAAAGCATCTGTCCGGTTCGCATTTCTGAAGCTCCCGTCGGACGCCGAAGTCATCGCATCACCAGAGGTGGATTCTCAGACTTCCCCGAGGCTACCCTGAGTCCCCAGCAAAGCTGAGGCCCGTGGCTATCGTGGGTGACTTGAGACCGTGACCCCTGGACACCGAGCACATTTGCAAGTGCATCATCTTCTGGGTCTCCCAAGAAGTCGTGCTTTGGGCTCCGAGTAGCCCTAGCCTCCAGCACCACCTGCACCGAAGATCACTGGCCCCCACTCCACGAGTGTCCTGTAAGCCAGATCCACGTGCGGCGTCACAAGGCTCCTTCACGGTCGCTAGCCCGTTGGCTAGTAGCCCTTAACGAAGGCCAATCCTTTTCTTACTTGGCATCCTGGTTGCTCCAGGCCTGCCCTCACTTACCCTCGCTGGGTGAGTTCCACAGACCTTGCTGGTCTGCACCATCGACGATCAACATCTTCACCAAGACTTGCCGTTGCCAAGGCTTGTTGGGTCCAATCCGGTCGCCAACACCTCAGCACTCGACAGACATCGTGTACCAGCCCGAATCCTGCTCCTGGTCACTGACAACGCCTCCTGGACCTCGTGGCTGAAGAGTCAAGACGACAGTCAATGCACCTGAAGCACTCGACATCGGTGGGCATCTGTCCATCGCCTTCCTGGTCACTGGCTAGTGATCCAGACTCTGTCCCCTCTGCTTTCAGGTTCTTCAGAACTCCGATCCACTCTTGGATCCACCCGGACACTTTTCTCTTGGCCGCCAGCAGCACTTTGCAGCAGATCGCCATTCGAATCGACGACGAAACCCGACCCCGAAAGGCACCTATGCACCCGGCTTCCCTGGGTGAGGTAACACGAGTACTCCGGTGCTCCCGTGGGTAGAGACTCTTCAAAGTCCTAGATCTCAAAGGGTTTTGTCCTAGTCCTCTTTTAAGTGTCCCTTTTCTCTATTTTCCCGATCCCGACTTTCTCCATAGAAGTTAACGGCGTATCGCGGTTGTGTATTTACACTGCACGCGTCTCCCGTGGGTCCCCTGTGTCACTACCTTGGGTGGTTCCTTGTGGTCCAAGCACTTCTAGAGGCTCTAGGCCTAGTGTCTAGTTCAATCGTGGTTCGCATACCACTTTATTGGTATATGGTTTGGTACGCCCCTAGGGCCCAAACGTGTATTTGTGCTATTACTGTGATTTAATAACTTATGTACTTCGAACTCTAGCCTCATAAAGAGACTAGAGGGGTGTGTTTAGCAATAAATACATATATTTTGAATATATACCTGGTGTGGTGCTCTTTCATTTGATCACTCAAGAGATTATAGACTGGTAAAACAAGCTGCTTTACATTCCTTCAAGACTTAGCCTGAAGGCTGCTCTCCATAGCTACCACTAGGATAGCTTTCAATAAAGGTTGTCTTTAACCTATCTCCAATAAGGGGTTGTTTGGACTGGTGCAAGGTGCCCACTATAAATAGTGGACAGCATATGCGAGGCCAACTTCTCACACAATGTGTAATGTTTTATCCTCGAAAGTAGACCATATACCTGGCTTTAGAAATGTCAGTAATTCCGAGAGGTGGTCAGAGGCTACTTATTCAAGAGCCCTAGGTTCTGAGGCATGCCCCTGCCAAAATATTACATTAAAACCTCTTGAGCAGAATGTAGGGATAAATAAAGCTCATGAGCCAGCTCTCATTCCTCCCCCAAGACAAATAGTGATCCAGTGCTGTTATGAACCCAAATGTACCCCAATATAGGCCTAGGTACATATGTCCTACCATTGTTCTACATAACGGGTCTGGCACTGACCTTTTACCTAATAGGTGCTACATGATTGTCGTGTGGCTTTCTCCGAAAATTAGCCTCTTGTATTATGCATGAGGATTTTCAGTATCATAGCCCGACTACCATCTGCTACATATTAACTCTGTATAAGGGTCCTCTCTATCGTCATCCTTGCCCGACATGCCCATAGTACACTTCTAGGTAGAACCCCTTAGGGTACCTTTTGGGTATATAAGCACTACATCTTCACTGGGCATGAGAGAGGAGAAGAAGACTTCCATGCTGACCCGCTGACGCAAGACGCTGAGGTTCCTGCGTGCAGACACTCCAGCGCGCAGTGCTCTGACATCCCTCGCAGGGTGTCCTTCTTGAGACCAAGACGGGGGTCCTTCGCTCTCCCACATCAGGTAATGGGGTTGGCTTTATCCTAAGGGGATTCTTGGCTTTATACCTACATACATGCTAGGTACACTTAGGCACATCTAGTCAGGGTTTTCATCGTAGGAGTACGCATTATTACTGTCATGTATCTATATGACTGCATATATTCATTTTTTTAGCACTAGGGTAGAATTATACCTTTTCTTTACTCTACTGGTGCTTATAACCGTATATATTTGTTTCTGTCTCATGGTTGTTGCAGCACACGTATTTTACACTAGAATGATGCTGGTTCAATAAATGCTTATTGAAAATGTCCCCACCGTTTATTCTGAGCACTTCTCTGAGACAAAGTGAGCATGAGGGACTGAATGAAACGTACTGTACTGTTCCCACGAACCCTGGTGGGTCAGGGTTGTCATGTTCAATAGTTGCCAGAAGGTATTCGCTCCTTGGTAAGAGGGGCTTGTAGTGGCACTGTGAGCTAGCAGGACTAACAGACTAACATATCCTATGGGGGTGTCTGGAATCAGTCTGAACACCAATCCTTTAGTTTATGTTGTCTAAGCCCACAGATCCTATATAGATTTGTAGGAACTACACGACATGGCGCAGCCAATGTTGGTTTGGTTCTTACTTAACGGTCAAAACTGAGTAGTTCAGTCGTGCTTTCTCAGAGACCCCTAATCACATTTTCCCAGAGACGTCTGAAGTGGGAAGGGAAAAATCCACCACAGCTGAGTAGGTATATTCTATGTATTGGCTGTAGGTTTATTCAAGCTTGAAGGATTATAGCTCCCTACTTTGTGCAATAAAACTTTATCTTAAACTCCTTGAAACTATTTTTAACAATGTCTGTAGAAGATAACGCTGCAGCAGCATTACATGCAAATGCAGCGGAGGACAGAGATCAGGAAGGTTCTATAAATATTTCAGAAAAGGTTAGAAATGCAGTTACTTTAAAATTAGCAGATTTTGGAGTCCCAGCATTAAGTTGGACTGTTACCTTCGTGGTCGAGGCACACGAAGCATACAGAACTGAGGTGTTCTATTCATGGATTAAATTCCCACCTGCAGATGCACGCACACATACATTTCATTCTTACACTCCAGATGAAATACCAGAAGAATACACAGCATACGAGAGCATAGAGGTCCCGTTAACATACCAGGAACATATAAACTGGTTTAAAGGTACCCTCCCACACACCACAGACAAAGTAAGACTTAGTCCGCTCAGCAGAGTAGTGACTTGGCCGGTCCTAGCTGCTCACACACCGCATCCAGAAGTTGACACATTGCCAATAGCATACTTACGTCCACTTCATAAAGAAATAAAACTTTACAGAAATCTGACACAATTGTTATGAGAACACTCCGACCTCGTTCCAGAATCACTAAATCATTCATATGCGCAGGAGTGAGCGGTAGCACTAGCTCCTGCATTATGCCGCAATCATGTAGGGTGGGATGCTGAGTCACCTCGCCATGAAATCCCAGTTAAAACTGAGAGTGAAAGAGTGAAACCTTTCTATGACTTAATTAGACCTGATTTTTCAGTTCAACATTGGACACAGGAACACACAGAAATACTTCATTCCCTACAAGCTGACATGATAGCTTCCAAACACTTACACACATGTCAAGGGAGAGGAGTTGGCCTAACAGCTAGGGCGGTCGACCTCAAATCTGGGGAACTGGGTTCGAGTCTCGGCAATGACGCTGAACATCCTGTGATTCTGGGCAAATCACTTAATCTCCCCGTGCCTAACAAAAATGAATGTGTCCTCATGTAATGCAACTGGTGCTATGTAAAGCGCTCTGATACCCGATTCGGGTCAAGTTTGTGCTATATAAAACTCTGTAAAAATTAAAAAAACTCTACGAATTTTGTGATGTGGGTCAATCCGGGTACACTTACCTCACCTTCAATGAAGGCGAAACTGTACCTGTAGCATACAAATCTCATTTGTACACAAATGCTGAGATGCGCTTTGCATCCACTGAAATTTTTTTAACAGCAGTACAGACTGCTGTAGTGAGAGAAGGAGCACTGGCTCAGGGCAAACGAATAAATGTCTTGACTCCAGTACCAACCTTAGGGGCTGTTACAAACGCAAGTGTTCCAAACACTAAAGCACTGCATTCACGATAGATGCAATAGGATAATTCTCTCACTGCAACAGATGTAGACTACAAGTTTGATTCTACATTAAAAACACAAGCAGTACGAACAAGAATATCCTCTTCCAAAGGAAATAATGCCACTAGATCAGTATGAATATATAATTTACATTGACGGTTCTGCTCAGCCATCAGTAGGAAGTAAACAGTAATACAGCGCAGTATGTGCGATTGTAAAGGGTCGTATGCGGGACGGTAAGTTCCATCCTAGCAATACGCAGGCGCAGTCTCTAGGAGATTGCACGGCTCAGCTGGCAGAACTAAAAGCCCTGGTACTGGCACTAAAAAATATGGATTGAGAATTCCCCACACTGTGTGTGATTCCTTTTACTGAGTCCAGTCATACAATGAATATCTTCACTACTGGGGCAAGAATGTGTTGGCGTGCACGTTGAAGGGAATTCATTGGCTGATGATGCCTCCAAGGTGACAGTGAGAACTGCTGCCGTAGCTACAATCACTCGTTCTCGCATGAGAGTAGATACACAGATAATGGTAGCTGTCATCACTTCGCGTAAAAACAGCACAGCCTTGCCAAATGGTTTTCTACTCAAGTACTCCTACCTCTCGCAAGTCTCTATTTGGACTATTGCTGCCCCTTACAATCAGATGGGGCTTACAAGTGCATCTTGGTGGCAGTGGATTCATGCTCTAGATTCCTCTGGGTTTGGCTTCAGCGCTCGGCTGATGCCCAAACTGTTATAAAGGATTTGCGAGTCTTCATAGGGACATACACAATTTGCACATTACATTCTGACCATGGCCCGCGTTCAGCTCTCGGGCTTACAAGGAAGCCATGGGAAGTTTGGGTGTGGCATTGTGGTACTCCTCTCCTTTACCTGAGACACAGTGAGCACGAGTGACTGAGCGAAAACTACTGTACTGTTTCCATGATCCCTGAGGGGTCAGGGTTGTAATGTTCGATAGTTGACAGAAGTTATTCTCTCCTTGGTAAGAGGGGCTACAGACTAACATATCCTTTGGGGGTGTGAGTTTATGTTGTCTAAACGCGCATATCCTCTTAGATTTGTAGGAACTACATGACAGTGCCAGTAGAAAGGGGTATAGAAGATGAAACAAGGAACAATAGGGGGATAGGGAAGGTTCAGGCATTTGTACACAGAAGAAGGCTATCCTGCCTACACTAAACCTACCCCCTAAATATGGCCCAAACGTAGTAGTAATGACAGGGGTCCCTGTGCTACCCTTAACCTCTAATGAATCTACCTCGCAGTTGATCCAGCGCCAATACCAAAAAATTGATCAGGGATCGATACTCCACAATTCACTTCAATGGCCCATACACATTCACCCAGATGTCCCTGATGCGCTGGAGTCAATTTGTTTTGTTCATTTCTTATTACTCCTAAACATCTGTTTAAAGATCATTTATTGATATCAACTCTTCCTCTATTTGGTCGATGGACCAATTAGTTGAGTAGCTGATGGTAATGACAAGACACCAACCCACCCAACATTATTTAAATTAATCACAGACTCTCGGAAAGATTAATAGGTGAGTTTATCTCAAAATTCAAAGTAAATGCTCATCTGCATCAGGTCACAATTACAAACATCGAATCACACAATCAGAGAAATAATGCAATTTTTACAGACTTTTTCTACAACGACTTAGTGCAATGAAGGAGTGGATAGAGTAAGAGACAAAACAGTTCAGCAGAATAATTATGCCAAACAATATAATGCCTAACAGAAGGATAGATGAAGAGACAACAGGTTCATCTAAAAATAATGCATATCAATATTTTGTTGACAGAGTGGATAGGTGGAGCAACAAAAGATTCAGAGACAAATACATTAATGCTGAGAGCAACACAGGCTGGATACAAACCTATTGGTCTGTAGAAAATACCGCCCCCTGAGCCCAGGAGATGATGGAGGTTTCCCAAAGTTATTCAGGAAACGCAAGAAGAGTTGGTCAGGGAAAAGGACAGGATGGTAACAGCTAGGCCTCCCTGCAATCCGACGGACAGCGACGCATCTCCCTCTCTCTCCTGCCTGCCCAAGAGTCCTATTGAACCTCTCTCCTCGAACTCTCTAAACACGCCCTTAAAGGTACTCCAATTATAGTCTAAATTGACATGTCCGTCCCTCTAATGTTGCAATTTTCTCTTCATTCTGCATCGGGGTTGGGGAGGTGGCATTGCATCCCACCATGACTTGCATTTATTCAACAAACGGTTCCCATGACCCAAACGTTATTCTAGTCATTCTTTTCACATATATCAATACATTTGGTACATTCTTCTTTATTCAGTTCATATCTCCGCAGAGCACATCCTCAGTCTCACGCTTGGATGCAGGAACTTGGCAGTCAACTGATGCTCTGGCCTTCACTCCTTCATGTCATTTCGTAATGCTCAGCACAACTTGCTGGTCTCATGTCAGAGCAGACTCGCTCCGAGGAAACTTCCCCCTCCCTGTCACATCCTTTCTCAAGATGGAGGCTTCATTTAACATGCTGAAGTAAATGGAAACGAACAAATATTAATTTTATGATAATGGAACCCTTACTGTTCCCCACCCACCTTGCACTATTTCCCCATTATGGTTACCTAGCATAAGCCTAGTGCAAAAGCAGCATTAATAATTAACCTTTCAAAGCAGAAATGCAACGTGCAAAACACTGTGGCACATGTGGCCTACTCGTGCAACTTCTTTGTTTAACTTCACAACACAAGATTAATACCGATTATTCATTAACGTATTATTTCAGGCATGCGCAAAGCAATTCCCATATGTATATGTAGGTGCATGTTAGATTTTAATCACTTCTACTTACTGTTAGTATGTATTATGGGGGTACTTGATCCGAGCAGGTTTCAATTTTGCGAAACCCTGCTCCATCACAGTTATGTAACAAAGTATGCCACTGGGTCTGTAAAAACGCTCAATTTAATGTAATGGAGCACAGGAATATCCTTTTTGGCAGAACTGTAGGGTGGGGCCAGTAAGAAAACAGAGAGAGGAGGGTTACATCGTGGTCAACTGCAGAGATCTCTTGCTGGCGAAGGGACTGACATTTAGTTGTCATTCCCGGAGGCCGACAGTTGAGGGCATTGCCTTGAATCATTGGGCTTTTTTTATAGACATCTGAGGCACATAAGTAGTTACAATCAGAATCACCCATTTAGCACCCAGCATAATCCTCCTATTCCTATTGCTAACAGTTTTCTTCCACTAGCAAGCCTTGATAGCAAAAACTGACTACACAAAACGTTCGCCCCTCTAAACGAAGGCAATAAGGGGGCTCTGCCATTGTCACCAATTCTATTAGGAAGCAATAACAGTCTGGAATCATTGGCAATTCGGCATTCAGCCCTCAAGTTTGTTTGTTGGAATGTTGCAGGAGTTGTATCCAAGGTGACTGATCCAGAATGGATAAACCTGAAAAATCCATATGATGTAATAATACTTCAGGAAACCTGGGCTTGTGAACCTTTTTTTGTGAATTGGTATGGACGGAGAGCCCAAGGTGGATTAGCTATTTTGATCCATGTAACAAACCGGTTTAAAATTACAGTTGTTTCTGTTAAGCATAAGGGGATTCAGGAGTTATGGGTGGCGGTAACTCGAAATTTGAATTTGCTTTGATTAACTTTTATAACTCAGTGGTCAATATGGGCTGTCAAATTCAGTATTATTTAAGGTTTTGTCCAGCCTAGAAACCAGGGCTCATCAGTGGTTGCAGAATTTAACAGAGTACTTGGGGGCGATTATAATGCTAAGATAGGCCAACCCTGCCTTGACGAGAACCCTTTTGGGAGGAAACTGCATCATAATCATTCATCTGGGGTCAATGAAAGAAGACGGCGGTTGATAAGATCCCTAGGCCAAACAAATCTGATAAATCTAGGTTCTTTAGTAGGGGAAGGTTTTAGTTATAAACCAATTTTTATAGGGTGGGGAAAGGGAACAACTATTGATTTTATATTTGTCTCTAGAATAATGGGAGAGCAGGTCAAATCAGGCAAGGTTCTACACAGCAGTTATATTGATCATAATCCTATAGTGTTTGAACTATTAGCACCTCTGGGAAAAGTAAGAGCTAGCAACCCATGTTTGATTGGTCTGAATACCACAGATAAGGGGCAGAGAAATAGGTGGCGAAACATACAGATCTCTGAGCTATTTAAGTCCCTACTTAGCGCCAACCTGGATCTGCTTATGGACCGACTGCTCATGAATGATCTCTCTCCTGAGGAGGTTCTGGATGCCTTTGGGTCCCTTACCAAAACCGCTAATGAGATTATGAAGAGTCTTTCTGCCCCAGGGAAGCAGAAGAAAACTGGGTGGTTTGACCATGACTGCAGATTAGCAAATAAGCGGCTCAGAGAGACTCTTAATACTAGGCCTAAAATTAAAGCAGATGTTATCCAGGCTAGAGCAAGCTATAAGCTGGACATAAACAATCAGAAGCAAACACTAAAGACAGATTAATGAATGCCTGTGCTAAGGGAGACTCTCGGGGCTCTTGGAAGATAGTCAAGCGTAAGGATTCATTGCTAGATGCCCATGATGACATAGGGGTTAACATCTCACCAGAACAGAGGTTAAATCAGTTTTCTGATATCTATTCAGAGAACACAAGTCGATACAATAAAAAGGGCGAGGATCTAATTGAGTTCCCCCTAGCCATAATTTTTGAGTTGGAGGAAGTATGGGATCTATCAGGATCAGTCCTGACAACAATGCTCCTAGCCGTGAGGAATCCCAATGGACTTATATAAAGCAAATATTTCATTTTGGGCCCTCTATTGACTAACACCCTCAATGCAGCTGCAGCCAGAGGTGTGCCTAAGAAGTGGAAGTCTGCCACAATTGTACCAGTCTTTACAAAACTGGACCGCCAGAACCCTAGCTGCTATGGGCCCATTTCCTTTTTAAATTCAATTTTAAAGGTGGCTGGAATAGTTATTTTTGGGAGAATAGAGGAAAGGGCCCAAACCAATAATATTTCAAGTCCTGTTCAATATGGTATTACGGAGGGCAGGGGAACAATGGGACAATGCCTCAACCTAGAGCTGATGATTGGGAAATATGTGGTGGCAAAGAAAAGCAAAATCCACCTAGAATTTATGGAACTAAGCAGCGCCTCTGACCAAGTCAATAGGTCGAAGATGTGTTTTTTATTAGCAGATATGTGATTGCCTATAACCTTGCTGGATTTTGTACATGCTATGCACTTCAACATAGCTGCTATTTTCAGGTTTGGCCAGGACGGGGAGTGTACGAATCTCCTCAATCTTCTGAGAGGTGTTAGGCAGGGGTGTGTTTGGCACCTAATTTATTTTAATTGCACATTAATGGATTGAATACGTTTTTAATTGCCAATAGTAAGGATATGCCTAGGGTTAAATCTGCTTTTGTCACGTCTCTGCTTTATGCAGATGACATAGTTTTGTTATCCTGCACAGCTAATGGTCTTAGGGGATTGGTGGATCTGTTTGGAAATTTTATGAATGATATTGACCTGGACACCAACATCTCTAAAACCCATCTAATGACTTGTTGGAAGATAGCCTCCAAAGTCAGGCCTCTAACTATTAAGGGCAGAGAAATTTCACGGGTTAGCTCCCTACCATATTTGGAAGTTACTTTTGATCAGCATCGCAACTGGAGCCCTTGCATGGCTGCTAGAGGCAAACGGTTTAACCAAGCTTGTGGTGCCCTCTATAGGTTTCTGCTACAATAGGAAATAAACCCATAGTTCCTCTGCTTCATATTTACAGGATGAAATGCCTGTCAGTACTTACATACGGTGCAGCCATTTGGGGCTATTAAAACTGTAGAAAAATACAGAGGGAAGAGAACTGCTTGGTGCTGGTCCCACCAGCCCAAGTACTTTTATCCACGACAAACTGAATTTGGGGTTTGTAGAAGATTCTGTTAAATTAGCCCCACTTCTTTTATGGATTTCCGTTTGGTGTGGGGACCACACAGCTTTCAATAGAGCAGTAATCTAGGATTGTCTTGATTGTGATCTGGGGCATAAGATACCATGGTTGGCCTATATGAAGAATTTGGCAATTAAACTGGAGCATCCCGAACTGTATTATACTCCCCGGTCCATTGTTAAAGCTGACGGGAAAAGGATGAAAGAGAAGTTTTTTAGTCTAACTATGGAAATGAGGGAAACTAGGGCCCTGGAGAAACCGATTATGAGAGCTTGCAAGATTATAAAATCGAACCTAGGACTTGAGCCTTATCTTACCCTGGTTAAAAATCAGTGGGAGAGATCTTTGCTTACCAGGTTTCGATTGGGCTCAATACGGTGCAGTCTATGTTTCCCTCATGGATAATATGAACGTAATTCAATTCTAACCTGTCCATGTGATGGAACTACCCCACATCCCTTGGACCATCTGGTATTATTCTGCTCGACGTATCACTACCCGTGTAAAAGTTACATGTTTCCCATTTTAAGGTCTAGGGGTTTTTATCAGGATAGGCCTGCTTTTTTACATTTACAGTTGCTGGCAGAGCCAACTGTTATAGCATCTGTTGCGTCTTTCATAAAAAGTACTTTATACTTGAATGCTACTATTTATATGTAAATATTCCATTATATGCACTAAAATAAGATGCCTTTTTATGTTAGTTTTAAAGACTATGTACTATGTAATCTTTTTAATAATGTATATTTATTTATAGTCTTTCTGTTTTATGGTGAGTGGTTTACTGACTGTGATCTCAACTTGTACTTTTATGATTATTAATTAATAATCAAATAAAGAATTATTGATTGAAACATATCTCTAGTTGCCTTTGATACTGCTACACATTTATCTACTTTGCAAGTATCTTAGTGACTATATAAGTGCTTCTCTTGATCCATAAGTGGGTGAGAGAGAGCCTCTATAATTTAAAAACATGTATGTCACATGCATCTTAGGTGTAATACTTTATATAGTAATTGGCATAACAGTGCCTAGCAGTGTTATATGACATATCTCAATCTGAATATCAGTTAAGAACATATATCCCCATGTATGCACACACAAATCTACCCTGTAATTATCCAACACCTACACTAAAAAGAATGTAACACATAGCTATAAACTTTGAGAGATTTATAATTCAAATACAGCTACAGTGTTTACTCTCCACTTTCAAATATGACTGTTCTAGTCTTCTTTTATGGAACAAATAAGACTACAACTCCCAGAATTCAAATAAAAACATTCGTTATAAGCTGCACATCATATATACACGTATGAAACTTTGACATCTTATACTACATTATTATATATAAGTTTAACTATTAATGTGCACTCTTTTCTTCTACCACTTACAGAATAGAGTAAAGGAATACAAGTGCAATATACACCTCCATGGAAACACATCCTAAACTAACTTGCCAGATACTTAGACTCGCCCTGAGACAAACTATATCCAATAAATATATAAAAACACTTTCAATTTCAATTATTTTTCATACTTTCTTTTTTGAAATACTTATATATATTTCAAAATCTTTTATCACAATATGACATAATTATCTACCTTATTAATCAATTTAGTTTTGCTTACAAAAAAATGTAATTAACATACCAGAATATTTAGTTTGTTGGTAAAATCGCTTTTTTTCTTTTATTAGATAGATGCAATATTCTCAGGGTTTGTAAAAACTTAGCACAAGAATGGAATACCACTCTCATAAAAGCAACCATAAATGGCAACCTTCTGAACTTTGCATTGCCTGATACTGCAAAAGTCAGCGAATAAAAACATTCCTTCCATATGTCATTGTTCTAACTGCCTTTCTGAATGGTTACTGTCTGTTAACCCTGTCACTCCTTTTTAGAGGTAGCCCAAAATGCATGGCTTTGTGTTGCTAATCGCGATCATCGCGAAAAAAATGGTAGTCGGAAAACCTACATTCCTTTATAGTTTTATATTTTTAACACTATACTACACTTTTATGCAAAATCCTCACTAGGAAATCTTACTTACCTTATATAACAATGAACCTAAACCTCTCCAATTTGAAACAATTAATACCTGTCTCTTTAACACCCTTCCCCCAATATACACTCTGCAGATTCTCCATAGAAACCCACTAGAACCAGTAGGTCACAAGTTCACAGCACATTACAGGAGGGCCATACTAGTTACAAAATGAACTACGACAGGTGTGGTTTACTGCACATACTGTAAAGCATATCCAACTCTCTATTACGTTTTTCTATTTACCAGACCCAATCAAACATCTATTTACTAATCATTTCCAAATGCTACCTACTTTTTTCACCTGCATATTCCCTCCAGCCAGTTACATTTTTAGTTTTTTTCAAACCACCTGCACACATGCATTATCACTGTCTTTCATAGTACCAACTGTGATATTCAGCTGCAGACCTGTCCTGGTGCTACTTCTCCTTCCTACAAAATGCTTAGAGTGTGGATTGTGGGCCACAGCTATATCTATTGGGCTACCGAAACTACAAGAAAGAGAAGTATTAACAGGGACTTGGGTTTGGCTAATGTGAACATTACTTGGATTGAACAGAGAGGATTAAAGTTTCATCAAATACTACCTTTGGTTACTACCATTGTGGATTCACCAGCCCCTGACCTTGTGATTGTACACTGTGGTGGTTATGACCTAAGCACATTAACTGGAGTAGGACTGGAAATCCTAATGAAAGATACCTTTGCTGAATTGATGATGCTTTTCCCTCACACTGTCTTGGTGTACTCTAACATATGCCAAAGACAGAAATGAAAGTGGTCTAATCAATTCTATCCACAGATTGGCAACGCCAGGAAACATGTTAATCAAGCTGTTTCTGCTTTCCTCAGAGACCATAACATGGGCTCTATCTACAACAACAACCTGCGTTTTAACATGCATGGACTCTATAGAAGTGATGGAGTTCACTTTATGTACAAAGGGAACAGGGTCTTTCTAAGCAACCTGAAACTCAGCATACAGTCTTATCTGTAGTTGTCTTATACACACTCTCAACACAAAGGCTCTTGTCAGAGCAACCCAAGAGCCCAAAATGTTATTCATTTTCTGGTTTAATAATTTTTTTTTAATTTTTGAAATTCACGATGTTGTTCAGATGATCGCGATCATGTAGCGAAAATGCAAAACAAAAGCAGACATTCAACAACCACCACTACATTCAAAAATTGTAACTCAAAAAATTAATTCTATTACAATACACACATTACTAACTACATCATTGCTCATTGCTTTAAAAACATGTTTGTACACATATTTTTCTAGTAAGTTTGAATTTTTTTTTAGTTTGAACCCTACTTTTCGTCTTTGTGCTGACGCCGATAGTCACGATACCTTTGGTAACTGCGACAATCACCCCTTTTTAAAGAGGTGTAAAACACATATATGCACACATTTTATAGTATTTCAGACACTAGGGGTTTATTCCTGCACTGTTTAAAGTAATATTTTTACAGGAAGTTTGTATAAAAACAATCTTTTTAACCAATATTTATTTTTCGCGATTACTCCGAGAGTCGCAATCTTGTCGGTAACCTCAATGATTGCACCTATTTTTATAGTGTAAAATCTCTAATGCACACCTTTTACAGTATTTTAGACACTAGGGGTTTATTAGTGTCATGTTTAAAATCATATTTTTCTAGGAGTTTTTATAAAAACCATCTTTAAAACCGATTTTCCGTTTTCACGATGACGCAGGAATGATATCGGTAGCCGCGATCACCGCGAACCCATCGCAAAATGATAAAACAAAAGCAGACATTCAATAGTCACCACCACATGCAAAACTTATAACTGCAAAATAGATTATAACCAACACACTAAACACATTACTCTCTAAATGAGTCTTTAATAACATATATAACTCCCTTAATATCTCTATAACACTGTGTATAACTCTTTCAGTGGAATCTGTCACTGCATTCATCACCATCTCAGTAACTCTCTCATTCACTGTGTAAGTATCTGACTGGATCTAAGACAGGGTGCGTCAGTCTATGAGTGGTTTGGTAACTAACTGCATGACTGTCTCAGTGGATCTATGACTGGGTGCATGAGTGTCAATGGGTCTGTGATTGGTTTGCTGAGTGTCTCAGTGGATCTGTGACTGGGTGCATGAGTGTCTTAGTGCATTTGTAATTGAGTGTATAACTGTCTGACTGAATCTGTGACTGCATACATGAGTGTCTAAGTGGATTTTTGACTGGATGCATTAGTCTTGGGAATGGGTATCTGAGTATCTGAACAGGTCTCTCAATCGGTGTGTCAGTGTCTAGGTGGATCTCTGAGTGTTTGCGTCAGTGTCTGAGTGGCCTCTCACTGAGTGCATCAGTGTCTCACTAGGTGTCTCAGCGGGTCTGTTAATGTTTTACTTGGTCTCTCAGTGCGTGCATCATTCTTTGAGTGCATCTTTGAGTTGCAACATAAATGAGTGTGTTGAACGGGGTCTGTGAGTGGATGCATAGGTCTCTCAGTGGGACTGCGAGCATCTAAGTGGGTCCGTCAGTCGGCATATGAGTCTTCGAGTGGATCTGTGACTGGGTGCATAAGTCTCTGAGTGGGTATGTCAGTGGGTGCATGACTGTCTGAATGCGTATGTGAGTTGGTACATCAGTCTCTGACAAGACATATTAGTTGCTGCATGACACTTTGAATAAGTCTGTGCATAAGTCTCTCAATGAGTATTTCACTGGCTGCAAGAGTAGTTTATA
Organism: Calotriton arnoldi; assembly: GCA_963921515.1. Taxonomy (NCBI): domain Eukaryota; kingdom Metazoa; phylum Chordata; class Amphibia; order Caudata; family Salamandridae; genus Calotriton; species Calotriton arnoldi. Next base: position 968,909 of record CAWUFW010000597.1, on the reverse strand, counting down.
ACTTAATATGTCAGTGGATACATGACTATCTCAGTCAGTGTGCAGATGGGTGCATAAGTCTCTCAATGGGTCTGTAACTGGGTGCCAAACTCTCTGACCGGGGTCTGAAAGTAGATACATGAGTCTCCATGTGGGTATGCAAGTGGGTGCATGAGTTTCTGAGTGAGTCTGTGAGTGAGTGCATGAGTCTCTTAGTAGGTCTATGAATGGACGTGAGTCTCTTACTGGGTCTGTGAGTGGGTACATGAGTCTCTGAGTGTGTCTGTGAGACGGTGCAAGAGTGCCTAAATGGATCTGTGAGTGCATGCTTGAGTGTCTGATTAGGACTGTGAATAGGTGTGAGAGTCTCTGAGTGTGTCTGTGAGTGGTTGCATGAGTGTCTGAGCGGGTCTCTGATTAGGTGCATGTGTCTCTGAGTGGGTTTGTGAGTGGGTGCATGAGTTTGTCAGTGGGTCTGTAAGTGGATGCATGAGTGTCTGAGTGGGTCTGTGAGTGCATGCATCTCTGAGTGGGTGCATGAGTCTCTCAGTGGGTCTGTGAGTGGATGCATGAGTATTTGAGTGGGTCTGTAAGTGGGTGCATGACTGCCCAGGTGGGTCTGTGAGTGGGTGTAAGAGTCTCTAAGTGGGTATGAGACTGTGTGCATGAGACTATAAGCGGGTCTCTAAGTAGGTACATGAGTCTCTTAGTGGGTCTGTACATGGGTGCGTGACTATCCGAGTAAGTCTGCAAGTGGGTGCATGAGTACCTGAATGGGTATGTGAGTGGATGCATGAGTATCTGAGTGGGTATGTGAATAGATGTATAAGTGTCTGAGTGGGCATTTGAATGAGTGTATAAGTGTTTGAGTGAGTTTGTGAGTGCGTACTTGAGTCTATGACAATGACGGGTGGGTGCGATGTCGCTGTGATATTCGCGACGGCCCCGTGACAGTACACTGGGGCTGCACTGGCGATCGAGTCGGCAGCGCGAATAACGGGCACAATTACAAAAAGACATTTTGCACATAACTTGTGTCACTAACTCCCCCATTTTTCAAACATGGGGTCAGAGTACCTCCACCCTGCCCCCTTATATAACCTTTCACACAAATTTTCAGCCCTGGGAACCGTTCCCGATCGATAAAATGGCAACCACAACTTTCTGGTCAGATTGTGTCCAGCCAATCACAGCATTCCTGTTGGCATACACATTCACGATTGACCGCAAAATCGTCGCAAAATATCTGCAGTTAGAGATACTGCTATAATTTTCAACTTAAATTCCTCAAGAACTACAGAACGGATTTGCACCAAATAACAAAAAGCACAATCTGCATGACAACATCTACCTTTCAGCCAAATTTGGTGTAATTCCGTCCAGCAGTTCGGGCTGTAGGTTTGACAACGCTTTCCTATGGGAATTAAAATGGGAAAATGCACTTTTTTTAACCCCCTTTTTCTTGGCCCCTGCCTAATGGATCCACTCAAAACTTTCCATGCACAACATAACTTAGTTTGACACTTTAAAAAAAAATTTTTTTGTGAAGATTCGTCAAACGCCGCCAAAGATATAGGCAAGTCAAAAAATGATTTTCCTGTGGAAACTAGGTCCTAACTATAACTACCTACTAGCGACCGCGAGTTGTTAATATATATATTCAGGTCTTAGGTACCACTGATTGCACCCAAGTGATACTTCAGTCACCCCACCACAGGAAACACCTTTTCTGCGACAAACACCATTGGTACTCTACAATGTGCAAGCTGTCTGCATTCATGGGCTGCTTCACTGATGAGCATGTTGCAAACCAAGTCTAGTTACCACTGTGCCAAAGGACTTCAGCTGCACCCTACTCATGAGGACCAAGAAGGATGAAATCAGTATGGAGTTGCATGTGTTCTCATTCACAGGGGACCTGGCCTAGCAGTCTAGAATGAACTGTTCTTATTGGAACAGGACAAAGGCTGATTTACAAATGGCTGGTTCCTGTCAATGTACGGTATTCTAAGTGTTATGTCACACAAGGTTGGGGATCAAAGCATAGACACCTGCACCCGTCTTAACGTCCCTATAAATTATATCGGATAGAAACAAGGTGCAAAGGGCTTGGGACACAATCCTCTAGGTCCCAAATAGAGAAACCAGAAGGAACCTACCAGTCACTCTAATAAAATACAGCCAATACAGCCCAGCACACTTTCAAATATTGGATGTATTAAATATACAGTGATATAAATTTACAACAAGCTGTTGTTTTCCCAAGAAAAAGGCGATATGATCTTGTAATATTGAAGTTCATTCTTTATTCATGTTCTTTTTAAAATTTGCAACCGTTAACGCGTTTCGTCCTCAATCGGACTTCTTCAGGGCTTAAAGTATAAAATGTGCTCATTTGAATCTCTTTGCTGAACCAGATGACCGCATGGAGACGGGTGTTACATTCACCGATACACCGCTATCGATGAGCCCTTGAGTTGACATAATATGTCTGTGAGGACAAACGCATTTTCAAACCGATTGGCCTAACATACTGGCAACAGTTATACGAATGAGCACATTTTATACTTTAAGCCCTGAAGAAGTCCGATTGAGGACGAAACGCGTTGGCGGTTGCAAATTTAAAAAAAGAACATGAATAAAGAATGAACTTCAATATTACAAGATCATATCGCCTTTTTTCTTGGGAAAACAACAGCTTGTTGTAAATTTATATCACTGTATATTTAATACATCCAATATTTGAAAGTGTGCTGGGCTGTTTTGGCGGTATTCTAAGTGTGTTGGTATTAGTTCAAGCAACCCTCCCATCCCTTTTTTGTTTTCCTCAGTGCAATGCCCCAAGCATGACGGGTATGCCCAAAAGTGGGCCCTAGCTCACTGTGTTGTAGTACTTAAGATGCACCCTACTGATGAGCCCAAGTAAGTACAGAATGTGCTAATGGTATCCCAGGCTCTCCCCACTGCACAGGAGTGTCCTAGAAACAGCTTGCCAGACCCCCCATTCTCAGCTGGAGGCGTACAAGCATCAGCAAGACAATAAATCAAGGCATCTCAAACATGGGATTTAGCTGCATCCTTGTACACCATTGTCACCTACTATTCAAAGAAGCATGTGGGAATATTTACCTTGGTTGGGACAGGGAAGTAAGGTATGTGATAATGTCTCTTGTCATAGTGACTATTGTACTCATAAAAGATGTATTTGTATGTAATGAAAGAGTGGACATTTGCACTCATGAGTTCTTTCATTTTGAAACTGTCTCTTCCAGTGTGCAGCTAAGTTCAAAGCAGTGGATAACAGGTTCAGGGGCAAAGTAGAGTAAGGACATTGGCTGTTAGACATACACAAGAGGACAATAACCAACAACAGAAGAAAAGGGAGAAGATACCAGTAAGGAGTCTGTGGTGACCACCAAGGGGGTGTTTTAGATAGACGCCACCTGTAGGGGGAGTCTGACGATGGGGCTCCTTCTGACCCAGAAGTAGAAACATTGGTGGTGTCCTAGGAGTATGTCTTTTTGTCATGGAGGTGTGAAATCATCCCCTCTACCACTTATGAGGTTCCCACAAAAATATGGCCTCCAGCTGCATGCCCTTCTAAACCATCTCCTCCAAGAGCCCACCATCAAGATCAGTGACTGAAGGTAAAATTCACCGGTAGCAGCGTCAGCATGCCACATGAATTTTAGGAGGCCATGAGGTAGTTGCTTGATGGCCATCAGTCACTCTTTCGGGGCCTTCAACACTTGAAGCTGGCAGTATAGGCTCACTACGAGGCATAGGCTGGCCAGCATAAAGAGCTCTGCTGCCTCCTGCCCTCCTGGATTGCTATCATATAGTCTCACCCAGAAGAATATCCCTCCACGCCCACCATCTTCCAGTGTGCATTTCCCCCACCCATACGACTACCCACTGTATCCTTAACCTCAGTAAATCTCTGGTCTTGTCAAACCATGCCAAATGCATGCATGTTGTTACTCTTAGCTGATTGTATGGGAATACCTGTAGATGCAAGATTGAGTTCATCTAAGGGTAAATATGTGCGGCCCATCCTGAGTTTTGCTTTGGTGGTGCGGTGTGTAGGAGGCGGTATCGGGGCAGGGCTCACCTCTCTCGTGGTAGTGGCTTCTCTCGTCGTTGGTATGGGCAGGAGGGCCATGGGGTGGGGCTGCTCATGGAGTGCAGCTTCCACGTGGTCTGGCTGGGGTTCTACCTCAGTGTTCTTGGGTGGAGGACGCCATCTTATGCTAATGTGTTTCCAAATCCGAACCTAAGAACTATCAACCCATGTCTCTGCTCCCATTTCCAACGAAGATCCTCAAGAAAGAGATCAACAAGCAATTCACCCACCACCTGGAGGTCTCAACCTCCCAGACCTCTTCCAATCTGGATTTAGAGCCAACCACAGCACAGAGACAGCCCTGATAGCAGCAGCCGATGACATCAGGGCCCTCCTGAACTGTGGCAAAACGTCAGCCCTCATCCTCCTAGACCTATCAGCCGTGTTTGACACCGTCTCTATCACACATTGATCAACAGACTCCACCACATCTGGATCCAGGGAAACGCCCTCAATTGGATAGCATCATTCCTCTCCAGAATGACCTAGAGGATCCGTCTCCCACTGTTCACATCAGAACCCAAGAAGATCATCTGTGGAGCTCCCCAAGGCTAATCACTCAGCCCCACCCTCTTCAACACCTACATGACTCCCCTGGCTCACATCATCAGATCACACAGACTCAACATCATCTGATATGCCAATGACATGCAGCTCATCATCTCTCTGACAAAAGACCCTACCACCGCCAGAGCCAAATTCCACTCCTGCGTGATGGACGGCACCAAATCGATGAGAGTCAACTGTCTGAAACTCAACAGTGACAAGATGGAAGTCCTCATCTTCGGGAAGAACACTTCGATCTGGAACGACGCATGGTGGCCAGCTAGTCTCGGCCCACCACCAGCCCCAGCAGACCATGCCCGCAAACTCAGCATCATCCTGGACTGCAAACTCTTGATGGAAAAACAAGTCAACACAGTCTTATCAGCCTGCTTTCACATGCTCCGCAAGATCATCAGGTGGCTCCCAGTCAACACCAGAAGCACCGTCACTCAGGCCCTCATCACCAGCAGGCTGGACTACAGAAATGCTCTCTACATAGGAATGACAGTACGCCTCCTGAAGAGACTGCAGACAATACATAACGCAGCAGCAAGGCTCATCCTCGACCTACCCAGAAGGACCCACATCACACCCCACGTCAAGAAACTGCACTTGCTCCTAATACAGAAGAGATGCTAGTTCAAGATGATGACCAACGCCCACAGAGCTCTATACATCGAAGGACCAGCATACCTCAACAAACTGACCTTCCACCAACCAACCAGACACCTTCAATCCACCTCCCGATTTGTTTGATTCACTGAGGCAACGGGGGGGGGGCGCTTCTTCTCGCACCTGACAGGCAAAACATGGCACTCCCTTCCCCTGCACCTAATGAGCACCCCATCACTCCAGCAATTCAGAAGAGACCTCAAAACCTGGATGTTCGAATGAGATACGACCGGCAGTAGCCATAAGCGCCTCGATACCCTACCGGGTGAGTTGCGATGCTGTATAAATGATTAATTGATTGATTGATTGATTGAATCCAAGATGGCATACCTGAATATGTTTTCCATGCCATTCTAGCCTAATCCAAGATGGCGGTCAGCTTTTCCTGGAGGATCGCATCCTGTTCAAGGTAATTAGGCCATTACTGAGTGCATCACAAATGTTCTTGTTCTGTGTACACACTCCTAGTTTGTTCATTCCTATTCTTTACTAGTTTTCCCCTTTTTTGTCTCCTTTCTCAGGTTTGGTCCTCTCTCTTGACTCCAGCCCTTCTGGATTGCTGTGTTTTTAGAGGTTTGTGGTTCCACTCACTTTTCCTCCACAAGAAGGTATTCTTTTTCCAGGGCATCCACTGACTTGGGATCTCTCTCTATTGGCACGGTGGCTTCGGGAAGGGATCGCTCCTACTTCAAGACCAAGGTCTTCTGGATCCAGACTCGACTGTCGTGGTCAGCGATTAACACTCTTTAACACAATACATTACATTTTTTGCACACATGCATCTTCATAGCATGCAATGTAATTGGTGTCTATGAATAAAAATCACAAATCAGTTTTTCATGTACATAATTAGTGGTGGAATGGGTGAATATAAAGTTAAGGTTTAATCTGAGAGGATAGGTCAATGACTTTAGGTTGATATTGTTGTGAGAAAAGTGGTTTATTATATGGTGTGCGACTTCACTGTGTAATAAAGTCTCAGTTCTATGTCAAGTCCAGTCAGGTTTGTTTGTAAAACCTTTGTTCAGTCCTAGATAACTGTGGCTCAGACTAGTCAGGCTTTATCAAAGGAGTACGTGTAAAGAATTAAGAAGTACCAAAACTGTTGAATAAGAAGAAAAAGCAAAGCAACACAAAACAAATCTGGCACCACTTTATAAAAATAGGTTGCATTTTTATCTTTAAATAGATACTTCAATGCCAAACATCCACCAGAGGGTTCCGGAGATATGAATTTGGGAGAAAACATGATTCACGCTTTTCACTCAATAAAATATATAATTTAACCCCTTCGCTGCTATGCCTTTTCCCCCACTGTGCTAAGCCTTTTTTTGGCTATTTGGGGTAGTGCGCGCTTAGGCCCCTGTAACCTTTTGACCACATAAGGCATCCACCCCAAATTTGTGTCCTTTTCTTCCAACATCATGGGGATTTGAAAGGTACCCAGGTGTAGTATCGAGGTCCACGCATGAAGTAGTATTTCAAGATGTTTTATTCATGAAGATAACAAGTAGTATAGTTCAGAACATCAGGTAGTTAAGATGTAAAAGAGAGCCCCACCAGGAGCAGCCTGTGTGCTGCTCAGCCCATGACCAACTGTCCCTTAACCTCTCTCAGTCCCAACATTCCGAGGCTAGGAAAGACTCCAACATTCTATTGGGCATAGAGCACAGGCACTGGGCTGAGCAGGAGGAGAATAATACTTAACCTTACAAATGCAGGATACTACATATCCCCTTTCCTTCCAACAGAAGAACAAATGCAATCTATGATAAAGTAAAACAAGAGTGAACAAAAGACAGATAGCAAGGAAGGAACAACGGAGTGACAGAAAGAACATAAAGGAAAAGAGCAAGCAAAGCAGAGCGAGGAGAAAGATGGGAGAAGACAAGGAGGTGAAGGTAAGGTGTAAGTAAGAAAATGGAAAACCCATCCACAACCACAACGAAATAGAAAGAAGGAGACAGTGAGACGAAAGAGAGGAAATACGAAATAGAGAGAGACAGACGTGCCAAAGGCAACCCCCAAACATACCCACTGGCCAGGCAGGTAAGAAAGGAAGGAAGAATAAGGCATGACGCAAACCGGACACCAGCCTACACACAGATACAAAGAGGAGGGAATAACGGATCTCCTCCTGAACAGGGAAGAAATATATAAAAAATATGAACGAGGGAAGGCTGGAGACAGAGGATGACAAACAAGAGATGTAACTCCAGAAACCAAGGATGAAAATAAGTAGAACATCACGAGGAAAGCTGGACATAATGGAAAACAGAGAAGAGGCAAAGTAGATACATACAGTATAACGAATACTTCCCCCATTTTCAATTAGACAATAATACGATATAAGTGTAACATTGCGTTATATAAAACAGCAAAGTAAGAGAATGAAGAAAGACAATAACAGCCAATGGGATAGAAACCCATGACCGTCCCTCTACTCCTATGCAAGAGTGTGAGGAGCAGTGTGAATGGGACTGTGACCCATAATGTGAAACCCCGTGAAAGGACAACCCCGCGTGAGAGGTACAATGCAGTGCAGAGTAGAGATGGATCTAAAACCCATAAGACGCAAACCGTGTGAGGGTCGCAATGTAAATGTAGATGGGACTGTGACCCATGGAACGGTGCCCTGTGTAAGGGGTGAGAACCGTGTGTTGCCCATGTAGGCAAATGTATGTGGGGAAATGGGGCTAGACCCAAACCCATCCCTGTGTAGGGAAGAATATCGTGCAAAAACGTACACATGTAAATCGAACCATGAACCCAATGCAGGTAAGTACCCAGAGTCCATACATGCAAGATGTAGCCCATGTAGGCAAACGTAATGTGAGCAGAAGGGAAGATACCCAATGCCATCCCAGTATAAAGAAACGTAATGTGTAATAAAGCAAAGTAAATACACAATGAAACCATGAATGTGTATGGCATAAACACTGAAACACATTAACCTGTGCAGACTGTCCAGGATAAAGATGTGGATGACACCGTAGACCTGTGTCACTTTTAAAGTTCAGGGTGTGCGTATCACCGTCGTGCTGTGACACACACTAGAGATTGTGAGCAAGCTCGCTTTTCAGAGATGACAAGGAGCTGACAAAGTCTTGTAACACCCTCGTGCATTGCCAGCTGGAATAAGTGTTCCAAAAAGGATACAGGGTCCAGTGAATGTCACGGACATGAAATATGGCAAAGCAGAGGAAAGAACAGGAAAAGGGATCAAAACCAGGCACAAAATGTACTTACGGAATTCACCACACGACCATGTAAGTACTATACTTTGTGCTCCTAAGATGTGCCAGAGATACTGAGCTGAAGAGCAATGCCCAAAACTGTCAGCAAAAATACGAGGTCAAACTCTTACATTTTGATTTAGAAGTCCAACGGGAACGGTAACGTTACCAATTTCCTCCGAAATGAGATTGATGCACAGTGAACCTTGATCCCACGACGAACAGAAGACCAGGAGCTTGCGTGCTGTTTACACTTGCAACGAGGCAAAATGGAGGCACGTACAGGGCGTGCTGCCGGGAGGCTCACAGCATAGTGGAGCACCAAACAGCGTCTATGAATTCAGTGCAGCTGTGACATCACAGAGGGTTCTCGTGAAGAAAAGTCTGCGCGCTCAGCTAAGTGAGGGGAACAGCGCACGCAGAAGGCACTCATGAAGAGCAACGGAAAAACGGTTTTAACTACCGCAATACCGGTAAGGCAATTGAATTCTGAGGAGAAAAAGATGTTGGCAAAACTCACCACAGCTTAATTTACGGTGGCAATGACAGGGATGATGTGAAAATGCGCAATGGAAACCTGTGCGCAAGGCAATAAAAAATTACTTGAAACACCAGGCAAATCTTATTAAGCACGATGACATGAAGACATACCTCATCAGACAACGACCAGTAAAGTGTCCAAAATGTCAATGCCCTAATTGGTGAAACTTCACTGTGTAAACAGCAGATTAACATCTACCAGGCACAGGAAAATAGTAGGCATAGATTTAGGTCAGCGCGATGTACTTGGTAAAGGTTGTGAACTGTAGAATGTAGATTTTGCCAAGACAGCAATACGTCGTGAAGAAAACCTGCAGCCAACACTAGTGCAACCCCATACGAAAGTCAGCAAAATATGTTCAGGATCACACAACGGAGGGAGCTCAATACATCACCATCAGCCACACAGTTCTTGGTCAGAGACTTGAAACTCCCATACTGCTTAACGTAGAATGGAGACAGACCTTCCACGACCGCATCCTCTTACCACAGTTTTGAAATAGTGGTGGGATAGACAGGTGACTGAAAGTTGTAGAAGGTGTACAGCAGGCTGTAGAGAAATCCTTAGTCCAAATAATGTAGAGTAGATGAGCACAGCACGCCTGTGCTAGGGCTGGCCGATGGTGAGGCCACTGGTGGGGCTTAACGGCGTAGTGCTTCATCTTACTTGTGTTGTTGTCTTCTTTTCTTTTCTGTGAAAGGCTTGTTTCTTCCTTGTTGTCGTCTTTGTGGAACACACATGTTTCTTCTTCATTTTTCTGTGGATACCTCCTCGTGTACATTTTCCTTGTTTCCACCGTAGTTTCTGTAGATTGCGCTATCCAGGTCCACCTGTGTTAGCCAGGTACCTTAGATCCGCTTGTGCCACGTGAGGTTCGTCACCAACTCGTCGCCATCAAATGTAGTATCGAGGTCCACGCATGAAGTAGTATTTCAAGATGTTTTATTCATGAAGATAACAAGTAGTATAGTTCAGAACATCAGGTAGTTAAGATGTAAAAGAGAGCCCCACCAGGAGCAGCCTGTGTGCTGCTCAGCCCATGACCAACTGTCCCTTAACCTCTCTCAGTCCCAACATTCCGAGGCTAGGAAAGACTCCAACATTCTATTGGGCATAGAGCACAGGCACTGGGCTGAGCAGGAGGAGAATAATACTTAACCTTACAAATGCAGGATACTACACCAGGGTTTGTTGATTCCCCTGGAGGGGACCCAGATATTAGTCAAAAAACAGCATTTTCTTTTTTTTAATGGGAAAAAAGTGCTGCAGATGAAAGCGTCTTGTTTTTCCCCTGCAAATGGTATCAACAAAGGATTTGTGATGCTGAAATCACCATCTTCCCAGCTTTTGGGGACTGACAAACTTTTGTCAGAAAACCCAAAAAATGTACACAGTTTTGGCATTTTACTGGGATATAGCCTATTTTTGCTAATTTTTGTGCTTTCAACCTCCTTCCAGTTAATGGTAAAATGGGTATGAAAGCAATAATGGATCCTGGAAAGCTATACATTTCTGAAAAGTAGACAAACTTCTCAATTCAGCAGGGGTCATTTGTGTAGATCAGTGGTTCCCAAACTGGGGTCCGCGGACCCCCAGGGGTCCCTGACACATTCCCAGGGGGTCCGCAGGCAGCTGTCTTAAAAGCAATGCAAAGTTCCTTGTATAATCTGCAGTTTTACGACAACAATAAAAGTGTCAAGATAACTCGAGTGATTAATGTACCTGCTGGAGAGAGATGGTAGGTAGCGCAGAGGGTTAATATGCCTGCTCCAAAGAACGTGTACCATGCATTTTTAATAAAACAGTATTTTATGTGCATAGCTGGGTTACTGCTTTTGTCACAGAGATTCTTTTGTTACTGTGCAGTTCATAAGTTACAATCATAATCTAGCACCGTAAGCTATGAACTGCCGTCAAAGAGCTGCATGCAAACTGCATGGTACAAGTTAGTATGCCATCTTTTTTGCCCAGTCTTTCATTATCCTGATGCTGCCAAAAAGGTATGTTTGGGTAGAATTAAATTGTTATAATTAAAGTCAACGCTAACCACTGTGTTACATTCTGAAACCAGATTTTGTGCTTCTCCAAATCAAGCACTCTTAAAAATGCTTACCAGTATGGATGACATGTCAATCCTACACCTTGCAGTCCCCTTTCCCCTATGTAACATTTTCTATACACTGATTTACACACGTATGATTCATTGGGGGAGATTTACTAAGCTTTTGCACCATGTTTGCGTCACAAAAGTGACACAAACCGATGCAAAATCTTTTTTTTGTAATTTACTTTCCAGCACTAAACTTGTTCCCATGCAACCACCCAAGGTTTCTCACGATAAACCCAATTTACTAAAAACAGTAGATTGGGTTTAGCGTGAGAATACTGCGCCCTTTTCAACTAGGCACAAGGAAGGAGAAATACTTTAATTTCTCCTTCCTTTTCCGACTTTGCATGCGTGCTGCACTGTGCAGCACGCCTATAAAGTGGGAAAAGCTTTCCCTCGTGTCTAGCATAGTAGTTTGTACAGGAAGGGTACCCTTCCTGTACAAAACCTATGCTGACACTCATGCACACACCTTAGCGCTACAGCGCTAAGGTGTGTGCATGGCGCAGGCTACTGAAATCAGCGCCGGCACAAGAGAAAGGGGAGGAGAGAGCCATAGCTTTGGAAATATGGCGCTCCCCTGCTCCCTCCCTGTCGCGCAACGCAGCGCAGCCTCGCGGGGGCTGCGCAGCATTGCGCAACTTTTTGTAAAAATCCCCATTGTTTCTGTATGTGTGTGATGTGAAGTGCTCTGACACCCTACACTAGTATGAGAGATGCTATAAAACAAATGAAATACATGTGACAGAGGTGCTATGGGAAGAAGAGAGGCACTGTTGGAGGATGATAGGGAGGGATTCATGGAAGAGCCCCAAAAAGATTGTTGTATTGGTGCATAGTAAGGTCATCATTTACTATGCTTTGAAAGCGAATACAATTCAATATATAATTACAAATGTGTTGTAGAATGCACCACTTTCCCCCAAATTTTCTTGGTGGGAGAGCCCCCCAAAGTCCGCTTTGTAGTGGCCAGGCTCACTCACTGCACTTGGTGTGCACCGTACGGGGACTGGCCTGACAACATTTGCCAGGGCTGCTTTGGGTTCCAGTCCGGCCCCGTCAGGAGCAGAAGCCTCATACTCTAAAATAAAGCCAAATATTGAAAAGTTAGTCGCCGAGATGCAGCACCAACCTTCCTATTAAAAATTTTCGATTTTGCAAATTTTTTCAATATAAAATACTAAAAGATTAGTAATTTGGGTATCTGTTTGGTGTGCACACGTGTGTTTATTTTTTTCGAATTACTGTTTTAATGTTTGAAATTTAAATCGTACGAATTGCTTGGGGGTCCTCAGCTTCCAGTAGTGACTCAATAGGGGTCCTCAGGAGTCAAAAGTTTGGGAACCACTGGTGTAGATCCTTCAAGGTTTTCTTATAGAAACTAACAGTTGAAAATAGAAGAAATTGAAAATGAGTTAAAAAAAACGTTTTCACCTGTAACGTCTTGTAAGTATGACATATTTTTAAAAGCAATATACCATTACATCCGCTGGACCCTTCTGGTTGTGGGGATATATAGGACTTGTAGGTTCACCAAGATCCCGAGGAACCCAGAGCCAATAACTGAGCAGCATCTTGAAATGGTTTTTTATTGTGTACCGGGTATATAGCAATTCATTTGGGAAAATATAAGTAGTGAAAAATCGGTATGAAAGACAGCTATGTATTTCTGAAATGGGAAAAAATATAGAGTTTAGAAACAGTAGCTATTTGCACTTCTCCGAAATTGTGGGCACCCATTCTAGCATGTGAGTTATAGGACATTTTTCAAAGTGACTTCTTTTTTACACATTGTCTTACATTTGGAAGGCAGAAATGCATCGAAAGTCAATAGGTAATAACAGTTGATCAATGCCTCCTTCGCCTCGGGTTTGGTCCCCCCCGAGTGGAAAAGAGCCATGGTCAAAGCACTAATAAAGAAACCCCATCTCGACCCTAAGGACTTGGGTAACTACCGGTCTATCTCGCTCCTTCCAGGAGTGAGTAAAATCGCAGAAAAACATGTTAACCGCACACTTTCTGTGTACCTTGAGTCTCACGACCTACTCCACCCATCACAAACAGGTTTCCGTCCTCATCAAGGAACCAAAACCGCTCTGCTAGTGGTAGTGGAGGAATCAAGAAAGATCCTTGACTCAGGAGGCTCATCGGCTATCATCCTCCTTGGCCTGAGTGAGGCCTTCAACACGGTGAACCATCAAATTCTGGTTCACCGTCTCAGGAATATAGGAGTGTCTGGCCTAGCTCTCTCTTGGCTTCAATCCTTCTTGGAAGGAAGGTCCTTTCAGGTGTTTGAAGACGATATTACCTCAGGGCTCCTCCCTGAGCCCAACCCTTTTTAACGTTTATATGGCTCCTCTGGCGGACATCGTCACCCCCTTTGGGATCCGTATAGTGTCTTACGCAGATGACACGCAGCTGGTCGTGGCATTGAATCAAGCTGACCAGTCGTCCACTGACCTCCACTTCTGTTTGGAGGAAGTGGCTAAGTGGATGAGTCTCTCCCATCTTAAACTCAATGGGGACAAAACCGAGCTGATGTTGCTTGGTAACCACTTAAGTCTCAACCTGAACGCCCTCTGGCCAGCTTGTATGGGTACGCCCCCGATCCAAAAATCTGAAATAAAAAGCTTAGGCATCTGGCTAGACCAAGACCTCTCCTTCAATATCCAAGCCAGGAAGACGGTCGCCTCATGCTATGGTCTGCTCAAAATGATCCGTAAAGTTCTCCCCCTACTTCCTTTCCTAGCAAAAAAGCTACTGATACAGGCCCTGATCCTATCCAGGATTGATTTTGGCAATGCCCTATATCTAGGGGCCCTCAATGCAGTGGTCACAAGACTTCAGATCGTTCAGAACTCAGCGGCAAGACTGCTCACCGGTACCGGCTATCGCTGTTCGGCAAAGCCCGCATTGCGCTCCCTGCACTGGCTTCCGGTGCAGGAGAGAATCACTTCAAAGCCCTCTGTGTGGCCCACAAGTCTCTGGAAGGGAACGGACCACCCATCATCAAAGCCTTGATCCGTCCGTATAAAGCCCAAAGAAACCTTCGCTCTTACACGCTCCACCTGGCAGAAGTACTCAGAATCAGGAGAGCCAGAAGTGGGGGCAGGCTTTTCTCATACAATGCCGCCAAACTTTGGAACACTCTCCCACTTCACCTCCGTAGGGAACCTAACCACCCCATATTCCGAAAGCACCTGAAGACCTGGCTCTTCCTATAAATCTGATCGCTCACTCTGGTTCCGCTCAGCGCTGGGATGCTCCCGGGTAGCCATGCACTTTACAAGACCCCATTTCATTTCTACAATTCTGTGTTCCCCTAAGTCCCCCGATAAAAATGGTTCCTCACTTGTGTGGGTAGGTCTAGTGCCCGCAAAAGGAAATGGCGCAAAACACAACATGGACACATGACATGTTTACAGTGAAAACTGACCCTTTTTTTGCAAAGTCCCTAGCTCTAGAGTTTGAACCCTAGCTCTGCCGGCACCTAGGGAAACCTAGCAAACCTATACATTTTTGAAAAGTAGAAAACCAGTGGAATCCAGGATGGGGTGACTTGTCTGGCTCTCACCAGGTTCTCTTACCCAGAATCCCTTGCAAACCTCAAAATCACTTTTTCCATACATTTTTGCATGGGATCACCGTGCCGGCACAAATGTCCTACTACCCAGCGTTTTCCTTGTTCTCCCGAGTAAAATGATTTTCACTGTAAAAATGTAGTGTGTCCACGTTGCGTTGTGGGCCGTTTCTTGTCGCGGGCACTAGGCCTACCCATACAAGTGAGGTATCATGTTTATTGAAAGACTTTGGGGAATGCGGCGTGGGTGGAATTTTGTGGATCGACTCAGATGCCAGAACTTTCCATCACAGAAATATGAGGAAAGTTTGTTTTTTTGGACAAAGTTTGAGGTTTGCAAGGGATTCTGGATAAGAGACCCTGGTGCGAGCCACACAAGTCATCCAATCCTGAATTCCCCTGGGTGTCTTGTTTTCCGGAATGTATAGGTTTGCTAAGTTTCCCTAGGTGCCGGCAGAGCTAGGGTTCAAAATCTACAGTTAGGCACTTTGCAAAAAAAAGGGTAAGTTTTCACTGTGAAAATGTGGTTTGTCCATGTTGCGTTTTGCGCCGTTTCCTGTCACAGGCACTAGGCCTACCCACACAAGTGAGGTACCATTTTTCTGAGAAGACTTTGGGGAATGCAGGGCAGGAGGAATTTTGTGGAACCACGCAGATTCCCGAACTTTCCATCACAGAAATGTGAGGAAAATGTGTTTTTTTTTTACAAAGTTTGAGGTTTGCAAGGGATTCTGGGTAAGAGAACCTGGTGAGAGCTTGACAAGTCACCCCATCCTGGATTTCCATGGGTGTCTAGTTGTCAAAAATGTATAGGTTTGCTAGGTTTCCTTAGTTGCCGGCAGAGAGAGGGTTAAAAATCTACAGCTAGACACTTTGCAAAAAAAGGGTCAGTTTTCACTGTAAAAATGTGGTGTGTCCATTTTGCGTTTTGCGCCGTTTCCTGTTGCGGGCACTAGGCCTACCCACACAAGTGAGGTACCTTTTTTCTTGGAAGACTTTGGGGAATGCAGGGTGGGAGGAATTTTGTGGATCCATGCAGATTCCAGAACTTTCCATCACAGAAATGTGAGGACATTTTTTTTTTTTTACAAAGTTTGAGGTTTACAAGGGATTCTGGGTAACAGAACCTGATGAGAGCCACACAAGTAAACCCATCATGGATTTCCCTGGGTGTCTAGCTTTCAAAAATGTATAGGTTTGCTAGGTTTCCCTAGGTGCCGGCAGAGCTAGGGTTCAAAATCTACATCTAGGCACTTTGCAAAAATGGGTCAGTTTTCAGTGTAAAAATGTGGTGTGTCCATGTTGCGTTTTGGGCTGTTTCCTGTCGCGGGCACTAGGCCTACCCACACAAGTGAGGTATCATTTTTATCGGAAGACTTTGGGGAATGCGGGGTGGGTGGATGTTTGTGGATCTGCGCAGATTCCAGAGCTTTCCATCACAGAAATGTGAGGAAAATGTGTTTTCTTTAACAAAGTTTGAGGTTTGCAAGGACTGGGCAACAGAACCTAGTGAGAGCCACACAAGTCACCACATCCTAGATTCCCCTTGGTGTCTCAGTTTTAAAAATGTATAGGTTTGCTAGGTTTCCTTGGGTGCCAGCTGCGCTTAGGACCCAAAATCCACAGGTAGGCACATTCCGAAAAAAAAAACAGTCAGTGACTAGTGTGCTTTCTGCCGCCCTGGGGAGGGGGAAATCGGGGGCTAGTGCCCTGATATGCCCCTAAGGGGGGCAGAAACACTGTGGCTATTTTTTGGGGGTGGGGACATTGGGATGCCCATTCAGGGCAGCCCCCACCCCTATGTATAAAAAAGCCAGCATAATTGCTGGTGCCTAGTGGGCTCTCTGCCCCCATCTGTCTCCTGGGGGGGCAGAAAGACTGTGGCATCTTTTTTGGGGGGTGGGGGCATTGGCATACCCTTTCTGGGCAACCCCCACCCCTGAATTTTTAAACAAATGTACCCCTGGTGCCTAGTGGGCTTTCTGCCCCCCCCGGGGGCCAGATCAGGGGCTACTGTCCCTATCTGCCTCCTGGGGGGCAGAAAGACTGTGTCATTTTATGGGGGGAGTAGGGGCATTGGCATGCCCATTCTGGGCAGCCCTCACCCCGAACTTTGGGAATAAAATCCCTGGTGCCTAGTGGGCTTTCTGTACCCCCAGGGAGGCAGATAAGGGGCTATTGCCCCATCTGCCTCCCAGGGGGGGCAGAAAGACTGTAGCATTTGTTTTGGGGTGGGGCATTAGCATGCCCAGTCTGGGCAGCCCCCACCCCTACCTATATATAAAAAAAATCCCTGGTGCCTTGTGGGCTTTCTGCCTCCCCCCGGGGGAGCAGATCAAGGACTACTGCCCCCATCTACCTCCTGGGGAGGCAGAAAGACTGTGGCATTTTTTTTGGGGGGGCATTGGCATGCCCATTCTGGGCAGCCCCCACCCCGAACTTTTGAAAAAAAATCCCTGGTGCCTAGTGGGCTTTCTGCCCCCCTGGGGGGGCAGATAAGGGGTTATTGCCCCATCTGCCTCCTGGGGGGGCAGAAAGTCTTTTTCCTTCTTTGGGGATAGGGTGGGGGCATTGGGATGCCCATTCTGGGCAGCCCCCACCCACAGCCTATAAAAAAATTATCCCTGGCGTCTAGGGTGCTTTCTGCCCCTCGTGGGGGCAGATTGGGAGCTACTGCCCCATCTGCCCCCCAGGGGGTGCAGAAAGACTGTCTGTGGCAATATTTTATGGGGGGAGCAAAGGCCCTTACCCAAGGGGTGATCCCCAAGCAGGGATCCACTAGGTAAGGGTACCATTGGAAAGGGGAGATTCCCCCTTTTCCAATGATACCTCTCCCATCTGTTTCGGTGCTCGGGGGGCTGAGATAGCCCCACAAGCACTGAAACTGTGAAATTGAAACTAAGTTCCAGTTTTGTTTTCATTGTAATGACGACAGCGTGCCATGCGCGCGATCGTCATTACAATGAAAACACAAACCATGCTTTGGGAGGTTGGGGAAGCTCTTCCCCACCTCCTAAAGCAAAAAAAAAAAAGGGAAATCCCTTTGCTGTTTACAGCAGAGTGATTTTTTGCAAGTGTGCTCATAACGGAATGGTTCCGTCATGAGCACACTTGCGCTCATGACCGTCATGAGCATGGAAGGGGTTAAATCTACAGCGGCTTGAGGTTTAGGGTTGGCCACAGCAAGTAACTTAATATGATATATATGGGCACTCTTGTGGGATCCAACTCCAATTGAGAGCCAGTAACAGGGACCAGTTAGGTCCAGTAGAATAGTTACCTTGAAGTTTAAGCAGTCTCCAGCCCAGTTCCAGGTCCTTTGGGCAAACCATCATAGAACACATTGGAGTGATTCTGTTGCAAGGGATGCAGGATGTTGAAGATGCTCAAGAATGCTGAGGATGCTGAGTGGGTGTTGAGGGTCTTACTCTAGCCACCCCTTGGTCCACAAACACAGAGGGCTGACCACGGCCTCAGGGGTCGATGTCCCACAAAGTCTGGCCACTGGTCTACTGGTCTCCCATTACAGCAACACCAGTGGTTACCTTTAACTTGCAGTAACCTCTGTGCTGGGCAACCAAACTTAACTTTGATGACTCTCCTGGGTCCAGCAGACTCAGGTGCAACTTTTGAGAGTCAGGACTCCCAGACTGCATCTCCTCATCCAGCGGCGGTCAGGCTTCTTGGCGCTGGGCTTTCAAAAGAGCAGGCTTCTCAGCTTTTATAGCCCTGTTGCTGTATCAGGGAGTCAGCCAACTGACTTTTGAAGTCACCTTCTATGTCTGGGGCTCGGGGACAACTTTTCCTTGAGCGGGACACAACAGGCACAGTCCTTTCTTTGCTAACAAAAGATGCAACAGGTGCAGTCCAGACGTTGGTACAACCTCTCTTTGCGGGGTCCAGGGTCAAGAAGAGCAGTCCTTCTTTAGTCCTCTCTCCAATTGACATGTGATCTGAGGTCTGGGTGCCTGGGGTGGCACTTTTATGGCCACTTCAAGCCTAATGGGGTGTGGCGACTAACTATCCAGTGGGCTCCCGCTCCCCCTGATGACAACTTCCTGCACAGCACCTAGATAGTCCCGAATGCACTATTCTGACCACTCCCAACATGGCAGAACCCTTCTCTTGGTATGTGAAGCACCCTAGCCCAAGCCAGAAGTGTGGCTACCTGGGGGCAAGACACGCTTGGAAAAACTGGCTTGACAATGACTTCTGACTCTCTGTCCATGAAGGACACCCCCTTCCATATGTGAATACCATATGCCCTTCAAAGGCAGCTTCCTCTTTGAAGCTCGCCTTTTGGTCTCACCCCTTACTAGCCATCCTGCCAGGAGGAGATCACACTTCTGCTTCTGGTATCCTTTGTTTCTCTTCCTGAGAGTTGTCCACTCCTCTCTCCAGGAGGCTCCAGAGGCTGTCTCCTGGACAGCAACTTGTGTGCAACCGTAAAGGGCTACTGAGAACTTTAGGCAACAAAGTGGCAACTTTCTAAAGTTGCCAATTGTGCAAAGGTTACATTAAATTTGACTTCTGCAACAAGTCTGGGTTAATACAAAGATTTGTTTGAAACACTGAAGTACCATATTTAGTAGTCCCATTTAGAAGTTAGCATTCCTGAGTTGTCAGCGTATAACTCCATACTCGCAAATTAGACTACTATCCTTTCTACAGTAAAAAGGACAATCCAGGTTTTTACTTTAAAAGCACATGTCCTTCTTTTTAATATACAGTGTCCCGCCTTAGGGCTTGTTAGGCCTGCCTTAGGGTGACATATATATTACAAGCATTGGCAAAGCCAATAGGTCTCGGCAATGCGAGAGCTATTGGCTTTATCAATGTTAATGTCTATTTGCCATGTTATGTAGCAGCCTGGCTGCCGTTCAAAATGGCTGAAAGTCAGGGAAAAAAGTAAGGGAAGATGAGAGCAGGCATATCGAGGGAAAACAGCGTGCGGGGCAGAGTCTATCACTACTTGCATGGTGCCAAGTGGGTTAGTGCAAGCTAGTGGTGGACAGGCAAAGGGACTATTCTGAATTATTGAGCTTATAGATGGTTTGGGGAGAAGGTGGGCAGGTAGTTTGTCTGAAGGCAGATCAGGTAGAAAAAAAAATGTCCGGTTCCCCAAGTAGTACATGTATAATCAATGGACATGACACACAGTTAACACTAGTTCATATGAAGATAAAGGGGATGCCGGCAGAACACAGCCCTGAACCACTGAGGAGATACTCGCTGGCTGAGAGTGAATCTGAGAACCCCCCACTCCATTAGAGAACAGCAAATTGGTAGTCTCCCGTCTGAATCTGGGGGGTTGATATGTATGCTGTCTCTCCAAGACCAGGTGTAGTAAAAGGCATTAGGCTGAGCTTCAGCACTGTAACAGCTAGCCAGGGAACCGGAGTGTGAGATATACACACAGCACAGTTTATTAAATATGGCAGCCTTCATGGATTGCTGTCACTCAATAGAGAAGGGGCACCCTCACTCTTTGGTGTAGGTCTTGCATTCTGTAGCTGTGGACGCCATAATACAAAATGATACATTTTCAATCTGTGCGGGATTGAAACAAATTTTTTCTTAGAATTCAGAAGTCGCGAAGACGAAAAACGGCAAAAAACGAAACAGCAAAGATAGCCATACTATGTGGCAACTGTTCATGGGTGCCTGTTGAGAGAAACAATTTTATAAAGAGTGAATTGTCTCTTTGAAGTGTTGCATTCCTTGAAGCGGCAATGAAGGAGCTGCAACACATCTGCTGACCATGAGTGCTTGAGTAAATGTCACCAAAGGCTTATTTGCAATCCATTTGGAGTTTAGGGCAGAGGGAGTGTAACTGCATGACTATGCATGCCTGAATGGAATGCCCATCGCCATATCATTTTTTAAGGCAATGCTTCACGAACGCTGCTAGTCATTGAAGCCACACTTCTGAGTCAAAAGTTGGTTGCCTGCGACTGCCTTGCAGTACTGTTCAAAATGCATCACTTTTACCAAAAAATGCCAGTACCATCTCTTGAATACAGCAACAATGCTATGGGGTGTTGGCGCTGTCTCATTAGTGTATAACAGCTTTAGTACGAAGTCCCAGCTCTGCCACATTGAAGTTTAAAGCCGTAGCTGAGTACTTCTGGTACTGTCCTAGGAAGTTTGCCTGCTCTGCTCAGGAGTACTGGTACGGTCACAATAAAAAATAGAACATTGTTGAGCCTTGCCAGTAGTGTCCAATTTCACGTGTAGCAATGTGGACGAAAGATGCATGCGTTGTCATATTGGAAGTATATCAGCCATACTGAAAAGAGCCTCACTGTCCTATAAAAAATATATTGTCCATGAGAAGTGCTGCTTATGTCAGTTCACTTAATAGCAGTACTGTTAACATCTGCAAGTGCTTTTTGCTCCATTACATCACAGTCATAGTGCTGAGAAATCATGGCACGGTCCCCAATAATTTATCATAGCACTACTAAGAGGTGCCAGTACTGCCTACTGTTCCCTAGAACTGTAACAGTTCTGGAGAGAAATGCTGTTGCTGTTCCTTAAAACGATTCCTGCCCTGATTAAGATGACATATGCTGCCACCTACAAATCACAACCCTGATAAACAAGCCACAATGAGGAAGGGGGTGGGGGATGGCTCAAGCAATGAAGCGGGTGGGGGTTGGGGAACGGAGAAGCAACACTGGGACATTAATTAAAAATAATCCTCTCACTTTGAAGTCAGAGAAAGAAAAGTAAACAGGCACTCTCGGAAAACAGTGTCTGAAATCTGACCTCAGTCTTTGAATGCACAGCAAAAGTGAAGAGATAAGAACAAGATTTACAGGCCTGTTTACAGAAACGGACCTCGGAGCAGCTAAACACAAATGCTCGCGTGAAGTGCTCTTAAAAAAAGAAAAAAAGTAGTTCCTAAAACAGTTCCTAAAATGGGAGCAGTGGATGGATAGTAGTAATTGGTCCATGCTCTTGGAGAGGACGAAACACAGGAAGAGGCATGATGCATCCATGCCAGGGAAGAATGGGGAGAAAGAATATAGGAACTGATGGAGCCAGCAAATGGGAAGCCTATGGGAGGGTTGAAGCCCACAAGGTATATACAACAGTCTCTTCGAGACAGCGCAAGCGCTGTTTAGCTGAGACCCAAAAAAGGAAGATTTGGGCTTTGCCATAAGTTTAAATGACAAAGTAAAGTTACTGCTCTACCAGTCTGCAGTGGCAGTCTGAGAGACATGCTTTACTTTTTCACACTCATGGTGGCACAATCAGTACTGCAGTCCACGAGGTACACTTAACTTATAGGCTCTACGTACCCCTGGTACCATATGCTAGGGGGGTTTATAAGTAAGTTAACTTATGCTAATTGGGGGTAAACCAGTTAAACGTATACTTTGAAGGGTTAGAGCACAAGCACTGTGGCCTGTTTAGCAGGGCCTTATGCACTACAGAATCATTAAACCTGTAACTAATAATCAAAAAGTGGGGGCAAAGGTGTAGGTGAACCTGCAAAAATTCATGTTCTCACAGTTGGTAATGGAGGATAACTGCTGTCCATGCCCATACAATACTGAGGTGGCATGGTGAGCAAAAGCATGATGAATTTAACCCAGATCTCTTGACTGGGGGTGAATGTTTTGATTTGTTCTGCATTCCGTCCATCAATTGTGTGTCTTTTGCATACAATTCTGAGCCCACACTGGTTTGAGAATCTAGTTGTGGGATGGGAGCAGATAGGTTGGTGGGAGCTATAAACCCTTTGAACCTCTTTCTTAAAGTCCATTCACCCTGGTCCAGACGTGTTATGAAGTAGGTATATTACAAAACACTTTCAAAATCTGACCCTTTGGCTGCTTCCTTTATGCCCAGAATACAAAGATTTGATTGCATCTCTCACTTTGCAGTATCCTTCATCTTGCCATCTTTTTTATTAATATGACTAATGTCAGTGTCTAAAACATTAGGAGGTGGTGTTTTATGTGCTTCATTCTTATAAACTTGAGACTGGTGTTGTTCAGGTTGATTGTTCATATTGGACATACGATGCTTGATAGTAGTCAATTCTAGGGATTTGAAACAGGTAGCTAACGTTAAAGCCTGTCATATCTAAATGCTCTGCCAAAAGTATAAAAATGAATTAAGTCTTGGCCAAATTTTGGTGCCTTTCCCGTGAGGGTTATGGATAAGTCAATCAGAAAAGGAAGAGGGTTGGAATATGATTGTTTCAGCCTGCTCAGTGTTTGAAGTGAATACACTGACGTGTTTTTTGCTTCTTTGCCCATTGACTTTAGTATTGAGCTATTCAGATATCTGCACAGTCCTGTGGAACATGCTGAGTTCGGCGTAGCACCCTCCTCTAGTTGCACTGGTCTATATTTTGGCCATCCTGGTAACCTTAGATTTCTTACATGGAATAAAATAGTTCTTCAATATTGGTCAATGTGGCTAAGTATGTGTGCAGGAAACAGGATTGTTATTCCGTAGTAACATTGCCCACAGTCTTGATGTGAGCTGTGACTGATCTGCCACAAATCTCAAACAATGTGAGTCAAAAAAGATAAACTTGTTCCTTGTTAGGTTACTTGACACAGGATTAATAGTTGAACTCAAGTAGCAAGACTTTTCCGAACAAGGTTGGTGCACACGGTACGCCGTTCTAGTTACGATATTCTAAGACTTATCAAGGTCTTTATACCGTGGTGACTGCTCATTATTGTCATCAATTCTTGACATATGGAATTTGTTAGCCTCCTTTGTGGACTGGTGTCTACGGGCTACATATCGTGAAAGGAATAAATTACATGTAGACACGTGCTCTTGGATGGAAATAGCGTTTATGCATTATTGGACTCAGCTGCATCATTTCCTCAAAATTTTCTCAAAATGTGAGTGTTTTATATGATCCTGTTGGCATATAAGAAGACTTGGAATCTTGCGCTTATCAATGTACTTTCTCATATATTACCTTTGGAAATGGCCTTGAAAAAGTCCCAAGCAGGGATGGAACTTGTGTCCACTGAAACCATCTATGAAACATTTCTAAAAACATCTCTGTTGTTAGTGTTGAAAAATTGTAATCACAGTTACAGCATCGTGGGCTTTGCTGTAATATCAGGATCAAGTAAAAATATAATTAATCTCAATATTTGATGCATTGATGAAAATTATTTCGAATATTTATGATCATATTTATCAATGAAATGCGTTTTTTTATTTGAAATATATAAATAATTACACTAAATTGACCTAGACCAACACAATCAATATAGGTTATAAGTGAGGAGTGCTCTGCTACTCTATGTTTTGTTCATGCCTGGGCTGGTAACTTGTTTCTCTGGTCCATATATACACATCGTGACAAAGGGTGTGCTTTAGCATTCAGAGCACTGCTGTGGTGTTTATGTATCTTATACTGCTCTTAAGATAGGCATGTGCAACTACTGTACTGCCATTGAGATAAAAACCTAGAACTTAGACCACTATTGGTCTTTCAGACCTCTGGAAGACTAGGACAAACCACCCCAGGCTATTGAACAAGGAACAACCTTGCTGGGCTAGGCAATATGGTTCCCCCCGCTCTATGCTTCTCCACAGCAGCAAATCCTACTCAGTGGACCCTCAGCAAGAAGGTATCTGATCTCATGTAACTCTATGTCCGATACAGCTGCAGCCTTGCCCTGTTGAAGGATTCTGAGCTCCAAAAAAGAGACTAAGAGTTCAATGTATATCTTGGCAGCAAGCATACTCCTTCGCAATGGGAAACAGCCTTTACAACTACTTTTTTACCTCATTGCGCCTTTACCACGCATTTTTAAGCACGCATATTTTTACCACGTGCATGCCTTTACAACGCATGCCTTTACCACGGATTTAAGGTAAGTTGGGGGTGTAGGTGGTCTCCCCCCACAAATACTTTGTTTTTATAAATAAAAACAATGCGTGGTAATGGCATGCATTGTAAAAGGCATGTTCGTGGTAAAGACATGCGCTGTAAAAAATGCGTGGTAAAGGCATACCATGTCTTTACCTGCGTTATACCGTCTTACAACCTTCGCAATGATGACAGAGTATGCTTATTGCCAAGATAATGGTCCGTCGCCTGACCATAGGTGTGGCTTTGGCGTTGATCTCCATCATTGTCATAGCCAATCCTCTCCGACGGCCCGATGGAGGAGGGGCTGTCAGAGAAATGACTATATGTCTTCCCACCTAATTAGGATGGGCGGACAAATAGCCATTTATTTTACTGTCATTCACCACCAGGCAATCCCAGGTGGTAAGGGGAGTTTAAAAAGGAATAATGCCCCCCTCGCCATGAGAGATTACTCCCATGGTGAGGGGGGCATTTTATTTTTTATTTTCAAAAGGAAAATCCCATTCTGGGATAAAAGAGAACATCATCATGTAGCCGAAAACCTGCACCAAACAGTGAAGAGCATTTATAGAAACCGCTGTGAGGGTGGGTCCTGCCAATGCTTTATAAATGACCACCAGCATGACTATCATTTATAAATTTGGCGGCGGTCCCTCCACCAGATGGATGGAGTAATATACTCCGTCCCCCTGACTGAACAATGGATCGCTTGACAAAATATAAATCAGACTCTAAGTCTGAAGGTAAAAATCTTTTTTTTTTTTTAGTTTAATAAGCTGTATTGAATTAATGTTACTCATAAAACATAAGCCATGAACTTAACAAGTTAGGTGTTAATTAACACATGGGATAAAGATAGGCAATAAAACAGAGCAGAAAGCTGTTTACATTTTAAAGATTGCATAGGAAAGAAGGGGGGAGGGAAAAAAAGGGAAAAATAAAATATACCTTGCAACTGAGGATCAAGTATCAGTAAGTACTCTTAGATAATAAAGACACAATTCAAATATTCATAAAGGAAATAATTAAATACTGAAGTTCAATGAAGAGAAAAAGGCAAAGAAGTAAGAAGTCATGGAGGTTGGAAGTTTTCAGAACGATTACGGGAGACCTGAATGATTGAAACCTTATTCAAATAAATAGTTAGCGGTAACTAAAATAGGTCTCTATTAACATGTGGTTTACAAGAGGAGGCAAAAGCTATATCCGATCTGTGTTAGCGGCAAAACAGTATTCCACCAAGACATGACTGAGAGTTTAGTTGAGCATTTCCAGTTTGTAGTAATTTGCTGAGAAGCTAAAGCTAGCATCAGGTCAAACAACCCTTGTTCATGAGTCAATTACCCTAGCGACTCTGATAAACTTCCTGTAAAAAGAAGAACATTTGATATAGGGATATGTAAATTAAAAATAATTGAAATACGAGACCAAATTTGTACCCAAAATGAGGCTACCGGGGGGCAGGAAAACAGAAGGTGCATCAGGTCAGCTAAAGGATAGTCACAGGACCAACAAGTCTTATTATTAGTGTGTGCAAAATTAGCTATGGAGATAGGAGTAAAAAATAGTCTGTGGTATAGAAAGAAAATAGATTGAGTGGTGGATGCAGATCTAGAAATTTTTAATGACCTAGCCCAAATCTTGTTCCAGAAATCGATGCTTCATTCACAACCCAAATTCGTCTCCCAAGTAAGTTCCATCAGTGGGGCCGATTCCGATTCGGGCCGGAAATCTCTCCGACCGAGCCGGACCCGGAGAGATTTCCCGACCGACCGGTCCCTAGCAGTCCGACCGAACGAGTACGATAGCGCACGCATGCTATCGGACTCGATTCGGTTGGACTCCCATTGAAGTCAATGGGAGCCGGTCGTACAACACGTACGCGGGCTCCCACTGACTCAATGGGTGCGAGGAGCAACAAGGGCACCCCCTACAGCGGGCACGCGTTGGAAGCGGGTCGCGCCGTACATGCACAGGTAGGGGACCCATGGGTCCCCTGTGTGCGACTCGCGCGGCTACGCATACAGAGGGTCCGACACGGACCCCCAAAGTGCGCCTCCGATCTGCTCTTTGAGCCGGACGGGCGCGGGAGTCGGTGCCGGACTGCTCGAGGCGCGCATCGTGCCCATCCCGGCCGGGGAACGTCTCCATTGCGAGTCGTGTCCATGCGAAGTCGGTCGGAGCGGTCGGCTTTTGCGAACGAGTCGGTTGGATGCGGTTGGGTCTGGCTTAACGAGTCGGTCGGAGATTTCGCGATCGCATTTGCTGCGCCTCGGACGCACGCACGATCGGTCGGAAAACAGGGCTCCGAATCGGATCCGGTAAAGCCGAATCCGATTCGGAGCCCTACCGGCCGAGATCGGAATAGGCCCCTTAGTCTTAGTGTGCTCCGGATCTGTGGAATGAAAGAATCTATAGATCAAGGAGGCGTTTGGGATTACCGTCAAAATTCTGGGAAGCGGATCTTGTGTAGACAAGGAATCCTCTGGAGGAAAGGAATAAAAAACATCCAGAATTACTTCCATAAGCATCGAGAATTTGTGCCAAAACAAGCGAGGACATTTAAAAGTAGCCTGGAATTGGGGAAAAGAGCAGGGAATACCCTTAATCCTCCAAGAACTCCAATACAAAGGTCTATTGTTAATAGTGATGAGACGATTATACCAGAGAGGAGAAAGCAGAAAAGTGTTTCTAGAGATTATTCTTGGTTGACAGTGAGGCCTTAACAATGAGCAAGTATGTTTGAACAACGGAAGAGATGTGAGATTAGTCTTGGCAGTAAAGGCAAGAATCTCTGTGATAGAAAAAGAAGGAAGTAAGCGACATTCAATAGTGACCCATAAAGGAGTTAAGGAGAAATGTTCATAAGGAGCCAATGAGAGAAGGTAAAAATATTGACTGGACAAAGTTTCCAAAATGATCCGACTTGCGAGTGGGATTCCCTGGGCACAACATTTGATTTTCATCCGCTCTGTGAAGACTTCCTTGGATATAGCCTGCTGCCTTTCCCCGCTGAAATCCAATGTAAATACTCTGACCAGGCCAAACCTGGTTAGTGTATCCAACCAGAGTCACAATGTGGTCCAGCACCAATTGGGCCTAGGTTCCAGTCTTCCACGACCATTGACTACCATTGGAACTTAGCACTTTTTGGTGCCATTTTCACTTAAAACTTTCAAAATTCATGTCTCCGATTCCCCTTGTTGATTTTTTGTTATTTTACTCATTAAATTTTACTCTACTTTTTTAGTTCGGTTTGCGATTTATATTGTTCCATATTTTGCCTTTATTTCTGTTTTTGTATTGCATAAATACTTTATACATTGCCCTAGGTTAAGCATGTCTGCTCTGTGCCATAGCTACCAGGGGTTTGAGCTTATTTAATTTTGTGACTTTGAGGGTTCACCCTGACTAGAGTTGTGATTATTCCTTCAGGTGAGCAGTTGTCCACCCCAAATACTAACCCAATTTCATACACTCTTCTTCTTCTGAATCATTGTAGGATGGTCATCCAGGGAAGTGTTTCTGCCCATAACAACTCACTGTTGTTTGGGCTCCCAAGAACTCTTCTTTGTAGGTCTTGGCTTTTCCAAAATAACTTGGGTAGGCTCATTTTGGGATTTTCAAGATTAGACTTTCTCGCAAAGCTTCAAGAGTTTTGAGTATGGAATCCCATTGCCTTCATTTGGCATTAAGCTATTCCTGTCAATTGGCACCACATTCCTCCATTGCAGGTTAACTCCATATTGTCCTACCAGAACTTTGTGTTGAATTCGTATAGGCAACAGGGCTTATTTGTTATGCCTGCTTAATGCACAAAATCTATGCCTGAATACCCTCAAAAGATTCACAGCCACATGAATTTCACCAAATTGTCGAAAACCTAGATTTTCAGCCCGTCAGCTAGACTCTATACCCACTGAGTAGCCTAATTGTTTCCTCAGCACCAGGACGCCCTTTCGGAGATTAGCATAGGTTAGCAATTCTGTATACATTGAACTCTCTGTCAGTCAAAGAAAGCACTCTGTGGTCATTTCCATATACTCGGTAGGTCATGGAGGAGCTTCCCAACACTGCATACCCAAAGTTGTGCAATGGGATGGGTCATATTGCTGCATTAATACCCATGGATGCGCAGCAGAAATAGAGTATAATGTCATGACTTCATATTACAGTTTTTATCTGATTTTACATTATGACCTATATCTTCCCACATTGGAATCTAATGTTGGGTCTATACTTTCGTTTGTTCCTGTTTTTCCAGTTTCATTTGCTACAAATGATTTTGTTTTGAACGAGTACATATCTTATGTAAGTATTTTTTTATTACAAGTTAGATTTTGGGTGCTTATTTCTGAGTTAGTGGAACCCTCAATCTAGCGTTGGTCCTCATTCTCAGGTTTTGTGAATGTACATGGCCCATGTGCTTGCACAGGTCAGGTTTTGGTAGTCAGGGGACCTATCTTTCTAGTCCAATTAATGATGACTGTCTAATCAAGACCTGTCACCATGATTGCTCGGTGTGATGATCACTAGTGTTCAACAATGTGCTTGATCTTTCCCTCTGTATTTGCAGGTGTAAGGCATCTTGCAACATATGAGCTCCAAAACTCCTATAAGAGTACATCTGAATTCTAAAAATTGCTTCCAGATTGACATAAATTTACTCTTTCTGTTTGTTTTCACTAAACCTTAATATTAAGAGAAATAACACATGGGCACTCATGGAGCAAATGCCTAGTGGCTGACCAAGAGGGACTGCAAAGGAAAAGATCTCTGGTCAGTGGACCCTGTTAGTTTCACCCAGGGCTCCCCAATGATTGTCCAAGGAAAGACCTACAAAAAGAGTGCATTATTCTTGCTAGGATTTAACTTCAAATTCCACCTTCAGAATTAGAGAGGGCTCATTGCAGTGGTGGAGGGAGGAGAAGGAATGACACTTCTTTATAAATAATGCCATTGACTAGGAGAGTAATGTGCTCCACTGGAAATAAATGAGTGATGGACAACATTTTCTCTTTCCACCCACACTTATGTAATTAGCTGAGTACCAGCAGTCAAGCTCTGTTTCTGCTGAAAGTAACCTGTGAAGCTCAGTTGTGAAACATGGTGCTGGTTTTAATTTGCATGCGTGGAGAAGGGCTAATATCACTCTCTTTGTCTGTTCCAAAAAGGAAATCCCAGGGTCAATGTGATGGTGACTTATAATGTGTTCATCCCTGATGTATTTTAACTATGAAGATTCTCAGCCGACATGTGCTTCACTGTGGTGTCTTGTGCCATATAGCTTGTTCAAGGTGTTTTTTAAAATTATAATAAGGTGTTTAACAATAGTAAATAGACAATATGAAAGAAAAGCGTCAGTGATGTTGCAATGCCTGATTCCAAGTACAGCCTTTTAGGAGATTTCTCTTGTTTCTATTCTATCTTTGTGACACAGTGGCGTTTCCATAGTATGTCCTCATGGGACACATTTACCATTAGTTTCAGTCGAACTCCAGCTACAGACTATTCTCCACATATCCTGGTTTTAACTTAAAAGTTCACTTTAGGCACATTCCTCAATCACTTGGACCTCAATCACACGTAAATACAGAGGTTACATTATTAGCTCAAAGGTATGCTACTGCTAAAGTTTCTGGCACACTAAGTGTTAGTAAAACTCATAAAGTGATTTTGTAGTTTTGTGCTAGACTTTCAATCTACAATTGTGGTGGATGATGTTTAACCACACTGGCAGGTAAAACACTGCTGCATTTTCCATTTCCTTCCAGTGTGGTGATTTTTCTCTGAGCCCTGTCTACAATTGGAAATATTACTTTGCCGTGTGATGGAGCGGTACTTTCATGGTAATTTCTCAATGCAAAACATCATTACCTCTTGTTTACCTCTTAAAGGGGATGGACCTTTGCCACCGTGTATCACCAATTAGGAGACTTTGCATAAACATGGAAAAAATCAAATGCAAATAATATTTAAGGCAATAATGTGAGTTATGAGTAGTTTTAAAGGGTTTTATTTTCTAGTCAAAAGTTAAGGTTCTCTGACTCTTTATTCATTAGTCAAATATCAATCAGGTTACAGAATTGAAAAATAGGAAAAAATAGAATTAACACAGAACATATTATAGTTTGCATTTAAAGCACTTCATAAAGGAAGGGAATGAGGCATAAATGTCAGTCAGAAACTCATAAAGAGTTTCAGGAAAAATAGAAGTGAGAAGGCTAAATCAATAATTAACAATAGCAGAAAATCTCCCATAAAGAGAAATAAAATGCATAGGACAAAATAAGTCTTTGCCAAAGCCAGTTATTCAAAGCATAAAACTTAGAGTATTTAGCATCTAAACCTGTCCTGATCTCTCAGCTGATCTCTCTGCTTTGTGCTGGTAATCTCTGCCTCTCTGTGTCTGACACAGAAGCTGCTCATGAATGAGCCCCTCCTTTCTCTCTCTTCGCAGAACTTTAAAAAAAAATTGTGTTCTGCCTCGCGTCCTGCTAAAAAAAATTTGCAAAAGCCAACACCTCTCACCTAGCAACCAATATTTCTAACAAAAATACACGTGACTTGGTCTTCGTAGCTTGTCCAATTGGAGCTTCAGAACACATCGACACCCCACGGGCTGACTGGACACGTCATCAATCAGGCGAGTTCTTGTAACACATTTGAGTATTGTGCTAAATGATCTCATCTCCTAACATCCTAAAAACAATTACATTTTCTGCAACAAAAAGTATTAATTATGCGGAAACAGAGAATACATATTATAAGAAAAATGTGTGCTTTGCAGTTTTTTCACTCCACGTTATAAAGTGAATAAAGCAGGGGCGTAACACAGGCCCCCGCAGCCACTCAGCACAGTACTCCGGCCGGAGAGCTCCTGATTGAGCTCGGAGGGGGCCCCCTCCACGTACCTTGCAGAGGGGCCCCCTCAAATTTCGTTACGCCACTGGAATAAAGCATTGTCTAAACAAACTGCATGGAGATAAAAGTATGCAACAAGCAAAGGTCTTTTCATGAAGAGACAGAAACAGGAGGCGTAAATTATAAGAAAGGTCTTTTCATGAAGAGACAGAAACAGGGAGGAAGAGCATTCCTTTCTTATCTTCAAGGCCGAAGGGCCGCAGTGAGCAGAGCCTGCCAAAGCAAATTCGGCCTTTCTACACTGTAAAATTCAGAACAAATATATGCTACTTTGAAAGTTCAAAACACATTTTCCAAACTAAATGTACATTCTACAGTGAGGTTAAATCTAAAATAAACACAATTAAACAACCATGATTAATTATTTGAGCATGGCTCTACATGATTCATTAAGCATCTGAGCAGGCCTGGGGGCGCTAGAGGGCGCACCGCAAGATGGCTGCGCCTTAGTGCAGCTCCGCCCGGCTGATCCTCAATCCGCCCAATATCTGCTAGAAATCACGGCATCCTGGCATCAAACCCCACAGATTTGCACAGAACAACATTCCTGTGTGCAGTGGTGCCCTTGCGGACGGACAGCGCCTCTGCATTCGGCTGATAACGGCTGGGACTGATCCTGACGACGAGAGTGCAAAATGGCGGCCGCTGGAGCGCTGCGATGAGCTGGCTCATAGCGACGCCTCGGCGCGATACAGGGGAGGACTGTGTCTGCGGAGCCCCTGTTGGTGAGTGTGCCGCTGGATGCTGACGGACCTGGCAGCGAAATGGTGAGGTGAGCGGCGGAGCTGAGCGATGCGCCTGGCGGGCGGCCGGCCCGAAACAAGTGGCTGTGAAGATCCTGAGGAGTGGAGGGGGAGTGCGGATGCCCAATATCAGCGGGGAAGGCAGACGTGGACCATCGCACCGCAAGTGGCGTCTGGTGCCGGTTGTGGTAAGTGGAGTGCGGTCGGGCCCGGGTCTGCAGCTGCGGCGGAGGTGTAGGCCTGGGAGCTGGGCTGTGCCCTGCGAGCCGCGGCCGGCTGCAGCGCGCGCACATTGCCGAGACCTACCTGCGATATCTGCCGGCATTGCGGTGACCGG
Source organism: Calotriton arnoldi (assembly GCA_963921515.1). Lineage (NCBI taxonomy): Eukaryota > Metazoa > Chordata > Amphibia > Caudata > Salamandridae > Calotriton > Calotriton arnoldi. The sequence goes on along the minus strand of CAWUFW010000597.1, from coordinate 936,256 downwards.
GCGCGCTGACAAACCTGCCGCTAATGCCCCCCCTCCATTGCCTGAAACTTATCTGCGGGACCGTGAGTGCTGAGGTGAGGTCCCCCTGAGCGCTCCCACCCACTGCTGGCAATATCACGGGCAGAGGCCCGTTTGGCCATGATGCTCTGGAGGGGGGCCTGCACCTAGAGATCGAGCCGACAAGAGGGCCTTTACATCATTCCTGCCCACCTCAGGAAGCCCCAGCGGCAGTGTGAATCAGCGTACTTCCCAAGCGCAGCAGCGCGGCAGATCAGGATACTGCCTGCATACTCATTGGGCCATAGTCGACTTCTTGGGCCTAGCTGTTGGACTCCCAGCGCACACCCCACACCATATACCTGTCTGTCCAGTGCACCCTTGAACCAGCACTGTGCGCCATGACGGGCCGCGTGGCGGAGCGCGCACGATACCTGTGGCAGTATATGCTCGCTAGGCCCTATTGCGGACTGAACTGGAGTAGCTGGTCCCTCTCAAACAGTGCAGTGCCCAAGAGGCGGCGGCCCTTAAACGACATTTGCTATCGGACGCCCAACGTCAAACAGGCCGGGCTACCACTTGGGCGCATAACGGAAGGGACTCGGGCGCTGCGGGAGCTGAGCGTGGGACGCCGCTATCGTTGTTGTGAACACAGCTAGACTGCAGATTTGAGCCACACTCGAACGCTGGTGTCAGATTAATACCTTTACTTGGCAGTGGTGGGGTCCTCAGCGCTCTTGCCACGCCTGACCCCCTTGCAGGTCAGCAACCTTCACACACATTGCCCAACATCTAATATGGGGAAGACGGATAAAACTCAGCCTTGCCTCACGATTGAGGCGCGAAAAACTGGCAAGACGCAAAAGGCGGCATCCGACTCCGAGGCCGACGCCCAGGGTGATGGCCCGTCCACGATAGAACTGACACTGCTGGCCATGCACAAAAGCCTCCAATCCATAGAGGGCAATATGTCTGCCATAAACCATAGACTTGACCATATGTCTTCCCAACTCGAGAAACAAAACACGAGAATGGGGGAGGTGGATCAACGGGTCGCTACTGCTGAGGAGGGTTTAAGTGAAGTGGCCGATAAAGCCCTCAACATGGAGAAGGTACTGACACTTATCCAAGCAAAGAACGAGGATTTAGAGGCCTGGTCTCGCCGTAATAACATTCGAATCACAGGCATGCCAGAGTCCACAAACACTGGGAAGATGGAGACCTTCATTGAGGACCTCCTCAAAGATATTTTTGGCCATGAGAGCTTCTCCAACATGTTCATAATAGAGCGGGCTCATCGTTCCCTGGTGGCGAGACCAGCACCGGGCACCCCACCTCGCCCTATAATTGCCCGATTACTAAATTACAGGGACCGCAATACTATTTTAAGGCTGGCCAGAGAAAAGTGCGACATTAGCCACCAAGGGAACTCACTTTTTCCAGACTTTACTGTCACAGTCCAGGCGGCAAGGCGAGAGTTTGGCCCTGTAAAGAAATTCCTGCAATCCGAGGGCATTCCCTATGCCATGCTGTACCCTGCCCACCTACGCGTGGGCCAGGGGGGGACTTTAAAATCTTCACCACCCCTAAGACGGCGATGGAGCATGCAAAAAAATTGAAGCGACGAGAGGCCCCGAATGATCCGGACGAGGAAGAACAATTAAAGAGAGTGCAATGCCGAACTCTGGTTCTGAATGACGTGTCATACAAGTGATATGCTCTGATTTATAGTCTTGGGGTGTTACTGTTCACCGCTACAGAAATGTTGTAGTAGGGCAGGATAATTCCGAATGGTTGGCTTTGATGCAGTCTATACATTGCCATGATCTTTAATTTCTAGCACAGGTACCTAGACCTTATCAGCCACCTCCTACTCAGTAGGGGGCCAGTAGCTCTCAGGAGGCCCCACATGGGAATACCCCACATGTTGCACACTGTTAGAGTTGATTGTTGGGGGATGTTTAAACAGAGTAGGGATGGCTTTGGCATGTTGGGACCGCTGAAGTGGGTGGGGGGATGGAGGGCGGTTGAGTGGGGGAACTGGTTGGTACTATGCTCTTGCACTGATTACGAACCCAGGCGACACACTACTGTAACTAGGCATCACACTAATATGTATATTATTTCTGCTGCATGGCACTGGTGGTAATATAAAATTCCTTACATGGAACGTGCGCGGTTTAAACAGCCCCAAGAAAATTTGCTCGGTGCAGGCCTATCTAGACAGGCTCGATATCCAAGTAGCATTCCTACAAGAGACACATCTTACATCACAGTCTGAGAGGAACGTGGGCGGACGCTGGGCAGGGGCCAGAATTGCTTCCTCATACTCCTCCTATTCCCGTGGGGTGCTAATCTTAGTTAAGAAGGGAGTCCCCTTTACTGTCCTCAGCTCGGAGACGGATGACCAAGGCAGGCTTGCCCTTGTGCATGGCAAGCTTGGAGGCATGGGGGTGCTTCTGGTTAATGTATATGGCCCGAATGTGGATGACCATTCCTTCTTTACTGATGTATGGCGGCGCATTTCCAAGTTTCCTCCTGTCGAGATCCTTTGGGGAGGTGATTTCAATACCTGCTTAGATGTAACTATTAACAGATTTGGGAGTGGGGCCCCACAACACAGGCTAGCGACAGATGCTCTGGTGGGCTTGTTAGAAGCCGGGAACATACACGATGTGTGGCGGATGCGACACCCTGAGGCAAGAGAAAGCACCTTTATATCTACGGTGCATGGCACGTGGTCTCGCCTGGACTACTGGCTTGTATCGGAAGTTGCCTGCACATGGGTGACCAATGTCAGACACCTGGCGAAGACGCTTTCAGATCACTCCCTGGTATTGCTGGAAATGTGTGTCCCTGAGTGCGATAGGCCCCCGTTCACCTGGCGACTGCAACAGGCTTCATTGACTGATCAGGTTTTCAAGTGTACAGTGGGGGAGGCGATTAGCAATTTTTTTAAGGAGAATGAGGGCACGGTCGATAGTGCGGGTGTGCTGTGGGAAGAATTTAAGGTCACGATAAGGGGTGTGTGCATGGGTGCGCAAGCTGGGGTTTTAAAAGATATACGCTGTCGAATCAGTAAACTTGTGGCGGATATATCCAATCTGGAGCATGAGTACGAGCGGAGTCCTGCTCCAGAGCAGTTAGCTGCGATACGGGACCTAGTAACAGAGCACAACAAAACCGTAGACCAGGAGATGGCACATAGATCACGCCGTAGCACGGCACATTATTATGGGGAGGGAGGAAGACCCAGTCGATCCCTTGCACAGAAATTGGCGGCACCTCGGAGCCAAGTACACATCACTGAATTGCAAGACGAGGAGGGCGAGGCACATTACACCACACCAGAGATCAGTAAAATAGTGCTTGCCTTCTACTCCGATCTGTATGGAAAGCGGACGCACGCCTGAGCAGCAGAGGTTAACTCGTACCTGGAATATATCGCGCTGGGCTGGCTGTCGGAGGGCCAGCGAGAATACCTTACGCAGCCATTTGACGTCGAGGGCGTCAAACTCGCTATAATGTCTCTCCCGACAGGTAAGGCTCTGGGCCTGGATGGGCTCCCGAGCGAGTTCTACAAAACCTATGTCGAGGACTTAGCCCCTAGGCTATTAGATGTGTTTTCAGAGGCGTACGAGACTGGCACCCTCCCACCCACACTTAGAGAGGCACTCATTGTAATGCTCCTGAAACCTGGTAAAGAAGCCAGTGCATGTGATTCATATAGGCCTCTCTCCGTGATTAATATTGATGCCAAAATTCTGGCAAAGATGATCGCCAGAAGACTGCAGCCCCTGGTTCCAAGTCTAGTGCTCCCGGACCAGTCAGGGTTTGTGCCCGCTAGATCGACTATGCACAACCTACGCACTGTGTTTGCCACACTACACTATTTTGAGCCGGAATTTCAGGTGGTAGCGGTACTACTCGATGCTGCAAAGGCGTTCGACTCTCTGCAATGGGAGTACATGTTCACGGTACTGTTGCGCATGGGCCTGCCACCCTTCTTTCTCAAATGGGTCCATCTGCTATACCATGCACCATTGGCGCGTATATGGGTGAACGGCTGGGTGTCAGAAGCTTTTTCAATAAACAGAGGCACACGACAGGGTTGCCCCCTGTCGCCCATACTTTTTGCGCTCGCACTGGAGCCTTTGGCATGTAAACTGCGCCAACGGCATGCTAAGGCGGCGTTGTAGTTCCGTCAGCGTCCATTGGTGGTTTCGCTGTACGCGGATGATATGCTCCTATACGTCCGCGAGCCGGCAACTTATTTATCGGAGTTGCTCCGCGAATACGTGAAGTTCGAAGGGTATTCAGGCCTGGGTATCAATTGGGCAAAATCTACAGTGTTTCCGCTGATGGTCGGCACCCGTGAGGTGGAATTGGACTTCCCGCTTGCATGGTCCACCGACCCAGTTCGGTACTTAGGGGTATGGCTGCACAGAGACCCTGAGGTGGTGATTTACACGAATTATGCTATCACTAAAATCACAGACCAGGCGACGAGATGGGCTAAGCTGCCACTTTCTCTAGCAGATCGAATAGCAGTAGTTAAAATGACGATCCTCCCTAAGCTACTCTATTTATTCATTAACATTCCGATCCATCTGAATATTGCACTGTTTAATACACTGCAATCAGCTTTACTCGCCTTTGTATGGGGAGGTAGGAAACCCCGCCGTAGCTGAGAGGCACTGGTGCAACCGCTTGAGCGTGGAGGCTTTGAGGCCCCCGATATGAGGCTCTACTATCTATGCGTTTGTGCATTTCTGGTATCACCCGCAAAGGTTCCAGCCGCATATTGCCATTGAGGCAGACTCGGTGCTGCCTGTGTCACTGGAGGCGGCCGCATTGCTGGGTGGGCATGGTGGACCGCGGTCTGAAATCAATCCGGTACTCTGCACTGCGTGGGCGTGGAGGGCCCTGGCACGCAGGGTGCAACTAGATTATATCTATGCCCCGACGCTACCACTTGCTTCACACCCGGATATCTCTGCTGCACAAGAAAAGGCTGCGCTGCGCACACTGAAAAACGTGGGGATTGCACAGCTGGGAGACCTTTACCAGCAGGGCCAGTTTCGACCACTCTCAGATTTACAGGAAGGGTGGGGGCAGGACCTGATGCTGGGATTCACATATGTGCGTGAAAGGCAAGCTGTACGTGCGATATACCCCGACTACCCAGCCGAGCCGAGAACGCTTCTGGCACTGCAGGCAGTGTTAGCAAGCGACTTGCGCAGAGGACTGATAACAAGACTATATAATGCAACCCTGAGGGAGCGGGATCCAATTGACAGCCCCTCCTACAATAAATGGAACACGACACTTGGGGCCACTATGTCCGCTGAGGCTTGGAAATTTTGCTGTGAACTAACGGGCCGCCTGACGGCGAACTGCAACCTACGCATCATACATTTCAAATACCTGCATCAATTATATTACACACCGGTACAATTGCGTAAATTTGGTCTGCAAGAGAGCGCTTGTTGTGTGCGGTGTGGGCAGGATGATGCGGACTTTCTGCATCTTGCATGGGGCTGTGCTGGCATACAGGCGTTCTGGGTTAAAGTCACGAGTGTGCTCACGGAGGTGGTGCTGGAAAATGTGAAGTGTGCGCCTGATGTCTGTCTCCTTGGATGGGTTAAAAACCTCAAGCCATTCAATCGAAGACTGGTAGCTATTTCCACTTTATTCGCCAAGAGGGCAGTTGCAAAATGCTGGGGGGGCTAGAACTCGCCCGATGGTGAAAGGATGGGTCCATGACCTGTTGTACTGCAGGGACCAGTTGGGAATTTATGCAGAGGAACTGCCCGCAGCCTCGCGGCCTAAAGATTTTTGGGCCCCATTAACAGGGTATCTGATGGGCAACCCTGATCTGCAGTAGAAAGTTGCAATGTTGACTTAATTGTTACAGGTGGTGGGACTGTGATTGCTATTGAGGCCTGTTCAATATCTCCAATGGTTTATAACATCGGGTTCAACGAAAGTATTCAGTGCCAGGGATAGGGGGGAGGGGTGGGGGGTTTGTTAATGGATTGGGGTTTTGGTTCTATAAATGTAAAATGCTTATAATGCCTGAGTCTCAACTGATTGCTGGGTCCCGGCTTGGGGCTTGTTAACACTTGTTATAAGCTGAACAATAAAAAGATTGGAAAAAAAAAAGCATCTGAGCAGGCCTCATTCCTGTTTTCCCTTGCACCAAAACTCTGCGTGCCATTTTAAAAAAAATATGCAGTTTGTCTGAAACTTAAAGCAGCTTTTAGTCATATAGTAATACATAAATCTTATAGGTGAAATCTGGGCTCCATCAGGTGGAAACGCTTGGTGAAAATGCCATCAGTGTTGGTGTTTGGTGGTGGAATGTGTGTTAATACTGCGGGAATTGTTAATGAATCCCCAACATGTGTTAGCCATTTTACAACTATAAAACTTACCTTCCTAACATGCATGAGGGGAATTCCCAGCATACTATGGACACAATAACGATTATTCTGAGGAAATCTGCCAGCCTTTCAATGGTTCTTTCACTGGGCAAACTTTACCATCAAGGGTACTGGAGCGTAAGAGCCTCTGCAATACTTGGTGGAAGTTTCCTTGCACCATGGCAAAGACATAATTATTTTAGATGACTGGCCATCCACATTGAACGAAACTCTATAAAGAATAGCACAATTACCAAATATGCTGACAGAGGATCTGAAATGTTTTCAGAGTAGTTTTTATTATTGCACCCCTCTAATTAATGCTTTATTGCTGCTTCATCTTCAACATTGAGGTTTGTTGAATTCATTTGGATGATAATGCCCTGATTACTTTACTGGAAATCCTCATTACTCTTAATCCTACTCGTCCTCAACCCAGTCATAACCAATGAGGTAGCATCCAATCACAGAGAGGACACAAAACAGGAAACACTTGCTAACCCCACCCACCCTCCTACTAAGGGCTATAATACAATAGCCATACCTTAGCACTTCCTGAAATGCCAAGCAACACAAAGGACTGATACCAGGAGGGTGGGCAGGAAGAATGACTGGGTCAAGGATGAGTAGGACTAAGAGTAATGAGGATTACCGGTAAGTAATCAGGGCATTACCTCTACATCCCTTGTCCTTGACCCAGTCATAACCAATGAGGTATACCAAAGCAGAAACATAAAACAGAACCTTTGAAATACCGACTGAAGCAAAGAACCACACCGAATAGAAGCACACCACAGTGAAGTTTAATGCAACAACCAAAGAACAACTCAAACAGGAGCAGGGGGCCCCACAGCCTGCAAAACCACACTCCCAAAATTCAAATGGTCAGTTTGAGCACAATTCAAATGGTAATGTCTGATAAAGGTATGTTCAGAAGCCCAAGTCCCAGCCCGACAGATCTCCTCCAAGGGCACTCCCTTAAAGGTGTCCCATGAGGCCAAAACCCTTCTAGTCAACCTGGTTTGAACATTTGAAGAACACAGCAAGGCAGCGTCCTGATATGCCAAAGAGATAGTGTCCTTAATCCAACGCCCCAGGGTCATCTTAGAAGCAGTCTTCCCTTGCCCTGCAAGACCAAAAGTCACAAACAAAAAGTCAGAAGAATGGAAGGCACGCTTCACATCCAGGGTGTACAACATCTGTTCCTCAGGAGAAGAAGGAGTAGGACAGAGAGAAGGTAACACCAGTTCCTGAGAGGTATGAAACTTAGAATTAACCTTGGGCAGGAACCCAGGATCCAACGTCAACACCACAGCATCCTCCAGGAACCAAAGAAATGGAGGGGAACACCGCAAGGCAGACAGCTCCCCCAACCGCCGTTGCCGACGTAACAGCCTCCAGGAAAGTCACTTTAAAAGACAAGAACTTCAAATCCGCAGAAGCCAAGGGCTCAAAAGGAGAGGACGGAAGAGCGCGAAGGACCAGAGAAAGATCCCACGACGGAACTGAAGAGCGGACAGCAGGGGAAGTAAGAGAGAAACTTCAAAATAACCAGTTAACCAAAGGCCCTGCAGCAGACGAAAAAGAACCAGAATCCCTGAAGGCCCGGATAGCAGCCCACTGTCCCTTCACAGTCGACAGGGCAAGACCCTTGTGAAAACCATCCAAAGAGAATTGAATGATAGAAGAAACAGGAAGTCCTAAGGTATGGCTATTGTATGATAGCCCTTAGCAGGAGGATGGGTGGGGTTAGCAAGCGTTTCCTGTCTGTGATTGGATACTACCTCATTGGTTATGACTGGGTTGAGGATGAGGGAGGTAGAAGTAAATTCGTATCAGATGATTACCATTTGATACTTTGGTTGCCGTAAGTCAAGGTAACTTTCGTTGATACCGATTACAAAAATGCATTCACCAATGTTGCCCCCTCTTACCATTTCTGTTTATACATGGTACAGTATTTCTATCAACCTATATGAGTCTGAGGAAACAGTGAGTTGCTGTGGATATTAGAGCAATTTCTTTTAATTTATAGAATAAGCTGAAAATAGCACACCCCTGCCTTTGGAGGAAATTAACATTAAACATTATTGTTCTGTTCATGTTGGTTGCGACCAAATAGCAATAATGTAAGCTAATATCTGTAAAATTGGTTTACAGCCGCCTATATTCGTGGAATCCTGAGGGGTTATTTGACTGATGTGATCTATTTTGAATGATTTTAAAATATTTTTTTGACTCTCCAATCAGACGCACGTTTGACCAGGTGTAACTAACCTTTTTCTATTTTGTATCAGCACTTCAGAAAGCAGTTGATGGCTATGCGCGACCACTGTTCATAGTGGTAGGGCCACTCTGAGACGGACTTTAATAGTGAGCCAGTTCCTTTTGGTTGGTCCTACGATCATCTACGCGGCCCAGTAACCGATGTCTTTCTGACTAGCTGTAATAGTGTGTCCTTATAAGAACCAACACTCCAGAGTAAGTCATTTGCCAGGCACTACATTTTTTTTATAGTAATAGGTCCGTCTCGAAAAGTACTTTATTAGCAAATTAACCTGATTAGTTGATTTGTAATAACTTATGCGGCTCCACAATTTTTGTCACTTTGACTAGCCCTAATGAATGAATTTTCAAAAGTATTTGTATTTTCAGAGCCGGCTGTCTGCTACATATCAGTACATTGTATTGTAAATGTACGTTTTAATTACTGAAGTATGTTATTAAATCTTAGAAGTGTGTATATTTTACTATGTATATTGTATGGCATGTCTATGGCAGGCTGACACAATAATTAAATAAATAAATAAATACATAAATAAATAAAGTGTTTTGAAACTAGGTAATATATTGTTCCACTAGGATTTAAAACTGCTCCTCTTACGTGCACTAATCATATTGATCTAAAACAAGACAATATAATAAAATAATTCTGTATGTGAAAAAAAGGGGTCTGTATAAAGGCATGTCCTATGAGACCCTTGGACACTCACATTTCATTTATCCAAGCCGGACAATTTAGAGGCATCACAAAATCATTTTTAACTGTGCTTTGATGAACTGCAGACCTTACTTGAAACAGAAACTCCTATAAAAAAATCGCAGACATTGAAGAAACTGATTTTGAATGGCTAAAGGACCCTAACTGGCTGAAAGATTGTTATTTACAAGCATACGTACTGGCTTTAAGATCACAAGTACATTTTAATCGACATCAATGTCTCTTGGGCCTTGTGGACACTTCAGTGAGCTTACTGCGATTCAAATAAAACACTGTTGTCATGGAAATTCTTTTAACAATCCTCACAAATTAATATTTGGAACAATCAATTTAACATTTACAGAACCAAATAAGTGTTCTTTCAGGTACTGTACAAGCGTGCTGGTTGGATAGAAATTAAAATGCTTTTCCACTGCTTAGCAGTAATTGGGGAGATCTCACTGACCTCTGAATTGAAACACATGTCCATCTGCAGTCTAATCCAGCTGCTTGAAGTCAGTGGGATAGAGATGTGCCACACTTCCAGACATGGGGTATGGCAAATAACTTCTATTATTTCAATGCCTGTTAGTTAGTAAAAGTTGATTATAATTGTAGTTAACCATCTATCACAGAAGGAGAGCAATAGAACCAGAAAAATAAATCCAGCAAAATATGACGTACAACAAAAGTGACTGCACTGGTCTCCTGTTCGGGACAAGGTGCAAACGTCTTCAATCATTGAAGCCCAACTACCAGTTTATGATCCGACTATCAGTCTTGGCTTTTATAGGAGCAGATGGACAGGCTGACTAGGTAGATTATAGGGTGCATTTTCCTTGAGGATCCCATATCTCAAAAACTACTTTTATTGGACAGTTCTTCTGATTGAATGGACACCAACAGAATATGAGTCACTGATTCAATCTAGGACAAACCGTGATATAGTATATCTGATAGAGACATCTAGCTGCAGAGTCCTTACCTTTGAATATCCCAGGCATCAGTCTGGATCTGGAAGATTTTCCCCTGCATGCCGGAAGGTGATGTCTTTCGGCTCCATGTTGTCGTCTTTGGCATCTTCTGCGCTGGAAGTGATGTGCACAGTACCTATATAGGCACCACCTCGGCACACTGACGTCAATTCTTTTTTGACTGGCTTTTTTCAACTTTTTGTCAAACTGTTTTGAAAGATTTAATTCCTGTGTAAGGATGTCACCCAAGAACCCAGCTGGTTTCAAATCATGTGGGGCCTGTCATAGGCAAATGTCGGTGACAGACCTCTACTTGTTGTGCTTGTGGTGCCTTTACCCGGGACACGACTCCAAGGCATGTGAGGACTGCCTTGCAATGCACCAGAGGTGCAGAGGGAGCGATCCCTCAAGCTCCTCACCGCCCAATATCGATCGACTCCGCAAAGCTCAAGGTCCCGTTTGCATGGGAGTTCCTGGGACCATTCGTGGAGCCTCTACCGACGTTCGTTGTCGCACTAGAAGTCATTTGGAAAGTCGGGCAAGTTCCACAAGAAGTCAAAGAAGTTCAAATGCTCTTCGACTTCCCTGCATACATCTAAGTCATCCACGAGATGAGGGAGAGTCGGTACTCCAGTCCCTGTGAGTTGGCGGGGCCTAAACCTGGGTCCGCTCCACACTTTCCAGATGTTCCCAGAGCCGGCGCTACCTCCGCCCAGTTGAAGGAATTTTATGAGGCCATGCACCTCATCTTGGGGCAGCCCAGCAACTCTGGAGTGCCTTTTAGCCCCATGGGTGCATGAAAGACCCTACTGGTCCCACACCAGTGGGATCGCCCTCATTACCAGTCAGTCTCAAAGCACCCCTTGCTGGATCCAGAGTGGAGCGACGGTGAGAGCAAGACCTTCCTCTGCACCCGCTACAGTGCCAACAGCCCTGGCACTGCAGAGGCCTCTAGGTCGTGCCATCCCTATCGTCATTCCCGAGACGGAGCCTGATGCACGTCATCTGAAGCCGCATCCGGAACAGACCGAGGACATCCTTCCTGGAGTGGAGTCAGTGCCTTATTTGATGGATAAAGCAAACACAAGGAGATGATGGACGGAGTGCTGAAACTTTTCAGACACTCACCCCCAGTCACAGATCTTGGTTGAATCCATCATCATTCTTTAGCTCACTTCACCACCTCAGTTCAGACCCAGTTATATGCAAATCAGTCTTGACCCTGTGCCTCATGGGAACAGTCCAGCCCGAACTGCCAAGCCAGGTCTTCCCTGAACCGGAAACAAGCATCCTGGGACCGGTTTCTGGGTAACACCCTTCATCAGCTAGTCTGGCTGATGAAGGGTGATGCCCTGAAACCGGTCCCAGGATGCTTGTTTCCGGTCCAGGGAGTACCTGGCTTGGCAGTTCAGGCTTGACTGTTCCCACAAGGAACAGGGTCAAGACTGATTTGCATATGGCTGGGTCCAAACTGGGCTGGTGTGGTGAGCAAAAGAATGATGGATTTAACCCAGATCCTTGTGACAGGGGGTGAATGTTTGCATTGTCCAACATTCCGTCCATCAATTGTTTCTTTTGCATATGTCGCCCAAAGTGGGAAGGGTATGCCTAGACGTGGGTCCCGTGCTCACTACACCACTGGATTCAAGCTAGCCTGGCTGATGAAGGGTGATGCCCTGAAACCGGTCCCAGGATGCTTGTTTCTGGTCCTATGAGGACCTGTCTTGGCAGTTCGGGCTTTACTGTTCCCACAAGGAACAGGGTCAAGACTGATTTGCATATGGCTGGGTCCAAACTGGGGTGGTGTGGTGAGCAAAAGAATGATGGATTTAACCCAGATCCTTGTGACTGGGGGTGTTTGCATTGTCCAACATTTCGTCCATCAGTTGTTTCTTTTGCATATGTCGCCCTAAGTGGGAAGGGTATGCCCAGACGTGGGTCCTGTGCTCACTACACCAATGGATTCAAGCTAGCCTGGCTGATGAAGGGTGATGCCCTGAAACCAATCCCAGGATGCTTGTTTCCGGTCGAAGGAGGACCTGGCTTGGCAGTTCGGGCTTGACTGTTCCCACAAGGAACAGGGTCAAGACTGATTTGCATATGGCTGGGTTCAAACTGGGTTGGTGTGGTGAGCAAAAGAATGATGGATTTAAACCAGATCCTTGTGACTGGGGGTGAATGTTTGCATTGTCCAACATTCAGTCCATCAATTGTTTCTTTTGCATATCTCACCCAAAATGGGAAGGGTATGCCCAGACGTGGGTCCCGTGCTCACTACACCACTAGATTCAAGCTAGCCTGGTTGATATAGGGTGATGCCCTGAAAGCGGTCCCAGGATGCTTGTTTCCGGTCGAAGGAGGACCTGGCTTGGCAGTTCGGGCTTGACTGTTCCCACAAGGAACAGGGTCAAGACTGATTTGCATATGGCTGGGTCCAAACTGGGTAGGTGTGGTGAGCAAAAGAATGATGGATTTAAACCAGATCCTTGTGACTGGGGGTGAATGTTTGCATTGTCCAACAATCAGTCCATCAATTGTTTCTTTTGCATATGTTGCCTTAAGTGGGAAGGGTATGGCAAGATGTGGGTGCCGTGCTCACTACACCACTGGATTCAAGCTAGCCTGGCTGATGAAGGGTGATGCCCTGAAACCGGTCACAAGATGCTTGTTTCTTTTTCCAGGGAGGACTTGGCTTGGCAGTTCGGGCTCGACTGTTCCCGCTAGCCTGGTTGATATAGGGTGATGCCCTGAAAGCGGTCCCAGGATGCTTGTTTCCGGTCGAAGGAGGACCTGGCTTGGCAGTTCGGGCTTGACTGTTCCCACAAGGAACAGGGTCAAGACTGATTTGCATATGACTGGGTCCAAACTGGAGTGGTGTGGTGAGCAAAAGAATGGTGGATTTAACCCAGATCCGTGTGACTGGGGGTGAAATTTTGCATTGTCCAACATTCCGTCCATCAATTGTTTCTTTTGCATATGTCGCACTAAGTGGGAAGGGTATGTCCAGACATGGGTCCCGTGCTCACTACACCACTGGATTCAAGCTAGCCTGGCTGATGAAAGGTGATTCCCTGAAACCAGTCCCGGGAGGACCTGGCTTGGCAATTCGGGCTTGACTGTTCCCACAAGGAACAGGGTTAAGACTGATTTGCATATGGCTGGGTCCAAACTGGGGTGGTGTGGTGAGCAAAAGAATGATGGATTTAATGCAGATCCTTGTGACTGGGGGTGAATGATTGCATTGTCCAACATTCCGTCCATCAATTGTTTCTTTTGCATATGTCGCCCAAAGTGGGAAGGGTATGCCCAGACTTGGGTCTTGTGCTCACTACACCACTGGATTCAAGCTAGCCTGGCTGATGAAAGGTGATGCCTTGAAGCAGGTCCCAAGATGCTTGTTTCCGGTCCAGGAAGGACCTGTCTTGGCAGTTCAGGCTTGACTGCTCCCACAAGGAACAGGGTCAAGACTGATTTGCATATGGCTGGGTCCAAACTGGGGTGGTGTGGTGAGCAAAATAATGATGCATTTAACCCAGATCCTTGTGACTGGGGGTGAATGTTTGCATTGTCCAACATTTCGTCCATCAATTGTTTCTTTTTGCATATGTCGCCCTAAGTGGGAAGGGTATGCCGAGACGTGGGTCCTGTGCTCACTACACCAATGGATTCAAGCTAGCCTGGCTGATGAAGGGTGATGCCCCTGAGAGCCAATCCCAGGATGCTTGTTTCCGGTCGAGAAGGAGGACCTGGCTTGGCAGTTCGGAGCTGGACTGTTCCCACAAGGAGCAGGGTCAAGAGCTGATTTGCATATGGCTGGGTTCAAACTGGGTTGGTGTGGTGAGCAAAAGAATGATGGATTTAAACCAGATCCTTGTGACTGGGGGTGAATGTTTGCATTGTCCAACATTCCGTCCATCAATTGTTTCTTTTGCATATGTCCCTCTAAGTGGGAAGGGTATGGCCAGACGTGGGTCCCGTGCTCACTACACCACTGGATTCAAGCTAGCCTGGCTGATGAAGGGTGATGCCCTGAAACCGGTCCCAAGATGCTTGTTTACGGTCCAGGGAGGACTTGGGTTGGCAGTTCGGGCATGACTGTTCCCACAAGGAACACGGTCAAGACTGATTTGCATATGTCTGGGTCCAAACTGGAGTGGTGTAGTGAACAAAAGAATGATGGATTTAACCCAGATCCTTGTGACTGGGGGTGAATGTTTGCATTGTCCAACATTCCGCCCATCAATTGTTTCTTTTGAATATGTCACACTAAGTGGGTAGGGGATGTCCAGACGTGGGTCCCGTGCTCACTACACCACTGGATTCAAGCTAGTCTGGCTGATGAAGGGTGATGCCCTGAAACCGGTCCAAGGATGCATGTTTCCGGTCCAGGGAGGACCTGGCTTGGCAGTTCGGGCTTGACTGTTCCCACAAGGAACAGGGTCAAGACTGATTTGCATATGGCCGGATCCAAACTGGGCTGGTGTGGTGAGCAAAACAATGATGGATTTAACCCAGATCCTTGTGACAGGGGGTGAATGTTTGCATTGTCCAACATTCCGTCCATCAATTGTTTCTTTTGCATATATCGCCCAAAATGGGAAGGGTATGCCCAGACGTGGGTCCCGTGCTCATTACACCACTGGATTCAAGCTAGCCTGGTTGATGAAGGGTGATGCCCTGAAACCGGTCACAAGATGCTTGTTTCCTTTCCAGGGAGGACTTGGCTTGGCAGTTCGGGCTCGACTGTTCCTACAAGGAACAGGGTCAAGACTGATTTGCATATGACTGGGTCCAAACTGGAGTGGTGTGGTGAGCAAAAGAATGGTGGATTTAACCCAGATCCGTGTGACTGGGGGTGAAATTTTGCATTGTCCAACATTCCGTCCATCAATTGTTTCTTTTGCATATGTCGCACTAAGTGGGAAGGGTATGTCCAGACATGGGTCCCGTGCTCACTACACCACTGGATTCAAGCTAGCCTGGCTGATGAAGGGTGATTCCCTGAAACCGGTCCCAGGATGCTGGTTTCCTGGTCCAGGGAGGACCTGGCTTGGCAATTCGGGCTGGACTGTTCCCACAAGGAACAGGGTCAAGACTGATTTGCATATGGCTGGAGTCCAAACTGGGGTGGTGTGGTGAGCAAAAGAATGATGGATTTAACCCAGATCCTTGTGACTGGGGGTGAATGTTTGCATTGTCCAACATTCCGTCCATCAATTGTTTCTTTTGCATATGTCGCCCTAAGTGGGAAGGGGTATGCCCAGACGTGGGTCCCGTGCTCACTACACCACTGGATTCAAGCTAGCCTGGCTGAAGAAGGGTGATGCCTGAAACCGGTCCCAGGATGCTTGTTTCCGGTCCAGGAGGGACCTGGCTTGGCAGTTCGGGCTGGACTGTTCCCACAAGGAACAGGGTCATGACTGATTTGCATATGCCTGGGTCCAAACTAGGTTGGTGTGGTGAGCAAAAGAATGATGGATTTAACCCAGATCCTTGTGACTGGGGGTGAATGTTTGCATTGTCCAACATTCCGTCCATCAATTGTTTCTTTTGCATTATGTCGCTCTAAGTGGGAAGGGTATGTCCAGACATGGGTCACATGCTCACTACACCACTGGATTCAAGCTAGCCTGGCTGATGAAGGGTGATGCCCTGAAACCGTCCCAGGATGCTTGTTTCCAGTCCAGGGAGGACCTGGCTTGGCAGTTCGATCTTGATTGTTCCCACAAGGAACAGGGTCAAGACTGATTTGCATATGACTGGGTCCAAACTGGAGTGGCGTGGTGAGCAAAAGAATGGTGGATTTAACCCAGATCCGTGTGACTGGGGGTGAATTTTTGCATTGTCCAACATTCCGTCCATCAATTGTTTCTTTTGCATATGTCGCACTAAGTGGGAAGGGTATGTCCAGACATGGGTCCCGTGCTCACTACACCACTGGATTCAAGCTAGCCTGGCTGATGAAAGGTGATGCCTTGAAACAGGTCCCAAGATGCTTGTTTCCGGTCCAGGAAGGACCTGTCTTGGCAGTTCAGGCTTGACTGTTCCCACAAGGAACAAGGTCTTTACTGATTTGCATATGGCCGGGTCCAAACTAGGTTGGTGTGGTAAGCAAAAGAATGATGGATTTAACCCAGATCCTTGTGACTGGGGGTGAATGTTTGCATTGTCCAACATTCCGTCCATCAATTGTTTCTTTTGCATATGTCGCTCTAAGTGGGAAGGGTATATCCAGACATGGGTCACATGCTCACTACACCACTGGATTCAAGCTAGCCTGGCTGATGAAGGGTGATGCCCTGAAACCGTCCCAGGATGCTTGTTTCCAGTCCAGGGAGGACCTGGCTTGGCAGTCCGATCTTGATTGTTCCCACAAGGAACAGGGTGAAGACTGATTTGCATATGACTGGGTCCAAACTGGAGTGGCGTGGTGAGCAAAAGAATGGTGGATTTAACCCAGATCCGTGTGACTGGGGGTGAATTTTTGCATTGTCCAACATTCCGTCCATCAATTGTTTCTTTTGCATATGTCGCACTAAGTGGGAAGGGTATGCCCAGACGTGGGTCCTGTGCTCACTACACCACTGGATTCAAGCTAGCCTGGCTGATGAAAGGTGATGCTTTGAAACAGGTCCCAAGATGCTTGTTTCCGGTCCAGGAAGGACCTGTCTTGGCAGTTCAGGCTTGACTGTTCCCACAAGGAACAAGGTCTTTACTGATTTGCATATGGCCGGGTCCAAACTAGGTTGGTGTGGTAAGCAAAAGAATGATGGATTTAACCCAGATCCTTGTGACTGGGGGTGAATGTTTGCATTGTCCAACATTCCGTCCATTAATTCTTTCTTTTGCATATGTCGCTCTAAGTGGGAAGGGTATTTCCAGACATGGGTCCAAGGCTCACTACACCACTGGATTCAAGCTAGCCTGGCTGATGAAGGGTGATGCCCTGAAACAGACCCAGGATGCTTGTTTCTAGTCCAGGGAGGACCTGGCTTGGTAGTTCGATCTTGATTGTTCCCACAAGGAACAGGGTCAAGACTGATTTGCATATGGCTGGGTCGAAACTGGGGTGGTGTGGTGAGCAAAAGAATGATGGATTTAACCCAGATCCTTGTGACTGGGGGTTAATGTTTGCATTGTCCAACATTCCGTCCATCAATTGTTTCTTTTGCATATGTTGCCCTAAGTGGGAAGGGTATGCCCAGATTTGGGTCCCCAGCTCACTACACCAGTGGATTCAAGCTAGCCTGGCTGATGAAGGGTGATGCCCTGAAACTGGTCCCAGGATGCTTATTTCTGGTCCAGGGAGGACCTGGCTTGGCAGTTCGGGGTTGAATGTTCCCACAAGGAACAGGGTCAAGACTGATTTGCATATGGCTGGGTCACAACTGGGGTGGTGTTGTGACCAAAAGAATGATGGATTTAACCCACATCCTTGTGACTGGGGGTGAATGTTTGCATTGTCCAACATTCCGTCCATCAGTTGTTTCTTATGCATATGTCACCCTACGTGGGAAGGCTATGCCCAGACGTGGGTCCCGTGCTCACTACACCACTGGATTCAAGCTAGCCTGCCTGGTGAAGGGTGATGCCCTGAAACCGGTCCCAGGATGCTTTTTTCCGGTCCAGGGAGGACCTGGCTTGCCAGTTCGGGCTTGACTGTTCCCACAAGGAACAGGGTCAAGACTGATTTGCCTATGGCTGGGTCTAAACTGGGGTGGTGTGGTGAGCAAAAGAATGATGGATTTAACCCAGATCCTTGTGACTGGGGGTGAATGTTGCATTGTCCAACATTCCGTCCATCAATTGTTTCTTTTGCATATGTGGCCCAAAGTGGGAAGGGTATGCCCAGACGTGGGTCCTGTGCTCACTACACCACTGGATTCAAGCTAGCCTGGCTGATGAAGGGTGATGCCCTGAAACCTGTCCCAGGATGCTTGTTTCCAGTCCAGGGGGGACCTGTCTTGGCAGTTTGGACATGAGTGTTCCCACAAGGAACAAGGTCTTTACTGATTTGCATATGGCTGGGTCCAAACTGGAGTGGTATGGTGAGCAAAAGAATGATGGATTTAACCCAGATCCTTGTGACTGAGGGTGAATGTTTGCATTATCCAACATTCCGTCCATCAATTGTTTCTTTTGCATATGTCGCCCTAAGTGGGAAGGGTATGGCCAGACGTGGGTCCCGTGCTCACTACACCACTGGATTCAAGCTAGCCTGGCTGATGAAGGGTGATGCCCTGAAACTGGTCCCAAGATGCTTGTTTCTGGTCCATGGAGGACCTGGCTTGGTAGTTCGGGCTTGACTGTTCCCACAAGGAACAGGGTAAAGGCTGATTTGCATATGGCTCGGTCCAAACTGGGTTAGTGTGGTGAGCAAATGAATGATGGATTTAAACCAGTTCCTTGTGACTGGGGGTGAATGTCCTCATTGTCCAACATTCCGTCCATCAATTGTTTCTTTTGCATATGTCGTCCTAAGTGGGAAGGGTATGGCCAGACGTGGGTCCCATGCTCACTACACCACTGAATTCAAGCTAGCCTGGCTGATGAAGGGTGATGCCCTGAAACCGGTCCCAGTATGCTTGTTTCTGGTCCAGGGAGGACCTGTCTTGGCAGTTCGGGCTTGACTGTTCCCAAAAGGAACAAGGTCTTTACTGATTTGCATATGGTTGTGTCCAAACTGGGGTGGTGTGGTGAGCAAAAGAATGATGGATTTAACCCAGATCCTTGTGACTGGGGGTGAATGTTTGCATTGTCCAACATTCCGTCCATCAATTGTTTCTTTTGCATATGTCACCCTAAGTGGGAATGGTATGCCCAGACATGGGTCCCGAGCTCATTACACCACTAGATTCAAGCTAGCCTGGCTGATGAAGGGTGATGCCCTGAAACCGGTCCCAGGATGCTTGTTTCTGGTCCAGGAAGGACCTGGCTTGGCAGTTAGGGCTTGACTGTTCCCACAAGGAACAGGGTCAAGACTGATTTGCATACGGCTGGGTCCAAACTGGGGTGGTGTTGTGAGCAAAAGATTGATGGATTTAACCCAGATCCTTGTGACTGGGGGTGAATGTTTGCATTGTCCAACATTCCGTCCATCAATTGTTTCTTTTGCTTATTTGATGGATAGGCCTGGTGAGGGAGATGCTTGGGAGGGGTCTAAGGACCCTTATGGAAAAGATCCAGATGAGAAGGATAACTGGTAGGAGGAACTGGCTGAGGCCAGAGGGTTGGACACCTCACCTTATACTGACCTGATTTCCCCTACTACTGTGGTTACGGAGGATGGAACCTCTTTTTCTATGGTTGTGCACAGGGCGGCTGAGGCCCTGGATCTTAACCTGCCCTCAGTGGAAGTCAAGACTAATATCTTGACAGAGGTGGTTCAGCCGGGATTCACCTTTTCAGAGCGCCTAATCCCATTCAATAAAGCCCTTATCGATGTCCTTCTTGGGGCCCTGCCCAAGCCCAGACCAGGGCTACTGTGAATAGGACGATTGCCACCACCATCATCCCGCTCCTGGGGATTCCAGTTTCCTTACCCAGCACCCCAACCAGGAGAGCTTGGTGTTTCAAACCTCCTCATCCCGCATTCACACTGGTGTGCTCCCCACCACTCACAAAAAAGTCCCTAATGCCATTCACATCAGTACTTCTCATAGAAGAGCATACAAAATACAAGCCCTATTATATACAAAATACTTAAGGCTCAGTACTGCTCTGGTTCAACTCAGAGGCAGACCTTGAGTCATGGTGTGATTTTTAAATAACAGAGTATGATGCTCTGGGACCCTATATGTATAGAAAAAATATACAAAAAATTACAAAAAGTGCCTCACGTACGTAACCACCATGAGCGTTCCCTACCACTACATTGGATAGAGAATCAAGGAGGCTGGACACCTTTGGTAACAGAATGTTGTCTTCCACCAGCCTAGCACTGCGGTCGGTGAACACTGCGTGCCTCTTGGGCCGTTATTTCCATACACTATGGAATTCAGTTGCACAAGTGCTGCCTATGGTACCGGAGATGGCCTAGGCCATACTCTTAGGCAGTTGCAGACGGTTGGGACGCAACAAAGTTCTCCATCGGATGTGGATATGACTGACTCACTAGGTAGAGTGATTTCATCATCGGTGGCCTTACAGCCCTATGTTTGGCACATCTGGCTTTTCAGGGGAAGTCCAGGCTTCCCTCATGGACATGCCCTTTGATGGCACTCCCCTATTTGGTTTAACTGTTTTTATTGAGGTTTAAGTATTGACCTTAACACATACCATCACCTGATGGCCGACGCAGAAAGATGGTGTGTAAGAAGGCAAATATGATAAAAACAGAAAAGGAACCCCAGATAACTCGCCCCTACATCCAGCATTTACCATGTGTGTGAAAGAGGTCCATTGGAGAGTAGTAGGTTGACATATTCAGGTCTGGAGAACTGAGGCATGCTAGGCATTATAAGAAAGCAGCTGAGACCGCCCACTTGGAATGAGACGTAACACCTTTAAATATTTGGGGCTTTGTAATTCCTGGAAGTCACAGATAAAATGCGTATGATGGGGTCCCAAGTGACTTAATATGCGTGGATAGAGAGTTGGGCCACCGACAATTTTTTAATTGCCAGCTTTTCCCAGAGGCGGCCCATCCAGTCATGAAGCATGGGAGTAATAGACATTCCTCAAAATGTAAGTATACTTTAAAGGGCAGTGACTAGTGCCAGGGCTGTCTGTTTCCCCCTAATCAATTTGAGGGAGTGCTGGAGGGGGGTAGGCTTTGCCCAAAAGGATAACTGCTGGGTCTCACGGAATGTATGTTTAGAGTGGTCCTCAATCTCTTTAAGAACCTCCTCCCAAAAGCTGTGGAGTTTGGGGCAGTGCCACAGTAAATGCAGCAGTGTGCCCATGGCTCCGCATTCCCTCCAACATTGGGCAGAAGTTGCTGGGTTCCACTGTGCAATTTTGTGGGGAGTTTTATACCAATAAGTAAGGATTTTGCATTGGGTTTCCCACTGTCACACATAAGCAGCAAAGCTACATCCCCTATTGAACATTTTGTCGCAGTCCTTCTGTGTAATCTCATGCCCTTGTTCCTTTTCCCACAGTTTCTGCCCTGGTATCTTATCCCCAGTGGGAGAATCTGTGATAAAGTGGTAAAGAGTGGATACCAGAGCGTTGGTATGGGGGTTCATCTTTGAACCATTTCTCTAGGCCCGTAAGCGGTCTAGCTGCTTCCTCCGGCATAGAGGGATAGAGAATCTAATGTTCGATTCGAGTGTACGCAAACCTTTAGGATTCAGGAACCCCAAATTGCTTTTTAACCTCCTCAAAGGAGAGAATTTGCTGATTCTGAAGAGGGAGCCTACCATAAGACATTTATGTTCCCTCCAGGTGCTAAACTGGGATGGTGACTGCGCTGGGAAAAATCTGAGTTAAAAGAGGTAGGTGTAAATGGGGACATGAACAAAGTGAAACCTGGACGGGATGCAACTTTATTTCAAATCACCAGGGCAGTCCTCATTACTGGTGAGGAGTAGAGGTCCCAGCTATGATGGGATTTCTTTATCCAGGGAACTTGCCACAGTGGAAGGCCCACTATGCATTCATCGATATGGAACCATTGCGTTTGCGTTTGAGGATCTTTTTTGTCCCATTCCATAAAGACTCGGAACTGTGCAGCTTGGTAGTATTATGTAAGGGAGCGCCATTCTCCCCCATGCCACCGGTTTGTAAAATATGTATTGCCAGGCAAATGTGTTTAGCAATGTTTTGAGGCGCTTGAGAAAAGGTGGACGCAACCTCATTAGGCAAGATGGCGTCAGATTAGAATCCACCAGCACCTCTCTCCTACCTGGTTTGGCTGTATCCCGGGAGTTCGGCGGCGGGAGCGGCATGCGAGGCGCCGCGGGTGGTGGCAGGACGTGTGGTGCCCTGGCGTGCTTCGGACCGGCTCTGCTGTGGGGAGGACACAGCGCGCGTGGCTGTGCAAATCCCTGGCGGGAGCTCAGGAGTTGGGAGAAATTAGCGCGGCTGCTTCTGACGGCGGTCGCGGGAGGCGGACGTTCAAACGCCTCATCGTGGTTGCCGAGGGAACACAGCGCATCCCCGGAAGAGCTGCCGGCTTCAATGGCAACCCAAGGCAGAGAAAAGCGAGCAACAGCGGCCGCTACGGGACGTCAAGACGGAGCTGAAAACAAAAGTGATCCCCGTCCTTCCAGATCTGAAAAACAGTCTAAGAGCATACCTGTTTCTGAAAAGAACGACCCCTTGGCAAAAGTTGTCAGCCGCAAAAGCAAAACACCTTATGAGCAGGGGAAAATTCAGCCGGTCATCACAAGTTTGTTTTTACCTATAAGTGATATGCAAAACGTATGCCAAGGTGAAAAAAATGTTATGGTGAGCCCAGAGACCGAGATAGATCTAACACTAACAGATAATTCACCGGTAGGGGCAGTACAGATGACAGTGATAGAAGGCTCACAAGAGGAGAAATTGGCTTGTAGCCTAGGTGGGGCAGCGAAGAACATAACAAATGAACAAGAGCTAGCCCCAGGCTGTAATCTGGCTGACAAAGATGGAATTCCAGACGTGGCAGATATCTATGGCAACTTACTGCCCCCCCAGAGCGCAGTGGTTAAAGGGCTGATTGAACAATGTGAGTTACCCCCGGATGTAACAGGAGAAAAATTATTTTCCCTCACGGAAGAATCCGAGCTGTCAGATATTGACATATCTAATAGCGGGGAGGACGAAGGTTGTTCAGCCTCAGATGACAGTATCCCAGCAGGAAAGTCCACTACAGCCAAGAAGAAATCCAAAAGGATATCAGGGGGTAGTGCCCGACGAAATACCCCTCAAGAGCAAGAGAGATTTGATGAGATGGGCTGGGACTACTCCGCTTCATCAATACTGTCCCCAGAGACCCAAGAGGAAGATAGGAAGCTCTCAACTGCCCTAGGAGGAGAACCGGAGCGAAATAAGAGGGGGGCCCCCGTGACCCCTCACTCACTTTAATCTTACAATCCTTGAGGTCCTTTCAGGATGATGTTAAAGCAGACAATCGACAAGCAAGGCAAGCCACCAAAAAGTTGCAAGGATCTGCATGGAAAGTAGGGAAGATCTGCTCAGACATCGCAGAAGGGATGAGTATGGTGGAAACACGCAGAGAGGTTTTGGAAAAATCAGTGGAAACCCTCCAGGTTCAGTCCACTTTTCAGGATAAAACTATCAAAGACGTTATGTGGAAGTTGGAGGACTACGAGAACCGCCAGTGTTGGAATAACCTGCGGTTGCTCGGGGTGCCCGAGAACCTTGAGGGCAACGACACAAGGAAATGTGTGGTTAAGATGCTGAAACAATCCCTACCGGAATTATCATCTTGGGACTGGGAGAAGGAAGTACAAAGAGCTCACCGATTCCCACTAACTCAAGCCAAACATGGGTCCGAAACAAAAGCATTACCTCGGGCCATATTGGTATATTTTGGCAACTTTTTACTAAGACAGGCTGTCTACGATATAGCTAGACCTAATGCCAAGAAACAGTTTGAGGGCTTTGCATACTTTGCGAAGCCGGATTTTGCTCACGCAATGGTGGAGCGTAGATGGCGACTTAGGCAATTAATGACGCCATTCCAACAGGCGGGAGCGCTGGTATTTCTCCAAAATTCGGCTAGGCTCAAGGTGGTATTTAAGGGACAGACCTTCAACTTTAACTCAGAAATACAAGCCCAAAAAATGTTAGATGATATTGTGACTGAAGATAGGGGATCCAAGATTTGAAAGCTGTGAGCGACTTTATTATTTGAATAGTTTTAAAATGATTTATAGTAGATAAGCTTTTTTTGTGGGAGAAACACGGGATGAAGGTATACCGTGATGTAGCTGCAATTGTAGGAGAAGGGGTGGAGAGGTGGATGGATTCAGACGTCCTCCCACAGGCTCATGTTGTAGTCTGGTTGCCTAGAAATTGGTGGAGGGTGGAGGGGTGGGAGAGGGTGGGGGGGAGGCTGTCAGACAGGCGATTAAAAGGGAGATGAGAAACTTATGTAATTTGCTAGAGGCTGGAAACTCTGGTATAATCATATGTGCAAGAACAACAGGGATATTTGCGGATAAAATTGCTATACGGATTGTGGGAGGAGGAGTTATATCTGGACTACAATACGTGAGTGTATGGGGGTGGTAAAGGTTATGTCTGTGAATATATGTGGTTTGAATGTTATAAAAAAAGACAAAAAGTGGCAGCAGGGTTACAAGCATTGGGAGTTAATATTGTATGTCTTCAAGAAACACATATAGAGGGTTCTCAAATACATGTTTTAAATACACTAGGGTTTAGGGTGATAAGTGCAACGTCACAAGGGGCCAGGGTCCGAGGGGTTGCAATTCTAGCTAAAAGTGGTGGGCTGGTGTTTAACCGATCTAAATCTGATAAATTTGGACGCTTAGGGCAATTACGGAGTGCCAATATGGGGTCAGGCAGAAACTAACACTTTGCACATTATATGGAAGTAACAGTGATGATGCTGGATGAGATTTCAAGTGAACTTACTCATTGGCCTTTACCACTGCTGGTCTGTGGGGATTTTAATATTAACCTTCCTAGCGATTGGTCTGCGGAGGAGGGATGGCGGTATGTGGGTCGGAAGCCTAAAGTATTCAAGGCATTAAAGAACATGTGTCAGACACATGGATTAGTAGATAGCTGGCAGACTACAAATTCAAAAGACCCTGGGTACACATATTTTTCTTATCCACACTCCAATCATGCCAGACTGGATTATGTGTTCATTTCCAACTCTTTAAAAACAAAATGTTGTATAGAGAAACTGCTGCGTGTCTTATCGGATCACAATCCATTAATATGTAAGCTAGAAGTAGAAATGAGTAATTCCAACATAAGGTCCTGGACATTCGAGAGGTCCCTGCTTTTGGATAGAGAATACTGTATACATATGAGAAAATGGATTCCGGACTTTTTAAAAGATAATGTAGGAGCACTACAATTGGAATAGTGTGGGATGCCTTAAAGGCCGGAATCAGAGGTGAAACATTACGATACTCCCTAAATGCTAATAAACAAGCCAGGGAATCCTTGATGATATTACAGGATAACTTGAGGTTGGCAGAAGAGGAATTTGTGAGAGCGGTTACAACAAATAAGGATCTAGAGAGAATACAAAGACAGGTCGCAATTGCTAAAGCAGCGATTATTAATATATTTACCGATAAGGCCGTAAAAAAGCTACAGCACAAAAAGAAATAGTATATGAAGTAAACGAACAAATTGGTCACCAACTTGCTGTGCGTACAAGACAACAGACCTCTCTAAATTTGATCTGAGAGATTAACGATCATATGTTAGGGCAAATAACTGACCCTGAACTCATAAGAGAAGCTTTTGGGAGATTTTATCAAGATTTATATGCAGCAGATGTGGTGTGTGGGCAGCAAGATATCGTAGGGTATCTAGACAATATATTAGGTGAAAAATTTGAGGTTGAGGATCAGGAAAGTCTGGAGGATCCACCTGATGTGGAAGAAATCTCAAGGACTATTAAAGGTTTAGCAAGTGGGAAAGCGACTGGAACGGATTGCATTCCATCGGAATTTTATATCACCTTTATAGAGCAAATTCAAACTATCCTTTCCGACCTTATGCTACATATTTTTAATGGTGGTCAACCTCCGAGCTCCTGGTCAAGGGCAAAAATTGTAATCTTCCCAAAGAAGAATAAACCTCCAGAGCAAATGGGGTCTTATCGCCCTATCACACTCATTAATGCTGACTCAAAGATATACTCCAAAATGTTGGCCAATAGAATTGCACCTATTATCCATAAAGTGATTTCCAAACGTCAACATAAATTTGTGCCAGGGAGGTCCACCATGAACCATATTCAAAGAGTTATTACTCTATTTGATGCTATGGATGTTGCAGGAGACCCTATGGCTTTGGTTTTACTGGACGCCGAAAAAGCCTTTGACAAGGTCTCCTGGCAATATTTGTGGGCTGCCATGTCTAGGGTGGGAATTAAGGATGGTTATATTCAGGCAGTTCAAAAGCTATATGCCGAACCAACAGCGGCAGTGATGGTTAATGGTCGGTTATCAAAGGTATTTACAATTTCCCAAGGCACGAGGCAGGGTTGTCCCTGCTCTCCGCTTTTATTTGCGATTTATATCGACCCTTTTATCCGTAGATTGGAGGAGAACATAGGAATAGTACCTATATGGTCACAGAATAATCCCACCAAAACTTTAGCCTATGCGGATGATATAGCTCTGGTAACGGCTGATCCAAACACTGCCATGATAGTCATTGAAGATGAGGCCAAACGCTTTGGACAAATCTCTGGCTATGCTCTTAACCAAAGCAAGACACAGATTGTTTTGAATGATAAAGCAAAAATGAATGATATACGTGTAGTAGATAAGGCTATATATCTAGGTGTTTGCATATCATCTAAACTAGATAATGTGGTTAAGTTAAACATAGAACCAATTATGGATACAATGCAAAAAGATCTTCAACGCCTTGATAATTTGCATCTTTCTATTATAGGCAGAGCCAATGTTATTAAGATGGTGTTTTTTCCTAAGATCTTATACTTGTTTAGGGCAATATGTCTAGGATTTACGACACAGTGGTTTAAAACAATTGAGCGAATGTTTTCTAGATTCATTTGGGCTTATTCGCAACCACGGCGTGCTTATAAACTTCTTACCCTACCTAGAGACAGGGGCGGGCTGGCACTCCCGAATTTAAAAGTTTATTACTGGGCCTCTGTACTGCTTTATAGTAGGGAATTGTTACAGAATGTAAGGGAGGATGCACAGCCGGATGCTATACCATCTATTTTCGAACTTGTGCTAGGCAGTGGAAGTAGAGGCTATCTTTGGCCTCAACTGCATGATAGTTATCATACAAATGTCAGGTTCAAAACTCTGTATAGTGGGTTGAAGGTATGGAGTGCAATAAGAAGAATGCTTGGGATCGGCAGAATTTCTTTTTATACCCCTTTACCCGATAACCAAATTCTTCCTGAGATTTTTAGAGGAGCTAGTATACAAAAATGGAAGAACGCGGGAATTGTCCAATTAGACTGTTTGTTCACCCCCACAGGGATACAATCTTTTGAAGAACTAAAAAAACCTTTTAATTTAGACTGGCGGGATTTTTTTAAGTATCTTCAAATTAGAGATTTTTTGTCACGGAAGGTAGGGGGGAAGGTTCAATTTGAGAAAGTCGGAATTGTGGAGAAATTACTTCAGGATAAAATAAGCACTATCGGGGAAATATATGCACTTATTAATGCTGTATTACCAGATGATATGGATAAAGTTTCACAGAAGTGGCAGGAGAAACTACGAATTTCAAATGAGGAATTTAATTATGCATATATCATGTCACAAACTATTTTAATGTCTTCGAAATTACAAGCACAGTTTTTTAAAACTTGTTTTTTTTTGTATTACACCCCTGACAAAATTGCTAAATGGGGAAGCGGTAAGGGAACATTCTGCCCGAGATGTACGCTGCTTAAAGCAGATAGTGTCCATATTTTTGCTGCTTGTGATGAGTTATCAAAACTGAAGAAAGATATTGGGAAATTTTTGACTGAAGTGCTGCAAACAGAAATAACTTTGACTAATGATGCCATATTATTAGGGGCTGCGGATCCTAATAATGCAAAAACAGGACATGAATTGATTTTTATTACCTTGGCTGTATTAAGAATGTGTATCGCTTCCGCCTGGCTGGACCCTAATGCCCCAACCTTTCAGCAATGGCTAGGCAGGATGTTGGCAATTTTCAATTTAGAAATGGCTATATATAGATGAAAGGGCAGCAAAATATGTAGAAGAGGGGTGAAGATATGGACTCCCCTGCTTGAATGGAGTAAAGCTCAAAGTAGCAAAGAGATTGAAGGAGATTATCTTCCCCAGGGAAGCAGGGATGTATAGAATTATTTGTTAAGAAGATGATATTGTAACTGTTATGCTGATCTACAATAGATTTAATCCGGGCTCGATACTTTATGTAAATATGTAATTAATTTGAGTGTGTATTCCTGTCTGACGGGGGGAGGAGGAGGGTGGGGGGAACAATGGCAGTTTTTGTTTTTTTGGGAAAACTGAATAAAGATTAAAAAAAAGAGAGAAAAGGTGGACGCAGGGGTAGCAGTACTGTTTGGAATAAGTAAGGGATCTGTGGCAAGAGTCACATCTTCGTCACTGCTATGCACCCCGACCAAGAGAACTGCTTGGAGTGCCAGTGTTGTATGTTTGTTGTAATGTTTTAAGTAGGTGTGTGTAGTTAGGAGTGGTCACTTGGGCTGCGGTATGGTCTATGAGGGTGCCCAAGTATTTTACCTGATCTGCCACCGAACTCCAAACTGGTAATGCCCCAGGCCCCAACAGCTATTTAGCTGTCGGGCCTGGGGCTTTTCTAGTTTTGAGTTTGGAGATGGCCGTTATCACTTCCTCAGTTATCACAGGTTCCTCGAGATTGTGTTGCCATTCGTGCGGCAGAGAATATCATGAGTGGGCATAAAGGTAGTGGCTGTCTGCCTCTGAAATAGGTGGTTCCTTTTTGTAGAGAGATTGGTAAAACTCTCTCAAGGCTTCCGCTATAGCTGGGTTGTTGCGGGCAGTCTCAGAAGAAGTGCGTATAATCTCTTTGACTCTACTTTTATTGGACTAGGGGCACAGCTACACGGCCAGGAGCCTACCTACATTGTTGGCCTGAGAGTAATACGCATGTTTGGTGTGGTTCAAGCATATTCACCTTTGTCTCAGTTCAGGGCTTTCAGTTGCGATTGGAGGTGGTGACCTTGCAGCAGTTCCTAGCAGATCCAGTGGGTGTGTGGGTGTGGTCTCAGCATGTATGGTTTTGCGCTGTGTGGCTATAGAGATAAAGAGCCCCCGATATGTTGTTCCTCATTAAATATCTATAGTTCCAGCTACAACACGGATTGTGTACCAAGGCGTCGACGCGTTTCAATTGTGATGTTCAAATTATACCATCTTTATCAAGACCAGGATAAGACTTAAATACTGTATTTACTTGTACGGAGACTCGTTTTTTTTTACAATAAATGTTGTTATAATGTGGTTCAGTAATATATATGTGGTGTTTTTTCTAACAATGTGCAATTTATACTTTGTCTTTGTATTAATCAGTGCTATGTTGTTAAGACAGTATTTAAGATATATATACTTATATGTTTGTTTTAATGTACAGGTGCACGACAAAAAACTGGCTTCATATATATGATGTGAGAGTCTTATCCTGGTCTTGATATAGATGGTATAATTTGAACATCACCATCAAAAAGCGTTGAAGCCTTGGTACAAAATCCATGTTGTAGCTGGAACCATAGATATTTAATGAGGAACAACATATCGGGTTCCAGGTGTAACGTTTCCTAAACACGGATGTGCTTTTTTATGACAAAGTGTATTGTCTTCTCTGTACTCTCAGGGGTATATTCACAAGAGCGTGCGCTATACATCTCCAAAAAATGTTAACGCAACTTTACACATCGCAGTCTATCGCGGGAAAATAACCCCGTGTTAACGTGGAATTCACAACACAGCGGTACCATGCGATAGCCTCCCGAAACCGCGGCCAAAGTCCGCGATACAACCACCACGACGGTGATAAAAACACAAACCCCAACGCGTAAAAAGACGCGATGTGCCCAAACGCGATAAGAAAACAGTGATAACCAGCGAGAGGCCAGCAATACCCACGCGTAATGTGGGAAAAAGCACAAGAACAGCATACGGAAAATGCCACTAAAAAGGAAATCAACAGCGGAGTACCACGGATGCACCCGACCGACTGCAGAGGACAACATGAACCCCACAATCTCCATGGAGGAACACCCAGGAATCCAGGGCCTGTGGAAGGGCAATGAGAAGAGGAAGAGGAATACGGGGGTACTGTCCCCAGGAAAACCCCGATTATCGCCACGGATGAGACAGAACACCACCACCAACTGTACGTCACCTCCAACGTGTCATTGGCAACAAAGAGGCAAAGATGGCACACCCTCCGGACCATGCGAATGCCGTCTTAGCGCCGAGGAGGACAATGGAAGAGGACAAGAGGCGCAGGACTGATGTGAATGGCAAAACCAAGCAGAAACTTGCTGCCAACACGAAAGCAGCAACGCACCATGGAGGAGGGGGGCCAGCAGAACACCAGGAGCTGTATGACATGGAGAAGATGGTGGCCACA
The DNA here is from genome assembly GCA_963921515.1 of Calotriton arnoldi. Taxonomy (NCBI): domain Eukaryota; kingdom Metazoa; phylum Chordata; class Amphibia; order Caudata; family Salamandridae; genus Calotriton; species Calotriton arnoldi. The sequence continues at coordinate 905,633 of CAWUFW010000597.1, read as the reverse complement.
GTCACCAGTCGGGAGACGGTGACAGGAGTTGGGAATCTGGACACTGCCCAACATGACCCGACACCACATCAACAGGGGGCGTACCAACCAGGGAGTGGGGGGACGGGGGGAGATGGGCACAATGGCACACATGCACAATCCAGCAGAGCACACTGCACACCCACAATGACTCAGGACCATGTCCCTGATCCCACGGGAACACCTCAGCACACACACAAACACCAAGTAGTCCCACGTACACCATGTGCCCAAAGGGTCACCCACTCAACACATCAACAATCACACAACCAACACATCCACACGTGCGAAACACAGCAAACATGCACATACGTCAGCCACACTGACAATGCAAGAGACACCACATGATGAGTAGCTTGGCTGCAGACCAGTCATCATGACAATGTACACGGCACGACACTGAGGTGCCTGGGTGTGCACCACAACCGAAAAGGAGCAGGTCACACTCGGACACAACCACCTGCACAAACAACCCCTGATGTCAACGACACATCTGCGGACAAACCATGCCCAAGAGCCACAACTCGACAAAGAGCACAAGTTACCCAAGTCTGCAACATCTTATCACTGTGGAAGCACAGAACTGAAAGGCACACCCCATGAAAGGGATAAGTGGCAGCCAAATCAGAGCCGCAGGAGCGACTCACCCACCGTGCAGCATACGCACATAAGAATAAGTGCACCTTGACATTGACGACATCCTGGGACAAACAGCAACACCTCCACAACAGAACACAGGACACTGGTGCCGCATATGTGCACAACATGGCCAATCACATCTGGCACAGCAGGAAACTGTGACATGACAATGTACAAGTACAACCTGAAACCTGCAAATAATATTTATTCAGACATGCTGTGCTTGTGGACATTTTGTACTGTCCCATGATTGCCAGGGACGGCCACAATGTGACGTGCTCATGAGAAGAAATTGTTGATGATGGTGTTCCTACGGGCCATTCCTTCCGCAGCTGCAGTGGGATGTGGGCCACCTGCCCCATTGTCCTCATCATCGTCCGGTACTTCCGGAACTTGGATCCATGGGGCATTGGTGCGTACACAGATGTTGTGCAACACACAACATGCAACGATCATCTTGCACACGATGTCTGGGCTGTACAGGAGCCTCCCACCTGTGCCGTCCAGGCACCTGAAACGTGACTTCAAATGCCAAATGTGCGTTCAACGATGCCCCTGGTGTGTATGTGGGCTGCATTGTACTGCCTCTGGGCGGGTGTGTTCGGGTCTCAGAGGGGTGTCATCATCCAAGGGCAGAGTGCATATCCTTGATCACCTGTGACAGTGCAGAGAGAAAAGAGTCAATACTTGGTTCGGCATGATGTGATGGCAGGCCCACTAGTCCAGTGACGCATGTGCTGGCTGTGTGTGGGGTGAGTGTAAGCCAGCCCTCAGGGAGTAGCTGGTGCTGGCAACAACTCCAACAGTCATCAGGCACTCAGAAATGCAATGTCCGAACATCAAGGGAGCATGACTTGAGTCGCACAGAGTTAGTGGCCCCGGATGCACAGCGGCTGACATGGGCCTACCGCCACGGGACGCTGACTTGCGTGAGACTGGGGTAGGGTCATGAGGGCAGAGCAGGGTCTCGTATGTATCAGAGGTGGTTTCCGCAGAGTGCCTCGGGTGAGAATGGGAGGTGTACCCCCAGGGCATGAGTCAGAGGGCACATGCCAGCTGTGTTCGGCAACATGGAGGATATGAATGCCACAGACTCATGCCAAACACCAAGTCCGTACCTGCCCGTTGCTGATGACAACCCCCAGGCCACAGGCTCAGACACCAACGATGTTCGGCCGGAGGCTGACGGTCACTCACGGCGCACAGGGTTAGTGGCACCAGGTCAGTCATTGCTACTGGTTGACCTCCTCCGTAACGGTGATCCGTGTTTCCACCGGACTGAGACGCATCTTCCTCTCACTCCTCACCCTGCGTACACTGGCATGGACTCTGCCATTGATTAATGTTGACTCAGTTCAAGATGTGGGACATACTGGACTGCAGTGTAAACCGGCTGCAGCGGTGGAGTATGTCAACGAATGAGGACTCCTGGGGGCCTGTGTCACAGAGGACAGCGATGGCCTGAGGAGGCTGCCAAGGTCGCGGGCATGGGTCTTAGAGCTAGCACCGGCACGTGGTGGGCCCTCTTTGACACACGACGGTGTCGGCAGGTGAGCAGTGCGGCCTTGGTGCGCTGGGGTGGGCAGGCCTGGTCTGGGTATCAGCATCCTGGGGTGCAGCAGGTGCACAGGCTCGCAGGCCCCGCTGCTCACGGCGTCGGCCTCGTGGCGGACTGAGAGGCACCGCCCTGGCAGTGACGTTGGCCTTTCCGGGAGAGCACCAAACTATGCGCCACAGGGTTTTTGTCCACACCCCTGCGCAGGCCTGGCGTAATCCGGGCCAACTCACTACGCTCACGCACACAGGGGGGGACGCAGCAAGCGACATTTCCGCGATCTGACCCACGGCCTGGGGTGACATGGTTGCGTCCACTGTTCACTACTCTCCAGACACCAGCAGCTGATGTCTGCATGGATATATCTGTGGTTTGCATACCCAGGTCTGTCCAGCACATTCACGCCTCACTTGTCGTTGTGTACATTCCCATTCATGAGTCACTTGCATCCTTCACACATGCCTGCTTTCCGCATCTCCACACGTTCAGCTGTTGTGTGGCTGTGGTGCCATGACATAGCTGGATTGTGTACATGGGGAGCCCAGGATCCCAATGGAGTTGTGTTGTCGTGTCTGGTAGGTGGGCATGTTGATTTACATGTTGTATGTAGTTTGGTCACGTGTGCATTCCCACAGTTGTGCATTGTGTGATGGTGGCTTTGAGGTGTGTGGTGTGTAGATTTGGTACTTACCAACGAGCAGTCCAGTTCCATATGTGCCATCCTGGAAGCGCTAGTTGATGATGGACTGTCGGAAGATGTAGGAATCGTGCACACTGCCTGGGTAGTTTGCGACGACATTGGTGAACATTCCCCGGTGGTCCACTATTGCCTGCACATTGATGGAATGCGTGTGCTTTCTGTTGCGGTAGTGGAGCGCAGTATCCGCAGGGGGCACAAGTGGGACATGTGTGCAGTCAATGGCCCCCAACACGTGTGGGAAGCTAGCAATGGCGTAGAAGCCTTGCTTGGTCTCCAGCTGTTCCTGCGCAGTGTGGGGGAAGTGAAGGTACTGGGGTATGAAGCTGATGATGGCATCCAGGACAGGTGTGATGAACTTTGATAGGGCTGGCTGTGAGACTCTTCCGACTCTGGCAGTTGTTGGTTGGAAGGTACCAGAGGCCAACAGGTGCAGCACAGCCAGCAGCTTTGTCTGCGGAGGGATGTTGGTGGTCCGCTGTGTTGGGACCGTCAACATGTGGGCGATGTGGGTCATGATGCGGAGGATGGTTGTCCTTTTGAGCCTGTAGTGGGCAATGACTTACTCGGGCCTTAGGTCTGTGAGACTGGTGCGTTTTCAGTAGGTCCGCTGTCTTACTCTGCGCTGCCTCTGTGGTGGTCCGGGGGGGGGTTGCGGGTCCGGGTCCTGGGGGTGGTGGCGGTCCTGGGGGTGGTGGCGGTGGGTGTTGTGGCCCTGTTCGGGCTCCGAGCTGCATGATGAGTAGCTCCATGGCGTCGGTTGTTCTTCTGGTGTGGCTGTGTGCGGGGCTCCATTGCCTACTGCAGGTAGTCATCCTGCTTTACACCAGCATGAGACAGATGTTAAATACCTGCTGCTACCGCGGCTTATCGCGTGATTTTGACTCACATCGCAGATCTGGCAGTTCATTGTGAAAGTGGTGTAGTGGTGTTTTCGTGTTTTTTTGCACGGGAACGCCTACTCTACATCTCATTAGGGTTAGTTGGTGGTGTCACCCGTGGAGATAAATTTGGGTGAAGTTATCGCGGGAATACTGGCGATGTCTGAAGTTTGCACACGCTTGTGAATGGGGAGTTAAATCTATCTCCACTTTTGTTGCGGTGAGGTGTCATTAAATCGGCGATGAGTCCTTGTGAATATGCCCCTCAGTGCCCTTATATGTTGTCTGATTGGTTGCTCGTAAATGTAGTGCAAAATTCTTTTTCGCGACGAGCTACTATAACATTGGTACTTCATTGTAGGTAGATGAAATTTATGTGACTTCATATGATGTGATTTTTAACCATATTTTTAAATTTTGCCAAATGTTTAAGGTTTTTAACAAAAAGACATATATAATTTCTACTATTGGTGTATTTCTGGTGTACTGGTTTTGGGTTGGCAACTAGACTCCCTTGTGCTCAGTTGATGTGGTATTATATGGTTTGGTGACTGTTGAAGAGTGGTGTGTATTATTGAGCAAACCAAAGGAAGACGTGCTTTTTATAGGCTTTAAGAGTATCCCATAGAGTGGCTACTGAGACAGCTGGGTAATCAATTCTATTTAGGAAGATTGCTATCTTGTCTATGATTTCCTGTTGCATAGCTGGGTCATGTAAGAGGAAGTCGTTCAGTCTCCAGGCAGAGTAGGTATGGTGTGCCTGTGAGATGGAGATGTTGAGGATGATGGGGCATGGTCAGAGAGTGTTATGTGCCCTATATTCACCAAGTAATCACACCAATCAAGCTGTCTCCCAAGATTGAGGCACACATACGATTTTTGCGCCATGGAGTAAAAGGTGTAATCCCGGTCCCCGGCCTGGACTGATCTCCACCCATCCCTCAAGCCTATGTCTTTGAGTGAGAGGAAGAGCGAACCAAGTATGTTATGGCGGGATGGAGTCCTGTCGTTCCTTTTGTCCATACTAAGTTAAGGTCTCCACCCACTAGCACGTCCCCTTCTGTATATTGGAGTGACTGGGAGATGGTGTTCTTTATGAATGCCTCTTAGAGGGCGTTAGGTATGTATACATTAAAAAAATTAATGCTCTGTGAGCCCAGCCATAGCACTTTACCTAGCGAGAGACCCGTCTTCTCCGGTTGGACCTCTAGGACTTCACCCTGGAATGGCTTGATACATAGAATAGAAACTCCGGCCTTCTTTGTGGCGGTGAAGGTGAAGTATTGGTATGGAAAAAACATAGAGCACATGCGAACACTATCTTTCACCAAGAGGTGTGTTTCCTGGAGAAGGCATATGTCAGCCTCCGTATGTCTCAGGAAGTTGAATACTGCTAGCCTCTTAGCAGATGAGTTGACACCTTTGACATTAAGGGTGACTAATTTAACCATATGCGGTACGGGTCTGAAGGCTGTGTATCATTTGTGGCTGTGCTTAGCTGTGAGTATGAGTCCTGCCAATGTTGCTGTGGGTGTTACTGTGAGCCTCAACCCAAACTATGCACGTGTCCCAGATGCATCAACCCAATCCGCCCCCCGCCCACAACAAGTACCCAACAAGCAAACTAAGTAACCTGGAAAACACAGTCTACATTACGAGAAGTCACTCTGGCCCTCTGAAACTGGGGGAGTAGGTCACTCCACTGTCCCCCACCTATGTTCTCCATCTCCATCATGAAGAACTCTGCTTCAGGCGACCTGATAAGGATCCCCACCGTCCCCCAAGGCTGGTGTCTCTTGTTTGGCCTCCCTACTGTGTTATCGGACCTCATTTTCTCTGCCTTCCTCAGGGCTGCCTTCTTAGCCAACTCAATCTCCCCCAGCAGTGGTGAGACTGTGCCTCAGTGGCATTTAACCTGGGACCATTTAAGGTGTGTGTGGCTCGGACTGCAGTGCTTGGGGGACATGCTGATTTTGTAGGGCCATCCTCAGAGAGCCCCAATATGTGGCGGGTGGTGGATTCCATGCATACCATGTGCTTCTGATCATCGTACGTGCAGATGAGTCGAAAGGCATGGCTCCATTGATTCAAGACTTGGTGGGAGCAAAGGTGATCAATGATTGGCTTCAAACTGTACTGATGCTGCAGCATTGTCGCAGCTAGATCATTGTAAAGTGCTAGGCTATGGCCCTTGAAGAGCATCGAGGGTGAGGACCGGTCAAGAGACATAATCTCCTCCTTCTCGTCGTAAAAGTGCACCTTCGTGAGGATGTCTGTCGAGCTGTCTCTCTGCCTGCTCCTGGGGTTTGTCCTGTGAGTTCTGTCCAAGTGTCTAGGAGGGTCCTTGGGGCTATTTCGTATGTGGTGTAGGAGGCATTGGACATAGGCCTGGACAGCCGGATCTTCCGCCCCTCTCGGGAGACCCCTGATTCTAATATTATTGTGGCGAGATTGATTGTCTAGGTCCTCCAGCTTCAGCTCCAGTTCCAGGCAGCTTTCTTCCAGCGCAGACAAACCCCAGCCTATGTCATGTACCTCTACCGCTTGGTCATCCATTGTTTTCTCGAGGTCTCCCACTCTGTGGCCCAGGTCTGTGACATCTTTTTGAATGTCTTTTAGATAATCTTTGAAGTCAGCAGGGATCAAGCCGATTTCTCCTTTGATTTCTGTAAGGAACAATTGCAACAACCTTTTGGATATAGCGGACCCTGCAGGAGTCGGTGGGCTAGCTTCAGAAGGAGGGTATGATTGTCTGCCACGTTTTGTGGATTTAGAAGCCATTATCTCCTTGATGGAGATGTCTCTAAAGGGCCACCCAGAAGCCATCTCGTTAGAGCGAGGGGCTCCCCTGTCCCAGGTGCTCTCGTCAAGTGGGGTCAGCTGTCTTATCTCAGAGAGAGGGAAGCACCAGCTCGGGTTGGCATGACTCTGAGTCCCGGGTCTCCCCAAGGGCAAAGGCGAGCAGGGTGAAAACCCAGGTGGCCCTGGTCCCATTAGTGTGGGTATCCCCCGTTAGGTGCTCCCCGTCAAGGTTCATGGCTGTTAGTCCACATGTCCCTTTAGTTGGAATGGGACCTCCCGCGGCCATCTGGTGGTGAGGCAGCTCTGATTGGGTATGCCGTGTGGATAAATGGCCCCGGTCTTCAGGCGGGGGACAGTCCATGGGGGCCACACTTTCCAAATCTGAAAGGCAACTCCCGACCCTTTGCTCAGAGAGATTGTAGATCAGATCTCGGGGGCGTGCTCTGCTGCATCAACCCAGCAAGGGCCACAATGTCCAAAGCTGCTACTCAAAGGTGAACAGATAGGCAGACCAGTGGGGAGATTCAGGAGCGCTGGGTGGGCTTCATTGGGCTCCACCATGACATTGATGGCCCCTGCTCTTGTGTGCGTTGATATGTCCAAACCTGTCCTCCCTTCCTTCGATCCATTCAAAGCATCTCTGCAGGGGAGGCTGTGGGCTCTGAAGCGGATGCAGGCCCAGGGGCATATTCACAAGGACTTATCTCCGAGTTATCGCCACCTTAACGCATCAAAAGTGGAGATAGATTTAACGCCCCATTCACAAAAGGGTGCAAACTGCAGACATCGCCAGTATTCCCGCGAAAACTGTCGCAAAATTTATCTCCACGGGTGACACCACCAACTAACCCTAATGAGATGCAGAGTAGGCGTTCCCGTGCAAAAACTCACGAACACACCACTACACCACTTTCACAACGAACTGCCAGATCTGCGATGCGAACCAAAAACAGGCGATAAGCCGCGGTAGCAGCAGGGAATTAACACCTCCCTTTTGCTGGTGTTCAGCAGGACGACTACCTGCAGCATGAAAGGGAGCCCAGCCAAGAGCCACATCTGAAGACCCACAGATGCCATGGAGACAATGATCATGCAGCTCCGAGACCCATGAGGGTCACAACACCCACCGTCACCCCCCAGGCCCGCCAACACCCCCAGGACCCGTCCCGCCTCCCCCCCGGACCACCACAGAGGCAGCGTACACAAAGACAGCGGACCCACCTTAAACGCACCAGCCGCCCAGACCGAACGCCAGAGGAGGACATTGCCCACTACAGGCCCAAAAGGTTAACCATCCCCCGCATCCTGACCCACATCGCCCACCTGCTGATGGTACCAACACAGCGGACCACCAACATCCCTCTGCAGACAAAGCTGCCGGCTGTGCTGCACATGTTGGCCTCTCGTACCTTCCAACCCACAACTGCCAGAGTCGGAGGAGTCTCACAGCCAGCCCCATCCAAGTTCATCACACCTGTCCTGGATGTCATCATCAGCCTGGTACCCCAGCACCTCCACTTCACCCACACTGCGCAGGAGCAGCTAGAGACCAAGCAAGGCTCCTATGCCATAGCTGGATTCCCTCACGTGTCAGGAGCAATTGACTGCACACATGTACCCCTCGTGCCCCCTGCCGACACTGCACACAACTACCACAACAGAAAGCACACGCATCCCATGAATGTGCAGGCAATAGTGGACCACCCGGGACTCCTCAACAATGTCGTGGCCAACTCCCCACGCAGAGTGCATGATTCCTATATCGCCCAACAGTCCATCATCAACCAGCGCTCCCAGGATGGCACCTATGGAAATGCAGTGCTCGTTGGTAAGTACCAAATGAACACACCACACACCTCCACCCCACAGTCATGCAACTCACGACACTGGCAATGGGCACGCAGCAGAACTACATGCAACATGCCACACAACATGCCAACCGACCAGACACGACAACACGACTCCATTGGGAACCTGGGCTTGCCATGCACACAACCCAGCCACGGCATGGCACCACAGCCACACAATAGCAGAATGTGAGGAGAGGCTTGGAGCAGGCATGTGCGAGAGCGGCAAGTGACTAATGAATGAGAACCTACCCAATGCCAGGTGTGGCGTGGAGGTGCCGGACAGACTCCAATGTGCAAACCACGGAAATGGACATGTGGACATTAACTGCTGGTGCATGGAGTGTAGTGGCCAGTGGACACTACCATGTCCCCACAGGCTGTGGGGCAGAACGCGGAAATGTCGCACGTTATGTCCTCCCCTGCATGCGCGGGTGGAGTTGGTTGGCCCTGTGTATGCCAGGCCTGCTTAGGGGTGTGAATAAAAACCCCGTCGCACTGGGCGTGGTTCTCTTTCGGAATGGCCAACGTGTCTGCCAGGGCGGCGCCTCTCAGCCCGCCACGAGGCCGGTGCCAAGCACGGCGGGGCCTGCGTCCCTGTGCGCCTGCTGCACCCCGGGCCGCTGGTCCCCAGACCTGTCATGCCTGCCCCAGCGCACCAAGCAGGCTCCGCTCACCTGCCACCACCGGCGTGTGTCAAAGAGGGCCCACCACGTGCTGGTGCAAGCTCCAAGCCCCAGTCCCGCGACCTTTGCAGCCTCCGCAGACCATCGCTGGCCTCCACGACGCTGGCCCACAGTACTCCTTTTTCATTGACATACTCCACCGGCGTACTCTTCGGCCCAGTTGTTGGCACATGTTGTACTGAGCCGTGAGTCTTGAATGGCAGTGATCCCAAGTCTGTGGCAGCGTCCACATCATTAAACTCCCTCCGATCAGTGAAGGCAAAGTCTGCATCGCAAGCCGGCGACACGTGGTGCCACTAACCCTGTTCAACGCAAGCAGGCGACACTTGGATGAGGGCTCAGGCCTACACTGCAGCCCAGTAGGTCCCACATGTGGAACTGTGTCCTGAGTCTTGAATGGCAGTGACCCCAAGTCCGTGCCAGCGGCCACATCACTATACTCCCTCCGATCAGTGAAGCCAAAGTCTGCATCGCAAGCACACGACACGTGTCTGTGGGCCCGTGCTGACCGCTGCCCCCGGCCTACACTGCGCTCCAGTAGGTCCCACATCCAGCACTTAGTCGTGATTCATGAATGGCAGAGTCCATACCAGTGAACGCTTGGAGAGGAGTAAGAGGAAGATGTGGTTCAGTCCGGATGAAAGCCGGATCCTCGTCACGGAGGTGACCGAACAATAGCAACAACTGACCTGGTGCCACTAACTCTGTGCGCAGAGTCATGGGCACTTTCTGGGTGGACTTTGGTGGCGTCTGAGTCCATGGCCTGGGGGTTGTCTGCATCATCATCTGGCTGGGATGGACTTGGTGTTCGACATGTGTCTGTTCCATTCATCTCCACCATGGTAACTGTTTCTGCATGCTTCTGCCCTCTGCATCATGCCCTGGGGGTACACCTTCCACTGTCCACCGAGACACTCCGCGACAACCCCCTTTGTCATCTACGAGAACCTGCTCTGCTCTCGTGACCCTGCCCCAGTGCACCGCAAGCCAGCGGCCTGTGGCGGTAGGCCCGTGCAGGACGCTGTGCATCCGGGGCCACTAACTCTGTGCAGCTCAAGTCATGGAGCCTTTATGGTTGAATGGTTGTGTCCTTAACGATGTACACTGTTGTCGTTGTTTTGACTGCACCAGGCACTCCATGATGGCTGGTGTACACACACCTCACACACATCCAACACAGGTGTCACTCGACATGTGAGCCTGCTAATAAACGTGGCCGGGCGCCCGTGCCCGTAGCCATTCACACTATCTAAGCAAGTGTGTCCGTGTGGTCATTATGTCAGCATGATGGGCCCGAGCCCTGCAACATCACAGTGTGCTGTCTTCAGCGGGCGATACCATGTCACCTCAGCAGTGGCCAGGACCTTGGACATGTAGCTTCGCCCACCCCCACCCTGCATGCACAAGCGGCGTGTGCTGGTCCGGCGTACGTCAGGTCAGCGCCGGGGTGTGTTGATTCGGCAAGGGGGTTCAGGGCGTGGCTCTGGTCTGGCCTTGAGCATGAAGTGCGGTAAGCGTGTCTCTGTGTTGGAGTGTTGTCGCCACCAGGGCCAGAGTAGTCGATGTTGCAGTGCAGCATGCACCCGGAGGGCGGGCCCGCACTTACGGGGAAATGCAGGAGCGCAAGACCGCTCGGGGTCTTGGCTCATGCATGCCAAGTGTTATGTGTATCAGTCCTGCGGCTGCATAAGTCGGATGCCTAGCCTCAATCGCAGCACGATCACAGCCAGCCATGGACTGTACACCTGTGTCCGCCCTGTCCGGACCATTGGCCTACACTCACGTGGCCGCACACCCTCAATGGCCAGCTTCACGGTGTTGTTGGCATGCCGCTGGACATGCGCAGACAGGCATGACAATGGTGTGCCGTAGGAGTGCACGTGATACAACCACGCAGCGCACACAAGTGTGGGGGCTCGTGGGAGGGAGGAGCAGCTGTGAGACAACGTAACACACAGTGAGGCCGCTCATGTGCCACATGCTCGGCATATCATCCATGATTCCCTGGGTCGCAGACATCCCACCCCACCCACGACAGGCCTCTGTACATCTCCTGTATGCAAGCAGATGGTGAAGTTACTGTAGGGATGAAAGGTCCTTTGTCTGAACTATCAGGCGGTAGCACATCTGCAGCTCCGAGCTGGGACTTGCATGTGCCCAGCACCCCCTGACAGATACAATAGCATTTGCTGGCGACTCCCACACTACGCACTGCCCAACGTGAGACCAACTTGTACACATCCCACACGCAGTAGTCCTTGGTCGTAGTTAGCATGCGTGAAATGGCCTTCACATGTACTCCCACCCCACCACAGGCCTGCACCCGTTGCACACAGACACTGCTCATTGCTCCGAGCTGTGCCATTTCATCCACAGGACTGGCGCGGGTCAGCACAGTGCCGCTTCAAGCAGAGCCACTGACGCAATGGCAGACCATCCCGGACACATGCACAACTCCAGTCACGTGGACCTGTACCGTGCACGTCTCCTGCATGTACTGGGGGCACTGCCATTGGTAGTGCTGTGGATCAGTTACCGGCTAAGCTTCCGCCTTGCCAACGTCACCTGCGTTCAGCCTGTGTTGCATTGTCGGTCATGCATATTCAAGTGGACGATGGATGTCTGCCTCTCCAACGTAACGGTAGCTGACCTGGATTTCGATGTGTGTGTGCGCCCCCTGTTGGCCCATGACCAGGAGTGTCACCGTGATGCCCGTTTATGGCATGCCTGGATGATTGGCATGCATGCTGGCAACTGGACCTGGGAGATTGCACGAGTCGTCGTGTGCAGTGACCACATTGAGCCGCTCCCCTATTGGGCTTTAGTGCCAATTGGGGCCAGGGGTTGGAGTCAGCACATCTGTCCGGGACAGCTGATGGGTTACGTCGCCGACATGTTAGATGTGGTGGACAACGAGCTCTCATTGGAAATGTTGTCCTACGCTGCTGCACTCGCGTTCATGGACGAGTGACAACGTACCTGCAGCCACAACTGAATGTGATCCATTGCACGTGCCCCGATGCCTGGTTGCATGTTGGGGATCTGATCACATGTCCCAAGATGACAGTGGACATGGCTGCATTGGCCTGGACTCCGGATCCATGCGTGGACAACCAACGCGGGTTGGCACTGACTTGTGTGGGTGATGGACTCCCCGGGGTGGACATGGGCGCTTTCCAACGTTCCTCATTCAGACATGCTGCTGCATTGGTCTGCATGTCATGGCACTTCTCTTGGCCGTACTGACACGCAATTGTTGATAAAGTTTCCGCACCTTCACTTGTCTCCAACTGTGATGAGTGTTCATTTGTATGCCAATGTGTGTGTCACGGCCTATCTGGGTCCCTGCCATACATGCAGTGCTACCCCATCAGGGCTGTGGGTTTGTACTTGTGCATTCTCATGTCCCTGTTTCGTGCTTTGCCAGATGTGTATGGCCATTTACCGGCCACAAGCGGGTGCACTTGTGTCCTGTGTTCGGTTGTGCAAATGTTGCTGTTTGTGCCACATTGTGTTCGATGTTGGGGTGCTCTGCTTCCTATGTGTGTGTGCTGCATTGTGTGTGAGATGTCCCTTCACCTCTGATTTGGCTCACCCTTCTCCCTTTCAGGCAGTGTGGTTTTCACTTCTGTGCTTGTTCAGTGGTGTGATATTGCCGAGTTGTGTGACTTGTGCTCTTGGTTGGTGTTGTTACTCTTGGGCATGGTTTGTCTGCAGTTGTGCTGTGCTTAATTGTGCATGTGTGCCATTGTGCCCATCTCCCCCCGTCCCCCCAGTCCCTGGTGGTTCCTGTCCCTGTTGCTGTTGTGTCTGATGATTTTGAGCAGTTTCCGGTCCCCGACTCCTGCCACCATCTCCAGACTGATGTGGTGGACACCATTTCCTCCATGTCATCCAGCTCCTGGTGTGGCGCTGGACTCCCACCTCCGGTGTGCATTGCTGCCTTCTGGTTGTTGGCGTGTTTCTGCTTGTTTGTGCGTTTCGCATCATTCCAGCTGTTCTGGTTTTCTTCCATTGTCCTCCTCTGCTCTCCGGCTGCATTCACCTTGTCCACGGTGGACTGCCATGTACAATGTTTTGTTGCCAATGGGGCTTGTGGGGTTGTGTACTAGCTCCGGCTGCCTCCATTGTGCTTCACTGTTGTGTTCTGTTTGGTTTGTCTTCCTTTTTCCTGCTTTTGTTGTGCTTATTCCCGCCTGCCGTGTGTGTGTCGCGGGCCTGGCGCTGCTTATCGCTGCTTTCCTCATCGCGAATGGGCTCATCGCACGTTTTTTGGTGTTGGGGTTTGTGTTTTTATCTCCGTCGAGGTGGTTGTATCGCGGACATTGGCCGCGTTTTCGGCAGACTATCGCATGGCACCGCCGTGTTGTGAATTCCTCGTTAACACGGGGTTATTTTCCCGCGATAGACTGCGATGTGTAAAGTTGCGTTAACATTTTTTGGAGATGTTTAGCGCACGTTCTTGTGAATATCCCCCCAAGACCACTGTGCTGGCTTACCTGCGGCTGTGGCTCGTGATGTGGGGCTCTACCTGCGATTCAGGGAGCGGGCAAAACAGCAGGACAGGCCGTGTTCCAGGCTGTGGTCCAAGGCCTCGAGCTGGTCGCTTTGAGGTTGAGTTCTCACAGGCCTGTTACAATAACTGATATAGAGTTACAAGAAAAAGAGCAAGCTAACATCCACACAGATATAGAAGGGTTCAGTGCTAAATTACATAGATTTTAACAAATAGTAGTGGAGATTAAATTATAGAGGAAAAGTGCAATTGGGATTTGAGACATAAGGGTTAGCAGTCAAATAAATACATTAATTATACCCACTAACAAGGGATATAGCAAGTAGTAAAGATAATATATGAGAAATAGAGTACACATCTCAGTGAGGTAAGGAAACCAGAGAATCCAAATAAGTGTCCTGGGGCCAGATGTACTAACATTTTATTTGCAAAAAGTGCTTGAAACTCGAGCATCATTTCTCTGCAAATGTTTTTGGAGTGGGTCGCAATTCATCCTACCTCATGGATAATAATAAGGTAGGTCGCAAATTGTGATTTACTCTAATTGAATGCCATCACAGGGATGGTGGTCTGCTGGGATCAGAAGACCACTATGTCTTTGATGGCATTTAAATAAGGAAAACAAGGGTGCATTTAAGAAAACAAAACACCTTTTTAAAACTTTTGTTTAAGTGTTGCAGTGGTCCAGGGGACCATTGCCCACTCCAACACAAACTTTTTCTTTCATTTACAGAGTGCTTCCCTTTTGCAAAAGTGTTACCAATGTGTTACCAACTCATACATTTATTAAATAAAACGATACCAAAATTAACAAAATCCAATTAGATGAACCGGAGATGTTGATTTTTATAGTTGTTAGGGAAAATAGCACCAAGAAGCAAGACGCGCCACTTGCAGTAATGGAGTTGTGTTTAACCGGGGAAAAGTATCAACTTCAGACCAAGAGCAACGGAGCACGAGTCGGATACAGAGGCCAGGTTAGTCTCACTGAAGAATTACTTTCTCAACTCTAGTGCGAAGAGTTCCATTTGCATTGGAGGAGGCCGCGAGGAGGAGGTTTCTGTCATGAAGAGCAGGTCTCACATTATCAGTCGTTGCAGAACGGTAGCTGTTGCATGAAGATCAGGTCGCCTAGGAACATTGCATAGGCAGTCGTTGAGGGCGGCAGAGTCTTGCCGCGAATGGGCCCATTCGTGGGACGCGAGGAGCACAAACTTCATGATTTTCCCCTTTTACTTCAGGAGAAGCTCTAATCGATGCCAGCCAGGACCTGAGGGGCACCACTTGGGGATCAGGACTCACTCCAGCTGAGGGAGGATAGCAGCAGGACTCAGGCAGATCTAGTTAGTGCTGGTCAGCTTGGCAGTTGCAGGGAGGCCTCTGGAAGCTTGTTGTTCCCCCATTAGCTCACACAGAAGGTCAGCTAACTGACCGGTGGAGTCACTTTGGGCAGCCTGGGATGAAGGCAAGTAGGTCCAACCTTCCTTCTTCAAACAGCAAGGTAGTCCTCTAAGCAGCACGGCAGTCCTTCTGGCAGCAGAGCAGTCCTTCTGAATTTACAACAGGTCCAGGAGTGTTCTGATGGTAGGTTCTGAATGTCCCATTTTACATGTTGCTAGCCTTTGTGTGTGGGAATTCCCTGACCTACCCCCAAAACTGGTTCTAGGCCTTTCCTCCCTTTCCCCTGGTCCTGGCCCCAAACTGTCTAGGTTGACAAAAGGCAGGGCAGGCCTGGTGTCAGGTTCCTTTGTGTGCTCCTTGCAGAGCCCTTTGAAATGTAATTAGGGCACGGTGCAGCTCCTCTCCATCTATCTTATCGGGAAGAACCTCTCTCCTCACACCTAGGTTTCACTTGTCCTACTATATGGAACCAATACACAAACCCCAACAGCAGAGCCATTCACAGTCATTTGCATATGGCTGTGTCTAAACTGAGGTGGAGTAATGAGTGAAAAAATATGGATAGGTATACTAGCTCTACCCTGCTCAGGAGCCCATAACAAGGGGAAAACTGGTCCTGGGTTGCTTGTATTCTGGTTCAGGGAGGACCTGGCCTGGCAGTTCGGGCTGGACTGTTCCGATGAGGAGCAGGGTCAAGACTGATTTGCATATGGCTGGGTCCAAACTGAGGAGGCATTTTGGGTGAAAATGATGGATTGGGATGTGGCCCGAGCGATTGCCAGCGGTTGAGATTAATTCAAGCATTCTATCCATTGCCTTGCTTGTTTTTGCATATGATGCCCTACATGGGACAGGTATGCCCAGATGTGGGTCCTGGGCTCACTGTGTCACTGGAGCCAAGCTATACCCGGCGGGAGATCCCATAGCAATGGTGAAACCGGTCCTGGGTTGCTTGTTTTCTGGTTCAGAGAGTACCTAGCCTGCAGTTCGGGTTGGACTGTTCCCATGAGGAGCAGGGCCAAGACTGATTTGCAAATGGCTTGTTCCAAACTTAGGTGGCATGGTGCGTGAAAAACGATGGATTGGGATTCGGCCTGAGTGATTGCCAGTGGCTGAGATTAATTCAAGCATTCCATCATCACCTTGTTGTTTTTGCATTAAACTTTTTAAAAGTATAATTTTCAAAATTGTAACTTAAAAATCCAACTTCACCTTTAAATAGGATTTAAAATTGTAATTAATTTGGGTGTAAACAGCATGTCTGATCCAAATCTGAAGTTAGCACTTATTAAAAAATAAGGTAACACAGTGTTAACCTATAGGAGAGAGAGGCCGTTAACAATGAATAATGACTTTAGGATTTCCTGATTTTCAGGACATGTAAAACTTAAATACGCATGTCCTACTTTTTAAATATCATGCACCCTGCCCTTAGGGTGGTTAGGGCCAATCTTAGGGGGTCACCTATAAGTGTTAAAAAGGAAGGTTTAGGGCTGGCAAAAGATTTATTTTGCCAGGTCGAAATGGTAGTTTATAACTGCACTACAGGCTGCATATGCAGTCCTGGGGAATATTTTACAGGGCTACTTTACTGGGTGACACAATGAGTGCTGCTGTCCACTAGTAGTTTTTAATTTACAGGCCCTAGGTATATTTCATTTATTTATTTATTTAACGAGCTTTATATAGCACTGGCATGACCCGGGGGTATCACAGCGCTTTACAGACAAAAACATATACAAAGCCGTGTTGGAGAGCATAGATTACAAACTACAGACTCGTTGAAGGTCAGGTTTCTGTAGTTTGTAGAGAGGAAAAAAGTGATATGAGGAAAATAGTCTAGAGTTAACTAGGTGTTGGAGCCCGAAGGGTTGAAGTGTCAGTTGAGGAGAAGATCTTTTAATTGTTTTTTGAAGCTCATAAAGGAGGGGTTCATCCTGATATGCACTGGGAGGGAGTTCCAGATTTTGGGTGCCTTGCCCGAACAGGAGAGCTTGAGGGCTTTTTGTTTGTGTTTTGTTGGTGTGATGAGAAGCAGAGGTTTGGTGCTTCTTAGATTTCTTGTCTGTTCTGCCTTTAGGAGTTGGGTTGTAAGGTAAGCTAGTTTCTTGGTGTGGAGGACTTTGTGGGTGAAGCAGGCCATTTTGAAGCATCAACAGGCTTCGATCGGGAGCCATTTAAGATTTTTCAAGGAAGGGGACTTGTGATTGTGTCTTTTTGCTCCAGTGACCATCCTTGCTGCTGCATTTTGTGTGGCTCTTAAGGGGGCTAGGTGCAATTTTGCTGAGCCAGTGAGGATGGACTTTCCGTAGTCCAGTCTAGAAAGCACCATTGCTTGCGGGTGGTTTTCAGATTGTTCAAGGACATGAAAGGTTTGATTTTATGTAGGAGTTTTAGTTTGTAGAATGCACTATTAGCTGTATTCTTTATGTATTGCTCATCCTCATGCTTGGGTCAAGGGAGATCCCCAAAGAGTTGACAGATTCAGAAAGCGTTAGTTTGCAGTTCAGAGCGTTAATGGAATGTATCCACTCTTGTACCTGGGTGGTCAGTCCATCGTTGGTTAGGTGAAGAATTTCTGTCTTATCTTGGTTGAGTTTCAGGTGGTTGTTCAGAGACAATTTTAGACTTTTATGAGAGTGGAGTTAAATCATCGTACATCTTCTAGTGGGGATATTTCTTGGTAGATCTGGTTATCATCCGCATAAAGGTGGTAGAGGATGTTTGCTTGCTTGAGTATGATGGTGAGGGTTCCATGTATATACTGAAGAGTGTAGGTGTAGCTTATATGTAGTACCATTTACTAGGGACTTACAAGTAAATAAAATGTACCAATCAGGTGTAGGACAATTTACCATGTTTATGAAACAGAGCACAAGCACTTTACTAGTGATTAGCAGAGGACAGCAAACATCTGGGGTGAACATGCACAAAGGAGCCAGGTTCAACAGTAACCAGTTACCAAATCGCAAAATGGGTTTAGTACATTTGTAAATACGATTTATTGATAGCAAACCCTGTAATTTAGCAAATCGCATGCTTTACAGCCACTAAATGGCTTTGTACATCTGATCCTAGAGACATAAGAGACAGGGGCTAGAAGAGTAAAGATGAGGAAAGTGGTGAATTGAAGAGGTTAAGCTATGGTAATGGGAGGTAGAAAACGTTCCAAAAGATGATGGAAGGAACATACATGGTGGAGGTGGAAGTAACTGTTATATCCCAGACAGTGGAGGAAATATATCATAGAAAAAGATTCTTGAGTAGAAACAGCAAAAGTGGAAATAAACCTAAATGGAACCTCAATGGAGATAACTGTGAGATAGTAAAATCAGATATTTCCGTGTTTTCTCATTACTGCCTTGTTATATATGTGCTAATGTTTGAATGTGCTTTAACATATACTGACACAAATTATTTTGGAGTGCCCCTTTTGTTTAGGAATTAAGTGAATAAGTTAATCCTAACTTGCCTGTTAAGTTTCATGTATTTCTGAGGCTTAGAAACCATTTTATTTAGAGTCATGCATTTGCACATTTTTGTAGTAAGTATTGCCTTGTTTTAAAACTGGCACCACAAAGCGTTGATTTGAGAAAACTGATGAACTCACCACTTATTTGTATTATTTTCTCTTGCCTCAAGGACTTCTCACATTGTTTCTCATGAGATGCCCCTACTATCAGCTCCTTAGTTGGTTTTGCTAAAAGTAACAATTTCAATTACCTGGGTTTACTTCCATTCATTTGTAGTAAAAAAAAGTGTATAAAAGTGTGAGTGTAATGTATGGATTTTAACATTACATGCTCCAACGTTAATATAGGCAGATGCTCCGATCTGTTGAAATTGCAATTGTCGATTATTGTTATGCATTAAACACTTTAAAGTTTTAGGCCCACAGAAGTGTCCTGTTTTAATTTACAGTCTGTGGCAGAGAGGATATTTCAAATGTTGCCTGAAATTGGCAAGAAAAGGGATGGCACGCAGAGCAGGAGCCAGTGAGTTCCCATTTTTATTCTCACCATCTGAAAAGGATTGATCCGTTGTATGCTCATTTTTAAAGACGGAGGGTTCAAGAAGAAGATAATTCACACTTTAAAAAGATTTTGTGCTGTATATGGGTTAAATTTCTAAGTCAAGTAAAGAGAAGTGGAGGAATGCAGGGCCTTCTAGATGATAAACCCCATTTTGTAAAGTGATCTTGTTTCAATGGTGAACCATTGTAGCATTAGTACAATAAGAGTGATTTGATTTTTTGCTTCCAGTGGCAAAATGAGTAGGGGAGGGCAGAGAACTCCGCTCCGCCAGTGGAGCGGAGTTAGCCAGCCACCCCCGCCCCCTGGTCCGGTCCCTGCTTCTGAACGCACCCAGCTCGGGTGAGCCTGCCCTGGCCCTGATAGACCCCCGAACCCAGCACCCGGACCCTCGGATGGCTTGCAGGACCGGGGGGCTCCTGCAGCCCAAGGGCCCGCTGGACGGAGCTCGAGCCCCGGGCCCAGCTTCTGAACCCTAGCCAGGCCGGGGAGAGCCTCCCCGGGCCCCGGTGGACCCTAGTCCCCAGCGCCCGACCCTCGACTGGCTTGCTGGACGGGGGGCTCCCGCACCCCGGGGCCCACCGGACGGAGCTCGAGCCCCGGGCCCGGTCCCAGCTTCCGAACCCTAGCCAGGCCAGGGAGAGCCTCCCCGGGCCCTGGTGGACCCCAGCGCCCGGACCCTCAGCTGGCTTGCAGGACAGGGGGCTCCCGCACCCCAGGGCTCGCCGGACGGAGCTCAAGCCCCAGGCCCGGTCCCAGCTTCCGAACCCTAGCCAGGCCGGGGAGAGCCTCCCCGGGCCCCGGTGGTTCCCCATCCCCAGCGCCCGGACCCTCAGCTGGCTTGCAGGATGGGGGGCTCCCACACCCCGGGGCCCACCGGATGGAGCTCAAGCCCCAGGCCCGGTCCCAGCTTCCGAACCCTAGCCAGGCCGGGGAGAGCCTCCCTGGGCTCCGGTGGACCCCCGTCCCCAGCGCCTGTACCCTCAGCTGGCTTGCAGGACGGGGGCTCCCGCTCCCCTGGGCCTGTCGGATGGAGTTCAAGCCCTGGGCCCAGTCCCAGATTCTGAACCCTAGCCAGGCCAGGGAGAGCCTCCCCAGGCCCCGGTGGACCCCCGTCCCCAGTGCCTGGACCCTCAGCTGGCTTGCAGGATGGGGGCTTCCACACCCCGGGGCCTGCCGGATTAAGCTCAAGCCCCAGGCCCGGTCCCAGCTTCCAAACCCAAGCCAGGCCAGGGAGAGCCTTCCCGGGCCCTGGTGGACCCCAGTCCCCAGCGCCCGGACCCTCGGCTGGCTTGCTGGACAGGGGGCTCCCACACCCCGGGGCCTGCCGGACGGAGCTTGAGCCCCAGGCCCGGTCCCAGCTTCCAAACCCTAGCCAGGCTGGGGAGAGCCTCCCTGGGCCCCGGTGGACTCCCGTCCCCAGCGCCCGGACCCTCGGCTGGCTTGCAGGATGGGGGGCTCCTGCACCCCGGGGCCCACCGGACAGAGCTCAGGCCCCAGGCCCGGTCCCAGCTTCCAAACCCTAGCACGGCCAGGGAGAGCCTCCAGCTTCCGAACCCT